>BSBN01001014.1:3540892-4924285 GCA_027924645.1 Cunninghamia lanceolata
CTTTTGTTCCTACTAGCGGATGGTGCCACATATCTCTTTATTTCTGATGAAGATCAAAAGGAAAAGATACATATGGTGGGTCCCATGAAATAATGCCACAATTTCTAAATGATGCAGAAGTGACAAGTGTCATTACCATAGGTGCTCGAGGCATAAGTTTCAATTATTTTCAAGATTGCAGAGAATACCAAGTGTCCTAGTTTTATTCCTCAGAGGCTACCACATATCAAGTGTGGTGGATGGCAACAGGTGGCACTTTTCTATGTGTCCCTTTTCAATTAATGGAAGATTTTGCAGAGGATACCGTGTGGTATATTGAGCAGTTGCGGGTGATGCTACATGTTGTAATGGAACTGAGATTCACAATGCCACATTTTTCATCGCTCGACCAATGAGTTTGGCGGAGAAGATAGTTGCAGATTTGAGAAGATCCTCAGTATCAGTCAAAGTCCCAGTTGAGTTCTGGTTATGTTTAAGCCATTGAGATCCTGGCAGTTAAGGGAGATCTTGAGTCAAATTTTATGGCTATATATATAGGAAGATGTTCTAATATCAGGGGACAATTATTAATTAGAGAATTTGGAGATCTTGTTGTGATCAGATTATATCATTTTTCCTTACTTTAGCTATTTTTTATAAGAAAGTTGATATACCTATGCATATCACTGTTCCTTTTGTATTCACTGAATTATTAATGAAAGAAGCTTTGTTCTATGCCATTGGTGATATTATCTGTCTCTGCATTAATTTTCTAAGTTTAGCCTTTAATCCTTTAATTCATTTTATTGTTTGTCTATATTGATCATGCAACATTTGCTCTTTAATATAGCTGAATCTTGAGAATTTGTTCACTATGCTAGTTACTAAATACATTTTCAAGCGCATCGCCATAGAGTTAGAAGTTCCTTTTATTGTATCTGTAATTTTATTTTTTTTCTTCCCTTTACTCAAAACTCCATTGAAATAGGAAGAACCAGCTTCTATAAAATCTTGAGGTTGTTTCAAGTGTCAAGTCCCACATTCTTGAAACTTCCAATGTTGGTGTTAGAACATGCATAATTTTATACATCAATAGTTTTTGGTGTGCCCGATGGGACTATCGGTGTCTGAATTGGCAGAGGGTTTGCTAGTTCCAATGCAAGGACAGATTCAGCCAACAAATATAGGAGGTTGCGTGAGCTGCCTCCCCTTCACTTCTAGTTCTTCCACACCAAGGGGCGGTATCCCTATAGCTAAACATTTAAACTTTGACTCACCCAATGATAGAAAGGTTTAGCTTTACAACAACAGGTAGAATACTCTAATGTTTGGACCAAGCTTTGCATGATAAGTCACTAGGTTGGCAATGTTCTTGGACGTATCTAACTAGTTAGGTATGAGAGTATGCAGGGGTCATATTCCTACTCCTACAACTAATAGGTTGGGATTATGAAAGGATTTGTTTTATATTTTGGATGCAAGAGAAGGGGGTTTTGGATCATAACTACTACACAAGAAGTATACTAGTGCCTATCTTAGGGCAAGGAGTCAACTAGACGTATACAAAAGAATGATTTGCACTGGCATTCAAGTTTCAAGGGGTTAGGATTGGTATTTTCCATACAAACACCACCCAAGACTGAGTACTTAGCTACCTCTACTTACAAATATCCTGGCTGACATAAATTCTTCTTCATACTTAACCTAAAACAATTTAATCCACTCCTTTAATGGAAGTCGCAGATCAAGCATGCAATATAGAAAACCTACATTCTAGAATTGTGAGAAACCCTTAGCAACTAGATTCAAAAGAAGGGATGCATACAACAAATGGAGACAGACAACTAAACACATGCAACAATGTATTTTTCATATAAAAATGACATGAAACTAAACATGTGTGCAAGGTGCATTCAAATGCAACTCATAAACTCCAAAAGAGATAGAGCAGCCAAGAAATGCTCTGATCTTTGTTATTTTTTCCAAAAAATGTCCAAGTCTTCAACAACCTCAAATGAGTAACATTGTTTGCGTATATGCAAGAACGTGTACTCAGCATTCAGTACAATGGTCAACTCAAAATTTTTCCAGATACAATGCACCTTCAGAATGGCACCTAAAACATTCAATGCAATAGAAGAAACAGAGGAAAAACAGGTGAGATTGGGGGATGTGCTGTCGCCTGAAGATTTTACTCATGAAGAAAGTAGCTATAGCCTATCAATCAAGACCCATACCACTGCGAATTCGTCATTGATGTCCAACCTACCGATGGCCTCTAGAAACTGAGTGCTTTGTAATTCTTCCCACTTGAAATGATGCAGTGAACACACAGAAAAACACTTCTGCACTGAAGATTTGAAGTAGGCCATCAATTTCCTCCCTATCGCCAAGATCAATGGCCTCAAATCACCTTGAAAAGTCCACGACCAATGAGATTAGGTGCCCTTTTTCCATCACTAACTTTTCCCTCTTCCATTTTTCTATTTTTGCCTTTTTACCTTTTTCGCCTGATACACATTCAAATCTCTTGTATATGCAAAAGCATATACATACAACTGACCTTGGACATGTGGCATCTGTGATTGGTTCTCCATCGCTATGTATATGCATCTTCATCAGTGAGCCAATGTATCTTTTCTTTTGCATATGTGGTTGTATATGTGATTGTATAAACATACAATCACCAACATACAAGGTGGACCCCAAATCCTTATAAAACAATTTGAAATTTCAATCGGGTCTGTCTTGTATCTCCCCTTTTGTATCATCACTATGTATATTGCATATACAAATGCAATATACATACAACCACCGGATATATTGCATTTATCAGCCATATTGGAACACTTTTCAAATCCGGCATTGTATCTCATCTAATGCATGTCACATTGTATATCGCACATACAATGTGTAACATACAACTCACGAACACCAGCCACTTATCTACCACAATTAATTCCTCCTTCATGTCTGGGCTGTATGTGTGCCTTGTATATTTTGCATTGTATATGTACACACATACAACCCACAAAACATACAACCATGCGGGCCCCACCATACATTTGAACATCTTTGACTTTGACCGCAACTTGCTTGTATATTTCTTTGTAACTCTTCATTGTATCTTTGAACATGCAATCCCAATATACAATTCGCGGATTTCAACCTCTTTCACAAATCCAGTTTATACTTCGGCCGCGTTATGTTGACCTTGCATATCTGCCTTGTATATTCAAACATACAAACTCATATACATGCAACCTTTGTATCTTTGTGATGTACATTTCCTTTGCATATACGACTTGTATATGAGATACAAGCGCCTTTGTATGAAAGCGGACCCCACTTTCCTTTGCATATTCTGCTTTGTATGTTCGATTGCATCTACAAACATACAATCGCCTTTGTATGCAATTGGTGGGCCCCAGGCTTTGTATCTATTCCTTTGCATCTTGTCTTTGTATGTGCCCCTTGCATGTTTCCTCTTTGTATATTACCATTGTATGTTTTCTTATGCATCCACGATATACAACTCGATATACATTCATCCTTGCATATTCAATTGTAACCCGATGCATATTGACTTGCATCTTTTCCTTTGTATGTTTCCGCTGATGTATGTTACTGTTGTATATTGAACATACAAACACAATATACATGCAATCCTTTGATACAACCGCAGAATCTGTGATGGAATATTTGCTGCACTTACAAACTGATATGCATACAAAGATGCATACAATCATTTTTTCATTTTCTGCAGCTGATTTAACTCCTTTTTTCGGGCCCACCAATGTACATTTGCGCTTGTACATTCAAATGTACATACAAACAACAATGCATATACAAAGATACATGCATGAAAAAGTGAAGGCCATCAGACTTAAATTTTTTTGAAGGTTTACAATGAAAATGCATGCAGATTTTAGCTCAAAACCTTAACTTCAGGTGTAAGCACCAACAGGGACCTTTCTTGAATTTTGATCAAGATCGTATGAAACAGAGAGCATCAAGAAGTTAGAGCTGTGGACCAACAAGAGCTCAATCAGCTGCTAATCTAGGGATTTTATTGCCATCATTATTTGCTACTCTAAGAAGAATAATAAGTCGAGTTGCAATAGCATCAGGGACAAACATGGGAGCACCTGTACCCCCAAGAACCTATGCAAATTAGAACAATAGCAGTCCCCTCATTCTTCTAACATCACCAGATACTTGGGACCCAATTCCAACTAATGCTTTGAAAGCCTTACCTAAATTCAATGGAGAAGTTTCCAAGACACTAGGGGAACATCTCCAAGATGTATTAAATGTGTGTGCAATTCATGTTATTATGGTAGAAAATGTAGCTATCAGACTATTGGTGGCTTCTTTCAAAGGGAAGGCTCTAGATTGGTATAGATCTTTGACCCAAAATTCAATATCTACATGGGATCAACTTGGTGACACCTTCTTTGCAAGATTCAGTGAAAAGGATGACAAATCTTCCTTGCTACAACAATTAATCACTATAAAGAGGGTACCACAAGAGGCTATAATAGACTTTAACTCTTAGTTTCAAAAGACCTAGGAAAAAATCCCTACTACAGGTAGGCCACCATTAGGTATGGCTATTGTATTCTACCTCAAAGCTTTCAATTTTGATATATCTGTAATGATTCAATCCCTAGGTGGACAGACCCTACTGGAAGCATATGAATTAGTTGTAAGGGGCAAAAATAATCTGATAGATGATCAAAAATTGCCTCCAAGGCCTCCCATGCCTATGTTCCCAGAAATTTCTATTCCCTTGCCACAACAACTCCCTAATCCTATAGTTACACCTATGTCCATGTATACCTTCCCAACATCTCAACAACCCACTATGTCAACACCCTCTACCCCTCCATATGAAATGGATGATGTGAAGAACATCCTTAGGACCTTTTCAAATGAGATTATTAATCTCAAAAGGCAATAGACTTATTACCCAAAGCCTCCTTACCAGGGATTCAAAGGAAATAGACCCCTATATCAGCCAAACCAGTATCAAAGTTCTCAAAGACCAAATAATCTTGAACCTTCAAATCAGTTGGTCATGGTTCCCACACCTTTGCAAGTTGTTCTTCATAAAACAAATAGAGAAATGGTCCTTGGATAGAATAATCTAGCAGAAGATGCCAACACTTGGTGTTTCCCTTGCAACAATGCCCACATGCCTAGGGATTGCAATCGACGCAATTTACAACAGAAGATAGCAGAACAAAGAAGGGTAGAAGGTCAAGTTATGGTGTGTAATGCTCTTCCATACTAGTCACATGGTGTCGAGAATACAGTAATGGTGGCTCAGATGCAAGGAATGTGCATTTAACACAAAGAAGAAATTACCCCTGAACATGCTTTGTTTTCATGGATTGAAGATGAAGATTCAATATTCTTGAATGAAGCATGTACTTCCAAGAAGCCCTTAGTATAGTCTGATTACTATACTAGATCAAAGAGAAGGATGATGGAGTAGCCTGAAGTTACCAATAATTAAACTGCTGGGGCTCCTCCTTTCCAAACTCACTATAATCCAACATCAAGGCAAGAAGTGCCTCAGCCAATCCAAAATCAAGTAGCCTCTAGCCAAGCGCTAGAAAGAGTGAGGTATCCTTACTACCCAAAGACGCAAGCATTAGGACCCATGAATGTGGTGGATCAACTAAAGAAGACCCCTACTCATATATCAATATGGGATATGCTGGCCATTCTTGAGAAAAAGACATTGTTACAAGAGGCACTGCAGATTCAGGTTGATCCTAAACCTGTCAATACAAAAGGAGGTACCAACAAAGGAAAGGCTCAAAATAAGGACACTCCACCCTTGCAGTTAGCTGCCCTATTGAACACTATACCAGAGGTAAATAGACCTAGGCCTGAGCCATTTTACTTAACTTTGATAGTGGGAAAGAAATTGTTACATAATTCAATGATAGATTCTAGGGCTAGTACTATAGTTATGCCAAAACAGATAGCAGATGCTTTAAAGATAAAATATGAGCCACGTGCTAAAGGAGTCATGCAATTAGATGGCAAGTCTGTCCAAACCATAGGAAGGATTAAACAACTCCCACTACAGCTTTATACCTACCTAAATATAACTGTCAAATAGGATGTAGTGGTTACATACATTCCCCTTGTCTTTGGTTTATGCCTTTCTAAAGATTTCACATCTAAGATAGGAGGATACATGTCCCTTGATTGGTCACATCTAATTTTGAGAACTAAGTATGGAACAAAGATGAAGGTATTGTCTGAACCTCTATCTAAGGATCATATTACTAATGAACCAACCCCAAGAATTGAAACATCCCATGCCATGACGAATAAGGAGGAAAGAGTCTTTGTTGAGGAATTAGGTGATTGGATTGAACATGATCAATAGGAAGAAGAAAACAGTTAGTGGATGACCATGATGCAAAGTGACCCTTAGGGAAACTATGACTCCACTAGTTTGGGCACTTGTGTTATTTTTGAAGAAGGCCAAGAAATACCAAATGTTATGAGAAAAGAAGTATCTAAAAAAGAACCTGACAAAAGCTCAGAAATATGGACCTTGAATTTTGATGGGGCTAAGAGCAAAAATGGTCTCAGAGCTGGTATATGTCTCACTTCTCTAGATGGTGAGAAAATTATTAGAGACATACGCTTTCAATTTTCTTGCACAAATAATGATGCTGAGTATGAGTCTTTGGTGCATGGTCTTATGCTGGCCAAGAAGAAAGGGATAAAGAATTTGGTGGTCAAGGGAGATTCTGAACTGGTTGTGAAACAAATCAGAGAAAAGACTATGGCAAAGAATGTAAGAATGAGATCTTATCACCATAGAATTTGGGATCTAATAGATGGTTTTGATGCTTTTAACATAGAAGTTATCCCTAGAACCCAAAACACTAAAGGAGACAGAATGGCACAAATTGGTTCCCAATTTAACCTGGCAAGTGATCTACTCATTAACAATGAGTCGGTTAAAGTTATAGTGAGATCAAAAATCCCAGACAACATTCAGAACTGGCAAGTTTTTGATTATGATCTCCAAGTACTTTTGTTTCTATAGGAATAAGGAGAGTTTGTTGATCAATTATAGCCTAAGATTGAAGAAGCTTGTGGTGAACAAATTATCCAACTGAAGTCTAATAAGCTCCCAAAAGGATTGATCACACTGAAAAATCTATTTGACCCAGATGATGTAAGCCTGGACAAGAGGAAATTTAAGGCAAGCAAAGATGATTATTCTAAAATTTAAGTTAGTGAAGGAAGAAAGCTGAAGATAGGCAATGCTACTACCTAAGAGGAAAAGGATAAGTTGATTTATTTGTGTAATAAGTATGATAGAGTAATTGCATGGACCTATGATGACCTTCATGGTTATAATAGGGACATCATTCAACATACCATAGAACTTGCTGAAGGGTCCAAACTAGTTCATCAAAAATAAAGACTAGTGAATCCTAGGATTGAGCCTTTAATGGTGGATGAACTACAAAAGCTTCTAGAATCCAAAATTATTTTTCCAATCAAACACTCAACTTGGGTGTCTAACTTAGTGCCTGTAAGAAAAAGAATGGGGACATAAGACTTTGTGTAGACTTCAGAGACCTGAATAAAGCCTCATTGAAGGATCATTATCCCCTGCCTTCTATGGAGCAAATTTTGCAAATTGTAGCTAGGTCAGAAAGGTTTTCCTTGCTTGATGGTTTTTCAGGGTACAATCAGATTTGGTTGGCTGATGAAGACCAACATAAAACATCATTCACTAGAAAGTGGGGAATATTCGCATATGCCAAGATGCCATTCGATCTCTCAAATGCTGGAGCTACTTTTTAGCATGCCATGGCCATAGCATTTGGAGACCTTATAAATAAGATTATTCCAATTTATTTGGATGACCTTACTATATTTACCAAAGATGCCAAAGATCACTTTGAGCACCTAGAAGCTATTTTCTAGAAATGTCAGGAGTTTGGGATCTCCATGAATCCTAAGAAGTGTATCTTTTCTATGCCCCAAGGGAAACATCTAGGACACATCATTTCAAAGGATGGAATCTCCATAGACCCAAAGTGAGTCACATCCATACTAAATCTATCTGTGCTAGTCAACAAGAAGGTAGTTTAGTCCTTTTTGGGAAAGATCAATTTTGTTAGTCGCTTCATATTTGATTTTGCAGGGCTAGTTAGACCCATTACTTTGCTACTAAAGAAATATTTAGCTTTGAAATGGACTACCGAAGGGAGACAAGCTTTTGAAGAAGTCAAGAAATCCATTTCCCTTGCACCATTACTAGGGAATCTAGATTTCTCTAATCCCTTTATAATGTATGTATATGGAGGATAACACAGTGTGGCAGCTATTCTGACCCAGAAAGATGACAAAGAAGAAAGAGAACATCCAATTGCATTCTTTTCTAGAACACTAAGGGAGTATGAATCAAGGTATAATTTTGTTGAAAAATAAGCTTATGCTATGGTAAAAGCTCTTAAGAAATTCAGGCATTTAGTGACAGGGAATAAGATCCTAATATTAGTAGCCCACCCTAGTGTAAGGGAATATATCATGGAGGGAGAGATCACTAAAAAGAGGGCCAATTGGATAACTAAGATTTTAAAATATGATGTAGAGGTAAGGCCAACCAAATTGGTTAGAGGTAAGGGAATCTGCCAATATATTATTCAAAACATAGAAGAATCAATGCCCAAAGAAGCAAAAATTGAAATAGTGTTGAGACTCCAAGAGATTGATCAAGATTCTTGGGTAAGTGATAGAATACAGTTCATGAAAACTAGTATTTTCCCAAATGAACTATCCCCTGACAAGAAAATATACTATAGGCAACAGGGATTTTATTTTGTTTTGGTTGATCATGTTTTGTTTAGGAAGAATATTGATGGAATACTATTAAGATGTGTAGAGAAAGATGAAGCCCAAAAGATACTACATGAGTTTCATCATGGAACCTCAGGGGGACATTTTTCACCAAGGACTACTACAAATAATGTGACACAAGCTGGCTACTTTTGGCCAACACTATTTACAGATTGTTGTCAGATGGTCAAAGAGTGTCAAGCTTCCTAGTTCTATATTGGGAAGAGAAGAAATGAAGCATTGCCTCTAAGTCCCATAATAGTGGATGAACCCTTTTATCAGTGGGGTTTAGACTTTATTGGAATGATTAATCCAATTTCAAACATGGGATACAAGTGGATCCTCACTGTAATAGATTACTTTACTAGGTGGAGTGAAGTGGTACCACTCAAAGAAGCTACTAAAAATGTAATCTTAGAGTTCCTAGAAGGGATAACTACCCAGTTTGGCCCTCCACGCACTATCATATCAGATAATGCTAACTCATTTTTAGGAACTAGACTATTAGAGTTTCCATTAAAAAATGGAATATATCTAAAGTCTTCTTCTAATTACTATCCACAAGGTAATGGCTTGGCAGAGTCTACCAATAAGAATTAGATTAGACTCATAAAGAGAATGGGAGATGAACATCATAGGAATTGGCACAAATCTCTCAATTCAGCACTATGGGTAGATAGAATCACACCTAAGCAAGTAACTAAGATGTCTCCATATGAGTTAGTCTATAGCAAGCATGCAGTGATGCCACTAAGTATAGAAACTCCTGCCTTATATTTGTTGAAACAGTTGGAAAATTGAAGAAAGTGGCTCGATGTAAGTCAAACTTGCTGAGCTACTAGAGGTTCAAGAGAAGAGAGAAAAGGCACATAAGTCATTAATGAAGCATCAATAGACTATAAAAAAATGGTTTGATAGAAAGACTTCTAATCCAAATTTTGAAGTTGGGTCTTTAGTGCTGAAATGGGATGAGGGAGCTGCCAAACCAGGTTGACACAACAAGTTTGATTCATTATGGACAAGTCCTTTTAAGATCCACTCCTGTAAGCAAAACAATGCATTTGAGCTAGAGACTATGGATGGAGAACCTTAAGAGATTCCTGTAAATGGGATCTTCTTGAAACATTTTACATAAGTCTTGAAGCCTGACATGTAATATAGTTAGTTAGGTGTCCTTTAATTCTTTTCCTACTTTTGTCTTGCTTTCTTGTTTTTTCCCTTTTTAAATAAGTGTTCTAGGAACACGTGTCTACATCACAGAGTCCCTTTCATTAGCAGTTGCATTTATGAAGGCCATTCTAATAGTTCCTTAAACTTCAAGAAAAGTACCTATCTTTTGAGAGGATCACCACTTTTAATATGGATCTAACACTCTATCTAATATGGATTTTCAAAAGATACACTAACCATTTTTTGGCATTAATGCCATTAATAAGACATGATGTGTCATTAAATGTTTCATTATGCCTTGCTGAGCTAAGTGTTAAAACTTTTAGGTTGTTTCATTTGTTTCTATTCATTCTGCATTCTCTGAGCTCTGTTTTCTGCATCTAAGCTTCATTTCTCACCTACAAATCTAGTTAAGTTCGGGTTCATTTACAGTTTCAGTTTCTTTCTTTCTATGTTGAGAGCTTCGAAGATTTTAAAAGAGATATAGAAAATGTTAGAGATGCAATTGCCACAAGAAGGGATGGGGCTTTTTGAACAATCTGATAAATTGAAAGGCAGTAAATCATATGCCTCTGCACCAGCACAACCAAAGGAAAGTTATCCAAGAAGAAGGGTCCCAAAAATGGGGGTGAGTTCAAATTCCACACAAGTAACAGACTATGCAGATGGCATTTTTGACACACACATATAGAAGAACTTTAAAAATCTTCGTGAGGGAGCTCATCAAAGGTGCCTACTACGAGCTGCAAAAGGGTAGTAAGAAACTTTCAAAATGAGGGTCTGGATGTCTCAATTGGCACAATTTGTGGTTCCCGCAGTTCACCCATATCTAGAATTGATCAACATATGTGCAGAATTATTTCATCCTCCATCTACCTCTATTCAATGAGGCCCCTTCATGGTCTAGATAACCTGTAAGGCAATTCAGAATATGCTGGCTTTGCAACATGACAGGATAGCCACATTCCCTATAATTCCCAAGTTGTAGGCTACAAGGGGAAATACTCACAACAAGTTAAAGTTTCTAAACATGGAGATGCATTTAGGTGATGAAAATACCTAGTTTCCTTCATTGCCAACAGGTTGAGCCCAGTTCACTCCTGATGTTAAAGATGCCCTCGCCATGCTAGCTTCTATTTTTGGCCAATATGATGATTCAACGGTGCATGATTGGCAACTCTCAGTAATTTTTAGACTCAAGACTATGGACAAGTCACAAGAATATTGTCTTGATTTCTTAGAGCAAATTGCTCAAGCTATGGTCAATCAGCTTTCGAACTTCTCCTAGGATCATGTTTTTAGGTATTTAGCATACCTATTTCATTTAATGTTGTATCAAAATTTTAGTCTCTTCCAACAACATATGCCTATAAATATGTATAACCCTCAGTCTGGTAGTAATAGGACAATCCTAGTGTCCTCATGGACCCATGATCTATCCAACACCTCAGACCCCTGTGAATTTTTAGAATGTTTTGTTGCATCGATTTTTAACCAAATAGTGTTTGAGCCTGTAGAAAATAGAATGATACAGAGCCTCAGAGGTCTCTTAAGCAATTGACCAATTACTTATGATTACTTCTTTGGAGCCCATACAACTATCATTAGACTTCATGGCTATGTCAGAGAGCCCGTTCTATTGCCAAAAGTCTTAACCCCTAGGGTTATGTTTTTAGAAGTGGCTTGTTAGGTATCTGTCATTGATAACAATTTTGGACATAAGAAGAGGAAAAATAAAATGTATGATGTCCCCTGGACTAGGGAAAAAATAACAATTGAGACAAGAGAAACTAAAAATATTCTATTGAGAAAGTTGGCTTCTTATGGTTTCTTGATTGTTGAGGATAAATGGAAATATGGTCTAGATAGCTTCTTAGCTTCTTGGATTATTAATAATAAAGTTTCTACAAAATTTATTCATGAGAAATGCCCCTTTTGGGAGAAGAGAAGATTGCCTAAGAAGGATGATCCTATAATTTATGTTGAATTAAAAGACTTGCCAGATGAAGGTCTCAGGCCATGGGAAACCTTTTATAGGAAGGTACAAGAATATGACCCTAAAAGTCAGTGACTATAGGCCTTAGAGCTACCATGAAGAAGAAAGATTGGAGTGCAGAGAAAATTACAGCTTACTGGAAATACAGACAAGAGATATCCAAACTTACTCATACTTTTGGGAATGTTGAGACTGACGAAGAATAGGAAACTATATGGGATGAATTTCATATGACCCCAATTTCTGGCCCTGACATAAGTAACATTCCAAGAGACTCTCCAGAAGAAGTAGAAATGGAAGAGAGAATAGAGAAGGGACAAGATGTTCAAGAGATAGGGCAAGCATTAGCTACAGCCCCTAGACCCCAATGGCCTCCATCTCTTAGTGCCTTACACAAACAAAAGGAGACTATATCATCGCCACCTATTGAGATCCAAATAGCTTCGGCATCTAGGGTTCTCGGAGTGGCACCTTTGCAATAAACATTAATCAATATTGAGGACAAAGACCCAAAAGAGGCATCAAATAGGCCTCAGAAGAAAATATGTAAGTTGGAATTACAAGAGGAGGACACGAAAGAAGAAGTATTGGTGCCACAACAACAACAAGCTCCTATCATCTCATCGATGGCTCAGGTAAGTACTTATCTCTTTTCCCCTCCTATTTCTTCTCATTTAGGAGTGACAACCTAATTGCCCCAATTTTCCATGTCTCCTGCCACTTTTGTTGTGCCTTTGCAAACTTTTTCCCTAATTACCAGTTCCCTGACCATGTCTTCATAGGCCATATCCCTACCTCTATTTTCCTCATCCATGCCCAATTGGGCATTGCCACAATTTGATCATAGCCAGCAAACAACTGCCATCCCTTATGGTCTGCCTCAAGGTCATTCATTTTCTGGAGGGTATATTGTATCACCTCCTACCTTCCAAGCCCAGGCTGACACAATAAGAAAAGTAAGAGAGGCTCGGATGGAGAAGAAAATAAAGAAAGAGAATAAGAGCCCTGCTATTACTCACATCAAATCTTTGTTTGATCCTATTCAATAGTCTTAGACAATTACACATTTGGCTCCTAATGTGATCAAACCTAATAAGAAAAAGTAGCCATACGACTATTCAATGAATGTAGTGGCTATGGATCTGTCTCTTTTTAGACCACATGACTGAGTTGAATTGATGAATGAAACTGCTTCTGTTGTAACTACTGATTATTTGAAGATGTCCAAAAGGTTACAGAAGGTTGAAGATGATTTAGCACAAGAAAAGGCTACTAGTAGTAGCTTAATATCAAAAATAAGAGCCAAGGATAAATAAATTGATACTTTGAAAAAGGATTTACAATCTACTGTTTCTTTACAAATCCATCAAACATCACAGGCCAAGGTTGCAGCCTTGAAGGTTGAGTTAGCACAGAAGAAAGTTGTTGTTACTATACTGAGACAAGAAAAGGCCACTGTGAAGAAAAGATATCAGGATAAAATACAAGTGGCACCATAACTGCAGTAGACCCTTTTGAAAGAGCAAAATCTAAATAGTGCATCTGAAGCACAACTTATGACTGAACAGCAAAAGATAAAGCAATTGACATTTGAGTTGGCGCAGAGGCCACAAAATGCAGGGATTTTGAATTTGGTAAAGGAGCTATATGCATCTGCATGGAAAAGGATCTCTGAGGAGATTGTATCTTCCTATTAAGTTTCAAGTTTTGTACGGATGTTGCCATGTGCTGCGTGTGGAGGATAGGTCATTTTCATTGTTGAAGCTACGGAGTTCACCATGTATACATTTCTTAGGAGTTTCAGTTGAAGCGGAGCGTGACAAGTGTCATCTCTGTAGGATTTCAAGAGACTTTTTTAATAAGCTACAAGAACTGTCAGAGGGTGCCATGTCTCTTTTGTTGCTACTAGTAGATGGTGCCACATGTCTCTTTATTTCTGATGAAGATTGAAAGGAAAACATACATATGGTGGGTCCCATGAAATAATGCCATAGTTTCTAAATGATGTGGAAGTGACAAGTGTCATTACCATAGGTTCTCGGGGCATAAGTTTCAAGTATTTTAAAGATTGTAGAGAATGCCAAGTGTCCCAGTTTTGTTCCTCAGAGGCTACCACATATCAAGTTTCAAGTATGGCGTATGGCGACAAGTGGCAATTTTCTATGTCCCTTTTGAATTAATGGAATCTAAAGCATTTTGTGGAGGATACCACATGGTATATTGAGAAGTTGCAGGTGATGCCACGTGTTACAATAGAACTGAGAGTCACATTGCCACATTTTTAATTGGTCAACCAATGAGCTCGGTGGAGAAGACAATCACAGGTTTGAGAAGATCCTCAGTATCAGTCAAAGTCCCAGTTGAGTTCTAGTTCTATTTAGGCTATTGAGATCCTGGTAGTTAAGGGTGAGCTTGAGTCAAATTATATGGGTATATATACAAGAAGATAGTGTAATACCGAGGGACAATTATTAATTAGAGAATTCAGAGATCTTGTCATGATCAAATTATATCATTTTGCCTTAGTCTAGCTATTTCTGATAAGAAAGCTGATATACCTATGCATATCACTGTGCCTTTTATATTCGTTGAATTGTTAATGAAAGAAGCTTTGTTATGTGCCATTGGTGATATTAGCTGTCTCTACATTAATTTTCTAAGTTTATCCTTTGATCCTTTAATTCATTTTATTGTCAATCCATATTAATCATGCAACATTTGCTCTTTAATATAGCTGAATCTTGAGAATTTGTTCATTGTGCTAGTTACTAAATACATTTTCAGGTGCATCGCCATAGAATTAGAAGTTCCTTTTATTGTATCTGTAATCTTTTTTTTTCTTCCCTTTACTCAAAACCCCATTGAAATAGGAAGAGCCAACTTCTGTAAAATCTAGATGTTGTTTCAAGTGTAAAGTCCCACATTCTTGAAACTTCCCATGTTGGTGTTAGAACCTACACAATTTTATACATCAATAGAGCCTATTTGCTATTACTTTTGTTACATTTTTTAGAATGTGTTGCATAAGGAGATAAGTCTGTAATCCCTCATAATTTTGGCCTCCTTGGGAATGAGCACAATGAAGGTGTGAATAAAGATCCCTAGCATAGTTGCTTTCCTTCTTGATTCCTCCACTACCTTTACTAGTTCCTCCTTGATTATCTACTAAAAACTTTGGTAGAAGATGGCGGGGAAGCCATCTGACCCCGAGGCCTTATCTGAGCCTAGCTGGAAAGTAGCCTTCTTGATCTCTTCCATACTAATTACCTTGAATAGATCCTTATTTTCCTCTTCTATTATTACAGCTGGGATTCCCTCTAGAAAATCATACCTCTCAGCTCCAGGATTATGATTAGTCCTAGAAAAAAGAGCTTCAAAATACCTAATAGCTTCCTAGTTAATATCCTCCTCGCTTCTGGCAACCAAACTATCCTCCCTCTCTAATTCTCTCATCCTATTTTTGCTTCTATTAACTATAGTCGTCTTGTGAAAAACATTTGCGTTCCTGTCCCCCTCTTTTAGTCATAATTCCTGTGACTTTTGTCTTTAGTGGCATTCTATTCTAGCCAAAATTTCCATTTGCTTTCTATTTAGCTCTTTTCCTTCATAAACTCCTCCGGACCCATACCTTTTTCTATTATTATCTCATTGAGTTCCCTTATCTCCATTTCTATGTTGTCACTTTATTCAAAAATGTTTTGAAAGTGTTTTTTATTCCATATTTGCAATTTAGCCTTGATCTAGGAGATCTTTTTATGAAAGGAAAGTAGGTTTGACTAGTTTCCTACCCACGCTTCTCTCCACCACTATGAGATCGATCCCAACAAATTAGGGTCCTGCAACCACATCTTCTCAAATCTAAATGGAGTACCCCCTTTATACTTATCCTGCATTATCATCAACTCAATTAGGGAACGATGTGATCTACTGAAGAGTAGTATCATGGCTTCCATTAGATTGGCTATCTAAAACCAATCCCCATATAATAGTAATCTATCCAATTTCTCTGAGATTCTAGTTGTGACCCAACCTTCCATTTGTCCATGTAAACACCCCATTTTTGGTTTGAATCTCTCTTAACTCATTATTATCCACAAACTCCTAAAAGTCTTGTTGCACCCTGGTCACAATTTGATGCAGGAGCATCCCCGGTTCAAGAGCAATCTTGAATCAACAAAAAACATTTGCATTTTAGTTTGTTTGCATTTCAGTTTGTTCATTTTCCAGTTCAGTCCAGGTAGTGCAGTCTGAAGTAGTTTTAGCTTATGGTCTAGTTTTGGCATTTCACATCTTGCAGATCTAGACTTAGCATCTACATTCATTCATCTTCATCATATCAAGAACTCAGAGCATTTGGATCAGTTACCGAAAAGACATCTCTATTAGAAGATCAATTGTTTTTTCAAAGCAGAGCATTCTAATAGTTTTGGATAATCAGCTAAAGGAGAAGGCTTGTGGATTCCTTGACTTGCAGATCCTAATGAAACATCATTCAATGATCCTTGGTTCATGGCCAATCTTTTTCAGAGGTCCACACATTGTTCCATTGATTTAAGGAAGTGTTCTATGCATTTAGGTTCGACCTATCTGTGAACATGTTACAACTCTTCATTGGAGTTTGTGATCTTCCTTGGCCGACGCGGAGGAATCTAATGGTCCAGAAATGATATATATTGATGTAATAGATCCCTAGGAAAGCAGTGAATAATATAAGAATGATCTGATAGATTAGATTTTGTGTGAAAAAGATTCAAAGCTTCATCTTGCACATGTATGTAATCAGGCCTATGAGCTAAATTTGTGAGCCTGCATGTTGCCGGTGGATCTCTATTTTGAATTCTATGATATACTGAATGACTGAATCTACATATGTTCTATATTCTTGTGTTGTTTCTGTTGTGTTTACTCTTTCTGCATGGTCTGGACAGTTCATTCTGTGAACCCTCCTACCGTGACTATACCAAGTGGTTCTAGAGTGAAAGTTTGATTCTTTGCAGTGAATTGGTGAAGGGGATTCCATAAGATCTTGTTGTAAGAAGATTGCCGATCTGAGGCAGGTTACTTGTGCACAACCGATCATCGATTGAGAGGCAGTTGTCACTTGTAGCCCGATCGCCGACCTTTGGTAGTTTGCACTTGATCCTAGGAAGATGCCACCATGGAGAGTTCCTCATGTTGGTATAATGGCTAATAGAATGGATGAGATGATGGAATTGATGCGAATAATGCAAGTTTGATTGGATGTTGTTGAGGAAGATAGGCGAAGAGGATTGACCCCTATTGGTAAACAGATTTGTCACCATGAAATAACCTTTAAAAATGACCCGTTGCCCTTAGAGTGGTGACTAAATTGTCCCAACAGTTGGAGAGATTGTGACAAAGCAATGATCTTCCTCTACGTTTAAGAGGGGCAGCTCCCTCATATGATAGGGGTATTTGTGGTTTTTTGTGTACTTTTAACATTAAATTACAAAAAGGAGAAAAAGGAAAACTAAAGGAACATGAATTACAGAAACCCTAGTAGTACACATACGAATACCAACCACGATTTCATAAACTTTTTAACAGGTTAAAGAGGGGTTTCACTACATTCCTAAATCTATATGATGGATTGGACAACAATGTTTATGATATTATAACAATGATGAAAGAATGATATCCTAATCCCACAAACTAAGAGATAGGTTACATCAACAACATTTGAATCAAGATACCAAGATAAGATTGCATTTCTTTACATCGATTGCATAGTTAAAATGTTTCAATTGATGACATTGGATTTACACAGTGACAAAAACTATTACCAATCTAACATATGAGAAATTAGTAACAATAACTCAGAAATACCATTGGAACATATGAACCAAAGCACTCTTCATTATCTTTGTGAAATTATACAATTTCAAAAGCTTTCATGTACAAAGTGTTAGACCGGAGGTCTTTGGAAATATTCTCCATCAGTTCCCCTAAAAAAGTCTCTTGAAAAATTCCCTTTTTACATTTGAAATAGCCTCATATTTATAATCTTTTTCCCATAACTACCTAGTAAGCACTTTGTAACTACCTCACAACTACCTAATAACTACCTTTTTGAAATACAAAAATATAATGAACCTTATTTTTGGTTATATTTTACACCACTTTTTTGGAAATAAAGTTTATTTTCTAATTTGTGAATTACAATAAGTGACAAAAGTCACTTTTACAAAAAGGTAAATAAAACTTGCAAGTTTTGGGTTGTGGATTTCACTAAGTTACTCTGCTTCTCTATCTACTCCATTTCAATGATCAAACCTTGTAAGATCTTTCCAAATCCTCTGAATACCTGAATCTTAGACTCCTATGTCTGTGCATATGAAATATGGACTCCGAAAATAATGTCTTCCACTAACAACATTAGCATGAAGAGGTAGACTGAAACACATTTTCTTGCCACAATTAAAATCATAAAATGCCATTGCCATGCATTACTATGCTCTTTCATTCAATACCTCTATAGTGTTATTTTTCAACCACTTAGAAACCTCCAAAGCCTTTTTATATTTGTAACGGTTATAAAGACCACACACAAAGTCTTACATGCCAAAAACACCAAAAACCTCCTTTTGACATACCACGAGTAGAAGGATAGCATAATCCATGGGATGCAACTTTGTAACTACCATTGCATGTTTCAAGAAGTTATCTAAAGCCTTTTCAACAAATGCCCATACCATGAGACTTGAGAGCCCATGAGATAAAACTAGCACTTGCACCGAGAGGATATTCAAGGAATATGCCGATAGGTTTAGAAAGTTTTCTGGCATGAATTCTTTTTATGCCATGAGACAATTTTCCAAGGACTATAATGCTCACATATAAAGAATATTGGTAAACATTTTTTATGCATTTGCCAAAATGTTCATGTAGCTTTTCAATGTTTCCACACATTACAAACATAACTACCTATACATTTACAACTATTATATTTGCAAAAATTTCCCATTAGGTTCTGCTTTGTTGTGTGCCCATATGTTGTTCCAATGTTCCATTTTGGTAGTGCATGAAGTTAGTTTGCAAGGGTTGAGATTTGCATTTGCCTTTTAAAGTTTCTAAAATCTTTCCTACAACTTTATTCATTACATCTCGTGAGACCCCATTTCATGGCACGTTGTCCATTTTCTATGCAACATGCATGTTTTTCCACCAGAGCATTTATAATTGTTTTGTGTGTATCTGGAATGCACTGCATTATTTATGCTTGAACATTTTGTATACATATAGCCAAGGCACTTGGAATATTAAAATCAGACGACAATGATTTCTACTCTCCCATTTCAACTCGAGTCATGAGGGTATTGGAGAAAGTTGAAAAATATGGATTTGCACCAATCAGTTGTATTTAGTTAAAACCCTCTCCATCATATTTATTTTGTGTATACCCTCCAATCATTGCATTCCATGAGATTACATCTCTTAGCAACGTTTTGTCAAATATTTTATATGTGTTTTCAATCCTTCCACACTTTGCATATATGTCTAAGGCAGTACTTACAATTGCAATATTCAATCAAAATAAGGAAAATATTGTTAAAGGTTGTGGATTGTGGCTTTACTCCTGCATTCATTTCCTCCTATGAGACCACATTCTATTAAACAATGCGTGTGTTTTTGTCTATGATTCCACATTTTGTATACAGGTCGTCTACTGAAGCATTTATTTTGAAATTTTCTAAAACCTTTTCAATACAACCATTTCATGTGTATCTTGCATTCATTGCAATTCACAAGACCACGATTCTATGAGCTACCGCATATGAAATTTTTTGCCTACGCATACATATTCATCTGAGTATTTCAAACTAAGATATTTTGACAAAATCATTGTTTCATTGTGTTTTGAGGGATGTCCATTCCCTATCGCAGATCGTATCATCTGAGAATGCATCTCTTTGAGGCTGACTATTGAATGGTTTATCGTGCTTTGCATATGCTGCACATTTCTCTGAGGCATTATGACAAACAAGTCACACACATATGTGCTTCCATGTTTGCAAAATGGTTTGCCAGTGTATTTGCAATTATAATATCTACGAATCAAATTTGATTGAACATTTCTAAAATATTTGGAGTAGAACCATTTAACACATATTATGCAATCATTGCATCCCATGAGATGTCATTTCTTTGAGGCAAATGGCTCGTGTGCCCAGCTGGGAATGGGAGGATGCTGGCAAAGTCTTCGAATCTAGTTTTACACCTGCCAGTCAAGTTCATTTGAATGTTTATAAAGCATATTCATCAAATTGATATTGTGCATCTTCTACAATCATCGCAATTCATGAGACTATATTTGTTTGAAGTACTTTGTCAAATAGTTGCAACGCCTTCTAGGCATCCATAGTTTGCATACACGTCTATTAGAGGAATTTAAAAGCTTTTGAACAAACCCATCTTGAACATATTATGCATTCTTTGTAACCTATGATGCCAAATTTCTTGGTCACGCACCATGGTTGTGCTTCATGATCTGTGTAGAAGTCTTTAGAGCATTTCCTACTCTAATATCTGACAAATATCTTCATTTTATTACAATTTTATGGATGCCTATACCCAGCACGCCATGAGGGTACTGGTGAAGATTGTGGAATCTGAATTTACTCATGTCAATTGCACTTCTCTGAAAACTCATAAACCCTTTTTGACAATTCCATTTTGTATGTATATTATGCAATCATGCATTCCATTAATTGGTTCAAATGAGAAGCTTATTAGAAAAAAACTTGTAGTCTTTACACTCTGTGAATCCATCTTCCTTAGCATGCAATTATGTTATTGAAAACAACCTTTAATGTATCTTGCATACTTTGATGCTACTACTAACTACCTCTTCTTTCTTTTAGAGCCCATATTTATTCTTCATATATGAATGGCATGAATTTAGGAGATCATTGTGGCTTCTTTGAATAGAGCAACCTTTAAAGTTCCAGCTAATAGCAAGTGGTGGCCAAAGAAAGAAGTTTTATAACTGTCAACTTAATTGTTGGAGACTTTAATAGACATGGAGGAGTGCTTCTATTTTACTTCGCTGAAAGCACAAGTGGAGTTATTCCTATTTGTAAAAAGTGAAAGTGGATTTCTTTCTTTTTATCTCTCCAAACTTGAAAAATTACATCCTTTGGTTTTGGTTAGCCAAAAGTCAAAATACGCACGGACTTAGCCAAATTTGAAAGTTAACGCAAACTTTCGTGAAAAGCAAAAGTTGACGCGAGGTTTGTGGAAAGTGAAAGTTAATGCAAAGTTAGTGAATAGCAAACGTTGATGTGACATTTGTGAAATTTTAAAGTTGACGCAAACTTTGCGAAAAATAAAAATTGACGCGAACTTTGCAGAAAATAGAAGTTGGTGCAAGCTTAGCAGAAAAATGAAAGTTGGCACAAAAATAATGTTTCTAAGATGATTTAATTTAAATTTTTGACTTGGAATAATATTGCTATACAAAGTTTCAATGGAGAGAGGAAATATGAACAAGACAAAATATGATGTCACGTTAATAAGTTATTGACATGATTGACACAAGAAGTACAACACTGATAAATTACAACCAAAAGGATGACTTGACAAAAGGTTTTGATGAAAAAATTTAAAATTTGGCAATTTGAAAAGGAGGCCAACAGCTGGCTCTAACTGGGGACAAAGAATGTAAAGGACAGAGGATGAACCCAAAATTTCTGGTAATGAATAGTGCCTTACATCCATGGGGCTATAGAGTTAAGAGATAGTATGATGTACAAGGGGAAATAAGGAGACAAAGACACACAAAGACGAGGCAAACAACAAAAGACAACAGAAACTGAAACAAGACAGACACAACCAAAACACCTAGTTAACCTATGTACATGGTAGGTGACTCCTACCTCAAATTGCCTCGGAAAGATCAAGTGAACCCATTGACAGGCTGAGAAAAATATGCACCTGTACAGAAAAGAGATGAGCATGGATGAGGTGCATGTGAACTCAGTAACCATTCCAAAGTGATGAGAAAAATAAGCTGCATGAAAAATGAGGCCTCCTTGAATACTAAACCAAACAAACATTTCTCGTCATAAGCATCTGAGTCCTTCCAAATCGCATTGGTGTTGCCTTGTGTAGCTTCAAACATGTCTTCTGACATCATGTCAAGCACATGAATATCCTCTATCTAAAAATTCTTCTGATAGCCTGAATCAAGGTTAAATAAACCATGAACTAGGCATCCTTTGCACGAAGCAAGAAATGAAGAAACCTCTATATTCTGTAACTGATCTACATAAACACTTTTGTCTACATCTAGAGAGATGGGAAAGATAACTTCACCATAATAGAAATCGTCACTTAATTTAGTCTGTATATCTGCCTTATGAATAACAACCTCTTTTAATATGAGATCATCACCTGCAAAAGAAAATTTCTCCTCCTTTACCATCACTAACTCAGAATGCATTTTATCAAAGGATGGCACATGAGGAAGAGAAAGTAACAGATCCACATTATGCATTTTACCATCCTGAAAATCTTCCTCTATAGTTAAAGGAGAAGAAATAATATTTTCATGCATCATATATGCTTTTTCAACATTATCATTAGTGGATAACGGATTGGGGCATACAATGAGTCTAGTATCATTATGATCTTGTTGAATATTTGGAGATGGCGTACTCAATGTTTCACCTGGATGCACATTGTTCTCCAATTGTCTTGAATTCTTATTTATATTTGAACCATTAAGTGAGCATTCTTCACTGATAGATTCACATTCATCTCCTCGAAGATTAACTGATGGGTTGTAGGATATTGCCTCATCGCCTGACCGAGAACTGAAATGATCAAGATTCTCAATAGAAGTATCTACATTCACATCTTCATTTTTAGTTGCTGAGTTGTCTTCTTAATTAAAGAATGATAAAGGGAAAAGGACAATACCATCTCCATAAAGAAAATCATCATCAGGCTCATTAAGACACCAATCTGGGATGAAAAATTCATGAGAGAGCTCTTGTGACACTTCTTCATCATTATCATCTTGCTCATGTGGAATGTATGTCAGGATAGCATTTGGTGGCTCTTCTTCTTGTTTTCTATTTTCAGTCTGATCTAAAATTTCTTCTACACTGCTTTGTTCATTACCCACATCATGAAATGTTTTTTCACCAGCTATACTTGTGAGACTAGAGCAAGAAATTAAGAATGCATTGTTATTTGGAAAGATTCTTTCTTCAATATGAATTCTTTTTCCATCTCCAACACTTGTTCTTTCTCATCTTCCTTAAGTGTGTCCTATCACAAGAAGATGTATTAAGTTCTCCTTCTCTGGTACATGCACATTTCGGTGAACCTCTCTCAGTCATTTGATGAGAAGATTATGTATTCAATATAGGTTCATTTGTAGGAAAAACCTTTGCCTCTTCATTGATGTCCTCATCATGCGAATGATATATCTCAGCACAATTTATTTTATCTTCTGGTGCATGAATCTCCTTTGATAGGGAATTGTCATCATGAGAAAGAGAATGAGTCTCCTCCCCATCTTTTTCTTCAATCTTCTACAATTTTTGAAGCAAACAATGATGAACCTGATTAGTAGCAAGTTGCATGCCACTATAGAAACTCTTCAAAAACTCTACTTGCTTAGGATCGTCAAGAACTTGATTTTGTTGAGAAGAGGATGCAGAAAAAGGATAATCTTCATCATCACTATCACTGTTTGATTCAAGAAACTGTAAGATATGCATCTGGGTTCTTTGATACCAAACCATTTTTCACGATTCTTCTTTCAGATAGAGTCGCCAACTTCTTTTCTGGGGAGATACTTGTATATTTTTTAGGAATAAAAAGGCACCAATGCTTCAATTTGTCCCCAGCAGAGTCACCAAAAATCTGTTGGTAAAGAGATTTGTCACCATGAAATAACCTTTAAAAATGACCCGTTTCCCTTAGAACGGTGACTAAATTGTCCCAATAGTTGGAGAGATCATGACAGAGCAACGATCTTCCTTTTTGTTTGAGAGGGACAGCTCCCTCTTCTTTCAGATAGAGTCACCAACTTCTTTTCTAAGGAGATACTTGTATATTTTTGAGGAATAAAAAGGCACCAGTGCTTCAGTCTGTCCCTAGTGGAGTCGCCAAAAATCTATTAGTAAAGAGATTTGTCACCGTGAAATAACCTTTAAAAGTGACCCGTTGCCCTTAGAGCAGTGACTAAATTGTTCCAACAACTGGAGAGATCGTGACATAGCAATGATGAAAGAATGATATCCTAATCCCCCAAACTAACAGATAGGTTACATCAACAACATTCGAATCAAGATACCAAGATAAGATTGCATTTCTTTACATCGATTGCATAGTTAAAATGTTTCAATGGATGACCTTGGATTTACACAGTGACAAAAAGTACTACCAATCTAACATATGAGAAATTAATAGCAATAACTCAGAAATACCATTGGAACATACGAACCAAAGCACTCTTCATTATCTTTGTGAAATTATAAAATTTCAAAATCTTTCATGTACAAAATGTTAGACCGGAGGTCTTTGGAAATATTCTCCATGAGTTCCCCTCAAAAAAGTCTCTTGAAAAATCCCCGTTTTATATTTGAAATAGCCTCATATTTATAGGCTTTTTCCAATAACTACCTATTAACCACTTTGTAACTACCTCACAACTACCTAATAACTACCTTTTTGAAATACAAAAATATAATGAACCTTATTTTTGCTTATATTTTACACCACTTTTTTCGAAATAAAGTTCATTTTCTAACTTGTGAATTACAATAAGTGACAAAAGTCACTTTTACAAAAAGGTAAATAAAACTTGCAAGTTTTGGGTTGTAGATTTCGTTAAGTTACTCCGCTTCTCTGTCTGCTCCATTTCAATGATCAAACCTTGTCAGATCTTTCCAAATCCTCTAAATACCTGAATCTTAGACTCCTGTGTCTGTGCATATGAAATATGGACTCTAAAAATAATATGTCTTCCACTAACAACATTAGCATGAAGAGGTAGACTAAAACACATTTTCTTGCCGCAATTAAAATCATAAAATGCCATTGCCATGCATTATTATGCTCTTTCATTCAATCCCTCTATAGTGTTATTTTTCATCCAATTAGAAACCTCCAAAGCCTTTTTATATTTGTAACAGTTACGAAGACCACGCACAAAGTCTTACATGCCAAAAATGCCAAAAACCTCCCTTTGACATACCACGAGTAGAAGGATAGCATAATCCATGGGATGTAGCTTTGCAACTACCATTGCATGTTTCAAGAAGTTATCTGAATCCTTTTCAACAAATTCCCATACCATGAGACTTGAAAGCCCATGAGATAAAACTAGCACTTGCACCCAGAGGATATATCAAGGAATACACCGATAGGTTTAGAAAGCTTTTTGGCATGAATTCTTTTTATGGCATGAGACAATTTTCCAAGGATTATAATGCTCACATATAAAGAATATTGGGTAAACATTTTTTATCCATTTGTCAAAATGTTCATGTATCTTTTCAATGTTTCCACACATTACAAACATAACTACTTATACATTTACAACTATTATATCTGCAAAAATTTCCCATTAGGTTCTGCTTTGTTGTGTACCCATATGTTGTTCCAATGTTCCATTTTGGTAGCAGCATGAAGTTAGTTTGCAAGGGTTGAGATTTGCATTTGCCTTTTAAAGTTTCTAAAATCTTTCCTACAACTTTATTCATTGCATCTCATGAGACCCCATTTCATGGCACGCTGTCCATTTTCTATGCCTCATGCATGTTTGTCCACCAGAGCATTTTATAACTGTTTTGTGTGTATCTTCCATGCACTGCATTATTTATGCTTGAACATTTTGTATACATATAGCCAAGGCACTTCGAATATTAAAATCAGATGACAATGATTTCTACTCTCCCATTTTAGCTCGAGTAGTGAGGGTATTGGCGAAAGTTGAAAAATTTGGTTTTGCACCAATCAGTTGTATTCAATTGAAACCCACTCCATCATATTTATTTTGTGTATACCCTCCAATCATTGCATTCCATGAGATTACATCTCTTAGCAATGTTTTGTCAAATAGTTTATATGTGTTTTCAATGCTTCCATGCTTTGCAAATATGTCCAAGGTGGTACTTACAATTGCAATATTCAATCAAAATAAGGAAAATATTGTTAAAGGTTATGGATTATGGCTTTACTCCTGTGTTCGTTGCCTCCTATAAGACCACATTCTATCAAACAATGCGTGTGTTTTTGTCTATGATTCCACGTTTTGTATACAGGTCATCTACTGAAGCATTTAGTTTGAAATTTTCTAAAACCTTTTCAATACAACCATTTCATGTGTATCTTGCATTCATTGCAATTCACAAGACCACAATTCTATGAGGTGTCGTGTATGAAATTCTCTACCTATGCATACATGTTCATCAGAGTATTTCAAACTAAGATATTTTGAAAAAAATCATTGTTTCATTGTGCTTTGAGGGATGTCCATACCCTACCGCAGATCATATCATCTGAGAATGCATCTCTTTGAGGCTGACTATTGAATGGTTTACCATGCTTTGCATATGCTACACATTTCTCTGAGGCATTATGACAAACAAGTCACACACATATGCGCTTCCGTGTTTGCATAACGGTCTGCCATGTATTTACAATTATAATATCTGTGAATCACATTTGATTGAGCATTTCTAAAATATTTGGAGTAGAACCATTTAACGCATATTATGCAATCATTGCATCCCATGAGATGTCATTTCTTTGAGGCAAATGGCTCATCTGCCCAGCTGGGAATGGGAGGACGCTGGCAAAGTCTTCAAACCTATTTTTACACCCTCCAGTCAAGTTCATTTGAAAGTTTATAAAGCGTATTCATCAAATTGATATTGTGCATCTTCTACACTCATCGCAATTCATGAGACTATATTTCTTTGAAGTACTTTGTCAAATAGTTCCAACACCTTCTAGGCATCCACGGTTTGCATACACGTCTATTAGAGGAATTTAAAACCTTTTGAACAAACCCATCTTGAACATATTATGCATTCTTTGTAACCTATGATGCCAAATTTCTTGGTCATGTACCATGGCTATGCTTCATGATCTGTGTAGTAGTCTTCAGAGCATTTCCTACTCTAATATCTGACAAATATCTTCATTTTATTACAATTTTATGGATGCCTATACCCATCATGCCGCAAGAGTACCGGTGAAGATTGTGGAATCTAAATTTACTCGTGTCAATTGCAATTCTCTAAAAGTTTATAAACCCTTTTCGACAAATCCATTTTGTGTCTATATTATGCAATCCTGCATTCCATTAATTGGTTCAAATGAGGAGCTTATTAGCAAGAAACTTGTAGTCTTTACACTCTGTGAATCCATCTTCCTCGGCATGCAATTATGTTATTGAAACACAACCTTTAATGTATCTTGCATGCTTTGATGCCACTACTAACTACCTCTTCTTGCTTTTAGAGCCCATATTTATTCTTCATATATGAATGGCATGAATTCAGGAGATCATCATGGCTTCTTTGAATAGAGCAAGCTTTAAACTTCTAGCTAATAGCAAGTGGCGGCCAAAGAAAGAGGTTTTATAACTGTCAACTTAATTGTTGGAGACTTTAATAGACATTGAGGAGTGCTTCTATTTTACTTTTCTAAAAGCACAAGTGGAGTTATTCATGTTCATAAAAAGTGAAAGTGGATTTCTTTCTTTTTATCTCTCTAAACATGAAAAATTACACCCTTTGGTTTTGGTTAGCCAAAAGTCAAAATACACGCGGACTTAGCCAAATTCAAAACTTAACACAAACTTTGTAGAAACCAAAAGTTGACGCGAGGTTTGCGGAAAGTGAAAGTTAACGCAGAGTTAGCAAAAAGCAAAAGTTGACACGACATTTGCGAAATTTGAAAGTTGACACAAACTTTGTGAAAAATAAAAATTGACGCGAACTTTGCGGAAAATAGAAGTTGGCGCAAGCTTAGCGGAAAAATGAAAGTTGGCACAAAAATAATATTTTGAAGCTGATTCAATTTAAATTTTTGACTTGGAATAATATTGCTATACAAAGTTTCAATGGAGAGAAGAAATATGAACAAGACAAAATATGATGTCTCGTTAATAAGTTATTGACATGATTGACAAAAGAAGTACTACACTGACAAATTGCAACCAAAAGGATGACTTGACAAAAGGTTTTGATGGAAAAGTTTAAAATTTGGCAATTTGAAAAGGAGGCCAACAACCCCAAGACCTAATATTAAAAGTGCTAATGAAGAAGAATTTTAATCTGTTGAGCAAACTGGCGAAACCCTAGAAGGTCATGAAGAAGAAGAATCAGATCAAGTAAAGATGTTGTGAGATATTTCAAATATTGGAAAAAGATCTAGAGTGGACATGCCGAACTATATTGGTAATTTGAATCCAGAAGAGTTGATTGATTAGATAAATGACATGGAAGAATACTTTGAATATGAGGAAATTGAAGATCCGGAGAAGGTGAAATTTGCAAAGACAAAGTTGAAAGGACATGCTACTATATGATGGAAAGAAGTTCAATTAGAAAGAAACAAGAGGAAAAGAAAAATTACAAAGTGGGACCGAATGGTGACAAAGTTAAAGAATCAATTCATACCTACTGACTATGAGTGTGAGCTATTGAAAAGATTGAAAAACCTGAGACAAAAGGAGAAATCTGTGAAGGAGTACATTGAAGAATTTCATAAAATGATCATAAGAACAAGACATAGTGAAGAAAGAAAGGAGAAAGTGGCTAGATACATCAATGGACTGAGATTGAATATTCAAGAAGAGCTAAGCTTGGTAAAGATGACATCTTTGGAGGAAGCATATCAGTTTTCCCTAAAAGTTGAAGAGAAGTTGAATAAGAGACATGATTAGAGACAGAGAGGTAGAGGAGATAAATTTTAGAGAGATAGGACTTATTCCAGAGGAGACAAATCATTTGTGGAGCAGAACAAGTTTGACATCCCATTGAAGAAGGATGAAAGAGATAACAATGCTTACCAGAGAGATGACTAAAAATTTTACCAAAGAGGAAACCCTAGTACATACCGGAATGAAGGATACAGAAGAGAAGGAAGAGGATATTATAAGAGAATATTCAGAGGTACTTATTTTAAGTGTGGACGTGAAGGACATAAAGCATTTGAATGTAATTAGGGTAGTACAAGCAAGAGCACAGAAAATAATGGAAGAGCAGCCTTTGTTGAAGAAGAACCGATTGAATCACCACAATTCTCATTCCACCCTTCTTCTCCAAGTTACTCAATGTGGTGTTAAAATCTCCACCTATCAAGATGTGGTCCTCCTTATACTAATTTAAAAAGGCCGTGAGCATTCCCAAGATATATTTTTTTTTTTCTGTAGCCACTGTTCCATACAAATTAACCAACTTAACCTCCTCATTGTTTTGAAAGTACCTCACCAAAACCGCCAGCTAGTTCTGATTTGCTTCCAAGAGTGAAAATCTTATTTTACCTAGATTCTAGATTATGCCCAATCCTCTTGAAGCTCCCTCTAATTCCACAAACACCCCTTCCTAGCTCTTCTAAAATCACATTTTATTACTCTGCTCCTCCTTACTCCTTTTAATTTCTTGGACAAATACTATGTCTGGTTTACTAGTATCTATCTGACGCCTAAAGAGATGCCATTTGCTAGGGGTGGTTAAGACCCTAGCATTCTAAATGATTACCTTCATGACTCCTTAGGAAGGGGCAATTCCTTACCATTTCTCAAGATTGTTTGGCTTATTTTGGTCTGCCCTTTAGCAATCCCTACCAAAGCTAACTTCTCTTTATTGGTCTTGTGCCCTCTCTGGATGGCCGACCTAATCATGGGTGTCTTCCTACACAATTGTATTTTCTCAATTCCCCTTTCTTCCAAAATACCAACCTAGTATTCCTCAAAGCTTCCCTCCTCTTGTGAATCCACATCTAAATTCTGCTGCTCCTGAAATACCCTATTCTCCATCTCTTCTATTCTCTTAGACTCTTCCTCCCTTGACTCCAGTTGCCTTACCTCTTCCCCTTGATTAGACACCACCTAACCCTGAATGTCTGTTAAATGTGGAAAGTCATCCGTCGTCTGTTCTTCCTTGATTGGGGTGGTTTCCTTTTCTAGTGGGACCTATGGTCTTGCTGGATATCACCCTTTCCCTATGAGTCTAGCACAAAACCACCTTCCTTCCCACCTTCCCCTCTTCTTATGTCCTGAATCCAAATAGAGTCCACTAATTCCTTCTCCATGTCTATGAGCAGAAATCCCTTCAAATTCCTCCCAGATTTTTAGACACATTTTCCTTCTCCTCCTCATACATATTAAGACCATTGGCTATGATTTAGGCTAGGCATCTCTCCCTTCCATGATCTGCTGATTTACAGTTAGGGCATAACTTCAAACTATCCTCCCTTACCACTTCCTGCCTCTAGACTCCATCTACTGATTTTAACTCTACTTCGGTTGGTAACCCTAGCCCTTGCCTAGTTACAACATAGATTTTGAAGTATTTACCCCTCAATCTATCTTCCTAGATTTTATCTAGGAATTTAAAATTCCCTATTTTCCTTCCAATTGTCTTGAGAACTTCTTCTTCCCAATATTATGAGGAAAGGTTATATAATCGAACCCAAATGGAACTTTCTTCTTTTTCTTGCTCCCCGGGGTCAAAGTTGGGTCTCCAATCCAGAAGGTGCATTTGTGAACCCCCCATAAAGTACAGTCTTGACCTTGTTTCCATATTCCTCTCCTCTTTAGAAAGGAAGGTAACCAAATGAAAATTGTTTCTCAAAGCCCTAACTATGATTTTGTTCCCCCAGGTTTCCCTGCACCATTTTAGGATCTCCTCCTGATCCTTTGGCTACCCCCCACCCCATTTGATAAACAATCCTCTATCTTGAAGTAAAGCCCTAGTTTGATTGACTGAATCTACCTTAATAGAAATTGTAGATTTATTTATTAGGGACATACCATTTTCTACGATTCCTTGTCCTAAGGAGTCTACTTCCCTTGCCCTTTCTCCTTTTTCCTTATTAGCTTTTACTACCCTTTTGTGCCCTTCCTCGCATAGATTCCCTAGACACCATTTCTTGATAGTATCAATGTCATGCTTTTGCCTGAATCACCCATTTGACCTTCTGTGATGGATGTTTCACTTCACTAGGCTTTCTTCCCTTCCCCTTCTGTCCCAATTTTCTGGGGCATGATTTGATCGATATGACCTGATCCAAGGGGGTTCCCATCTTCCATTCCTTCTTGCTTGAAATGGCCTCTGTTCTACTCTGTTTCTTCCCCTGCCCCAGTGATCTTGTCTACAACCATCTTTCATTTGACTTCTGACATAATAAGGGTGGCATTTATCAATCCATTCTCCATTCTCCATGATCCATTGTGGTCTATGAAGATTGTTCTGGACTCATGTTCCTGCATCACCATACACACTCCAACCATTATTGATTTTAACCTTGAAGACCTCCATTGGTTCCACTTGATCTAATTCCTCGCCCCAACCATTCTGGCTCCTGATTCTTCACTCATTTTGTCCTTCTACCTTATCATCGCCCCTCTCTTTTTGCACCTTGCTCCTCTGCATTTTGCGCTCCATAATTAATTACAATGTTTATAATATTATATTATTATATAATATTATATTATAATATATTTAATATTATATAATAATATAGTGTTATAATATATTTAATTAAATGGGTGCCGAATTTAATTTTCACCCTAACCTATCATATGCGCACCAAAATTTATAGTAATTTAAGCCCTGATTGAACTTGAAATGTCATCTTGATTTTTCTTTTGAAAATATGCTTCATGCCAATGCACCCTTAAGGAAATATCAGAGGTCTCCTTTGTTGTTGCTACTCAGTAAAGGTTAGTGAAAATGGCTCCTACTGCCAACTGAATCTCCCACTGATAAAATAGAGTTTGGGTATATGGTTTGTGTTAAAGAATGTCTCTACATTGAGATTGGAGGAATCCCAATATATAGTGGTGCATCAATAATTTGATTTCGAGGTGAGATTGTACAGAGCAATGGATTGGATGTCAGGAAGTTTCTTTTGAGAAGACCACACTCAAAGGCTTCCATAGGTACCCATCTTGTCTTGTTTATGTGCACTGCGCAACAAACCTATAAAAGCTTAAATTAAGCACTTGGACGGTTTGTGCGCAAATGTGTTTTTTATCCCACAAGATGATTTTTTATTTTCTTTTTGATTTAGCCTCTTGTACTTTAAAATTAGATTTTGTTTGTTGGGTATTTAATGATTTTGATTTTGGTTAGTGAAAATGGATCCTGCAACGTGGGAGCACCTCTTCCTCCATTCAAGGACACTATGAAAATAAAAGATGAGAAGAAGGAAGAAGACCTAGTATTTATTTGCCTAGTTTTTGTACTAATTAATCTACTCAGAGCTAGGGTTAGGGTTTTGATTCATTTTCCTTTTATTCTCTTTCTATGGAAATAGTAAAAGGAAGATTTAGCTTTGAAACATTAGTTAGAAGTATATGTCGAAAGAGTTCAGGATTCAGATATGGGACTGTAGAAGATGACTCTCGAGAGCATGAGGTATGGTACTCTATTGTTTTGCCATTTTTATTTTTTTTTATCATTCTAGAAACTTAATCACATTTTGAGACTATTAATTTTTTTCTTTTTCTTTCTTTCAGTATGGCAAAGTGTATGCTTCCCCTTGCAAAAATAAAAAGCATGGATGTGATCTATCTCCTACACAAAAAGCATGTACCATTTTATGCCCTTCAATCCAACTGCATCCAAGGATTTTTTTAATTCCTCTATCTTTCATCAATCTCCTCACCTCACCACACGTGCCCACTTCTAGATAGATGTTTGAGAGAAGAACATAAGTTGTGCAGCATTTTTAGGATCCAAATCGAAAAGTAATGTTGTTGTAAATACTCCTAAGCCTATATTCATATGTGATCTATAGGCACCAAGAAAACACATCCATACAACTAGCATAGATTTAACAGGTATCTCAATGATAAAGTTTAGGGTGTCTTCAAGATAGCCAGCACAGGCAAGGAGGTCAACCATGCACACATAATGATCAATAGTAGGTGTAATGCAATAAGGGTTACAAATGTGATTGAAGTATGTACAACTGCCATCCGCTAAACCTACATGGCCACATGCACCTAGAATACAATCAAATCTTATAATGTTAGGATATGTTTTAGAGTGTTTAATTAATTCAAAGATTTTGAGAGTATCCTTGCAAAGTCCATTTTGTGTATATCCTGCAATCATTGCATTCCATGAGATGACATCTCTTTGATGAATTCTGTCAAATAGTTCACTTTTTTTTGTCTATGATTCCATATTTACCATACATCTCTATGAGAGAATTTCAAACTATAATATGTCACAAGAATCCCCCTACCATTATGCTTTCAAGGATGTCCATACCCTGTTCCAAAGCTCCCATTTGGTCACAAGCACGGAGGATGCTGGTAAAGGTTGTAAAATTTGGATTTATAGCTGACAATTGCATTTTCTTGAAGGTTTCTAAAGCCTTTTCAACAAATCCATTTTGTTAATCCTACAATCATTGCATTCCATGAGATGACATCTCTTTGAGGATTCTATCAAATAGTTTGTGTGCCTTGTCTGTGCTTCCAAAATTTTCATATATGTCTATCCGAGCATTTCCAACTATAATATCTAACAAAAATCTACCTTCTATTATGCCTTGATGGATGCCCATACCCTGTTCCAAAGCTTACCATTTTGATACAGGCAAAGAGGATGCTAGCAAAAGGTTGTGGAATCTGGCTTTACACCTTCCAAGTTCATTTGCATGAAAGTTTCTAAAGCCTTTCTCAATTCACACTATCCAAAATAAAGGTAACATGCTGACTCCTAATGGCAATTGAACTCATTTGACCTTTAATGTCATTGATACATTGTAGAAGTGTAAATACGAATGGCTCACTCTTTTATGTTTTTCTAAGTTCCTAGGTCTTTGGGTTTAATTTCATAGTGTTTGTAATTACATGTAATTATTTGCTTGAAAGTTTCTGAAGCCTTTTCAACAAATTCACTTTGTGCATATCCAACAATCATCGTATTCCATGAGATGACATCTCTTTGAAGCATTGCATAATTAAACAGTTTGTATGCCTTGTCTAGGCTTCCACATTTTGCATACATTTCTACCAGTGCAGTTGTAACTACATCTAACAAGATTCCTCTATCCATTACAATTTCATGGATGTCCATATCCTATTTGAAAGCTGTATATTGGCACAGGGAGCGAGGATGTTGGAAAAGGTTGTGGAGATTGGCTTGCACCTGCTAATTACATTTGTTTAAAAGTTTCTAAAGCTTGCATGTGAAGAAAAATAAACCTTGTGCCAAACTATTTTGTGAGAGTCCTTTTTCACAATCCCAAAATATTTTCACGTTCTTTGTTTCCAATCTTTCCTAATAGGTCCTGCCCTTTTCTTGTTGCATTTTAAAAAAGATGACTTTTATGAATCATTATGCAAAGTTCTTGATAGAATGGTTTGTTTGTTCAATTCAACTTTTGAGCTCTATTTAGACTGTTACAGTTGTGCTATTGTTGATCTTCAAATCTTTTTAATGGCATATTACTATTTTGGGTGGTCTTTTACTCCAAACCCTCACAACATCCCAAACTATTTTCCTAAAAATTGCAAAGTCCAATTAGGATGTATTGTTACATTCCAAACATCCAATCAACTCTCAAATTGTCATTGGACTAAAGTAGAAATCATTTGCCAAGAAACCTACCATTTTTAGCAGTGTTAAACTTGAAACTGTAAAAACCTTTGAACTATGAATAATGTTACATTGTTTGAAAGGGAATATGTTGAGCAACTTTGATATATTGAATGTATCCTTCTTTGCTACTTATTATCCACTTCCAGCAAGGGACACAACTTCTAGTGAAGGACACATCTTGAGCCCATATGTTGGGGTTTCCTAACCCCCTTGATCCCTTGGTGAAGAGCATAAATCTTGAGTTACAAGTCCTAGTGTTGCCATCCCATAAAGAACACTTTTGAGCAGTACCCTCTTCCAACATTTTTTAGGTCACCCAAGACGGGAACAAACAAGAAAGAGTAATAGATGTCATCTAGATGAAAGTACATGACAACAACTATTACCTCCATGGCAAGGAGATGTTAAACTTCAAGCTTAAATTTTATTTTAAATTGGGTGTTAATCTAAAAAATGATAGCTACTGGTTTATGAGCTTCCACTTTTTGCTTAGTGGTTTGGTTGTTCTTGAGAAATAATGGAAGCTTATAGTTTTTCATACACTTCTCTAACAACTTTTTCTTAAAGAGCCTATGCAAAGTATAGTGCCCTTCTCTATATACCAAGTTAGTTTAATGATTAGGGTTGTTTTTAATAAAATGAATGTCAAGTAATTGGTTACCTTTTGCAAGAAGATTCCTTTAATATTCCCTTGAGCTCTAGCTATCTTTTATTCAAGTTTCTAGTTTAGGTACAAATTTGGGTATGAGTTGTTTTGGCCTTGGTTTCAGTACAACTTGACAAAATAAATGTTAAATTATAAATCTAAATGGTCTATAGTATGTTTTCAGAATATGATAACATGAAATGGACTACAAACCATATAGTGCAGAAGGAAGCTCAAAATAAATCATCATATTTCTCTTTATCAAAAGCATTAAAAATATCATTTGGTTCATTAGAACCACAAGAAATAGTAGCTCTAGTGCCTCTCTCACTAGTTGTGTTATGTGACCACTGCTTAGAAGTGTCTCACTTGTCTTAGTAAAAGTCAGATAATGAAAGTTGAGAGATGGAAGCATCAACGTTGGGAGGTTTTGATTTTACATCTCAACCAAAGGTTTATTAAGTAAATGTCTTGCATCTAGAAAATACCCTGCTACCTTATTCTCCCAAGACAATTGCTCCAACTTTGCATAGATATGCTCTGTCTATGGATTTGATCTGTCTCCTACAAAAAAAGCATGTATTGTTTTATGGGCTTCAATCCAACTACATCCAGGGATATTTCTAATTCCTCTATCTTTCATCAATCTCCTTACCATTTGAACCTCACCCTAGTTGCCCACTTTTGCATATATGTTTGAGAGAAGAACATAAGTTGTAGCATTTTTAGGATCCAAATAAAAAAGTAGCATTACTGTAAATACTCCTAAGCCTATTTTCATATGTGATTTATAGGAACCAAGAAAACACATCCACACAACCACCACAGGTTTAAATGGAATCTTATTGATAATGTTTAGGTTGTCCTCAAGATAGCCAGCATGGGCAAGAAGGTCAACCATGCACACATAATGATCGATTGTAGTAGTAATCCAATAAGGGTTACTCATGTGATTAAAGCATGTACAACCCTCATCCTCTAAACCTGAATAGTTGCATGCACATAGAACACAAGCAAATCTTACAATGTTAGGATATGGTCCAAAGTGCTTCATTAATTCAAATATTTTGAGAGCATCCTTACAAAATCCATTTTGTGCATATCCTGCAATCATGACATTCTATGAGACCACATTTCTTTGAGGCATTTTGTCAAACAGGTCACGTGCCTTGTCTATACTTCCACCTTTTGCATACATGTCTACCAAAGCATTTGCAACTATAATTTTTGACAAAATCCCCCCTTCCATTATGCTTTGATGGATGTCCATACCCTATTCCCAAGCTCCCATTTTAGCACAGGAAGGGAGGATGTTGGCAAAGTTTGTGGAATTTGGCTTTAGACCTGCCAATTGTATTTGTTTGAAATTTTCTAAAGCCTTTTCAAAATTTCCATTTTGTCCATATCCAGCAATCATGGCATTCCATGAGACCACATTCCTTTCAAGTATTTTTTCAAACAGTTCACATGCCTTCTTTGTGCTTCCACATTTTTCATACATGTCTACCAGGGCAGTTGTAACTATAACAAATGACAAAATTCCTGTATCCTTCATGCTTTGTTAGATGTCCATACCCTATTCCAAATCTCCCATTTTGTCATAGTTAGGGAGCATGCTGGCAAAGGTTGTTGAATTTAGCTTTGCACCTGCTAATTACATTTGCTTGAAAGTTTCTAAAGCCTTTTCAACAAATCCATTTTGTGCATATACCACAACCATTGCATTCCCTGAGATGAAATCTCTTTGAGGCATTCTACCAAATAGTTCACATGCCTTGTCAATGCTTCCACATTTTAAATGCATGTCTATCGCAAGGTGGTTGTTGGGCCTTTGCAGTGATGCAGGGAACTCCCCATATCACCACGAAGGCCTAACAACCACCTTGCGGTAGACATGTATGCAGTGAGCCTAGTATCCTTTATGCTTTGATGGATGTCCATACCCTGTTTCAAAGCTCCCATTTTTGCATAGGCGGGGAGGATGCTGACAAAGGTTGTGGAAGGCCATGTTTTCCTCAAAACCAACTAATGATGCTTGCATGGTATTCGAACTACCCACCTTTGTGCACTCTAGCTACCTTCCCCTACCTTCTTTGCACTAGGTATCTTCTTCATCTCATCACCAAAACAATCTCTTCCATGAAGGCAAAATTGGAATCTTTGCCCCTGTCATAAGTGCATGGAGATCCCTCAATCACCCAAACTATCAACATCATCATTATCATGATCAACAACAACAACTAGACAAGACTAGTGATGATCAATGCCATAAATAACATCAATTATTGCAATGTTGAATATACTAATAATAACTTGTTCTTAATTTCCTCTCTCAGTTGGATTTACTTCAAGTTCAAATACGTATTGCAAACAGGAGCCCAAACTGTTTTCTCAGATTATTCAAAACAAAGATTAAATCAGTTAGGTACTCCTAAACTTTTCCTTTTGTAACACCAAAACAATTTATGTAAGTGGCACTATTGCATGCTTAAATGAAAACAAAAAATATGAGACCACCAACTCTTTCATTTGTAGGAAAAAATACGATGTTATAGATAAGTGTGGGCTGAGTTTATAGTATGAGGATATGATTACATGATTGAAGTCTAAATAATGCCTAATCTATTTAGAAATAAGGAGGCAATGTTTTTAAAATCTAATATACTTAGTGAAAAGGAAAATAAATAATCTAAACCTTTAGAATGATAAATATATAATTAATGTAATATAAGTATTAAATTTTAAATTTATTAATGAGTTGAGATTCATAATCAAAGTAAAATAAATGTAGAAAATTAAATAATAGTATTTAGTTTAAAATTCGATGAAGATTATATTATATTAAGTATTAGAAATTAATTGATTACTTTATAAAAGTTTTTTGTGGTGTTAGATAAATATTTTTGAATTTGTCAATTCTATATTTGATATTCTAGTTCACTTGTATCATTGTGGAATTGATCTCCACAAGTGCAGATCTCAACCTTCACGTGGATTTGAATTTGTGTGAATGGATGTAATTTGCATTGATATATTAATCAAAACTTTTCTCATGTCAGTGTCTTCAAAATTCATCTAAAAGGGGCATTGTCTATAAACACCATTGAGGAACTTACTAGGCTAGGTGATTCTCCCTCGATCAAACCTATATTACATGGTCAATAGTATGGAACAAAGATTGAAGGCAACACACAAATATGCAATGCTGCCTAAATATTGATGCAAGCAAATAATGCAATGGAGATATTTTATGAACACTCTTTGAATGGTAGTGCATAGTCAGAATTAGAGCTTTTAAAAATGAATTAGGTTTTCTCTTAAATACAACACCCTAGCATACAAGTTAAAAAATTTTGCACTTTAGTCATCTTATACTGGTTAGTTGGATGGAGTTGCAAGGACCCAAATCTAAATTTGAATTTTGAAGGTTTAGGGATCATTTCCATACCTATTGAATTTAATTGGTTTAGTTTGGTAGCTACATGTCTTATCTTGGTGAAGGTATGGATTAACTAAAGGTTGAAATCAGGGCATGTGTGCAAACAAAATTAGGTAAGAATAATGTTATTTGCTAATTTCATGCTAGAATAGCCACTTGTACAGTAGTCATTGCTCTATGGACAAAAATGCTAAAGTGAGTCCAAAATAAATGAGAAAAGTGTAAGGTACACATTTTTCTATTACATATCCATACCTATTGACAATAAATAAGGATTTCATCTAAATACTATCATTTTTATTGATGGTGATTTATTATTATAAAAGATGTGTTTACAAAATATTTTAAATTGAACTTCTAACATATAGTAATGGTTAAATAATGTCATTTCTCCCCCCACCGATGTGATGACATTACCCCTAGCCCTTAAAGAGAACAATTTTTATCTATAAATGAATATATTATAGTAGTTAAGCTTTTGATATACTCTTAACCCTATGATATAGACAACTTTTGCATGACCTAAAATAAATAAAAGTTTTTCAATGCTCTTCAAGAAATTTATGTCATTAAAATTTTGAGATTAGCTAATATTTTAATGTGTTTTTTTGGCAGTTTGAGGTTACACCATTCTTCTTGCCTCCATGACAAGTGATTCTTTTCTACAAACTTGTGAGCCAAAAGACAATTACGTTGCATCTAAAACTGTTTGGGCTCTTTCGTAAGTTTTGTGAAAATCTTTCAACACTCAGTAATATATTAGGAATTGAATTCTTCAATTTGAAATGTTAACATGATTTCATTTTAGATTTTGTTACATTTATATTTTTTGAATCTTACTTGTTAAAAAACATGTTGTAACTTTGGTACTTGTTATTATTGTTAACTGCCTCGGCAAGTTATTCATCTTGCCATAATTTTAGTTTAGATTGTTAACACTTCAATGGCTTATGTGAAGGAGAATATGGAATGCATCAAGGTTGCAGTCAAAGCACCTGAATTGGTTAATAGAATGCCAAAAGAAATGATGTCTCATGGAATGCTCAGTGGCAACATCTCTTTTCTAAGTGTCAAAAGATGTGAAGGACTTCATCGGTCTGACCTGCCTTTCCATTGTTTTCCTATTGTATCTATTGTTGCTACTGAACTAGTTTTTTCTTCAGCCAGTCCTTGTAGTTTGTTGTACATGACAAAGCTGAACTGGTTTTTTCTACTCATGGCAGCCTTGTGCTACTTTTCTATTATTTGTAATTCTTTTCCTGCATTGTTCCAATACAAAAAAATATTTATTGCCACTTTGCTTTGTCTTGTTTCATTTTATTATTGGCTGATTCTCAAATAGAAAGTGTTGGCTCAAATTTTTCAATCCTTACTTGGCAGCATCATAAAATATATAGTTTTCCAAATTTATTTTCTTTTATGTTTTAATTCAAATTTAATATGTTTTTTTTGCATTATAAAATTTATTGTATTTAATAAATTATTCATATCATGACTAAATTTACTACCAATTGATGGAAATCAGTAAAGAAAAATGACTACCATGACTAAATAAATGACTAGTTAACAACAATCAATGACTAGATGATTACAATAACTAAATAAATGACTAAATATACTACCAAATTACCAAATATACTACCAAATTCTTGACTAAATATACTATCGAATTAATGACTAAAATTTGTTTAGTCATAAATTTGGTCACGAGATAAATGACCGGCAATAAACTACCAATGGTCATGTGACTAAATATACTACCAAACTGATGACTAAATATACTACCAAATTTATGACTAAATATACTACCAAATTAATGACTAAATATACTACCAAATTTTACTACCAAATTAATGAATAAATTTTTTTTGGTCATAAATTTGGTCACAAGATAAATGACCAACAATAAACTAGCAATGGTCACGTGACCAAACTACTAATCACATGACCAATTTTTGGTAGTTTTATAGTCATTTATTTCTATTTTTCTACTAGTGCAACAACAAGTTTCAAAAGCAAGGACCAATCAGTTGATGGACTACTGGAACTAGTGCATACAAATTTGTGTGGACCTACAAAAGTAAAAAGTTTGCAAGGAGATAGGTATTTCATGTTGCTTATTGATGATTATTCTAGAATGACTTGGGTTACCTTTTTGAAAGAAAAATTAGAACCTCTAGATAAGTTCAAGGCATTTAAGGCAATGGTTGAAAATGAGATGGATTTGAAGATCAAATTTTTAAGGTTTGATAGAGGAGGAGAGTTTATATCAAATAAATTCAATTTCTTTTGTGAAGAACATGAGATAAAGAGACAACTATCTACACCTAGCACTCCACAACAAAATGGAGTTGTTGAAAGAAAAAATAGGATAGTTCAAGAAGCTACTAGAACCATGGTGAAGGAAGCTGATCTTCTGGAATTATATTAGAGAGAGGCAATTCACACTGTGGTATATATCCTAAATAGTGTCTAAGTCAAAGGTAACAGTTCTAAGACTCCTTATGAATTATGTTATGGTAAAGTTCCTATTATGAAATATCTCAAAAAATTTGGTAGCAAATGTTATATCAAAAGAGAAGAAGATCTAGACAAGTTTGATGCTAGTTGTGATGAAGGAATCTTCCTTGGTTATTCCACAAAGAGCAAGGCCTACCGGTTCTATAATAAGAGGCTGAATAAGATCATTGAAAGTGCAAATGTCAAGGTTGATGAAAGCAAGGAGAAGTCTCCAGAATCAAGTGGATATGAATAAGATAAACTAGATGTTTTAGAAGTGGTGCAACATGAAGACAACTCAATGAAGAGGAACAAGCTCCGAAAAGTGCTGCCAAGACACCAAGGTATGTAAAACTTAATCATTTTGAAGATCAAATCATAGGAAGTAAGAGTAATGGAATCCTAACCAGAAGAAGAGTTGTAGTAGAACAAGTAAATTTCTGTCTGATTTCCAAGATTGAACCTAAGACTGTGAATGAAGCTTGCAATGATGAGAATTGGGTAAAGGCTATGAAAGAAGAATTAATGCAAATAGAGAAGAATTAGACCTGGGATCTTGTTCCCAAACCAATAAATAAAAATGTAATTGGCACCAAGTGGGTTTTCAGAAACAAGATGAATTAGAATGGTGAAGTGGTAAGAAACAAAGCAAGGTTGGTGTGCAAAGGATACTCTCAAGTTGAAGGAATAGATTTTGAGGAAACATTTTCACCAGTGGCAAGGATTGAAGCTATAAGAATGTTTTTGGCATTTCAAGCTTACAAATATTTTATGGTATATTAGATGGATGTAAAGTATGTATTCTTGAATAGAGAGTTGGAAGAATAAGTCTATATTGAACAAGCAGAACGATTCTAGTAATTACATCAGGGTGACATGGTATGCAAATTGAAGAAGACATTGTATGGGCTAAAACAAGCCCCCAAGGCCTAGTATGCTAGGTTGGATAAGTATCTAATGTAGTTAGGATTTAGAAAGGGTACTACTGACAACAATCTCTATTTCAAGATCAATAATGAATAAATCCTAATTGTTGCAGTCTTTGTTGATGACATTATCTTTGGAGGCAATGAAGGTATGTGCAAATTTTTTGCTGAAGTAATGCAAAGTGAATTTGAAATGTCCATGTTTGGTGAGATGAATTTCTTTTTAGGTTTGCAAATAAATCAATCAGATAAAGGTATCTTCATTTCTCAGTCTAAGTATGTGAAAGAGTTGTTAAAGAAGTTTGGGATGGAAGACTCTAAACCAGTAAAAACTCTCATGATAACCAATTGTAAGTTGAGCAAAAATGATGATTCACCTATGGCAGATCAGAAAAGGTATAGATCTATGATTGGATGATTACTTCATCTGACTCAAACTAGACCTGGCATAATGCATGCAATTTGTCTTGTGGCAAGACTCCAAGCAGAACCTAAGGAGTCACATGTGATGGTAGTCAAGAGAATGCTGAGATATTTGAAAGGCATAATTGACTATTGTTTGTGGTATCCAAAGGATAATGATTTCACTCTCAATGCATACACTGATGCAAATTGGGCTAGAGATGTGGATGATAGAAAAAGTACAAGTGGAGGTGCATTCTTCTTCAGTAAAAGGCTGGTATCTTAGATAAGCAAGAAACAAGATTTAATATCTTTGTTCATTGTAGAAGCAGAATATATTGCAGCAGCATGTAGTTGTACTCAAGTGTTGTGGATGAAGTAGACATTAAAGGACATCAGAGTTGTGTATGAAGATCCAATTGTAATCTTTTGTGACAATACAAGTGCCATAAACATATTAAATAATCTAGTAATGCATTCAAGGACAAAGCACATATCCATAAGATATCACTTTCTGAGGGAAAAAGTGACAGAGAATGATGTCAAGTTAGAATATGTATCTACAAAAGACTAGATTACAAACATTTTCACCAAACCTCTACCTAAGGATACTTTTTGAGTATCTCAAAGAAAAGTTAGGGGTTATTACCTATTCTACTCTAAACTAAGATCCACAAGAGTGCATCAGTCTGACGGTGCTTAGAGTTCCTTCTTCATATCTAGATTAATGCTTTTAGGGCTACTTCTCAGGGGGAGTAGTCAGAGAGTTCATAAGAAAGATCAAATCAGAGATGAAGAGTGCAAGTATGTGCCCTTTTCTATTAATGTCAAAGGGGGAGAGAATTCATGTGAAAAAATTAGGAAGAAAGAATGTAGATGTGTAAAGAGATAGGGGGAGAATCTTGTCTTGATGGCTGTTGCAATTTTTCACATCATATATTGCCACCAATGACAAAGGGGGAGATTGTTGTAAGTATGTGCCTAATCGGTGTTGTCATTGATGTTAACATATCTTTATTGTCATTAGTGTCGACTGTATCCTATTTTTTTATTTGTTTAGAATCCTTAAGCATTGACGATATTGAGAAAATTAGTCTCTCCGAAAGAATCATAAAGTAAATAGTGAATCACAGTGAAGACAATGAGTTACATATTGAAGAACAGTCTAGAAGATTGCTCCGCATTTCTCGCTAACTGAAGATCTTGGTCTATGGATTGGAAGTTACTTAGAAGCATGGTTGAAGATGCTAAATCCCAAGTTTAAGTCTCCAGTATGAAGATTTGAGTGAGTTAGACTCACCAGAGTAAAACTTACTTTTTCTGATTAATCACTGGTGCCTGAGAGAAAGTATTTTGCTTCGCATTCCTCCTCATTAAAGTTTTTTGCTCTACAGTTCTAGAGGGAAGTTTGGGATGATGATAAGTGCCTAGAATTGTAGTGGTTCATGTTTTGTTGGTCCGCAAGCTATCTTTCTTTTATGACAATTGAAGATAGTGATGTTCATGTGTTTCTATGTGAAGAATCTCATGAATAAAGTGGTTTGAGTTTGTGTGGTTTCTCCTATTGATTTCAATGTGCTTGTGGATACCTCCTAATCATATTCTTACATTTACATTGGTCGGCATTAAGGAATTGAGATCATGTTTGAAGATTATTCCTAGATAATGTAGTGTGTAACCAGTCTTAGCCAACTTGGTTAATTCCAATAATTGTGGAGATCGCTAGCATGGAAGATCATATTTGAGTCCCAGCTAAGGTGTGGCATGATCTGTATACATCTATACTACAAACCCTTAGCATAATTTTGTATTAGGTAAAGACCTATTTTTAAATGTTTGTAATGCCAACCTTGGATATTGTTCCAATGGTTGATGATTGTAGTGCCAACCTTGATGATCATTCCAAGGTTGTTGATGTTGATATGCATCGAGAAACTGAGGGGGGCATGAATTAGTTGTCCCAAAAACTTAAACACTTTTTGCAATTAAACATTCATCACTTATCCACAATTGTTATGATTTAACAATGAGTGCATGAAATCAGAAACTTAACCATAGATACAACATCAAACACAAGAGGCACCAGATTTTGTGGAAAACCCCAAGGTGGGGAAAAACAATGGAGAGGATTAGCTCTCAATATATATTGCAATCTTGAAATAATGATGTTCAGGCTTGGTCACTCCACAGACCTAAACATACTGGCTCACTGTCATTAAGAACAACTAGGTCTAGCAGGCTCACTACCTCAACCCTAAACCTAGCAATATTACAAGGGCTATTAAGCACTACTGGTGACTCGCTGCTAGACTAACTATCATGATCAATACATTTCTATATTTGTAACTGAAGTACAATAATTCCTCTCCTCTGCTCTTCCTCTACTTTCTTCTTCCTATTCTTTCCTCTATCTCTTCTCTGCTTTGCCTTTTTGACCTTTCTTAATATCTTTTCATTTTTGGTCAAGGACAACTTTTCATGACTCAACTATAAGTATTTATATACTACAAAAACCTTGGAATGATCATCAAGGTTGGCATCACAATCATCAACCATTGCAACAATCTCCAAGGTTGGCATTACAAACATTTACAAAATAGGTCTTGACCTATAACAACATTATACAAAGAATATGAAGTAAAGATGAATGCAGATAAGGCCATACCTTAGCTGGGACTCAAATACAATATTCCACACTTCATCATGCTTCCACAATCTTCTAGAGATCTCTGTAGTCACTGGGATTAACTAGGTTGTCCAAAACTGGTTATACATTACACTATCTAGGAACAATCTTCAAACATGAGCTCAATTCCTTAACACATACCAATATCAAGATAGGAACATGATTAGGAGACATCCACAACCACATTATAATCATCAGGAGCAACTGCATGAACCTTAACCACTTTATCCACAAGAATCTTCTCATCGGAACACACGAACTTCACTGTCTTCAACTGACATGAAAGAAAGATAGCTTGCGGACCACCAAACCACAAACCATTACAATTGTAGGCACTTATAATCTTCTCAGACTTCTTTCTAGAACCATAGAGCAAAGTACTTTATTGTGGAGGAATGTGGAGCAGAATACTTTCTTCCTGTCCCAACTGAACTTATAGAAAAAGCAGGTTTCACTCTAGTGAACACAAATCACTTAGATCTTCATGTGGAGGGCTCAAACCTAGAATGTAGCATCCTTAGTCATACCTCTAACTTACTTCAAATCCACAGACCATGATCTTCAAGTAGAACTAAATGTGGAGTAGTTTACCAGACTGTTCTTTAACATACAACTCACTATATGTGCTACACTTCTCTGTAATTCATCGTTTCTTCTGGAGAGGCCAATTTTCTCAATATCCTCAACATACAAGTCTTCTAAACAAGTAATAAAATAAGATATAGTTGACACCAATGAATACAAGGATATGTTGATGTATGATGAAAAATTTGGATAAATTGAAAATGGATAAAACAATACAAATGCATTACCTTGTCCAAATCTTCAATACCTCGAATAAATAGATGCAAATGATAGCTTGATTGGTTCAATGATTTGATATGTTGATTGCTCTCAATTCCATAGCATAACATTAAGATGAAGATGATAGATAGAAGATTGATGGATAAAAAGACAAAAGAATGGATGATGCAAAGGCTCTAATGATATTTTGGCAGCATAAGGATACTCAAGATTCAATGCATGAAAATAGCTTATGAGGGGGTTGATTTAAAGGAAAGGCTTAGTTTGAATGGATGGTTGAGATTGAAAGGCTAAATGATTGATGTGGATAGCTAGGATTGATTAGTTATTACCACTCTTCAAGGGAGTTGTAGTCATGTGACAAGTGTACAAAGGAAGATAAGGCTCATATGTGACAGTGTACATAAAAATCTTTATTTAATAAGTTTATGTGTGTTTGTGTACACAAAAAAGGATATTAAATGAAAAATGTACAACACATGATTCAATGGAGAGGTGGAAAAGTGTTGGAATGTGATGAGAGGTGAGCATAAATGATGGGATATGTGAGGGAAATCAATTAAATAAATAAGATTTATTTAATTAATTGGGAAAGTGGAATAATGAATGTGAAATTAATTAAATAAATAAAATTTATTTATTTAATTGGCTAATGGATATGGATGGGATTTTAATTAAATAAATAAGATTTATTTAATTAATTGGCTAAGTGGGATAAGTGAATTAGGAGTGGGATATGACAAAATGCTACATAATGTCTCTAATAGGGTTTTTGACTCAGTATTATAGGACATGGACATTTTTAGGTGTCTACATTTTGCCCCTCTTTGAGATGATGTTCAATATGATAAGATTTATGTCAACTAACAACATTTCAAAGAAGCTAAGGTATGGATAGAGGAAAAATATGATGATGGAAAGATAGGATGAGGATGATGATGAAAAGATAGGATGATGATGGAAAGATAGGATGGGGATGCCCCCTCAAGAGGATAGGTGGGTTGGACAAACACTGGTAGGCTCTCGAAAGAAAATGAATTGGTCAAGAAGATAATGGGATGGATAGAAGAAATGAAGGATGCGTTATACCGCAATGAAGGTGAGCAACCATGATGTTTGATATAACACTAGACATTATGTACCAAGGTATAAGGATCAGGGTGATGATGTGTCTCGTGCCCCAACATAAGACAACCTTGTCTAATGTATGAGGAAGTAAACTTGGAGCATTGAAGTCCTAGTGCATAAAAGGTATAATATGACCTTAGATGCAAAGGATAATGCAAGAAGCTATTCTAACATACACAAGATATGAATATTAGTTGGAATGATACCAGCTTGATACAAATGCAAGATAAAAGATAACACACACAAGAAAGAAAGCAAGCATGCACAAATGATACAAAACAAATAAGGTATTTCCCCTGTCAAGCTATAAACCAATGATTGATTGTTTGATTGATTGATAGTGTTGTCATTGTGGGGAACGATATATCCCTAGATCAACACAAGGATGTGGGAATGATATATCCCATTGATAATGATGATGATGATGATTGATTGATTGATCTAGTTTACGACAAGATTAGGATCAAGACCATTGATTGCAATTGGATAATTTGACTTGATTGATTAACTTGATTGATATAGATTAAGGATGACTTGTGTTTGGATCATTGCTTGGAATTCTTTGGATTGATTTGATTAGATGAAAGGATTGATTTGGTTTGATTTGGTTTGATGAATTGATTTGATGGTTAGATTGATGTTCTTTGATTTTTATGATGATGGATTTCTATAAATGGATTGATTAGATTTGAGTTTGATGAATTGATTGATTTTGATTGGATTGGATTGATATGATTGGATATTTGATTTTCTTTGATGGATTTGAGATTTGATTGTTAATTGAGTTTGATGTTATTGATGGGATGATATGGATTGGATTAATGTGATTTTGATTGATTGATAGATTGGCTTGATTTGATGATTTGATAGGATTTTTTTTTTATGTTTTTGGAATATTTGATTTTTTGTATTTTTTGAAGTTTTTATTTTTGTATTTTTGGGATATTTTGATTTTTTTGTGTTTTTTGGGATATTTAATTGTTTTAAATTTTTGAAATATTTTATATGTCAATGGATTTACAATTTGGGGTATCCTTTGTGCTAAATACCAATGATAAGGGAAGACTAAGTCTAGGTGCAAGGATGAATGAATGGGATTGGATGGATAAAAAGATGGGTGATAGTAAATGGGTGGATAAAGGGATAGGCCATAAAAGGGAAAGCTCATAATAGATGGATAGATATAAGAATAGGCTATGGAACAGAAAGCTCATGATAAATGGATAGATATAAGAATAGACTATAGTGGATGGATGTATGCCTTATAATGGATCTAGGATGTGATCTCCAAAGACTATGTCTCATAGGAACAACATGCCCCCATTCTAGGTATAGACTTAAGATTTTGCATGATAAAACTTATGACAAAAGGATGACATGATGGATTTTACATGACAAGGCTTATGATAGAATTGGTTTAGAAAGGATGAGGTATACCAAGAGATATCAAAGCATGTTTCAACATTTTTCCCCTATGTCTTCATCAAGATCAAAAGGAGGAAGGGAGAATGGATTGACTCAATAGGATAGGTATATGGGTGTAATAGCTAAGGATGGTGGGATAGGATAGGTTGATAGGATGGAAAAGATAGTTTGGATGAGACAAGGTGCCCCCAAGTGTAAGTGACATAGAAGATCAACCTACACATGATGCCTATTTGCCAGTTTTTCATCATGGTACTTATCCAAGGTGCCTGTTTACTAGGTTTTCACCATTGGACGAAAGGATTTCTCTTTACGTTTTTGAGTTTTTTTTAACTTTTTGATGGGATGACATGACAATTACAGACGACTGCAAGTCGGTTTTCACCATGATAATGGATAGGAGGGACTCAAGTGTCTAGTGATATGAAAGGTGATAGTGTCCCAATAGAGATGGATGTCATCGCATGGACCATGCAAAGTGTGCTCATATATGTTGGTAAGGGATTGCATGGATGGGAGATGGAGTAGGTGGATAGTGGATTATGATGTGGACTATGAAGGGTAGGCTAGTGGATTATGATGTGGATGAAAGACTTATGTAAAAGCATGGACCATATGGAGATGATGGGGAAGATATGTAGGATAATGGATGAAGGATGGGGAGATGGAGGTATGTGGGAATGTTTTGTAATGGAAGGGAATCATGACCAATGGTTTCACACACTATGATAAACAGTGAAGCTTTTGATGGAAAGGTGGTGAAGGAAACAATGGGGATGTTTGCTTAGTGTATGGATGATTTAAGCATTTGGGGACCGACATAGACTTAGGATTTTCATGATTTTTTCCTTTCTTGTGGGATTTTTGGGATATTTGAAACTTTTGAATGGAATGGAAAAGTTGGGATTTGTGAGATGTGGATGAGGATGCCTCATTTGTCTTTCTTGATTTGTGCTTAGGGACCCAAACCATTTTAGTTTTGACCTTTTCTTGTGAATATTTGGGCTTGGGTAGTGGTTTGGATAGCTTTGTAAATGTACTTTACTTTGACTTTTGGCATTGATGTCCCAAGGCATTTGGACCCTTAGGATTTTTGGCTTTATGAAAGGAGGCATCCAAATTTTTATTTTGGAATCCCATGGGTTTGGTGGAAGTGGGGTTGGTGAAATGAGTGGAAGCTTTATGTTTAGGCAATATGTGCATTTGTTGGTCATGATTAGGATTTTTAGGGGTTTATGGATAAGTGGATAATTAGTTGTTGGTAAAAGTGGAGGAAAAGTGGATGGAGGGATATTAGGAGTTGGAAGGAGTGGAGGTAAAGTGGATGGTGGAATGTGTATCGTCACATGCTTTTGACATTTGTAGGTTGATGGAGGTGGAATGGCAACATATGTTTTGGGTGTATGATAGGGTTTATGATGGAAAGGAATGGACTTAGGAGGTATGGAGGAATTACCAACATCTTTAGACTGTTTACCTTGGGGTGTATATCCAAGGCCATATGATCTTGGAGGGACCTTGACATGGTTTGGCTCAAAAATTCCTTGTTCACGAAGGCCTAATCCTTTACCTTGGTAGTTCATCTTTTGGAGTATATGATGGACAATGGAACTAGAGGTGTTTGGGAACTAGACTTGAGTTCATCATTGGATGGAGAATGTGAGGTGGATAAAGGTCATTGTTGTCCTAAATAAGAACATTCATGTATAAGGGTGGTAAGACCAAGTGGATATGATGGTGGATTTGAGGTGGAATCAATGGTGGATGTGGAAGGAGGATCATTAGGATCTTGATTAGCATTGTGTTCACTAAGATCCAAGTTATTTGTTTGATCTTTTATGCTTACTTGGGGGACAAATGTCTCATCATAACAAGTGGATGTTTTCTCATTATGGATAGGGCTAGATGGTGGATGACTAGGAGCAATTTAGATATCTTGCTCATGGATAGATATAGGATTATGGATAGGATCAAGGTTCTCATGGATAGCTTCTTCATAGGTATCATCTTGATCATAAAGAAGGTAAATGTTATGGATAGGTTGAATTTGGATAGCTTGCTCATGAATAGTTGTTGGGAGATGGATAGGATCAAGTAGCTCATGGATAGATTCATCATTATGGATATCATATTGATCATGGAAAAGATACATGTTATGGATGGGTTGCATAAAAGTGATTTGATCTTGAGTTGGACTGGGGCTTAATGTTGCCACATGCTTATGATTAAACTCTTGACACACCTCTTAGGTTTCTTGAATGGAATTGGATGACCCTTGGATAGGTTCTTGGTCAACAAAATGAGGGCATGATGGCTCTTGACTTGGACTTATGGGAGGTCCTCGAATAGGTTTGATGGCTTGTAGGTCAAATGATGGGTTTGAATGGATAAGAATATTAATGGAGGACTTTTGGATAATCTCAACGATAGGTGGACCACATGATGGGATCATAGGATTGGACATGACCTTTGGAAGTTCTTTGGTAGGCTCATGAATGGGTATTTGACATGGTGATAGTTTATTCCTTGCTAGTAGCCAATGGATCACATCCTTTACAAGTGTATGGGTATAGGGACAATATAATGGAAGGACAATAAGGGTGGATGGTGTTGTAGTCTTATGATCATCATTAGGTTGAGGGCTAATTGGATTAGATGTATTGGGACTTGGGCTAGATGGAAGAATAATGTAATTAGGTAGATTAGTTTTATCTATCACAATCTTATGACCATCTTCTATGTTCTTGACCAATTTTTTAAATTATTCACAAGTGGATATGACATGGCCCTTATACCTATGGTATGCACAATATTCATCATTTTTATACCAATGGGGTTTAAAGATAGGTGAAAAATATGATCTTAGGGAGGATAGCTCAATCAAGTTTGCTTGGACCAATCTTTCTAAACGTATCTCCATGGAATCTTTTAATGAAGGGTTAGTAGAACATAGGGATGAAGGTGATGAAGGTTGATGGACCAATGGACTAGGAATGTGATCACATTGTGGTTTTGGGATAGGACTTGTTGACTCATGTGTTGGCATGTGATTGGATGGTGGAGGCCATTCTAGATTTGTATCTTCCTTCTCAAAGGTAATTAGGTCTTGTTGCATTAGACTCTCATGTTCTTGTTGTGGAGGCCATTGATAATCTTGGTAGTTGGGTGAAATGGTAGGATATGTAGACAAAAGATCTTGGGGTTGATATAATGTTGAGGGCATTTGATCTTGTTTCCAAGGTGGACTTGGGCTCACATTTTTTGTGATGTGGGTGGATATGTTGATGTGGCATGAACATGATAGGTGGATGAATTAGGTTGGTATGAAGTTGAAGCAGATGACATGTAAGGTTTATGTGGAATTTGTTGAGGTTGGGATGGTGTTTGGACGACTTGTTGGAATTGTTGAATGGGTTGTTGTGATGGTTGGAATTGTTGGATTGGTTGATGTTGTTGTAGTTGATGTGTTGATGTGATGATTGGAGTTGTTGAATTGATTGATGGTGTTGTGGTGGAGGGATTGCATAGGGTAATGGTTGGTGTGAGGTTAAGGGTGATGGAATGTAAGGTTGAGGTGGAATTGGTTGTTGATAGTGAATGGCTAGAGGATGATGTGCTTGTTGGGTTTGACATGGGGCTATGAGGTGTTGGGCTTGTGCTATGAGTTGTCACATTTGAGGTGATTGGATTGCTTGAGATTGAATTTCTTGGATGATGACATGGAGCCTTTATATAGTTTGTTGGTCTAAGGGTTGTGGCCTTTGGTAAAGTGCTTGGAGGAGGTTTTGGAATTTGGGTACTATGTCTTCTAATGTTGGCATGTTGTCACACAAGTGTTTAAGTCTTAAAACCCTTTTGATAAGTGCTTGGTTAAGATTCGATGATGATTGGATGATTAGGATGAAAGTTTAGATTGATTTGTTTATGTGTTTGGTGTCTATAGCTTGATTTGGAAATGTTCAAACATGCATATACACACATGAATCACTAATACAAGACACATAAGGAATTTTTTGTCTTTGAAAATAAAATTTGATGATTATTAAACAAGAACTTGAAAACACATCACAAGCCTAATGTCTAGTCAAGTGGGTATGGCCAATTAGGTCTTAGGCTAGATTACACAAGGTTGACTAAGGAATTGAAAGCGAAATCCCACCACACAACCAGGAGAAAGGGGTAACCCACCCTTCACCTTCACTTCCCAAAGGTATAAAGTTCTTTGGGGTTTAGCCAAGAGTAACAAGATTTATAACTCCCAATGAAGGTGTCTTTTGATTCAACCTTAGTTGAGGTCATCCCTTGGAGTGGTGTGTCTCCAAACAGGCCTCCAAAGTAGGGTATGAGAAAAGCAAACCAAGTGAGCTGTCACTTGATTCACACTCGTAGTCCTTAATTGACCCTTAAAAAAAATGAAATGTTTGGAAGACAATTCAAGCACTTGTTATTTTTAGATCCAAATCTAAATGTGATAGGAAGACACTAGTTCATTTTAACACATTTTTTTGATGTGATTGCAAGCAAGTTGTGCGTTTTAAGCCCAAAGTCCAAATGTGTGATCAATCAATGATTAAGAGATGAAAGATTAGAATGTGTGCACTTGATTATTTTCACTTTCCACTTGCTGTTGTGATTGATCCAAATGCTACTCCATCTGCTTTGATGCCCCTACAAGCCACAAAATCAAAAACGAAACAACTAAACTTACACAAAAAGTTGTTATTCGAAAAATGAAGAATCTGATAAAAATTGATAAAGATGATCTAATACAGCTGAATAGATTGTAAAAACAGAAAATTCAAGAAATTTCATGCACTTTTTATAAAAATTCATTGAAAAAGGATCAAAAATGCAAAAATTATGCTTGTTTGAAGTTTCCAATGAAAGAGTGTTAGGATTGAAAATAAACCCTGCAAAAAATTAGCAAATATTGTCATCCCACAGTAAAATAGATATGGCCATAAGATCCCTTATAATTTTCTAGTCAATATCAAAAGATATTTTTCTCAAATTGGACTCCATATGCAAAAGTTATGTCATTAACTAGGGTTTGAAAAAGAAAAAAAAAATTGACAAAAAATCCATTTGTACCATATATCTGAAAAATAATGATATAGAAAAATGGATTTAAATATTTCTAACCACCTGCAAAAAAATAGAATGTGACTTGGTTAGCTAGATTGGAAGATATGATTTTTTTTTCTAAAAGTCGCGCATCAAAAAATTCTAAAAAAATTAGAATCGCAGGGTCAACTTCAAATCATCATAACTCCTTAAATACTAAGTCAAATCTTTAATGTAACCATGTTTCAGAAAGCTCTCGAAGTCCTCTTTCCAACAAATCTAAGATCGCCTTTTCCCAGGACCTCAAATAGATGCAATGATGGCTTGATTGGTTCAATGATTTGTAATGTTGATTGGTCACAATTCGGCAACATAACAGTAAGACGAAGATTGATAGATGGAAGATAATGGATGAATGATGCAAGATAGATGGATGGAGATGATAGATGAAAGATTGAGGAGAGATTTGGACAACATAATGATACTTGAAGAATTGATGCCCCTAATGGCTTGGGAGAGGGTTGATTTATAGATAAAGCTTAGTTCAAATGGATGGTTGAGATTGAAAGGCTAAATGATTGATGTGGACGGCTAGGATTGATTAGTTTTTCCCACTCTTCAAGGGAGTTGTAGTCATATGACAAGTGTACAAAGGAAGATAAGGCTCATATGTGATCGTGTACATAAAAACCTTTATTTAATAAGTTTATGTGTGATTGTACACATAAAAAAGATATTAAATGAAAAATTTACTACCACACATGATTCAATGGAGAGGTGGAAAAGTGTTGGAATGTGATGAGAGGTGAGGATAAATGATGGGATATGTAAGGGAAATTAATTAAATAAATAAGATTTATTGAATTAATTGGGAAAGTGGAATTATGAATGTGAAATTAATTAAATAAATAAAATTTATTGAATTAATTGGATAATGGATAAGGATGGGATTAAGATGAGATTTTAATTAAATAAACAAGATTTATTTAATTAATTGGCTAAGTGGGATAAGTGAATTAGGAGTGGGATAGGACAAAATGCTACATAATGTCTGTAATAGGGTTTTTTACTAGGTATTGCAGGACATGGACATTTTTGGTTGTCTACAGTTGATATCAATGATAACACTGATTAGGCACATACTTGCAACAATCTCCCCCTTTGTCATTGATGGCAACATGATGTGAAAAACTGCACCAGCCATCAAGACAAGATTCTCCCCGTTTCTCTTTACACACCTACACTCTTTCTTTCTCCAAAATTCTCCTCCTTTTTCTTACACATCTGCACTTGAAGTTTTTCACATGACTTCTCTCCCCCTTTGACATCAATAGAAAAGGGAACATACTTGAACTCTTCTACTCTTATCTAATCTCTCTTCTAAACTCTCTGACTACTCTCCCTGAGAAGTAGACCTAAACATCATCAATCCAGACCTCTGAGCACCTCTAAACTGATGCACTATTGTGCATCTTAGTTTAGATCAGGAGCGGTGATAACCCCTAACTTTTCTCTGAGATACTCAAAAGTATCCTTAGGCAAAGGATTGATAAAAATGTCTGTAATCTAATCCTTGGTAGAAACATACTGCAACATGACTTCATTCTCTGTCACCTTTTCTCTCAGAAAATGATACTTCATGGATATGTTCGTTGTCCTTGAATGCATCACTTGATTCTTTGATATGTTTATGGCACTTGTGTTGTCAAAAAAGATTGCAATGGGATCTTCATACACAATTCTGATGTCCTTAAAAGTTTGCTTCATCCATAACACTTGAGTGCAACTGCATGCTGCTGCAATGTATTTTGCTTCTACAATAGACAGGGCTATTGAATCCTATTTCTTGCTCAACCCAGATACTAGTCTTTTTCCCAAGAAGAATGCACCTCCACTTGTACTTTTTATGTCATCCACATCTCTGGCCCAATCTACATCAGTGTATGTACTAAGAGTAAAGTCATAGCCTTAGGGTACCATAAAACATATTCTATTATACCATTTAAATATCTTAGAATTCTCTTGACTACCATCACATGTGATTCCTTGGGTTCTGCCTGAAATCTTGCCACAAGACATCTTGTCAAGTCTAGTTTGAGTCAGCAAAAGTAATCCTCCAATCATAGATCTATACCTTTTTTGGTTTGTCGAGGGTGAATTATCATCTTTACTCAACTTACAACTAGTTATCATAGGTGTGCAAACTCGTTTAGTGTCCTCCATCCCAAATTTCTTTAACAACTCTTTCACATATCTAGACTGAGAAATGAAGATACCTTTATTTGATTGACTTATTTGTAGACCCAAAAAGAAGTTCATCTCTCCAAACATAGACATTTCAAATTTACTTTGCATTTCTCCAGCAAAAACTGAGCACATACCTTCATTGCCTCCAAAAATAATATCATCAACAAAAACTGCAACAATCAGGGTTTGTTCATCATTTATCTTGAAGTAGAGATTGTTGTCTATAGTAACTTTACTAAACCCTATCTGTATTAGATACCCATCCTGTTGTTATATGGATCCTAATAAGACTTAGAGGTTAAATTTACCCCACTTTTATCAGTGTGGTTTCTCCCCAAATATTTAATGGGGTCAGGGGCAGCGCCCCTTGCAAGCGTTTGGGGGCAGTACCCCCAAGATAGGGTCAAGGGGTAGCACCTCTTATAGGGTCCAGGGGTAGTGAAATAAGGCTTGATAAAAGAAGCTAAGGGTTAGGGTTTCTGTTGATGTATTGTAGCATTTTGCAATGGTATTGAGTTGCAAGGATTGCTGGTTGTAATCAGTTTGATTTACTGGATAATAATATTAGACTCTCTGTTGGTGAATGTAGCCTAAGTTTGGGTGAACAATGTTAAAACTTGTCTCTCGCTATTATTATTTCTATGTATTTTTCATTCCTCAGTTTAATTTTTATTTTCATTTAATTGGTATCTTCTATTATCTTTAACCCTAACATGTCCAACTATGCATACCATGTTGATTGTCAAGAACACTGAGAGGGGGGTGAATCAGTGTTCTAAAAATCTTTTCTTGCACTTTAACTTTCAACTATTTCCCAAAATTAATTAAACAAAATCACAATATTCATATGAATAGAAACCATGAAAACATGACACATGAAAACCAAGATTTTTACGTGGAAAACCCAAGGGAAAAACCACAGACAGGATTAGCTCTCAAATATATATTGCAATCTTTACAAAAATAATGTTTAGGCTTGGTCACTCCATGGGCCTAGAACATACAGGCTCACTACCATGAAGTACAACTAGGTCTAGTAGGCTCATTGCCTCAACCCTAAACCTAGCAAGATTACAATAAGGGTTGCTAAACCCTGAGGGCTATTAAACCCTACTGGCGGCTCACTACTAGACTGACTTCCATGATCAACACCTTTCTATATTTATAATTGAAGTACAATTATTCCTCTGCTATACTCTTCCTCTACTCTATTCTTCCTCTTCTTTCCTCAACCTGTTCTTTGCTCTACTTTTTTGACCTTTCATGTTATCTTTCCATTTTTGCTCTAGGACACCTTTTCCATGACTCAATTACAAGTACTTATACACTTCATCAACCTTGGAATGATCATCAAGGTCGACATCACAACCATTAACCATTAGAACAATCTCCAAGGTCGACATTACAAATATTTACAAAATAGGTCCTGACCTATTACAACATTATGCAAAGGAAATGAAATGTGGATAATGCCATGCCTTAGCTGGGACTCAAACATGATCTTCCATGCCACAACACACTTCCACAATCTTCTAGAGATATCCACAATCACTGGAATTAACCAGGTTGACCAAAACTAGTTACACATTACACTATCTGGAAATAATCTTCGAACACAATCTCAAATCCTTAACGCAGACCAATTTCAAGATAGGAACATGATTATGAGACATCCACAAGCACATTATAATCATCAGGAGAAACCGTACAACCTTTAACCACTTTACCCATAAGAATCTTTGCACTGGAACACATGAACTTAATTGTCTTCAACTATCATAAAAGAAAGATAGCTTGCAGACCACCAAACCATGAACCATTGCAACTGTAGGCAATTATCATCATCCTAGACTTCCCTCTAGAACTGCAGAGCAAAATACTTTATTGTGGAGGAATGCGAAGCAGAATACTTTCTTCCTGTCCTAACTGAACTTATAAAAAAAGAGAAGGTTTCACTTTGGTAAACACAACTCACTCAGATCTTCATGCAGAGGGCTCAGACCTAGAATGTTGCATCCTTAGTCATACCTCTAACTTAATTCCAATCTACAAACCACGATCTTCAAGTAGAAATAAATGCAAAGTAGTTTACCAGACTGCTCTTCAGCATATAACTCACTATCTATACTGCACTTCTCTATAACTCACTTGTTTCTTCCAGAGAGGCTAATTTTTTCAATATCTTGAACATACAAGTCTTCTAAACAAGTAATAGAATGAGATATAGTTGACACTAATGAAAACAAAGATATGTTGACATCAATGACAACACAGATTAGGCACATACTGGCAACAATCTGCCCCTTTGTCATTGATGGCAACATATGATGTGAAAAACTACAATAGCCATCAAGACAAGATTCTCCCCCTTTCTCTTTCCACACCTGCACTCTTTCTTTCTCCAAAATTCCCCCCCTTTCTCTTTAGACATCTGTACTCTTTGTCTCTCTACGTTTTTCACATGACTTCTCTCTCCCTTTGACATCAATGGAAAAGGGCACATACTTGCACTCTTTTGCTTTGATCTACTCTCTCCTCTGAGCTTTCTTTAACTAACTTCTCAGATTTAGACTTGACTCTGTCTGCATGTTTTATTCGGCAGGCTTCCCTTATCATTAGTCGAGTTGAAACAATGTCTTCTTCAACCTAGCATTCAAGCAACCAGTCTTCACATCTGCTTTGAAGTCCTTATGTGCTACAAAGGTTAGAAATAACCTAATAACCTCCATTTGTGCCATTGGAGAAACATTTTCCAATTGTGAGTACGTTTTACACATAGCCTAGCACCAACTAAGATATCTACAGTGTCTCTTGCTTTCTCCGATATTTCTTCTCAACTTCATTCCAGAGGATTTATGTCGATATTTTCTTGTTGTTTTGTATTTTGTTCTGGTGTAGGGCTACTTAATTGTTCCTTATTTTCTACATCCTTAACTTGATGCTCAGGAGATAGATCTATTTTAGTTCTGCCTATGTTGCCTCTATGTTTTCTTTTGTAGCACCACTCTTTGCACTATAATAATTTTGTGATCTAATCCAGCAATGAGAGAAAGGATCATACCCAGTCTCACCTCCTTTTGAGATTAAAGTTAGCAGGCTTGATCATTGAAGCATTCTTAAAATTTTCAAATTGTTTTCCTTATGCATCTTTGTATGCATTATGACTTTTGCATCCTTGCGTCTAAAGTGAAAGAACTTCTAAGTCTTTCAACTTTGTTTTGATCCTATCTACTTCTAATTAATCATGTTTTCTTTCTCCAACCTTCATCTCCTTCCTTAGCCTATCTCTCTTAGCAGCCAGATTTTATGGCCTTGCAAAATCCATCTTCTTCTCGTGCACCATAATCTTTATAGTTTCTACAGAATAGAAAAAGTTATTTATTTCCTTTAGTGCATTTTTGTTCTCTTCCACATCAGCTATACCAAAGATTTGGCCCTCAGTGCACTCTACTTCCCATTCTCATTCCTTAAACTCTTTCATAAGAGGCAAAAAATTAGAAACCCTCTCCATCTGCATTTATCTGTACTATCATCACTGCCCCAAACACAATCCAAGTACTTGTGGATAATCCTATTCTCAAATTTGTAATGCTTGTCAGCGTTGGTTGCATCTACATTTCTGACCTATGCAAAGATAATAAATACGTTGTTCTGACCTTGATATACCAATCCCAATTTTCACAACACAACCTACAATGTTCTTTTCAAAGAATGGCTCCATGAACCTCTTGGTAAGCTTTGATCTCTAGATTGTTATACTGCTAATATCTTCAAAGGAAGAAATATCAGAATTTGTACCTTCTTCATCACTGTCATCTGGATCTACACGACTGCTTGGATTCTGATCCTTGTTACTAGGGAATAATGGACTAACACTAGAACTAGCCTGAGATTTTCATCTACTAGGTGAATAATCCTATCCTTTAGGTAACCCAGCAGTGTCCTGTCACTTTCTCTACACATCTAAATCATGTGCCTTCTATCTCCTTGCAACCAATTCATTTAAGGAATTTTCTTTCACCACCCTGGTAGATTTCAAAGAAGAGCACATCCATGAAGATGGTGGCCCTACATCTTTTCCCCTTTGATTCCTAGTCTCATTTTTTCAAGCTTCTGCCTTATTCTGTACCAAAAAAAAGAAAAATTATCCCTCACCTCTGCTCTTTCTGTCAAAATCATCTCCCTGTCTAGTGAAACCATTCCCTGTCTTCATCATCTTTGTACAAATCACTCCCAAAAAATAATCCATCACTGTCTAAATCATCTTTCTAGCCCAGAGAATCAAATCTCTTCTTCAAAGGCGTTCTTGACCCATACATCTTTCTATCATCAGAATCATCCCCATTATCAAAATTTGAAACACTGCCATTATCTGAAAAGGAATCAGATTACTTCCTCTTTGTTGGAGTTTGATTCCTATGCTTTCCATTATGGGTGTCTGTTATCTCTAGCAGTAAATTCTCAAAATCCACCATAGTCCTCGCTTGATTTACAACTACTACAAATATGACCTTCCAAGGGCTTGTTGTGATGTTCACAACACACCCCATTTTACCCTTTAGCAAAATGAGGACCATTTTTTCTTTTGTTTGGTTTGCCTGGTGGTAAGGGAAAAGGGTATGGATCATGGAAAATGCTTGAAAAATCAAAAAATACCTAGTGTTAGAGAAAACATGGGGTACTAGTGAATCCTGTATGAAAAATGATTAAGGGTTGGTTTTTGAACCAACTTGAAATTCTTAATATTTCAAGAAATATGAAGGTATTGGTGAAATACAATGTTAAATTAAATTTGTATGATAAATTTGTATGACATGTACATATTTACTTGCATATGAGAATGTTCAAACTTTAAAGTGCAAAGACAGACCTGATTAATTTTAGAGGTTATATGAATAAAATAGTGATATCTACACTTGTATTTAGGTATTGTATTGTATGTTTAAAATTATGTCTTCAATATACAAATGGGCGAGCATACAAGACCGAACCCGAAAGAAATATACAATCAGGTTTCTAAAAGTTAAAGTCCAAATGAATGTTAAGAGCCATTTGTATGTATAACTGTTTGCATTTAAAATACAGATGCAAAGGGTGGATTTCAAAAGGAAGTGAAAAGTGATTTAATGTTTGGCGAGGCCCCATAGATTGCATTATCACAGGACGTATACAAACACAATATGCATAAGGTAATATACAAATTTTAAAGTGCAAAGGACGAACCCGACAACAATTAGAATATGGTTCATAGTAAATGGAGGTCTGAACATGTTTTTATATGTATTGTGTATTATGCATACTAACACGGTATTCAGAAGGTAATATACATTGACATATGCAAGAGTGGAACTGATAGTGATTTAAATATGGTGTATAAACTAAGGCCTGCAATTTTGTATGTGTTGGATAAACACGATATACAAAAGGTGTAGGGATATAATGCCAGAACTGATATGAAATCAAAATGAAATGGATACATATTTTAATTCTATCTTTGTATGTTCAAATGTATGTATCACATGTACATTACAAAATACAAAGGTTAAGTACAAGACTAGACATGAAATAAAGTGTAATATGTTTTATAAACCTGCCTAGATCTGAGTTTGTATGTCTTAGGGATTGTATAAATGAAATATACATAGCGGTATACAAAGAAATATACAAAATATAAAATACAAAGAAAACATATATGGAAGATAACACATATAAAGTTTAAAATACAAAATTAAATAGGAAAAAGGGCGTAATTTTAATTGTATGGATTAATTACCATATTCAATGCACAACTAACATTAAAATGTGAAATTTGGATGAGATAAAAATAAAGTTTGATTGTGTTATTTTGTAATTGCATTTCAAGGGTAAAATTGAAGAAGATTTTCATAGAGCGAGAAAATGTGCTTTGAAAGTCAGGACGAAAATTCACAACATGGTAACAGTAAAGGGTTGAAATGGTAATTGTGGTCGACATTCATAAGGTTGGAATGGTTGCAAATTATAGGAATGTACATAAAACATCATTGGATTATAGTTAGGTAAAATAAGGGTTAATTACAGTAATTTCATTAAGAAAATGATGCAAATTGTTAGTCATTACTATAGTTAATTATGTAAGTAGAATTTGATATTGTTAAATTCTAAAAATCTTTGTTAGTAAAAGACAAGAAACAATCCTAGGGTAAATGGTTGTGAAACCGTGGTAAAAACCCTAGAACTGTACACAAGCAAAAGGGTAAAAAGTATAATTTCTTTTGACACGATGGCACCCAGACAAAAGAAGGTAGATAATATGGCTGAGGAAGGAGAGAAAGTAAAAAAAGAGAAAACTGAGGAAGGAAATGGTAAGATAGGAGTTGCCACCGGTCAGGGGATATTCATCTGTGATATTTATCTCAGAAGGAATAGTTATGGATACAAATATTGGTCAATATGATGCAGAAGAGGTGCTAAAGAAAGTAATGGTGCCAGATGCCACCACTGACATGAGAAAGATCTAGGAGAAAGGATTGTACAAGGCCGCAAGGATTCCCATGAGCTATGGAGGCCAACGATTTGGTACTAGAGTGCATAGATTGATACAATTTGAGTACTAGAAAGGTAATGCATAACTACCAAACTATTGCAGATCTATCTACAAAGGGCATAGCCAAAACTTTTGGACTAGAGATTAAAGAGCAAATGATGGACATTGACATTAATCAATATACTGTAGATTTTATTAAAAATGAGAAATAATGTAAAAATGCTATCTTTAATGGGTGGTATATAGCAGAGAACAAACCCAAAGCTGCTGTAAGGGTGCCTAAGAGTTTATACAAAATTGACTTCAAAGAGGAAGTATACTTAATGATTAGAATGTTGAGTAGATTAGCTAGATTAAAAGATGCAACAAAGTTTGAGGCTTGGATGTTCAATATCATACAGTATATTAGAGAAAAGGAGGGAACTATTCATTGGGCTAGGGCCAATAGTACAACAATAAACAGATAAATAATGGCATTCAAAAAAAATAGAAGGTTTTCTTTGTCTTCCTATGTGATTTATGCATGTGCTATTGAAATGCCACCAATGGCTGGAATAGACAGAGTGGGTACCTTAGGGAATGGCTCAGGTCAAAAGTTGATTTATGATTATTATCCAGATTTATAGGAAAAGAATGCATGGCATAAATGTGCCAGGGTTAATGATGTTTTTATACCTATTTAGTGAGAATTCTAATAGGGGATAGCGACAGAAGATTATTAGAGGAGATGGCAAATGCTATAAGCCTTTTTAGTTCTTGTTATATCCAATTTCCAACCTTCACCTATATTAGAACCGAAGGATTTGAGGGTAAACCATTCAAATTACCAAGATATCCTTTAGACTAGTTGATTCTATTAAAATTCTCAAGACATATTCTAAATGTATTCAGAATGTACAAAAATAGATTTGACAGAGGAAACATCAAGTTCCCTTGGGTGATTGGTAATTACTCATGTTATAATGAATATGTTGCTAAGGGATTAGAAAAAGAGTTGAGATATTATGGGTTTGAGGAGTTTGACTTAATTAGATGTTTTGACACTTCTCACAGATTTGAAAATTACATTGATAAGAAATATAAGCACCAAATTCACAATGAGAATTTTTGGTCAGACTATGAAAATGAGTAGGAATTAAGGAGAAGAGCTCATCAAAGATTGACATTGGAGTAGATGAAAACCATGGGGGAGATCTATGTGCCCTAAGAGGTTAGAGATGATGATAAAATATTGCATCAAAGTTATGAAAGTAAGGGAGTGGCCATGTTGCTCATTGGGAGGAGCCAACAAAGACATCTTTGATTGAAGTATCCAAACCAATTCTTTTATTTTCTAAAACATGGTTAAGTGATAAGATGGAAGAGCTTAAAGCTCAAGGTGTTATTTCCACTTATCAAAAAAAGGGAAAGAAAAGAGAAAGTGAAAAGAAGGATGAGTTAATGTGTTTTTATGAAAAGAGAAGAAAATTTGTAGAGACTACTGTCCTTGAAAAGGATGAAAATTCCACACTATTGGATCCCTATGCTCTTGGTATCATAGTTGCCATTCCTTTAGGCATATTCATGGAAGGAGCATCAAGCCAAGCAGTTAATGTGGAACTATCACAAACATCAAAGGTTACTGTGGAGCAAGTGCAGAGTAAAGAAGTACCATCAGGACAACATACAATTAAACTTGTGATTATACATACCCCAAGAGAGAAGGCACAAATTCCTATTATAATAGTGGATGCTCCACCAGTTGGAGTAAGACAAAGGCATATATTTGAAGATTTCACACTTGAAGAAAGAAGATCCCTCACATAAAAGTCAAACAAGAGTTGATTGAAGAAATGCTGCAAGATTCAATAGGCCAAGAAGTTAAGAAAGAAGGTGAAATTATGAATATTGATGAAGGGAGTAGTGATGATGAGGGGTCACAATTTGGAACTGATATAGGAGAAGAGGATGAAGAAGAAGAACAAACATCAAAGACTTCCCCTATAATGTGAGAACAAGGTGCTCAAGCAGAAAAGGCACAGAGCCCAATAAAAAAGGATGAAAATATACAGGAGAACCTAGAGGTAGTGGATCCTTTTGGTCCATTAGTATCACCATAAATTATAGAAGAAGTGCAAGCTGTTGGACAACAAGTAGAAGAAGCATAAAAAGAAGCAAAAAATGAAGAAGGAGAAAAGAACATAGAAAAAATAGATGTATCTTCTAGACATTCATTACAATCAGAAAAAATTAGTGAAACAGAAAATGTGCAAAGTCCTAAGGTGCAGACATTACAGATTCTAATGTTTCAAATGTTTCTAATATTAATATTGAACATGGTGAACAAGAGAAGAACTCAGAGGAGGGAAATAAAGAGAAAGATACTGAAGGGGATATAGAGGAAAATGAAGAAGAAAAAGAAAATGAAGAAGAGGGACCACATCATTAGGATAATGCATCTCCCTCATCACCACAATAGGGTCCACCTCTAGATCAAAATCCACTGCAACAACAACAAGAGCCAGTAGAAATAGAAAACCTGAAGAGGAGGTAATAAATGAAGAGAAGAGAATAGAAACAAATAGGGAAGCACCAGGTTGGTTGGGTTCTGAGGTCAGAAGAGAAAAAATAGAGGTGCAATTAGTTCCCATTGATATGAAAAGCCTGTTAGGTGGGTATCCACAGAAATAAAAGAGAAAAGATTGAACCATGTCAGCTATAAAGAGGAGTCCATTTGGATCCAGGACTTTAGAGCTAGCTATACCATAGAAGGACAAGGCAAAGGGACAAATGACCCTTCAAGATTATAAGTTGTTGAATATAGATCTTGGGCATGTGACTAGGGAACAACACATTGTTGAATGGGAAGATATGAATAAAGTAACTATGGAAATGATGAAGAAAGATAAGGATAATTTTATTATTTGAAAGGGCATATTGTGCAATTGCAACAGTTCATACAGGGAATATTTGACCCTAATGTTGGCATGTCTGATCTACCTGTAGACTTAGCCATTTTATCAAAAGATCAAGTTTATGAATTAGAAAACAAAAAGGTTGAAGAAAATGTTTTTGAAGAGTGGTTTAATACATTTATTCAAAAGGGAGAAAGCACAATAAGGCAAGTAATTACTAGTTGGGAGGTGGCTCTTGAAGAGAAAAATAATTGCAATATTGTTTTACATCATTGTCAATCTAGAATAGAGGAGTACAAGGAGGAGTTGAATCAGGTTGAAGATATGAATGAAAGAGTTGACGAATTGATAAGTGAAGGAATAATAAATTTTCAAGTGGCAAGTCATATTCCACAATTCATATTGGAGTTGAAATTTGAAGATAGCATGTTAGAAAATTGCATTATGAGTACCCAAGATCTAGAAGAAATTGTTGATGAAGTGATCAGAAAGTACATGAAAACAATACAGAAGTTTATTGGGCATGAATACTAAGAGATACCAGTTTATGATGCAGCTATGGTAGTTAAAGAGTTCAAAGCTATTTATCTACTTTATCTAAGGAATCCTACTGCATATTTGAGCACTGAAATGATTGATTCCATCATGGAATTAAGTGCATGGATAAGGAAATATCAAAAAAATAAAGAAGAGGTGGAAGAACAAATAAAGACATTAAAAGAGAAAGTGGAATTACAGAAATATGCATGGATAGTGAGTCAGAAGAATAATCATAATTCTATTGCAGCATTGATAGCCAAGTACATAGAGTACTTGAAAAAAATAGGAGAAGAGTGAGAAGGAAAGGTACCAGTGGCAGTGGTTGTTTCTTTTGTATCTTCATTTGCATATATTGTGGTAAATTTTGTTATGTTTTTACGACTAAAGTCAACAAGGAGAAAGTCAAAGAGGATTCTATGTTTTATAAGATCCTAATGGCATCCTTTATGCCAAAAGGAATATTCTGGAAGATATTTTGGAAATGGTTGGGAATTGATTCCCACCGTTGATTTTGTAAGTTTAAATTTGGACCATTGATTAAGTTGTTTTGTAACTGTAGTAGAGGAGAATTCAAACTTATATAAAGAACCCTGCTACTAGCATTTTAATTACACAAATTTTGAGAAAGACATATGTTACACTTAGGCAAGAGAAGTAATAGACTTTGAGAAGAATTTTATGTGAAGTGGAATGCGCCTGTGTCTACGACGAGGATAATGTGGAATGTCCAGTTTCTCCCTGTATCTGTAAAAATTGTCTGAGTTTTGATTAATTGTTAATGTTTTTAGAGAATTTCAAGTCAAAATACATTGTAAATTTGAAAGACTTTTCATATGTTAATGAATGCAAAGATCTATTTGTTGTGTCTATTCTAGAGTGCATTAGATTCAAGTATTCTTTAGTATATTTCCTTTGATGATTACATTTTTGTATGTTAATTTGTGATACTGCCCATGATAAGCATACATGGAATTTACTCATGTGAAGCATTACAATTGATTAATCTTGTATACATGAGTAGCAGAGAATTAATTCCTACAGAATTACATTTTGTAACCATAGCTTTTCTAACTTTTCCCAAAAATTAAAAAAAAATAGCAAGCACATAGAAATCTGAAGGAAGTTGTCATATATTTGAATAAAGAATGAGGAATTCTAAATATTTTTGGCAATTTTCACATAATTTGAAAGGCAAAGTTTGTTTTATTGAAATTCATGCAAAGATTTGTGGTTAAGTGGTAAATACATGCAAAGGATCACTAACTTTAGTGTAATTTGTAGTTATTTGCACAAATTGAACAAGTCCAGTAAGTCACATATCACTTTAGTTTATATAAGGCCCCTTGAATATTACAGCTTCACAATGAACTACTGACATATACAACACGGTTAAGACCTAACCATACAGAAACTTGAAATTAAGAATTCCTAGTTAATTCTTCATATCTTTCAAGACAGCTAAGGTTCCTTTGTGAATTTTAACTTTGTTTCTTATGTACTTTACATACATCAATAGTTTTGGTGCCAGAAGGAGGGTCTATTTGGAATTAAGGTAAGATTTGTGTAGAACTGGCTCATAATATTGGTCGGATGACCAGGTCTAGGTCCAATTCAAGTGATATCTTCACACAAATACCTGACAAATGATAAAATAAGAATCCTTTAATTTGGAATCCCAGAGTATTGTAGGTAGGAAGCTAATCAAGCATTCCCCCTGGATCACCCTTGAGTATACCAAATATAGTAAGTCCAGACAGTTCTACATTCATATTGTTAAATCTTCGTTTAGGACCCCCTAGAGGTCCTAGTCATCCTAGAAGTCCTAGCTCTCTTGTAAATCCAAGTCCTCTAGGAAGTCCTAGTCTGCCTAGAGGTCCGATCATTGCATACTTTAATGTCAATTCTCCCATACTATTTGCTAATTATCATGAAATTCCTAAGAATCTTGAGAAGATTTGTCCTAAGTACCAACTACATAAAGATCTCAACGATCACATTAGAATCTTCAAAGAGGCTTTCTTCAGGGCAAGATTAGAACATCAGGATGTAGTGTGCAAGTTGTTCTCATTCAGATTTAATGAACAAGCTTCTAATTGGTATGTGAACTTACCAAATGGTTATATCACTACTTGGGAACTCATGGAAGAGGCATTTTTGTCTATGTTTAGAGGACCAGTCGAACCATCTTCTTTGTATCACAAATTAGAAACAATTAAAAGAGGTGAAGGGGAACTCATAGACAACTTTAATGATAGGTTCCAGAAAGCATACTCTAAACTAGTTGACCCTTACACTGTGACCCCTGAGGCTATCTTAGTAATGTACTACGCTACTTTAGATCCTTTGACCTCAATGTTTGTTAAGAGGTAGGCTAATATCAATAGTTTGTCAAAAGCGTTTAAGGAGGCAGTCAAGCTTAAGCAAGAAATGAGACAAACGACATACAATCCTTTTCTGATTGTAGGAAATCTAGGAATTCCAAACCCAACGCAACCATGCAATGGTGTTCCAATGCGTCACACTCCATTATTGAATCTAGTGCTTACTTATACATCAGTGTATAACCCAGTCCCCACTCAGGCTATACCTCCTTATATAGGTAACAGTGTTAATAGTAATCAAACTAGTGGTCTGTCATTCTTTCAACCTCATCAAGATACATTTATGGCTAAAACACAAGATGATAGGGAGGAAATAAAAGAAATTACTGTACATCTAAAGAGACTAAGCACTGAGATGACTCAATTGAGAAATGAAAGCTTTTATGGTAGAAATACTCAAGGTCAAGGTCAAAACTAGAATCAAAACTATAACCAAAATTAGAACTATAGTCAAGGTTAGAGTTCAAATCAACATCAAAATTATAGTTAGAATCAAGGTCATAACCAAAGTCAGAATTATAATGAGGGACAAGGAACACAATATAGAGGACACAATGGTGATAATAAGGTTTGGGGTAATAACAATAGAAATTCAAATCAGCCTAAAACCTCTAGAGTGTGGAATACAGGACCAAACAATGGTACTCTAGCTTCTCCATTTGAGAGTCCAGATAATCAAGAGTCAAAACAACTTGCTAGGGTCCAAATGGCTAATGTAGCATTGAAAAATTAGTGTAGGATTCATAACACAAATGCACATGATGAGCTTGAATGTACTCAATTTCATCTAGCTTCTAGTATTTTTAATGTGGAAGTACAAGCCCCTACGTCTAAGTTCCTAATTCCTAAGGGAAATGAAATAGTACCTTCAAGATTTGAGTCTATTATGGTCTTGGAAAGCTTTACCTTCACAACCAAGGAAGAAGAAAATTAGATAGCAGAAAATGAGCCTTATTATTGTGAGAACTTGTATCTAGAGTTAGCCTTAGTACTAGAGGCCTTTCAGTTTCCCTTTGAGACTAAAAATGAGGTGTTATGTGAACCGAAGGAGGTGTAGACTTTTCAACAATCTAATAAGAACCATACCTATAATTTAAGAAGAAACAATAAACCTAGGGGTCCTTTCACCACCTCTACACCTCCTAATAACTTCAATACCCCGCCAGATCAACATGCTTGCAATAACCCAACGCCTCGAAAAGCTAATTATCATGGTACTAGTGCGACAATAGCACCAAAGGTTCAGGTAGGGAAAACAAAGTCTAATGAAACATCAAAATTTATGAACTACTTGTCTGAGGAGATAAGAAAGATCAAGGTTAATGTACCTCTATATGAATTGTTGAAAAGCTTAGGGGTACGGAATGCCTTTATAAAGTCCTTAGATGAATCAGCACCAAAAGAGAATTTAGTTGACATAGATGCTCATAGCAAGGATGTAAAGTCCAAAGATAAGGGTAAGAAAGTTGAACAACTAGCAAATACTAATGTTGTCATGTATGCAGAAAAGAAGGAAGCCCCTCCTTTTTTGTTAACCATAAGAATGTTTGGAAAAAATGTGCATAATTGTATGGTAGATTTAGGAGCCTTGGCTAATGTTATGCCCCTAAGAATATGCAAAACTTTAGGACTTACTTCCACAAAATCTACTAAAGTTGTTACTCGGTTGGACAAAATAGAGGTTAATGTAGTAGGTGAACTGATGCATATCCTAATGCAGTTAGCATCTGATCCCAGGGTAAGCTAATTTATTGACATCCAAGTCGTAGATATCCCAGTCAATTATGGTATGTTACTAAATCGAGACTAGTCTAAGACTCTAAACAGATACATAGCTACTAATTTTTCACACATGTGGTTGCCTTGGAGATGTCTCCTAAACCCAATTAGAATAGAGGACGAACCTAGAATGAAGCATATGATCACATAATACAATCGAACAAATGAGGTATTGTATGCTTCTGTTGAACTAGGTGTCTATAGAGTATCAAACAGAGGAGTTCAAATAGAGGAAATAATAACCCTGGATTTTAAAACAAAGCCTTGTAATGATGAAATAGCTGTGTTCATTAAATCTAATTATAATTCTTCTGATGAAGAAGATAATGATGTAAGTAGCTTTGGTCGAACCATAAGACAAGAGATGGAGAAATGCATTCAACAGGAGTCTCCACACCATTGTAAGTTGTACAAAGGTCTATGTAGAGTTCATAATACTGCTCATCCTGAAGAAAACTATGGAATGTGTAGGGATATAATAGAATATCAGTATGGTAAATGTATAAAAAAGATGGGACAACAAAAAGGAGAATCTATCCTGATAGACCTGAATTATGTTTTCATGAATATGTGGATGAGTCATTACCAGGTCTAAATGAAGATGTAGGAATAAAAAGTGTCAATTGTTCTGACTTACACAAACAAACCAAAAATATAGGGATACATATAGTTTAGACAAAAACACATGAAAGTAAGTATACTTCTACAGAACAGGCGATGAATAAAGTGATTCATGTTAAAGAAAAATGCCAAGGTCAAAAGAACAAGAGTGATATTTGGACACTAAAGTGCGATGGATCTAAATCCAAGCAAGGGGTAGGGGCAAGAGTTGAACTTATTGATCTAAATGGTAAATCCTTTTTGGCAGCATATAGACTCCAATTTCCTTGCACTAACAATGTAGCAAAGTATGACGCTCTGATCTATGGGTTAGTTATGGCCATTAGGAAAAAGGTAAAAGTGATCAGGGTATTTTCTAACTCTAAGTTAGTGGTTAAGCAAGTCAAGAAGTTGTATACATGTAATTATAGGAAAATGGTTGGTTACAAGCATAGGATATGGGATTTGACTAAATCTTTTGATGCCTTTAACATTGAATATATCCCTAGGGAGCTAAATCAAAGACCAGATGTGTTAGCAGTTGTTGCTAACACTTTAGAACCCTTAACATTATCAGGGTTTTAAATGATTTGCTATTGAATTAGTAAATGTACCAAGCATACCTGATAATGTCACTCATTTTCAAGTATTTGAGGGAGACCAACATGTTGTAGATTTTCTCACTTGTCATGAGGTGTTTGAAACTCAAATTATTGATGAATAGGAAAGGCTAAATATATCTTGGGATGAGGAAGACATAATAGACTTGAAGAGTAATTTCCTACCTAAAGGGGTGATAGAATTGGAAAAGATATTTGATTTTGATGGTGTAGTTAGACAGAAAGATCTTCCCCAAATAGGAGGTAAATGTGATCCCTTCAACTTAGGGACATAATAGAATCAATAGAATGTTTTAATCAGAAAATCTTGTTTTGATGAATTGAGAAAAGAAATTGTAGAAGTTTTAAAAGAATATAAGCATGTGATAGCATGGACCTATGAGGATTTGACAACTTATGACACCTCTATTATAACACATGTAATACCATTGAGACTAGGGGTAAAATCATTTAGACAAAAAATAGAGGCCAGTAAATGCTATTATAGAGCCTTTGATTTTTGAGGAAGTTAAGAAATTGCTGTTAGCTAGGATAATTTTTCCAATGAGGCATCCAACCTGTGTAGCTAACTTACTACCTATAAGGAAGAAAAATGGTGATATTAGACTTTGTGTCAATTTTAGAAACCTGAATAAGGCCTCTAAAAAGTATAACTACCCTTTGCCTCCAATAGATGAAGTACTATAAGAAGGAAATGAAGCTAGGATGATGTCCTTTCTAGATGGATTTTCAAGGTATAACAAGGTTCTAGTAGACAAAGAAGATAGGCTAAAAACAACATTCACTTGCAAATGGGGTAACTATGCATATAGGAGAATGCCATTTGTCTTAATAAATGCAAGTGCCACTTCTCAACGGGCCATGGACATTGCATTCCGTGGATTGTCAGGTAAATGTATTGTTATTTACATGGATGATTTGACTGTATTTTCTAAAGATGCATCCACACATGCAGAAGAGTTAACGAGAGTGCTAAAAATGTGTGAAAGTTATGGAATCTCTCTTAACCCAAAGAAATGTTCATTTGGTGTAACTGAGGGAAGTTGTTGGGGTATATTATTTCTGAGAATGGGATATCCAATGACCCAGATAGAGTAGAGGGAATTAAGAAGCTACAATTGCCTAGTAGTAAAAAGGAATTGAAATCTTCTTTGGTAAAATTAACTTTGTTAGAAAGTTTATCATAGGATTTGTAGAAATCATGCATCCATTAAATGCAATGCTGAAAAAATATGCTAAGATAGAGTGGACACCAGTGTCTAAGGTTGCATTTGAGGACATTAAAGAGGCTATTTCTGATGCTCCTGTGTTAGATAGTCCAAATTATACTAAACCTTTCTACATCTATTCATTTGCATCTAAACATTCAGTGGTAACTGCTCTAACACAAAAGGGAGAAGAGAATGAAGAGAAACTCATCGCTTTCATGAGTGCCCCATTAAAGGATGCACAGCTGAAGTATTTGGACATAGAAAGGCAAGCTTTTGCATTAGTGCAGGCAGTGAAAAAATTTAGGCATTACATCTTAAGAAGCTAGGTAAAAGCCATAGTACCTGATGCAACGGTAAAAATGTTATTAATACAGAATGAGCCTAGGGAGAAAAGAGCAAAGTGGATCACAGTGTTGTAGGAGTTTGATATGGAGATCATTCCTATGAAGTTAGTCAGAAGCCAAGATTTAATACAAATAATAGCTACTACTGATCCCAATTTGGTAAAACAATAGTATGTGTTGAATATTAATGATACATCAGGTTGGTATGATGACCTGAATACATTCCTCATATCTAGAAAGTATCCTAGTTAGATGAAATCTTCTCAAAGGAGAGCACTGAAAATTAAAGCGCAAAGGTATATGGTGCAGGGAGGCTTACTGTTCAAGAAGAATCATGAAGGCATATATTTAAGATGTTTGAACAAAGATGATGTAGATAAACTACTATTAGAACTGCATGATAAGTATGGAACAGTTCATGGTTCTCATCTAGCCACTGCTCATAAAATTTTGAGGTCAGGGTACTATTGGCCCATGATATTTAAAGATATAGGAAACAACATCAAAAGTTGTCACATATGTCAAATTATAGCAGACAAAGGGAGATATTAGGCACATCCAGTTATAGAGCCTAGGCCATTTGCACAATGGGGACTAGATTTCATTGGCGTTATCAATCCTCCATCCTCTCCTGGACACAAGTTTATACTGGCAGTGATAGATTATTGTACTAGATGGATAGAAGCGACATGCTGTAAGTTTTCCACTACTGAGGTAGTCATTAAATTCCTTGAAGAGAACAACATCACTAGGTTTGGGGCTCCTTATTCTTTGGTATGTGACAATGGCCCTGCTTTCTCTTCTTTGAAATTTTCTAAATGGGCGTTTGAATATGGGATAGTTCTTAAATTTTCTTCTAATTATTATCCTTAGGGTAATGGGTTAGTCAAATCCACTAATAAAATCTTGTTAGGCATCATCAAAAACTTGATTGCAAAAAATCCCAAGGAATGGAATACATTGTTAAAATATAAATTATGGGTAGATAGGACGAAAGTTAAGGCAGCCTTAGGAAATGCACCATATCACTTAGTATATGGTATTGAACCCATACTCCCAGTAAACTTAAGAATTCCTACATGGAAATTTGGCAATGAGTATCTAGGGTTTGATGTTCATAGAGAGGCTAGGCTAGTCCAACTGTTATAGTTAGATGAGGAAAGGGATCAAGCCATTGACAAGTTTGCAAAACATCAGGCCATAGTTAAAAGATGGTTTGATAAGAGAGAAAAAGTGAAGACATTCAAGATATCAAATTTGGTATTATGTTGGGACAAAGCCCATGAGAAAAAAGGAAACCATGGAAAATTTGATAAACTATGGTTAGGTCCACTACAGGTTTTAGAAATTGTAGGAGACAATACCTTTAGGCTTAAAAATTTGACTATCGAGGATGTGCCATTACCTATTAATGGTCAACATATGAAACATTATTTTCAGGCTTAGAGTGTGATTTAGTCATGTTATGTACCATATTGTAAATAATGTATAGTTGTGTGTTGTTTGGTTTGTTTTTTCTTTTTGTTTTCTTGTTTTGTTTGCTATTTTGGTGTGTTTTGGTGGGCTATTTTGTTTCTTTCATTGGGATTTTCATTTTGTTTCAGAGTATGTTGAAGTAGATTTACAACCATTGAAAACAAAAAAAAATGGGATATTCAGGTGACTCATTTGAAATTTATGCATAAGTTGTTAAATTTTCATAAGGGTGAGATGTTGTTTATTCTGTAAAAGATTTTATTCAATAACTATAAATTGAAGCATTCAAGGAGATCTTCACAATGATACACCTAACAACCTTGGGTTTGTTGAACATACTAGTATAGGTGTTAAGTGTAAAATCAGAGGTCACCCTTGCTACCATTGCAATTCTTAGCTTAAAGTAGCAAGTGACTACACCTTGCATAATGAGATTACATGATAATATCTCATGAATTTATATATCATACAAAATTAATAAAAAGGATTATACTAAAAATCTAAATTAGGCTATCTATGTAACTCTACCAGGGCTATGGACGCCTGCTAGCAATGGGGCTCTACTTAGGGGAATTGCAACGATAACCTTGTCGGGGCTATAGATGCCTATTGGCAGCAAGGCTCTATCAAGTTGGCTATGAGGGATGAACTCAACTATGTAGCTTAACACTAGTCACTAGTGTTTTCAATTCATCTTCAAGATGAAGATTATTAACCAAATATACACACTTAATCTCTTTTGAAGGGGTTTAGGCACATTATTGAATGTATTTCTTTTATGATGAATAACATTCTTGCCTAGGAGGAAGTTAGAAGTTATGAAATTACTTCATTTTGTTTCTTTAATGGTTTAAATTTAGTGGTTTTCTTTAGTTGCTAGTTGTTGTGATGTTCACAACACGCCCCATTTTATCCTTTAGCAAAATGAGGACCCTATTTGCTTTTGTTTGGTTTGCTTGGTGGTAAGGGAAAAGGGTATGTATTGTGGGAAATGCTTGAAAAATCAAAAAATACCCAATGTTAGAGAAAACAGGGGGGTAAAAGTACAAAGCTGTGTCATACTTTTATAAAGGAAACGATCAACGTTGATCCAACTTTTAAACTTGAATCACTAAAAAGTGAAATATATGTGTTGAATTTTGAAATGATGTAAACTAATAAAATATTATTTTTTAGTTTATAAATTATGTTTATTTTTTTGAAAAAAATTAAAAAATTATTTGAATATAGTTTTTAATAAATTGACACTATAATTTAGTCGCTGATAAAATGCTGAAAAATGAAGTTACATGAGACGTCAAATTTTATATAGTAAAATTTATTTTTTTTCTTCAATTTTTTTGTGTGTATTTATAACTTGATACTTTAGTTCATGCATATATTTTTTTCCAATTTTGATAAATATATATTTTAAATAAATAATAAAATGTGTGTGTATTAAAACCTAGTTGTTTTCATTCGACGTCAACTTTCATATTAAATATTTATCTAAAATAGAAAAAAATTATACCATCTTGATATAGATTCTTTTATCTAGTGCATCATATTTTTTTTCAATTTTTTAATAAGTTTTACTATTTTTCCTTGATGTAGTAATCGACCTAATGTTTTGTACTGATAACCTACTTTTAGTAAAAATAGAAAGAAAAATATAAATAATAATTAAACTATTAATTTTTTTTTTTTGAAAACTAAACTTATAGATCTATAAAAAGGTAGTTTTATATTTTTAAAAAAATGTTATTTACACGAGTAGAAGTTGTTGAAATATTAAATTTTTCAAATAATTTTTTTTATATTGGTAAATTGGCCTCATAGTGGTGCTACATACGCGTTTAGCCAACAATTTTAGTTGGAAAAGTTGTGGACATATCTAACTTAGCTAGAATGAATCTTACAAGATCATATGTTTTACCAAAATTGATTTTTAGTTAGAAATACTTAAATTCACTTGTGCTGATAAGTTGGCTGAAAGTGTGACAACTTTGTGCTTTTACCTAGGGGGTACTAGTGAATCCTGTATGAAAAATGATTAAGGGTTGCTTTTTGAACCAACTTGAAATTCCTAGTATTTCAGGAAATATGAAGGTTTTGGTGAAATCATACAATGTTAAATTAAATTTGTATGACATGTACAAATTTACTTGCATATGAGATGCTAAAATGGTTGTATTATGGTGTAGGTGGGTTCGTTATATCTTGTCTTTTGCATGTACACTTAGAATGTTTAAACTTTAAAGTGCAACGATGGACCTGATTAATTTAAAAGGTTAAATGAATAAAACAGTGATGTACGTGCTTGTATTCAAGTATTGTATTGTATGTTTAAAAGCATTTCTTCAATATACAAATGGATGAGCATACAAGATCGAACCTGAAAGAAATATACAATCGGGTTTATAAAAGTTGAAGTCCAAATGAATGTTAAGAGTCATTTGTATGTATAACTATTTGCATTTAAAATACAGATGCAAAGGGTGGATTTCAAAAGGAAGTGAAAAGTGATTTAATGTTTGGTGGGGCCCCATAGATTGCATTATCATAGGAAATATACAAACATGGTATGCATAAGGTAATATACAAAGTTTAAAGTGCAAAGGGTGAACCCAAAAATAATTAGAATATGGTTCATAGTAAATGGAGGTCCGAACATGTTTTTATATGTATTATGTATTATGCATACAAACATGGTATTCAAAAGGTAATATACATTGACATATGCAAAAGTAGAACCGACAGTGATTTAAATATGGTATATAAACTAAGGCCTGCGATTTTGTATGTATGTTAAAATGTATGTGTTGGATAAACACGATATACAAAAGGTGTAGGGATACAATGCCAGAACTGATATGAATTAAAACAAAATGGATACATATTTCAATTCCGTCTTTGTATGTTCGAATGTATGTATCACATGTACATTGTGGAATACAAAGATTGAGTACAAGACTAGACTTCAAATAAAGTGAAATATGTTTTATAAACCCACCTAGATCCGAGTTTGTATGTCTTGGGGATTGTACAAATGAAATATACATAGTGATATACAAATAAATATACAAAATGTGAAATACAAAGAAAATGGATATGGAAGCTAATGCATACAAAGTTTAAAATGCAAAATTAAATAGGAAAATGGGCATAATTTGAATTGTGTGCATTAATTACCATATTTAATGCACAACTAACATTAAAATGTAGAATTTGAACGAGATAAAAATAAAGTTTGACTATATTATTTCATAATTGCATTTCAAGGGTAAAATTGCAAAAGATTTTCACAAAGCGAGAAAAGGTACTTTGAAAGCCTAGACAAAAATTCATGGAACAGTAATGGTAAAGGGTTGAAATGGTAATTGTTCTCAATATTCATAAAGTGGGTGTTAGGTCTCAAAAATGCAAGTTACTAATCCTAAGAGGATTCCAAGCTCTATGCTTAGATTTGTAACGTTTTTGAACTAACGCGACAGAATCAACCTTTAGGGTTTGATGACTCCCTGCACTTTAGGTCCTGCTAAACCTAGGTGGGTGAACCTTGAAAGCTAAAGCAGATTGAGTGTAAGTATTTTGACTAAGTAAATGGATCTACCTACAGTGGAAAATGGTGTAGAATAGATGAGGGCTTGTTAATTAATCCTATGTCTAATATCTGATGGATGATTAGTATGAATTGTATAAGCAATATCAAGGTAAATTTTATGACTGTGCTTGAATAATAGAAAGGTTTTTAGATGATGAATTGAGATAAGACCAGTGCCTTGTTGGGTAAATAGAGTCAAATGGAAGACTAAGACCAGTGGCTTATAGTGGACATTAACTCTAACTATTTGGCACAATACTTTGGTTTATAACTTGTATAAACGTGCAGAGAAATGACTGACAGACTCTTCTTAATAATCCAATAGATAAAATCAAATTTCTTGTTATTCACCAGAGGAAGTGTAATCCTTTCTTGAAGGAACTGATTGAATGAAATATACAAGAATAACAGATAATATCAACTTGGAGATAAAATGACAATCTTAATTATATGATTCTTCTTAGTAATCCAAACTAACACTTCCAGGTTACTGTGACTGATCAAAAGGATTTTAATTCATCCAATGGAAACCAATTAATCCAATCACACAAATACAACAAATGTGCATTGAAAAATTAAATATATACTTGATATATTAATTTGAATAACAAGGAAATACTAAACTGGAGACAACCATATAATTAAATAATCTTAACAAACAATTGATGCCAAAATGAAACCACATAATCAGAGAACTTCAATTTTCTTCTTCAATATAATGCTTTCAACATGGTATTTTTAAAACATTGTAAACTTCATGTATTATATCCTACTGTCCATGAGAATTCAGCATCATATGTTTCAACTTATATAGAAATACTTATGAAGAGACATAACTCTTCAAAATGTCTTTTGGGAATCAACATGATTAACATAACAACAATAAAAATAACAATGCTTAAGCTCTATTCAACCACAAGTATAGTTGAGCAATGTGATCCAAGTACTCCTTGCTACGTTGTGTATCAGTAAATTCAATAGTGTTTCTTGTGATCACATCCATCATTACCATCTTCTCCAGATGCTTGCAGGCTTCCCCAGATGTAGAGTCCTTGTCCTTGAGAGATCCTAAGGCTTCATACAATTCATACAATATCTTTTGGCAGTCTTCACTCCTTTCATCTTTGTGCTTTAGCTCTTTATTGTTTCTGAACAACAAGGGCACTTCTACTTTTGAGGCTTCAACATATTCTTTGGCATCATTCTCAAGTTGGTCATAATATTTCTGATGTTGCTCAATCAAATCTTTTGCACTGGAGGTACCTATAGTTTCAGAAATATCCTTACTCTGTGTCTCATTAAGTTTCTCCTGTAGCCTGTTTTGATGGCTCTCATGCTCTTGGGTCACTTTATAGTTTTTAGAATAAACATCCCAAAACCTGTTCAGCTAATGCAACATGCTAACATGTCTATTATGGAGTACTGTTGCAAGTGTGTCAATCTGGACCTGAGCAATCTGATCAATAGATGGTGATTGGGTGCTTTGTGATCTTTCTCCCTAGGTTAACATTTTCATCAACCCTCCAAAGGTATTTTTAACAGTATCTTTTAAGAAATCATTCTCTTTTGTTAATCTCTCACAGCTCAGTTTATATGCATCTCGTTCTTTAATCAGCATCTGAGCCTACGCTTTGTTCAATTTTGTAATATTTATACCAATTTCTACCATGATCAAGGGGTTGGTCTCCCCTGCCTTCAAAGTCATGACATGTCCAAAAGCCTTTTCAGCGTCTATGATGGTTGTCTTATTATGAGGTGGGTACAAGGACCATATCATTAGTAATTTTTCATCGTTGTTATATTTGGTGCCCATATACACTTCTGTGACACCCTCAGGAGTGAGCTTATATTTGTCATCTATATTATGCAAAAAGCTATCAAACACTAAAGTAGAATTCAAATCAAGACCAGGAAATATCATCACCCCTGCTTCTTTGAGCAGTTGTCTACCCTTACTAGGAGTCATATCTTCCAATTCACTATCCACTGTTGTTTTCAACATATCAACTAATTGTCTTTCATTGTTGGCTGAGATATCATCAACTGACTCCCTAATTTCTTTCTCCTTACATTTATATAAAAATGATTTAAATTCTTTAGAATGAATAAATTTAGTATCTGAAATAAAAGAATCATATGCTACTTGTCTAGGATCCTCATCAGTAGACCCCTCCTCATCATGTTCTACACCAGGAGACTGACATCATTGCATTTTTTGTTTAGATATCATAGTTGCTTGTTGATGTGGTTCTTCTTCTTCTACATGCCCTTCATCACCAGAGGACAACAACTCTATCTCTACAAACTGTCTCCTCTTCCCATCTAAGTCCCTATTATATTTCTCAACCACTAATTCAACTTCAGTCTCTTCCAAATTCCTGATGATATCATCATGTGGATATGGGACATTGTATATCCACTAAGGTTTTTTTTATTCCTAGTAAGATCAATGAAACCCTCGGGATCAAATCCTTTTCTTGCTTCTGCACATCTCATATTGTAATGCATTAGTTTATCTATAATGAGACCATAACCCTCTTTTGATACAACAGTAAAATCTCCAAAGCACAGGGTACTAGGCATGAAGGATTGTTTGTCATAAGAGCTCAAGTGCATAACATTAGAGCAGTTCATTTGCCTATCTCTAAATAAGCAATTTTGTTAGGAACTGTCTTGGGTAATATAAAATGAGTGTCCTCAAAACCATAAACTCTGACCATGGTAGCATCCTCAAAACAATACCAGTCTGCCCAGTTATGGGTAATAGTAGGAGGACCACCAAAATATTTAGGTCTGAGAAAACTCTTTATTTTGTTTGAGAGTGAATATCCACAAGGATGACTAAAATATCTATACAAAACTTTCATATAGTATTCTTCAAAATGAATATAACTTGAATGGGCATACATGTTGTCCCATATTCTTGTCCACATTTGCACGAGTGAATTTTGCCCCCTTTGATCCACTGGAACAACTTTGAATTCACTTGGTCATAATCTTATTTCCTAGCCATAATAAAGCACCATGTGCATGAGGAGTGAGTAGTATTCAAAGGAAACTGATGGGGCATTGTTCTTGATTGTAGTCAAACTAGAATCAATTCTACCAAAAACATAGGCAACATAGTCAAACTACCTGGCATTGTGGGACTAGATGTTTGTGGCTATCACCATCAGAGGAATTGTCATGAAATCAGGGACCTCTGATCCTAGGACTTGGCCCACGGAGTAGTATGTGTATTGTATGTATGGTTCAAATAATGACACAAGAAATGGAGGTCCATCATTCTCATTGAGAGGCACCATTTCTCTTTCTGCCCTAGGCCTGTGAATAGGTAATCTCCATCCATTATATGTGGTATCCATTCTCCAGTACGCTTTGTTCAAATCTTCATAGATTATAGGAATAGTGCACAAATCATCCAAATCAAACACTTCACAAATAGCATTTTTAGATAAATGTACAACTGGCTCTCCTTGCGGATTGCATATAGCCTTGAGGCTAGGGTTGTAATGTTTGGCTAGGAGTCTAAGGAGTTCAGCATTCAGAAACACATTAGGAATGACCAATTTACCCAAATTCAAGTGCCACAGGTTAGACACTAGGAATTCCTAAATCTTCTATTGTAATGGAATTTGAAAAGCTCATAACCTCTTATCAGAGTCCATACATTGCCAAGATATTTGCACTTGTCTTTTAGTTTCTCTACTTCTGCCCTAAGTTGTGCAGACCTTCGGGCTTTGGGAGTCAATCCAGGCAATTGGACAATTAGGTCCTGGTTTAATTTCCTCTCTTTTGTTTTCTCACCAGGACTTTTGTCAATTTTTTTTTTCTTAGGTTTACTAGTCTCACCCTGTTGTTTTCTGCCCTTTCCTTTCACGGGAGTCTCCATTACAATTTTGGACAGCAAATTCAAATTACAGGCTAATGCAAAGAAGTTTGTATATGTGTACCTATTGTTGGAGGTGATGATCAAATTCCCCTATTTTCTCCTCCAATTCTCCGCTTGCATGCTCCTTTCAGACAATTCTTTGAAACTTAATTGCAGTGATTTCAAATGGAATTTTAGAGGACCTCTTCCTTGTCTGCAATTAGTTGTTCCAGCATTTCAAGTTTTGTGATCATTGTGTGATGTCACATCATCATAACTCTCTTCATTGGTATGATTTTTGTAATGTCAGGGAGATTTAATATCTTCTTATGGTGCAAACATTTGCATATGGATCAATCGCTATGACCCTCCATATGTCTCCTCGATGTTACCTTTTATAAAGATATATATAAGTCTGCATCAGTAAGATATTTTTGAGGTCTACCCGATATGGAAATGGGCATGGCTATCATCGGCCTGACTTTCTTTATCACCGTGGGAATAACATTCTTCTCCAATATCTTAAGTGTCTTCGATATGACTGTCGGTGAGAGTCTTATCGATGAGCGTGGCCATTGTTATCATCGGGATAAGATATGACATCAGAATGACTTATTTCCAACTATCCAATCATGATCATTTCCCCAATATCTTCCTTTACATTCTTCATTGGAGAGATCTTCACAACATGTCACTGACATCGTTTTGAGTATTGTTTCGGCAAGATTTGTAAGCTTTGTTCCAACTTGTTCACTTTTGGCGATGGTTCTTATCCTTCCTAGACATTGGTGTGACCTAAGCCGAAATAGTGCCGGTTTATCAATGAGACATTGCGAAGTCAGAGATAATTTAACTTCTCGCCCTGATGTGCATCTCTCGCCAATGATCATTAGTTTCACCGGTTCCATGGGTAGCTCGGCAAGAGTCACACCGAACTCCTTCCTCTGTGTGATCTATATTGTTGGGGCAGTTTTGGAGTATTCCCCGATAGTGTTTTCTCATACCAATAGTCCTTGTTACTGGTCAACTCGACATGACTACAAATTCTCTCCCTGATGAAAGGTCATTGGTGCTACTTTATTCATTGGTGTTTCCTGAAATCTTCTCCCTGATCATTATTCTCATGCCGATACCTTTTTTTAGCCCGTCTCATATAGAACATGGATCGATATAATGAAAGTGAGGTCTTGCCAAAATTTAGGAATTGAATCCCTTCATTACAATGCAGATTGATGGGTGAGACACCCATCTGTGGTAAAAGTCATGTGATTTTTATGGAATATACCAGTTATCATTATGATTTTGGGCATAATGTTTTTTGATTTGGTTGGACATTGGTGGGTAGGAATACAAGAAAATTTTAAATTTTCCTGTCCCAATAGTGCCTCTGTCTGGGATGTATACCCCTTTGTGGGTGTAACAAGAATTTAGATCTCTTGGGGGAGTAGACCAAAATTGTATGAATGAAATGAGAATGGGAGAAATGACTGTAAACAGGGATGATCCTATACTACTGTACATGGAAATTTTATTTTTTTTATCAAAAAAACCTTTTGAGAGATTCATAGGTCTGTCCATGTACTGGTAGATCCTAATCTCTCTTGTTTTCCCTAGACTACTGTGCATGGAATAAAAGTATTTCAAGAATTATATAGGGGTTGTCCATGCACTGGAAACACTTAATTCTCTTTGTGCATGATTTCGATGTTTTATGAAAAGAAAGGTTTCAAAAATTGCCCATGCATAGGCAATTCCTACTCTTCTCTAGACATATTTTGCAAATAGTAAGAATCATCACCTCCTTTGCCAGTTACAACAAAAGGCCCTAACCACAAAGCTTCAAAATTTCCATGCTTTCCTTTCTCCTGGCACCTAGCATTCCACATTAATACTAAGTCATTCATCTCAAATTTCCTATCTTTGGCCTTTTTGTCAAAAAGGTATTTCACTTGTGATTACAACTTGATATTCTGCCTTTGAGCCAGTCTCCTTGTCTCATCAAGTTCTGTAAGATGTTCTAATCTTTCCTCCATTGGTTTAGGAATGTTTAAGTCTTCCTGAAGAACAAATTTGTAAACTGGTAGGAGATTTTCTAATGGTATCCTTGCTTGTGTTCCATACACTAGTTCAAAAGGAGATCTTCCAACAACTCTCTTCATAGTAATTCTATCAGCCCACACAGCCATTCTAAACTTTGAATCCCATGCTTTCTTGTTTCCCTCCAACATTCTCTTTATAATTTTCAGAAGGTTTTTGTTGCTAGATTCTGCCTGCCCGTTTTCTTGTGGATGATAAGGGGCATCATAGGATACAGTGATTCCATGTGTACTACAAAATTTTTTGAACTCATCAAACCTAAAACACATTCCGTTATCTGTAATCAACCTCATTGGAGTGCCAAATCTAAATATAATATTCTCCATCAAAAAGTTGATTACCACCTTGCTTGTTGCTTGTTTAGTTGGGATTGCTTCCACCCATTTTGTGAAGTAATCTGTCACCACTAAAATCCATTTGTGCCCTCCACTTAACTTTTCTACAATTTATCCTATGAAGTCAATGCCCCACTGATAGAGTGGAGCCTCCACCTGCATGGGTTTCAAGGGTAGTGCTCCCTGATATTTTAATTTTCTTGAGAATTTCTGACATGCTTCACATTTTCTTGTGTAATGATATGAATCATTAAAAACTCTAGGCTAATAATATATAGCCCTTAGGATCTTGTGGGTTGTAGTCTTTGCTGAGAAATGACCTCCACACATGCCTTCATGTAACTCTTTCATGACATGTTTTGACTAATGTTCATTTAGGCATAATAGTAGAATACCATCCCTATTCTTCCAGTAAAGATCTGCATCAATAAATACATATTTTGAGGCCTATAATTTAAGTGTCCTTCTCTTGTTATTAGCATATCCTTCAGGACATTTCATGTGTTTTAGATAATATATGATGTTAGTATACCATGGAGTATGCTCAATACTAGAACTTGTGTTATCAACATTATTAGCACTACATATCTGAGAAGCCTTGAGATTATTTTTAGTCATTAATCTAGCAAGACCTTGTCCTCTCACTAGTTTAGTGATCTGGATTTCAATATTGCACTCCTGAATTCTATTGATCCATCTGCATCTTCTGCCTATGACCTTAGTTTGGACCAATACATCTTTTACTGTAGCATTAGGCACATATGCTATTATTTCAGCTCCCACCAAGTATGGCCTAAAAGATTTAATTGCCTTCACTAATGCATATGCCTGTTTCTCAACTATGTCATATTTTAATTCTACATTTTGAAGAGATTTGCTGAAAAATCAAATGGGTTGTTCATGTCCTTCATCATTTTTTTGCAATAGTATTGTTGCAATTGTATGATATGAGACAAATGAGAATATTTGGAATGGCTTACTAAAATCAGGGGATATCAAAACAGGGGCTTCTTTGATTTCCCTCTTAATGGTGGCGAATGCCTCCACTATTTCTGTTGTCCACTCTACTTCTGAATTCTTCTTCAACATTCTTGATATGGGACTAACAATTTCTACAAAAATTGATATGAACCTCCTGACAAAGTTGATTTGGCCAAAAAATGACTGTATAGCTTTTACATTCTTAGGAATGGGAACTTGGTCAATTACTTTTACTCTTTCAGGATCTATTCTTACTCCATCTTTTGAGACTATGTGACCAAGCAACTTGCCCTCTGTTACTATGAAATGGCACTTCTTAGGATTCAATGAAATTCCATATTATAGGGCTTTAATAAAATTTTGTTATGAATGTGCACAATGATCTTCAGCTCTTTTGGAATATGTTGTCATGTCATCCTGATATACTATCATGATTTTATTAATCAATTCTGTAAAGGCCACATCCATTGCTCTTTGGAATGTTGCTCCAGCATTCATGAGCCTGAATGTCATCCCTAGATATACATATGTTCCCCATGGTGTCATGAATGCAGTATTATACTGTTCTGATTCTTTGACTTTCACCTTATTATATCCTGAGAAGCCATCCATCATTGACAACAGTTCACACCCAGTAACCTTTTGTAATATTGCTTCCATATTAGGAAGGGGTTAGTTGTCCTTAAGAGAGGATTTGTTTAGATTCCTGAAGTCCACACATAATCTAATATCACCATTTTTCTTTATGACAGGCACTAAATTAGAAACCCAAGAAGAATGCCTAATGGGTTTAATGATAGCTCCATCTCTTAGTTTTATGAGTTCTTCAAGAATCTTAGGGCCAATGTAGGATTGATAGGCCTCTATTTTTGCCTAAATGGTTTAGCATCTGGTTTTAATGGTATTTCATGCTGAAAAAGATCTTCCCTATAAGCTTTTAAATCATCATATGACCATGCAAATACATGTCTATACTTCCTGAGTAAGTTGATGATCATGCTCCTGATTTTGGGATTGAGATTCTTTCCAATGTATACATTCTTTGAGGCTGCCTATGTCCCCAAATTATTCTCTTCAAGGTCGTTCTACACTACTGGTGTGTCTTTCATTTTAAATCTATCATGTCCATCAAATACCTTTTCCAATGCTATGAGTCCCTTAGGTATTTTTTTTTAGCTGAACTATCTCTTGACCAAAAAGAGTTTATTTCCCATCATGTTCTTCTACAAACACATTAAAATCAATTTCTTGGTTTTCATAATGATCAGCACAATGTAGGAAGTTGATTATATTAGTATCATTATCAAACACTTGCCAATTATGTACATTATCTGGGATAGTGGGTCTGGTTTAAAATTCAACTTCCGTAATACGTCTGAATGTGATATCATCCCTTTTTAATGTGATATTTGCTAGAAAATCTGCAATAATATTTTTTTATCTATCAATCTAGTTGATTGAGAAGGCGTCAAACAACTCAATATCATCCCAGACAGCATTTCTATATTGTTTCAACCTCTTATTTTTTGACAAGTATTTATCTCTCACTTGGGAAGTAACCAATTCTGAATCACCATATACAACCAACTTTTTTATCTTATGCTTGGTGGCTATATTCAAACCAATGAGCAAAGCCTTGTACTCTACTACATTGTTTGTGCATTCAAATGTCAATACAAAGGAGTATTTGAAAGTTTTACCTTCTAGTGAGATAAATAATACTCCAACCCCATTTCCCATTTTGCTACATGCACCATCAAAATACATCTTCCACACATCATTCTCCTCTTTCTTAGATTCAACATGTATCGGATCAGTATTCTGCAATTCTGGCTGACTTTTTTCAACTTTGAAAGCTCCCAAATCTGTATCACAAAAGAAGTTTATTTGATTTTGATCCAAGTGTTCTATGATGTTCTCATATCTTGGGTCCCTACATAGCTTGATCTCTTTGCCTCCCATTGGTATTGTGGCATATGATAAATCTAATTAGACATTCCCTCCTACCATTGTAGCCCATTGTCTTGATAAGAGCATTCTATAATATGGTGGAATGTCAACCACAATGATATCAATGTTATAAGTTGCTTCAGGATATGAAGCAAGTTTTATTTCCACATCCCTCATAATACCAATGACTGGGATGGATCTATTATCCATTGCATAACACCTACCAAATGTAGTGTCAACCCACATCCCCAATTCTTTCATGACTGCTATTGGCATGATATTCATGGTTGTGCCTAAATCAATCATGTAGTTCCTTACTACCCTATTTTTTATTAATAAGGTAGTGTAGAAAGGGTCCACCTGTGAGGGATTCTTTGTTAATGTATCACCTAGGTATACCTTAGGAATTTGGAATGTTTCTTGGTGAACATTTTCTGTTCTATTCCTGATCCTTTATGTTTTTGATTTGGTATATCTAAAATCAGTTTAACTACTGTATTTCTGTATTTGTCTATCTTCATCATTTCCAAAAGTGGAACTGATATCTTTACTTGAGATATTACATGAGTAATGTCAAATGAATGGGCCATAGTCTAATCATTCTTTTCTGTCTTTATATGTTCTTTTTCTTGATTTTGTGATTTATCTTTCATTTTATTTTTATCACCCTTTTCTGGTTCTTTGAATGATGACTTTACATTATTCTTTTTGTAATTTTGGTCTTTTATAAAGATACTCCCAGCTGTTCCTTGTTCAACATTCACTGTCCTGTTTCTTAGGTTATAGGCATTTTTAACTTGAGCTACTGCAGCTATTGTAAGAGCTTCTCTTTCATTTTCAGTGGGCCTTCTCCATTGATCATATGGTGAATTGTTATAATAGGTAGGTTCCTCGTAACCACCCTCCTGATCTGAGAATACTTCTTGTTTTCCCATATTGATATGATGTTTTTGATTTCCCACATCATATTCATATCCCTCTTCCTTTGTAGTTGAATAGTCTTTGTTTAGCAAATATGGTGTATCTTGCATCATGTTAATTGTGTGATTGTCTCTGTTATAATTGTATAATGTTTCTTCTTGTTGTACTATTTTAGCCACCACACAGTATTCAGGTTAGTGTGGTAAATTGCATACCAAACACCAAGGCTTATCTTCTACTATATGTGCCCCATTTCTTTTCAGAGGGTTAGGAGTATCCTTGCCATAATGTTGCTTTCTGCTACTTTTAATAGGTCTCCCATCTTTCTAATTTGTATTATATGGCATATCATGCAACCTAGGCCTTTCATGTCTATGCTGACCTTCTTGTTTAGTCTGCTAAATGTTTAGGTTTTGAGGAGCTCAAGGATTATCTCTTTTGCTAATCATACCTATAGCTTTCCTGTTGTTCTCAATAGTTAATGCTACTTTCTATGTTTCAGCTAGGGTCATAGGGCACCAATTTTTAAGTTCGTACCCTGTCTTGGGATCAAATGCTTTCAAATAACTACTCAATGCTGCTAGATCAGTCAGTTTAGACCCATGTGGTATTTTGTTGTGTAACTTGGAAAATTTCAAATTAAAATCATATACCAACTCATTCTAATATTTTTGGATGCTTATCAATTCGTGCAATGCAAACTTAGGGGCATACTGATTGCCATACTGCTCCTTGAATTGATTATTGAAATCAATTATTGAACTAATTGAAGCATCAGGTAAGCTATTGAACCAGTCTCTCGCATCTTCAGTTAGAGACATCATGAATAACCCCATTTTGACATCTTCATAGTCCATACCGATATCTTGCATGAAAGCATTGAAGCTTCTGATGTGATCCTCAGTTGATACTACACTATTTTGAGTGAACTTGGGAACTATATTTCTTCAATTACTATCAATAGGGTATGGATATAATTGATATCCAGTTAGGTCAAATTGGCCACATATGTTTGTGAGGTTTTGGGGTGGAAAATTCATGGGTGGTGGGTTAGGATAGTAAATATATCCACCTGGATGCTGATGATAAGCATGTTGTTGTTGTGGGTTTATGTCGGGATTCATATAAGGATTTTCTAGTCTATAATACTGTTGGCCAGGGAGTGGGTATGGATTAGCCATATGTTGAGAGGTATTGTGTATGGGAGGTGGTCTAGGATTTTTAGGAAGGGTATTTTGATGACTTCCAGATGTTTGTAAATTGGAAACACCACCTGTATTTTGGTGTAAGTTTTGTTGTGGATTCCTTGAAGTGTTTCCTCTATGTGGAGGTACATATTTTGGTGGGGTTATTTTAGTCCTATTCTTTATCTATTGAATCTCTTGTTCTAAAAACCTCTTTGTTTCCTCTATCTTGATCATTTCAAGTTCTTCCTGGAGCCTAAGCACATCCTATTCTGTTGTAGTCATCCCTCCTACACTCTTTGGACTTTCATTCATTTCTTGACTTGAGAATCCATGTTTTACCCCCTCTCCCTGCTGTAATGACATTTTAAAATCATATTCAACTTGCCTTTGATTAATTTCCCTCATGGCCCATGCTTCACATTCAAGCTGTCCTTGACGATCAGGTCTATATTTTGCCAATATATCATCAGTTACTCCATTGAGATTTTCATTTGATTCATGCAGAGGTGTAAAACTATTGTGAGTTGTGATAGCTTGTTTGGTATTATCCTCTTGAGCCTCTTGGTTATTATTCTGGTGAGAATAATTTGATGCTCCATTTCTTTTGAGGATGTTTCTAATTGGTGGAGATGATTGCAATTTCTTCCCTTCCATCTTGGATCTCCTACCATCCATTTGGTACTAACTTTTTGTTATAGCCACCTATTGTGTAAATATGAAAAAAATATAATTTATCTTTCTAGATTCCTCTTGCCAACAGAGTTACCAAACTGTACTTTTGAAGTTTTTGACTCTATAAAGAATGGTTTCTTACTAAGGTCCTTTATTTGGTTCCCCAGAAGAGTCACCAATTTGTTAGGTCTCAAAAATGCAGGTTGCTAATCCTAAGAGGATGCCAGGCTCTATGCTTAGATTTGCAATGTTTTTGAACTAACGTGATAGAATCAACCTTTAGGGTTTGATAACTCCCTGCACTTTAGGTCCTGCTAAACCTAGGCAGGTGAACCTTGAAAACTAAAGTAGATTGAGTGTAAGTATTTTGACTAAGTAAATGGATCTACCTATAGTGGCAAATGGTGTAGAATAGATGAGGGCTTGCTAATTAATCCTATGTCTAATATCTGATGGATGATTAGTATAAATTGTATAAGCAATATCAAGGTAAAATTTATGACTATGCTTGAATAATAGAAAGGTTTTTAGATGATGAATTGAGATAAGACTAGTGCCTTGTTGGGTAAACAGAGTCAAATGGAAGACTAAGACTAGTGGCTTATAGTGGGTAATAACTCTAACTATTTGGCACAATACTTTGGTTTATAACTTGTATAAATGTGTAGGGAAATGACTGACAGACTCTTCTTAATAATCCAATAGATAAAATCAAATTTCTTGTTATTCACCAAAAGGAAGTTTAATCCTTTCTTGAAAGAACCGATTGAATGAAATATACAAGAATAACAGATAATATCAACTTGGAGACAGAATGACAATTTAATTATATGATTCTTCTTAGTAATCCAAACTAACACTTCCAAGTTTCTGTGACTGATCAGAAAGATTTTAATTCATCCAATGGAAACCAATTAATCAAATCACACAAATACAACAAATGTGCATTAACAAATTAAATATATACTTGATATATTAATTTGAATAACAAGGAAATATTGAACTGGAGATGTCCAACCATATAATTGAATAATCTTAACAAACAATTGATGCCAAAAATGAAACTACAGAATCAAAGAACTTCAATTTTCTTCTTCAATATAATGCTTGCAACATGGCCTTTTTAAAACATTGTAAACTTCATGTATTATATCCTACTGCCCATTATAATTCAGCATCATATGTTTTAACTTATATAGAAATACTTATGAGGAGACATAACTTTTTAAAATGTCTTTTGGGAATCAACATGATTAACATAACAACAATAAAAATAACAATGCTTATGCTCTATTCAACCACAAGTATAGCTGAGCAATGTGATCCAAGTACTCCTGGCTGTGGTGTGTATCAGTAAATTCAATAGTGTTTCTTGTGATCACATCCATCATTACCATCTTCTCCAGATGCTTGTAGGCTTCCCCAGATGCATAGTCCTTGTCCTTGAGAGCTCCTAAGGCTTCATGCAATATCTTTTGATAGTCTTCACTCCATTCATCTTTTCTCTTCAGTTCTTTATCATTTCTGAACAAGAAGGGCACTCCTTCTTTTGAGGATTCAACACATTCTTTGGCATCATTCTTAAGTTAGTCATAATATTTCTGATGCTGCTCAATCAAATCTTTTGTACTGGAGGTACCTATAGTGTTAGAAATATCCTTACCCTGTGTCTCATTTTCTCTTGTACCCTATTTTGAAGCCTCTCATACTCTTAGGTCACTTTATAGTTTTCAGAATAAACATACCAAAACCTGTTCATCCAATGCATCATGTTAACATGTCTATTCTAGAGTACTATTGTAAGTGTGTCAATCAGGACTTGAGCAATCTGATCAATATATGGTGATTGGGCGCTTTGTGAGCTTTCTCCCTAAGTTAACCTTTTCACCGACCCTCCAAAGGTACTTTTAACAGTATCTTTTAAGCAATTATTCTCTTTTGTTAATCTCTCACAACTCAGTTTATATGCATCACATTCTTTAATCAGCATCTAAGCCTGCACTTTTTTCAATTTTGCAATATTTATACCAATTTCTGCAGTGATCAAGGGGTCGGTCTCCCCTACCTTCAAAGTCATGACATGTCCAAAATCCTTTTCAATGTCTATGATGGATGTCTCCTTATGAGGTGGGTACAAGGCCCATATCATTAGTGAATTTTCATCGTTGTTATATTTGGTGCCCATATACACTTCTGTGACACCCTCAGGAGTGAGCTTATATTTGTCATCTGTATTATACAAAAATCTATCAAACACTAAAGTAGAGTTCAAATAAAGACTAGGAAATATCATCACCCCTGCTTCTTTGAGCAGATGTCTACCCTTACTAGGAGTCATATCATGCAATTCACTAGCCACTGTTGTTTCAACATATCAAGTAATTGTCTTTCATTGTTGGCTGAGATATCATCAGCTAACTCCCTAATTTCTTTCCCCTTGCATTTATATAAAAATGATTTAAATTCTTTAGAATGAATAAATTTATCATCTAAAATAAAAGAATCATATGCTACTTGTCTTGGATCCTCATCAGCGGACCCCTCCTCATCATGTTCTACACCAGGAGACTGATAGCATTGCATTTTTCATTTAGATATCATAGTTGCTTGTTGATGTGGTTCTTCTTCTTCTGCAAGCCCTTCATCACCAGAGGACAGCAACTCTATCTCTACAAGCTATCTCCTCTTCTCATCTAAGTCCCTATTATATTTCTCAACCACTAATTCAACTTCAGTCTCTTCCAAATTCCTAATGATATCATCATGTGGATATGGGACATGTGTATATCCACTAATGTTTTGTTTTTTCCTAGAAAGATCAATGAAACCCTCAGGATCAAATCCTTTTCTTGCTTCTGCACATCTCATATTGTAATGTATCAGTTTATCCATAATGAGACCATAACCCTCTTTTGACACAACAGTAAAATCTCCAAAGCACAGGGTACTGGGAATGAAGGATTGTTTATCATAAGAGCTCAAGTGCATAACATTAGAGTAGTTCATTTGCCTAACTATCTCTAAATAGGCAATTATGTCAGGAACTATCTTGGGTAATATAAAAGGAGTGTCCTCAAAACCATAAACTCTGACCATGGTAGCATCCTCAAAACAATACTTGTCTCCCCAGTTGTGGGTAATATTAGGAGGACCACCAAAATCTTTAGGTCTGAGAAACCTCTTTATTTCATTTGAGAGTGAATATTCACAAGGATGACTGAAATATCTATACAATACTTTCACACAGTATTCTTCAAAATGAATATAACTTGAATGGGCATACCCATTGTCCCATCTCATCCACATTTGAATGGGTGACTTTTTCCCCCTCTGATCCACTGGAACAACTTTGAATTCACTTGGCCATAATCCTATTTCCTAGCCATAATCAAGCACCATGTGCATAAGGAGTGAGTAGTGTTCAAAGAAAACTGATGGGGCATTGTTCTTGATTGTAGTCAAACTAGAATCAATTCTACCAAAAACATAGGCAGCATAGTCAAACTACCTGGCATTGTGGCACTAGATGTCTGTGGCTATCACCATTAGAGGAATTGTCATGAAATCAGGGACCTCTAATCCTAGGACTTGGCCCACGGAGTAGAATGTGTATTGTATGTATGGTTCAAATAATGACACATGAAATGGAGGTCCATCATTCTCATTGAGAGGCACCATTTCTCCTTCTACCCTAGGCCTATGAATAGGTAATCTCCATCAATTATATGACTATAGGAACAGTGCACAAATCATCCAAATCAAACACTTCACAAATAGCATTTTTAGATAAATGTACAACTGGCTCTCCTTGTGGATTGCATATAGCCTTGAGGCTAGGGTTGTAATGTTTGGCTAGGTGTCTGAGGAGTTTAGCGTTCAAAAACACATCAGGAATGACCAATTTATCAAAATTCAAGTGCCACCAGTTAGACATTGGGAAATTCCTGAATCTTTTGTTGTAAGAGAATTTGAAAAGCTCATAACCTCTTATCGGAGTCCATACATTGCCAAGATATTTGCACTTGTCTTCTAGTTTCTCTACTTCTTCCCTAAGTTGTGCAGACCTTCGGGCTTTGGGAGTCGATCCAGGAAATTGGTCAATTAGGTCCTAGTTTAATTTCATGTCTTTTGTTTTCTCATCAGGACTTTTATGAATTTTTTGTTTCTTAGGTTTACTAGTCTCACCCTATTGTTTTCCGCCCTTTCCTTTCACGGGAGTCTCCATTACAATTTTGGATAGAAAATTTAAATTGCAGGGTAATGCAAAGAGGTTTTTATATGTGTACCTATTGTTGGAGGTGATGATCGAATTCCCCTGTTTTCTCCTCCAAGTCTCTGCTTGCATGGTCCTTTTAGACAATTCGTTCAAACTTAATTACAGTGATTTCAGATGGCATTTCAAAGGACCTCTTCCTTGTCTGCAATTAATTGTTCCAGCGTTTCAATTTTCGTGATCATTGTGAGATGTCGCATTGTCATAACTCTCTTCATTGGTATGATTTTTGTAATGTCAGGGAAATTTAATATCTTCTTATGGCTCAAACATTTGCATATAGATCAATCACTGTGACCCTCCATCTGTCTCCTCGATGTCACCTTTTAAATAGATATCTATAAGTCTGCATCGACAAGATATTTTCAAGGTCTACCTAATATGGAAATGGGCATGGTTATCATCAGCCTGACTTTCTTTATCACCGTGGGAATAACATTCTTCTTTGATATCTTAAGTGTCTCTGATATGACTACCGGTGAGAGTCTTATCGATGAGTGCAGTGATTGTTATCATTGGGATAAGATATGACATCAAAATGACTTATTTCCAACTATCTAATCATGATCGTTTCCCCGATATCTTCCTTTACATTCTTCATCAGAGAGATCTTCACAACATGTCACTGACATCGTTGTGAGTATTATTTTGGCAGGATTTGTAAGCTTTGTTCCGACTTGTTCACTTTCACTGATGGTTCTTATCCTTCCTAGACATCAGTGTGACCTAAGCTAAAAGAATGCCACTTTATCGCTAAGACGTTGCAAAGTCAGAGATACTTTAACTTCTCACCCCGATGTACATCTCTTGCCAATGATCATTAGTTTCACCGGTTCCATGGGTAGCTCGGTAAGAGTCACATCGAACTCCTTCCTCAGTGTGATCTATATTGTCAAGGGGGGTTGGAATATTCCCCGATAGTGTTTTCTCATACCGATAGTCCTTGTTACTGATCAACTCAGTATGACTACAAATTCTCTGCCCGATGAAAGGTCATTGGTGCTACTTTATTCATCGGTGTTTCCTGAAATCTTCTCCTCGATCATTATTCTCATGCCGATACCTTTTTTATCCTCTCTCATATAGAACATGGATCGATATAACGAAAGTGGGGTCTTACCAAAATTTAGGAACTGAAGCCCTTCATTACAGTGCAGTTTGATGGGTGAGACACCCATCTGTGGTAAAAGTCATGTGATTTTTATGGAATATACCAGTTATCATTATGATTTTGGGCATAATGTTTTCTGATTTGGTCGGACATGGGTGGGTAGGTATATAAGAAAATTTTAAATTTTCCTGTCCTAATAGTGGGAACAGTTGCAAATTATAGGTATGTACATGAAACACCATTGGATTATAGTTAGGCAAAATTAGGGATAATTACAATAATTTCATAAAGAAAATGATGCAAATTGTTAATAATTACTATAGTTAATTATGCAAGTAGAATTTGATCCTGTTAAATTCTAAAACTTTTTATTAGTAAAAGACAAGAAGTAATCATAGGGTAAATGGTAAAAAAATGTGAAACCGTGTTCAAAACCCTAGAACTGTACACAAGCAAAAGGGTAAAAAGTATAATTTCTTTTGACATGATGGCACCTAGACAAAAGAAGGTAGATAATACAACTAAGCAAGGAGAGAAAGTAAAAGGAGAGAGAAAACCAAGGAAGGAAATAGTTAGATAGGAGTTGCCACTAGTTAGGGGACATTCATCCATAATATTTAGCTCAAGAGGAATAGTTACAAATACAAATATTGGTCACTATGATGCAGAAGAGGTGCTAAATAAAGTCACGACGCCAAATGCGACTGCCAACATGAGAAAGATCTACAAGAAAGGATTATACAAGGCCACATGATTCCCATTGGCTATGGAGGCCAAAGATTTAGTACTAGAGTGTATAGACCAATACAATTTGAGTACTAGAAAGGTAATTCATAATGACCAAACTATTACAGATCTATCTACAGAGAGCATAGCCAAAACTTTTGGCCTGGAGATTAAAGGGCAAATGATGGACATTGACAATGATCAATATACTATAGATTTTATTAAAAATGAGAAAGAATGTAAAAATCCTATCTTTTATGGGTGGTATATAGCAGAGAACAAACCCAAAGTTGTTGTAACCTGGGTGCCTAAGAGTTTATACAGAATTGACTTCAAAGAGGAAGTATACCTAATGATTGCAATGTTGAGCAGATTGGCTGGATTAAAAGATGCAACAAAGTTTGAGCCTTGGATGTTCAATATCATACATTATATTACAGCAAAGGAGGGAACTATTCATTGGGCTAGGGCCATTAGTACATCAATAAATAGACAAATAATGGCATTCAAAAAAAATAGAAGGTTTTCTTTGTTGTCCTATGTGATTTATGCATGTCTTGTTGAAATGCCACCAATGGTTGGAATAGACAGAGTGGGTACCTTAGGGAATGGCCCAGGTCAAAAGTTGATTTATGATCATTACTTAGATTTATAGGAAAATAATGCATGGCACAAATATGCCAGGGTTAATGATGTTTTTTATACCTATTTATTGAGAATTCTAACAAGGGATAAGGAAAGAAGATTATCAGAGGAGGTGACAAAGGCTATAAGTGTTTTCAGTTCTTGTTATATACAATTTCCTACCTTCACCTATATTAGAACCAAAGGATTTGAGGGTAAACCATTCAAATTGCCAAGATATCCTTTAGACCAGTTGAGTGTATTATAATTCTCAAGATAGATTCTAAATGTATTCAGAATGTACAAAAAGAGATTTGGCAGAGGAAACATCAAGTTTCATTGGGTGATTGGTAATTACTCATGTTATAATGAAGATGTTGGTAAGGAATCAAAAAAAGAGTTGAGATATTATGGGTTTCAGGAGTTTGACTTAATTAGACATTTTAACCCTTTTCACAAAATTTAAAATTACATTGATAAGAAATATAAGCACCAAAGTCACATTGAGGATTTTTGGTCAGACTGTGAAAATGAGAAGGAAGTAAGGAGAAGAGCTCATCAAAGATTGAAATTGGGGTAGATGAAAACCATGGGGGAGATCAGTGTGCCCCAAGAGGTTAGAGATGATGATAAAATATTACATCAAAGTTATGAAAGTAAGGGAGTGGCCATGTTGCCCATCAATGAGCCTAATTGGGAAGAGCCAACAGAGACAACTTTGGATGAAGTATCCAAACCAATTCTTTTATTTTCTAAAACATGGTTAAGTGATAGGATGGAAGAGCTTAAAGCTCAAGGTGTTATTGCCACTTATAAGAAAAATGGAAAGAAAAGAGAAAGAGAAAAGAAGGATGAGTTAATGTGTTTTTATGAAAAGAGAAGAAAATTTGTAGAGACTACAGTCCTTGAAAAGGATGAAAATGCTACACTGTTGGATCCCTATGCTCTTGGTATCACAGTCGCCATTCCTTTAGGGACATTCATGGAAGAAGGAGCATCAAGCCAAGCAATTAATGTGGAACAATTCCAAACATCAAAGGTTATTGTGGAGAAAGTGCAGAGTAAAGAAGTACCATCAGGACAGTGTACAATTAAACCTGTGACTATAGACACCCCGAGAGGGAAGGCACAAATTCCTACTATAATAGTGGATGTTCCACTAGTTTGAGTAAGACACAAGCATATATATGAAGATTTCACACCTAAAGAAAGAAGACTAGGCCACATAAAAGTTAAACAAGAGTTGACTAATGAAATGCTGCAAGAGTCAATAGGCCAAGAAGTTAAGAAAGTGGGTGAAATTATGAATATTGATGAAGGGAGTAGTGATGATGAGGGGTCACAATTTGGAACTGATATAGGAGAAGAGGACGAAGAAGAAGAACAAACATCAAAGACTTCCCCTGTAATGGGAGAACAAGGTGCTCAAGTAGAAAAGGATGAAAATATATAGGAAAACCTAGAGGTATTAGATCCTTTTGGTCCATTAGTATCACTAGAAATTATAGAATAAGTGCAAGATATTGCACAACAAGTAGAAGAAGAAGAAAAAGAAGAAGGAGAAAAGAACATAGAAAAAATAGATGTATCTTCTTGACAGTCATTACAATCAAAAAAGATAAGTGAAACAGAAAATGTGCAAAGTCCTAAGTTGCAGACAGAAGAGGCAATGCTAGCATGCATTATAGATACTAATGTTTCAAATGTTTCTAATATTAATATTGAACATGGTTAACAAGAAAAGAACTCGGAGGAGGGAAATAAAGAGCAAGATACTAAAGGGGATACAGAAAAGAATGAAGAAGAAAAAGAAAATGAAGAAGAGGGACCACAGCATCAGGATAATGCATCGCCCTTAGCACTACAAGAGGGTCGACCTCTGGATCAAAATCCACTACAACAACAACAACAACAACAACCAGTAGAAAAAAAAAATCTTAAGAGGAGGTAACAAATGAAGAGAAGAGAATAGAAATAAATAGGGAAGCACCAGCATGGTAGGGTTTCGAGGTCAAAAGAGAAAAAATAGAGGTGCAGTTAGTTCCCATTGATATCAAAAGTATGTTAGGTGGGTATCCACAGAAAGAAAAGAGAAAAGGTCAAACCATGTCAACTGTAAAGAGCAGTCCATCTGGATCCTGGACTTTAGAGCTAGCTATACCACAGAAGGACAAGACAAAGGGAGAAATGACCCTTGAAGATTATCAGCTGCTGAATATAGATCTTGGACATGTGACTAGGGAACATCACATTATTGAATGAGAAGATATGAATAAAGTAACTATAGAAATGATGAAGAATTATAAGGATAAGAATGATTATTTGAAGGGGCATATTGTGCAATTGTAACAGTTCATACAAGGAATATTTGACCCTAATGTTGGCATGCCTGATCTACCTGCAGACTTAGCCATTTTATCAAAAGATCAAGTTACTGAATTAGAAAACAAAAAGGTTGAAGCAAATGTTTTTGAAGAGTGGTTTAATACATTTATTCAAAATGGAGAAAGCACAAAAGGCAGGTAATTACTAGTTGGGAGGTGTTTCTTGAAGAGAAAAATAATTGCAATATTGTTTTACATCATTGTCAATCTAGAATAGAGGAGTGCAAGGAGTTGAATTAGGTTGAAGAACTAATAAGTGAAGGAATAATAACTTCTCAAGTGGCAAGTCATATGCCACAATACATATTGGAACTGAAATTTGAAGACACCATGTTAGAAAATTGCATTATGAGTACCTGGGATCTAGAAGAAATTGTTGATGAAGTGATCAGGAAGCACATGAAAATAATACAAAAGTTTATTGGGCATGAATTCCAACATATACCAGTTTATGATGCAACTATGGTAGTTAAAGAATTCAAATCTATTTGTCTACCATGCCTGGGGAATCCTACTACATATTTGAGCATTGAAATGATTGATTCCATCATGGAATTAAGTGCACGGATAAGGAAATATTAGAAAAATAAAGAAGAGGTGGAAGAACAAATAAAGACATTAAAAGAGAAAGTGGAATTACAAAAATATACATGGATAGTGAGTCAAAAGAATAATCATAATTCTATTGCACCATGGATAGCCAAGTACATAGAGTACTTGAAGAAAATAGGAGAAGAGTGAGAAGGAAAGGTACCAATGGCAGTGGTTGTTTCTTTTGTATCTTCATTTGCATATGCTGTGGTATATTTTTTTATGTTGTTACAGCCAAAGTCAATAAGGAGAAAGTCAAAGAGGATTCTATGTTTTAAAAGATCCTAATGGCATCCTTTATGCCAAAAGGAATATTTTGGAAGATATTTTGGAAATGGTTGGGAATTGATTCCCACCATTGATTTTGTAAGTTTAAATTAGGACCATTGATTAAATTCTTTTGTAATCGTAGTAGTGGAGAATTAAAACTTATATAAAGAACCCATCTACTGGTGTTTAATTACACAGAGTTTGAGAAAGACATATTTTACACTTAGGCAAGAGAAGTAATAGACTTTAAGCAGAATTTTATGTGAAGTAGAATGTGTCTGTGTCTACAGCAGGGATAATTTGGAATGTCCAGTTTCTCACTATATCTGTAAAAATGTCTATGAGTTTTGATTAATTGTTAATGTTTTCATAGAATTTGAAGTCAAAATACATTGTAAATTTGAAATACTTTTCATATGTTAATGAATGCAAACATCTATTTTCTGCATGTATTCTAGAGTGCATTAGATTCAGGTATTCTTTAGTATATTTTGTTTGATGATCACATTTCTGTATGTTAATTCATGATATTGCTCAAAATAAGCATACATGGAATTTACTACTTTGAAGCATTACAATTGATTAATCTTGTATACATGAGTAGCAGAGAATTAATTCCTAGTGAATTAAGTTTTCTAACCATAGCTTTTCTAACTTTTCCCAAAAATCATAAATAATTAGCACATAGAAATGTGAAGGAAGTTGTCATATATTTGAATAAAGAATGAGGAATTGTAAAGATCTTTGACAATTTTCATATAAATTTGAATGACAAAGTTTGTTTTATTCAAATTCATGCAAAGCTTTGTGGTTAAGTCATAAATACATGCAAAAAATCACTAACTTTAGTGTAATTTGTAGTTATTTGCACAAATTGAACAAGTCCAGTAAGTCACGGATAACTTTAGTTTATATAAGGCCCCTTGAATATTATAGCCTCACAACGAACTGCTGACATATTCAACATGGTCAAAACCTGACCATACAAAAACTTGAGATTAAGAATTCCTAGTTAATTCTTTATATCTTTCAAGATAGCTAAGGTTCCTTTGTGAATTTTAACTTTGTTGCTTATGTACTTTACATACATCAAAAGGGCTTTTATATGTGTGTATGACCAATAGAATCATTTATCCTTAGTCAAGAGGAGAACCTTCATGGCGTAGGTTGAAAAATCATGTAGTTCACAGAGCAAATCAATACACTTTTTATCCTCTACACGATTTGACCTAGCCGTCATTAAATTCCCATTCCAAAAAGTTGTTAAGACCCTTTACTATAGAATATAGTCAATTAGGATTGCTCCACAATATGCCGCATTGACCCTTTTACTTCTAGTTCTTCCTTTAAGAGATGTGTCACATCAGATTTTATCATATACCTTCATGTCAGATTCTGGCACCCACTTTTTGGCTGGGGGTTTGAATTTTCAACACTGCTCCCCCTGAGCTAGAGCTATCAATTTACTTCTTGGAGGGAGTATCTGCACTAGATACTGGTGCGGATTGATCCCCAAATTCTATTACTTCTTTCTTGATCCATACCTTGTTCATTTCTTTCTTGGTTTCAACTGGATCGACTTTCTCTTTTCCTCTATCATTTCTCTGCTTTGTTTTCCTTTCTTTAGAATAGTGATTTCTCTTCACATTTCTACTTTTGCAAAATCTTGCAACATTCTTTTGACTTTCATCCCTTCCATTGATTGAATTTGATCTACATTGATTTGCCATATGTCCAAATCTATTGCATGCAAAACACTTTCCATTGAATGGTTGACTGTTCCTTGTATTTTGAAAGTTAGTTCTTACCAAGCTTTTGCATTCATTTGATCTATGTCCCATTTTATAGTATGCATTGCACCTAATAGAATTCTAACTTATTTTACTTTTGCATACAACAACTTTATGACCAATTCTATTGTAAGTGAAGCATTTACCTTTGAATGATTGTTCATTCCTCACATTGATGAAACTTTTCCTGATGTGATTTCTACATTCATTTGTTCTATGACCAATTTTCTTGCAATTGAAACACTGACCAGAGAATGAGAGAATCTTTTGATTTATTCTACTCCTACATTGAGTAGCCTTATGACCAAACTTATTGCATGAGTTACAATAACTATTGAAAGATGGGTACCATTGTGCATTTGGTTGTCTGACTCGAGGACTTCTAGCTCTTCTTTTCTAATTTCTGAGCTTATATCCTTTGTTTTGCCTTGACTTAGTGTTCATTTGATAGGATTTTGAACTTCCTCCTTTCTCAAATCCTAAACCATGTTTGTCATCAACATTCTTCTAGCTAGCAGTCATTTCATCAAGCTTTGCAGTGCTTATCTTGAATTTTTCTTGAAAACTTCTTGCCTTTTCCATATCTATTTTTAGACTTATAATCTCTTTTTCAAGTTTTACACAATCTTCTGATCTATTCTTCACAATCAAATTTAGATCATTTTTTCTCTTGTTCTTTCTATAAATTTTCCTTCCAAATTATTCAGGGCTTCATTGGCCGATAACAATTGATCACTAACTACTTTGTATTTGTCTTTGAATTTTTTGACTTTCTCTTTTAGTTTCAAGATGCATTCATCAGCTTGTTTCAGATTTTCCTTCAAATCCCTAACTTCTACTTCAAAATTTTCAAGATCCATAAGAGCTGCTTCTAGTTGATTATATCTTTCATAATTTCCATACCTTCCTACTGCCATGATCATACCAGACCAAATCTTCCATAAGTTGTTAAACTTTTTCCAAGGAACCTTCCTCTGATACCAATTGTTGATTGTCAGGAACACTGAGAGGGGGGTGAATCAGTGTTCTAATAATATTTTCTTCCACTTTAACTTTCATTTGTTTCCCAAAATTAATTAAACAAAAACACAATATGCATATGAAAAGTAGCCTACAAAACATGACACATGAACACCAAGATTTTTACGTGGAAACCCAAGAAATGAAAAACCATGGAGAGGATTAGCTCTCAAATATATATTACAATCTTTACAAAAATAATGTTCAAGCTCAGTCACTTCATGGCCCTGGAACATGTTGGCTCACTGCCATGAAGTACAAATAGGTCTAGCAGGCTCATTGCGTCAACCCTAAACCTAGAAAGATTACAATAAGGGTTGTTAAACCCTAAGGGCTATTAAACCCTACTGGAAGCTCACTACCATGATCAACATCTTTCTATATTTGTAACTAAAGTACAATAATTCCTTTGCTCTACTCTTCCTCTGCTCTATTCTTCCTCTTCATTCCTTTGCCTCTTCTTTGCTCTGCCTTTTTGGCCTTTCTTATTATCTTTCCATTTTTGCTCTAGGACACCTTTTCCATGACTCAAATACAAGTACTTATACACTTCATCAACCTTGGAATGATCATCAAGGTCAGCATCACAATCATTAACCATTGGAACAATCTCCAAGGTTAGCATTACAAACATTTACAAAATAGGTCCTGACCTATTAGAACATTATGAAAAGGAAATGAAATACAGATCACTTAATGCCTTAGCTGGGACTCAAACATGATCTTCCATGCCACAACACACTTCCACAATCTTCCAGAGATCTCTGTAATCACTGGAATTAACCAAGTCAGCCAAAACTGGTTACACATTACACTATCTGGGAATAATCTTTGAACACGATCTCAAATCCTTAACGTGGACCAATATCAAGATAGGAACATGATTAAGAGACATCCAAAAGCACGTTATAATCATCAAGAGAAACATCACAAACTTTAACCACTTTTCCCATAAGAATCTTCACACTGGAACACATGAACTTCACTGTCTCAACTGTCATAAAAGAAAGATAGCTTGTGGACCACCAAACCATGAACTATTGCAACTGTAGGCACTTATCATCATCCCATACTTCCCTCTAGAACTATAGAGTAAAATACTTTATTGCGGAGCAATACAGAGTAGAATACTTTCTTCCTGTCCCAACTAAACTTATAGAAAAAAGAAGGTTTCACTTGTGAACACAACTCACTCAGATCTTCACGCAGAGGGCTCAAACCTGGAATGTAGCATCCTTAGTCACACCTCTAACTTAATTTTAATCCGCAAACCATGATCTTCAAGGAGAACTAAATGTAGAGTAGTTTACCAAACTATTCTTCAACATCCAGCTCACTGTCTATACTACACTTCTCTGTAACTCACTTGTTTCTTCCAGAGGCTAATTTTCTCAATATCCTCAACATACATGTCTTCTAAGAAAGTAATAGAATGAGAGACAGTTGACACCAATGACAATAAGGATATGTTGACATCAATGACAACACCAATTAGGCACATACTTGCAACAATCTACCCCTTTGTCATTGATGGCAACATATGATGTGAAAAACTGTAACAACCATCAAGATAAGATTTTCCCCCTTTCTCTTTACACACCTGCACTCTTTCTTTCTCCAAAATTCTCCCCCTTTCTTTTTACACATCTACACTCTTTGTCTCTCTAAGTTTTTCACATGACTTCTCTCCCCCTTTGACATCAATGGAAAAGGGCACATACTTGCACTCTTCTTCTCTGATCTAATCTCTCCATTGAGGTTTCTTTAACTAACTTCTCAAGGCTTCAGACATGACTCTTTCTACAAGTTTTCTTCTGTAGGCTTCCTTTATCATCAATCTAGTTGAAACAATGTCTTCTTCAACCTGGCATTCAAGCAAGCAGTCTTCACATCTGCTTTGAAGTCCTTATGTTCTACAAAGGTTGGAGACAACCTAATAGCATCCATTTGTGCCACCAGAGCAATATTTTCCACTTTTGACTACCTTTCACACACAACCTAGCACCAACTAAGATATCTGTAGTGTCTCTTTCTTTCTTAGATATTTCTTCCCAACTTCGTTATGGAGGATTTATGTCCATATTTTCTTGTTGTTTTGTGTTTTGTTTCGGTGTAGGGCTCCATAATTATTCCCTATTTTCTACATCCTTAGCTTGATACTCAAGAGATAGATCTATTTTAGTTCTACCTATGTTGCCTCTATGTTTGCTTCTATAGAACCACTCTTTGCACTATAATAATCTTGTGATTTAATCCAGTGACAAGAGAAAGGATCATACCTAGTCTCACCTACTTTTGAGATTAAATTTAGTAGGCTTGATCATTGAAGCATTCTTAAAATTTTCAATTTGTTTCCTTATTCATCTCTGTACGTATTATGACTTTTGCATCCTTGCCTCTGAAGTGAAAGAACTTCTAAGTCTTTCAACCTTGTTTTGTTCTTGTCTACTTCTAAATAATCATGTTTGCTTTCTACAAGCTTCATCTCCTTCCTTAGCCTATCCCTCTTAGTAGCCAAATTTGATGGCCTTGCAAAAGCCATCTTCTTCTCTTGTAGCATATGCTTTATAGTTTATGCAAAATAGACAAAATTATTTATTTCCTTTAGTACATTTTTCTTCTCTTCCACGTCATCTCTACCAAAGATTCGACCCTCAGTGCATTCTACTTCTTGTTCTCATTCATTAAACTCTTTCTCAAGAGGCGACAAATCAGACGCCCTCTCCATCTACCATTCATCTGCACTATCATCACTACTCCAAACACAATCCAAGTAATTGTGGATAATCCTATTCTCAAATTTGTAATGCTTGTTAGCATTGGTTACATCCACATTTCTGACCTATACAAAGATGGTAAATACGTTTTTCTAACCTTGACATACCAATCCCAATTTTCACAACACAACCCACAATGTTCTTTTCAAAGAATGGCTCCATGAACCTCTTGGCAAGCTTTGATCTCTGGATTATTATATTGTTAATAGCTTCAAAGGAAGAAATATTAGAATTTGTACCTTCTTCATCACTGTCATTTGGATATTCATGACTGCTTGGATTTTGATCCCTATTGCTGGAGAATAATGGACTAACAGTAGAAGTAACATTAGATTTTCATCTGCTAGTTGAAGAATCCCGTCCTTTAGGTGACCGGACATTGTCCCTTCACTTTCTTTGAACATCTGAATCATGTGCCTTCTATATCATTGCAACCAATTCATTTAAGGCATTTCCTTCCACTATCCTGGTAGATTTCATAGAAGAGCGCATCCGTGAAGATGGTGGCCCTACATCTTTTCTCCTCTGATTCCTAGTCTCATTTTGTCGAGATTCGGCCCTCTTTCATACCAAAAAAAAAGAAAAATTATCCCTCGTCTCTGCTCTTTCTACCAAAATCATCTCCCTATTTATTGAAGCCATTCCCTATCTTCATCATCTTTGTAAAATCACTCCCAAATGATAATCCATCACTGTCTGAATCATCTATCTAGCCCGTAGAATCAAATCTCTTCTTCAAAGGCGTTCTTGACCCATACGTCTTTCTATCATCAAAATCATCCCCATTATGAGAATTGGAAACACTACCATTATCTGAAAAGGAATCAGATTGCTTCCTCTTTGTTGGAGCTTGATTCTGATGCTTTCCATTATGGGCATTTGCTGTCTCCAGTAGTAAATTCTCAAAATCTGCCATAGTCCTTTCTTGATTTACAACTACTACAAATATGATCTTCCAAGGGATTCTATATGCATGCATGACCAATAGAATCATTTATCCTCAGTTGAGAGGAGAACCCTCATGGTGCAGGTTGAAAAAACATGTACTTCACAAAGTAGATCAATACACTTCTTATCCTCCATGTGATTTGACCTAGTCGTCATTAAATTCCCATTCCAAAAAGTTAAGACCCTTTACTATAGAATATAGTCAATTAGGATTGCTCCACAATATGCTGCATTGACCCTTTTACTTCTGGTTCTTCCTTTAAGAGATGTGTCACATTAGATTTTATCATATACCTCCGTGCCAGATCTTGGCACCCACTTTTTGACGGGGGGTTTGAATTTTCAACACTACTCCCCCTAAGCTAGAACTCTCGATTTACTTCCCAGAGGAAGTATCTACATCGAATACTAGTGTACATTGATCCCCAATTTCTATTACTTATTTCTTGATCCATACCTTGTTCATTTCTTTCTTGGTTTCAACCGGATCAACTTTCTCTTTTCCTTTATCATTTCTCTACTTTGTTTTTCTTTCTTCAGAATAGTGATTTCTCTTCACATTTTTTCTTCTGCAAAATCTTGCAACATGTCCAAATTTGTACTAATTGAAGCACATCACATTCTTTTTACTTTGATTCCTTCCATTGATTGAATTTTATCTACATTGATTTGCCATATGTCCAAATCTATTGCATGCAAAACACTTTCCATTGAATGGTTGAATGTTCCTTGTATTTTGAAAGTTAGTTCTTACTGAGCTTCTACATTCATTTGCTCTATGTCCCATTTTATAGCATGCATTGCACCTAATAGAATTTTGACTTACTTTATTTCTACATACAACAACTTTATGACTAGTTCTATTGCAAGTGAAGCATTTACCTTTGAATGATTGTTCATTCATCCCATTGTGTAAACTTTTCCTAATGTGATTTCTTCAATCATTTATTCTATGACCAATTTTCTTGCAATTGAAACACTGACTAGAGAATGATAGAATCTTTTGATTTATTCTACTCCTACACTGAGTAGCCTTATGACCAAACTTATTGCATGAGTTACAATAACTACTGAAAGATGGGTACCTTTGTGCATTTGGTTGTCTAACTGGAGGTCTTCTAGGTCTTCTTTTCTAATTTCTAAGCTGATATCCTTTGTTTTTCCTTGACTCAGTGTTCATTTGACCAGAGTTTGAACTTTCTCCTTTCTCAAATCCTAAACTATGTTTGTCATTAGTATTCTTCTGGATAGCAATCATTTCATCAAACTTTGTAGTGCTTATCTTCAATTTTGCTTCAAAACTTTTGGCCTTTTCCAAATCTATTTTTAGAATTATAATCTCTTTTTCAAGTTTTACGTAATCTTCTAATCTGTTCTTCACAATCAAATTTAGATCATATTTTTCTCTTGTTCTTTCTATAACTTCTTCTTCCAAATTATTCAGGGCTTCATTCGATGATAACAATTGATCACCGACTACTTTGTATTTGTCTTTGAATTTCTTGACTTGCTCTTTTAGTTTCAAGATGCATTCATCAGCTTGTTTCAGATTTTTCTTGAGATCCCTGACTTTTGCTTTAGAGTTTTCAAGATCCATAAGAGCTGCTTCTAGTTGATTATATCTTTCATAATTTCTATACCTTCCTACTACCATGATCATACTATCCTAGATCTTCCTTAAGTTGTTAAACTTTTTCCAAGGAACCTAGCTCTGATACCAATTGTTGATTGTCAAAAACACTGAGGGAGGGGTGAATCAGTGTTTAAAAAATCTTTTCTTGCACTTTAACTTTCAGCCATTTTCCAAAATTAATTAAACAAAAACACAATATCCATATGAACAACAACCATGAAAACATGACACATGAACACCAAGATTTTTATGCGGAAAGCCCGAGAAAGGAAAAACCATGAAGAGGATTAGATCCCAAATACATATTTCAATATTTACAAAAATAATGTTTAGGCTTGGTCACTCCATGGGCTTGGAACATACGGTCTCACTGCCATGAAGTACAACAAGGTCTAGTAGGCTCACTGCCTCAACCCTGAACCTAGCAAGATTACAATAAGGGTTGTTAAAACCTACTGGCGGTTCACTACTAGACTCACTGCCATGATCAACACCTTTCTCTATTTGTAACTAAAGTACAATAATTCTTCTGCTCTACTCTTCCTCTGCTCTATTCTTCCTCTTCTTTCCTCTACCTCTTCTTTGCTATGCCTTTTTGACCTTTCTTATTATCTTTCCATTTTTTCTCCAGGACACCTTTTCCATGACTCAATTACAAGTATTGATATACTTCATCAACCTTCGAATGATTGTCAAGGGTGGAATCACAATCGTTAACCATTGGAACAATCTCCAAGGTTGGCATTACAAAAATTTACAAAATAGGTCCTAACCTATTACAACATTATGCAAAGAAAATGAAATGTTGATCATGCAATGCCTTATCTGGGATTTAAACATGATCTTCCATGCCACAACATGCTTCCACAATCTTCTAGAGACCTCTGCAATCACTAGAATTAACCAGGTCGGCCAACACTTGTTACACGTTACACTATCTAGGAACAATCTTCAAACACGATCTCAAATTGTTAACGTGGACTAATATCAAGATAGTAACATGATTAGGAGACATCCACAAGCACGTTATAATCATTAGGAGAAACCACACAAGATTTAACCACTTTACCCATTAGAATCTTCACACTGGAACACATGAACTTCACTGTCTTCAACTATCATAAAAGAAAGATAGCTTGCAGACCACTAAACCATGAACCATTGCAATTGTAGGCACTTATTATCATCCCAGACTTCCCTCTAGAACCATAGAGAAAAATACTTTATTATAGAGGAATGCAGAGCAGAATACTTTCTTCCTGTCCCAACTAAACTTACACAAAAAGTAGGTTTCACTCTGGTGAACACAAATCACTCAGATCTTCATGTGGAGGGCTCAAACCTGGAATGTAGCATCCTTAGTCATACCTCTAACTTACTTCCAATCCATAGACCATGATCTTCAAGTATAAATAAATGCAGAGTAATTTACCAGACTGTTCTTCAGCATACAACTCACTATCTGTACTTCACTTCTCTATAACTCACTTGTTTTTTGTGGAGAGGCTAATTTTCTCAATATCCTCAACATACAAGTCTTCTAAAAAAGTAATAGAATGAGATATAGTTGACACCAATGACAACAAGGATATGTTGACATCAATGACAACACCAATTAGGCACATACTTGCAATATACCATGCCCTGGGAGCTTGTTTTACTCCATACAAAGCTTTCCTCAATCTGCATACCATGTCACCCTGATCTAATGAATAAAATCCTTCCGATTGTTCAATATAGACTTCCTCTTCCAACTCTCCATTTAAGAAAGCAGACTTCACATCCATTTGATAAAATTGAAATCTTTGTATGCTGCAAAAGCCAAAAATATCCTTATTTCTTCAATCCTTGCCACTAGAGCAAAAATTTCTTCAAAGTCTATTCCTTTAACTTGAATATATCCTTTGTTTACCAATCTTTCTTTGTTTCTTACCACTTCACCATTCTCATTCATCTTCTTTCTGAAGACCCACATTGTACCAATTACATTCTTGTCTATTGGTCTGGGAAAAAGATCCCAAGTCTGACTCTTCTCTATCTGCATCAATTCCTCTTTCATAGCTTTTATCCAATTCTCATCTTTACAAGCCTCATCCATAGTTTTAGTTTCAATATTGGAAATCAGACAGAAATTTACTTGTTCCTCTACAACTTTTCTTCTGGTTAAGATCCCTTTGCTCTTATCTCCTATAATTTGATCTTCAGAATGACTGATTCTTACATATATTGGAGTTTTGGTAGCACTTACCGGAGCTTGTTCTTCTTCATCTAGGTTGTCTTCATGCTACACCACTTCTAAAACATCTGGATCATTTAACTCATATTCACTTGATTCTGAAGATATTTCCTTACATTCATCAACTTTAACATTAGCACTTTCAATGATCTTATTTAGCTTCTTATTATAGCACCGGTAGGCCTTGCTCTTGGTGGAGTAACCAATGAAGATTCCTTCGTCACATCTAGCATCAAACTTGCCTAAATCTTCTTCTCTTTTGATATAACATTTGCTACCAAAAACTTTAAAATATTTCATAGTAGGAACTCTACCATGCCATAATTCATAAGGATTCTTTGAACTGTTACATTTTACTTGAACTTTGTTTAGGATATATACAGTGGTGTGAATTGCCTCTTTCCAATATCCTTCTAGAAGATGATTTTCCTTCATCGTGGTTCTAGTAGCTTCTTGAACTGTTCTCTTTTTCCTTTCAACAACTTCATTTTGTTATGGAGTTCTACACGTAGATAGCTGTCTCATTATTCCATGTTCTTCACAAAAGAAATTGAATTCATTTGATGTGAACTCTCCTCCTCTATCAGACCTCAAGCATTTGATTTTAAAATCCATCTCATTTTCAACCATTGCCTTAAATGCCTTGAATTTATCTAGAGCTTCAGCTTTCTCTTTCAAAAAGGTGACCCAAGTCATTCTAGAATAATCATCAATAAGCAACATCAAATACTTGTCTTCTTGCAAATTTGTTACTCTGGTAGGTCCACACAAATCTGTATGCACTAGCTCAAGTAGTCCTCTAACTGATTGGTCCTTGCTTTTGAAACGTGTTCTTGTCTATTTCCCAAATTGACACTCCTTGCAAATAGGATTAGCAGGCTTCACAAACTTAGGCAAATCTCTAAAAACCTGTGTAGTACTTATCTTCATATAATTATCAAAATTTATGTGACACAACCTTCTATGCCATAACCAACTCTCATCAGTCTGAGTCAACAAGCAATAGTTATCAGTTCCTTTCAAGTGATAGATATTTCCCCTGGTCTTCTTACCACCTACAATGATTGTTCCAAAGCTTTCCTTGAACTTACATCCATTGTACTTGAAGCTTAAATAATATCCCTTGTCACACATATGACCCACACTCAAAAGATTGTGCTTTAATCCTTTCACATACAAGACATCTTTAGTATTATGCTTGTCATCAAAACAAATAGATCCTTTCCCACAAATCTTACTAGTTGTATCATCTCCAAACCTAACCAGTCCACCATCATATCTTTCCAAACTCACAAACTTACTTTTGTCACCAATCATGTGGTGAGAGTAGCCACTATCAATAACCCATGCATCCTTGTCCTTAATGACCTGAGTAACCAAAGCACTTTCCACTAGTTTTTCTTCTTTCACACAGCTAGTAGAATTAGTAGACATGGGTGTTGACAAGAGACACTGTGTAGCTTCATGAATGTTGTCATTGATGGCAAAAAAGTCCATCCCACACATCTGCAGGACATGGTATGTCTATACCGAAAGTCAGATTGAAGAGTATCTTGGTCCAGTGAGCAAGAATAGAGCATGCAGCAAGGTCCGACAATTAGGTCCGAATCTCTCAGAGGAAGTATCTCAGTAAAGTGCAGACTTAGGGAAGTCAAAAGGAGTACCTTGACTGATAGATTCCAGGGATTGAGCCTCTGGTAATGAAAGAGTGAAGAGATATGAACCCATAAGTATTGGGTTCCTGTTTGGCAAAGTAGACTGAGGAAGAACTGACCGACAGATCATTAGACATTAATCCAGATGAGATATTGATGGTGATCAAGGTTATTAAGGTATCATTCATGATTAGCTGACATGATTGATGACTTCTATAACTATCTTTTTGATATGCATCACTTAGTAAGCATGGATTCAACCAACAGACCAGAGTTTGGAAATATCTTGAGTCTTCTGAATGCCGACTAGAAAGATGATTGAAATCATTGATGTGGATATATATACCAAATTGATTTTGGTATGGAGTGTGTAGTGTGTTGTGTTGTGCAAAGAAAAGTAGAGAGCAATGTGAAAGCAGTAATACAGGTCCAATATGTGACAAGATAGCAGCACTAAAGAAGAGGAAGAATGAAGTGCAGTAGATTAGTGTATTGAGCCTAACCGGAACTAAACCTTAGCATATGTGGATTCTTCTCACCAGTTCAAGTATCTTGTTACTTTCTTTATATCTTGTAGACAGGGAGTCTCTTATAGGAAGTGAGCCTCTTGTGAGTAGTGTGCTCGGGTAGTGAGCCCTAATTAGCAAGTGCCATTTTGTACTTCAATTCTTTTAACAGAGAATACAATCTTGGGTTAGTCACCCCATGGTTTTTCCCTTAACAGGGTTTTCCACATCAAAATCATTGTGTCATGTGTATTGATTTTGTTTCTACTTTCATGGTTATGAATGCTTATTTGTTTTAATGGTGCACTAGTTGTTAAAGAAGAACAGAAAGTCAAATAATTAAGATAACTGATTCACCCCCCCTCTCTGTTATCAACAATTGGTATCAAATCTAAGTTCATCTTAACAGAGCCTAAAAGCTTGAGCAAGATCTAGGAATCTCAATGGATATGTATGGTATGAGGGAACAGCTTCAGTTTGCCCTAGATGATCTTGAGCAATCTCACTCTGAAGTCAATAACTTGAGGGAAAGACTCCAACAAGCTAATGATTTCATAAATGAACTCAAAGAAAATCTAATTATCTCAATAAAGAAAAGAAAGGAACTACTTCAACAATTACCAAGTCAAAGTGAAGCCAATGATACTAATGAAGATTTGAATGAGAAAAACAAGCTATGTGAGAAGTTATCTAAAGAAGTCATTATGGTAAGACATGAAATGGAATCAGGAGTTATGAAATTCACTCAAGAAATTGAAGAGAAGAAAAAGTGAAGATAAACTAAAACAATCTCTCAAGGAGAAATCAGAAGACTACCACAAAATGGATAGAATAATCAGGCATTTGGAATCTGATCTTGAAGAAGCTAGAGACAATGAAGAACAACTTGAGAATCAGATAGACATTCTTAAAACAGATCTTCAAACAACAAATGAATACAAAGAGAAATTCAAGATAAGCTATGCTCAACTTGAAGTTCTTCTTGAAAGCCAAAAGAGGGTAGATGACAAGCAAGGCTTGGGGTATGAGAAAGGGGAAAGCTTCGGATCTAGTCAGAAGATCTCTGGATCAGGAAATTCAAGGAATAGGCCTAGAAGACCACCGATAAGGCAACCAAATGCTCAAAGATATCCATCCTTCAATGGATACTGCCACAATTGCAATAACTTTGGTCATAAAGCAAATCAATGTAGAAGAAGAATGAATCAAACTAATTCATCCTTCTCCCAATAGTGTTTTAACTATAAAAGGTATGGTCACAAATCTCAAGAATGTAGAAATATGCAAATGAACAATTCATTCAATGGTAGATGCTTTGCATGCAATAAAATGGGACATATGGCTAATCAATGTAGATCAAGAGGATATTAGTCAAATCTACAAAGAAATGTTGTTTTCTACAATTGCAATAGATCCGGTCATATTGCCAAATTATGCAGAAGTAAGAATAAGGACAAAAAGGGTCCGGTGCATCATAATCAAAACCAAGACAAAGGAAAAGGAAAAGTAAATGTAGATGAAATTCAAAGGGAAATGAACAAGATTTGGGTGAAGAGGAGTACAATAAATGTTGAGGATGGATCCATACCAGAATCTGGTGCAGATATTCCTTCCAAAAACTAAATAGATGAGCTCTGTCTTAGGGGAGTCACAAAAGCAAACAAGTTCCCCCAGCCAGTCAATTGGTGCCTAAAATTGGCACATGGAAAGTTGCAGACTAAAGGGTTCTCAGAGAAACATCCAAATAATCCTTGGTAAAGATATGGAAGATCTGCAAGAAATTTAGAAGAGATTAATCTACCAAGATTGATCCGGTTTAACAGTCATCTTGAGGTATCTTGATCTACAGATAAATGGAATGATTGGAGAAAGGTAGATAGATCTAGTATGATTCAAATTGAGGTATCTTGATCTACAGATAAATGGAATGATTGGAGAAAGGTAGACAGATTGCTAATATTCACCAAGAATAATTCTAAGTGCATCTGAGTGATCTGGAAAGATCTCTCTCAGAAGCAAGGAAAACAAGGCAACCGGAATAACCTAAGTTGTGCATTTATTGCAAAATTGAATTAGGATTTGCGTAGAAATAAAAGGGTTCTTTTATTCATCATTTGTACATTTGGATTCAAGAAAAAGAGAAAAGGAGCTCTACAAAAAAATTGTATCAAGCCCATCAAAGATCAACCACATGAGTCAATTCTTCCAGCAATCTGATCTGGATCATATCGTGAACCCTAGAAGCATAAAAGGTATTTTCTTCTCTTGAAAATCTCTCTCTGAATCTTTTGAAAGATGGCTACCCTGAATGTTGTGAAGAGCACTGATAGGTCATGTCCCAAATTCAAGAAACATCCCTACAAATCCCTAGAAGTTGATCCCCTAGGCACCTTTTCAAGTATTATGCATGGGGTTTTACATGTAGAATATATGCAAGTAATTTGGGGAATCCAAGCTAATGGATATCTATCACAATTAGTTAATAGATGATTCTTTTGAACTCAAACCTCAGTACAAGGCTATTCGGAACAAACATTTCAGTCAGTGCATCCATTTCCCCTGTTTTGCAGAAGATGAGTGGGTCTAGTATGTTTTGAGCAGAGTACATGATAATTTCATATGGTTGAATAGACCATTTAAGATCACAAAAGATACTATTAGGGTAGTAATCAGTTTTCACTCATCTGAAGGGTTACTTGTTCTCAAATCAGTCAAAAACCAAACTGTGAGTGAGGCTACCAGATCAAAATTTGATAAGAGAGCAATGACAATAGAAGATATCACTGATCCAGATATCAAGTTTGCCTCCATGATAATTGGTTACAAGATATATCACTCTAGTAGAGAAAATTTAGTACCTGAAACTACAATTTACACTACTTATCAGATTGTAAGAGAAAATGCTGACTATGATCTTTGTGAGCTTCTCCTAAACCAACTGTTAGAAAATATGTAGAAAATAAAGAAAGATAAAAAGAACTCATTCAAGTATGGTGGATTAATACTGTGCTTGTTCTTTTACTTTATGAATGAGCTTCCCGGATCCAATGGTTGGATATGGAAAAATAATAGACCAGTAGCCATACAAATTAGAGATTATTTGCATGGAATTGGTGATGCCAAGGCACAGAATATAGCACTCTGGGGCTGCTTCAAGAACTTTTAGAGTATGATGCAAGCCAGAGAGAGAATCCCCCAATCTCTAGTTGAATAGTATAAGGATACAGTATGCTATATGGTAGAAACTGATCAATGCCTAATGGAGGTAGTGGAGCCAAGGATAGTCTAGATCATGCCAATGGGGTATGAAGTTGATGAGAAAATTCTAGAGCTGCATATTCAACACTTGCTGAGTCAGCCCAAGGACCTTAAGGTAGAAAGGTTTGGTACCTTTGAAGAGTTGAGTGTAAAGATTCATGTAGAGGTAAGACAATCAGAGATGAAAAGAAAAGTGAGAAAAGAAGTAGAGGATATTGCCAAAAGGTATGGCATCTCAAAAGAAGCACTTGATGCAAATAGAGAAAAACTAGAAAAGGTAGAGAAAGAGAAACAAGATACAGAAAAAGAAAGTGATCCGGTGCAAGCCCCTTCTCGGACCAGATCCTCCAAGAGCTCTACACCTGCCACCTCTAAGAGCCAAAAGGAATCAAAACCGAAAGCTTAGACATCTGGAAAGGGAGAGAAGAGGACAAAGAAAAAGGCAACAAGATCCTATACAAGTCAGAAGGATGGTGAAGAAACTAAAATCGATGAGGAAGTCGGGAAAATGAAGAAGAAGAAGAAACATCTGATGAACCCTCTACTGGTCAAGGCAAGGAAGAAAAGGTAGAAGAATTCATTGAAAGGCCTACTTTCTGCATTGATAACATCATCAAATCAGTTACTGTGGATGGGAACCTGCAACCAATGGTTGAATTTTATGATGAATATGGTGAAGTTGATCAGAAGATATTGTAAGATGCCATAGTTAGGTATCTAAACATCTACAATAGGCCATTCATTGAAATTATATCTTTGATTCCCAAAATCTTAGAGAAGGAACTTGAAATAAGAAAGAACAATGCCCAAGCAAAAGACTTAGAAATCCAGGAGCAGATTGCTATCCAACTCTATCCCTCCATTACTCCAAAGAAAATAAACATGATCTTCAAAGATTGCAAGGATGAGTTCCAAAGTAAAGCCAGAATGAATAAGCTTATGCTCGGAGAGACTGATCAGGTGGCTAAAGAGATTGAAGAGATCCTCTAGAATGCCTATAAAAGATTCAATATTCCTATTATAGAGGACTTAGGTGATGAACCCTCTACCATGGATGACAAAGGAGAATCTACTAAGTCAGTTGTAGAAGAGTCAAGTAAAGAGAAAGCTAAGGACTTAGATTCCTCTATTCTAGAAGAGGAATTTCATGGAGAAGCAGTCACCTCTCTTCTAGATCCCCCTGCAGACTCCGGAATTGAAGGAAAAGAAAGAAAAGAAGAGAGCATCAATCAACGAGAAGAAGTGAAGGGAAGAGAAGAATGTCAAAATAAGAAGACCACAAGTGATAGTGTTGAGGCTGTAGAAGGAAAGAAGACTCTGTCTCTGACAAGAGACACTGCAGAAACTATTAAATATTTCTTGACTAAAGAAATAATGGAGATTGATGAACCGGGGCTACTTCAAGGACCATTCAATTTTGATTCTCTCTCTAGTGCAGGAGCACCTTGGCAAATTAATATTGCCCTGGACAAATCTTTGAGTTTGATTAAATTTGTATGCTTCCACATTGTAATGAGGTTTATTAAGTCATTTTTATGTGTTTAGGTCATTAGGAGTTTCAAAAATGCAAAATATTGCAAACCATGGAAAGGTTGTCAATGTAAAATTGGAAAAAAGATGCAAAATTGGAAGGTGAAGAGTCATTTGGCTCTTGGTTCACTCCAAATTAGTTATGAACTGAAGAGACATGTTTTAATGCCTTTAAAAGGCCTTGTAACCATGAAGAATTCGTGGGTGGTTGAAGATTTGAGCATGGAATGAGAAAAAACAATGTTTTCCTGTATTTTCCTTCAAACATTTGCTGTCTTTTGCTATTGTACGGCCCTATATGGAATTGAATGGATGCCTAATGGATTGAAAATGTTAGATCCTTCAACCACCTTCCATTTTCTTCTTGTCCCATGCATTTTTATTTATTTTTGTGAAAGATATGAGTGTTTTATGGATTGTAATTTTCTGATTTTTCCTGCAACAGTCCTATTGCAGCATTTTGTACGGTTTTGTACAGACATATACAGGAGAAAGCCATATATGGTTGGAATGATTATTGAGTCTACTTTCCATTTCTTTTTGTTTCATCAAATTTAATTAACATTTTAATACGTTATGGCATTTTTATTGAGGGTAGGTCTGGAGAGTTTAATTTTCTAAAAATATAGTTTGAAAATATGCATGGTATGACTTGGTACGGCCTCACATTGATGTATATAATAGATGGATGGAACTATATGTGTTTCTAGTTTACAATTCTTTTTGTTTGGTATAATTTCATTAAGTTTTGTGAGAGATATTGCAATTTTGGTGAGGGCAAGTCTGAACGCTGCCTAGGGTTTGTAGTTTTGGGAAAAGAGTCATAACTTTCTCTCCTACCATTGGATCTTCATGAAAATTGGAGGAAAAATATGTATTAATGTTCTCTTAAACCTAACCAAAGTAATTGGATTAGTTCTTTTATTTGTTAATGTTATTGAGGATAGTTTTGGTCCTCCTACCTCTGCATCACTCTCCCCAGTTCAAACCATGAAGATAGCATCCTTTGCTCAAGCAAAGGCAAAAGAAAAACTTTTGAAGTCTCACATGGAAGACTATGAGCTGATAGCAATTGCATCTGGTGTATTGGAGAAGATCATACTATTCTTCTAGAAGGATCTCTCATCCTCCTCATCTGGTAGTCTAAAATCTCTTGTAAATTATGTTAATACACATTTTGATTCCTTAGAGAAGTCAGCTGAAGAAAAGGTCCGGAAGGAGTTTTTGGGGAAAAGATTCTCTGAGATACAAGGATTTATAACCAATGATAGGAGAAATATGGATATTGGGATAAAGAGCTTAGAAAATGCTCTTAAAGATGGTGGAGAAGTATATAAATTTTGTTTATCTTGGTCTAAAGTGACAAAGGATATTGAGAAGAAAGTGAAAGAACAAGAGGATAAACTGTCAAACTTCTCTCAGAATTTTGATCCTCTCACCTCATCCATAATAAAATAGGAATGTCAGACTATTGCAGTCATAAATGAGATAAAGAAGCTTGAAAAGGAGAGGAAGAACATAATAAGTAGGATGGGTGAACTTAGAGGGATGATTATCCCTAAATTAGAGGCCATGCATGAGGCCCTAATTGATGCTCAGACCACAACTCAGACCAGTGATCTAACAGATCTAAAGAGGGAAGAAGCTTTTGCATTCCTGTTGAGTGTCACATCTCAATTTTGGACAGGATGAAGCAGAGTTGGGCAACAGAATTTGTCCAATTAAAGACAATGTTTGCAGATATACTTCAATATATGTAAGTAAAACATGTATATATATTTGTGTGGCTAAGTATAGTTGGATTTTTGGGGATTTTTGGTGTGCAGATTCTACCCTTTGCCATTGATGTCAAAGGGGGAGTGAGTAGTAGTGAAAATGTGGAATCTAGCTAAGGGGGAGCTCTGGAAAAGTGTACATTAGAACAGAGCATCAGCTAAGGGGGAGTGTAGTGTGACACTTAGTCATTTTTCACTAAGTGTTGCCATCAATGCCAAAGGGGGAGATTGTTGGCAAGAGACACTATGTGGCTTCATGAGTGTTGTGATTGATGGCAACAAAGTCCATCTCACACATCCGCAGGACATGGTATGTCTATACCAGAAGTGAGATTGAAGAGTATCTTGGTCCGGTGAGCAAGAACAGAGCATGCAGCAAGGTCTGACAATCAGGTCTGGATCTCTTAGAGGAAGTATCTTAGTAAAGTGTGGAATTAGGGAAGTCAAGAGGAGTACCTTGAATGATAGATTCTAGGGATTAAGCCTCTGGTAATGAAAGAGTGAAGAGATATGAACACCTAAGTATTGGGTTCCTGTTTGGCAGAGTAGACTGAGGAAGAACTGACCGACAGAGCATTAGACCTTAATCCAGATGAGATATTGACGATGATCAAGGTTATTAAGGTATTATTCATGATTGGCTGACATGATTGATGACTTCTATAACTATCTTTTTGATACACATCACTTAGTAAGCATTGATTCAATCGACAGACCAGAGTTTGGAAATATCTTGAGTCTTCCAGATGCTGACTAGAAAGATGATTGAAATCATTGATGCGGATATATATACCAGATTGATTTCGGTATGAAGGAGTGTGTGGTGTGTTGTGTTGTGTGAAGAAAAGAAGAGAGCAGTGTGAAAGCAGTAATATAGGTTTGGTATGTGACAGGATAGCAGCACCAAAGAAGAGGAAGAATGAAGTGCAATAGATCAGTGTATTGAGCCTAACCGGAACTGAACCTCAGCATATGTGGATTCTTCTCATCAGTTCAAGTATCTTGTTACTTCCTTTATATCTTGTAGACAGTGAGTCTCTTATAGGCACTGAGCCTCTTGTGAGCTGTGTCCTCGGGCAGTGAGCCCTAATTGGCAAGTGCCATTTTGTACTTCTATTCTTTTAACAAAGAATACAATCTTGGGTTAGTCACCCCATGGTTTTTCCCTTAACAGGGTTTTCCACGTCAAAATCATTGTGTCATGTGTATTGATTTTGTTTCTGCTTTCATGGTTATGAATGCTTATTTGTTTTAATGACAGGATCTTCCTTAATAGCAATAAATAAACATTCATTTCCAAAGGAACTAGCATTATCTAGTTCATAATTATCTGATACTCCATCATCATCAAAATCTTCAATATAATAACATGTCTTTTGGGTCCTAGGTCAATTTTCATATCTTCTTCTATTTCTTTCAATTTTGTCAAGACATCTGGAAGCAAAATTACCTACTTTACCATAGGAAAAACATTTGAAAGGTAATTTGTCTTTATACTTTACAGATCCTCTTTGTAATCTATTGATGAAGTTGGCTTCAACTTTATCAAACTCATCATCAGATTCTACCTTGTACTTTTCTGATCTAGAAGTACTTCTAGGATACTGGCTTTGAAGGTTGTCTCAACATTTGGCAGAGCATCACCAAACTCTCTCATTTCAAAGGTAGTAAGATTACCGAGTAGTTGATCCATGTCAACCATTTTTACTTGCCTGAAATCTTCAATTGTAGCTACTTTATGACAATAGGACTTGTGTAGAGATCTGAGAATTTTCATAACAACTTCCTTTTCATCGAGAGTTTCACTAATGGCTTTTATCCCTATAACAAGTTCATCAACTCTTTGCATAATGGCTGATATGTTTTCATCATCATTCATCTTCAAACTTTCATATTTCACTTTCAGACTTTGTAACTTGGCTTCCTTCATAGAATCATCTCCTTCATATAGATTTTTCAACATTTCCCATACCTTATTTACAGTTTCAAGATTCACAACTTTCGTCAATATTGAGCTAGTTAATGAGCTTAGCAGAGCATCCTTTGCCTTGACATATATCTCCTATTCTTTGATTTCATCTTCGGTCATCAAACCATTTTGAGGTATGGTGTATTATGTTTCTGTAGGTTTCCATACTTTGTAACCAAGACAAAGAAGATGGCTTTTCATCTGAGCCTTCCAGAGAACATAATTTGTTCCATCAAAATATGGTGCTTCCTTCTTGTAAGACATTTTGGATCTTCCTCAAGCTATTAAAATTTCTTTAGAGGAAATTGGCTCTGATACCAATTATTGATATGTGCCAGACAATTGAGAGTGGGGGGGTGAATCAGTTGTCCCAAAAACATAAACACATTTTGCAATTAAAAATTCATCACTTATCCACAATTATTATGATTTAACAATGAGTGCATGAAATCAAAAACTTAACCACAGATACAACATCAAACACAAGAGACCAGATTTTACATGGAAAACCACTAAGAGGATTAGCTCTCAATATATATTGCAATCTTGAAATAATGATGTTCTGGCTTGGTCACTCCACGGGCCTAAACATACTGGCTCACTACCATGAAGAACAACTAGGTCTAGTAGGCTCACTGCCTCAACCCTAAAACTAGCAAGATTACAACAAGGGTTGTTAAACCCTACTAGAGACTCACTACCAGACTTATTGCCACAATCAACACCTTTCTATATTTGTAACTGAAGTACAATAATTCCTCTGCTATGTTCTTCCTCTTCTTTCCTCTGCCTCTTCTCTGCTCTGCCTTTTGGACCTTCTTAATATCTCTTCATTTTCACTCAAGGACAACTTTTCATGACTCAACTACAAGTATTTATACACTAAAACAACCATGGAAAGATCTGTAAGGAAAACACAGGTGTAGAATATAGCTTCCCTAATGTTAATTCAGAGAGGATAATGTAGACAGGTAACTTTCAATTCAAAAACTACAAATGAATACACCAGAAAAATAGAATAAATAATTAGGACAACACAAAATGACACTAGTTTTACGTGCGAAAACCCTTTCAGGTAAAAAAACCACCACCACAATAGAAGCTATCTTTATTATAGTAAACTGAAAGATTACAATAAAGATCCCAACTCTATTTGTTCAGGTTTTGATTCTCTACAATTATACAAAGTCATTTATTTCATCTATACATCCACAGAATAAAATGTATAATCGAATGTTTCATCTATATGCAATGACACCAGTAGATCTATTTATATTTTTAGTCTTCAAGAGCAAAGATAGTTATTCAACTTTTTCCCTAACTGATCGATCTAACTTCCCCAGCACCACTGCCATCAAACCATTGTAAATGTTCACATTCTCGCGAGATGTTTAATCCCACATACACCAAGTCGCAGACAACATTCTGGTTTATATCTTTGAACTCTCAGTAATAGCATCGTCGGCAATTTTGTTGCCGACGATGCCAAACCAAAAACCCATCAGAATAACTTGCTCCATCGGTGAGCACTTCACTTTATACACCGATAGTTCAATGTCTCCACGATGCCCAAGTCCTCTGCCATCGGTTCAAACACTTTACATTGTCAAAAATGGTGTTTAGTCATAGTGATTACTATTCACATTGAACCTTGAACCCATTGAACTCTTGACATGTTCAACGAACCCTTGAACCATTGAACCCGATGTCTGACATTGAACCTTAGAACTCGATGAATGGGTCAATGAACCCCTTGAACCATTGAACCCAAAGTCTGACATTGAACCTTGAAACTTTGATGAACAGTTCAATGAACCCTTGAACCATTGAACCTAATGAACTCAAGAAAGGTTCAATGAAGAACAACAGTTAAACATGAGGTTCAAGCAGTAATTTGAGACACAAGTTCTCTTCAATCTCCCACTTGTCAAAGAGATTACTGCTACCTCTTAGTCCTCATTCAATTATTGATAACTATGGGTCCGAAGACCCATTTCATCTGAACACCATTTGAAATTGGTCATGCTCACTAGTTTAGTTAAGGCATCAGCAACATTTTCCAAAGTGTCAACCTTTTCTAGGTTTACCTTTTTGTCTTCCACCATATCACGAACAAAGTGATATTGGACATCAATATGTTTTGTCCTAGCATGGAATATAGGGTTTTTCTCCAAACAGATAGCACTTTAACTGTCACAATGAATTTGTATCTGCCCTGCATTAAAACCAACATCAGAACACAACCTTTTCAACCAAATGACTTCTTAGCATGCACGAGTAGCTGCCATGTACTTTGCCTCTATTCTGGACAAAGTGACTACAGCCTGTCACTTGCTCATCCAACTAATAGTACCACCATTTAATGTGAATACATATCCACTGGTAGATCTTCTACTGTCAATGTCCCCTGTCCAATCAGAATCAACATATCCCTGAATGCTAATAGATCTCTGAGATCCAACTAAGTTTCCATGATAGAAAATAGCATAGTCAGAAGTTCCCTTCAAATACCTCATAACTCTTTTCATAGCATCCCAATGTGATCTACCTGGATTCGCCATAAACTAGCTCAAAACTCCCACTGCTTGGGCAATGTCTAGTCTAGTACAGACCATTGCATACATTAAACTGCCAACAACACTTGCATAAGGCACTCTTTTCATGTCATTAATTACATTCGAAGATTCTAGACAATCTTCAATAGATAGTTTCATTCCCTACAAAACTGGAACAACTAACTGTTTGCAATCATACATACTAAATTTATCAAGAACATTGGTAATATACTTGCTCTGGCTGAGCCAAAGCTTTCTTTTAGATCTGTCCCTTTTGATTTCCATTCCCAAAATGTACTTCACTGCCCCCAGATTCTTCATTTCAAATTTCAAGGACAACTGAGATTTTAATTCTGAGATCATCCCCTTAGCATTGCCAATGAACAACATGTCATCCACATACAGTGCAACTATAAGAATCTAATCACCATCAGTTTTATAATAGACACAATGATCAGATTTAGATCTCACATATCCCAAAGATAAAACATACGTATCAAATTTCAGATACCACATCCTGGGAGATTGCTTCAAACCATAAAGAGACTTTTTAAGTTTACATACCAGATGTTCTTTACCTTTTTCCACAAAATGCTCTGGCTGGGACATAAATTTCTTCTTCAAGGTCCCCATGAAGAAACGCTATTATCACAGCCATCTGCTCAATTTCAAAGTCATACGCTGCTGCAAGTGATAACAGAAATCTAATGGATGTCAGCTTAGCTACAGGAGAAAGGATTTCTACATAATCTATACCTTCCTTTTGGGAATACCCCTTAGCAACTAGTCTTGCCTTGTACTTTTCAATACGACCATCTAGACCATATTTCTTTTTAAATACCCACTTACAGCCCACAATTTTTCTACCTTTAGGCAAGGGCACCAGATCCCAAGTTCTATTTTTCTCCAATGATGACATTTCGCTATCCATGGCTTCTAACCAAGAATCTAAATTAGGTAAACTAATAGCTTCTTTCACAGTCCTAGGTTCATCAGTATCAGTAAGCAAAGCATAGGCACAACTTGAATCAAGTACTGAAAATCCATACCTATCTAGTTGTCTTCTTTCACATGTAGACCTCCTCAATGGTTGAGGTGCTGGTTCAGGTTCTTGCTCTGGATCTCAATCTTTGGAGCTACCCAAACTCACATTTGAATTATCTACACTTGGTGCTTGTTGTTCCTCTTTTACAGGGGTCAGAGGAATATTAACAACACTCTTTTCTTTCTTCTCTTTTGTCTTATCTGGCTAAGAATCAATAACCAGAGGTTTCAGCTCTCTGAAAATTACATTCCTACTGTAAATTACCTTTTCAGTTTTAGGATTCCAAAGCTTGTACCCTTTAACACCAACTCCATAGCCAATAAAGATACAGTTGACTTCTTTGTAATCCAACTTAGATCTTTTTACCTCAGAAATATGAGCATATGCCTCATAGCCAAAGACACGAATATGTCTTAGAGAGGGCTTCTTTCTAAACCATGCTTCCATAGGCATCTTATCAACCAATGCTGAAGTAAGAGAATGATTCAGAAAGTAACAAGCTATAGCAATGGCCTCAGCCCAGAACCTTTGTTCAAGACTAGCATAACTGAACATACTTGCTTTCTCCATCAACGATCGATTCAACCTTTCATCAACTCCATTTTGTTGTGGAGTATAAGGTGTAGTCTTATGCCTTTTTATTCCATGATCAAGACAAAATTTATCCAAATCTAGATTGCAATATTCACCACCATTATCCATTCTCAAACATTTTATTTTTCTACCAGTCTGATTTTCCACAAGATTTTTGAATTCTTTAAACCAACTGAACACTTCTGATTTATTTTTCAAAAAATATACAAATGCCCTCCTTGAATAATCATCAATGAATGACACATAGTATCTTGATTTAGACAGAGAAGGAACATCAACTAGACCAAAAATATCAGAATGTACATAGTCAAGAATACCAGAAGATTTATGAGAACTAGAGTAAAATAAAACATGGTTCTATTTTCCATATATGCAATGTTCGCAAAAATTGAATTCCAGATTACAATCAATCAGCCCATCTACCAGGTTTTTGTTCTTCAAGGTTTTTAAACCTTTTTCACCTATGTGACCAAGTCTATGATGCCAAAGCATTGTTTTCTCTATAGGAAGTTTAACTTCCATAGAGTTTGCATCATGTGTTACAATATTAGCCTTTTTAGATTTTATAGACATTATTACAGCACACTGGTTTAGCATCTAACCTATACAAAGTTCCAATGTGTTCACCCTTTGCCAAAACAATAGAACCTCTAGTCATCTTACAACCACCATTCACAAAAGTAACTTGCAATCCAACATCATTAAACTTACTAACAGAAAGTAAATTTTGAGCCAAACCTGGTATGTGTATTACTGCATTCATTCCCTTTATTCTGCCATCTGGGAACTGGATTCTGACTCTTCCTCAACCAACAATTTCCAATGTTGAATCACTTGCCAGGAACACCTTCCCACCAACATATGGCTCATGCTTAGTGAACCATTCTCTGTGAGATGTCATATGAAAAGATGCTTTTGAATCCACCAACCATACATCTTTAGATGCAAGCATTGCCAAGGCAGCAATGAAGGCATCAGCATCACTTTGAGAAGAATCAATGTCAGAGAAGTTCTTCTTCTTCTTCTTTTTCTCCTTTTTGCAGTCTTTTCTGATGTGTCCTTTCTGCCCATAATTCGAGCACTTCACCTTGGACTTTTTACCAGGAGATTTTGATCTCCCTTCTGATTTGGACTTAGACTTCTTGTCCTTCTTCTTGTCTCTTTCCTTTGATCTACCTCAAACAGACAGGGCCTCTTTGGCAGTCTCAGAACATTTCCTCTGCATCTCTTTAGATAATAGTGAAGCAACAACTGCTTTAGTTGTAAACATGGTTATTGTACTTCTAATAGCCATCACAAGATTATTCCATGAGTTAGGTAAGGAACATAACACAAGCATACAATGGTCCACTTCTTCTATTTTTACACCTTTAGAAGTCAACTGTGCAACAATTGTATTAAATGTGTTTAGATGGTCTGCTACAGATGCATCTTCATCCATCTTCAGAGAATACAACTTCTTCCTGAGGAAAAGTTTATTCACCAAGGACTTGCCCTGGTAAATATCTCCCAACTTCTTCCACAAATCTCTGGCTAACTTCTCCTCATGGATGTTAAATAGAACAAAATCCGCTAGACTCAATCTTATTAGTCCTCTGACTTTCCTATCTGCCAAATCCCAATCTTCTTGCTTCATGCCTAAAGGTTAACCCCAGACACAGCAACCCAAAGATCTCTATCACCTAGCACATCTTCAACCTTAAGTTTCCACAACTCAAAGTTTGTGCCATTGAACTTATCAATGTCTATTTTTCCTGATGTACTTGCCATCTTATTTAACAAAATAGACCACTATAGAACTCCCACTCACAGAATTAACACAAAAAATCCAACCCACCAACAAGCATAACACAACTGGCCAGGCTCTGATACCACTTGTAAGGAAAGCACAGGTGTGGAATACAACTTCCCTAATGTTAAATCAGAGAGGATAATGTAGATAGGTAACTTTCAATTCAAAAACTACAGATGAGTACACTAGAAAAATAGAATAAACAATTAAGACAACACAAAATGACACTAGTTTTATGTGGGAAAACCCTTTCAGGTAAAAAACCCACCACCACAATAGAAGCTATCTTTATTACAGCAAACTGAAAGATTACAATAAAGATTCCAGCTCTATTTGTTCAGGTTTTGATTCTCTACAATTATAATAAGTCATTTTTTTCATCTGCACATCCACAGAATAAACTGTATAATCAAATCATTTCATCTATATGCAATGACAACAACAGATCTATTTATATTTTTAGTCTTCAAGAGCAAAGACAGTTATTCAACTTTTACCCTAACTGACCGATCTAACTTCCCCAGCGCCACTGCCATCAAACCATCATAACTGTTCACATTCTCATGAGATGTTTAATCCCACATGCACTAGGTCACAGACAACATTCTAGTTTATATCTCTAAACTCTCAGTAATACCATCGTCGGCAATTTTGTTGCCGACGATGCCAAACCAAAGACCCATCAGAATAACCTGCTCCATTGGTGAGCGCTTCACTTTCTACACTGATAGTTTAATGTCTCCGTGACGCCCAAGTCCTCTGCCATCGGTTCAAACACTTTACATTGTCACCAATGGTGTTCAGTCACAGTAATTACTGTTCACATTGAACCTTGAACCTGTTGAACTCTTGACAGGGTCGATGAACCCTTGAACCATTGAACCCAATGTCCGATGTTGAACCTTGGAACTTCGATGAACGATTCAATGAACCCTTGAACCGTTGAACCTAATGAATTCAAGAAAGGTTCAATGAAGAACAACAATTAAACATGAGGTTCAAGTAGTAATTTGAGACACAATTCTCTTCATGATCATCAAGGTCAGCATTACAATCATCAACCATTGGAACAATCTCCAAGGTTGGCATTACAAACATTTACAAAATAGGTCTTGACCTATAACACTATTATACAAAGAATATGAAGTAAAGATATATGTGGATCACACCACACCTTAGATAGGAATCAAATGCAATCTTCCATGATTCATCATGCTTCCACAATATTCTAGAGATCTCCACAATCACTGGGATTAACCAAGTCAACCAAAACTAGTTACACGTTACACTATCTAGGAACAATCTTCAAACATGATCTTAAGTCCTTAACGTGGACCAAGATCAAGATAGGAACATGATTAGGAGGCATCCACAAGCACGTTATAATCATCAAGAGCAATTGCATGAACCTTAACCACTTTATCCATAGGAATCCTCTCACCAGAACACATGAACTTCACTATCTTCAACAGACATGAAAGAAAGATAGCTTGTAGACCACCAAACCATGAACCATTGCAACTATAGGCACTTATCATCATCCCAGACTTCCTTCTAGAATTGCAAAGCAAAATACTTTATTGCATATGAATGCAGAGCAAAATACTTTCTCCCTGTCCCAACTAAACTTACAGAAAAAGTAGGTTTTTCTCTGGTGAACACAATTCACTTAGATCTTCATGTGGAGGGCTCAAACCCAGAATGTAGCATCCTTATTCATACCTCTAACTTACTTCCAATCCATAGACCATGATATTCAAGAAGAACTAAATGCGTAGCAGTTTACCAGACTATTCTTCAGCATACAACTCATTGTCTCTACTGCATTTCTCTGTAACTCACTTATTTCTTTCGGAGAGGCTAATTTTCTCAATATCCTCAACATACAATTCTTATGAATAGGTAATAGAATAAGATATAGTTGACACCAATGATAGCAAGGATATGTTGACATCAATGACAACACCAATAAGGCACATTCTTGCAACAGATGAAGTGTACAAATACTTGTAATTGAGTCGTGGAAAAGGTGTCCTTGTGCGAAGATGGGAAGATAAGGAAAGAGGTGGAAGGGTAGAGCAGAGAAGAACTATTGTATTTCAATGTATTAATCTCAAACATGAAGAAGATGTTGATCTTGGTAGTGAGCTGCTAGTAGGGTTTAATAGCCCTCAGGGTATAACAACCATTATTGTAATCTTTCTAGGTTTAGGGTTGAGGCAGTGACCCTGTTAGACCTAGTTGAACTTCATGGTAGTGAGCCAGTATGTTCTAGGCCCATGGAGTGACCAAGCCTAAATAGCATTTTTCAAATGTTGCAATATATTTTGAGAGCTAATCCCCTTCGTGGTTTTTCCCCACCTTGGGGTTTTCCACATAAAAATTTGGTGTCTCTTGTGTTTAATGTTACATCTATGTTTAAGTTTTTGATTTCATGCATTCATTGATTAATCATAATAAGTACAGACAATTGATTAATGTTTATGTTCAGAAGTGTTTGAGTTTTTGAGACAACTAATTCACCCCCCCTCTCAGTTGTTCAACACATTTTAACAACCCATGCCTCCAAAGGTGACATATTCTTATGATTACCAAATGTGTTGGCAAGCGACACTGCTACACATGACAGGTGTTGTCATGAATGGAAACTAAGTCTCTCTTGTGCATATGCACAACACAATTTGTTCATACCAGAAGTCAGAGTGAAGATTTGTCTAAGTCTAGGTAGTCAGAAACAGAGCATGTGACAAGGTCCAATATCTAGGCCCATGGAGTGACCATGCCTAAACATCATTTTTCAAAGATTGCAATATATTTTGAGAGCTAATCCCCTTCATGTCTTTTCCCCACCCTAGGGTTTTCCACATAAAAATCTGGTGTCTCTTGTGTTTAATGTTGCATCTATGTTTAAGTTTTTGATTTCATGCATTCATTGATTAATCATAATAAGTGCGTACAATTGATTAATGTTTAAGTTAAGAAGTGTTTGTGTTTTTGAGACAACTGATTCACCCCCCCCTCTCATTTATCTAACACATTTCAACAACCCATGCCCCCAAAGGTGACGTGTTCTTATGATTGTCGAATGTGTTAGCAAGAGACACTGCAACGCATGACAGGTGTTGTCATTGATGGAAACTAAGTCTCTCTTGCACATATGCACAACACAATTTGTTCATACCGGAAGTCAGAGTGAAGATTTGTCTACGTCTGGGTAGTCAGAAACAGAGCATGTGGCAAGGTCCAGTATCTTGGTCTGGATCTCTCTGGTGGTAAATTATAGTATGTTGCAAATCTGAGGGAGTAATAATGATTGTCAGTACTATCCAAATCGAGGAATTTACCCTTCGGTGATGAAGGATTCAAAAGTTATAAGCATCTGAGTATAGGGTTCCAGTTAGTTAGTACAATCAGAAGAAGAACAGGCCAACCTCGCATTAGATCTTGGTCCGGATGAAGAAAAGTTGTTGGTTAAGCAATTTATGATAATCAAAGATTTTGGCCAACATGATTGATGAATTGAGAACACAAGATTTTGGTCTGCATTATTATTTGTGTATGGATTCAGCTAATAGAGCAGAGTTCTTAATAAATGTTCTAAGTTTTCTTGATGCCGACTATAGTTGATTGAATCTCTTAATGCGGATATATATAGCTAATGGATTTGAATGTTTTGGTGCGTGTGTGAAATGGATATGATGGAGTAAGTGTAAAAAAGGTAGAAAGAAGTGTGAAGGTGAAGATCTAAGATCTAGATCATGGCAGAGTAATAAACAGGGTAGAATAAAGATGAAGTGTGTAAGATTGGTATTTTGTGCTTAACCGGAACTAAATTCTTGCATTGGTAGATGCTATTCATCAGTTCAAAAATTTTGTAATGATTTCTATAGGTAGTGAGCCTCTTAGAGCAGTGAGATCTAGGTAGTGTGCCCTGAAGGCATGTGCCTTCCCCATTTGTAATACTTTTAACAAAGTATAATTTCTCGTGGGTTAACCCCCACCCTATTTTTTCCCTTAACCGGGTTTCCACATAAAAATCCTAGTGTTATGTGTGTTGATTATATTTCTACTCATGTGTTGTTGATTTATACTTTCATTTGTTAATAAGTGGTAAAGAAGGTAAATTGCTACAAATAAGAAAAGTTTTTGAGACAACTGATTCACCCCCCCTCTCAATTGTCTACTCTTAGTTCAACAATTGGTATCAGAGCCAAATTCCTTGGAAGAAGCCTAACAAATTTAGGAAGATCTGGGAAAGTATTACAATGGATTCTTATAACCTCAATGAACAACTTCAACTTGCCTTAGAAGATATTGATTAGTCCATAGAAGATGTCAAGGAACTACAAGAGAACCTTAAAGATGTTGAAGACTTCATTGAGACCTTAAAAGAAAAAGTAAGCAAATCAATTGGAAAGAGGAAGGAGATACTTCAGTAACTAGCTAATTCTAGTGGAGAAAATGGCATGAAGAAGGCTTTGGAAGAAAAGATAAACAAATGTGAGAAGATGACAAAAGAAGTTTCTATTCTAATACATGAGATGGAATTTGGGGTGATGAGGCTAACCAAAGAAATTGAGGAAAGGAAGAAGACTAAAGAAAACCTGAATCAAACTTTGAGGGAAAGAATAGAAGAATGCTACATAATGGATAGAACAATTGGTCACCTAAAATCTGATCTACAAGAATGCAGATATAATGAGGAAGAACTTGAAAGGCAAATTGTTATTCTCAGGCATGACCTAGAAGTTGCAAATGAATACAAAGAGAAGTTCAAGATAAGCTCAGCTAAACTTGACGTGCTTCTTGAGAGTCAGAAGAAGGATGATGATAAGCATGGCCTTGGGTATGAGAAAGGTGAAAGCTCCAGATCTGGACAAAGAAATTCTCAATCGAGGAATAGGAGAAATAGACCTAGAAGACCTCCAATAAGATAGCCTAATGCTCAAAGGTATCCATATTTCAATGGAAATTGTTTCAATTACAACAAATTTGGTCATAGAGCTACTCAGTGCAGAAGTAGAGTAAATCAAAGTGGTCCATCTTTCTCTAGTCAATACTTCAAGTGTAAGAGGTAAGGTCATAGATCCAATGAATGCAGAAGTATGATAATGAATAACTCTAACAATAGAGGAAATAACAATTCTTTCAATGGGAAATGTTTTGCATGCAATAGATTTGGACATTTGGCTAATCAGTGTAGATCAAGAGGAAATTAATCAAATAGGCAAAGAAATGTTGTATGCTTCAATTGTAACCAATTTGGTCATATTGCAAGATTTTGTAAGAGCAAGAATAATGAAAGAAGAGGTCTAGTAAACAAAAAATAGGTGAGTAGAGACAAGACAAAGGCAAGGGCAAAGTTGATGTAAATGAGATCTAGAATGAAATGAACAAAACATGGGTAAAGAAAAGTGAAATGAATGTTGACAAACGGTTCGCACCAGAATCTGGTGCTGATAATTCCTCTAGGAATTGAATAAGGATCTCTAGCACAGGGGGAGCTGCTTTGAAAATCTAATTCCCCTGCCAAAAAGTAGGTGCCTGAATCTGGCACAATGAATGAAGTTAAAGAAACCTAATACAGACCTGTTGAAGAAAATTCCAGAAGAAAAGAAGTAAATATGATTGATTGTGGAGGAATTGAAGAATAACTACGTGTAGAAATAGTGTAACCAGATGTATTAGGATAGAGCATTTATTACAATGATGAATTAGGTTTTGAGGAGTATAAAAGGTCATCTTTTTCATCATTTGATCACTTTGCATTCAAAGAGAGCTAGCAGAAGACCACCTGAGCCAATATTTCAAGGATTTGAAGTGTGACTAGTGAATTCTTCAGCTAACCCTAATTCCGTGAAAAAAGTATTTTTCTACGAAGCTTTGAACTTGTAATCTTTTGCAATGGATACACCTTTGGTTGTTGATATCACTAAAAGGCCCCAACCCAAATTCAAAAGGCATCCACATAAATCAGTAGAAGTCGACCCATTAGGTGCATTTTCAAGTATTCCATATGGTGTATTACATGTTGAAAATATTAGGGTTTATATTCATGTAAGGATAGATGAATTTGGAGACTCAAGGTTTGTAGATTTATTTGAGAATCATCTAATGGATAAAATTCGCGGTCTTAAACCTGAGTATAAGGCATTGCACAATAAACATTTCATTCATATTATGGGGTTTCCAACTTTTGATGAAGATGAATGGGTCTGGTATGTTTTAAGCCAAATGCATAATGAGTTTATATGGCTTATGAAACATTCCAAGATCACCAAGAATGTCATCAAAATCATGATAGGGTTAAACTCATCTGGTGGATTGCCAATGTTGAAGGCTATAAAGAATCAAACTGTGACTGATGCAACTAGTGCCAAATTCAACAAAAGGGTAATGACTATCAATGACATTATTGATGCAGATGTTAAGTTTGCTTCAATGGTAATTGGTTATAAGATTTATCACTCCAACAGGGAGAACTCTATTTTTAGAACAACCATATATGTTTCATACCAAATACTAAAAGAAAATGCAGATTATGACCTGTGTGAGTTATTGTAGAACCAACTAATTGAGAACTTGAACAAAATCAAGAAAGACAAGAAAAACACCTTTAAATATGGTACATTGGTTATGTGTCTATTTTTATACTTCATGAATGAGGTACCTGGAGTAAAGGGTGTGCACTAGACTAATGACAAGCCAGTTGTTATTCAGATTAGAGATCATCTACACAACATTGGTGACTATAAAGCATAGAAAATTACAATCTAGGGATACTTCAAGAACTTTCAGAGTATGATGCATTTAAGAGAAAGAATCCCTAAATCAGTTGTTGAGAAGTACAAGAATGACATATGTTTCATGGTGGACACTGATCAATGCTTAATGGAAGCGGTAGAACCGAGAACTGTTTTGATCATGCCTATGGGGTATGAAGTAGATGAGAAAATTTTGAATATGTATGCTCAACACCTTTTGAGAAAACTAAAGGACACAACAGTTGAAAGATTTGGGACATATGAGGAGTTAAGTATGAAACTGCATGTTGATCTCAGAAAACCTAAAACCAATAGGAAAGTAAGGAAAGAAGTTGAGCAATTGGCTAAGAATCTAGGCTTCACCAAGGAGGCTATGAGGCAATTTAGGGAAAGAACTTAAAAGGCTGATAGGGAGAAACAAGATAAGAAACAAGGAAGTGCTCTGGTAGAATCCTCTTCCACATCAAGGACTACTAGGAGCTCTGTTGCTGCCCCTATTCCCCCAAAACTTGCCAATCATGAGAAACCAGAAGGCAAATCATTTGGAAAAGAAGGGAAAAGAGTAAAAACTAAGGCCACCCGGACATACAAAAGCATGAAAAATGATGAAGAATAAATTGATTTTGATATTGAGATCAAAGAGTTGAAGGTCTCAGGTACACAAGTAGCCAAGGTAACTAAGGAGAAGCCCTTTGAAAGCAAAGGGTCAAGCAAGAGGCAAAAGACTGAACACATGTTGAAAATCCTACTCTCTCTATGGATGACATTATCAAATCAGTCACTGCAGACGGGAACTTAAGGCGAATGATTGAATTCTTTGATGATTACAGTGATGCTAATAAGAGGGTTCTAGAGGAAGCAACAGTCAAATATTTGAATATCTACAATAAGGCTTTGATTGAAATAATTTTTGAAATTCCAAAAAGTCTTCCAGATATTCTAGAATTAAGAAAAGAAAATGCAAAAGGTAAAGGCATTGAGACTAGGGAGGATGTGTTGATAAATCTGTGCCCTCAGATTACTCCAGATCAGATGAACATGATATTCAAAGAAGTAAAGGATGATTTTAGGAGCAAGAAGACAATGAATAAACTCATGCTTGGTGAAATAGATGAGATAGTCAAGGATACTCAGGAGATTCTTTTGAATGCATTGAAAAGACATAATCTTCCTATTGTTAAAGAAGAGATTGATGATGGAAATATCAGATGTTGAAGAAGTGAAGATCAATGAGCAGGAAACTTAGTTTGATGAGTCTTCTATTTTGAAAAAGGAAGCAATGAACAAGGAAGATGAAAAGATGACAGATGAAACTGATGATGCAGGAGGTATTCAAACTCCTCCGAATCAATCAAAAGAAGATACAAAGATGAATGATGAAGCAGATGATCAAATTGAAGATAATTCATTGAAGAATATAGAGCATGAATTAGAAGAATATAAGGAAAAAGAAACATAAAAGGGAAAGGAGAAGAATGAAAAAGAAGAAGGGATTGCAAAGGCTAATGAAGAGCCCAAGCAGGACAACCTTGTTGATAGTATTGATAAGGATCAAAAAGATACATCATCATTTTGGGCAAGAGACAATGCAGAAGAAGTAAAAGAAATTCTAAAAAGAGACAAACAAATTGAAGAAGATCAGAACATTATACAAGGTCCAATAAATTTTCATACCTTATCTCTGGTGCAAAAGATAAAGTCAGCTTCCATTGCTCAAGCTAAGGCCAGAGAAGACATTTTGAAGTCTCACATAGAAGATAATGAGCTACTTGGTCTTGCATCTCGAATATTGGAGAAGATCATGCCCACTTTTTAGAAGGATTCTTCAACATCTCCATCTAGCCAATTGAAAAGTCTAATAATCTCAGTAAGCTCTCATTTTGATTCCCTAGAGAAGTCTGTAGAGGACAACATTCAAAAGGAATTCAATGATAAGAGATTTTATTCTCTAAAGGGGTTGATTGGAGTAGATATAATGGTGTTGGATGCTAGTGTAAAGAGTATTCAAAATGCTCTTATAGAAGGAGGAAATGTATATAAATTTTTCTTATCATGTCCTAAAGTTATAGAGGACACTGAAGATAAAATAAAAGTGTCTAAACAAAAATTATCTAGTGTATCCAAATCCTTTGATCTTGTGACTACATCAATAACAAGAAAGGAGGGTCAAGGGATCAACTTGATTGAAGATATAAAAAAATTGACAAAAGAAAAGGAGAACATAGGGGCAAGGATGAGTGAGCTTTGAGGACTAATTTCCCCCAAAATGGAAGTAATGTTCAATGCTCTGACCGAAACCCAAGTTGCAGCTCAGTCAAGTGACCTAGTTGATCTACAGACGGTAGAATCACAAGCATTCCTATTCAGTGGCCACATCTCAATTTTGAACACTATGAATAAGAGATAGGATAGTGAACTGACATGATTGAAGAACACTTTTGGTGATGTACTTAAGTTTATGTAAATAAGACTTAAGGACTGTTTGAACATATGTAACTTGGTATATAGAATTTTTGTGTAAATTTTGGTTCTGGATCCCACCCCTTGCCATTGATGTCAAAGGGGGAGTGAAGAGCAGTGAAAAATGAGGAATCCAGCAAAGGGGGAGCACTGGAGGATAGTGAAAGGTATAAGTGTACAAAGTAAGGGGGAGTTATTCTGACACTTAGTCATTTTTCACTAAGTGTTGCCATCAATGCCAAAGGGGGAGATTATTGGCAAGAGACACTGATGCGCATGATATGTGTTGTCATTGATAGCAATTAATTCTCTCCTGCATATCTACACATCACAATTTGTTTATACCAGAAGTCAAAGTGAAGATTTGTCTAAGTATGGGTAGTCAGAAACAGAGCATGTGATAGGGACCAGTATCTTGGTCTGGATCTCTCTGGTGGTAAATTAAAGTATGTTATAGATCTTAGGGAGTGATAAGGATTGTCAGGACTATCCAAATCTAGGAATTTAGCCTCCAGTGATGAAGGATTCAAAAGTTATAAGCATCTGAGTATCAAGTTCCAGTTAGACAGTACAGTCAAAAGAAGAATAGGCCAACCTAGCATTTGATCTTGGTCCGAATGAAGAAAAGTTGTTGGTTAAGCAATTTATGATAATCAGTGATTTTGGCTAACATGATTGATGAATTGAGAACACAAGATTTTGGTCCACATTATTGTTTGTGTATGGATTCAGCGAACAGAGCAGAGTTCTTAATAAATGTTCTAACTTTTCTTGATGCCGACTATAGTTGATTGAATCTCTTGATGCAAATATATATAGCCAATGGATTCAAGTGTTTTGGTGTGTGTGTGTGAGATGGATATGATGGAGTAAGAGCAAAAAAGGTAGAAAGAAGTGTGAAGGTGAAGATCTAAGATCTGGATCATGGAAGAGAAGTAAACAAGGCAGAATAAAGATGAAGTGTGTAAGATCAAAATTATGTGCTTAACCAGAACTAAATTCTTGCATTGGTAAATGCTATTGATCAATTCAAACATTCTATAATCTTCTTGTAATCATTTTTGTAGGTAGTGAGCCTCTTGGAGCAGTGAGCTCTGGGTAGTGCACCTTGAAGGCATGTGCCTTCCCCATTTGTAATACTTTTAATAGAGTATAATTTCTTGTGGTTTAACCCCCATCGTGGTTTTTCCCTTAACTGGGTTTCCACGTAAAAATCCTAGTGTTATGTGTGTTGATTATGTTTCTACTCATGTGTTGTTGATTTATGCTTTCATTTGTTAATAAGTGATAAACAAGGTAAATTGCTGCAAGTAATAAAGTTTTTGAGACAACTTATTCACCCCCCCCTCAATTGTCTAGTCTTATTTCTAAAAAATGTTCCCACAAACACATAATGTGCTATTACAATGCATAAAAATAATCACATAAAGAGCTAAGGCTATACTATGGGTTTAGAAGCTGAGTATAACTATGGGGCTATACTACAAAAATATCATAACCATGTATAACCTAGATGAGATTCAACATAAACAAAGTGCACAAAGTAGATGTATTGTTATGGTTTGTTAGCAAAGATAAGACAACATCAAAATATCACAGAGAGTGATTCTACTAGAGAAGCATTAGATAATATATATCAACCCCATCATCATGTATGGACTAGGTCCATTTTTGCTTACTTGCTGAAGGGACACATGGTTTGTATTTGTATTATTTGTTTTTCATCATCTACTGGCTAGAGAGAACTACTATAGGAAGGTAAACATTAAATCAAGAGAGGAGAACAAGTGCCTTAGGGTCATCATGTAGGAAGGTGCCCCCAAGTCACCAATCGCAATGCTATGCCCCCAAGACACAACACACAACAATAAAATAGTGGAGAGGAGCAATATAGAAGAATGATGATACAAATAAAAGAATGATCACAATAGAGGCAGTCCCCTAGTATCATTGACCTTACAAGAATATAAAGGGTCATCCTAGGAGGCCTAAACAACACATAACACATCATGAGGGAACACAACACAAGAGAGAGAAGGGTTAGAAATACTTATCTGATACAACCCAATGCTAAGAGCATACATATCTAGGAGAAGGTCACCCTTGAGAGCAACTATAATATTTTCTACTACGAGTGTGGCTTAAAGAGGGATAATTACTTACCTGATTCATAGGGATAGCTCCTGGCAAACAATTGGTATAGTCATGGTAGGATGGTTCACAAAATGAACTATCCAGACCATGCAGCAAGAGTAAACACAACAAAAACAACTCAAAGATATGAAACAAATGCAGATTTAGTCATTCAATACATCATAGAATTCAAATACAAATTGGCCGGAAACATGCAGGCTTACAATTAGGGCTCACAGGCCTAATTACAAAATATCACAATATGCTCGAGATATAGCTTTGATGCCCCTTTGTACAAAATCTAAACTAAGGATTATGAATCAGTTGCTAACTATTGAGTTCTTCTTCCTAAGGATCTATTACATCAATATATCATCTCTGAATCATAAGATTCCTCTACGTCGGCCAAGGAAGATCACAAATCCAATGAAGAGGTGTAACATGTGTACATGGATAGGTCAGACCTAAATGAGTAGAAATCCTCTACAAATGAATGGAATGATGTACGGATCTCATGGAAGATCGCCACGAACCAAAGATCATTGAATGATGTGTCATTAGGCTCCACAAGTCAAGGATTGCTCCGCAAGTCTTCTCCTTCAGCTGATGTGTTTGAGACTCTTAGGATGTTTGTTCTGAGAAAACAATCATCCTTCTGATAGAGATAACTTTCTGGTACTTGATCCAAATGATTTGAATTTCAGATATGATATAGATGAATGAATCTAGAAGCTAAGTCCAGCTCCGCATGATGTGATATGTAGCTATGGTAGAATGTGGACCAAAATATAGAAACTGCTACTAACTAAACTACCTGAATTGAACTAGAAAATGAAAAGAAATGAACTGAACTGCAAATAAACTAAAATGCAAATGTTTTTGGTTGATGTAAGATTGCTCTTGAACCAAGGATGCTTTTGCATCAAACATCTAGGGTTATTGAAAATGTGATTCCCTCACTTTGTTGGGACTGCAAAAAAATGAAGACGGTCCACTTGAACCTGAGAAATCCATGATGAATATTCTTCCATTCTGTCTTTCCACTTCACAAGATATTCTTTATATTGTCTTCCTCTAATGTTGTGTCCAACTCTACTATCCAAAATGCCTTCAATCTACTCCGGTGCTTGTTGTGGTAATTGTTTCTTCAAGTCTTCTTCCATGATGTTGTCACTAAACTCTGTTTCATGATACTGATATAGGTCTAAAATTTTGAAAATAGGTGATATACCCAATGTCTCTGGTAGCTCCACTTTGTATACATTTCTTGAATCAAACTTTCTGAGTATCCTACAAGGTCCAAACTTCTTCATCTTTAACTTGTTATATGTCCCAACTAGAAATCTTTCTTTTCTCAAGTATACCATCACTTGATCTCCCACTACAAATTCCTTATGTCGTCTCTTCTCATCTTCTTTCTATTTATACTTGTTGTTCATACTCTCCAAATGCTTCTTCACTTGACTATGCATTGTCTTCATATGTTTTACAAATTCTTCTACTTTTGCACTTTGCTTTTCAGTCATACCAGTATCTCTCAATTCTGCAACTCCTCTAGGGTTCACTCTGGTAACAATCTCAAAAGGTGTTCTTCTGGTACTCCTGTTCACTAAATTATTGTATGCAAACTCTACTTTTGAAAGAATCAAATCCCAACTTCTTGCCTTCTCTCCAACCAAACATCTCAACAAATTTCCCAAACTCCTATTCACTACCTCTATCTGTCCATCAGTCTATGGATGAAATGTTGAACTAAACTTCAAAACCATCGTCATCTTCTTCCAAAGTGTCTTCCAAAAGTATCCAAGAAATTTGGAGTCTCTGTTTGAAATTATGCTCTTAGGTAATCCATGCAATCTCACAATCTCCTTGAAAAATAGGTTAGCTACATGCACTACATCAGTTGTCTTGTTACAAGGTATGAAATGTGCCATCTTTGAAAATCTATCCACCACTACAAATATTGAATCATGTCCTCTTTGTGTCTTAGGCAATCTCATTACAAAATCCATGCTTATGTCTTCTGAAGGTCTCTTTGGTACTATCAAAGGTTTATACAATCCAGTACTTTGACTACTTCCTTTTGCAACTTGACAAACTCTACAAATCTACACAAATTTCCTAACATCCTTATGTATTTGAGGCCAAAAATAGTTTTCACATACCAAAGCCACTGTCTTGTCAATGCCCAAATGTCCTACCAATCCTCCACTGTGTTTCTCCTTAATCAAATTATCTCTCGTGGAGCTTTTAGGTATGCACTACTGATTTCCTCTAAACAACATATCTTCTTGAATGAAATAATATAACCACTTACTCCTATCTATCACAACAAGTTCCTTACATGCTTTCCAAGGTTTTACAAAATTAGTGTTTCCCTCATACATGTTCTTCAAGTCATCAAATCACATCACTTCAACTCTCATCTCTGTCAGCAAGTTTCTTCTTCTACTCAATGCATCAACAACTTTATTTGATTTTCTCTTCTTATGCTTCAAAACAAAAGTATAACTCTGCATGAATTCTACCCATCTCATATGTCTTTGATTCAACTTATCTTGAATGTTAAAATATTGCAAAGCTTGATTATCTGTATACAACACAGACTCCTTAGGAAACAAGTAATGTCTCCACTTCTTCAGGGCTTGAATTATGGCATAGAACTATTGATCATAAACTAAATATCTTCTCCTTGCATCATTCAACTTCTCACTGAAATATGCTACAGGTCTACCTTCTTGACTCAACACTGCTCCAATTGCACTTCCACTTGCATCACAATCTACTTGAAATACCTTATTGAAATCTAGTAATGCTAAGATAGGTTGCTCTATTACTTTCTACTTCAACAATTCAAAACTCTTATCTACTCCAGAGGTCCACTTAAAGTCTTTTTCTGTCACCTCTCATTGTCTCCGTCATAGTATTACAAACTAAATTGAAATTTCTAATGAACTTCTGATAGAAAATAGTCAATCCATGAAATGATCTAACCTCTCCAATGCTCTTCGATGTAGGCCATTCAACAATTGCTCTTGCTTTCTTAGGGTCCATCTTCAATCCTTCTACAAAAATCACAAATCCCAAATACAATAGTTCTTCATTCATGAAACTACACTTCTTAATGTATATCAACAATTTTTCCTCTCTCGATCTTTGCAAAACTTATCTAACATGCCACAAATGTTCTTCTTTTGTCTTATTGAAAATCAAAATATCATCCAAATATACAAACACAAACTTACCCAAGAATTTCTTCAAGACTTCATTTATCAATCTCATGAAAGTACTCGACGCATTTGTCAATCCAAAAGGCATCACTAACCACTCATACAATCCTTTATTTGTCTTAAAAGAAGTATTCCATTCATCTCCTTCTCTGATTCTGATCTGATGGTATCCACTCTTCAATTCTATCTTTGTGAAATATCTTGCTCCACTCAAACAATCCATGATATCATCCATTATAGGTAAAGGAGACCTATACTTAACCGTGATCTTGTTTATTTCTCTAGAATAAGTACACATTCTCCATTCTCCATCTTTCTTAGGTGCTAATGCTACAGGTACTACATAAGGACTCAAACATTCTATGATCAAACCTTTTTGCAACAATTCTTGTAGTTGTCTATTCAGTTCTTCATTCTCTTTAGGTGTCATTCTATGTGCTACTTTGTTAGACAAACTAGCTCTCGGTATAAGATCCATGTGATGACTGATACTCCTTATAGGTGGCAATCCTTCAGGTACATTATCTGATATGATGTCTTCATACTCTATCAGCAACTCTCTTATCTCCTTCAATTGTGATTCTTCATTCTACTTCAAGGTTTCAGGCTTCTTAGGAATCAAGTCATAACACATATTCTCATGTCTCAAATCATCCATAAATTTTCTTCCGTCTACCAAATAGATTCTAGCATTCCCACATACTTCGCATTTAGGATCATCTTCTAAAGGAATCAAGGTAATTCTCTTCCCATTTGATGTTATAGTGTATGTGTTCTTTCTCCTAGATCATGTATAGCTTTTCTATCATATTGCCAAGGTCTACCCAATAAGATATGACAAACATCCATAGGGATAATATCACACAAGACTTCATCATGATAAGATCCAATATGAAATTTCACCAACACTGTTCACTCACCAATACCTTATGATCATCTTGAATCCATTCTATCTGATACAGCTTAGGGTGTTTCAATCTTTCCAACTTCATCTTAGTCACCATCTCTTCTGAAACTAGGCTATCCAAACTACCACTATCAATTACAACTTTACAACATTTACCTCCTGATTTGCATCTGGTTTTGAACAAACTCTTCCTTTATGGTGGTTTCTCATTTGTCTCTGCTTGAAATAGTGCTCTCCTCATCACCAGTGTTTCTCCTTTCTCTAGTTTACCAACTAAATCAGGTGATCCAACAGGTTCTTCTTCCACATAAGTTGCTCTTCCACCATTCTCTATCCTCTTGCCTGTACTTCCTTGATTACATTCAAATGCTCTATCCTTCACATTGACACTTGAAACAAGTTCCTCTGAATGTCCTCTTATCAAATCCACTTCCCTCTCTTCTCAATCTTTTGTATTGGTATAAATTGTAATTATCTCTGTGATGAAAATTTCAGTCATTGCTTCAGTATGCATTGTTATCTCTGTTCTCCTTGAATGTGTTGTCAAACTTGTTCTACTCTGGATATGATCTTTCTCCTCTGGAAAATGTTCTGCCTTTATGAAATTTACCTCCTCTACCTCACTGTATTTGATCATGCCTCTTATTCAACTTCTCTTCAACTTTCAAGGCAAACTACTATGCTTCCTCCAAAGATGTCATTCTCACTCAACTTAGTCCTTCTTGAATGTTCAATCTCAGTCCATTGATGTATCTGGCCACCCTCTCTTTGCTTGCTTCACTATGTCCTGTCCTTATAATCATCTTATGAAATTCTTCAATATACACCTTCACAAATTTCTCCTTTTGTCTTAGGTTTTGTAATCTTTTCAATAGCTCCAACTCATAGTCAGTAGGTATAAATTGATTCTTCAATTTTGTCACCATTCTATCCCATTTTGTAATCTTTTATTTTACTCTTCTATTCCTATCCAACTAAACTTCTTTCCACCATATAGCATCATGTCCTTTCAACTTTGTGTTTGCAAATTTCACCTTCTCCGAATCTTCAATTTCTTCATATTCAAAGTATTCTTCCATGTCATTTATCCAATCAATCAATTCTTTAGGGTTTAAATTGCCAGTGTAATTTGGCACATCAACTCTAGGTATTTTCCTGATCTTTGAAATAGCTCAGAACATCTTTACTTTATCTAATTCTTCTTCTTCGTCGCCTCCTAGAGTTTCACCATTGTTCAACAGATTGAAATTCCTCTTCATCATCACTTTCAACATTAGGTCTCGGTGTCAATCCTCTTCACCTATCTTCTTCAACAGTATCAAATCAAATTCTCATTATTCTCATCATTTCCATCAGCTCATCCATTCTACCAACCATTGTTCCAATAGCAACAACTCTCCTCAACAGCATTCTTCCTAGGATCAAGTGTAAACTGCCTCAAGTTCAGCAATTGGGCTACAAGGTGGAAACTACCTCACAATCAGTGATTGGTTATGACACAAGTAACTTGCCTCAATTCAACGGTCTATCCACAACAAGATCTTATGGAATTCCCTCACCAACTTTGCTTAATTCACTCCTAAAAATTCAAATTTTCACTCTGATATCACTTGGTACAGTCACGACAGGAGGGTTCACAGAATGAATTATTCAGACAATGTAGCAAGAGTAAACACAATGGAAACAACTCAAAGATATGAAACAAATGAAGATTCAATCATTCAATTCATCATAGAATTCAAATACAGATTGGCTGGCAACATGTGGGCTTATAATTAGGGCTCACAAATTTGATTACAAAATATCAAAATATGCTTGAGATATAGCTTTAAAGCCATTTCATACAAAATCTAAACTAAGGATTATGAATCAATTGCTAACTACTAATTTCTTCTTCCTAAGGATCTATTACATTAATATATATCATCTTTAGATCATAATATTCCTCTGCGTTGGTCAAGGAAGATCACAACTCTAATGAAGAAGTGTAACGTGTGTACACAGATAGGTCAGACCTAAATGAGTAGAAATCCTCAACAATTGAATGGAATGATAGGCGAATCTCAGGGAAGGTAGACCATGAACCAAATATCATTGAATGATTCGTCATTAGGCTCCACAAGTCGAGGATTGCTCCACAAGTCTTCTCCTTTAGCTGATGTGTCTGAGATTGTCAAGATGCTGTGTTTTGAGTAAATAGTCATTCTTCTAATAGAGATAACTTTCTGATACTTGATCCAAATGCTCTGAATTCTAGATATGATGTAGATGAATGAATCTAGAAGCTAAGTCTAGCTCTACATGATGTGATATATAGCTGCGGTAGAATGGGGACCAAAATACAGAAACTTCTACTGACTGAACTACCTAAACTGAACTAGAAAATGAAAAGAAATGAATCGAAATGTGTTGGGTGAATATTTTGTCGTTTAGCTAACTAACGGCAAAATGGTTATATCAACCACAGTGTGATGAGATAAATCTCTCCTCTCAGCAAGGGGAGGTTCCCTTTTAACTATTACAAACTTATTTACACTAAATACTAGCTTTGGGGGTGTGTTACATTCATCCTTTTCTCTTCTTTCAGAAAAGATGTTTGGAATGTTTCACAGTAATATTCAATAATGCTTGTACACTTATACATTGAAGCACAAAGTCTTCAACTTACTTCACAAATAGATTCACAAACCAAGTGAATAATCTCAAGTACAAAGTCTTCAAATTATCCCCAGAAAGATTTTAAAAGTAACTGTATCACCAATTGGAGCACAAAGTCTGTCAACTAACAACACCACTAATTCACATGAATGTGATTGAAAATCATAGCATAAAGTCTACAAGCTCTCAACACGATTCATATACAAAGTGAACAACTACAAGCTCAAAGTATTTATAATCCTTCACCAAGAAACACTTTCAACACACATAGATTCAAGGAAATAATATAACACAAAGTTTATATATCTTATCTTGAATGTCCTCCAATCATAATAACCAAGCACCACTTTATCCAATCAATCAACAAGAGAAATCAGCAAAAATGCCATATGTACATCCTCGCTCATACAAATTTGATTCAACACAAAGTTTGATATCAAAACTTGCCTTCTTGATTGATTGGAATTGATCATACAATTTGAACACAAAGTCTCAAAGTTGAGTCTCAATTTGGGCAGCACTTTGTTGCATAAGATTAAAGATATCTATTACAAAAGAGGCCCTCTTTATTTATAGGGAGGAGCCTAGAGCAAAAATAGGAAATTTATAAATACTTTGACTTATTCAAAAATAGGAGTCCTTATTGATTTGGGACTTCCTAAGTTTTTACATGTAATTACATATGAGAAAAATACATGTAACTATGTCCAAAACTGATTCAAAAGTACATATGAAAAATAGAAAATATACTAAGGCAAAGATCACATTTATCAACTCCCATCAACATCCTTCTTGAGAGAAACTTCCATCCATTGTTATCACCATTTGCATCTCTAGGCTGTCTGGTCCAAAAGTATCCTTGGAAATGACACAAGTTATTGTTACTGAAACTTTCACGAAGGTAGTAACCTTCACATGTTATCCCAGAACTACATTGAGAATGTCCAAGGTCAACTGTGTATCCGACAACTCATCCATAGGAGCCACTGAGAAAGCTTGATCTTCGAACTCCTTTGGATCATGTTATTGAGTGCCTGTCTTTTCATTTGTGGAAAGAAACTTTTGGTCTCTTTGACTGGAAATTACAGTAGTGAGGGAGAATTGAGCATTTGCATGGGCTTTGAAGGGCTAAAGTGTGATTAGAGCAAAAAACTGAGTGAAAATGGGCTAAAGTTAACAACTTGAAAATTTTCCCAGAGTTAGAAAATTTTCAGGGAGTGAGTGCACGGGCGGCAAAAATTACCACCCTTGCATGTGGAGGAAATTGCTTTTGTGCACGAGTGGCAAAAATCGCCGCCAATGCATGTGACAAAGGACTTAACATGCACGAGCGGCAAAAATCACCGCCAATGCATATGATAAAGGACTTAACATGCACATGCCAGTGCATATGACAAAGGGACCAACATGCACGGGCGGCAAAAATCACTGCCAGTGCATGTGACAAAAAGACTAACATGCATGGGTGGCAAAAATCGCTGCCCTTGCATGTGACAAAGTGACCAACATGCACGAGCAGCAAAAATTGCCGCCCTTGCATGTGACAAAGTGACCAACATGCACGGGCGACAAAAATTGCCACCCTTGCATGTGACAAAAAGACTAACATGCATGGGTGGCAAAAATCGCCGCCCTTGCATGTGACAAAAAGACTAACATGCACGGGCGGCAAAAATCGTCACCCTTGCATGTGGCAAAAAGACTAACATGCACGGGTAGCAAAAATTGCCGCCCTTGCATGTGACAAAGGGCTTAATATGCACGAGTGGCAAAAATCACCGCCAGTGCATATAAAGATGCAATGGAGGCAAAAATCACCGCCAGTGCATATAAAGATGCAATGGAGGCAAAAATCGCCGCCAGTGCATATAACAAAAAATTACTAACTCCTAAAAAGTGAAATTTTCAATTAGACTTGTTTTGCAAAATTCAAGAAACCAACACAAATTGACACTCAAAAGGATGTTCCAAGGCTAGGAGACCATGCACAAAGGCAAATGCAATTCACCTTGTTTTGCATGTTTAGAGTTGTAGGCTACAAAATGGACAAATTTTGTAGGGGTCATCCTACAAATTGAGTGCAACCAAATTTGAGGATAACAAAATGCAAACAAACTAAAATGTAAATGTTTTTGGTTGATGCAAGATTGCTCTTGAACTAGGGATGCTCCTACATCAACAATTCTTGTCTATCAACCTAGGATATCTCTAATGTGTCACTCTTGTTGATATTGCATTAACATTAAGTTTAGGTTGACAAGAGGCTTTGGTGGGTTTCAAAGAGTGGTATCCAATACCAGCAATGCAGTCAATTCCAACAACTAGTAAAGGTACTCTAATTCCATGTTGATTTATGTCACAACCGTTACCTACATGGTCACAATTGTTATAAAGGATTTTAAATCCTTGACCATAGAGGGATGTTATTTCCTTAGAAGATGGCGAGGCCTTGTAGGTATCATAATCTATAGTATAATTAAGAGTATTGTCTTTGTTTTCTACCAAGGAGACTTTAGGTTTCTTAGGTGTTTCCAAAGATTGTTTTGATGAGATCAATGCAACTTTTGATGTGTCAGGGTTATTAATTTTATATTCCTCTACACTACAAGGATTAAAATCTAATGAACCCAAATTGTCACCAAAAAGTGCATTTGATGTTTTAGAGTCTTGCACAACATTGTCGTGGAAAGAGGTGTTGATGAATCCACGTGTACCTTGTTTAGACTTTTATGATTGTTAACTAGTTTTTGTGTTTCAATATGTAAACAATTATTTGGTCCAGGATTTGCTTCAATGGTGTGGAATTTGTCTTGATAAATAAACTTTATTGATCTATAAAGAGTAGACAAAATTGCCCCCATGGCATGGATCCATGGTCTACCTAGAATCATATTAGATAACAGTGAACTGGGCATGACATGAAAAAGGGTAGATAAAGTCACAGGATCAACCTTTACAAGTAAGGTTATAGTACCTATAGATTGTTGACCATGATTATCAAAGCCATTAATGTTAATTTTATCTAGTTTAATTAAAGCAGTGTCAATTTTGCTTCTATGTAACAATTCAATGCCACAAACATTAAGAGAAAATCCATTGTCAATCATAACTCACTTTATCAACTTTTGATCAACTTGGACAAATATTTTTAGAGGATCATATTGGTTTTGAACTTCAATTGATGGACATCACTAAGGAAGTGAAGACCATGGATGGCTCTTCTTTGGTTGCATGTTCAAACCCTTTGATAATCACTAAAGAGATAATTACCAACAATTCTCTTAACAACACTTTACCTTCTCCTCATTCCAATGCTCTCCCATCAAAACATGAAGTATTGATGGATGAAGAAAGGTCTCTCACATTGAATCCTTTATGGATGGATGTTAAGCTTAAAGAAAGTAAAACCAATGTTAATTCAATCATCACTAATAAACTTATTCATACTACTAAGGGGATAGTGGATAAGTGTATTAATGTTCCTAAACTCATTTTACATTGGGAACCTAATGTGCTTCCTTCCTTCACATCGGTGATTACGGTTCGAGGTGCTCCAATACCACCTAGACCCCCAAGTTACATTCTTAATTTTGCAAAAAAAAATTACTCAAGGAAATCAAGTGTATGAAAATGTGTCATAGCAACCCTATAATAATGTTGTTGGTCACACACACAATATGTAAAATAATAAACAAAGTAAACAACAGTCAAACATTTTGTTCACTTTACCAACTTCTCAACCTATTCTTCCTCAACCACCTCGTCTTACTCAAAAGGTGGTCAAGTTTATGATCTTGTTGAGCAGCTTTGTGCTACTCCTACTAATATCTCTCTGGGAAGATTTAAAAAAGGTGATCATACCACCTGCTATTAAGCGTAATGATGTAGAAGCTCTGTTAGATTGTATGCATGCGATGAAAATGGATATTCTATTTCAACAACATGAATTACCATCACTTGTAGTTCAAAATGAAGATGATCTTCCTATAATCTTTATCACAATAAACACAATGTTGATAATGCAAGTTATGATTGATAGTGGATCAACTCTTAATGTTTATGGAATTCATTTGTTACATAAAATTAAGGTTGATACATCTTTAATCAAACTAGATAAACTTAACATCCATGGATTTGATAATGTTGGTAGACAATCCCTAGATACCATAACTTTACCTATAAAGGTTGGATCCGTGTCATTATCTACTCTTTTCCATATCATGCCTAGTACACTTTCCTATAATATGATTCTCAGTAGACTGTGGATTCATGCCATGGGGGCAGTTTCGACTACCCTTCATAGATCAGTAAAGTTTACTTACAAAGGTAAACTTCACACCATCAAAGCTGATCTGGAGCTAAAAAGTTGTTTACACATTGAAGTACAAAAGCAAGTTACCACTTAATTCTAAATAATTTAAAAGTTGATTCATCAATACCTCTTGCCATAGATAATGGTGTACAAGATTCAACATCGAATGCAATTCTTGGTAATGATTGGGGTTCATTAGACTTTACTCCTACCTTTATAGGGGAATATAAACTCAATAACACTGAAACATCAAAAGTTGCATCAATCTCATCCAAGCAAGCTTTGAAACTACCTAAGAAACCTAGAAAGTTTCTTAAGTAAAAAACAAAGACAATACTTTCACTTACACTATGGAATATGAGACTTGGGAGAGCCCACCTTCCCCTAAAAAGATGGAGTCTCTCTATGGTTGTGGATTTCAAATCATCTACAAAAATTGCAACTACGTAGGTAATGGTTGTGGTGTAAACCAACAAGGAATTAAGGTCCCCTTAGAAGTTGTTGCACATAACACTTCTACTAGTTTTGGATATTGTTCTTTGAAGCCCACCAAAGACTACCATCATCCTGCTCTTAATGTTAATACAATATCAACAAGTTTAAGACTAAATATGATATATCCTGAGATGATAGACATGGATTGTCCACCCGGAAATATCATGTTGTAATAGTTAAGTATGTCTCCCTCATTTCGCCACACTTGTTGTACCACCTATTCTAGTTGCTCTCAACGATGGCCTCCTCCTAGATATATATATTTCTAGATTTGTGTTGTGTTCAATGTTGTTTAGGCCTCCTTGGATGACCCTTGATACTCTTGTAAGGTTAAGGATACAAGGAGACCACCTCTTTTGTGACACTTCTTCTATTTGTGTCTCTATTCTTCTACTCTCCTCCCTCTTATTGTAATTATTGTGTATTGTTCCTTGGGGGTATAATGTTGTGGAGAATATATTAGAGGCATTTCCCATGTTGTGACCCTAATTCACTTTTGTCCTTTCTCTCATTTTTATTGTTTATATTATTCAGTGGCTCTATTAGTTGGCATGTGATGAAAAAAATAAATACGGATAAGGACCATGTGTCCCTTCAGCAAGAAAGAAAAAATGGACCTAGTCCATATATGAAGATGGGTTTGATATATTACTGATTCTTGACTAGTAGAATCACTCTGTTTTGTGATTTGTATTGTGAAATTTGTTGTAACAAATCTTTACAATACTCGAAATCTACATCTATACACTTTTGATTGATTAGTATCTCACCTTGTAGCTACACTAAGTTTTGAGATACCTGAAGTATAACCTCACGAATATACTTGGTTCCGAACCTACAAATGTAGCCTTGGTATATTATACTATATAATAAATATCTTAGAATATATTTCCTAACCAAATCTTATATGTTGTTGATTATGTTAGCAAATGATAATGGTGTGTTTGTGGGAACATTTGATGATCATGGAACATGTCACCTTTAGGGCATGGGCTTTGCAAAATCTCTTGTTCCCTTCGGTGTTTTTACTTTACCTTAAACGTGGTTGATACTAGCAAGAGGGATCAACCACTTTAATGTGAGGGCATATATCATGGTAACTGCTTGATTATTTTGACATTGACAAAGCGTGTTTGTGTACACTTTCTTTTCACTATAAGGCATCTCCATGATGCAGGTGGGGTTGAGTACTTTGATCTATGGCGTTTATGTCCTTTTCACTATAAGGCGTCTCTGTGATGTGGGTGGGATTGTATACTTTGAGCACATGGTTCCTTTTCACTGTAAGGCATCTTTGTGAGCCGAGTACAGTTGCATTTTAAAAGTCATTCTACAAAAGGCAGGATGATGTAACACTTGAGCTAGTTGCACATCCTTTTAACAAAGTCCTCATCACCAGGCGGGTTTCAATCTTGAGTCATTTACCCTTAAGTGTGTCTTTGATGGTTGTGGTAGCATAGCTCAATTCTCAATTGTGTTTGGTGTGTCTTAGATAGTGGAGCATAGAAATGATCTTATCCCTATCACCTATGTTTTCTATGTACAAGATGTATAGTGTGTCGATGACTCACTCTATAGCACTCATGTATTTCGTGTGTCTTATGTGTTTTCCATGGGTGTCTGGCATGTCTTGCATGTTTTATGTGTCTTTGATGGTGGTGCATAGAGATAAGCTCCCCCCATCACCTAGTTAGGATTATATATATATATATATAGTTTAAATCATGTCTTCTCTTCATGTCTTCTCTGTGTATTGCATGATTGTCAAGTTTTTTCTTATGTTTGCCTGAGCTTGGGGGCTAGAAATGGTCCTTCAAACTTAGGGTGTGTCTTTGTTCTAGTGTTTGATGTATTTAATATGCTTTGCCCATACTTTAATGCATGTACTAAATCGTAAGATCATACACACATTAAAGTGGGGGCTAAATGTTATGGAGTAAAAAGTGGAAACATGCCTTTTTACCTCCTAATTTAGCTCGTAGGTTTGTAGGTTCCCATGATTACATTATACATGCAAAATATTCATCCCGATGCAAAATCCCCTAAAACTCATGTCAATTGGGAACTAGTGACCCATTTTATGCCTTACCCCAGACCAAAAAGGTACCTTGGGACTTAGGCACCCATGCTCAAGTCATCCTTGATTGGTTAGGGAGAATTTCAAAGCATGTAGGCATATGACCTTAAAATGGGTCTCTCCTTGTTGACTCTTTCAATTAATTTTACAAATGGTAGTGGGAAAGAATATATAAGTGTTTTGTTGAATTCATTTCTAATGTAGATGGATATTACAAACTTATGATCTTGGAGAAAAGAGCATTCAAATCATTCATTGTGTCATTGTTACAGATTTATGTTTGTATTGTGTCTGTTGTTGCAAATTTAGAATCATCATCCATCTCTTTATGAGTTGAAGGATCTTCATTCTCCTAAGGACTTCACCTCCGAGGTGTCATCATTATTGTTTGAATCATTTCATCATTTAGTTTATCTTTAGCCTCTACCCTACGAGGGCATGCTTTCTCTCTAACAATAGTGTTGGGAAGCTTGAATGCTATTCTAGGATTTGACAGAAGCAAATCCCTAAACACCTCAATCCCCAAACTACTTTTCTTCTTATGTGCAAATTACAGGTGACTGAAGAAGTGAAGGTATAGGGAGGTTGTGTAAGGGAAAAGGTTTCAGGATTTGAAAGTAGTTTGTAGAAATTCCTCTGTGGAAGACTTGGATGCCCACCCTAACATCCTTTTGTTGAAACAAACACTGAATCTGGCATTTGGACGCCCTCTACAACATTTCTCTAGTTCTAAGTTTTAGGAGATTCATAATTTTAAGAATTGAGCACCTGCACCAATGTCCTTTGACATCTCTGCTTCTAGAATTAGGTTCTCCTCTGTTCACTAATCTCGGTGCTTCTTTCGTATTATCGATATCTATCACAGTTTGAAATTTATGCTTCGTTCATTATAAAACTAGGGTTTAGTGCATACTTGACCTAGGGTTTGATAAAAGGTTTAGTTAAATCACATCTTTCTATAGAAAACATGAGCACAAAATTAGTAGCTGAGTCCTCCTCCTTTTGGTAGTGACTTACCTCAATTGTGTTCTTGAATGTTATTGAGAAAGAGGGTTTGATCTAGTGTACAAACTAGCTTGCATCATTCACATTTTTCCCCTTTAACACAAGTACATATTGGCAAAAAATTATATGGGAAAATAAAAATAATCACGTCTTAGGATTATTTGGTTTAAGTGTTATGACCCATACTTAGTGGGTTCCTCTATCACACATTGACTACCCTAGAGCTCTTTGGACCAAACTATAGGAAATGTATGGAGACCCCAATGAACCTCCATTCCCAGATAACCACACTATAGACATGCTTCTTTCCCTTGATGATGCTAATGATCCTTTCTATGATGATGATACTGAAGAGGAACTTGTGTATTGGGAAAGTCTTGAATGTACTGATGACACAAAGACATACCTTCTTGCTTCTCTTCTTACTACACCTCCTATATTGGCAGATATTTTTCCACCATCTATTGTTGCTTCATTAAATATTAGAGTCACTTCTTTGAGAGCTTCCAACACTTCCTTGCAGTAGGATAACCATATTAGTCTTCCTAGAATTGTTGATTGAGACATATTTCTACCTAATATTGCTTGTCTATTTGTAGAGTCTCACATTGTTGACTTGGAAGCACACTTGAGGACATCAATCTTCTATTTGATGACAATTTTGATGAAGCTACATCACTATTATTCTCTTTGGATATTCATGCTCTATATCTTTCTACACATGGTTCTAGATTGTCATCTTTATCTATTAGGAATCTACCTAATTTGATTATGGCATCGACATGGGGACACTTGACCAATCTTCGATGACATTGAAATGGGCATCATCATCCTTGGATAAGCTTCATTATGATTCAGGTACATACATACAGCTTCCTACATATTCCTATTTAGAATGGGGAGATATCCTTCATCTTTAGTTGGTTTCTTTTCTTCCCAAGGGAAGGAACATTGTTTAGAATTCTTGGATCTACATTTGCATCCTTTGTTAAGTATCTAGCCTTACTACAGCAAGACATGTATTATGGGGGGGTCTCATACACCTTCTATCATTTTCTCTCCTATGGGGGAAACATTTATTATACTTAGTTAAAGTAGTACTTCTTCACTTGTATAATTTTCATGCATCTTTTATCTCTTTTGGAGGGTATTTTTTTTCCCACAGGGTTTTCTACCTTTCTCCACTTCATGAGAGATTACTTTGTACATGGGTACCTCACCAGGCTTAGCAGTTAGGACCCATCTCTTCTTGTACCCACCTAAGCTATTCTTAAGGGGGGTGCTAGTGTATATTTTACCCCACACCTAGGTAAAATACACGTCATATTTTGCCTCACACATGGGTAAAATATAAGAGTCATAAGTCTAGTTAGGTGTCTATTTAAGTGTCCTAGTTGATCAAGTCAAACTTGTTGAAAAGGACAAGACAACTGAGAGGTGGGGAGTGAATCAATTGTAACCAATATTTCAAAACAATTAAATCAATATCCATTTAAACACAGTTATTGTAATTAAGCATGAAATTAGAAACTTAACACGTTCACACATTTCAACACATAAAACACAAGATTTTTACTGTTTAGGGTAAAATTGTAGATTTGTCTCAACTAGGTTAAGTACTATTATCTCACCATGCTAAACATTGGAAGGACAAGGATTGGGCTCTAGATCAAGCTACTAATCACTCTGTCTATCCCTTATGCTCACGTGATCTAATTTCAAGAGCCTAACTAAAGTTTTATTAAGTGTTTTGTGCATAAACCAAGTAAAACCCTAATTATGCCTTAAATCAGAGATATTCAGATACTAATAATGAAATAGGAAAAAATAATCATAGAAATGTAGAGAAAGAGTTTCAAAGGCTATGCACCTAGATTTTGAAGGCCAACTAGACTAGGGATCCAATTACAAAGTCCTGAAAGTTCCTGATGCGAAAAATCCTCTGTACAGGCTATTTGGTACTCCTGAATGGCTTCTAGATCCCAGAAATTTCCTCTAATTGGACTAGGGTGCTCACTCCTTAGTCCCGCAAGTGTTGAAATCTATAAATTCAAAAGTCTGTGATGATTATACCCATAATATCCTCCTTTCTGTAGCTTCTTTCTATCAGAACCTGCAAAATACGATTTGCACCTACAAGAGAAGGAGAAAGATGTTGCGGTAATATAGGAGCTTGCCTTAGTGAAGCCCCATCTTTGGTATTTCTACCTCAACAATAGCTAGAGATAAATAATTGTAGAAGTGTGTGTAAACCTAATAATGTGTATGCAAAAATATCAAACCCTAGATGTCTCAATCAAGGGAAGATCAAAAACTTGATTTTAACCAATAAACACATACAACTTTAGCTCAAGGAGAGGAAAACAAATGAATACTTGCATGAACAAGAAGATGAATCAGCAATGTCCACAGAGGATCTCCAAGCTCGATGTTGGAGGCTTCAACCGTTCTCCCGATCATACAAAAGTTGTGCAAGCCCTAGAGAGAGAAAGATAGACTCAATATCTTGATTCCTAATCTCTATCCATTGTCTCCATGATAACAAATTCAAATAACTTTCAAGAGCTTTAACAAGTCACTAATCTTCAATGGCAGTTTTGGTAGAGTTTGGGCATCAATCTTGCATAAGAATTGTGAATGATGAAATGATTTTCAAAAGTCTTTTTACACCTAGTTTTAGGGAAATTCAAATTTTGAAATAACGTCTCGATATCAAGCAAAAAATGAGAATTTGAAAATAGAATCCTGAGGCATACAGCGGGAACTAACACCCCACCAAAATTCAAAATTCTAGGAAATAGGGGGGACTAGGGCGTGGACACTCGAGTTGAAGCCCCTATTTTCCACTGAGATCTACTTTTTGGTGTCCCAAGAACCTGTAATTCAAATTCCCTTTTCAGGTTCCATCAAAAGGTTACCTCAAAAAGTGAATATTTTGCAACTTGACTTAGTCAATTAGGGTTTCAAGAAGGTTAGGAAGAAAAAGGTTGAGGGGTCACCCAAAGCAAGGAGGTAAACTGAGGGAAATTGTACCATACCATATAAGAGGACAATTTCTTAGGTTACATTCAGTCCCCACTTTAGTGGCCATATGAAACTACATGCATATGAAACTAAAGGAAAGTAAATACATCAATCATGAAAAGGATACCCAAAAGGATACTGTAGAGGAATCTGAAGTGTTGTCACCAAAAAGGAAGAAGCCCCCGAGTCTACAATCTTGCAAGACCACAAAGTTAGGAACCGCAACCTTCAAAGGAACACTTGTCAGAAAATCAAAACCAAATCAACCTTTAACCACCACCAATGCATTAGTAAAAAAACACTAAGGGAGTTGAGTGATGAGACATGATGAGGGAGGAAACTGAGGGAGATATATGCCCCCCTTGTTTCTACTTGCTTAGTCCAAAAAGTAGAAATAAGGAGATATCCACGCGTGTTAATTTTGGGGAAGCTTGATGAGAAATATGTTATGAGGGTCATTTGAAGAAACAATGCTCAAACACAACACATTCGGTAAGGAAGAGAGCGGAACCAGGATTCCAATGCAACAAACGGCATGAAAATTGGAGTTTGATAGTTCAAGATAAGGGCTTGAGAGTAATCCTAGGGATACAAATTCTCACTCATTTACTTTATGTAAAGGGAGCTGTCACTTATCATTTACTCATTCTTGTTTCTTGTCATTGTAGAAGAGAAGAAGAGGATAAAAGGAGGACAACCATGTCAAGATGACGCCTGTATCGGCCACCACGACTAGAGATGGTCCAAGCCCAAGTAGCGGCGAGGCATTTCGAGGCTAAGGTAGGGTCCTAATCTTGCACTTCTGTCTTCTTTCACTATACTTTTGTTTTGACTAAGTTATAATTTACCATGCCAAGAGGGAGGGAATGGACAGGGGTCCCTAAGAGGGGCACCTAGGTCTACCTAGGGAGCTAAAGTCTCTCTGGGGTGCCCTAGTTTCATAATGGTGCCAATGTCCCTCTAGGTGCACTAGTCTTCCTAGGGCGCCAACACTCTTTTCTATTTTTGATAGCTGCTTTTGGTTTCTAGAGGGGATTCTAATATTCTTGTTTTCTTTTTGATCTGCAGGACATCCCTGAGACACATGAGCACATAGGTGGTCACCTAATGGTGCTTCTACGAGAGCATGCTATCTCCTTGTCTGCCACAGAGAGAGAGCACTTGTAGGTGGTGGGCCTATGATGGGTATTTGATATGTCCATGATTAGATTCCACTACACTATGTTGATGGCAATGATGGAGAGGTGGAATGAAGATACATCCATGTTCCACTTACCTATAGGCAAGATGACCATCACACTAGAGGATGTATACAGGATCCTTCAACTTCCCATTTGAGGAGAGACAGTGGGGATAGTAGGGAGTCACTCAACGAGGTATACCTACGAGAGTCAGCTATACTTCTTGGGTCACACTATTTCTCAGGCAGAGCGAGGACACATTCAGTTCCATCTTCTAGAGCAGGGATGTAGTGACAATCCCTTGGTGAGAAGGATTATGATAGTCATAGTCACACTAGCCATCGCGCCAGATGGATGAGGTGCTCACCTACACAGGGGTCTCGTTCACACCATTAGGGCTATGGAGGAGCATCATACTATCTATGCATGGGGATGCAATATGCTTACACACCTTTATTGTGACTTGGGGTGATATGTCCATTATGAGATGCATAGTCTTATGATTTACACACTACTATAGGTTTGGGCCCTTGAGCACATCAGGTGCACATGACCAGTGTGTTATCCTATAGAGGCAACATTCACCCACTTGTGTGTTTTCACCTATCCATTAGTCAGGTGTTGGAGTCATGGGGATCTGCTATACTGGAGAGTTGTTTTTGACAGATTATAGCCTGGGGACATCATTTGGAGACCATATCACGGCTAAATCAGATGGCCTGGCAAGCAGAGGCAGTTAGAAAAGATGTAGAGGGATCGGCTGATGGATAGTCACCTCGATCATATCATGGCTTAGTTTTATTTCGATAGGGTGGCACAGCAGTTCAGATAGATACAGGATATTCTTGCAGTGAGTTTGAGCTATGTGCATGTTGTGCGTAGCGCAGTTAGGGCAAATACGGTCTGACGGATGACAGTAGCAGATGTACCACTTAGTGATGAGGAGAGTCTTGAGGATGCAAAGCCAGTGTCAGACACAAATGATGTCAATTGTACTCAAGCATTTCAGACCTGGTGGCACATAGTGCGGCCTGCTCCTATTTTTCCTCACAGTCACCCTATAGGTGATGCTCGACCTTGGGCTGGTCACGCTAGTGACACAGGGGTAGAGGATGATGTTAGTGATTTTTTGGGATACTATAATCTTGAGGAGGATGTGAAGAATGATGAGGATGAGTCAGAGGAGGTCCCATCATAGTACATCTTTAAAGCAAGATCATGACAGGGCCAGCAAGAAGCAAACACTAACGAGGAGACAAAGTTGAGACCATAGTCTAAGGCTCATGGTCCTAATCCTATAGGAGATGCGAGACCTAGTTAGAGAGAGAGGGGAGTGTAGTAGACCTATGCCTCTAGCTACAAATCAGACTACAACACTCATCACACCTTTAGTGATCTGAGATCGATCTTAGTGAGATGGAGATCCAGGTTAGGCTTGATTTATTATTTGTATGCTTTGTATAGTTTATTATTTGTGATATTTATATGGGATTCTAATAGCTATCTTAACCTCTATTTTGCAGTTGGGATGGATGCTTGGTGAGACTTTGTGTCACATCATAGCAGACATAATACCTACATATGTCATAGAGTAGCGAGTGCAGGTGGGTTATTCACCACGATCATCCACTGGGTGCCATGCAGAGATATTATGCCATTTGTCAGGTACATGACCACTATAGAGGCAATGCTAGAGCAGTCTACATAGGAAAGAGAGGAGTTGAGACAGAGAGCTGAGCACACCAAAGCTGAGTTTAAGGTGCAAGGAGAGCAAGCGGTAGTAATTCCTACATTAGAGGGAGAGCTAGCTCTTCATGAGTTCTTACTATGTGAGGTTCAATAGGCGAGACCTAATAGAGATAGGATTCAGGCTGAGAGAGACTAATACCAGAGGATGTACCAGGAGGCACATGAGCAAATGGTAGAGATGAGAGGTGAGATCAGGGGGTTACAATCATGAAGCATCTCTAGGAGTCATTCATGATCTATAGCCACACATGGTCAGGCCTCTATCACTCGCACACCACAAGGGCCTGAGGGTACTAGTGATCGAGGAGTAGCTATGTGATGTATAGATTTTATGCACTACGACATCCCATTTTGTCCTGAGGGATAGTCTACTCAGATGTATATATTTGAAATTGAGGATATATATAATATTTATTTATTTCCATCTATGTGTAATGGTTTTTGATCTATCACATGTGATTTTTTTAAAAATACTAGTGATGATATTGAAATTCTATAATTAATGCTATTGTGATATACTAAAAATTCTTAAAAGAACATATAGTAATAAGTACAATGATCAAGCATTTCACACATAATCCTAATTTTAGTGCTATATTTAGTTAATACAAAAGAGATCTAAGCAAAGAATACTTAAGTAGGATACAACAATGATCAACTGAACAAAGATGTAATGCTAAATGAATAAAGACAAAACAATAATATCTTGTCAAAATCGAAGCTAATCTATCTAATAAATTGGCTTAGGGACATTTAACATTATATCCTTAAGCATAAAATCTTTTGAGATGCACTGCATTAATGGGTTCTTTAAGTGGCATACCTTGCTCATCAATTAATTTATATGCTCCAGATCCAAGGGCTTAAATGATTATATACAGTCCAAGCCAATTAGGGTTGAACTTACCTTTTTCTCCAAGTGATGCATTTATATTGCGTTGATCTTCGTAGAGAACCAAATCTCCAACGTCAAATGAATGTTGTATGACTTGCACATTATAGGATCATTGTATACCTTTTTGATAGGCCTTGAGATGCTCAAGACTATTAATTCACCTTTTGTCAAGCATCTCAAGTTCTTGTAATATTTTCTTGCATTATATGTCGTCATCCATGATGTCTCTTAGGGAAATTTGTAAGGAAGGAATTTCTAACTCCAAGGGCATTATCGCGTCTGTGCCATAGATGAGATTATATGGTGTATTACAAGTAGGAATTCGAATACTTGTTCTGTAAGCCCATACTGCATAGGATATTTGAGTATGCCAATCTTTTTGATGTTTATTAATAGTTTTTTGTAAAATTTGTCCAAGCACTTTGTTTGAAGCTTCTGCTTGGTCATTTGATTGAGGATAATAAGGCGTAGAGAAGCAATGTTGTATATGATATTTTTCAAGGAACGTTTTCACATCATTATTCTTAAATGTCGTACCATTGTCCAAAACAAGGGAAGAATGTATTCCAGATCGAGAAATAATGTTGTCTTGTATAAATCGATAGATTACATCGATAATCGTAGATCGTAAGGGGACTGCTTCAACCCACTTTGTTAAATAATCAATGGCAGTAATGATAAATGTATGTCCTTAAGAGGAGAGTGGGGAAATTTTACTAATTAGATCCAAGCCCCAAATAGAGAATGGCCATGGTGACACCTGGGCTCAAAGCTCTTAAGCGGGAGCATGGATTAGGTGTTTGTGTTGTTGGCATTGTGGGCATCTCTTGATGTAAGCAAAGGAATCTTGTTCCATATGCTACCAATAGTAGCCCATTCATAACAATTTTTGTACCAATGAATTTCCTCTAAAATGCCCTCCATAGGCACCAAAGTGAGCTTCTTCTAAAGCTATCAGAATCTCTGAATTACTTAAACATCAGAGTAAAACACCATTGTAACTTTGTTGATATAAGACATTTGATAGTATAATGTATCACATTAATAGTTTGCATAAATGGATTCAGGAATTCTTAGATGTTGAATTAGGAATAGTTCCATCACACAAATAACTGAGTATATAGGAGAACCATTCATCTATGTATGTATTACCATAGAGTTCTGAATTTGCAACTATAGGATCTTCAATTGTCAGTGTTTTAAGATTATGAACAATGAAAGTAAATTCCTCAGTAGAGTCATCAAGGGATAAAAGAGAAGTTGTGCTTGCCATTGCATCCACATGCTGATTATCTTTCTTGGGAATAGTGTTAAATATGATGTGAATTGTTTTAAGAGAGATAATGCAAACTCATGGTACTAAGATAGCTTATCATGCTTAGTTTGATATGATCCAGTTATTTATTTTACAATTAGCTGGGAATCACCATATATTGTTATGTGTTTAATATTAGGAGCCAAAGTGGCACGAAGTCCTACAATGAGAGCTTCATGTTCAGCTATATTGTTTGTGCATGAGAAGTCTAAGCAGTAAGATAGAGGAATCGGCTTTCTTGTGGGGGGTATCAATATAACACCAGCCCCGGAGCTAGTTTGACATTTTGATCCATCAAAGTATAAATCCCATTTTTCATCCTTAGAGATTGTTAAAATTTGGTCGTGTGGAAATACATCCTAATGTTGTGTAGAAAAGGGTGAAGGAGCTTCAACTAACTGATCATCTAACACTTTCCCTTTAATCACTTTTTGGGAAATGAACTTAAGATCAAATTTTGTTAGTAACATAACCCATGTAGCGAGACAACTTGATAAATCTATTTTTGCAAAGAGATGTTTCAGAGGGTCAAATTTTATCATCACATGTATTTAAGCATTTAAGAGGTAATGTCTAAGATTTTGAGTTGCAAACACTAAAGTTAAGCAATGCTTCTCGATGACAGTGTATCACACTTCATAATCGAGCATAGTTCGACTGACGTAATAGATAACACATTCTTTGCCTTCAGCATTATGTTGTGCTAACAAAGCTACTAGGGCATTGTTAGATGCTGAAATGTATAACATAAATGGTTTATCAGGGACAATGGGTTGCAAAATAGGTGAATTAACTAAGTAATCCTTTAAGTCTTCGAAAGCTTTTTGACATTCATAATTCCATTGAAATTTAGAATCCTTCTATTTAGTGGAAAATTGGATTTGTTAATGTTTTAGTGTTTTGATATTTAAATCCTCCTCTCCACGTTACGTTCAAGGATCTAGAGCCAAGTGTCAAGCACTATCATACCCTAGATCGCTGTGAGATGTAGGAAACTTGGATTAGGGAATTTAATTATCAATTTCTCTTCTCTTATGTTCAATTGACCATTAAAACCCTAATTATGCAAATACAAAAATAAACTAATGAATAACAAAAAATACTCTTATAGACAGAGGTAAAATAGCAAATCACAAAATACCTATTTTTAGGGTTCCAAGGTGAAATAGTCAGGGACACTGGAGTGGGTGCCCAAGTCCAAGGTATCAGTTTCTTTGTGAGATCTGAACCTCCTTCCAACATTGATCATCCCTGTAACTTTTATTTCCAGAAACTCAACTGCGGAGGATACTAGAGTGAGCACCCAAGTCTTGGAAATGCTCTGGTGTCCTACTTTTCTTCAAATCCCAAATCCTTGATGCCTGCCAATCCTTCTGACAACTTCACTTTTCCTAAATGCGACACCTGTAACCTGTAATCACAAGACTTGGTTTGGGGGTTGTGGTGTTTATAGGCTTGCCTTAGTCAAGCCCCGGAGGACACTTAAGTCTCCGAACACCGTTGTCATATAGATAGTGCATGCCCTTGTGAGGCAGAGGCAAAAACCAAAGGAATCAATGATAAAAACATAGTATAATGTCACCTTGTAGTGAATCTCTCATGGGAGAAAGATGCTCTTCATTCCATGAGGAAATTGATGCTCAAATCTGCAAATACAAACACACAAACCACATAAGTCTACTCTTGTAAGACAATGAAAGCCTTGAATCATCTTAGGATGCCAAAATTAGATGAACACAATCTAGTTTCTAAATGAATGCCTAAGCATTCTTTTATATGCAACTACAAACACTCTTGCCAAGATTTTTGTAATTCAAACTTACCATGTCAATAAAGGGACCAAATAACGGTCACAAATTGACACCCAAAAATTAGGACTGCCCCAAAATAGGGTAGGACTAGGGTGCGGGCGCCCAAGTCCTCCCCCCTATTTTGGGTAGGGTACAGCTCAAGGGGTCCTCCTAGGTCCCATTTATCATGTTACCTAGGGCTCATTCCATCGAGATGCCAAAATATGAACTAAGATGTCCTAAATGCATGCAAAAGACTTGAGAGCTAAACCTTATGAGGGAAATGCCCCCAAGGGGACATTTTCTGACATTACATTTAGCCCCCATTTTAATGTATGTATAAACACAAGGCCAATACATGCATTAAAGTAAGGCCACAAACACAACAAACACATCAAGCATGGAGAAGACATGCCAATCACATAGAAGATAGTAACAGGCATGTAAAATATAGAGAAGATAGTTACAGTCACGTAGAACACGAAGAATACAGTCAATGCATAGAAGACACATTAATGCATGGAAGACGGAAATGATATATTTTCTTTTCTTTTTCTCATATATATTAAATGTAGATGCAAGTACTGGAAAGCAAACAAACCTCCCATAATACAGGATGCATTCATCGAGCAAGTCTTTAGACTATATATATGGGGCAACACACATGCAAGACATGCAAAACCTCCCAAAATGTAGGATGCACTCATCAAGCAAGTCTTTAGACTACATATGGGGCAACAAACATGCCACACAAAACAAGGACACCAAACACACACACTTGAAGACACGAAGAAAACATGGTAGACAAGCGATGGTGTTTTCCCTATTTCTAGGCTCATCACCATCTTAGGTACATTATAGGCACACACCAACGATTGCACTTTGCCACAACAATCACCAAAGACACACTTAAGGGTTGAGTTAGTCACAGAACCGCTCCCCGCCTCCGTAGAGGACTTCTAAAAATGATAGGATGATGCAATCTGCTATGAGAAATACACCATCCCCACCTTCACAGAGGGCTTAAGATAAAAAAATGCTATATGTGATATACCGGCTCCGCAAAGGGCTTACATGATTGATTGATTGATTGCAAACAAACTCAGGATGCAGGATGCACTCATTGAGCAAGTCTTTAGACTGTACCTGAGGACAAGCACATAGCTAACATCTACAATAGGCAGCTTATCTTATATATGCCCCCACCTTAAGGTGGTTGATATCATGCATCAATATCAAGCATGTTAAGGTAGGAAGAAAACACACAAGGGAACACTGACTTTCACAAAGCCCATGCCCCTTGGAGGTGACATGTACTTTATGATCACCAAATGTTCCCACAAACACATCCCTATAAGAAACATGTTAGTGTCTATAATATCATGATAAACAACAACATCAATGCATATGATGAACCACACAAAGAGCCAAGGTTATACAATGAATACGGAGTTCAAGGATAACCATGGGGTTATATCACAAAGCTCTTCAAATTGAGTACCGCCAAGGCTAGATTCAAATACAAACAAAGGTGCATAGAGTAGTAGTATTGTTAAGGTTTGTAAATGCGATAGAAACATCATCAAATTAACTATGTGAAAAGCATGAGTGGTTCTAGTAGCCAAGTGTTGGATACGATATACAACCCCGTCATCATATTAGGAACTAAGTCCATTTTTTTATTTCTCTTGAATGGGACACTAGGTCTGCATAAGTATAACTATTTGTCGTCATCCACCCACTAGGTGGAAACACTAGAGGAAGGGAAACAATAAATAAGAGAGGAGAAACAAGTGTCTTAGGGATAGTCACATAGGAGGGTGCCCCCAGGTCACCAACCATGATGCTATGTCCGTAAGACACAACACACAACAGTGAAATCTAAGAGAGAGGCAATATAGAAGAATAATGATACAAATAGAAGGTGGTCACAATAGAGGCAGTCTCCTAGTATCCCAAACCTTAGGAGAAAATATGAGGTCATCCCAGGAGGCCTAAACAACACATAACACATCACAAGGGAAGCACATCATGAGAGAGATAAAGGGTTAGAGATACTTACCAGCTTGATATTCGTATTAGATTTGGGAACTTGTGAACCTCTTGGAGAGGTACTTGATCATGTTGAGTGCAAAGTTTGAGTGGTTCTTATGAAAGTTTTGTTGATTGTCGTGTGATGCTTGATTTGTTACTCCTTGTGTAAATATAACTTTTTGTTGCTTATGAGGAGAGGAACCACTATTTTCTCCAATTTTTGATAGTCGTCTAGCTCTTTTCCAATTTTTATGGAATTTTCATTATTAAATCTTTCTAGCATAGGGACGGGAATCATCATGTACCATCTTACTCATTTGTATTGGTTTTTGTTCTTGTTTTTTAGATTTATCTTGATTATCTCCCGATCCATATAAGGATAACGAAGGAGGAACCTCAACATAAATTCCATTTCTTCAAGGATGAGGTGGATTGTTTATTTGTTTCTTATCCACTTCAATCATTCCCACAATGCTATCATAGTCTAAGTAATCATCCTCATCTACTCATCCTTGGAATCTATAGAATGTTATTACTCATAGCTTGGTTCATAATGGAATGGTAGGATTCAGATATCAGAGTAAACTTTCTTGGTTGGTATGCTACTTTCTTTAGATTTGATATAGCTGAAACATTGGAAAAGTTGTTCATATTCAGTCCATTAATCTTGATGAAGTTCCTATTATTATTGTTTCTTTTAAAGTTGTTTTATGATGATCCACCTGTGGATTGACCAACTTGAGCCAATGAGTTTTGGTTTTCATACTGACTAGATGAAAGTTGATAATCATGAAGGGTGGTGCATAAATGTTGAAAGGAGTTGTACTTCATTAAGAGGATCTTATCATGAATATTAGGTTGTAGATTTGTAATAAATATCTTTTGAACATCTTCATCTTTCATCTAATATTGAATCTGTGCATAAAGCCATTGGTATCAACTAATGAATTCAGTCAACTTCTCTTTCGGACCTTGTTTGCACTGAACCAAGTCAATTAGAGTGACTTGGGGTCCAATATTTGCTTGAAAATGTTGTAAAAATTGATCAATCAATTGCGAAAAGGAGTGTATTGAATTTGGAGGCAAAGAACAAAACCATTCTAAAGCAGTATCTTTGAGAGATCGCATGAAAATTTTTCCAACAAATCCTTTTCAAAATAGAAATCACTACACATAGCTGTGAATGTTGCCACATAAATATTGGGATCTCCTTTTCCACCATATTTTTCAAAGCAAGGAATCTCAAACCTCTCAAGCATAGGAGTTCTCAAGATTGCATAGGAAAGAGGATTATGAGCATGATATGTTGGTAGACTAGGCTGCGAAGAGTTTGTCAATTTTTTTACCTTTTGTTGCAAAGCAGTCATGCCCTGTAAAAGTTGGTTTAGGATGGCATCATTCGAAGGTGTAGTTTGTTGTGAGGAATTGGAACCAAAGTGAAGAGGTGAATGAGCTTGAGATATGATATGTGGAAGCTAAGAATAATTCAATGGTTGTTGGACATATTGGTAGTTTGAAGATGGTTGGGAATAACTATGTATGATGGGAGGTTGAGAACAACTATTCATAGGAACAGTCACATTATGGATCAAGTTCTGATAGTCAAATCCTACAGCTTTTTAATTGGTTCCATTAGATACTCCAATACTAGTAGTAGCATTACTACAAATATTTGCATCAATTGTTAAGATCGCTGATGTGAAGGTTGATATTCCTGTAGTCAGTATAGGTGTTGAGACTTGAGTATGCAATGACAATGATATGTTGTTATTTGCACATTCACTCACTGGAATTACATTAGTTTGTGCAATATGTATTAAACCATGAATAACATTAAGTCCATCTTGTCCTTTTATCAATTCTCTTACATGATGAATCATATGTAAGGCTTCTTCAGCTATTCTCTTAGTTTGCACATATTCTTGAAATTCAGAAAGGTCTTTATCAAGCTTATTGACTTGTTCCGTAGGTACATGTCCTACTACCTCAATAGCATCCTCAACATCATGAAATATTTGGTCTTCCATAATGGTTGGAGGATGTATGCTATCTTTCACAATTTCAGTTTCTCCTTTTGTAAAGAAGGCGTGCAAAGGATTGTTAGAGGTAGGGATATTGTTTTCGTGTTTTCATCAAGAGCACTAGATCCCATTAATCTTTTACTTCTTCTCAAAGGGATATTGTTTTGAGGAGAGTAGATCATAAATTTTAGGCAAAAGTACATGACACTCAATGCACAAACTAAGATGAGAAACCCTAAGAGAATGATATGTTTGAAAGCCAAAAATGCTTGGAATTTTGTACTTTTTTAATGCAAATGAATGAATCAAAGGGTGTTGTAAGGATTTAAGTCAAGGGAAGCAATTTATATATCTGATATCAGTCTAAAACAGCAAAAGTATCCTTCTCAACACACTTTTGATGTGATTTCAAGTTAATGCCAAGTCAAAATATAGTGAAAATATGTCAAAATAGGCAGTTTTTTCACCAAAATTCAATGCAAAAGGGCAGAATCAAGGTTGTGAGGAAAATGAAGATGGAAAGCAACTTATATTATAAATAATAGCCACTTGGTGACAAAATATACAACACAACATACTTTTAGTACCACTTAAGGTCAAACTCTAGTGAAAATATAGCAACAATAGGCTATTTTTCACTTTTTTTCAACTTCAAGACCTAGAAAAAGGGGTGTTGTAAGGAATTTTAGGAGGTACAAAAAATAACATCAATAATATTAGTCACCTCAATCCAAAAAATTGATCACAACACACTTGGAGTGCAAACTAGGTCAAACCCTAGGGCAAAAATAGTCAAAATGTGTAGTTTTTCACTGAATTTGCACTATAAGAGCCCGTTAAAAGGGTGTTGTGAAGATTTTTAGGAAGGGAATACAATGATTTCCCTGATAACAGAAAATTAATGCAAAAATACTCTTCACAACATGCCTATGGTGCAAGTTAATAGTGCCGATAAGGCCAAATTTAGCAAAAATCATTGTTTTTGAAGCCCTAGGTTTGAGATGTTGACAAAAAATGCTATGTGAATGTTTTGAGGTTTGTTTTATGATGAAAATGAAATACTATCAGATCAAAAAATGATTTTCAAGCTTGAACAAGCAAAATGCCCATGCAAATTTAATGAAAATTGAGAGTTTTTTGTTGAAATTTTCTATGCAAAAATGCAAATTTACATGAAAATGAAAGACTACAAATAAAAATTTTAATGAGCCTCTAAAATCAGTAGAAAAGTCTGAAATAAGATTTTTCCTACTAACCCTAGATTTTGGAATTACTAGGTTGAATGAAAATTGTCAAAAATTTCTACAAAAGCCTAGCAAATTAATGATGAAAATGCAATGCAAATAATTGAATTTGTTTATTTTTCTATAGTTTATATCAGATTTGATGTAAAAATCATGAATTAAGAAAATTTAGAAATAATTGATGCAATTTAGTAAGGCAAACAATGCAATTTTTTGAAATTTTCCAATTTTATTAATTTTTCTCAATGTAATAAAATGAATGAATATATGAATGAATGAAATCAATCCAAATCTAAAGACACACACTTAGAAAGTTGCAATTTAAGTCCAAAAACACAGGTTCACCAAAATGTTTAGTGGAAAATTGGATTCATTAATGTTTTAGTGTTTTGATGTTTAAATCCTCCTCTCCACTTTACATTCAAGGATCTAGAGTCGAGTGGCGAGCACTATCATACCCTAGATCACTACGAGATGTAGGGAAAATGGGATTAGGGAATTTAATTATCAATTTCTCTTCTCTTATGTTCAATTGACCATTAAAACCCTAATTATGCAAATACGTTAATAAACTGACGAATAAAGGAAAATGTTGTTGCAGATTGAGGTAAAATAGAAAATCATAAAATACCTATTTTGGGGGTTTTGAGGCAAAATAGTTGGGGACACTAGAGTGGATGCCCAAGTCGAAGGTACCAGTTCCTTTGTGTGATCCAGACCTCCTTCCAACACTGATCAGCCTTGTAACTTATATTTTCAGAAAATTAATTATGGAGGACACTAGAGCAAGCACCCAAGTCCTGGAAATGCTAGTGTACTACTTTTCTTCATATCCTGAATCCTTGATGCCTACCAATCCTTCCTGTAACTTCACTTTTCCCAAATATGACACCTGTAACCTGCAATCACAAGGCTTGGTTTGGGGGTTGTGGTGTTTAGAGGCTTGCCTTAGTCAAGCCCCAGAGGACACTTAAGTCTCCGAACACCATTGTCACATAGAGAGTGCATGCCCTTGTGAGTCAGAGGCAAAACCCAAAGGAATCAATGATAAAAACATAAAATAATGTCACCTTGTAGTGAAGCTCTCATCGAAGGAAGATGCTCTTCATTCCATGAGGAAATTGATGCTCAAATCTACAAATACAAACACAAAAACCACATAAGTCTACTCTTGCAAAAAAAATAAAGGCCTTGAATCACCTTAGGATGCCAAAATCACATGAACATAATCTAGTTTCTAAATTAATGCCTAAGCATGCTTTTATATGCAACTAGAAACACTCCTACCAAGATTTCCATAATTCAAACTTACCGTGTCAGCAAATGGACCAAATAACGGGCACAAACTGACACCCAAAAATTAGGGCTGCCCCAAAATAGGGTAGGACTAGGGTGCAGGTACCCGAGTCCTCCCCCCTATTTTGGACAGGGTACAGCTCAAGGGGTCCTCCTAGGTCCCATTTGTCATGTTACTTAGGGATCATTCCATCGGGATGCCAAAATATGAACTAAGATGTCCTAAATGCATGCAAAAGACCCAAGAGCTAAACCTTATGAGGGAAAAGCCCCCAATGGGACATTTTCTGACGTTACTCCTTCTTCAATAGTTACATAAAGTGGAAAGTTTTATCCGTGTGTTGTGAAACAAATCAGTGGGTGGCTTGTATCTTTCCCTGCAAACTATAAATTTGAGATATGTTCTTAGGTATTGGCACATTAACAATTGCATCTATCTTTTTCGTATCTATCTCAATACCATGATTTGAAACAATAAATCCTAATAACTTTCCACTATCCTCACCAAAAACACATTTACAGGGATTCACTCACATATTATATTTCCTTATGTGCTCAAATATTTGTCAAAAGATTTGTAGCGTGATCCTTACGGTGTATAGACTTTGCCAAGATGTCATCAACATAATCTTCTAAAATATTATGCATATAATCATGAAATATAAGAGTCATTGCACGTTGGTAAGTAGCTCCTACATTCTTAAGTCCAAACAACATGACTACCCAACAAAATGTACCCCATGGTGTTATAAAAGTTGTTTTATATTTGTCTTGAGGATTTATTAGAATTTGATTATATCGTAAAAACCATCCATTAAAGAGAGCAATTTGTGGCTGGCTATGGAATCGACAATCATATCAATATTTGGGAGTGGAAAATCATCTTTCAAAGATGCCAAATTCAAATCTCGGAAATCTCTATACATTCTTATGTGACCATCAGATTTAACAACAAAAATATTCAAAATCCAAGGCAAATAATCAATGGGCCATATGAAACCAGCTTGTAGAAGCTTTTCTATCTCAGTTTTAACAAGCAATGCAATCTTCGGATTCATCTTACGAATCTTTTATTTAAATGGCTTAACATCTGGTTTCAACATGATTTTATGTGTTACAATTTGAGAATCAATATCGGGCATGTCAGAATAATTCCAAGTAAACAATTCTGAGAATTCATGCAATAACTTAGTCATCTCTTCTTTTTCTTCCACATTTAAACAACCACCAATGGGGAGAACTTTTTCAGCATTATCCTTATCCATAACAACATCAGTAGTCTTTCCATTAAGGAGAGTACTATGGTCTAAGGGATTATAGGATTCTAATTGTTCTTCAAATTCTCCATTAGGTTCTATAATGGCATTTATTATGCTAGTAGTTTTTCCAAAATATGCATTGTTGTTTAAGTAATAAGGTAGGCTACGTTTATGAAGATAATGAGGAATATTGTCATAAGCACCCAAGAATTCCATTATCGCTTCATCTACTAAGAATACATCCAATGGAAGTGATCCTAGACGATAATTAGTGTCAATCATCTCAGGAAATATCAAACTAAGTGTTGATATTGTATTCACATTAAGAGTAGGGCATTTACGGGCTTTGGATTCCTTGAAAGGATTATATCTAATTCTAGTTGAGCAATTTCATGAAGCATATTCTATAGACTTTTAGTCCTTGTTGATTTATACCACAACCATTACCTACATAACCACAATCTTTATAAAGGATTTGGAATCATCTACCATAAAGAGAAAACATTTCTTTGGAGGAAGATGGAGCTTCATAAGTTTCATAATCAGTAGTAGAAGTGAAGGTATTATCCACATTTGTCACTAAAGAAGCTTTATGTTTATCATTCAAATCATGTGATGTGATCGATGCAATATTTGATTTTTTGGGGACAAGGTTTTTAGGTTTGTATTCTCCTATAGAAGAAGATGTAAAATCTAACAAACCCCAGTCATCACCAACAAATGCATTTGATTGTTTAAACTCTTGCTTGCCATTTTTAGAAGAAAGAGGAGTTGATGAGTTAACTTTTAGATTGTTTAAACTCTTAGGACAAATGACATGCTTACGAACTTCCATGTGCAAATAGTTATCAGGTTCAAGATCAGCATGGATAGTGTGTAGTTTATCTTTAAATATGAACTTAATTGAATGATGTAAAGTAGAATGAACTTCTCCTAATGCATGTATCCAAGGTCTACCTAGGATCATGTTGTAAGATAGAGAACAAGGCATGACATGAATTGAGGTAGGCACAATCATAGGTCCTACTTGTATAGGTAAAATTATAGTGCCCACAGATTGTCGTCCAACATTGTCAAAACCACAGATACTTAGTGATTCCAGTTTGATGGCAGATGTATCAATTTTAACCTTATGTAATAAGTCAATGCCACAGACATTAAGGGCTGATCCATTATCAATCATAACTCTCTTAACCAATGTTTTATTTATTGTAATGAAGATAATCAGATGATCATACTGATTCTAAACTTCAAGAGATGGCAACTCATGTTGTTGAAATAGAATATCTATTTTTGTTGTATGCATACAATCTAGTAGAGAGGTAGCATCATTTGGTTTAACAACAGGTGGGACAATCACCTTTTGTAAAGCTTCTTGGAGCATTCCATGGTAAGTAGGTGAAGTTTGTAAAAGCTACCAAAGGGATATCTTTGCAGGAGTAGCACGAAGCTGCTCTATAAGATCATAGTCTTTACCACCTTTGTATGTTAAACAAGGTGCTTGAAGAAGCATAGATTGAGAAATTGATAAAGATATTACAATGCTCAATTGTTGTGTGCTTTGTTTATTATTCTGAGTGTTATATGCATGAGCTACCACATTATGATTAGTTTGTTGTAAGTTTTGTTTTGCTATTTGTTTAGCATAATCATAAATGTAATTAGGAGGTCGAGAAGAAGATGGAAAACCTTTAATAGTAAACGTTGGTTTACAAGATGGTTGAACCACATTTGAACATAAAGTGACCACAATTTTTAGTTTTTCAAATTCTTCTTTAGGTTTAGGAACATAAATTGCATTTACAAATCTTTGAAATAATGACGGCTTAGAGGCCATAGTGGAATGATCAATCAAGATAAAGTCCTCAAGGGCTTCATGTAACATATCAAAGTCATCACGACTAAATGAATCATCATAAGCATGAAAATCTTGCAAAAAATAATCTTACATTTTAACATGCTCTTTTTAATCCAAGATTTAAATGCACAATGATGGCCTATGAAAATGAAATGCTATGCATTTAACAATAAATGATAATTTTCCAACTCTTTTAGTGAAAAGATAAGGAATATGATTCACAATACAATGCATGCAATTTCACCAAAGAGATTTTTCAATCTAATTATGCTCTAGGATAGCAAACTATTTCAGATCTGAAGTTTGAAAGGATGCAAATTCTTTAAAGTTCAGGTTCACTAAAATATTTAGGGTAAAATTGTAGATTTGTCTCAACTAGGTTAATTACTACTATTTCACCATGCTAAACATTGGGAGGACAAGGCTTGGGTTCTAGATCAAGCTACTAATCACTATGTCTATCTCTTATGCTTGCGTGGTCTAATTTCAAGAGCCTAACTAAGGTTTTATTAAGTGTTTTGTGCATAAACCAAGTAAAACCCTAATTATGCCTTAAATTAGAGATATTTAGAAACTGATAATGAAATAGGCAAAATTGATCACAAAAATGTAGATAAATAGATTCAGAGGCTATCCACTCAGATTTTGAAGGCCAAATGGACTAGGGCACCCACTACAAAGTCCTGAAAGTTCCCAACACAAAAAATCCTCTACACATGCTATTTGGTACTCTTGAATGCATTCTAGATCCCAAAAATTTCCCCCAATTGGATTAGGGTGCCCACTCCTTAGTCCCGCAAGTGTCAGAATCTAGAAATTCAAAAGTCTATGATGATTGTACCTACAATATCCTCCTTTTTGTAGCTTCTTTCCATTGGAACCTGTAAAATATGATTTGCACCTACAAGAGAAGGAGAAAGATGTTGCGGCTATATAGGAGCTTGCCTCAGTCAAGCCCCGTCTTTGATATTTCTACCTTAAGAATAGCAAAAGATAAAGATTTACAGAAGTGTGTGCAAACCTAACAATGTGTATGCAGAAATATCAAACCCTAGATGTCTCAATCAAGGGAAGATCAACAACTTACTTTTAATCAATAAACACATACAACTTCACCTCAATGAGAGGAAAACAAATGAAGACATGTATGAACAAGAAAGTGAATCATTAATGTCTGTGGAGGATCTCCAATATCTATGTTGGAGGCTTCAACCCTTCTCCCAATCATGTAAAAGGTGTGAAAACCCTAGGAAGAGCAACATAGACTCAATATCTTGATTCCTAATCTCCATCCATTGTCTCCATGATAGCAAATTCAAATAACTTTCAAGAGCTTCAACAAGTCACTGATCTTCAATGGTAATTTTGGCAGAGTTTTGATATCAAGCTTACATAAGAATTGTGTATGATGAAACGATTTTCAAATGTCTTTTTATACCTATTTTTAGGGAAATTTAAATTTTAAAATAACGTCTTGATATCGCACGAAAACTGAGAATTTGAAAATAGAATCCCGAGGCATACGGCAAGAGCTGACACCCCACCAAAATTTAAAATCCTGGGAAACAGGGGAGGACTAGGGCGCGTGTGTCTGAGTCTAAGCCCCTATTTTCCACCCAGATCTTCTTTTTGAGGGTCCTAGGGACCTGTAATTCAAATTCCCTTTTTAGGCTCCAATAAAAGGTTACCTCAAAAGTGAATATTTTGCAACTAGACTTAGTCAATCAAGGTTTCGAGAAGGTCAGGTAGAAAACGGTTGAGGGGTCACCCAAAGAGAAGAGCTAAATTGAGGGAAATTATACCATACCATATAGGAGGACAATTTCTGATGTTACATTTACATGGAAAACCCAATAAGGTAAAAACCATAGTGAGTGTCAGCCCACAATATAATATGTAACAACAATACCAAAAATCAGAGGCTCATTGCCTTAGGTCTCACTATCTAGATTGCTCCTTGTAAAAGATGAGGCTCACTGGCAATGGGGTGGCTCATTGCTGGTGGGTGGTTCACTGCCAGATTTGGTGAACTGAGATAGTAGCATCTACACTATGCTAAAGTTCAGTTCCATTGAAGCACAATAAACCTCCTATGCTCTACTCTTCTTTTTCACTTCACACTTATCTTCACATTTTCACACTTGGATGCATTTTCACAACTTTATTACCAGTATTTATACAATTCATCAACCTTGGAATAATCATCAAGGTGAGCATTACAATCATCAACCATTGGAACCATCTCTAAGGTCGGCAAACACATATACATAAGAATAGGTCTGGACCTAAATAGATTAGTGAAAGAGAAAGAATGAATGTGGACCAAACCATGCCTTGGCTGGGACTCAAACATAATCTTCCACACTACAACATGTTATCACAACCTCCAAAGTAAAACTGCAACTAGTGAGAACAACCAAGTCAGCTAAAACTAGTGTTAACACTAAAACCTTTGAGAACACGGTTCATGCACGATCTGGATTATACTTTGCAGACCAATCAAAAGGAAGGGACATGATCTAGAGACATCCACAAGAATGTTACAATCATCAAGAACATCCACAAAACCTCTAAACACTTTATCCATAGGATTCTTCAAACCAGAGCACTTGAACTTTACTGTTGGCCATTGTCATAAAAGAAAGATCACTTGCAGACCACAAAATCACAAACAATTTGAGTTTAAGGCACATAACATCATCCCAGACTTAACTCTTGAACCACAAACCATAAGACTTAATTGCAGAGAAATGTGGAGTAGAATACATTCTCCCTATCACCACTAAATGCAAAAAAAAATAGTTTTTACTCTTGTGAACATAACTTGCTCAAATCTTCACACCAAAGTCTCAAAATTGATACATAGCAACTATAGACATCCTTCAACATAACTTCCAAACTGCAAACAAATATATTCAATCTATAGGATATGTGGAGAAAAACACTTTATTATTCTTCTACAAGTCAAGATACTCCACAACACATTGCTTCCACTAGGAGAGAAAATTTTATCAAAAGCACTTGGAAACTCAATACCAAGAACACTTTCTCACTATCTTCAACACTTATGTAAGCCAATACAAACCAATTATCTCAACACAAGAAATCATCAAAACAAGAGTATAGTTGACATTAATAACAACATCGATATGTTGACATCAATGAGAACACTGGTAAGCACATACTTTCAACAATCTCCCCCTTTGTCATTGATTGAAACGTATGATGCAAAAATTTGTAAAGACCATCAAGACAAGATTTTGCACTGATTACGTTCACCCCCTTTCTCTTTATACATCTGTACTCTTTCTCCCTTTAAGTTTTTCACATGATTTCTCTCCCCTTTGACATCAATGGCAAAGGACATCACTTCTTCTATCTCTGCACATACTTGTAAGCAACTGCTCTGATCAAACTAGAATTTCTCTATTAATAGCTCTACAATACTTATTTTGTTGATTTTTAGGAACATTGAGAGGGGGATGAATCAATGTTCTAACAAACTTTTCATGCACATTAACTTTCAGTAGTTTCCCAAAATTAATTAAACAAAAACATAATATGCATATGAACAGCAACCATGAAACCATGACACATGAACACCAAGATTTTTACGTAGAAAACAAAAGAAGGGAATAACCATGGAGAGGATTAGCTCTCATATATATATATATATTGTAATCTTTACAAAAATAATGTTCAGGCTTGGTCACTCCATGGGCCTAACATTCTGACTCACTGCCATGAGGTACAATTAGATTTAGTAGGCTCATTGCCTCAACCCTAAACCTAGCAAGATTACAATGAGGAGTGTTAAACCCTGAGGCTTATTAAACCATGTTGAAGGCTCACTATTGACTTACTACCTTGTAGATGAAAACTTTCTTCCACTCATATTGCACAAGAAAACTAAATACTGCTTAAGCATCTGCCACTATGCCAGGGTGCAGTCATTTAGTAACTGAATTTTGAATCCCAAGCCTTCATCATTGGTGCTCTTCTAACTCTGCTCTTCTATTTGCATGCTCACATCATACACTCACACACACCACACACATTCAGCCAAAATTCATTACTCTTATATATCTGCATCATGATCGCACCATAAGTAGGTCAGCATCTAAGAAGTGAAACGTGTATATAGAAAGATGTACCTTGTCGACTTGATCCAATGTACTGTATGTTATGTAGACCCAAATCTTTTCCTAAACATGTTCATATAGGTTAGATCTAATCATTTAATTACTTACATAGATCCTCCAAATGTTAACTTTTCTCCACACAGATTTAACATACTAGTTAGTCTCTTCCTTAAGAGCATGCTTAACCAATTCATCTGCTAACTTACAACTTCTACTGTGGATCAAAATATACTTTGAAAATCATATCAAGGACTCTTTACACATTCCTATGTTGGCAAGAGACACGTTGTGGCTTCATGAGTGTTGTCATTGATGGCAACAAATTTCATCCCACTCATCTGTAGGACATGGTGTTCTTATACCGGAAGTAAGATTGAAGAGTGTTGTGGTCTGGTAAGCAAGAATAGAGCATGTAGCAAGGTCTGACAGTCAGGTCTGGATCTCTCAGAGGAAGTATCTATGTTAAATGTGGACTTGGGGAAGTCAAGAGGTATACCTTGACTAATAGATTCTAGGGATTGAGCCTCTGATGATGAAAGAGTGATTAGATATAAGCACCTAAGTATTAGGTTCCTGTTTGGCAAAATAGACTAAGGAAGAACTGACTGGCAAAGCATTAGACCTTAATCTGGATGAGTTATTGATGGTGATCAAGTCTCTTGAGGTATCATTCATGATTGGCCGACATGGTTGATGACTTCTATGAGCATCTCTTTGATACGCATCACTTGATAAGCAACTATTCAGCCGACAGACCAAGAGTTTGGGAAAATAGTAAGTATTCTAGATACTGACTAGAAAGTGGATGAAATCCTTGGTGCAGATATATATACCAGATTGATTTTAGTATGAAGGTGTGTGTGTGTTGTATTGTGTTGTGCGAATAAAATCAAAAGAGCAGTGTGAAAACAATAAGGCAGGTCCAGTATGTGACAGGACAACAGCACCAAAGAAGAGGAAGAATGAAGTGCAGTAGATCAGTATAATGAGCTCAATCAGAACTGAACCCAAGCACATGTGGATACTTCCATTAGTTCAAGTATCTTGTTTTCTTCTATAAACTATTGTAGGTAGTGAGCCTCTTGTGAGTAGTGTGCTTGGACAGTGAGTCGATAAGTGCCATTTTGTATTTCTATTCTTCTAACAGAGAATACATTCTTGGGTTAATCACCCTATAGTTTTTTCCCTTAACAAGGTTTTCCACATCAAAATCATTGTGTCATGTGTATTGATATTATTTCTATTTTCATGGGTATGTTTGCTTATATGATTTAATGCTGCACTAATTGATCATAAAGTTAAAGTAATTAAGATAACTGATTCACCCCCCTCTTAGTTATCAACAATTGGTTTCAGAGCGAGGTTCCTCCAAACAAAGCCTAACAGCTTGAGGAAGATCTGGGAATTCAAATGGATGTGTATGGTATGAGGGAACAACTTTAGTTTGCCCTAGATGATCTTGAGCAATCTAACTCTAAAGTCAATGAATTGAAGGAAAGACTCAAACAGGTTGATGATTTCATAAATGAACTAAAAGGGAAACTGAGTATCTCTATGAAAAAGAGAAAGGATCTACTTCAGCAATTGGCAAGTCAAGGTGAAGCCAATGACACAAATGAAGATCTAAAGGAGAAAACCAAGTTATGTGAAAAGTTATCAAAAGAAGTCATTATGGTAAGACATGAAATGGAATCAGGAGTTATTAGATTCACCCATGAAATTGAAGAGAAAAGAAAAACTGAAGATGATCTAAGACAATCTCTCAAAGAGAAATCAGAAGACTGCCACAAAATGGATAGAATAATCAGGTAGCTAGAATCTGATCTTGAAGAAGCTAGAGATAATGAAGAACAACTTGAGAATCAGATTTAACACTCTTAAAAGGGATCTTCAAACAACAAATGAATACAAAGAGAAATTCAAGATAAGCTCTGCTCAACTTGAAGTTCTTCAAAGCCAAAAGAGGGTAGATGACAAGCAAAGCTTGGGGTATGAAAAAGGTGAAAGCTCTGGATCTAGTCAGAAGAACTCCAGATCAAAAAATCTAAGAAACAGACCTAGAAGACCTCTGGTAAGACAACCAAATGCCCAAAGATATCATTCCTTCAATGGATACTGCCACAATTGCAATAACTTTGGTCATAAAGCAAATCAGTGCAGAAAAAGAATGAACCAGACTAATTCATCCTTCTTCGGACAATGCTTTAATTGCAAAAGGTATGGTCACAAAAATCAAGAATGCAAAAATATGCAAATGAACAATTCATTCAATGGTAGATGTTTTGCATGCAATAGAATGGGACATATGGATAATTAGTGTAGATCAAGAGGATATCAGTCAAATATGCAAAGAAATGTTGTTTGCTACAATTGCAATAGATCCGGTCATATTGCCAAATTCTACAAAAGTAAGAATCAGGACAAAAAGGGTCCAGTGCATCATAATCAAAACCAAGACAAAGGAAAAGGAAAAGTGAATGCAGATGAAATTCAAAGAGAGATGAACAAGATATGGGTGAAGAGAAGTACATAAAATAATGAGGATGGATCTGCACCAGAATCTGGTGTTGATATTCCTTCCGGAAACTAAATAGATGAGCTCTGGCTTAGGGGGAGTAACAAAAGAAAAATAATTTCCCCCAGCCAGCCAACAGGTGCTTGAAAGTGGCACATGAAAGGTTGCGGATCAAAGGGGTCTTAGAGAAATATCTAAATAAGCCATGGCAAAGATATGGAAAATCCGCAAGAAGTTTTGAAAAGATTAATCTTCCAAGATTGATCTGGTTCAATAGTCATCTATTTTCACAGTTAGATTTGGTATGATTCAAATTTGAGGGATCTTGATCTACGGATAAATGGAATGATTGTGTAAGGTAGATAGATTGTAAATCATCACCAAGAACAACTCTAAATGCTTCTTAGTAATTCAGAAAAGTTTTTTTCTCAAAACAAGGAGAACAAGGCAAACTAGAATGACTTAAGTTATGCATTTATTGCAATATGAAATTAGGGTTTGCAGAGAAATATAATGGTTCTCTTATTGTACATTTTCTCATTTTACATTCAAGAAAAAGAGAAAAGGAGCTCTATAACAAATTGCCTCAAGCCCATCAAAGATCAACTGCAGAAGTTGATTCATCCAGCAATCTGATTTGGTTCATATCGTGAACCCTAGAAGCGTAAAAGGTATTTTCCGCTCTTGAGAGTCTCTCTATGAATCTTTGAAAGATGGCTACTCTGAATGTGGTGAAGATCACTGATAGGTCGTGCCCTAAATTCATAAAACATCCCTATAAATCCCTAGAAGTTGATCCCCTAGGTACATTTTCTAGCATTCCACATGGAATCTGCATGTAGAAGATGTTAGGGTTTACATTCATGCAAAAATTAAAGAATTTGGTGAATCCAAGCTGATAGATATCTACCATAAGGAACTGATAGATGAATCATTTGAACTAAAACCTCAGTATAAGGCCATCTGGGATAAACATTTTGGACAATGCATTCATTTCCCTTGTTTTGTTGAAGATGATTGGGTCCAGTATGTTTTGAGTAGAATGCATGACAACTTTATGTGGTTGATGAGGCCATTCAAGATAACCAAGGAATCAATTAGGGTAATAACCAGATTGCACTCATCTAGTGGGTTACCTACTCTAAAATCAGTCAAAAACCAAACTGTGAGTGAGGCTACCAGATCTAAATTTGATAAAAGAGCAATGACAGTTGAGGATATCACAGATCCTAACATCAAGTTTGCCTCCATGATTGTTGGCTACAAGATATATCACTCCAGCAGAGAAAATTCTATATCTGGAATAGCAATCTACACTACTTATGAAATGTTGAGAAAGAATGTAGATTATGATCTTTGTGAACTCCTTCTAAGCCAACTGATGGAAAACCTACAAAAGATCAAGAAGGACAAGAAGAACTCTTTCAAGTATAGTGGGCTGATACTGTGTTTGTTCTTCTACTTTATGAATGAGCTGCCCGGATCCAGTGGTTGGGTATGGCAGAATAATAGACCTGTTGCAATTCAAATCAGAGATTACTTGCATGGGCTTGGTGATGCCAAGGCACAAAACACAGCACTACGGGGTTACTTCAAAAACTTCCAAAGCATGATGTAGGCTAGAGAAAGAATTCCCGAATCCCTAGTTGAAATGTGTAAGGATATATTATGCTTTATGTTAGAAATTGATCAGTGCCTAATGGAGGCTGTGGAGCCAAGGATAGTCTGAATCATGCCAATGGGGTATGAAGCAGATGAGAAAATTGTAGAGCTACATGTTCAACACATGCTTAGTCAACCCAAGGATCCTAAGGTAGAAAGGTTTGGAACCTTTGAATAATTGAGTGTAAAGATTCATGTGGAACTTAGACAACCGGAGATGAAGAGAAAAGTGAGAAAAGAAGTAGAAAATGTTGCCAAAAGATATGGCATATCAAAAGAAGCACTTGATGCAAAGAGAGAGAAGATGGAAAGGGCAAAGAAAGAAAAGGGAGAGATAGAAAAAGAAGGTGCCCTAGTACAAGCCCCCTCCTAGACTAGATCATCCAAAATCTCTGCACCTGCCACTTCCAAGAGTCAAAAAGCCTCAAAACTGGAAGCTCAGACATCGAGAAAAGGAGAAAAGAGAACCAAGAAAAAGGCTACAAGATCTTATGCCAGTCAAAAGGATGATGAAGAGACTGAATCTGATGAAGAGGTCAAGAAAATGAAGAAGAAGAAGAAAACATCCGGTGAACCCTCTACCGATCAAGGCAAAGAAGAGAAGGCAGAGGAATTTGTTGAAAAGCCCACTCTTCACATTGATGATATCATCAAATCAGTTACTATGGATGGGAACCTAAAACCAATGACTGAGTTCTATGATGAGTATAATGAAGCTAACCAGAAGATCTTGCAAGAAGCTACAGTCATGTATTTGAATATCTACAATAAGGATTTTATTGAAATCATATCTCTCAGTCCCAAAAGCCTAGAGAAGGAATTAGAAATAAGGAAGAATAATGCTAAGGCAAAGGATCTTGAGATCTGAGAATAGATAGCTATTCAGCTATATCCTTCAATCACTCTGAAGCAAATGAATATGATCTTCAAAGATTGCAAGGATGAGTTCTGGAGCAAAACTAGAATGAATCAGATTATGCTTGGAGAAACTGACAAAGTAGCAAAAGAAACAGAAGAGATCCTCCGGAATGCATACAAAAGATTCAACATTCCCATTATAGAGGACGTAAGTGATGAACCTTCTGATGTTGAAAGGCAAAGTGCATCAAAGAAAGATCCTACTAAAAAGATTGCAGAAGAAACAAAGGAGATAGGTGAGGAGAAGTCCAAGGATGAGGACTCCTCTGTTCCAGAAGAAGAAGTCCAAGAAGTAGAAAATATCTCTCATCCAAATTCCCTAGCAGTCTCCAGATCTAAAGGAGGAGAAAGATTAGAAGAAAAAGAAGAAGTGAAGGAAGGAGAAGAAGGTCAAACTAAGAAGACCACAAGTGATAGTGCTGAAGCTATAGAAGGAAAGAAAACTCTGTCTCTGACAAGAAACATTGCAGAAACTGTCAAAGATTTCTTGACTAAAGAAATGATGGAGATTGATGAACTGGAGCTACTTTAAGGACCATTCGACTTTGATTCTCTCTCCCCGGTTCAAACAATGATGATAGCAACCTTTTCCCAAGCAAAGGTAAAAGAGAAACTTCTAAAGTCTCACATGGAAGATTGTGAGCTGCTAGAGATAGCATCCGGTGTGTTGGAAAAGATCATGCCATCCTTTCAGAAGGATTCCTCAGCCTCTTCATCTGGTAATCTCAAGTCTCTTGTTAGTTCTGTCAGCACTCATTTTGAATCTTTGGATAAATCAGCTGAGGAGAAGGTCCAGAAAGAGTTCATGGATAAGAGATTCACTGAGTTACAAGGCCTTATAACCAATGATAGGAGAGTTATGAATATTGGGATAAAGAGCTTAGAAAATGCTCTCAAAGATGGCGGTGATATATATAAATTTTGTTTATCCTGGCCTAAAGTGACCAAGGAAATTGAGAAGAAAGTAAAAGAGCAAAAGGATAAACTGACAAATTTATCTCAAAGTTTTGATCCTCTCTCCTCTTCCATAGTAAAGCAAGAGTGCTAGACTCTTGTAGTCATAGATGAAATACTTTTAGAAACATACTTAAGTATATGTAAGTACAACTTATATATATACTTATGCGGATATGTATAGACTATTTTTGAAAATTTTGGTGTGCGGACCCTACCCTTTTTCATTGATGTCAAAGGGGGAGTGAGGAGCAATGAAAAATGTGGAATCCAGCTAAGGGGGAGCTCTAGAAAAATGTACATTAGAACAAAGCATCAGCCAAGGGGGAGTGTAGTATAACACTTAGTCATTTTTCACTAAGTGTTGCCATCAATGCCAAAGGGGGAGATTGTTGGCAAGAGACACGTTGTGGCTTCATGAGTGTTGTCAATGATGGCAACAAAGTTCATCGCACTCATCCGCAAGACATGGTGTGCTTATACCAAAAGTAAGATTGAAGAGTGTTGTGGTCTGGTAAGCAAGAGCAGAGCATGTAGCGAGGTCCAACAGTCAGGTCTAGATCTCTTAGAGGAAGTATCTATGTTAAGTGCAGACTTGGGGAAGTCAAGAGGCATACCTTGACTGATAGATTCTAGTGATTGAGCCTCTAGTTATGAAAGAGTGAATAGATATAAGCACCTAAGTATTAAGTTCCTATTTGGCAGAATAGATTAAGGAAGAACTAACCGGCAGAGCATTAGACCTTAATCCAGATGAGTTATTGATGGTGATCACATCTCTTGAGGTATCATTCATGATTGGTTGACATGGTTGATGACTTCTATGAGAATCTCTTTGATATGCATCACTTGATAAGCAAGGATTCAGCTGACAGACTAAGAGTTTGGGAAAATAGTAAGTATTCTGGATGCCGACTAGAAAGTGGATGAAATCCTTGGTGCAGATATATATACCAGATTGATTTCAGTATGAAGGTGTGTGTGGTGTATTGTGTTGTGCAATTAAAATAAGAAGAGTAGTGTGAAAGTAGTAAGGCAGGTCCGATATGTGATAGGACAACAACACCAAAGAAGAGGAAGAATGAAGTGCAGTAGATTAGTATATTGAGCTCAACCGGAACTGAACCCAAGATCATGTGGATGCTTCCATCAGTTCAAGTATTTTGTTTCCTTTATAAACTATTGTAGGCAGTGAGCCTCTTGTGAGTAGTATGCTCGGGCAGTGAGCCCTAATTGGCAAATGCCATTTTGTATTTCTATTCTTCTAACAGAGAATACATTCTTGGGTTAATCACCCCGTGGTTTTTTCCCTTAACAAGGTTTTCCACGTCAAAATCATTGTGTCATGTGTATTGATATTATTTCTATTTTCATGGGTATGTTTGCTTATATGATTTAATGCTGCACTAATTGATTAGAAAATTAAAGTAATTAAGATAACTGATTCACCCCCCCTCTCAATTATCAACATCCCAATCTTACCCTTAGAACTACAAGGCATGGTATCATCTTGTGGAGAAATGCAGACCATTAGAACTCAGATTCTGTCTTTGTCAAACACTATGCTAATACTCAACAGCTTGTAGCTAACCACTGGACTTTAGATCTCCTAAGTCTAGAATAAGGTACTCCATATAAGTGTTTACAATACCTCAAAACTACACAACAAGACACTCACCTGCGGAGGAATGTGGACCACTGCACTATGCCCTGTTCACTATTCTGGCTATACCTTTTCTTACCCAGACTTAGACAATCCTTCAAGGTGACTTTCGAAGGAGATCAAGACTTAACCTCTTAAGCATAACACTATTAGACAATTGATAACATCATACCTAAATTGCATTAAGTGATCATCATCTGTGGAGACATACTATCTGACTTACTGTCTTCTACTTAGAATACTTTCCATACTTAGCCATTTTCTGTCGACTGGACCTAGAATTCAATATGTTCTTCCAGAGATATCTCTTCCTATCATGATGATAGGATCTCTAATCCTATATTTCCATCAATGACAACATACCAGTCCATACCGGAGTAGCGTCTCTTGCCAACAATCTCCCCCTTTGGCATTGATGGCAACACTTAGTGAAAAATGCTTGACTGCCCCCCCTACTATATACACTATACTTTCTTGCTCCCCCTGAGATGATTATCCATTTTTCACTGATCTACTTCTCCCCCTTTGATATCAATGACAAAGGGTGTGATCTGGAATCAAAAATTTGTCAATAACTTCAAAAATTTAATGTATTCTGTTGCATATTTACAAGTAGAATCTTCATCTTAATATTACATGTGCTGGAGAACATCATTGAATATATTTTTAATTAGTGTCCACTCTACAACCCATCTTTTCTTTGCATTTTCTAGAATCTAAATTTGTTTGCTGAGAAGAAAAACTAAGGCTTTTGCCTTTTTGGGATTAGAAGTTGTGTCTGCTTGGATGACTAACTTGGCCTCTACAATAATATTTGTCATTGAGTCTAACTTTGGACAAACTAATCTTCTGAGTTGTCCCATCCTGCTTTTTATTTGATATTTCTAGTTTATTAAGTCAGTCAAGTCATTGTGAATATTGATGACCTCTGTTTCTTTCTTTATGACTGACTCTTCTTCTAGATCAAATTTCTCAGAAATATCTAGCAATTTTTGTTCCAAATCTTTGATCTTTTCTTCAATCTTTTGAGTAGTTTTGGGCCAGGACAAACAAAACTTGTACATATCTCTGGCATCTTTCATAGATTTCTAAATGTTGGCTATTGTATTGTTTAATGAAGTTTTGTCATTTGCTATCATTATTTTCAATTCTTCCAATCATTTCTCATCAAAATCTTGTCTCACCTTTGTTTCTACAGATTGCTCAAGGGATTCAAACTATTTACTTATAGAACTTATTAATCCTTTCAGATGACTTACTGAGGTCATAGATGAATCCCTTTTGTAGGTAGGCAGCAGCATCTCCAAAATCTCATATGTTTCATCAATTAGTTGACTATCCTTAATGTGTGATTTTAATATCTCCTCTTAAGCCTTTGCTTGAACAATTGTAACCAATTTAAACTTTTGTTCTTGTGACATTATGTCCAATTTTATTGGACCACTTAGAAATTTTGGCTTATCCAAAACTTGTTTTCTTTTCTCCATCAATTCTTTTGCAAGCTTCGCAGTGTCTCTTGCTATGACAGAGACTTCTTTCTAGCTTTGCTTTGGATAATCTAATTCCATATCCTTATTAGTTTTCTCTTCTTGTTTAGGTGGGGGATTTTCCATTACCAACTCTCCTTCAGTCCTTTCCTTGCCAGTGTTATCCTTAGTCTGTTGTGTCAGAGAGGTTCTTACTTGAGAGTCGTTAGTAGGTTCCTCTTTCTCCTCAAACATTCTGCCATCTATATCTAGTTCTTGACCCAAAATTGTTTCTGAAGTAGATGAATTGATATGAATATCAATTTCTTCATTGACACTTGCAATGGGAAGATTGTGTTATTTCAAAGTTTTCAAGATAATTTCTTCTGATTCTTTTACCACTTTATCAATATCACCCAACATTAACAAATTCATTCTTGTTTTAGTTCTAAACTAATCCTTGGTCTCCTTTTGAGATCAGATTTTATTCCTCTGTAGTGATTTCCAGACAAAGTCTAGTCAGCACATGTTTTCTCAACTCAATAGCTTTAGCTCTGGCATTCTCTTTTCTAATGCTCAAGATATTAGCTAGATTTTCTAGGAGATCAGGGATGATCTCAATGAGGGCTTTACTAAAAGTGGTGAGATAATTTAAAGTGGCTTCCTCTAGACTCCTTTTGCCATCGTCACTAAATTTATCATAGTGCTCAATCATAGGTTTTAGATTTCCATCTACAGTGACAACCTTTACTATATCTGCAAGTGTTAGAGGCATTTTCTATCTTTTACTGAACATATCTTTTCTGAAGGACTTTTCTGTAGTGCTTCCAGAGGCCTTGCCAGTCTTAATTTTCATCTTTTTGATCTCTTCATTTGTGTCTATCTCCTCTTCATCCTTTTAACTTATACTAACATATCATCTTTTTCCCTTCATCTTCTCTCTTTTCATGTCTTTGGCTAAGGATTATTTTGATGTCCTCTCTAGGTTCATTGAGTTTGTGGCACTAGAGGAGGTGGTAGATCTTCTGGTAGTCCTCTGAGCTTTCTTAGACTTATCCTATTTCATCTGTGGTTTTTCTAGAATCTACACTGGTTCATTCTTTTGCTTTTCTTCTCCTACTTTCTCTACTTTTTCCCTCACTAGTTTGAGTTGTTCTTTGGTGATACCATACCTTGTGGTGACTTCTTCCACCTCTTTTCTGACTTTCTACTTGATTCAGGTTTTCTAAATTCAACATGAAGTTTTGTGGATAGCTCTTCATAAGTTCCAAATATTCCTTCCCTCTTGTCCTTGGGTTTTCGCAACATCTATTGAGCATAGCTCTCTAATATTTTCCCATCTACTTCATACCCCATTGGAATTACCCAGACAGTCCTATGCTCAATAGCTTCCATTAGGCATTGGTCTTTTGTAACAATGAAATAGATAGTATCCTTATATCTATCAACAATTTTCCTAGGAATTCTTTCTCTAGCCTGTATTATGCCTTGAATATTTTTTAAGTATCCCCATAAGGCTGTGTTTTGCTCATTAACACTTCTAATGTTATTTAGATGGTTTTTGATTTGGACAACTACTAGTTTATTACTTAACTAGATCAAATTCTTCATGTTCGGTAGCTCGTTCATAAAATAAAAGAATAAACAAATGACCAACATACCATATTTGAAGGGTTAGTTCTTACTTTCCTTTATCTTCTTCAGGTTCTCCAATAGTTGGGTTAGCAGTAGTTCACACAAATCATAATTTGTATTCTCCTTGACCATTTGATATGCAGTATAGATTGTTGTTCCTGGGATGGAATTATCCTAGTTGAAGAAATAGATCTTGTAGCCCTAAACCATTGAGGTGAATCTTACATCATGATCCGTGATATCATTAATAGTTAGTGCCCTCTTGTCGAATCTTTCTCCAATGGCCTCTATAATAGTTTGATTCTTCAGAGCCTTCAATAAGGGCACACCTCTGGGAACTTAATTCTGTCACTGCCCTAATTGCATCCTTGGTGATTTTGAAGGGCTTCCCTAACCACATGAATTCATCGTGAATTCATCTTAGAACATATCTTACCCATTCATCCTCCATAAATGTAGGAAAATTCACATACTGAATAAACTTTTTTTCGTTTAGGGTTTTATAGTCCTCTTTGAGGTCAAATTGGTCATCAGTTAGATGCTTGAGATATAAATATGTCAAACAAATGTTGTTGTGTTCATCTAAGGCAACATGGATATATGCCCTAACATCCTCAACCTACAAGACTCCATAAGGTATACTCGAAAAAGCACCTATTTGATCCACTTCAGTTGCTTTATGTGGGTGTTTCCTAAACTTGGGTCGATGGTGTTCAGTAATATCTACAATTTGTGGAGTCTCCATAGCAAGAATTCAATAGATTAACAATTAGAGTTTCTATGGAAATACCTTGTTTTGTTGAGACAGGGTTCCCTTTCTTCGAATGTTTCAAATGTTGGTTGTCACTGCTTTAGCTTCGATCTCTCTGAATTTTTGATAGCTCTAAGTACGAAGTGATTTTTAAATCAAATAAGTTCCCTTTTATCCTCCACACAACTTGACCCAGTCGTCATAAATTCTCATTTCCAAAAAGCTGCCAAAACCTTTCACTATATAACACAGTCGATTAGGATTGCTCTACAATATGCTACATTGACCCTTTTTCTTCCAGTTTTTCTTCTAAAAGGTGTTTCACATCAAATTCCATTATACATCTTCATGCCTGATTTTGGCACCCACATTCTGGCTGGGGGATTGAAATTTTAACACTGCTCCCCCTGAGCTAGAGCTCTCAATTTACTTCTCAAAGGAAGTATCTACACTGGATAATGGTGCGGATTAATCCCTGACTTCTATTACTTCTTTCTTGATCTATACCTTGTTCATTTATTTCTTGGTTTCAACCAAATCAAATTTCTCTTTTCCTTTATCATTTCTCTGCTCTATTTTCCTTTCTTCAAAATAGTGATTTCTCTTCACATTTTTGCTCCTGCAAAACCTTGCAATTGTTGATATGCACTGGGCAACTGAGAGGGGGGGTGAATCAGTTGTCCCAAATACTCAAACAGTTTATGCAATTAAACATTCATCACTTATCCACAATTATTATGATTTAACAATGAGTGCATGAAATCAAAAAATTAACCACATATACAACATCAAAGACATGAGACACCAGATTTATGTGGAAAACCCCAAGGTGGGTAAAAACCATAGAGAGGATTAACTCTCAATATATATTGCAATCTTTAAATAGTGATGTTCAAGCTTGGTCACCCCATGGACCTAAACATACTAGCTTACTACCATGAAGAACAACTAGGTCTAGCAGGCTCACTACCTCAACCCTAAACCTAGCAAGATTACAATAAGGGTTGTTAAACCCTATTCACTACCATGATTAACACCTTTCACTATTTGCAACTGAAGCATAATAATTTCTCTGCTCTGCTCTTCCTCTATTCTTCTCTTCCTCTTCTTTCCTATGCCCCCTTCTCTGCTCTTCCTTTTGACCTTTCTTAATATTTTCTCCTTTTCACTCAAGGAGAACTTTTCCATGACATAGCTATAAGCATTTATACACTACATCAACCTTGGAATAATCATCAAGGTCAGCATCACAATCATCAACCATTGGAACAACCTCCAAGGTCAATACTACAAACATTTACAAAATAGGTCCTGACCTATTGCAACATTATGGAAAGGGAATGAAACGTGGATCACACCATGCCTTAGCCAGGACTCAAACATGATCTTCCATACCACAACACACTTCCTCAATCTACCAGAGATCTCCACAATCACTGGAATTAACCAAGTCGGCCAAGACTTGTTACATGCTACATTATTTAGGAACAATCTTTACACACTATCTCAATTTCTTCATGCAGACCAAAGTCTAGATAGGAACATGATTAAGAGACATCCACAAGCATGCTATAATCATCAAGAGAAGCCACACAAACCACAACCACTTTATCCATAGGAATCTTCTCATCAAAACACATGAACCTCACTATCTTCAACTGTCATAAAAGAAAGATGGCTTATAGACCACCAAACCATTAACCATTGCAACTGTAGGCACTTATCATCATCCAAGACTTCCCTCTAGAACCACAAAGAAAAATACTTTATTGCAGAGGAATGCAAAGCCAAATATTGTCTTCCTATCTCAACTGAACTTATAGAAAAAGCAAGCTTCACTCTGGTGAACACAACTCACTTAGATCTTCATGCGGATGGCTCAGACTTGGAATGTAGCATCCTTAGACATACTTCTAACTTCTAATCTACAGATGATGATCTTCAAGCATGAATAAATGTGGAGCAATTTACCAAACTATTCTTCAGCATACAACTCACTGTATGTACTGCACTTCTCTGTAGCTCACTAGTTCCTTTTGGAGAGGCTAATTTTCTCAATATCCTCAACATATAAGTCTTCTAAACAAGTAATAGAACAAGATATAGTTGACACCAATGACAACAAGAATATGTTGACATCAATGACAACACTGATTAGGCACATACTTGTAACAATCTCCCCCTTTCTCATTGATGGAAACATATGATGTGAAAAAATGGAACAACCATCAAGACAAGATTCTCCCCCTTTCTCTTTACACACCTACATTCTTTCTTTCTCCAAAATTCTCCCCCTTTCTCTTACACATCTGCACTCCAATTTTTTCACACGACTTCTCTCCTCCTTTGACCTCAATGGCAAAGGGCACATACTTGCACTCTTCTGCTCTGATCTAATCTCTCTTCTGAACTTTCTTCAACTAACTGCTCCCCTTACTTGATGCTTTCCTAACTACAACTTTATGTGAAGTTCTCTCCTTCTTGGTTTGTCAATTCTTAACTTAGGATATTTCTGCTACTGCCCTATTTTCTCTACCAACAACACTACAATACTCACTGTTCTTTATCATAAATTCATATTAGCATCATCTACCTACTTCCCTTGGGAGATAATTTCATATTCCTCTTTACTTTAGGAACCATCATTGATTGTTACCTACACTGCTACACCTTTTTCCTATTATTGCTTTGACTAAGAAATTACCCTTGCATACCTCATCCAAAGATTTATCTATTCATCTGCCATTATTTTTCTTTACCAATGCACCTTAGCTCTTCTTACACAAGAATTGGTCTTCAGTATGGTACTTCTGCACAATCTCTAGGGATCTCAGGAATTCTTTCTAGTCCATTTGATTTATAGCTACTCAGATATGATATTCTTTCTCTGATTTCATCAACCTTCACAATAGCACTCTCAAAGATCTTTCCTAGACTCTTATTGTAGCACTTTTGACTTGATCCTCTATTTTAAATGTAGATAGTAGTATGTATATCTTTTCTCTAGTATGCATCTGGTAGGTCAGCTTCCTTCATCATTGATCTAGCAGCCTCTTGGATTGTCCTATATTTCCTACTGAGGAGTCCTAGCAGATAGTTGTCTCCTTATCCCTTGTTCTTTACAGAAATTATTGAATTCATCTGATGTGAACTCACCTCCACTATCAAACCTTAATCATTAGATCCTCAGTTGTATCTCATCTCCAATTATTAGCTTGAAAGCTCATCTAGTTTATAATAATTCAACTCTGAGTTTTTTTGTAGATTTATAACCATATGTCAGAACTATAGAACATAATTGTTAGAGGCGGACCCAAGCAGACCATAATACTAGAGCACTGTCACTTAATATTATTGGTTAGATACTTAGCCAAAATTCATGACCTGTCAACTTGTCCCTTAAGTACATACTTGACTAATTCATTTGTCATTTCTTAACTCCTAATGTAGACCATATGAAACTCCAAAATTCATATCCAACAATCATTATTGACCTCTTATCATACTTTCAGAACTACAAATCAAAATACTCAATGGCGGAAGAATGCGGACAAAAATACTCAGATGATTTATATTGTTTCAGGCTTAACCCTAAACCACATATAATTATCATCAACTGTGGAAGAATACTGATTCAATCTCTGTTACTTACTTTATATATATATATATATATATATATATATATATATATATATATATATATATATATATATATATATATATATATATATATATTGCTCATACTTTAGTCATTTTGGGCTTCCGAACCATAATCCTTTTTTGTGCCTTGATCTACAGAGTTCCTTTCAAGAAGTCTATCATGTAAGTCCTCATATCTTTGCGCCGAATCATAGCACTGACTGTCTAGTTGGGGGGATTTAGAATTTTCAATACAGCTCCCCCTGAGCCATGACTCACAATCTACTTATAAGAGGAAGTAGTTACTCCGGAGCCTAGAGTAGACTCATCTCTTCCTTCATTTGCTTCCTTCCTGACCCAAACCTTGTTCATTTCTTCCTTGACTTCTGTTGGATCAACCTTTTCCACTAATTTCTTCAATTCTTCTTGATTATCCTTCTTCATGTTCTTACTTCTGCAAACTCTTGCAACATGTCTAGGCTTGTTGTAATTAAGGGACATAGTATTTTTTTGACCATTGTTCCTTTCACTCATCCTTGACCTACATAGATTAGATTTATGCCCAAATTTATTGCCTATATAACAATAGCCACTAAAAGATTCCATTTTTCCATTTGTCCCATAGCCTTTTCTCAATTGGCTTCTACACTCATTAGCTCTATGTCCCATTTTGTGGCAAGCATAGAATCTAACAGAATTCTAACTAGAGAAGCATGGGATATTTCAATTCACCCTATTTCTACACCAATTGGCCTTGTGACCAAATTTGTTACATAAATTGTAGTAACCGTTAAAAGAAGAGTACCTTTTGGCATTTGGCTATCTAATTGATAGTCTTTTCCTTCTTTGATTCTGAGGCCATCTGATCTTGTCCTCTTCCTGACTTGTTCTGAATCCTTTGTCTTCACTATCATTTTTCTATTCTGCTATTTGCCTATCATATGTGGCAGTATTCAAGCTAAATTGATCTCTTTAAGCTTGTACATATTTTAGATCAACTTTCAAGTCTTTAACCTCTTCTTCAAGCTTCATGTAGTATTTAATTTTGTCTTTCAGGCAATTTTCAATCTTTGTCTTTTCTTCAATGTTCTCTTTTAGAGTTTATTGTAGCTGCTTGATTTGCCTTCTTAAATCTTCTTTTAGATCCATGTCTTCATCTGCAGTTCTTGACTTGTCTCTGTCAATACTAACCATTAAGCACATATTCATTTGATTTACAGTAGCTTTATGGTCTTCCATATTCCATTTGGTGGTCTGGGAACCTTCTTTTTTTTTAATGTGCAAACTCTTGTTGGTTGGGACTGAATTCTCCTAGATGTTTTCAATAACCTTAACATTTGTACTTTCCACAATCCTTCCCAATCTATTGCTGTAACACTGGCAAGCTCTGGTCTAGGATGAGCATCCAAGAAAAATGCATTCCTCATACTTAGCATTGTCCTTTTCAATTCTGATGAGGCATTTGCTTCCAAAGATTTTAAAATATTTCACAGTAGGTATTGATCCACACCATAATTTAGCAGGGGTCTTTCCTTCTTTGGTTGTTAGCTGAACTCTGTTTAATGTGTAGATAGTGGTTTGTATTGCCTCCTTCCAAAATACATCTAGTAAATTTGCTTCTTCCATCATTAATTTTGCATTCTCTTGAATAGTTCTACTTGCTTCTTCTATTATCTTAATTTTGGCAGAGAGCTATTTTTCTATCCCATAGGTTTCACAAAATATACTGAAATCATTGGAGATATGTTCTTCTTCTTTTCCAATTCTTAGTCCTTTGATGATTGTGCCTAGCTCATTTTCAAGGGTTTCTTAAAAAATTTTGAGTTCCTCCAGAATCTCTGATTTATCTCTTAAAAAATTGACCCATGTCATTCTAGAAAATTCATCAATGAAAAAAATAAAGTACCTTTGACCATGAAGGCTTGGTATTCTTGTAGGACCACAAAAGTTTGTATGAATTAATTCCAATCATTTAGTACAGGATTGTTCTTTATCTTGCCATGATTTTCTTGACAATCTTTGACATTTCCTGCAACTGATGTTGCTTGAGTAATCAATCTTTGGTAGATCCTTCACAATCTGAACTAAGTTTGTTAAGTCATCAAGATTTGTATGGCAAAGTCTTCTATGCCAAACCCAGTTTTTATTTGTCTGAGATGTGTATCCAAGAAAGTCACTTTTTTCTGGGATGATAGAGGTTCTTTTTAGTTCTTTGTGCAATTTCTATTGTAGCTCTAGATTTTTCTGACTTTAAGAGAGTCATTCTCAAATACAAACTTGAATCCCTTCCTGCATAACTGTCCGACGCTTAAGAGATTTTGTTTCAAACCTTTTACATAGAGAACATTTTCATAAATTTGACTATTGCCAAAACTTGTCAATCCTATTCAACAGACTTCAACAAGGCAGTCATCTCTGAACCTAATTAGCCCTTCATTGTACTCTTCCAAGCTAACAAACTTGGTTTTGTCACCATTCATATGGTTTGAGCAACTACTATCAATAACCCAACAATCTTCATCACTGGTACAAGCTTCAGACCATCTTCAATGTTGTCATTTTGTTCTTCATGAATCGCTTCCTTGGACAATCTGCTCTTGATATCTCTTGATGAGCATTTGGTTGTATTAGAGAGTATTTGCTTTCCTTTTGTCTCCATTTGGATCTCCCTTGAGTTAGACTCTTTCCAAAGGGACTTGGCTGTAATACCAAATTGTTGATATGCATCAGACAACTGAGAGGGGGGGTGAATCAATTGTCCCAAAAACTCAAACACTTTCTACAATTAAACATTCATCACTTATTCACAATTATTATGATTTAACAATGAGGCATGAAATTAGAAACTTAACCACATATACAGCATCAAACACATGAGACACTAGATTTACGTGGAAAACCCCAAGGTGGGGAAAAAACACAAAGATGGTTAACTCTCAATATATATTTCAATCTTGAAATAGTGATGTTTAGGCTTGGTCACCCCAAGGGCCTAAAGATGCTAGTTTACTGCCATGAAGAACAACTAGGTCTAGCAGGCTCATTGCCTCAACCCTAAACCTAGCAAGATTACAATAAGGGTTGTTAAACCCTATTTACTACCATGATTAACACCTTTCACTATTTGCAACTGAAATATAATAATTTCTCTTCTTTGCCTTTCCTCTGCTTTGCTCTTCCTCTATTCTTCTCTTCCTCTTCTTTCCTCTGCCCCCTTCTTTGCTTTGCCTTTGGACCTTTCTTAATATATTATCCCGTTCACTCAAGGACAACATTTCCATGACTTAGCTGCAAGTATTTATACACTACATCAACCTTGGAATGATCTCCAAGGTCAGCATCACAATCATCAACCATTGGAATAACCTCCAAGATCAGCATTAAAAATATTACAAAATAGGTCTTGACCTATTGCAACATTATGCAAAGGGAACAAAACGCAGATCACGCCATGCCTTAATTGAAACTCAAACACGATCTTCCATGCCACAACATGCTTCCTCAATCTTGCAAAGATCTCTGCAATCACTGGGATAAACCAGGTCAACCAATACTTGTTACACGGTACATTATCTAGGAACAATCTTTACACACTATCTCAATTTCTTAATGCAGACCAAAGTATAGATAGGAACATGATTAGGAGACATCCACAAGCACGCTATAATCATCAGGATCAACCACACAAACCACAACCACTTTATCCATAGGAATCCTCTCACTGTAACACATGAACCTCACTATCTTCAACTGTCATAAAAGAAAGATAGCTTATAGACCACCAAACCATGAACCATTACACCTGTAGGCACTTATCATCATCCCAGACGTCCCTCTAGAACTACAAAGAAAAATGCTTTATTGTGGAGGAATGCAGAGCCAAATACTATGTTAGGAAAGGTGTCTCAAGCTTGCAACTTCAAAATGCTACTATTCTTTCCAGTTTTGGTCTTTTTGGATACCCATTATCTTGGGTAGTGGTCTGGAACTTTCAAAGTTTCCATAAGTTTTCTAGAGAGTGAGAAATAGTGAGACTTACTATTTTTGGTAAGTTCTTCATTTGAGCTCGGATTGACCTAGATTTTTTTCTAGAAGATGCAGAATAGCTAAGTGAACATCTCGAGTGAGTTTTGTCTCAAGATCATATCTGGATCGCGAGATATTAAAGTTTCTATTTTTTTGAAATTTCTAGAAAAGTTTCAAACTCAGTTTTTGGGTATCAAACCTTCTCTAAACATCCCCATAATTGTTGTAACTAGTGAAGCAGGTTACAAGATCATAAAGAACTTCACAAGCTTTCCAACACATAAAACGGTTCATCAATCAGACACCTAGATCAAAAGTTATGACCTCTGGAAGTTGGACCTTCAGTTTTGGGAAATGTAAAAACATGTTGGACACATAATAGAGCTATAAAGGGGAGAGTTACATGTAGTGGTGTGTGTTTTGGCACATCACGAGGCATCTTTGATTGGAAGATAATTTGGGTACCACTTTTGGGTGATTTTAGCTTGTGGTTTTGTAATTACCGTTGGTAGTGTGTTGTATTGTATCTCCTATATATCAGGAACTTGAGATGGAGGTTGTATGTAGAATCTTATAGATGTTGAATTACCTCCTGGATCTCTGGTTGGGTATACTCCTATAAAATCTTACTCTACAAGTATATTGTAATCTTCATGATTTCTAAATAATATATTGAGCGGCTTTGGAGTGTGGGGTTTTTTACTCGAAAGGGTTTTCCCCACGTATATCTTGTGCTGTGAGTTTTGTGTTTGCATTTGGAAATTGTTATCATTTTCTATTAATGTCCATCTTAATCTACTGTAAAAGAAATTTGCATAAGTCTTTCATCATTAGATTAGTGTAGGAAATGTATTCTACGTACCTTACATCCTTTCAGTTGGTATCAGAGCCTGATCACCTTTGGTTCTAGTTATTGGGTAGAGGGTTTTTTGAGCTGATCTTCGTTTGAGTGGGAACTTGTTTAGAGGATTTTGAAATCTTTGTTGCAGGTAAGAGATGGTGAGCACATATGGGAGGTTTGAGATAGAGAAGTTTAATGGCAATAATTTTGAGTTGTGGAAACTCAAAATGGAGGACATGCTTGTAGATCAGGATTTATGGGAAACCATATCTAGTACAAAACCAGTGGCAATGTATCAAGAAGATTGGGATCTCAAAGATTGAAAAGCTAAGGGTTTGATAAGACTATTTTTCTGATTCAGTGCTCCTGAATATCCATGAAGAGAAGACTACAAAGGATCTTTGGAAGAAGCTTGGAGATGTTTATCAGGCTAAATCTATGGTGAACAAGCTATTCTTGTGAAAGAAATTGTATTCTCTAAAGATGGAAGATGAAGGATCTGTCACTAATCACTTGAATACCCTTAATATGCTTGTTGCCCAGTTAACTTTTGTTGGTCTAAAGATGGAGGAAGAGGATCAATATATGACATTACTGTGTTCCTTACTAGACTCATGAGACCACTTTGTTATGGCCATTGGGAGTACCACTTCCACCTTCAAGATGGAAGATGTGGTTTCTTCACTGTTGTCTAAAGAGATACGGAGAAAGACTTCCGAATCGGCTAAGGAGGCTCTTGTGATTCATGGTAGATCTAAACAAAAGGGAAATAAAAAGAATAAGAAGAAGGAAGAAAAAGGAAGATATAAATCCCGTGGGAGATCTAAGTCTCCATGAAATTCCAAGGCCCTATGTTGGAACTGCAGCAAAACTGGTCACTTCTGTAAGGAGTACAAGGAGGAGCAAAAGAAAAAGAACAATTATTCATATTTTGACAAGTCCTCTGAGGATGAAGGAGAAGTGTTTGTCACTGCCTTGGCAATGCATGCATCTAAAGATGTGTGGCTTATTGACTCTAGTGCATCTTTTCACATGACCTCACATTGGGACTAGTTTTTGAAGTATGAAGAATAGGATGGTGGAAAGGTGTACTTGGGTGATGATTCTCACCTAGATATTGTTGGCCATGGAAGAGTCTTGATTTGATTCCCTAATGGACAAGTAAAGGGAATCAATGGTGTTCTGCATATCCCTGGTTTGACACAAAACCTTCTTTCTTTAAGTAAATTGAATAATGTGGGTGTGTAGGTTGTTTTCTTGAATGGAGGATACAAGATGACTAGAGGATCTATGGTGTTGGCTAAGGGTGTTCGGATTGGCACTCTATTTCAGCTTGATGCATGTGCAGTACAGTACAATAGTGCCTCTATTTTGAAGAAGAGAGCTTTAGAATCCTCATCCTCACCATTGGAACTAGCAGTGAAGAAGACTGTTACTTCTACTTCCGATGGTAGTTCTTTAAGGGTACCTAAGGGTGCTCATTCTATGGAGATGAAACTTCCAGCTGAGAAGACAATGTTATGGAACCAAAGGCTTGGTCACATTGGTGAAAAGGGTTTAAGGACCTTGTTGAGGGTATGAATGATTGTAACCTTGAGTTTAATTTTTGCAAACATTGCATTTATGGAAAACAAAGCCGTGTTTACTTTTATTCCAGTTCTCACAAATCTTCTGAGGTGTTGGACTTGATTCATTATGATGTGTTTAGTCCTATTAATGTTCCTTCAATTTCAAAATCCATTTACTTTGTTTCATTTATTGAAGATTATAGTAGAAGGACATGGGTGTATTTCCTTAGAAGTACATCTGAAGTCTTTACTAGATTCAAAGAGTTCAAAGCTCTTGTAGAGAATTAGAAGGATATAAAGATTAAGTGTTTGAGGACTGACAATGGTGGTGAGTAATGTTCAACAAATTTTGACAAGTTCTGTAAAGAACAGGGGATTGAGAGGCACAAGACGACTCCATATACCCTTTAGCAGAATGGAGTTGCAGAGAGAATGAATAGAGTGTTGGTGGAGAGGGCAAGGAGTATGCTAAGTGGAACTTGTCTTGAACAAAAGTTCTAGGTTGAAGCTATTTCTACTGCTTGTTACCTGGTTAACAGGTCTCCTACATCAGTACTTATTGATAAGACACCTATGGAGACATGGTCTGGTAAAAAGCCTTCATTAAGACACATTCGAGTATTTGGTTGTGAGGCATATCCACATGTGCCTAAGGAGAAGAGGTCTAAGTTGGAGAACACGGCTATGAAATGTATCTTCATCGGTTATGGCATCAGTGTGAAAGGGTACAAGCTTTGGGATCTAGTAGCTGAGAGAGTTTTGTACAGTAGAAGTGTGATCTTCAGAGAGATCAATCCTTCTTCTGTTGTCTTATAGCTAGAGAAAGAAGAGAAGAAAGATGATGTGGTTCAGCTTCCTCCAAACCCTAAGAAAGTTGAACCGAAAACATTTGTTGGACCTGATAATGAGGAGATCTCTAGTAGCTCTGAAAGTTTAGGAGAAGATGAAGAATCTCAACCTCAACCTTTGAGGAGGTCCACGTGGATAAGACAGCAACCTGATAGGTTTGGATATTCATTGCATGATTCTAGTTGTATTTTTTCTTTGATTTCTAACACTGATGAGACTAGAACTGTGAAAGAGGCTATGGGTATGAAAGACACAGGTTCCTGGAAGGAGGCCATGGAAGAGGAGATGGCTTCTTTGGAAAAGAATAATACTTAGGACTTGGTGCCTTTGCTTGAAGGATGAAAACCTGTTGGATACAAATGGGTGTTCAAAAAGAAATTCAGTGTAGATGGCAGTGTTGAGAAATATAAGGCTAGATTGGTTGCAAAGGGGTATTCTCAGGTGGAGGGAATTGACTATGGTGAGATTTTCTCTCCCATTGCAAAGATGTCATCTATTCGGTTCTTGTTATCTCTTGCAGTGGCGTATGATCTAGAAGTGGAACATATGGATGTGAAAACAACATTCCTTCATGGTGATTTGGAGGAAGAAATATATATGTCACAACCAAAGTAGTATGTGGTGAAAGGTAAAGAAAATTTGGTTTGCAAGTTAAAAAAGTCTTTGTATGGTTTGAAACAATCTCCTAGGATGTGGTACTAGAAGTTTGATGCCTTTGTGTTGAGTATTGGATTTCAGAGATCAAAATCAGATCATTATGTTTACTACAAGGTTGACAATGATCAGATTCTCATTATTGCATTGTATGTCGATGATATGTTACTCATTGGGAATGGTAAAAGTGTGATTCTTGATTGAAGTCTCAGTTGTCAGCACAATTTGAGATGAAAAATTTGGGTGCATATCGGTACATTCTGGGAATGGAAACTAGAAGAGATAGAGCAAATATAAAACTTTGTTTAGGCCAGAGTAAGTATATTAAGACTGTGTTGGAGAGATTCAACATGATGGATTGTATACCTCTGACTGTTCCTGTTACAATGGGGACAAAGTTATCTTTTGAAGATTGTCCAAAGTCTCCTTCTGAGATAGAGGATATAAGTAGAGTTCCTTATACTAGTGTGGTTGGCAATTTGATTTATGTGATGGTCTGCACAAGACCAGACATTGCCCAAGCAGTGGGAGTCCTTAGTTGATTTATGGGTAATCCTAGACGGGTACATTGGGATGCAATGAAGAGAGTGTTCAGATATTTGTGGGACACTTCTAAGTATTCCTTATGTTATCATGGTTATCCTATAGGACCTCAACATTCACTTAGTATTTGTGGATTTATGGATTCAGATTGGGCAGGTGACATTGACAGTAGGAGATCCACCAGCACTTATGTGTTCACTATGTTTGGTGGTGCTATTAGTTGGATTAGTAAGAGGCAACTTGTGGTCACTTTGTTCACTAATGAAGCTGAGTACATGGCAGCAACTCATGCTTGTAAAGAAGCCATTTGGATTAAAAGATAGTGTTCTGATGTTGGGATTAATGTAGGGAAAATTACTATTTGTTGTGACAGTTAGAGTGCCATATGTTTGGCGAAGAATCCTACTTTCCATGGAAGGACTACGCATATTGATGTCCAGTACCATTTTTTTGTGACATGGTGGAGGATGGGAAGGTAAACTTATAAAAAGTTGAAACTTTGATGAATGTTGTAGATTCCTTGACAAAACCTATGAGAATAGAAAAGTTCAGATGGTGTTCAGAGTCTTATGGGCCTCACGACCCCTAGCAATTATATCATGGTGTTACTCCTTTTTCTCTTGCAAGGTGTTCAACAAGTGGGAGAATGTTAGGAAAGGTGTCTCAACCTTGCAACTTTGAAATGCTACTATTCTTTCTAGTTTTGGTCTTTTTGGATACCCATTATCTTGGATAGTGGTCTAGAACTTTCAAAGTTTCCATAAGTTTCCTGGAGAGTGAGAAATAGCGAGACTTACTATTTTTAGTAATTTCTTCATTTGAGCTTGGATTGACCTCAATTTTTTTCCAAAATGTGTGGAATAGCTAAGTGAACATCTCGAGTGAGTTTCATCTCAAGATTATATCTAGATCGCGAGATATTAAAGTTTCTATTTTTTTGAAATTGCCAAAAAAGTTCTAAACTTAATTTTTGGGTATAAAACCTTCTCTAAACATCCCAAAATTTGTCATAACTAGTGAAGTAGGTTACAAGATGATAGATCACTTCACAATCTTTCCAACACATAAAACAATTCATCAATCAGACACCTAGATCAAAAGTTATGGCCTCCGAAAGTTGGACCTTTAGTTTTGGGAAATGTAAAAACGTGTTGGACACATAATAGAGCTGTAAAGGGGAGAGTTACACATGGTGGTGTGTGGTTTGGCACATCACAAGGCATTTTTTATTGGGATATAATTTGGGTGCCACTTTTGGGTGGTTTTAGCTCATCGTTTTGTAATTACCGTTAGCGATGTGTAGTACTGTATCTCCTATATATCAAGAATTTGAGATGGAGGTTGTATGTAGAATCTTATAGATGTCGAATTACCTCTTGGATCTTTGGTTGGGTATGCTCCTATAAAAGCTTTCTTTTCAAGTATATTGTAATCTTCATGACTTCTGAATAATATATTGAGCAGCTTTGGAGTGTGGGGTTTTTTACCCGAAAGGGTTTTCCCCACGTATATCTTGTGCTGTGAGTTTTATGTTTGCATTTAGAAATTGTTATCATTTTCTATTAATGCGCATCCTAATCTGTAACTATAAAAGAAATTTGTATAAGTCTTTCCTAATTAGATCAGTGTAGGAAGCATATTCCGCGTAGCTTGCTTCCTTTCACTGTCTTCATGTCTCAACTAAACTTACAGAAAAAGTAAGTTTCACTCTGGTGAACACAACTCACTCAGATCTTCATGGGGATGGCTTAGACCAAGAATGTAGCATCCTCAAACATACTTCTAACTTACTTCCAATCCATAGACCATGACCTTCAAGTAGGAATAAATGCATAGTAGTTTACTAGACTATTCTTCAACATACAACTCATTGTCTGTACTACACTTCTCTATAGCTCACTAGTTCCTTCCAGAGGCTAATTTTCTCACTGTCCTCAACATAAGTCTTCTAAACAAGTAATAGAACAAGATATTGTTGACACCAATGACAACAAGAATATGTTGACATCAATGACAACATTGATTAGGCACATACTTGCAACAACAATATGTCCAAATTTGTTGCAGTTGAAACATACCACATTCTTTTGACCTTGATTCCTTCCATTGATTGAATTTGATCTATATTGATTTGCCATATGTCCAAATTGATTGCTTGCAAAACACTTTCCATTGAATGACTGACTGTTCCTTGTATGTTGAAAATTAGTTCTTACCAAACTTCTGCATTCATTTGATCTATGTCCCATTTTATAGAATGCATTGCACTTAATAGAATTCTAATTTACTTTACTTTTGCATACAATAGCTCTATGACCAATTTTATTTCAAGTGAAACATTTACCTTTTAAGGATTGTTCATTCCTTCCATTGCTGAAACTTTTCTTGATCTGATTTCTACATTTATTTACTTTATGACCAATTTTCTTGCAATTGAAACACTGACTAGAGAATGATGGAATTCTTTGATTTATTCTTCTCCTACACTAACTAGCCTTATGACCATACTTATTGCATGAATTACAATAACCATTGAAAGATGGGTACGTTTAAGCATTTGGTTGTCTGACCAGAGGTCCTCTGGATCTTCTTCTTTGATTTCTAAACTAGGATCCTTTGTTTTGTCTTGACTCTATGTTCATTTGACCAGAGTCTGAACTTTCTCCTTTCTCAAATCCTAAACCATGTTTGTCATCAACATTCCTCTAGCTAGCAATCATTTCATCAAGCTTTGCAGTACTTATCTTGAATTTCTCTTCAAAACTTTTGGCCTTTTTCTAGATTTGTTTTCAAACTTCTAATTTCTTTTTCAAATTTTGCACAATCTTCTGATCTATTCTTCACAATCAAATTTAGATCATCTTCTACTGTTGTTCTTTCTATAACTTCTGCTTCCAAGTCATTTAGGTCTTCATTTGCTCGTAACAATTGGTCACCGACTTCTTTGTATTTGTCTTTGAATTTCTTGACTTGCTCTTTCATCTTTAAGATGCATTCATCGGCTTGTTGCAAGTTTTCTTTCAAATCCCTGACCTCTACTTCAAAATTTTCAAGATCCATAAGAGTTGCTTCTAGTTGGTTGTATCTCATAATTTCCATACCTTCTTGTTGCCATGATCACACTATCCCAGATCTTCCTTAAGCTATTAAACATTTTCCAAGGAACTTGGCTCTAATACTAATTGTTGATTGTCAGGAACACTGAGAGGAGGGAGGGTGAATCAGTGTTCTAAAAATCTTTTCATGCACATTAACTTTCAGCCGATTCCCAAAATTAATAAAACAAAAACATAATATGCATATGAACAGAAACCATGAAACCATGACACATGAACACCAATATTTTTACGTGGAAAACCCAAGAAGGGAAAAACCATGAAGAGGATTAGCTCTCATATATATATATATATATATATATATATATAAATCTTTACAAAAATAATGTTCAGGCTTGGTCACTCCACGAGCCTAACATTATGGCTCACTACCATAAGGTACAACTAGATTTAGCAGGCTCACTACCTCAACCCTAAACCTAGCAAGATTACAATAAGGGATATTAAACCCTTAGGGCTGTTAAACCCTGTTGAAGGATCATTGTTGGCTTATTGCCTTGAAGATGAAAACTTTCTTCCACTCATATTGCATAGGAAAACTAAATACTACTTAAGCATCTGCCACTACGCCAAGGTGCAAACATTTAGTAACTAAATTCTGAATCCCAAGCCTTCATCAGTGTTGCTCTTCTAACTCTGCTCTTCTATTCGCATGATCACATCACACACACACCACACACATTTAACTTAAATTCATCGCTCTTATATATCTGCATCATGATCTAATCCATAAGTAGGTCAGCATCCAAGAAGTGAAACATGTACATAGAAAGATGTACCTTGTCAACTTGATCTAATGCATTGTATGTTATGCGGACCCAAATCTTTTCCCAAACATGTTCATATAGGTTGGCTCTAATCATTTAATGACATACATAGATCCTCCAAACTTTAAATTTTCTCTGCACAAAGATTTAGCATACTAGTTGGTCTCTTCCTTAAGAACATGCTTAATCAATTCATCTTCTAACTTACAACTTCTACTGTGGATCACAAAACACTTCCAAAATCATATCAAGGACTCTTTACACATTCCTAATCTTACCCTTAGAAACACAAGCCATGGTATCATCTTGCAGAGAAATGCAAACCATCAGAACTTAGACTCTGTCTCTGTCAAACACTATGCCGATACTCAGCAGCTTGTAGCTAACCTTCCGTTGGACTTCAGATCTCCTAAATCTATAATAAGGTACTCCATATAAGTGTTTACAACACCTCAAAACTATATAACAAGACACTCACATGCAGAGGAATGCAGACCACTACGTTATGCCCTGATCACTGTTCCTACTATACCTTTGCTTACTCAGACTTAGACAATTCTTCAAGGTGACTTCTGGAGGAGATAAGGACTTAACCTCTTAAGGGTAACACTATCAGACAACTAAGAACATCATACATGAACCGCAATAACTGATCATCATCTGCAGAGACATATTATCTGACTTATTATCTTCTACTCAAAATACTTTCCATACTTAGCTATTTTCTATCAATCGGACCTAGAATTCAATATGTTCTTCCAGAGATATCTCCTTCTATCATGATGATAGGATCTCTGAGCCTTGTTACCATCAATGACAACATACTGGTCCATATTGGAGCAGTGTCTCTTGCCAACATATTTCTTTTTATCAAGAACTTTTATCAACGATATCTACCTTCTCCCCCTAAGAGGTAGCCTTAAAAACATCAATCTAGATAAAAGAATAAGACTTTAGGCACTACTGGACTGATGCACTTCTCATGCATCTTAGTTTAGAGAAGGAGGGATAATGACCCCTAACTTTTCTCTGAGATGGTCAAAAGTATCCTTAGGCAGAGGCTTTGTGAAAATATCTGCAATATGATCCTTTGTAGATACATACTCCATCTATACTTCATTCTATGTTACATTTTTTTCTTTGAAAGTGATACCTTATTGATATATGCTTTTCTCTTGAGTGCATCACTAGGTTTTTTGAAATGTTTATAGCATTTGTATTGTCAGAAAAGATTTAAATTGGTTTTTCATATACAACCCTTATGTCCTTCAATGTTTTCTTCATCCAAAGCACTTGAGTCCAACAACATGCTGCTGTAATATATTCTACTTTTGTAGTAGACAAAGAAACTGATTCTTTCTTCTTTCTCAGCCATGACACCAATATGTTCCCCAAAAGGCAAGTACCTCCACTTGTACTTTTTCAGTCATCTACATTTCCAGCCCAATCTGCATATGTATAAGCACTAAAAGTGAAATTAGTATCTTTGGTTTACCACAATCCATAGTCTAAAGTGCCTTTCAAATATCTCATAATCCTCTTAATTGCCATCACATGTGACTCTTTGGAATCTTCTTGAAATCTTGCCACAAGATAGACTGCATGCATTATGTTAGGTTTGGTATGAGTTAAATAAAGCAGTCCTCCAATCATAGACCTATACTTTTTCTTATTAGTCTTAGGTGATTCATCATTCTTGTTCATCTTGTAGCTAGTTGCCATTGGAGTGCATATTAGCTTAGAATCCTCCATTCCAAACATCTTTAGCAATTCTTTCACATACTTGGACTGAGAAATAAAAATTCCTTTTTCTAATTAAGTAATCTAAAGTCCTAAAAATAAATTTATTTCACCAAACATAGACATCTCAAATTCATTCTGCATTTCTTTTGCAAATCTCTTACACATACCTTCATTACCTCCAAAGAAAATATCATCAACAAAGACTACAATAATCATAATTTGATTATCATTGATTTTGAAAAAGAGATTAATGTTAGCATTACCTTTACTAAACCCTAATTGCATCAAATACTTGTCCAACCTTGCATACTAGGCTCTGGGGTCTTGCTTCAGTCCATACAAGCCCTTCTTCAATCTGCACATCATGTCATCTTGCTTTGATAATGTTATGTCAGAAAATGTCCCCTTGGGGGATTTTCCCTCCTAAGGTTTAGCTCTCGAGTCTTGTGTATGAATTTAGAGCATTTTTCATGTTAATTTGACATCCCAATGAGAAAACCCTAAAGTTTCATAGAAAATGTGACTTAGGAGGTACACTTGACATGATCCCTGCCTAAAATAGAGGGGGAGGAATTGGGCATTCGTGCCCTAGTCCTACCCTATTTTAGGTTAGGTTTAATTTCAAAGTGTCAGTTTATAACCGTTATTTAGGTCCTATGCCAACATAGTAAGTTTTAATTATGGAACTCTTAGTGGGAATATTTGTAGTTTTTGATATAAGCATGTTTACGCATTCATTTGTAAACTAGATGGTAATTTTGATTCATGAGCTTGTGTAGAAGTGATTCAAGGCATTCATTGTGTGTTGTAGAGTAGACTTTGTGTTGTTATTGCATTTGTATTTGCAGATTTGGCTACCATCTCCTCATGGCATGAAGAGCTTATTCCTTCCATGAGATCTTCACTACAAGGTGATATCAATAGTGTTTTCAATAATTTATCACTTGGATTTTACCTATATCCCATAGGGATATGCACTCTTTATCTGACAACAGTGTTAAGAAGACTTGAATGTCTCTATGGGGCTTGACTAAGGCAAGCCTCTAAACACCACAACCCCCAACCCATTTTTCCATGATTGCAGGTTACAGATTGTAGGAGTAGAAAAAGTGAAGTTGTAAGAGAGAAGTGTACACTATCAGAATTGTAGATCAGAGAAGAAAATAGGGACCTAGACTTAGGTACCTGCTCATTAGTCATCTGGATCCTGCAACTAAAGAATCTCTGGAATAGTAGGAACAGGTTGCAAACAAGGTTCCCAGATCCTGACAATAAGTATGGCAGTAGACTATGGCGTCCACTCATTAGTCCCTGACTGTTTCACTTTTTGAACTTCAAAATCTGGTATGCATTTGATTGTCATTTGATATCTTTGTGTGCGAGCATTTTTCATGATTTGTCTGTTTGCTTCTAAATTTGCATAATTAGGGTTTGGAGCATAATTGCCCTTAATTGAACAACTTAATCATAGAATTCCAATTTTTCCCTATGTTCCAAGTGACTGAAACCCTGATAGTAGACTTCCTATTCAATTGAAATCCTTGAGTGGAAGGGGGATTCATACAAATTAACCCTAAACACTAAACAAATCCTCTGCATCAAATTTATCCTTAAAAATTTTGGTGAACCCATGTTTTAATGAATTTAGAACATTTTTGAGTGTTGTGCTTTAGAATTACATTCATTTCATTCATTCATATCATTGTTCATTTTTTTGCATTTGAAAAATTACAAAAAAAATTGAAAATTTTGACAAAAATTAGCATTTTTAGCTTGCATTTTTAACTTGCATTTTCAAATAATTTGAATTAGTTACATTTAATTTCATTAATTTTTTTTCATTATCATCAGATCTGATTTAAAATAAATAAATTTTTCATTCATCATTCATTTAGATTGCATTTTCATGCTTAAATTGATAAAATTGCTTGAAATTGTACATTTTTTCATATAACCTAGTTTTGCATTAGCTAGAGTTTGTAGTAAAATCTTGTTTCAGATTTTACTAACCTTTTAAACACTCATTAGGATTTATTTCTAACTTTAGTGTTGCATCATAGTGGTTTTCTTGCAAAATTTCATGCCTAGGGTTTGAAAACCTTGATTTTTCACTAGATTTGGCCTTATCATCCCTCTAGATTTGCATCCTAGGCATGTTGTATAGGATTTTACACACTAATTCATTTTTATCATGGTTATTATCTACTTCTCCTCCTAAAATTCTTTACAGCATCTTTTTACTGGCCTCTTACAGTGGAAATTTGGTGAAAAATTGCATATTTTGGCTATATTTTCCCTACAGTTTGACATTGAGTTGCACTATAAGCATGTTGTGATGAATTTTTTTTAGCATTAGGTGGATTTTATTACTTTTATAATTTTCTATCCATAATCATATTCCTCACAACACCCTTTTTCATACTCTTTTGCATTGAAATTTGGTGAAAAATTGCATATTTTATCTATATTTACCCTAGGGTTTGACCTAGATTTTCACTCCAAGCATGTTGTGAAAGATTTTATGGATTTAGGTGACTAATATTACTTCTATAATCTGCTTCACTTCCTAAAATTCTTTACAACACCCCTTTTGTTGGGTCTTTGCATTGAAAAGTTGTGAAAAGTTACAGGTTTTAGTGTATTTTCACTAGGTTTTGACTTGTCATCATCTTAGATTTGCATCAAAAGGGTGTTGTGAAGGATTTTAATGCTTTAATGGACTGATATTAGACATATTATGTGCTTCACCTGATCAATTTCCTTACAACACCTTTTCTTTCACTTATTTGCATTGAAAAAATTTGAAAAATTCAAGCATTTTAGGTCATTTTCATACATAGTTTTGCACTTGTCTTTTGCATAACTTTTAAAAAGATTTTAAAATATGATATTGTATTCATTTGAATACATATACACATGGATTCTAATTGCAACAATAACAATAGGTTCCCTCCTAGGCCTTACATGAAAAGAAAGGTCCCCGAACCTGAACTTGTGTTTACACCTTATGATAGAACAATTGGAGACACTGAAGGACCTCTTTATATCAATATGAAGATAATGGGAAATCCTATGGATGGAACCCTTATTGATCCTAATTGCATGACTAGTGTCACCATGGAAGAGTTCCTCTTTTCACATCAATTATTCCAAGGCTCTTATGACTCTTCAAATTTGATGATTAAGACACATAAAGAACCTTTGTAAACACTTTTGGGAAGTTATCTTTATTGGTCACTGTATTTGAAAAACATGTTGATTTAGGAGCATCCCTGGTTCAAAAACAATCTTGCATCAACCAAAAACATTTGCATTTCATTTTGTTTGCAGTTCAAGCAATTCAATTAGGAGCAGTTTTAGCTTTTGGTCCATTATTCTACCGTAGTTGCATTTTAGACATTACAAAGCTAGACTTAGCATCTACATTCATTCATCTACATCATATACAAAATTTAGAGGTTTGTACTTCATTATCAAAAAGATATCACTATCAGAAGATCAACTAGTTTCAGAATAGAGAATCCTAATAATCACAGACAGCCAGTTGAAGGAGAAACCTGCAGAAACATTTCCCGATCTTTAGAGCCCAATGACACATCATTCGATGATCTTTGGTTCATGGCCGACCTTCCCTAAAGATCTGCACTTCATTTCTTTCATTTTCTGGAGGAATTCTATGCATTTTGGTTCGACCTATCTGTGTTGCACGTTACAACTCTTCATTGGATTTTGTGACCTTCTTTGGCCGACACAGAGGAATCTATTGGTCCAGAAAGGATATATATTGATGTAATAGATCCCTAGGAAAGTAGTTCATAACATAGTGATAACTGATAGTTTAGATTTTATGCAAAGGAGCTTCAAAGATTTATCTTGTGTATGTGTGTAATCAGGCCTGTGAGCCCTAATTGTAAGCCTGCATGTTGCCGGTCAATCTCTATTTGAATTCCATGATATATTGAATGACTAAATCTGTATTTGTTCCATTTCTTTGAGTTGTTTCCATTATGTTTGCTCTTGTTGCACAATCCCAACAGATCATTCTGTGAACCCTCCTACCATGACTGCACCAAGTGGTATCAGAGTGAAAGTTCAAATATTTGCGAATGCATTGAATGAAGTTGGTGAGGGAATTCTGTAAGATCTTGTTGTGGATAGATCGCTGAATTGAGGTAGGTTACTTGTGTTGCAACCGATCGTCGATTGTGAGGCAGTTGTCACCTTGTATCCTGATCACCAACCCTGAGGCAGTTTGCACTTGATCCTAGGAAGAATGCCACTGAGGAGAGTTTCTGTTGTTGGAACAATGGCTGGTAGAATGGATGAAATGATGGAGATGATGAAAATAATGCAAATTTTTTTGGATGTTGTTGAGGAAGATAGGTGAAGAGGATTGACACCGAGATCTAATGTTGAAAGTGATGACGAAGAGGAATTTTAATCTGCTAAATAAACTGGGGAAACCCTAGGAGGTGATGAAGAAGAAGAATCAAATCAAGTAAAGATGTTGCAAGCAATTTCAAAGATTGGAAAGAGACCTAGAGTTGATGTACTGAACTATACTGGTAATTTGATTCTTGAAGAGTTGATTGATTGGATAAATGACATGGAAGAATACTTTAAATATGAGGAGATTGAAGATCCAGAGAAGGTGAAATTTGTGAAGACAAAGTTGAAAGGATGTTTTACTATATGGTGGAAGGAAGTTCAGTTAGAAAGAAATGGAAAAGTGAAATAAAAGATTACAAAGTGGGACCGGATGGTGACAAAGTTTAAGAATCAATTTATACCTGCTGACTATGAGTTGGAGTTGTTGAAAAGATTGTAAAATCTAAGATAAAGGAGAAATTTGTGAAGAAGTACACTGAAGAATTTCATAATACAATCATAAGAATAGGACATAGTGAAGCAAGCAAGGAGAAAGGGGCTAGATACATCAATAGACTGAGATTGAACATTCAAGAAGAGTTAAGCTTGGTAAGGATGACATCTTTGGAGGAAGCATATCAGTTTACACTAAAAGTTGAAGAGAAGCTGAATAAGAGGCATGATCAGAGACAGAGAGCTAGAGGAGGTAAATTTTGGAGAGGTGGGACTTATTCTGGAGGAGACAGATCATATCCGGTGTAGATCAAGTTTGACAGGTCCTTGAAGAAGGATGATAGAGATAACAATGCTTACCAGAGAGATGACAGAAATTTTTACCAGAGAGGAAACCCTAGTGCATACCAGAATGAAAGATATAGAAGAGAAGGAAGAGGATTTGATAAAAGAACATTCATAGGTACTTGTTTCAAGTGTGGAGGTGAAGGACATAGAGCATTTGAGTGTAATAAGGGTAGTACAAGCAAGAGGACGGATAATAGTGGAAGAGCAACCTATGTTGAAGAACCTATTGAATCACCCTGTTCAATTGGAAATCTAGACAAAGGTGAATCATTGGTAATGAGGAGAGCACTATTTCAAAAGGAAGAAAATGTGGAACCACCGCAGAGGAAGAGTCTATTTAGAACCAGATGCAAATCAGGAAGTAAGTGTTGTAAAGTTGTGATTGATATTGGTAGCTTAGATAACCTCATTTCAAAGGAGATGGTGACTAAGATGAAGTTGGCAACACTAAAACACCCTAAGTCCTATCAAATAGCATGGATTTAGGATGATCATAAGTTACTAGTGAGTGAACAGTGTTTGGTGAAATTTCATATTTGATCATAACATGATGAATTCTTGTGTGATATTATGCCTATGGATGTTTGTCATATCGTGTTGGGTAGACCTTGGCAGTATGATAGAAAAGGTACACAAGATGGGAGAAAGAATACCTATACTATAACATCAAATGGAAAGAGAATTACTTTGATTCCTTTGGAGGATGATCCTAAGAGTGAAGTATGTGGGAATGCTAGTACTTTTTTAGTAGATGGAAGAAAAATTTTGGATGGTTTGAGACATGAGAATATGTGTTATGCCTTGATTCCTAAGAAGCCTAAATCATTGAAGAAAGAAACTAAAGAAGAACAAATAGAGGAGATAAGAGAGTTGCTGACAGAGTATGAAGACATCATATCAGATAATCTACCTAAAGGATTATGACCTATAAGGAGTATCAGTCATCACATGGATCTTATACCGGGAGCAAGTTTGCCTAACAAAAGTACATAGAATGACACCAACAGAGAATGGAGAATTGAATAGATAGATATAGGAGTTGTTGAGGAAATGTTTGATCAAAAAAAGTTTGAGTCCTTGTACAGTACATGTAGTGTTAGTACAAAAGAAAGATAGAGAGTGGAGAATGTGTACTGACTCTAGAGCAATAAACAAGATCACAATTAAGTATAGATTTCCTTTACCTAGGATGGATGATATCATGGATTGTTTGAGTGGAGCAAGATATTTTACAAAGATAGATTTGAAAAGTTGATACCATTATATCAGAATCAGAGAAGGTGATGAGTGGAAGACTACTTTTAAGACAAATGAAGGATTGTATGAGTGGTTAGTGATGCCTTTTGGATTAAAAAATGCACCGAGTACTTTCATGAGATTGATGAATGAAGTTCTGAAGAAATTCTTGGGTAAGCTTGTGATTGTATACTTCGATGATATTCTAATTTTCAGTAAGACAAAGGGGGAACATTTGTGGCATATTAAACAAGTTTTGCAGAGACTGAGAGAAGAGAAATTTCTGATAAACATCAAGAAGTGTAGTTTTATGAAGGAAGAGTTGGTATATTTGGGATTTGTGATTTCTACAGAAGGATTGAAGATGGACCCTGAGAAAGTGAAAGTAAATGTTGAATGGCCTACACCAGAGAGCATTGGAGAGGATAGATCATTTCATGGATTGGCTAGTTTCTACCAAAAGTTCATTAGAAATTTTAGTTCAATTTGTAACCCTACGACAGAGACAATGAGAGGTGATAGAAAAGATTTCAAGTGGACATCAGGAGTAGATAAAAGTTTCAAGTTGTTGAAGCGGAAAGTGACAGAGAAACCCATTTTGGCATTACCAGATTCCAATAAGGTATTTCAAGTAGATTGTGATGCAAGTGGAAATGCAATTGGAGCAGTGTTAAGTCAAGAAGGTAGACCAATAGTATATTTTAGTGAAAATTTGAATGATGCAAGGAGAAGATATTCAGTTTATGATCAAGAATTCTATGCCATAATTCAAGCCTTGAAGAAGTGGACACATTGTTTGTTGCCTAAGGAGTTCATGTTGTATACAGATCATCAAGCTTTGCAGTATTTGAATAGTCAAGGTAAATTGAATCAGAGACATATGAGATGGGTGGAGTTCATGCAGAGTTATACTTTTGTGTTGAAGCATAGGAGTGGAAAATCAAACAAGGTTGCTGATGCATTGAGTAGGAGAAAAAACTTGTTGAGAGAAATGAGAGTTGAAGTGTTGGGTTTTGATGAATTGAAGAACATGTATGAGGGAGACACTGATTTTGCAGAACCTTGGAAATCATGTAAGGAACTTGTTGTGATAGATAGAAGTAAGTGGTTGGATTATTTCATTCAATAAGATATGTTTTTCAAAGGAAGTCAGTTGTGCATACCTAGAAGTTCAATGAGAGATAATTTGATCAAGGAGAAGCATAGTGGTGGATTGGCAGGATATTTTGGTGTTGATAAGATAGTGGCTTTGGTGAATGAAAACTACTTTTGGCCTCAGATACATAAGGATGTTCAGAGATTTGTGCAAAGTTGTAGAGTTTGTCAAGTTGTAAAAGGGATTAGTCAGAATACTAGATTGTATAAACCTTTGATAGTACCGGAGAGACCTTGGGAAGACATAAGCATGGATTTTGTAATGGGATTACCTAAGACATAGAGAAGACATAATTCAATATTTGTAGAGGTTGACATATTTTTAAAGATGGCTCATTGCATACCTTGTAAGAAGACAACTAATGCAATTCATGTAGCTGACCTATTTTTCAAGGAGATTGTGAGATTGCATGGATTACCTAGGAGTATAGTTTCAGACATAGATACCAAGTTTGTTGGATACTTTTGGAATACACTTTGGAAGAAGATGAAGATAGATTTGAAGTTTAGTTCAACTTTTCATCCATAGACCAATGGATAGACAGAGGTAGTGAATAGGAGTTTGGGAAACTTATTGAGATGTTTGGTTGGACAGAAAGCAGGAAGTTGGGATTTGATTCTTTCACAAGCGGAGTTTGTATACAATAATTTAGTCAATAGAAGTATTGGAAGAACACCTTTTGAGATTGTGACCAGAGTGAATCCTTGAGGAGTAGCAGAACTGAGAGATATCATCATGGAAGAAAAGAGGAGTGCAGAAGCAGAATAATTTGTCGATCATATGAAGATAGTGCATAATCAGGTGAAGAAGCATTTGGAGAATATGAACAGTAAGTACAAAGAGAAGGTAGATGAGAAGTGAAGACATAAGGAATTTGAAGTTGGAGATGAAGTAATGGTGTACTTGAGAAAAGAAAGATTTCTAGTTGGGACACATAACAAATTGAAAATGAAGAAGTTTGGACCTTGTAAAATACTCAAAAATTTTGATTCAAGAAATGTGTATGAAGTGGAGTTACCGGAGACATTGGATATTTCACCCATTTTCAACATTACAGACTTGTATCAGTATCATGAAGTAGAGTTCAATGATAGCATGGAAGAAGACTTGAAGTAACAGTTACCACAACAAGCACTGGAGCAGATCAAAGACATTTTGGATAGTAGAGTTGGATGTAGCACTAGAGGAAGACAATACAAAGAATATCTTGTGAAGTGGAAAGGCAGACTAGAAGAAGATTCATCTTGGCTTTCTCAGGATGAGGTGGACTGTCTTGGTTCTCCCCTAGCCCCAGCGAAGTGAGGGACTCACTTTTTCAATAACCCCAGATGTCTAATGTAGGAGCATCCCTTGTTCAAGAGAAATCTTGCAACAACCAAAAACATTTGCATTTCATTTTGTTTGTAGTTCAGTTTGTTTCTTTTCATTTTCCATTTTAGTTCAGACAATTCAGTCAGGAGTAGTTTCATCTTTTGGTCTAGCATTCTACCACAGTTCCATTTCAAACCTTGTAGAGCTAGACTTAGCATCTACATTCATTCATCTAAATCACATCTAGAATTCAGAGGTCCACACTTCATTACCAGAAAGATATCTCTATTAGAAGATCGACTAGTTTCAGAACAGAGCATCCTGATAATCACAAACAACCAGCTGAAGGCGAAACCCACGGAAGCATTTCCTGATCTTTGGAGCCTAATGACACATCATTTGATGATCTTTGGTTCGTGGCCGACCTTCCCCAAAGATCTATACTTTATTTATTTCATTTTCCAAATGAATTCTATGCATTTAGGTCTGACCTATCTGTGTTGCTTGTTACAACTCTTCATTGGAGTTTATGACCTTCTTTGGTTGACGCAGAGGAATCTATTGGTCTAGAAAGGATATATATTGATGTAATATATCCCTAGGAAAGTAGTTCATAACATAGCGATAACTGATGGTTTAGATTTTATGCGAAGGAGCTTCAAATCTTTATCTTGTGCATGTATATAATTAGGCCTATGAGCCCTAATTGTAAGCCCACATGTTGCCATTTGATCTCTATTTGAATTCCATGATATACTAAATGATTGAATCCATATTTGTTCCATTTCTTTGAGTATTTTTCTATTGTGTTTACTCTTGTTGTATTGTCTAGATAAATCATTCTGTGAACCCTCCTACTGTGACTGCATCACATGTAGAACAATGGTTTGATGTTGTCCCCATTTCTGACCTCTTTCCCATAAAATTGGGACATCCATGGTTAAAGGTTATGAAATTTGTCCCTTCAACAATTAATAACTATGTAAAATTTCCTTTGAATGGACAAGTAATTACTATCCCTCGCAATAAGTATAAACCTTTGGATACAAGACAACATTGTAGACTAGATTACTTTTGGGAAAGATCTAAGGTGGAATCATAGCCACAAACAGACTTTAACTTCTTGGGCTATAGAAACTACAAAACAAAACTATTACATAAAGTGGTATGTCCCTCTATGCAAGAAATAACAAGAGACAAACAACCTGCATTTGAAGAGAATCCTAGACCAAAAGGAAATGGACCCTATGCTGAGGTTCCTCCCTTGCCATCCTTACAAAGATTGGGAGGTAGTCATCGACAACAAAATATTCCACCTAGATAAGTGAGATTTTATCCTGGTGCTTCCTGCTCTAAAACACAAAAACCTATGGAAGAGAAAAACACTATCTTACAAGAGATAAGTGGAAGGACAAAAAGAAATAAACAAGCAAGAGAAAGGAGGAAGAGATGACAAGATTATGCCCAACGACTTGCATCTCAACAAGAAAACATCTCACCAAATACTGAACCAAACCAAGAAGATATTAAGAATGGACAAATTGAAAACAAGAACAAGAGTTTGGCTATGGTACCTTATGTCCCACTTTCCTCTAACATTCAGGAGTGGGAAGACGACGATGATTTTCTTGATGACAACACTTAGTTCGATGGCACTACAAAGTAAGTATCTCTAACCCTTTATCTCTCATGATGTGTTTCCCCCGTGATGTCTTATGTGTTGTTTAGGCCTCCTGGGATGTGTTGATGATGATTGTTAGTCATAACAACACTCATAAAAATTTGCACAACAAACCTGAAAGGAAGGTAGGTGTGCGGAAAATGCTTCCTACACTAATCTAATGAGGAGAGGGCTATGCAAATTCAACTTTATCCTAACTATTACAGCAATGTTAAACCATTAACATGAGATATTGTAGCAAAACACAAGAACTAGAAAGTAGACAGAAGAAGAGAATGAAAGATTTATGGTGGGGAAAACCCTTATCAGGTGAAAAACCCCACACTCAAAAACTTGCACAATGTATTAACAAATCTGAAAGAATGTTTACAATACACTTGCAATGCAAGCTTTAATGGTCTTCGACACTCATGTCTGGAGTCAATCTGGTAGCATAATAGTACCTGTAAACCTGTGATACAAACTCCATCTCCAAGAACCTGTATATAAAGAGAAGTAGTACGAATGGAGGTAGCTTCTAGAGCAAGTCACACAAGGAACTTGTCCAAATCCATGTGGCCCAATTTCCAAGGCTAGGAAACATGCATATGACACATGTAAGTGATTCTCTTTCATCCCTTACAACCCCCCAACTTGGGCACCCCAAATTTACCCAATTAAGGTATGACAGATGCTCTTACAATGTCATAAAATCCATCATATATGACAACTCTTACAGTTGTAAGAGAATCTGTCATAACTGTCTATTAATATCATATTCTCTTACAACCTTGTCATAGTCAAACTTGGGTGCCAACTTCCCCATGCAAGATGCTTTTAGACACTTGTCTTCACCTATCATATAATCTTCCATTTCTGGCCCTTACATGTCATAGATTCTGTCATAGGAATCTGTCATAACTCTTACGCGTCATAAACCTCTTACAACACCTGAAAGATGCCGACACATGGAAAAACTCTTCTACCACAAGGTGGAATGCCTATCTCCTCATATGAGGACCAAGATACATGTGGTCACCTTCCATGTAGGATGACACATCACCGTGCGAACTCCCACAAAGTGACGAAATAGGATTTGCATCCAAATTACAATAATAGGCAAAATAATAAATACAATTAAATAATAATTGCTAGAAACTTGCAAAGGTTGAGACACCTTAATTCCTAACATTCTCCCACTTGTCAAACACCTTGTAAGAGCCAATAGAAAAATAAGATTTAACTTCTATAGGCCGAGAGGCCCATAGACTCCGAACACCATCTGAACTTCTCTATGCTCACTAGTTTCGTCAATGCATCTACAACATTCTTCAAAGTATCTATCTTCTCCAAATTTACCTTTCCATCCTCAACCATGTCTCTCACGAAGTGAAATTGAACATCAATGTGCTTAGTTCTAGCATGGAAAGTTAGATTCTTTGCAAGAAAAATTGCACTCTGACTATCACAACTGATCGTGATCTGACCTACATCAACACCAATATCTGAACATAATCTCTTAAGCCAAATGGCTTCCTTACAAGCATGAGTTGCTGCCATATAGTCAGCTTCTGTCATGGACAAAGCAACAACAGGTTGTCGCTTACTCATCCAACTAATAGCACCACCAAATAGTGTAAACACATAAGCACTGGTGGATCTCCTACTATCAATGTCACCTGTCTAATCTGAATCCACAAATCCATGAATATCAATAGAATGCAGAGGTCCTAAAACATTACAGTGATAGAAAATGGAATACTCGGAAGTACCCCTCAAATATCTAAACACTTGCTTAACTACATCCCAATGAACCTGTTTAGGATTAGCCATAAATTGACTAAGGACTCCCACTGCTTGGGCAATGTCTGGTCTTGTGCAGACCATAGCATACATCAAACTGCCAACAACACTAGCTTAAGGTACATTGCTCATGTCCTCCACCTCACTAGGAGATTTTGGACAATCCTCAATAGACAACTTTGTCCCCAAAGAAATAGGAACACACAATGGTCTACAGTCTGCCATGTTGAATCTATCCAACACGGTCTTCACATACTTACTCTAGCTTAACCAAAGTTTTCTATTGGTTCTGTCTCTTCTGATTTCCATTCCTAGAATGTACCTGGCTGCCCCTAAATCTTGCATTTCAAACTAAGCTGACAACTAAGATTTAAAATCAGAAATCATATTCTTACCCTTCCCAATGAGCAACATATCATCAACATACAGTGCAACAATGAAAATACGATCACCATCAAATTTATAATACACACAGTGATCCAATTTTGATCTCACAAATCTAATTGACAACACAAAGGCATCAAACTTCAAGTACCATCTCCTAGGGGATTGCTTCAAACCATACAAAGACTTCTTAAGTTTGCAAACCAAATTTTCTTTACCTTTTACCATGTAATGCTCTGGGTGTGACATGTAGATTTCTTCCTCCAAGTCACCATGAAGGAAAGTTGTCTTCACATCCATCTGTTCTACCTCCAAGTCATAAGTTGCTGCAAGTGACAACAGGAATTGAATAGATGTCAGCATTGCAACAGGAGAGAAGATCTCACCATAATCTATACCCTCCACTTGTGAATACCCCTTCGCAACCAATCTAGCCTTATACTTCTCAACACTGCCATCTGCACCAATTTTCTTCTTGAACACCCATTTACATCCAACGGATTTTTGTCTAGGAGGCAAAGGCACCAAGTCCCAAGTTTGATTCTTTTCCAAAGAAGCCATTTCTTCCTCCATGGCCTCCTTCCAGGAACCTGCATCCTTCATATCCAAAGCCTCTGATACAGTTCTAGGTTCATCACTGTTAGTGATTAAAGCATAAGAACAACTAGAATCAAGTAATGTAAAACCAAACCTTTTAGGTTTCTTTCTTATCCGTGTAGACCTCCTCAAGAGCTAAGGTTGAGGTTTAGCTTCTTCATCTGAGATTTCAGAGTTGCTAGAGCTCTCCTCATTATCAGGTCCAACATTATCTTTGTTGCAAGTATGAGGATAATTGGTGTTGTCATTGATGTCAACATACTCATATTGCATTAATGAGAAGGATTGAATGCGCTGTGTGCTGAGGATATTGAGAGAATAAGTCTCAATTAGGAACAGTGAAGAACAGTGATGACAAGAAGGAAAAAGTCCTAAATAGGTTGAGGATCAGAGGACGCGGTTTAAAGGGTTTGTATATATGAGTCTTGATTTCAGAGGTCCACATGAAGATCTAAAGAAGTTATAGTCACTCCAGTAGAACCGGTTCCGGCAGGTGTTCAGAGGTGACAGAGGGTCGTAGAAAGGTCCGGTGAGCTCCGGAATTGCATTATCTCACTCTGCGGATTGGAGGGAGTGTTAAAGAAGTTTGTGTGAAGTGACAACTAGATTTGTTCATGGTTTGGAGGTCTAGAAGCACCTTTCTAATTATGACAGTGATGACAGACTGTGTTCTTGAAGTTTCGGATGAAGAAGAGAAGAATTCATGTAAGCTGATAAAGTGCAAATGTTCGTGATGACTCAGGAAAGGTTTTGGTGATCTTTGGATTGTGTACAATTCTTATTGGCAGTCCACATTAAAGTTTGAGTTTGCATTTGAATAATAACTATGGATATTGGTGTTCTTCCTAAAATAGGCCGACCGAATGTATTACACATCTTGTGAATGATCTTATAGGTGTTTGCCGACTTAGATGATTGTTCCTAAGTTGATGCCTTGTATAAATAAGGGATTGTGAATTCATTTTGAAGTGTGTCTTGGTGTGGATGAGTGTGGCATAGCGAAGAAGAGTGAAAGGTAGAACAAGAGTTTTCAGGCTTAAATGGAATTGATCCAGACATGGTAAAGATGTCAATCTCCAGTTCAAGTTTGTAGTACTTGTTACTTTGTAAAGAGTGTGTCTCTTGTAGGTAGTGTGCCTCTTGTGAGTAGTGTGCTCGGGCAGTGAGCCCTAATTGGCATGTGCCATCTATTTTTCTTATTCTTCCAATAGAGAATAATCCTTGGGTTAATCACCCCATGGTTTTTCCCTTGACCAAGTTTTCCACGTCAAAATCTTAGTGTCTTATGTGTTGATGTGTATCTGCTCTGGTGTTTATGCTTTATGCTTTCATGAGTGATTAATTGATATGCTATTAAATAACAAGAGGATTTAAGTATTTGAATTGAAAGCAAGTTTTTGTACAACTAATTCACCCCCCCTCTCAGTTGTGTGACCTAGATCTAACAATTGGTATCAGAGCTAAGTTCCTCTAAAAAGAGCTTAACTGTTTGAGGAGATCCAGGATGTCATCATACAAGAAGGATAGTCTGAAGTTTGATGGAACCAACTTCACTCTTTGGAAAGGCCACATGAAATGTCACTTGGAGTGTATGGGAAAGGCGTACTTGTCCATGGTCACTAAAGCATATACACCTCCATAGGGTGGTCCAACAACTCTAAATGAAATCACAGATGCTGAAAATAATTTGCAGACCAAAGAGGCTCTTCTAAGTGCATTAACTAACTTAGAGCTTTCAAATGTTATTGACCTACCAACTGCCTATGAGATCTGGATTAAACTAGAACTTCTGCATGAAGGAGATGAGTATGTTAAGAGTGCAAGGTTGCAGAGTCTCAAAGGAAAATTTGAAAGACTGAAAATGAGAGATGATGAAAATATTACTACCTTTATACCAAGAGTAAATGAGCTGGTATGTGGAATCAGGAATGCTGGTGGAGTTTTGGATGAAAATGAGATTGTTGGCAAAATTCTCAAATCTCTTCCTGCTGTCTACAAAATCAAGGTTGTTGCCATTGATGAATTTAGAGCCCATACAACTGTCACAAGAGACCAATTGGCTACCAAACTGGCTACATTTGAAATGACCGAGTTTGGAGATGATCCCCCCAAGACTAAATCTGCATTCAAAGCCAGTGCCTCTGTGAAAGTTAAACAAAGATCTAATCTAGGATAAAACTCTTCAAGGAAGCTATCATGGTATGATCAAACAAAAAGAGACATGGAAGTGGAAGAAGCAGAAATAGCTCAACTTGAAGCCCTCTTTGCAAAGAGACTGCCAAGAGGATTTGGTAAGTATGGAGGAAAATTACCCTTTAAGTGCTTCAACTGCAATAAGATTGGTCATTTTGCCTCAAGATGTCCCGAAAGATCTACAAGGTCAAATTCCAACAGACAAAGGTTCCTGTAGATTAGGAAAACAAAATGAAGTGAAAACACAAACTAATTGTATAAAAACAACAAAGTTATACCTCACATGAAGACCCAATCTCATCAAGGGAGGAGGAAGCTTGCACCCAAGAGCTCCTAGATTAGATAACCCTATTTGATTCAAATGTGGATTGCTCTTGCTTTCAACACAAATATAGATGAAGGATTAGAGGATAGATAGATTAGAGATTTGAGAGAAATTTGAGCATGGTTTTGATGCAAGAAGAAGTTGTTTTGAATGGCTTGGGTGAGGGTTTCATTTATAGATTTTTGAAAAAGGAATGGAGGGTGAGGATCAAAAGATGAGATCAATGGCTCTCATTTTTTGTGAATTTTTAATTCATAATGGATGAATTAAAATTTTTTTTTTGAGAAGAGTGGATTATGACAAATTGATTTTTTTAATTCAATTAGTGGAGGACAATTGAATTAAAAATTGAATTAGTGGAAGACAATTGAATTAAAAATTCAATTAGTGGAGGACAATTGAATTAAAAATTTAATTAGTGGAAGAGTGGAAGATAATTGAATTAAAAATTCAATTAGTGGAAGAGTGGAGGACTACTGAATTAAAAATTCAATTAGTGGATGACCATTGAATTAAAATTTCAATTAGTGGAGGACCATTGAATTAAAAATTCAATTAGTGGATGACCATTGAATTAAAAATTCAATTAGTGGAGGACCATTGAATTGAAAATTCAATTAGTAGATGATAGTGGGGGACAATTGAATTTTAAATTCATTTTTGGATAATGGAGGATACTAGCTAATTAAATATTAAGAATATTTAATTATATGTGCCACATGGTGAGGTGGAAGAGATGAGGTGGATTGATGAGGTGGATGTTGTGAGGTGGATTTAGGACTTAGGATAGAGGGAAATTGAAATAATAAATATTGCATATTTATTAAATGAATTGGCTAAGGTTTTAGACTATTGAATTAATGAAATTAATTCAATTTTGGGGATAATATGATGGAAAATAGCGTAATGAAGGGATAATTAATTAAATAAAAATTTAATTAATTGGTTAGGAGGGAAATTGACATGTTTAGGGATGTCAGGAGTCGGTTCAATGGTAGAAGACATTTTTAGTTGTCTACATTTCCCCCTCTTTGAGATGATGTTGTGGCTAAGTAACATCATTTCAAAGAAGTTAAAACATATAGTTGGATTGGATAGAAAAAAGATTTTGGCTTAGAAGAATAGGGAAAGGTTTGGGGATAATTGGTAAGGATGATGCCCCCTAGAGAGGATAGGCGGGTTGCGAGAACACGGGTGTGCTCTCGAAATGGATGAAACAGATTGGTAGATGTAGTCAGAGGATAAGTTGTGGGATGAAAAGATGATGATGTTCAGAGATGATTGGTGGATGATCATTGTGCTGAAATTGATTTAGAGCAATCCTAGGTTTGATATAGCAAAGTGGATATGTTCACCAAGGTATAGAAGACCAGGGTGATGATGTTTATCTAATGTTTGCATGGACTAGACACGCAGACAAAGGGATGAGCGCATGCATGCCCAAGATAGTACAACCTTGTCTAGACGAGAGAAGGGGACTCATAGCATAAGCCCTTAGTACACAAAAGGTATGATGAACCTTAGATGCATAAGGAGATCAATATGCTAGAACTGACCCTATGATCAATCAAGATATGAATACTAGCTTGGAGTAATGAGACCAACCCACAAGCATAGCATACAAAAGCAAGACTATGCCCCATTCTAGATGTTTTCGCCGCATACCATGATATAATAAGATCAAGGTAGCTTTGATGTGATTGTCGAATAGGACAAAAGATAAAAATCAATAGAATCAAAAGACCAACAAACCAAACAAGTAACCATTGTATCTTTTGCCAAAATCGATGATGATGTGATAGATGCTGCCTATCGTAGGAAAGATATATCCAAAGGCAGGGATTGATAGATGATTTGATGATGTTGTGATGATTGGATAGATTCTGCCTATTGTAGGAATGACATATCCTAAGGCAAGAATTGATTGATGATTGGATCATGTTTTGTTGATATAAGATTGGCTCAAGATATGATGGTGACAAGTTATGGTTGATGCTGATTTGATAGTTGATGATATGTGATAAGGGATGATGCTTTGATAGGTGATGCGATGCTTGGATCTAGTGTAAGCTTATTGAGGATAGATGTGATGATGATGTGGGATGATGATAAATGCGATGATTATGAGAGTGTGATGGAGCAAGTTTTATATATGTGATGGATAGATTATTTTTGGAATTTGGTGTGTTTCCTATTATTTTGGGATTTTTTGATTTTGTGAGGTTTTTGGATTTTTGATTTTGCGATGTTTTTGGATTTTTGATTTTGTAATATTTTTGGATTTTGTGATTTTGTGATGTTTTTTGATGTTTTGATTTTTTTGGAAAGGGCATGATTTATTATGATGGTTGTTGTGGATTTCGTGTGGATAGCCTTTATGCTAGATACCAATGACAAGGGAACACCAAGTCTAGAGGTGAAGGTGATGGGGTTGGATAGGGGGATTGGCGATGAAAGGATAGTGGATAGGAGATTTGATAGATGAATGGACAAGTGATAGGGATGCATGTTAGATAGATAGAAGATTGGGATGAGGCATAGGATAGGTATGTATGATATATGGATCGGGGGTTTTAGGATTTTCTCCAAGGGTTAAGTTGCAAGGAATCATATGCCCCAATGCTTAGAATTTTGCATGATGAGTTCATGTTTGAATGGATGGACTTTGTAGTAGATGGATGGATGACGTACTTGGAAAGGAAGTATGCCAAGAGGTCTCCAATGCATGTTTTTTTTTTGATATTTTGCCCCTTGTCTTTATCAATATCTAAGAAGGGGGATATAGTGGATAGAATGGATAGGGAATGATAAGATAAATAGGGGATGGTGGATAGGAATATGATAGGATAAGGATAAATGGGTAGGATATGCAAAATGATGTTATGGATGTGGATGAAGGATATGGTTTTGCCCCCAAGTGTAGGGAGACAAAATGGATGGAGAAGGGATTACACATGACACCCACAAGGGGTTTTCATCATGGTACTTGCCCAAGGCGGCACGAGGAGTGGTTTTCACCATTGGATGAATTGTTTCTCTTTACTATTTTCTTGATTTTTTTGATTTTTTTGCTTTTTTGCTTTTTTGATAGAATGGGGACTCTAGCATCTGTTTCCATAGCAAGGAGAAGATGGTCCCATGTTGGATAGCATTATGGATTATGATTGCATGGATTGTTGGAAGATAGGAGAAGAAGGAATGGATGGTGGATAATGGATTATGATGTGGATTATGTAAAAGCATGGACCATAGGAATGTGATGGGGAAGATATGTAGGATAGTGAACGAAAGATGGAGAGATGGGGTATATGGGAATGTTAAGTGGTGGAGGGGAACCAAGACCAATGGTGGCACACACCGGGTTGGATTTTGAAGCCTATGTTTTGGATGTGGAGTTGGGAGTAATGGGGATCGGGATGGGGGATTTTTGAATGGTCGATTTGGGGTTTTAGGGACCCAAATAGACTTAGGATTTTGGGAATTTTTAGATGGGAAGGGGGATGTTTGGGATTTTGGATTGGATTGGGAGGTGGACGCCTCATTTGTTTTGATTGATCTTTGCTTAGGGACCCACACCCTGGGCTTGGATAGCCTTTTTGATTTTTCATTTTGATTGGAAGGGATAATATCCTTAGGCTTTTGTGCTTTATGAGTTGAGGCATTCAAATTTTTGAATCCCATGGATTTGGGGGAAGCTTCATGTTTGAAAGATGTGTGATTTTGTTGGTCTTGATTGGGAATTTTAGTGGTTTTATGGATGGAGGGGTAAAAAGTAGATTTTTGGATAGATGGGTGAAGTGATTTGAGGATGGGGATATTATGAGTTGGTAGGATAGGAGGTAAAGTGGACTTAATAGGAGTATTTGGAGTTGGAAGAAGTGGAGGTAAATTTGATGGAGGAAGATGGATGGTCACATGCTTTTGCAAATGATAGGATGATGGAGGAGGGATGGAGACATATACTTTGGGGGTGCGATGAGACGCACCATGTTTGGGATTGGATGAATGGATTTTGGAAGGTAGGTGGATAGTATCAACATGTTTAGATTGTTTTTCTTGGGGTGTATAGCCAAGACCATGCGAGGATGGATGGAATGTGGTGTGTTTGACTTATGAGTTCTTGAACATGGCTACATGATGGTTCTTGACTTATGATAGGAGGTTGTTCAAGAGGTTTGGTGGGTGTTGGATTGCATGAGGGTATTTGATTCCTTGCTAATAGCCAATGGATGGTATCCTTCATGAGTGTATGGGTTGAAGAACAATGTAATGGATGGATAATGATGGTGGTTGGTATAGGATTAGGATGGGGATTGGATACATGGGTGACAGGATTAGGTAATGATGGTCGTAGATGGGTTCAAGGATAGGTGTTGGACTAGATGGTGGTGTTGGAGGGTTTGGGAATTGGGGGGATTCCTTTACTTTTCTTGCATTTTTAGGTGATGTTGTTTGGAGGAAATCCCACAAGGATTTTTTGGATGTGATAGTGTTGGGACTTGGAAGATTTGATGGTGGATTAGATGGTGGATGGGTGATAGGGGTTGGTGGATTGGGAGATACATAAGTTGAAGGATTAAGGTTGATAAGGTTGGAGGGATATTGGGATGGGAGGATTGGAGGATGGGGATTAGGAGATGGGGGATTTGGTTGTTGATATGAGGTTTGGATTTTGGATATAAGGTGTGCTAGATTGGTGTTCCCTTGATCAAAGTTCACATGACAAAGGTTGGGGGATGGATAAGGTGGAGGTATGGATTGATTAGATAAGTATGATGGCATGGATGTGTAAGGGGATGAAGATTGATATGAGGGTAAAGGTTGATATGAGGATGATAGATGATAGTGGGGGACAATTGAATTAAAAATTCAATTAGTGGAGGACAATTGAATCAAAAATTCAATTAGTGGAAGAGTGGAGGATAATTGAATTAAAAATTCAATTAGTGGATGACCATTGAATTAAAAATTCAATTAGTGGAGGATAATTGAATTAAAAATTCAATTAGTGGAGGACCATTGAATTAAAAAGAACCACAAATTGCATCAATCAAATCATTAGATTAAAAAAAATAATAATCTGCATTATTCACTCATATAATCAAGAAAATCAATCTAATTTGTGTGAAGTGTTTTCATGATCTGTTCTTGTAGTGTGAAAAGTGTATGCTCTTCCCTCGCACCATTTGGTGACCTTGGGAATCAAAAGGTTCTCACCACACTTGCATTAATCATCCCAACATAATCCAAAGATCTAAAATGAACCATGTTTAGTGTGATGCAAGTACAAAATATACGTATGCTTTCCCCTCTCATCTTTGTATGAACTTGGGGATCAAAAGCATTTTTGTGGTTGTGTTGCTTTTGTTAATCCTTAGAGGGCCTGCCACCCCACTTCAAAAGGTGGGAACAACCCAAGCGGCAACAAGCTAAAGCAAAGCTCTTTCAAGATGCTATATAAATTAATGTGTTTGTGATGAGCAAAAAAAACACGTCTCCAAAACAAAAACTCACAAAAAAATATTAGATATGGATTAGATAAACAAATAAGGTAAAATGCTAACTAAATACAATAAATACAACAAAGTTATACCTCACATGAAGACCCAATCTCATCAAGGGAGGAAGCTTGCACCCAAGAGCTCCTAGATTAGATAACCCTATTTGATTCAAATGTGGATTGCTCTTGCTTTCAACACAAATATAGATGAAGGATTAGAGGATATATAGATTAGAGATTTGAGAGAAATTTGAGCATGGTTTTGATGCAAGAAGAAGTTGTTTTGAATGGCTTGGGTGAGGGTTTCATTTATAGATTTTTGAAAAAGGAATGGAGGGTGAGGATCAAAAGATGAGATCAATGGCTCTCATTTTTTGTGAATTTTTAATTCATAATGGATGAATTAAAATTTTTTTTTTGAGAAGAGTGGATTATGACAAATTGATTTTTTTAATTCAATTAGTGGAGGACAATTGAATTAAAAATTCAATTAGTGAAAGAGTGGAGGATAATTGAATTAAAAATTTAATTAGTGGATGACCATTGACTTAAAAATTCAATTAGTGGATGACCATTGAATTAAAAATTCAATTAGTGGAGGACCATTGAATGAAAAATTTAATTAGTGGATGATAGTGGGGGACAGTTGAATTTTAAATTCATTTTTGGATAATGGAGGATATTAGCTAATTAAATATTAAGAATATTTAATTATATGTGCCACATGGTGAGGTGGAAGAGATGAGGTGGATTGATGAGGTGGATTTTGTGAGGTGGATTTAGGAATTAGGATAGAGGGAAATTGAAATAATAAATATTGCATATTTATTAAATCAATTGGCTAAGGTATTAGACTATTGAATTATTGAAATTAATTCAATTTTAGGGATAATATGATGGAAAATAGGGTAATGAAGGGATAATTAATTAAATAAAAATTTAATTAATTGGTTAGGAGGGAAATTGACATGTTTAGGGATGTTAGGAGTCGGTTCGATGGTAGAAGACATTTTTAGGTGCCTATAGTTCCAAAAGAATTGTTATTATGTTCATGAAGAAGATGATAATGAAGGAGTAACAGATGATAAATTAGAGATAGGAAATAAATCTGGAAATGAATGGGTGTTTATTGCTATCAAGGAAGAAGATCCAATATCCTCTGAATCTGTCAATCATAGGGTTGTAGAAAGAGCTTTGGCTGCCCAAGTTGAAGACAAGGATGATTGGGTTATTGACAGTGGATGCTCTCACCATATGATAGGTGACAAGAACAAGTTCTTAGATTTAGAAAGGTATGAAGGAGGAGTGGTAAAGTTTGGTGATAATTCTGCTAGTAGAATTAGAGGAAGAGGAACTATTTCTTTTAATGGAAGAAACAAAACTGGTAATGTACTATATGTTGAAGGCTTGAAGCACAATCTTCTCAGTGTTGGACAGTTGGTGGACAAAGGCTATGATCTCCGATTCAAGGATGGAAAATACAAAATCCTTGAAAGATTCAGAACAGAGATTGTATCCGGTACTCAAACTAAAGGTAATATCTTCCACTTGGTTGGTTCTGATAAAAGTTGTCTGTTTGTTCAAATTGATCAGAGTTGGTTATGGCATAGAAGGATGTGTCATGTAAATTTTGATAACATCATCAAGATAAGCAATACTCAGGCTGTAAGAGATCTTCCAAAATTGGTAAAACCTACAAATAGTTTGTGCAAAGAATGTCAGCTGGGTAAACAGAGTAGAGTCTCATTCAAAAGCAAGGATCAGTCCTCTACCGGATTATTGGAGTTAATTCATATTGATCTATGTGGTTCGACAAGAATCAAGAGTATGCAAGGTGATAGATACTTCATGTTACTAATTGATGACCATTCCCAGATGATGTGGGTTACCTTTCTGAAAGAGAAATCAGAAGCATTTGAAAAGTTTAAAATCTTCAAGGCTATGGTAGAGAATCAAACCGGATTAAAACTGAAATGTCTGAGGTCTGATAGAGGCGGTGAATTCACATCCGGTGAATTCATAGATTTTTGTGAGAAGCATGGTATAAAGAGACAGTTATTTGCTCCTAGGACTCCACAGCAAAATGGAGTAGTTGAGAGAAAGAACCGGACCATCTAGGAAGCATCCAAGACAATGATGATGGAAGCAAATGTTCCCTAGATGTTTTGGAAAGAAGTTGTCAGCACTGCAGTCTACACTCTCAATCGAGTTCAAATCAGAAGCAATACTAGTAAGACTCCTTATGAACTTTGGTTTGGCATCACTCCTACTGTGAGATATTTCAGAGTATTTGGTAGCAAGTGTTACATTAAAAGAGATGAAGATCTAGGAAAGTTTGATGGTAGAAGTGATGAAGGAATTTTCTTGGGTTACTCCACTCAAAGCAAAGCATACCGGTGTTATAATAAGAGACTGAGAAAGATGATAGAAAGTACAAATGTGAAGGTTGATGAAGGTATTGAGAAGCCCTCAAAATTTTATGAGTATGATGAAGATGATTAGAATGATGTTCTGGTTCAAGGTGCTCCATCCTCTCCTGAAATTTAGATTCAGACTGATCCGGTAAATCAGGAAGAAGAGACAGGTCTGAATGAGCATGATCAAGAAGCAGAAGTGCAAGAAACTCCCAAAGTTCCAAGGTATGTAAAACTAAACAACTCTGAAGATCAGATCATAGGTGACAAAAGCAAAGGTGTGCAAACTAGAAGGAATGTTGCTCAAAATTCAGATGAATGTTGTCTGATTTCAAAGATTGAACCTAAGACAATAAATGAAGCCTGCAATGATGAAAATTAGACCAAAGCAATGGAAGAAGAGTTAATGCAAATTGAGAAAAATCACACTTGGGATCTTGTTTCTAGACCTAGAAACAAGAATGTGATTGGAACCAAATGGGTCTTCTGGAATAAACTAAATGAAGTTGATGAAGTAATTAGAAATAAGGCCAGATTAGTCTACAAAGGCTACTCCCAAATAGAAGGGATTGATTTTGAGGAAACCTTTGCTCCGGTGGCAAGAATTGAAGCAGTCAGACTATTTCTTGCATTTGCTGCCTTCAAATATTTCAAAGTGTATCAGATGGATGCCAAATCTATTTTCCTGAATGGTGACTTAGAAGAAGAGGTGTACATTGAAAAACTAGATGGATTTCAGTTATCTAAGCATGGTGATATGGTCTGCAAACTAAAGAAGGCACTGTATGGTCTAAAGCAAGCTCTAAGAGCATGGTATGAAAGGCTAGACAAACATCTTTTGAAGATTGGGTTCAACAAAAGTACTGCTGATAGTAACTTATATTTTAAAATTGATCATGAAAACATCTTGATTGTTGAAGTATTTGTTGATGATATCATCTTTGGAGGAAGAGATAGTATGTGTAAAACCTTTGCAAATCAAATGAAAAGTGAGTTTAAAATGTCAATGCTCAGTGAAATAAATTTCTTCTTGGGTCTGCAAATTACTCAGTCAAAGAAAGGAATCTTTATCTCTCAGACCAAATATGTGAAAGAATTGTTAAGAAAATTTGGAATGGAAGATTCAAAGCCAATGAACACTCCCATGGCAACCAGATGTAAGTTGAACAAAGATGATGACTCTCCTAAGATAGATTAGACCAAGTATAGATCAATGATTGGAGGATTATTGTATCTCACTCAGACTAGACCAGATATAATGTAGGCTGTTGGTCTTGTGACGAGATTCTAGGCTGATCCTAGGGAATCTCATGTCATGGCAATCAAAATAATTTTTAGGTACTTAAAAGGAACAGTTGAGTATGGTCTATGGTATCCTAGAGATCATACTTTTTCTCTTCATGCATATACAGATGCAGATTGGGTAGGAGATGTGGATGATAGGAAGAGTACAAGTGGAGGAGCATTCTTTTTGGAAAAAAGGTTGGTTTCTTGGCTAAGAAAGAAACAAGAGGCAATATCCCTATCTACAACTAAAGCAGAATACATTGCAGCAGCAGGAAGTTGCACTCAACTTTTGTGGATAAAGCAAATGCTAAGAGATATTCAAGTAGAATATGAGGAGCCTATCTGGTGTTACATTCTAAGACTAAACATATATCTATCAAGTTTCACTTTCTAAGAGAGCAAGTGAACAAGGGTGAAGTCAGATTGGAGTATGTGCCCTCCAAGGATCAACTTGCAGATATTTTTACTAAACCTCTTCCCAAGGATTCTTTTGAGTATCTCAGGGAGAAGTTAGGGGTTATTGTCCCTCCAGTGATGAAGTAGGATGCACTAATGTGCATCAATCTGGTGGATATCACAGTCATATCTTGTGATCTAGATTGATGATGGGGAGCTGCTACTCAGGGGGAGCAGCTGGTACGATTCTGATGTGTTCAAGTTGCAAGTATGAGTCCTTTGCCATTGATGTCAAAGGGGGAGAGAAGACATGTGAAAAAAAGTGGTTGATGATCAAAGGGGGAGTAGTAAAGGAAGAGAAGACATGTGAAGGATAGGGGGAGCTGTGACAGAAAGGAGAAGTTCTTGTCTTGATGGTTTTTCACATCATATGTTTCCATCAATGACAAAGGGGGAGATTGTTGCAAGTATGAGGATAACCAGTGTTGTCATTGATGTCAACATACTCATATTGCATTAATGAGAAGGATTGAATGAGCTGTGTGCTGAGGATATTGAGAGAATAAGTCTCAATCAGGAATAGTGAAGAATAGTGATGACAAGAAGGAAAAAGTCCTAAATAGGTTGAGGATCAAAGGATGTGGTTTAAAGGGTTTGTATATATGAGTCTTGAGATGTTCCAGTCAAGATTTTAGAGGTCCACATGAAGATTTGAAGAAGTTATGGTCGCTCGAGTAGAATCAGTTTTGGCAGGTGTTCAGAGGTGACAGAGGGTCACAGAAAGGTCCGGTGAGCTCCGGAATTGCATTATCTCACTCTGCGGATTGGAGGGAGTGTTGAAGAAGTCTGTGTGAAGTGAAAACTAGATTTTCTCATGGTTTGGAGGTCTGAAAGCACCTTTCTCATTATGACAATGATGACAAACTGTGTTCTTGAAGTTTTGGATGAAGAAGAGAAGAATTCCTCTAAGCTGATAAAGTGCGGATGTTCGTGATGACTCAGGAAAGGTTTTGGTGATCTTTGGATCATGTACAATTCTTATTGGTGGTCCGCATTAAAGTTTAAGTTTGCATTTGAAGAATAACCATAGATATTGGTGTTCTTCCTAAAACAGGCCGACCGGATGTATTACATGTCTTGCGAATGATCTTATAGGTGTTTGTCGACTTAGATGATTGTTCCTAAGTCGATGCCTTGAATAAATAAGGGATTGTGAATTCATTTTGAAGTGTGTCTTCATGTGGATGAGTGTGGCATAGTGAAGAAGAGTGAAAGGCAGAGCAGGAGTTTTCGGGCTTAAATGGAACTGATCCAGACATGGTAAAGATGTCAATCTCTAGTTCAAGTTTGTAATACTTGTTACTTTGTAGACAGTGTATCTCTTGTAGGCAGTGTGCCTCTTGTGAGCAGTGTGCTCGGGTAGTGAGCCCTAATTGGCATGTGCCATCTATTTTTCTTATTCTTCTAATAGAGAATAATCCTTGGGTTAATCACCCCGTGGTTTTTCCCTTGACCGGGTTTTTCACGTCAAAATCTTGGTGTCTTATGTGTTGATGTGTATCTGCTCTGGTGTTTATGCTTTATGCTTTCATGAGTGATTAATTGATATGTTATTAAATAAAAAGAGGATTTAAGTGTTTGAATTGAAAGAAAGTTTTTGTACAACTGATTCACCCCCCCTTAGTTGTGTGACCTAGATCTAACAATCTTTCTATTCAATCTTCTCAGGGGTGAGAGGAAACTAAACAACATCCTCTTTCTTTTCTTTTTCTTCTGGCTAGAAAATAATGGAAGAAGGTGTAAGCTCTCTGAATATGATACTTCTTCTATACAACACTTTTTCAACCACAGGGTCGTAAAGCTTGTATCCTTTCATACCAACACCATAGCCAATGAAGATACACTTAACAGCTTTGTTTTCTAACTTTGACCACTTCTCCCTAGGCACATGTGCATATGCTTAACAACCAAAAACACAAAGATGCCTTACTAAAGGATTTCTACCAGACGACACCTCCATGGGTGTCTTTCCAACAAGAGCTGATGTAGGAGATCTATTTACCAGATAGCAAGAAGTGGCAATAGCTTCAGCCCAAAACTTTTGTTCTAGGCCAGCTCCACTAAGCATACTCCTAGCCTTATCCATCAGCATAATGTTCATCCTCTCTGCAACTCCATTTTACTGCAGGGTGTATGGAGTTGTCTTGTGCCTTTCAATCCCAAGTTCCTTGCAACACTTATCAAATTCTATAGAATAGAACTCACCACCATTGTCAGTTCTCAAACATTTAATCTTTTTACCAGTCTAATTTTAAGCAAAGGCCTTAAACTCCTTAAACTTGGTATAGACTTCAGATTTGCTTCTAAGAAAATAAATCCATGTCCTTCTACTATAATCATCTATAAAAGATACAAAGTATATAGATTTTGATAACAAAGGAACATTAACAGGACCAAACACATCAGAATGAATAAGGTCCAACACACCAGAAGATTTATAAGAACTCGAGTAAAATTGAACACGGTTTTGTTTTCCATAAATGCAATGTTCAAAAAGTCAAACTCAAGATTACAATCATCTAACCCCTCAACAAAGTTCTTATTTTTTAGGGTACGCAGACCCTTCTCACCAATGTGGCCAAATCTCTTATGCCATAACATTTCCAATGGATGATTACAACCATCAAGACTAGAAACAATAGATTTCTTCACTGCTTATTCAGATGGTGGGGATGAAGTAACTGCTAGCCTCTTCCTTGAGTCAAAAGAACTATTACATTATGGAATGCATGCCTCCAGCTGAAATAGAGTACCTCTCCAAGTACCCTTAGTAAGCACCATAGCTCCTCTAGTCATCTTGCATCCTTCTTTCGAAAAGACAACCTGCACACCTACATCATTCAAACTACTTACAGAAAGTAGGTTCCATGCTAAACTTGGGATGTGGATAACCCTAGAGATCCCCTTCACTCAACCATCAGGGAATCGAATAGAGACTCTTCCACAACCAATGATCTTCAAATGAGAGTCATCACCCAGATACACCTTTCCACCATCAAACTCCTCATACTTAGTGAACCAATCTCGATGCGAGGTCATGTGCAATGATGAACCAGAGTCGATTAGCCACACATCATCAGATGCATGAGTTGCCAGGGCTACGATGAAAGCATCACCATCATCTTGTGACTTGTTAGAATCTGAATCAGGAGCTTTCTTCTCTTTCTTCTTCTCCTCCTTGCATTCCTTTCGAAAGTGCTTGGTTTTGCCATAGTTCCAACAAAGAGCCTTGGACTTTTCAGGAGATTTGGATCTCCCATGGGATTTGGATCTACCCTTATTAGCTTTCTTGTCCTTCTTCCCTTTCTCCTTGGGTCTTCCATGAACTGCAAGGGCCTCTGTGGCTGCCTCAGAAGACTTTCTCTGCATCTCTTCAAAAACCAACGAAGAAACCACTTCTTCCATTTTGAATGTGGATGTGGTGCTTCTGATTGCCATGACAAGATGATCCCATGAGTCTGGTAGAGAACAAAGCAGGGTCATACATCAATCCTCCTCCTCCATCTTTACACCAATAGAGGTCAATTATGCAACTAGCATGTTGAAAGCATTCATATGTTTAGCAATGGATCCTCCATCCTCCATTTGAAGAGAATACAACTTATTTCTCAGAAAAAGTTTATTAACTAGGGATTTGGCTTGAAACACATCCCCCAACTTCTTCCAAAGGAGTTTTACAGTAGTCTCCTCATGGACATTTAACAACACAGAATCAGCAAGACTAAGTCTTATGAGACCCTTAGCCTTCCAATCCTTTAGATCCCAGTCAACTTGTGACATTGCAGCTGGTTTAGTTCCGTTCACACTATCCCAAAGGTCTCGATCAACTAGCATGTCTTCCATCTTGAGCTTCCACAGCTTGAAATTACTGCCATTGAACTTCTCTACTTCAAACCTTCTTGATGTGCCTGCTGTAGACACCTAAAAATGTCTCGACCACCAAACTGATTCCCGATATCCCTAAACTTACCAATTCCCTTTCCAACTAATTAATTAAATTTTTATTTAATTAATCACCCCTTTCATTTTCTAAATCCACACCATTTTATCCCCAAAATTGAATTAATTTTATTAATTCAATAGTCCAAACCTTAGCCAAGTGATTTAATAAATATGCAAAATTTATTAAATCAATTCCCCATTTTCCCTAAATCTAATTAATTAGTTAAAACCATGTTAACTAATTAATCCAGCCTACTAATTAGCCTATCCCTACCCTAGACAATTAAATAGCTATTATTTAATTGCCTACTCTAGCCTACCCCATCCTAGCCTTAGGATTAATTAATTAAATCACTAATTAAGTAATCTTATCCCCCCTCTAATCCCTCTACTAATTTATTCCAGCCATATTAATTAAGTTAATCATCCTAATTAAGAAAGTCAAATCCTCATTAGCACTTCTCTCCACACCTCCCAAATTTAAAATTCAAATAAATCACACATCACATTTACTCCTCTTACACATCCCTTACACATGTCATATCCACTCTTCCCCAAATGAATTTTTAATTCATTTTACCCTTCCCCATGTGAATTTTTAATTCACAAATAATCCATCTCACCCAACCTCATTTATTCACCCCTTTCCCAAAAATGAATAAAAAATTTACTTTTATTCCTAGCCCTCCATCTTCCAAGATTAAATCTAGGCCCTCCACCTCACTTTCATCCTCCACCATTGATCTCTCCAATCAATCTCCACCCTTGGATCAAAATCCTCTCTAAAAGTCTATAAATACAACCTCTCACAAGTCATTTTCATCATCCATTTTCATGCAAAGTTACCATGCCAAAATCACCTTTGAGTTAATAGTGAGTTGCACAATTGAAGAGCATTTCACATTTGGATCAATAGTCTAGGGATCATCTTAGTCTTAGGAGCTTCTTTTGGGTGCAAAGGCTCCTTCTTTCCCTTGATGGGATTAGGTTGTGCATGTGAGGTATAATCTCTTGTGTTATTGCATTTGATTTAGTGTTTTCTCTCATTTTGCATTATCTAATCTACATTGGCACACCCGGTGGGACCCACAAGGTCCAATCTAATCCTTGTTTGTGAGTTGTTGTGTTAGTATTCGTCCTTTTGCAGGATCAGCGCTATTCGACCGTCGTAGCGACGCCATCACTGCCGCATTTCAGCGCTATTTCTCCTTTGGCGCTATTTCTGCGTGATTTTAGTTTTTATGCTAACCCCACTCACGTCTGTTTTTTTTGCTTTTCCTATTGTTTCCTATGTTTTTTGTTCTCTGTTTTGCAAGAAAACAAGGAATTACAGGGGGAGGTTATGGCAAATTTTTGACAGAATTGGACAAACAACATCAGTTCCGCATTTTGATGCCATCCTTCAAATTGTCGCCATTTGTGTCTACCCGAGGATTTAGAAACACCGCGCAGTGGCGCCTTCATTACTTTTGATTATCACTATCCTCTGTTTTTGAGCATAACTTAGGATGTATTAGCGCTATCTTCTGTAACAACGCTTTTAATTTAAATAGCACTATCTTATGTTGTAATTAGCGCCTTTAATTAGTTTAGCGCCATTTTACATAAGTCAGGTTGTTCTACCCGCAGTGGCGCCTGTGTATGTCAGTTTTAGCGCTATTTTGCCTTTCTATTTTTTTTGCAGGTACTGCGGATACTAACAAAATCTTTTTGCAGGATGGTTTGTTAATTAGTTAGCAAACATTTCAATTTGGAAACTAAAACGAACCTTTGTTTGCTTTGTTAGGTCTTAGACAAACATTTCCATTTGGTGTTCTAAAATCAATCCAAACAACTCCTTGATTGAAGTGTGTGATCATAACATTTGCTTTTGGTGCTCTAAAATATACTTCTTTTTGTGTGTCAACAAACAAACAACCAAAACACTTCAATTTGGGCTATAAAAAGAACAACAAATTACACACTTCATTGGATAAAAAGAACAACAAACTTGCATTTCCACGCATCTAATCAAGACAATCTATAAAATTGTGTGAAGTGTCTTCGTGATTGTGACAAGTAGAGTGAGAAAGTGTATGCTCTTCCCTTGCACCTTTTGGTGATCTTGGGAATCAAAAAATTCTCACAACACTTTGCATCAATCACCCCCCATCTAATCCAAAGATCTAAAATTGAACCATGTTGAGTGTGATATAATCATAGGGAACACGTATGCTATCCCCTCGCATCTTTGTATGAACTTGGGGATCAAAAGTGTTTTTCGTGATTGTATTGCTTTTGTAATCCTTAGAGGGCCTGCCACCCCACTTCGAAAGGCGGGAATGACCCAAGCGGCATCAAGCTAAAGCCAAGCTCTTCCAAGCTGCTATATAAAATAAGGCGTTTGGGATGAAAGTCTCAAGCGACAGGTGTTGTTTTGTTATACCGACAGCCAACCTCCCCATAAACCCTCCAAGGCGCAACCCTTGGAGGCTGGGAGACTCCATAACGGAGAGTAGCGCTGCCGCACATATAACCACCTGAACGGATGCCTTTACTAAGAGCCATTGTTGTAGTAAGCCGAAATCCTTCTATTTGTTGACGCAGAGGGCAAAACCCTTGAAGCAGCCCCGATTCATGCGGTTCTTAACCGAGGTAGCAGGGACAATCTAAGGATTTAGAGAGGGTCAAGCCTTATAAGAAACCCGGATCTTGGTATGTGTGAGAAGTGTGTGCAATTGTAAGGAGGAGCCGGTGCTACCAAGATCCTGGAGCTACCCGCTTTGAATAGGCGCAGCTATGGGATTCAACAAATATTGTCCCATTCTCGCCATAGGTTGTAAAAATGTGCTTGTTCTAAACAAAGTCATGTCATTTCACAAACAAAAATCATTGCTTGTTTTGCGTTCAAATGTGTGTTAAAGTACTTTGATTTTTCACAAACAACTTGCCAAGAGACAGAACACATCAGTTTGTCACAGTCTAAACAATCAGATCCAAAAATTTGCCATCAGAAATCTGTCAAACCCTGTTTCAGCGCCATATCTGTCTTATTGTAGCGCCTTTTCACCCATGGATTGGCGCTATTTTGAGATTGACGTGCCTGTTACAGAATAAATCAGTTGGTCACATCCCAAACAGACAAATCCAAAAATCTACCTTCAGAAATCCAAAAATTTGCCATCAGAAATCTGTCAAACCCTGTTTCAGCACCATCTTTGTCTTAGTGTAGTGCCTTTTCACCCATGGATTGGCGCTATTTTGAGATTGACTTGCCTGAGACAGAACAAATCAGTTGGTCACATCCTAAACAAACAAATCCAAAAATCCACCTTCAAAAGTCCCAAAATTTTCCCATCAGAAATCTGTGTAACTTGTTTTAGTGCTATATCTGTCTGATTGTAGCGCCTTTTCACCTGTGGATTGGCGCTATTCTTAGATTGACTTGCCTGAAGCAAAGACCCATTTTGTTGTGATCTACACCTTCTGTTCTGCCATAATCCATACCCATCTCATAGAAATCTACCAACCGTCTAGCCATTTTCTTCCAAAGTTTTCCAAATTACACATTCTTTTTGACCTTAGAGGATCACTCACCACCCTTGTTGGACCCCTTTGATACCCCATTATCAGCCCCAAATACATATCTATCCATCCCCATTCATTCCTTTTGCATATCTCCTTGGACCAATATAAAATCATTTCAAAAATTCACATCCAAATCAAAACCTCATCAAATCACCAATCAAATCTTGTCACCCTTTTGAGCCAAAGTTAGATCTAGATCCTATCATTAACATCACGTTTTCCTTGAAAAGTCATTAGTCTACATTTCAAGAAAAACAAATCACATCTCTTTGTGTAAGGTCATTAGTCTACCCCAAACAAAGAAAATCATCATCCTTTGTGTGCCAAATCAAAATCTAGATCTTATCCAAAAGCTCAATTCGAGAAACATCAACAATATCATCCTCACCATCCTAAATCAATCAAAAAATAAAAAACATCAAATCCCTTTCTTATCATCCATCTTTGGTCCAAAATTTGTGCAAAAATAGCAATATCACCTATTTCATATCACCCTTTGGATAAAACCTTTGGAAAACATATCGATCTTCATCATACCCTTCTACTCCATCTTACGACCACATCCATCTTTGGGTCCAACACAATCAATTCGATTCTCTAAGGCCTCCACCTCATCCCACATCTAGAAATCAAATCGATACGTGTATGCCCACCACAAGATCACAACACAAAAGAAATCAAGAAATGGCAGAACGATGGCCCTTTGGCATGCCTAACACCGACAGTAACAACATACCCATTTATCAAACATACAATCCACCTACATATTCCTTCATCCCCCCATTTGGTGCCAACGACCCTTTTCACTTCTTACCACAAGCACCAACACCACCCCCACCTCCACCACAAAATATCCCCACCATATCCCAAGATGACCTAGATGTCTTGATCTTCACACAAGATGCCGATAATATGGACCTACTTAATAAAGTCCTAAGATCAGATCCAAAGAGATATCTTGACCATCTTCTCAAGCTTGGTGCTCAACTTCCCCCCGTCACAATATCATCACAACCATCCACTTCTACAGTTGTCCCAACCCCATCAAATACCCAAGCATCTACATCACATACCCAACCCACCATCTCTCAAATGTCAACACCTAACATATCTACCACATCCACAACCTCAACCGCTACCACATCTACTACTTCCACATCCACTGCTAACATCTCCCAACCTGTCATCACCTCCACTACCACGATTACCGTCAACCCTTCCACTTCAAATACAACGGGCATACAAGGCAACATCACACAAGCAAATACCTCCACAAGTGTGCCCCCACCAAACCCTCACACCCTTGCATACCTACGACAACTATTCTCACAACAATCCCACAACACGTCTAACCTATCCAACATCCACATACCCAACGTCAATCTCACAAGTCAACACAATCCCAATCCCCAAATACCACCACATGTTCTCCAACAACTATACGCACACCAACAACAACAGACACCAATCAATCCAAACCCCAACCCGCAATACCAACATCTCAATCCAAACCCCAACCCGTAATACCAACATCTCATCCAAACCAATCCCCAACACCAACATCTCAATCCAAACCCCAACCCGCAACACCAACATCTCACCCAAACCAATCCCCAACACCAACTCCCACCCCACCTCCAATATCTCACCAATCAACAACCCTACACGTTTCAACCACAACAACCACAGGATTTCAACACCGCACTGCAAAGCTTAATCCAAAAGGTGGATGACTTACAAACTGGGGGCAAACGCAAATACTATTCTTTTGAGGATATTTGTCCCTACCCGTTTGACCGCACCTTGTACATGCCCCCTTTCCCTAAAAACTTTGAAATGCCAAAATTTGATAAATACAAGGGAAAGGGCGATCCTAGGGACCACCTTCAGGAATTCTACATTGCTTGCCTCGAAGTCTCTCACAATGACACATATCTTATGAGACTCTTCCCAAGAAGCCTTGGCGGCCAAGCTGCTGAATGGTTTGCCCATCTGCCACCTGGAGTTCGAACATTTCCCGAGCTTGCGAAGAAGTTTGTCAATCACTTTTCCTACAACTTTGAACATGAGGTGTCAATGACTGACCTTTGTAACACCAAACAAAAGAACGGTGAAGCTTTCGCTTCTTTCCTACAAAGGTGGAGGGGCCTAGCAAGCAAGCTCCCATCGCCTATTCCTAAAAAATAACTTGTCACCATGTTCGTGGCCAATCTCAATCAGGAATTAGGTTTTCACTTACAGATTCTGTGCGCATCTACCTTTGAAGAGGTTATCGACAAAGGCACCACTGTGGAATGAGCCCTCATTGCCAAGGGTTCCATCAAACTTTACGATCCCAAGTCCAACAACAACAACAATAACAACAACCACAAATCCAATCATAACACCCCCAACAACAACAACAATACCAACACACAATCTAATGATAAATCACATTATTGGGGGAAGAACAAGAATAATCTGAACGATGGTGTCACCGATATAAAGGCCATCCAACACATCCAAAATCACACACCGGCACACACGTATGCAACAAACACCAATAACCAAAGAGGACCCAATAAACCCCGTAAACCTCGTCAAAATTTCACACCGTTAGTAGAACCTATTGAGGACATCCTCGATCGATGTCTCAAGCAAGGAGAAATCACACTCCCGCCTGTCAGACCACGCCAAGACAATGACCTCAAGGCAGCATGGTATAATGAAATTGATTATTGCGAATACCACCGCGTGGTAGGTCATAAAACAACGGACTGCATGCAATTAAAACATTGTATCCAAGACCTAATAGATCAAAATCTTGTCAACCTTGAGCACAGTACACAGCCATCACCAAATGCCAATCTTGGAGCTTACAAGGATCCCTTACCCAATCATAACAAAGCTTCATCATCCAATCAAGCGTACAATGTCACTCCACCACCCACACACTACGACTCCATTGTCGGCCGCATCGAACCCTCATCCCACTCTTTTAACACAATCACCATTCGGGCACAAGCACCCGATTGCGCCGTCACAACTCGTCAAGGCCGTGTCTCAATCCGCACTACCCCTCCCACTGAACCAACAGCCCCATCCACATCTAATCCCCTCCCCCCTCGTCCAAATGCCCATCCATCACCCACCACTCGATACAACCTCCTAGACCTTCTAGGAAAGACACCCACGCAAATCTCCATCCTTGAGCTACTTCGCACATCACCCCGCCATAAGGACATTCTCGACAAGGCCCTTTTGGAAACACAAGTCCCTGCAAACTTGGATGTCAATCAATTTCAAGCCATGGCTGCCCATATCGCCACACCACACCATATCACATTTTTTGAAAAAGATCTTCCTACTTCTGAGCACCTACATAATGATGCACTACACATCGAGGTCCGCATTCACAAACACACCATTAAAAGGGTCCTAATAGATGGTGGTTTTGGCCTAAATATATGCACTCTAAAATTGCTAAAACACTTGGGGTACTCAGATGTGGTGGTGGACGCTAGCGAGTGCATAACAATCAAAGGATATGATGACATCGAGAGGCTATCCGAAGGTACCATAAAGCTTCCTATTCAAGTGGGACAAAAAATCCTTGAAACCAAATGTTAGGTTCTGGATCTTGACCTCCCTTATAACATTCTTCTCGGCTGCCCATGGATCCATGCCATGCAAGCCGTCCCCTCCACTTTCCATCAATGTCTCAAATTCCCCCACAACAGCACCGAAGTCACTATTTATGTCGATCCTCGTCCCTTCCAATACTGCAGTTTTCTGGAAGGACACAACCAAACCTTCTATCCGTACAATAAAGCCACCAACCAAATCACCCCAACAGCTTCCACTTCATACATCGACCCTGCCAACATCGCCAGCACTTCATCCCAAACATCTTCACCACCTGAGGTCAAGATCAAGCTCAGCGACCAAGGCTGTGGGGAATACAACCTTCACGGCACCTTTTGCATGGGCTTATTACCCACTCCTAAGACATTTGGCACTCCGCACACAGAGGCAGATGACATAGTCATCATCAAATGCAAACCCTCGCCCATCTTTGAGAAAAAACACCTTCTGGATTAGGACATACTTGAAGATATTTCATCCTGGCTTTACAAGGATGAGGAAATAGAACAAGACATCCCCACCATCCCAGCAAACAGTTACGGTAAAGGTTCTGAGATAGTCAAAAGCATGGGTTACGAAGGACAAGGCGGCATTGGCCTTCATGAATAGGGCATTGTGGAACCACTGCAAGCAACAAGGAACCCCTATACTCAAGGGTTAGGGTATGGTCAACCACAACGCATCCTTAATACCGGCGAATGTATCTTAGCTGAGTTTGCTCCAGTTTCTCTAGATGTCGACAATATTAACGAAATGGACCTACAAGACTCCTTTAGCGACTTTGTCGATTTCTTCGCCTCCTCCATTTGCACTATCTACTCTGTCACTACTCTCGCCTTATCATCCAATGACCTACCATTAGTATACCCTGACCTCATCGACTGGGACCAACGAGGACCTCCTATTTTGAATATCGCACCTAATGACGAAGCTGTTGCTGAAATGATGGGAGTAAGAGATAACTTCCCCTTGGAAGACCACAGAGTTGGATACATCATGGAACTCAATCCAGCTGCCTATTTTGGGGAGACAACCCCTGCTTCTAGTCGCAAAAATACAAAAACAAAAAATGGATCTGATGGTGAAAACCGTTCCACGGTAGTGTCAGATCCTAAAAAAGTAAAAATAGAGGACGTATCTCCTGGTGAAAACCTCCATGAGGTACCAGGAGATGGAAGCATGGGCCTCCCTGAAATAGATAAAGTATATCCTGATAGATCACCCATCTTGGTTGAACCAGTGCAGGAAATGAATCTAGGGATAGAGGAAGAGCCGAAAATCACATATCGAGCAGAATCTCTCAGCCTGTTTAAATAGGAGGACTTCTTGGCATTCTTCACATGCAAAAATTGCAACTTTGCATGGACCTACGCAGACATGCCAGGGCTAGATCCTGCCTTGGTTGTACATCATCTTGCAGTGCGTCCTGATGCCAAACTAGTCAAACAGAAGCTCCGAAAGAAGAATCCTTAGGTGGCCCTTCTTGTCAAAGCAGAGCTTAAAAAGTTACTAGATGTGGGGTTCATACGTCCAATTGATTATCCCGAATGGGTCTTGAATCTAGTACCTGTTGCTAAACCAGATGGCAGAATCTGCTATTGCACTAACTTCAGAGACCTCAACAAGGCCTGCCCGAAAGATGACTTCCCCCTTCCCAACATTGACATGATCATGGATCTTACCGCAGGGCATGAGATGCTATCCCTCATGGATGGTTTTTCAGGATACAATCAAATCAAAATTGCCGAAGAAGATCAGCACAAAACATCCTTTATATGCCCATGGGGGACATACTGTTGGGTAGTAATGCCGTTCGGCCTAAAGAATGTAGGAGCTACTTATCAACGAGCAATGACTGTCATCTTCCACGACCTCTTTCACCACATCATGGAGGACTACGTTGATGACTTACTCGGCAAATCAAAGACCTGAGAAGAACACTTAGATGTGCTAGCCAAGATCTTTAACAGGTTAGAGCAATATAATGTTCATCTAAATCCAAAAAAGTGTGTCTTTGGCGTCACTTCAGGCAAATTATTGGGATACATAGTCTCCAGACGAGGAATCAAGGTGGACCTAGCAAAAGTCAAAGCTATTACTGAAATGCCACCTCCTAAAACCTTGAAACAATTGAGAAGCCTACAGGGTAAACTACAGTCTATTCACCGATTCATTGCTCAACTTGCTAACAAATGCCAACCATTCCAGCATCTTCTCAGAAAAGATACAGCTTTCACCTGGACTACTCAGTGTCAGGATGCCTTCGACCAGCTAAAAGCATATCTAGATAATCCCCCTATTTTATCTCCACCAAGACAAGGAGAGCCCCTCCTCTTGTATATTTCCGCAACCAACACAGCAATTGGGGCTTTGTTAGCACAACACGATGAGTAGGGGAAGGAAAGAACCATCTACTACATCAGTCGCACTTTGATTTCCTATGAGCTTAACTACACACAAATTGAACGAGCATGCCTAGCCCTCGTCTTCACATCACAAAAGTTAAGACATTATATGCTCAATCACAAGACTAAGCTCATTGCTAAGATCGACCCACTCAAATATTTGCTAAACAGAGCAGCTCTCACAGGGAGGATGGCAAAATGGATCATGATTCTCACCGAATTTGACATAGAATACACAGAGAGGAAGGCAATCAAAGGACAAGTCATAGCAGATCAACTGGTTGAGGCACCTATTCAAGCAGAGCATCCTACAATCATAGAATTTCCAGACGAGGCCATCTTGACAATCACACCAGCCACAGATACATGGAAGATGTATTTTGATGGATCCTACACTCACAGAGGCTTGGGGGCAGGCATCCTGTTTGTTACCCCTCAAGGTAACACGATCCCTAAATCATTCAAAATCACATTTCCATGCACCAATAATGTAGTAGAATATGAGGCCCTCATCACAGGTCTCTGAATGGCCATCCAATGGAAAATAGACAAACTAACTGTGTATGGCGACTCTCAACTAGTCATCAGGCAAGTCAATAATGAATATAAAACCAAGGACGATAAGCTTCTTCCCTATAAGAAGATGGTCAATGACTTTAAAGATTATTTCAGTGACATCCACTTTGAGCAGATCCCAAGGTTAAACAACAAAGCGGCAGATGCCATGGCCACCATTGGATCTCTGGTTGACATGAAGCAAGGCAACAAGAAATGCAAATTCCTGATCGAAGAGCTCCCCATTCCAGCATATGACGTTCCCCAATCTGAACTAGTGTGCAAAATCATTGGTCCCTTATCCCCCTGGTATCAGGAAACTTACCTCTACCTTCACGATAACATCCTCCCCAACAACCTATCCCCATCACAGAAAAAATCCTTCATCCGCCGAGCCTCCCGTTTCATCCTTGTAGGTGACACCCTCTACAAAAGGAGTCTTGATGGTACGCTTCTACGATGTTTAGACTCTAGGGAAGCTGAGGCAGCTTTGGAAGAGGTACACGCAGGTATTTGCGGGGCACATTCAAGTGGACCAGCTCTTTCTAAGAAGATCCTGAGAACTAGCTATTATTGGCCCACCCTGGACAAAGATGCACATCAGTTTATCAGAAAATGTCTCCCATGCCAACAACACGGCGATCTCATCCATGCACCAGCACAGGAGCTGCAACCAATCATAACGCCATGGCCTTTTTCACAGTGGGGACTCGACCTTGTAGGTAAAATAGACCCTCCATCTTCCAACAACCATAAATTCATAATAACTGCTACCGAATACTTCACAAAGTGGGTGGAAGCAATACCACTCACCTTCACCACAGGCATCCAAATCTCCAAGTTCATTCTCCACTACATCATCTGCCGCTACGGTATCCCCCATTCCATTGTCACTGATAATGGGAAGCCATTTAAGAAACAAGAAGTTCACACTTTGTGCGAAAAGTTTGACATCAAACACCGCTTCTCCACGCCATATTACCCCCAAGGAAACGGTCAAGCAGAGGCTTCTAACAAAACCATCCTTCTCATCTTAAAGAAGACAGTCAATGAAGCTGGCCACGACTGGCACCTCCAACTTAACCCCGCCCTATGGGCTTACCGCACCAGCATCCGCACTCCTACTGGAGCCACTCCATACTCACTAGTATTCGGATCAGAAGCCATTTTACCTATAGAGGTTGAGCTCCCGTCCCTCCGAGTATCATTGCAAAATATTATCTCTGATGAAGACTATTGCGTCGTAAGGTTGCATCAACTTGAATTGTTGGATGAGAAACGCCTGAATGCATTAAATCACTTACAGGCATACCAAAACCGCCTCAGACGAGGCTACAACAAAAAGATCAGAACCAGAAAGTTTGAGGTAGGTGACCTGGTCCTAATGGAAAATCAAAAGAACCTGCAAGAGCATCCGAAGCAAGGAAAATTCAAACCTAATTGGCTAGGACCTTATGTCATCACCGCCGACTATGGGTCAGGAGCTTATCAGCTTGCAACACCCGAGGGGCAGCCTCTAGATGAGCCAATGAACATCTTGCATCTCAAGCGATTCTATGCATAACCCATCTGATACCACAAGTCAAAAAATCAAAAAATGCAAAAAAATAAAAACACCAAAAAAATCAAAAAATCAAGAAAAAATCAAAGTGCAATAAAAACTTCCAATGGTGAAAATCACCTCGATGACGCCTTGGATAAATACCATGGTGAAAACCTATTTTAGGTGCCATGCGTAATGGCCAGTTCTACCATCTAATAAGTCCTCTTTCCAGCATAACACTCCATACCCACACATCCCATGGCTTGAAATTCTGAAACATCAAGTTTGTTCGCCCATCCCGCACTACCTCACCCACCCACAACCCCACCTAGGGAACAAGGATCCTTGTAAGCTCTCCTTTGTACAGTTCATAAAATCAGAAAATCCAAAAACAGCAGAAAATCAAAAAATCTAAAAACATCAGAAAATCAAAAAATCCAAAAACATCGTAAAATCAGAAAATCCAAAAACAGTAGAAAATAAAAAAATCTAAAAACATCAGAAAATCAAAAAATCCAAAAACATCATAAAATTAGAAAATCCAAAAATAATCACCCCATGCATCAATCTCACATCCCACCACAATGATCTAAACATGCCTCAACCCTCATCACATCACATCGCCAACCATTCCCACATCATCAAGTCTTGCCAGAACTACATATTCATTTCACCCGCATCTTAAAAGTACCTTGATCCCGTGGACACAGGGTATGTAGGCAGTCTGGAATACGAAGGATGTTTCCAGTACTCAGGTATCTAAGATGCACCCATCCCACCCATTGGGATGGTTCCCACTCACTGAGCTTTCTAGATCTATGAAACGATATGCATGCTACATATACCATTGAAACATGGTCCCTCGCGCAAAAATCATCAAGCAATATACCAACTATAATCTTCTATTTGGCCTGAATGTTCTTTTGCCCATCTTCCACAAACTCTCCAATCAAAAACAGATCTACATCCTAGGATACGTCTTTCCTACAATGGACAAAAATCTGTCATTCTATCATCATGCCTCTTGGCAAGAGCACACAAAGGCTATTTGTATCTTTCGTTGGTCTTTTTGCTTATTGATTTTTATCTTTTTGTCTCACTCCAAGTAATCTCCAAAGCTACCTGATCTCATTATATCATGGTACGTAGCAGATAGCCCTTGGAGTAGACATAGTCATTGTTTCGGTATGCTGTGCTTGTGGGTTGGTTTCATTACTCCAAGAATAGTATTCGTATCTTGAAGTTCAGGTCGGTTCTAGCATGATGAGTCCTATTTTGCATATACAGGCATCAACACCTTATATGCATTATTCACACTCACTGCTATGAGTCCCCTTCCTCTACTAGACCAGATTATACTACATTGGGCATGCATGAAACCAACCTATTGTTTGTGGGTCTAGTCCATGTAATTGTCAGATATACATCATCACCTAGGTCATTTCATACCTTCGTGAATTGTATCCTACATTACTACATTAAACTAAGAAATTCTCTCAATTAATTTTGTGCAACTACTGATACTAGCTCAACATCATCATCCTAATCACTCAGTCACCTATCCCATATCGGCCTAGATTTGATCGACACTTTCCAACCCCCCCCCACCAATCTAACTCCCGCACTAACCCCATCATCCCAACATATCTCCACTTAACACATCTTGAACCAAACCAAACCCCCCCCCCCTCAATGACATGGTATCTTATGACCTAACCATCCTCCAATCCCCCCACCGCCATCTCCTAGACGTTCTCCGCCCTATCATCCCCAACACCTAACACGTTCTCCCACAGTCTCACCATTCAGGGTCAACACAAGGAACATCATGTGTATCAGGATTAGGCTACCTCACCTATCACCTAGTTTGCATACCACCTATCACCGACACTGCCTTTAGCACATATCATTTAACTACATGTCACCACCAATTTGCATATCCTTTTAGGTTCATTTTAATCCATTTGCATCTCATTTTAGGTTCATTTTAATCCATTTGCATATCCATTTTAGATTCATTTTATCCATTTGCATCTCATTTTAGGTTCATTTTAATCCATTTGCATCTCATTTTAGGTTCATTTTAATCCGTTTGCATCTCATTTTAGGTTCATTTTAATCCATTTGCATCTCATTGTAGGTTCATTTTTATCCGTTTGCATCTCATGTAAGGTTCATTTTATCCATTTGCATCTCATTTTAGATTCATTTTATCCATTTGCATCTCATTTTAGGTTCATTTTATCCATTTACATCTCATTGTAGGTTCATTTTTATCCGTTTGCATCTCATGTTAGGTTCATTTTTTGCATCACATTTTAGGTTCATTTTAAATCCATTTAAGTTTGCATAAAACACAAGTAGATTCATTTCAGTTGCATATCATTACACATTATATCATAGGTACATATTCACGTTGTATTCCATACATATCAACATCTCATAAACATTTAATTGCATTACAACATCACCAACATCACCATTAAAACAACTAGTGGCATATAACATAATCCCATACATTTTCATCCATAATAAATGTTTGTTAATCCGCATATTTAGTTACATCATATAGTCCATAAAATCACAACACCATGCATATATCACAAAAACATAATTGCATCCACCAAATCACACACATCATTTGAAAAAACATCATACATCCACAACATATAAAATATAACATGTGCATCCATCATATAAGCATCATCACAATAGAATATCATAAGCCATCAGAAGTCTCGCATCATATATAATCACCACAAAAAAAATGTACATCGCTCACATCATCAAAAAATAAAGTGTCCTGATACAATGCCTCTAAGGGCTATCATGGTATAACTATCACATCGAGGATCCTCTCTCTGAGGGGGTAGGAGATGATGACCCTGGTCGAGCCTGTGATCCTGGCAGCGGCTGTGGCTATGGTGCTACTGGTACCTGAGGATCCTGTTGGGGCACATATGTGGGAGGGGGCATCGTCTGCTGAACTGACTGAATAGATCTAGATCGATGTGATCTCGACGCCCCCGATCTACTGACCTGGCTGTAACTCGGTGCTCGCTGCGCTGTAGGTACGGCTGCATAGTATAACCCCCGATAATACTCCATCCATGCTCTGGCCTCTGCTAGCTCCCCCTGTACCTAAGCTACTTGTCCCTGTACCTGAGCTACCTGTCCCTATGCCTGGCTCAACTGCCCCTGTATCTGATGCGCATGTGTTTGAGCCTGAGCCAGCTGAGTCTGCATCCCTGCCAAGATTGAGGCAAGGCCCCCACCCATAGCCTATGCACTGCTCAACACAGTCTCTGCCTGATGTGCCCTCACGAGCGCTGCATCCCGCTCTATCCTCAAATCCTCCATATCCTCTCTGGCCTGAGCCAACTAAGCCTCTGACACTGCCAACCACCCATCTACTCCCTGCAGCTATCCCAACTCAGCCTCTCGGTGCCCCAACGCCTCCTCTAAACTGGCCACCTGAGCACATAGTGTCTCTATCTCTTCCATCTCCTCCTGTGACCGTCACCGAGGCGTCAGCCTCTCAACCTCTGCCTCCATCCCTGCCTCGGCATCATGTCTACCGACCCGCAGCTGCTCCACCTGTGATGGGGATAGATCACCCTGCTCTGTCCTCGGCTGTCCACCGCGTCGTCGCGGTGCTCTACCCTACCGTCCGCTCCTAGCTTGGACCTGCTGCGCTGGGACCTGCTGTGCTAGAACCTGCTGTGCAGGAACCTGCTGTGCTGGAACCTCTTGCCCCACTGGCCCCTATCCCGCTACCGCTGCTGCCACCTCATCCACAAGCTGACCATCTCTAGCGATCACCCTCTCTAATCCATCATCCATCACCTCCACAATGAAATCTGCAATGACCTCATCCCCACCCCCATCTAGATCATCTCCATCCCAATCTCCCTCATCCTCTGATAATGCCACTGTCAGATCTATCAATCAAGTGGGCTGATGCGTCTGCCACCATACATCATAAGCAGGCGTAGTACCTGCATCCATCACTGTGCTCCTCCAATCCCACTGAACTGGCCGAACTGCTGCCCAGTCATTTAGTGCAACCTATGGCTGTAATGCTGTGGGCCAGTAGGCTGTATCCCGCAGTGTCCGCACATATATCGCCATCTGCTGAGGCACATCCTATACCCATCCAAACTGCTGCATCACCCATGAAGGTAGGTACATCTCTATAGTTCGGTCTGCACGACCCATAAGAAATCTCTGCTGAAATGTGTACGGGAGATGGGTCACATCATCCGGCCACTCCTCACAATCAATATATGGACGGTATACCACGCTAATCACGTCATCCAGTATCCTCCGCCAGTGGCGGACCTGTCCAGTATAGGTATACAGTGCATCCTGATACAAAAACACAAACGCCTCAAACAGGCGCCGATAATAACCTCATGTCAGCCGAGTCACAGGGATATGCTCCCAAAGCCATACGTGCAACAGCATAACCCCAGCAGATAAAGCCCTGTCATGAAGATAGGCGACCGTGTGCATCTCATGAAGTAGCTGTGCTAGCATCACTGGCCCCCATGCGTAGACAGTATCATGCCTCACCATCCCCTCTATCATCCCACCCCAGCCCACAGGAAAACCTCTGCCTCGCCTATCCAGCAGCACCACACCTCCAATCAGTGCACACAAATATAAGGCAAAGGGATCTGCACCCGCCGCTAGCGTCCTGTCATAATCCATCTCCCTCCCGTCTGTCGAAAATACCACGTGCTCTGCTCCGAACACTCTGATCAACGCAGTCTGCCCCCTCCTCGTGTCATACCTCACACGTCAACCATGAATCGGCAGCTTGAGGATGCGATAAACATCCTCAAGTGTGATAGTCATCTCTCCTGTCGGCAGCAGAAAGCTCGAAGTCTCACTGCGGTATCGCTCCACTGCGGCTGTCATCAGAGCTCTATGAGCTCGCAGCACTAGCATCGCTGCCACCGTCCAAAGCCCTAGTCCCGCAAGTCGAGGTTGCCATGCCTCATCAAACAGTGACATCACGGATCGTACTCATCGCTCTCGCAACTGTAGTATAAACCGCCGTGTATCCTGCATCCACCACTTCTTTATTAGATACAAACTTATTTTCCCCCCACACCTTTTTCTTCTGAATGTCTCACAGGCCCAAATCATGTGGCCCCACATAGACAATCCCTAAGTGCTATTTTAAAAATAGTGCTACTTTCCCCTACCTATCGCACCAATACAGACAATGGCGCCACTGCGCTCCCTGTATCGTGCCAATGCAGACATTGGTGCTACTACGCGCCCTATATCGCGCCAATCCAGATGATGGTGCAGCACTTCATTTTTGCCTCAATTAAACTTTTAGTGCTAAAACTAATTATAGCACTATTCCCCATTATGGTGCTATTCTAGATGATAGCGCCGTTCTACCTATAACATAGCATCAAAATACCATATTTGCTTCGCCTTGAGTTTTGGCGCCAATATTCCTCCAAAATAGTGACAAAATCACCTTACCCTACCCTGGCGGATAGTGGTAATCCGTAGGATTGCGCTAATCCGCCTTGTCTATGGCGCCACGCGCTCCTAACCCATATCTCGAAACCAAAAACACGTGCGTAAAGTAAAAAATCACAAAGTTTGGGTTAGGCCCTACCTAGGGTCTAGCCTCGGGTGACCGCCCGACCTCTCGAAATCACTCTGAGATGTGATGAAGTCGCGGGAACTGTGGGTTGCGCTCGCCCATCTCTCCTTTGTCTTTTCTTCTAGAGGGTCAAAAGTGTGCCAATGTGGCACTCTTTGGGCCCACTTTTCCTAATATAGTGGGCCATGTCCTCCCTCCATCCCTTCCTTTTCCCTCCAGGGTGCAGATCTTAGCCTTTTTCCTCCGTTTTTCCTCCCACCATCTTCTTTTTCCAACACCTCTCCAACTTTCACTTCCGTCACATCCTTTCGAGAGCTTACCTACAAAATTGTTATTTTTCCCGCCAACCTCTCGAGGGGGCATCCCTTATCCATCTCATTCCTTCCTAGCAGCTGGGGCATATTTTTCTTCTTTGACCTGACGCCACTTCCCTCCTAGGTCCTAACGCCACGTCAAAGAGGGGCAAATGTAGACACCTAAAAATGTCTCGACCACCAAACTGATTCCCGACATCCCTAAACTTACCAATTCCCTTTCCAACTAATTAATTAAATTTTTATTTAATTAATCACCCCTTTCATTTTCTAAATCCACACCATTTTATCCCCAAAATTGAATTAATTTTATTAATTCAATAGTCCAAACCTTAGCCAAGTGATTTAATAAATATGCAAAATTTATTAAATCAATTCCCCATTTTCCCTAAATCCAATTAATTAGTTAAAACCATGTTAACTAATTAATCCAGCCTACTAATTAGCCTATCCCTACCCTAGACAATTAAATAGCTATTATTTAATTGCCTACTCTAGCCTACCCCATCCTAGCCTTAGGATTAATTAATTAAATCACTAATTAATTAATCTTATCCCCCCTCTAATCCCTCTACTAATTTATTCCAGCCACATTAATTAGGTTAATCATCCTAATTAAGAAAGTCAAATCCTCATTAGCACTTCTCTCCACACCTCCCAAATTTAAAATTCAAATAAATCACACATCACATTTACTCCTCTTACACATCCCTTACACATGTCATATCCACTCTTCCCCAAATGAATTTTTAATTCATTTTACCCTTCCCCATGTGAATTTTTAATTCACAAATAATCCATCTCACCCAACCTCATTTAGTCACCCCTTTCCCAAAAATGAATAAAAGATTTACTTTTATTCCTAGCCCTCCATCTTCCAAGATTAAATCTAGGCCCTCCACCTCACTTTCATCCTCCACCATTGATCTCTCCAATCAATTTCCACCCTTGGATCAAAATCCTCTCCAAAAGTCTATAAATACAACCTCTCACAAGTCATTTTCATCATCTATTTTCATGCAAAGTTACCATGCCAAAATCACCTTTGAGTTAATAGTGAGTTGCACAATTGAAGAGCATTTCACATTTGGATCAATAGTCTAGGGATCATCTTAGTCTTAGGAGCTTCTTTTGGGTGCAAAGGCTCCTTCTTTCCTTTGATGGGATTAGGTTGTGCATGTGAGGTATAATCTCTTGTGTTATTGCATTTGATTTAGTGTTTTCTCTCATTTTGCATTATCTAATCTACACCTGCCATCTCCTTGCTGCAATAAGATATAGAATGCTCTACACAGACTCCCACTCAACCTAAGATTAGCTTAAAAAACCCCTACCCAACAACTAGGACCAAAGGTGATCAAGCTCTGATACCAACTGCAAGGAAGCTAGGTGTGTGGAAAATACTTCCTACACTAATCTAATGAGGAGAGGGCTATGCAAATTCAACTTTATCCTAACTATTACAGCAATGTTAAACCATTAACATGAGATATTGTAGCAAAACACAAGAACTAGAAAGTAGACAGAAGAAGAGAATAAAAGATTTATGGTGGGGAAAACCCTTATCAGGTGAAAAACCCCACACTCAGAAACTTGCACAATGTATTAACAAATCTGAAAGAATGTTTACAATACACTTGCAATGCAAGCTTTAATGGTCTTCGACACTCATGTCTGGAGTCAATCTGGCAGCATAATAGTACCTGTAAACCTGTGATACAAACTCCATCTCCAAGCACGTGTATATAAAGAGAAGTAGTACGAATGGAGGTAGCTTATAGAGCAAGTCACACAAGGAACTTGTCCAAATCCATGTGGCCCAATTTCCAAGGCTAGGAAACATGCATATGACACATGTAAGTGATTCTCTTTCATCCCTTACAACCCCCCAACTTGGGCACCCCAAATTTACCCAATTAAGGTATGACAGATGCTCTTACAATGTCATAAAATCCATCATATATGACAACTCTTACAGTTGTAAGAGAATCTGTCATAACTGTCTATTAATATCATATTCTCTTACAACCTTGTCATAGTAAAACTTGGGTGCCAACTTCGCCATGCAAGATGCTTTCAGACACTTGTCTTCACCTGTCATATAATCTTCCATTTCTGGCCCTTACATGTCATAGATTCAATCATAGGAATCTATCATAACTCTTACACGTCATAAACCTCTTACAACACCTGAAAGATGTTGACACATGGAGAAACTCTTCTACCACAAGGTGGAATGCCTATCTCCTCATATGAGGACAAAAATACATGTGGTCACCTTCCATGTAGGATGAAACATCACCGTGCCAACTCCCACAAAGTGAGGAAATAGGATTTGCATCCAAATTACAATAATAGGGAAAATAATAAATACAATTAAATAATAAATGCTAGAAACTTGCAAAGGTTCGGACACCTTAATTCCTATCAAAACCTTTTTTTATCTTGAAAAGTACGATCAATTTGGAACAAACTAATGACTCCAAGTCTCCGTAGATCAGGTCATGATCTTCTGACTTTACTCAGAGGTTGATGTGACATGTTGTTTTCCATTTCAAGGGGTCTCACATTGTCTGTATTGTGAATTGATGCCTTTGTAACTAGTTCTTTGTCTGTTTCCTATAAGCTTACTTCACAAACAAGGTTATTTCTACTATGCTTCATAGATAATGATTATATTTGTTAGTTTGATCAATTCTTTTAAGCATTTATTGTCATGAACCTGTATATACTTGTGTACTATGTATTTAATCAAATCATGTGTCTATAAGCATATGTTCACATGTTTATCATGGATCTTAATATGTATTTGCATGATATTTATCATTATTAACATGCTTTCACTCAAAATATGCTCTGTATGTTTAATTATTTATGAATTATATGCATATTTCATGTTTATTTGCTTGAGATTATCCGTTAGCTATAATTATGAAGGTGATTTTTAATGAAATTCAAAGAAATTTAAAGAAATACTTCTAAATTTGGTGAACCTTTATCTATTGAGTCACATACATTCCAGATACATTCATGAAGAGAAGGAATCAAACCATAATTTCACCAAGTTGTTCCACAGCTAGGTATGGTTGATGCTAACTTCAACGGAATATGGAATGAAAACAACACATGTAGGCTGACAAGAACTGCAAGGGATGCAGCTAAACAATGTATATATCTAGATTTCATCCACTGATTACTCAAGATTTACAATGATTTGTAATCAAAACAACTTCTCTTTCATTAAGTACTCAAAAGACATGTATATTCATAAAAGCCTTGAAATTAGTCCTGAATGCTTCAGCAATCCAACTTCAATTAACTTTCTAATAATCAACAAAATGCACATCCAACTCCTTTTATAGAATAAGGAGAGGAGTCGGTTACATATGACCAATGGTAAAGATTTATCCATTCAAATTAATGACCAACATTCCTTCATTGACTAAGTCAACAACTGTGTATGGGGCATATGTTTCCATCTTGCAACTATCTATCAAACCTCATTCACCTGCAAGTGGATTATGCATATGACCCTATTATCATGCATCTTTACTTACTCTTCATCTCCTTCTTCTTCATCACTTTCATCTTTGGTGTAGGAGCACCAAGAAGACCATTCATCTTGCTTTGATGATCATCTTGTTTGTCCAATAAGGTCCTAGAGGACCATTCATGTAATAAGGACTATGTGCAAATATCTATTGTTGTCATGGTATGATAGAGTAGTTTTAAGATGTAATAGGCAGTTTGCAATAAGTTATATTTGTAAGCCTTCCAAGGCATGTAAAAGCTAGTCATATGTTATTTCTTTTCAGTTGTTGTTGTTCAGTTTGTAACTAACCGGTCAAAAAATAGTTGGCCTCCCACAGCAGTGGGTTAAAAGCATAGCAGAATGAACATTGGGTTAAGGTTTGGTTTTATGTCCTGTTGTGTGCTCATTTCTAGAAGTATGTATGAATTGTGCTGAAGAACAATAAAGTTCTATTCCGTCCCTTTTTTTGTGTTTTCTTGTTCATAAATTCAAGGATTTGGTAATTGTGCTTATTAGATTCCCTTTTCCTATAGTCTGTTGCAAAATGGTTCACTAAAGCATTCCACCGGTATGGTCCCTGTCAAGATCGGTGGAATGGCTTCATTGTACAAGTATTCATTTTTATTTTCTATTTTGTTTCCTTGTTCGGCGGCGCAGAGGACCAAATTGGAGTGTTTTACACAGTAGACGGCCTAGCATCTCCATGTGCTAGGGTTTGGTTGGAGAGTAAATGAGTCATAGAAATAGCAGAGGAGTTGAAGTCATTATCGGTGAAACAGGGGCCATCTGTAAGATATTCCTCTCTAAGAGTGATAAGGATAGTCTAGCTAAGCACAGGAAGACTCTTGGTGTATCAGCTTAATAACACCGCAGTTCACCGAAGAGAGGTTCGAGCCATTGAATGGAAGTTGTAGTCTAAAGATTCATATTGGGATGATAAGGTCATTGGGTAGATAACTTGGCGTTGGACTGACAGTATTGGTCTTACCGGTCAAGACGTATCGGCGTGATAAGGGATAAGTGATATTGATAGAGATCCATTGGGAGAAATCAGCTAGCGACAAGAGATCTTAAGGTTTGGTTAATAGCATCCATCTGACCGATGAGTGATTGGGGTGACTAACATATCAGAGACACAAAAAGGAAGTTCACCGAAGGTTGAAGTCACGCCGAGGAGTGGTTGGTCCATCGGTGTATTAGTGAAGCAAATTCTAAAATGGCCGATAGTAATTGTCTTGCCGACAGGTAAGGAGCATAGAGTCACCCATCAGGAAGAGTTGCAATGTCAGAGTGACAAGTTTGAAGACGACTGAAGGTGATCTTCTTGCCGAAAGGCAAAGAGTGTTGAAACTCACAATATTTGATCAATTGTTTGTTCCCGTTGTGTGCTCCTTATCTATTGGTATCAAAGCCATAAAGGTTATCTTGTTGATCTAGTATATGTTAGCAGAGGAGAGTGAAGGAGGGGCTAGCATCATGCCTCCAAAGGGGATGACAGTAGAAGTGCTTAAGAAGTTCCAAGAGATGGAAGAGATGATCAAGATTGGAGTCAAGTAGGCACTCCAGGCTGAGTTGAAGGCACTGAAGATAGGAAAGAAATCAGATGATGAATCTGATGGAGAAGAAGAAGGGGGAGGAGAAGAACCCCAAGGGTAGGAGGTAGAGATACCTGTAGATCAAAAATACTTTCTTGAAGCTATCAAGGCAATTGGGAAAGACTCTTCAGAGGCCAGGATGGAGATCCCAATGTTTAGTGGGAAGATGGATGCCGAGGAGGTTGTGGAGTGGATTGAGGCTCTAAATAATTGCTTTGAATACAAAGAGGTACCTGAGAATAAGAGGGTGAAGTTTGCAAAAACTAAACTCAAAGGTGTTGCCCTTACATGATGGAATTACACCCAAGGAGAGAGGGTAAAGAATGGGAAGAGTATGATCTCTTCATGGAGCAGAATGTTGGAGAGGATCAAGTCCCAATTTCTTCCATCAGACTCTGAGGTGTAGATCTACAAGAAGATGCAAAATCTCAAGCAAAAAGATATGGATGTTGCTACTTACACTGAGGAGTTTCACAAATACACTCTTCGTTGTGGGTACATGGAGGATGAAAAAGATAAGGTGGCAAGGTATCTAAATGGTTTGAGGTTCAATATCCAAGATGAAATTAGTTTATTGACCCCTAAAACTATGGAGAAATGCTTTCAAGTAGCATTAAGGGCTGAAGAGAAGTTGAAGAGGAAAGGTAAGCAGAAAGTAGAGGAAGAGGTGGCAGAAATTTCAGAGGTAGGCAGTTTTGAAGACAGAAATCGGTCCCAAGAAGACCAAGGAGACACAAGTAGAAATAAGGGCCAAGTTTCTGGTTTAAGAGAGGGATTTAGAGGCACAAGAGGTGGAGGTAGAGGTTCTAATGTTTTCACTGGGAGATGTTATCATTGAAATGAGATTGGTCATACATCATACAAGTGTCCAATGAAACAAAGTTCTACATCTGGTGATAGTGAAAGGAGGAATGAAAAGAGGGTTCAATATGTGCAAGAAGAGGAGGTAGATGAAAGTGTTAACTCTCCAATTGGGAGTGCAACCCCGGTTCAAGATGGAGAAGCATTGATGCTAAGGAGAACACTCTTGAATACATCCAAGGACAAGGAGATGATACAAAGGAGAGCACTTTTCAGGACCAATTTGCAAAAGCAAAGGTAAAATATGCAAGGTAGTAATAGATTCTGGTTCAACTGATAATATGGTGTCTAGGGAAATGGTGGACAAATTGAACATAGAAAGGATTCCTCATCAAACTCCTTACAAAGCATCTTGGGTAAGTGATAGTCAATCACTTTTGGTAGATGAACAAGCACATGTTGATTTTGAGATTGGAGAATATAAGGATAGAGTTTTATGTGACATTTTATCCATGGAATGTTGTCACCTACTTTTAGGTAGGCCATGGCAATTTGATAAGCAATAATTATATGATGGATATGCTAACACATACACCATCAAGAAGGATGGGAAGACTTTTTTGATGACACTATTGCAGGAGGATGTTGAAGCAACGAAGGCAGCCAAGGTCATCTTGGTGGGTAAGAAAAAATTTGTGAAGAATAATGAAGAAGTTGAGGATACCTCAAGGAGGGGGGCTGCCAAAGATCAAAGTTTGAAGGTTGTTTCAGTTTTGAATGATGGAGATCAGATGGTGATGTCTGAGATGGATCAGAAGAAGGTCAAAGAGCAGGTCTACAAGTAGCCACAAGGTGAATGGAAAGAAGGAGATGTTATCATAGTAGGGACCATTGTTTGTCCTCTAGAGCCAACAAGTGTTGAAAGGCAAACATATTCTGCCATAGTAGTAGTACAAGAAGCATCAAATAAGGTTTTGAATGTAGGTGTTCAGGCAGAGATGACAGCAAGGAAGAATGGCAAATAAAGTATAGGTTTGGTTGCAAGCACTCAGTCATGGCAAGATGTGAGTAGAGCCTACAATGCTAGGCATGAGTTTTTGATTCCATGGAAGCAAGTTGTAGTCCAGAGATCATGGGGAAGGCATGAGGAAGCAAAGGATAAAGGTGGAGCAAGACAAAGAATCAACTCATGTGGCATGAGTTCTTTTCTAGGTGGGGTTTATGGTGCAGGAGCACCAAGAAGACCATTCATCTTTCTTTGATGATCATCTTGTTTGTTCAATAAGGTCCTAGAGGACCATTCATGTAATAAGGATTATGTCCAAATATCTATTGTTGTCATGGTATGATAGAGTAGTTTTAAGATGTAACAGGTAGTTTTCAATAAGTTATATTTGTAAGCCTTCCAAGGCATGTAAAAGCTAGTCATATGTTGTTTCTTTTCAGTTGTTGTTGTTCAGTTTGTAACCAACCGGTTGAAAAATAGTTGGCCTCCCACAGCAATGGGTTAAAAGCATAGTAGAATGAACATTGGGGTAAGGTTCAGTTTTGTGTCCTATTGTGTGTTCATTTCTAGAAGTATGTATGAATTGTGCTGAAGAATAATAAAGCTCTGTTTCATCCCTTTTTTTTGTGTTTTCTTGTTCTTAAATTCAAGGATTTGGTAATTGTGCTTAGTAGATTCCATTTTCCTGTAGTCTGTTGCAAAATGGTTCACTAAAGCATTCCACCGGTACAGTCCCTATCAAGATCGGTGGAATGGCTTCATTGTATAAGTATTCATTTTTTTTGTTTTGTTTCCTTCTTCGGTGGCATAGAGGACCAAATTGGAGCATTTTACACAATAGACAGCCTAGCATCTCCATGTGCTAGGGTTTGGTTGGAGAGTAAATGAGTCATAGAAATAGTAGAGGAGTTAAAGTCATTGTCAGTGAAATAGGGGCCATCGGCAAGATATTCCTCTCTCGGAGTGATAAGGATAGTCTGGCCGAGCGCAGGAAGACTCTTGGTGTATCGGCTTAATAACACCGCAGTTCGTCGAAGTTAGGTTCAAGCCGTTGAATGGAAGTCGCAGTCTAAAGATTCATATTAGGATGATAAGGTCATCAGGTAGATAACTTGGCATTGGACCAACAGTATTGGTCTTACCGATCGAGGCATATTGGGGTGATAAGGGATAAGTGATACCGACGGAGATCCATCAGGAGAAATCGGCTAGCGGCAAGAGATCTTAAGGTTTGGCTGATAGCATTCATCTGGCCAATGAGTGATTAGGGTGACTAACATATCAGAGCCACAAAAAGGAAGTTCGCTAAAGGTTGAAGTCACGCCGAAGAGTGGTTGGTCCATCGGCGTATCGGCGAAGCAAATTCTAATGTGGCCAATAGTAATTGTCTTGTTGATAGGCAAGGCACGTAGAGTCACCCATCAGGAAGAGTTGCGATGTCTGAGTGACAAGTTTGAAGATGACCAATGGTGATCTTCTTGCTAAAAGGGAAAGAGTGTTGAACCTCACAATATTTGATCAATTGTTCATTTCCGCTATGCGCTCCTCATCAATCTTCTCCATCATTTTATACATCATCATCATTTTCATCATCATTGTCACTCTAATGCAAATCACCCCTTATGTGTACCGTTAGAGTCCCCCTGATGGATTCATAAGCTGTACTATTCTATCAACTTTACCTCCATCTTGGACCTTGGCCTTCATTATTGCATGCCTATGGGAATGAAACTTTGCTTGAAGGGCATCCATCTTATTCTTCTTGTTGTTCAACATTTCATTGTATGTTTCCACCCAAACCTTTATCCTCATGACTTTAATTATTACCTCTTTTGTCAAATGGTGAAAGGGATCCTCTATAGCTTGCTTAAAATTATTATGAAAAGCCTAAACAGCAAAATCAGTATCTTGATTTTTTGTTTTCCCTTCCACCTTTCCTTATAGAGCCTCTAGGGTTTCTACTTCTTCTGCAATAAGATCATATAATTTAACACTTATGTCCTTGAGCCTGCTACTGCATCTTTTCAAGATGTCACACTCAAATCTAGTATCCTCATACCAAATACTAAGCAGCTGGGAAGTGTTATCATCTAGTATTTTGATATCCAAGGGCATCTTCATATCAATTCTTTTCATTTCTACCAAAGCATCTAGGTGCTTTTCTAGTTTGAAAGATCTCTTGCCTACTTCATTTTGTAACTTATCCACTTTACTCTTCAAAGCACAAAGAGAATTCCAATTTCCTAGGGAGGTTTTCACCACATTTTAGCTTCAAAAATAGAAGAAATAAGCCACTTGTCCATTAATTGTTCCTAATGCTTCATCAGATCTAATCGAGCAACCTCTTCTTGGGATACAATTGTTAATGGAGTGGCTGTACTAATAGGTGTATGCTTAGGATTAGCTAATCCTTTAATAAAAGAATGCAATTGAGCAATGTGCTCTTTATGTTTCTTATTCTTATCCTTTTCTCTTTTCACCCTTTATGTCAAAGAATCAATAATATCTTTACCTTCTTGACCTTCCTGGTCCTCATTTCTAAAACCTAAATCAATATCAGTTATCTAAAATTCATCAAGTCTTATTTTAACTTTCTCCTTTTCAACCATTGGTAAGGCTACTTGAGTTGTTCTCCTACCTATAGTAGGGTCTCTTCTTATTGTAGATGTAAGCCTTTCCTTTCTTCTAGGTTTCATCATACTTTCAGTAAACAATGTAGAAACATCAAAATCATGTACCTCATCTATTTGTTGCAGATTTATTTCTTGTTGCAACCAATAAGGGACATCACCCTTGGATTCTTGATGATCACCCTCTTTATTTTGAGTATCTTGGGGCTGTGTATCAGGCCTTGCCCTCAATGGTGAATTCTCTTTTCTGATTTCTTCCTCATACACATTCTTATGAGGAGACTCTTGTTGAGGCACCTCTTACTAAGGGATTTCTTTATGAGGTGGAGGTTCTTGCAAAGTATGTGCACCTTGATCTCATACCTCCTCTTGTAAAGTTTCCTTGGGAATTTCTTGAACCTTTTCGCTTTGTTCATCATCTGGCACTTGGGTTTCTCAAGAAGATTGTGTATTTGGGCCGTGGGGATCACCTAGATCACTCTTGGTCACATTGTTGTTTCTTGATCCTGACCTCCACCTTGTGCCAAACTCTGCTCTTCACCTTTAGCTATAATAGCTTCTCCCAAGCTCAATTCTTTCTCACCAAATTTCTCTTCTAATCCTAGATTATTTCCTTGATTATTTCTTTTAGCATGCAATGATGAAAGACTTTGATCCTGATCAACATCTTTATCAGGAATCTCCTGATCACCCTTACTCTGAAGCTATGCCTCTAACTTTTCTTGTTCTATAGGTGCATTGTCTTGGTCTTTGTTTTGATTGGCTATCATATCACCAACTTCTGTATGCATTGTATTTTTTGCCCTTTTAGGCTCCAAAGGCTGATCATTATCTTTATTCAGGTCCATATCACCTTGGTAGGTTAAATCTATCACTACAAGACTAGTAACCTGCTCTACCAAATTAGTCAGCCCTATCTGTTGGGCTACTTCTTCAGGATTATCCTGTTCCATTTCATCCATCTTATCTTCCATTTGGCTAGTCACCTTCTGGGCCAATGGGGTCCCATGAGGGGTCATCCTAGTATTAGCTACTAAGGTCTCCCTATGTTGAGCAACCACATCTTGAACTACCTCATCATCTGACAATTCAATAGTGTTATCAAGTGCAAAGGGGGACTCTTTACCAACCATATGCATCTCTTTTGTCTTCTCCTCTGCCTTCTCAGTTTTAAATTGAATAATTTTAGGAATGGGGACATCATGTTGTAACTCCTTCATAAAAGTCAAACCACCTGCACCCCTTAATATGATAGGGTCAGTGTAAAAATTTCCCCTCATTGTTGTTCTTTGCTTCTTTGGTGGTGGTGTTTGTTGCACTTTCTTTCTTTTCTTCCTTATTCTTAGTAGATCATCATCTTTACATCCCTTATCAAACTACTCTTCTTTCAAGGGATTTTCTTCCAGTGGTTCATCTTGCAATGGCTCATCCTCCATTTGTTCCTCAATAACTTCAGGAACAATCTTTATTACCCTCTTTCCTTTCTGTTTAGCAGGGGATTGTTGTGATGTAGATGTAAGTGCAGATGTTGATGCCCCATCACTTTTTGATTGAAGTCTTTTAATAATCACCCCTTGCTGCATAGGAGTAGCCTTCTTGCCCTTGTTTGGTGGCTTTTGTTCCTAAGTAGGTAATCTTTCTCCATTAGATTTCCTCTTTTCAATGAGGAAATCATCATATTCTTCTTCAGATACTTGTTTCTTCCTCTTGTTGTCAATAGTAAGGGCTTTACCCTCCTTTTGCAACTTAGTGGCTTTAGCCTTTACCTATCTCTGGGTCAGTTGGATAACCTTTTGCATTATTTCAACCAATGAGGTCTCCTCTAGCTATGTCATATCAGGAGCTGAGATGGTGTCATTACACACCTTATTATCCTCATATTCATTAGACATTATCCTCCCATCATCCTCATGCAACTATGTAAGCACTGGAATGCAATCAAAAGTCTAGATATGATTGAGAGTGAACCTTTGATAATTCCTTCTCCTAACTTCATGTTCATCATCACAGTCAGTCCAATAATATTCAAGGTTTTTTTGGTGTATTTGTTTACCCAATAATTTCTGCATTCTACCATATGAGTCATATGACCTATCTATAGAAAATGGTTGCAGATACATGAGTTTTAATCCTCAAACGTCATCTTTAATGCTCTATCTATCAGGGCATATATACTACCCAATGTATATTGGGAACAACACAAGAGGATCTTCCCCTGCTCCAATTGAGCATCAATTGAGGTTTATACTTGTCTAACAAACTCCATCAAGATGACCTTATCAGTGGGGTATCTTGGTAACATGAGGGGTTGTCCCTCAAATCCTTCTATTCTTATATACGAAAAGGTAGGGAACTAGATAAATCAAGCCCCGTATTTGTAGATGATTGGTTGAGCTTCCATACTCAATCTTTTTGTTCCATCGTCCTCCATGGTCCCAACTAGATGCATAAAGAAGGCATCATTTACTAGCTTGTAATTCTTGAGGCATTCTCTCCTTTTTAGTTGTGGGTAATGGTCCCATATGTTTACATCACCATGGTTGTTTCCAACCCTGCCCACTGTTTACAAAGCATTATATATCCCCCTAAAATCACAGGCATATACAACATAAGAAGTCATATGGAATATATAGGTTTTGCCACCCAGCCTTCTCATCCCTTCATCTAAGAAATCACTGATGATCTTGGCCTAGAGAGGTTTGTTTTCTGAATACTGTACCATCTAGATGATCCCATACATCCAATTTTCAAAGTTCCCAGCATGTTTTGTGCCAGTCATCTTGTTCAAGAAGGTAATCATATACTGATACTCTTTATCAAAATCAAATTTGTACAAGTACTTAGGCAATTTAGCAGCAGCTTTGTAGGTGCTACTCTTACTCCTCCATGGATACATAATTTTCCTGGCTTGTCCTTCATTACTATGGTATTCTTTCTCTAGCCTACTTAGGTTCACACTAACCACTTTATTCCCTACAAGTAGATTGAATGCAACAGTGATGCCCTTGAATGAGAAGTCGGCATACACTCTACCATGTTTTTCCATTCTTCTATTCTCAGGGTTATAATTTCTCATACATTCCACCACCAGCTCAATAGCCTCCATTACATATGGAAATCCTGTGGCGTGCCACATACCAGTTGTGAATATCCTATCCAGTATGAGATTATCACATTCATTGTCCAACCTCCTTGTCCATGCATCCAAATTTGTCTTCCCTTGATGTGTGTCATCTATCACGCCATATTTGAATCATACTCCCTCAGGTTGTAAGAACATGGGTTTCAAGAACTTAGAGTCAGATCTCTTCTTTCTGACATCCATTAGATCCTGTGATAGAAACATGCATTTCTTACCCTAGGGTGTTTGTATGGGGAAGGTTCAAGGATATCATGCATTTCATAGTCATTATTCAACATTTCAGTTCATTTCATACATCACCATACATATTAACCTAATAAAGAACCATTTTACCTGGTGATTTGTAGTAAACAACAATGGAGAGGGTTTTAATTTTACTTACCTGATATTCACTTTTCCCTTTTGCTATATGACTGATAACAGGTTAAATGTGGATATGTTGTATCATGTGTTCCGTTTCGTTGAGTGTCACATTCCATTTGTAGATGACTATGAGGTGTTGACTTTCAGAGCTCTGTAAACTTCAATTATCATAGGGTAAATGTAAATAATCACTAAATTTCACTAATAAACCAATCAATAGGACAAATTAGGGTGTATGTGTCATTTTTATTAAATCTATTGATCATTTGCATGAAGTTCATAGATGCCACCAAGTGTTGGGTTTATATTTGAAAACGAAAGGGCACCACCTACCATTGGGCTCACATTTATTGCTAGAGGGTGATCTTTGGAAGAATCGGGATATGTGAAAATATGACCCCAAGGATTTGTCACTTGGCATGATTGAATTGGTTATTGAGAAACCAGGCGTATCGAGTCATAAAGTTAAAGATAAGGGATATTCAAAAATATCCGAGTCTTTTGATAGCCACAAATATCCTCCTCATTCAAGAATGCAAGGGTAACATCATTGTCATATGGACTTCAACAATTATTTGTGAAAGATGATGTCATGATCATTTTTGCTAAAGTCGGGGATATTTTGAAATGTGACCTCTTTGAGGTTAGATCGTGATGACATTATTATGCTATCTATTTTCTCTTGTTATTGGATTATGGTGATGTCATCGTCATATTGAGAAATATGGCAGATGTTTGGAAATATGACCCCCAGTGGGTCGGGTGTAATGATTATGTCATCATCAGGGTGATCTCCCTTATTCATTGGAACTGAATGACGTTATAGTCATATTTGTGCATGGTGATATTTGTGAAAGGTGATATTTTGTAAGATGACGGATATTAGGAAATGTGAACCCTCCACAAATACATAAAGTTTTTGATAGGTAGATATTCATCCTCATTTAAGTTTGACATTCACATATCGGGGATCAAATGGACATCAGGTGATTTCCCTAAGTCAGGGTCATGTTAAAGAATGTGACTGATATTTAGAAATATAACCCTATGGGAAATATCTAGGTTGAACGATCTTTAACTTAGCCTAACTTTCTACCCTTAATCAATATTAGGGTGATCCAAAAGGAAAACCTACTTAGAATTTTGTGTTCTTTCAAATTATGATGCTAGTCTTGACAAATTTTAACTTTGGTAACTGGCCTCTCTTTGTGATGCACATACCTAAGCAAAGGTGACATACATGATTGAATTTTACCAAATCGCCCAAAGCAAGAAAGCAAGCAAGCCGAAGCAAAAAGGTTGGGTTCCTATTTTGCTAAGGCAAAATGGGGTATGTTTTGTAGCCACACAACAACTTGCCACCAAATAAAACAACCAAATTCAAATGATTCAAGTGATGGGATCACATTCTAACATAGTATTCTAATTCTTTCTGAGCATTAGTATTATGACCTTTCTGAATGATATAATGTTCATTATTGTAACAGTGCTAGTAAGGGATCAAATGTGTGCAAATGATTAATTCTCCTCATCTTGAAAGTAAGTTGAAAAAATGAGTAACTAGAGTAAGATATTTTGGATTCATCCCTCATAGCCAACCGAGATAGAGCCTTGTTGCCAGCAAGCATCCATAGCCCCAACAAGGTTATCTATACAATCCCCCTAAGTAGAGCCCCACTGCTAGCAGGTGTCCATAGCCCTGGTAGAGTTACTTAGATGGCCTAATTTTATCCATTTTAGATTTCAATAATTATCTCTTTGTTCATATGATATCATCATGTAAGCTTAATATGCAAGGTGTGATAACTTGCTGATTTAGGTTAGAGATTGTAATGGTAGCAAGGGAGTCCCTTTAGATTTTTCACTTAACACCTATACTTATGTGTTCCACAAACCCAAGGCTGTTAGGTGAGTCATCATGAAAATCTCCTCAATTAAGAAAAGGCACCATGACGAAAAGGATATCACAGACCAGATCAAGGATACTCCTCAAAATGAGTCAAAACCTATAGGAACTTGTTCTCATCACTTGAATCTTAACAATTTGGTTGATTTCTTAGGGTGATAAGATGCATCATCTTGACTAACCAAAACAAAGACTCAACAAAACAAACAAACAAACACACAAACAAAACAAAACTATACAAACAACTATACAATATGCACATTATGATACAAATGACTTAATGAACTTGTTTCAGGATTGAAAATAATGTTTGAGGAATTGTCCATTAACTGGCAATGGGACATCCTCACCAGTTAGAGTCTTAAGTCTGTAGGTACTATCTCCTAGGATTTCTAAAATTTGAAAAGGACCTATCCAAAGATTGTTGAATTTACCATGGTCACCTTTCCTTTCATGTGCTTTATCCCATGCTAATACTAGATCTGAAATCCTAAAAGCCTTGACTCTGGCTCTTTTATCAAACCAAAATTTGACAATAGCTTGATGTTTAACAAACTAATCAATTGCTCTATTTCTTTTTTCTTCTAAATGCATGAGATGAAGTAACTTGACTCCTTGTTTGTTATATATGCCTAGATACTCTTGTACAAATTGTAATGTGGGGATCTTCAGGTTAACAGGGAGGATAGGATCCACCCCATACACTAACTAATAAGCAAAATTTTCTAATGCAACATTTATCCTGGTTCTATCCACCCACAAGGCATACTTCAATAGGGTATTCCATTCCCTAGGATTCTTCTCTATCAATTTCTTTATGATATTCAATAAGTTCTTATTTGTTGATTATTCTAGGCCATTCCCTTGAGGATAATAGTTTGAAGAGAACTTTAAAATGATTTCATGATCAAAAGCCCAACTAGATAGTCTCAATGATGCAAATTTAGATAGGTCCGTTGTCATACACCAGGGAATAAGGAACTCCATACTTGGTCACTATTGCTTTCTAAGAACTTGATCACATCATCTACATTACATGCCTTGCTACTGACAGCTTTAGTTCCCCTGGTGCAATAATCAGTGATAGTCAATACATACCTGTGGCTTGAAGATGATGGAGGATTGATGGGTCCTATGAAATCCATACCCCACTAAGCAAATGGGCGCATCTCCATCACTGGTTGTAGGGGTTGAGTAGCATATCTTTCTTTGTTAGATGCTACCTGACAAGTATGACAACACTTAATATGTTCAACAATGTCCTTAAAGATAGTAGGCCAGTAGTATCCTACTCTCAGGATTGCATGAGCAATAGCTAGATGTGATCCATGTGCGGTTCTAAATTTATCATGCAATTCTGCTAACACTTTATCTACTTCTTGCCTTTCTAGGCATCTGAGATATACTCCCTCATAGTTCCTTTTGAAAAGGATTCATCCTTTTATCATATATTTTTGTGATCTTATTTTCAGGGCTCTCCTCTATGAGGCCTGCAATTTTCATGGGCATCTCCTAGTAATCAAGATATGCCTAATATCTGAATACCATTCTTCAGTTTCTCTAGTGTTTACCACATATTTTTGGCTCATGATGTTAGGATCAATTTTTGATATCATTTGGCTCAAATCTTATCCCCTTACTAACTTCATGGGTACTATATCCATATCATATTCTTGGAGGACTGTTATCCACTTAGCCCTTTTCTCACTAGGCTCACTCTGCATTAGGAGCATTTTCACTACTGCATCTGGTACTACAGTGATTACTTTACTTCTCAAAATGTAATGTCTAAATTTCTTGACTGCTCTGACTAGAGCGAGAGCTTGTCTCTCAGCATCTAGGTATCTAAGCTCTGCATCTTTGAATGGGAAGCGCATAAAAGTTATGGGTTTTTCTTCTTTAGCCTCATTCCTTTGTGTTAACACTGCTGCAGATGTATGCTCTGAATCAAACGAATAAATTTAGAAATCTCTTGTGTAATCTAGACTAATCAGAATAGGAGCATCAAATATGGCTTTCTTGATGTCCTCAAATGTTGCTTTTTCTTCAGGAGTCCATTCAATTTTAGCATCCTTCTTGAGCATTGCATTAAGTGGCCTGACAATCTTTGCAAAGCCAGTAATGAACTTCCTAACAAAGTTTATCTTAACAAAATATAATTTAAGTTCTTTCTTGCTTCCAGGGAGTTGCAGTTTCATGATTGATTCCCCCCTTGCAGGATCAATGATGATTCCATTTTATGTTATTAGATGACCTAGTAGTTTACCATTTGTCACTCCAAATATACACTTCTTGGGATTGAGTGATATACCATATTGTTCACACTTCTTAAGGGCACTCCTGAGGTTTTCTATATGATCACTCCTTTTCTTTGAGAAAATAGTCAAGTCATCCATGTAAATAACTATACACTTACCAATCAAGCCTCTGAAAGCTATATCCATTGCACATTGAAAGGTGGCACCAACATTTATCAATCTAAAAGGCATGTGCCTATAGGAAAATATACCCCACTTTGTGGTGAATGCAGTTTTCAATCTATCTATTTTATCTACATCACTTGGTTATAACCTAAGAAATCATCCAAGAATGACATCATATGTGCACCATTAACTATTTGTAAGACCTCATCCAATGAAGGTAAAGGATAATTGTCCTTTTCATAGGCTCTGTTTAGATTTCTAAAGTCTACACACAACCTGATATCACTATTTTTCTTTCTTACAGGGACCAAATTGGCTACCCATGTTGAGTGCCTCATAGGAAATATGATCCTGGCATTGAGCAATTTCTTCACTTCTTAAAAAATGATGGGTTCCAACAAGGCATTGATAGGCCTTTGCTTTTTTCTAAAAGGCTTAACATCTGGCTTCAATGGTATAGTATGGGTGATAATTGAAGTGTCATAAGTTTTCAACTCATCATATGTCTAGGCAATAACATGAATGTAATCCTTGAGTGCTTGGGTTATCCCTGTCATTTCTTCTTTTGTACAAACTTTTCCAATTACGACATTCCTTATTTCTTCATCTTGTCCTATATTGATTGGTGAGTATTCTCCTCCATCAGTCTTTGGGAGATCTTTCTATTTTAGCATGATGTACAAATCAAATGCTCTTTCTAACTCTATCATCCCTTTGGGTATCTTTTTACTAGGCAGATCTATGATCTCCTCTTCTCCCCAAGTATGATCTTCTACATTTCTTTCATCTATGATCTATACATCAAACACATCTCTATTTGATGTAAAATCCAAAATGTGGTGGTGATCCTCAAATGCTTGGAGATTGGTAACATTGTTTGGTATGGAGGGTACTGATACCAGTTCAACTGAAAACCTTTTCAGACTAGAGATAGATAATGGTTCCAAAGTACTTGCAGCTTAAGCCAAGGCATCTGCCCTGTGATTTAGTTCTCTAGGCACATGGGTGATATTGAAAGCATCAAAATCCTCTATCAAAATCCAAACCCTATGTCTATAATTAGACAATTTCTTGTAATTGCAAGAGTATATGCCTCTTACTTGTCTCAACACCAATTTTGAATCTCCATAGACATGTATAATCTTCACTTTTTTCTTGAGTGCAAACAATAGCCCATGAATTAAAGCTTCATATTATGTCACATTATTTGTGCATGGGAATTGTAATCTATAAGCTACTGAATAGGATTTTCCAGCTGGATCAACAAGATCCATACCTACTCCAGCTCCTTGTTTTGACTTAGGTCCATCAAACCTAAGGATCCATGGCTTATCTTTAGTTAAAGGCTTACTAGGACCTTCTCTCTTCTTCTTAGCCTTGGTAGCTGCACCACCTAATAGCCATTTCAATTTTGGTGATTCCTTCTTTTCTACTTCTATTTTCTTAGATCCATGTGGAGCTGATATTTGCTTACTTTCTTTATTATCAGGAAAATGATCTCTTAAATAAAGCATCTCCTACTTTTCCAAAATGTGCAAGCATAATGAACAAGTAGTCTCTGAGTGTGGTGCTTCATGTAACCTGTACCAACCCTCAATTAAAGTGTTATGTGGAGAAGAATGTTGTAGCATCATCTTCTGAATCTGTTTTGACAGAGACTCTTCAAACTTGGTCAAATTGCTCCCTTTATCTTCATCAAACTCTTCATAATCAGACTCAATTAAACAATTAGTCGCTGGGGTGATTTTACTTTCAACCTTAGAAATGTTCTCAACATTAATTAGGATCTCCTCCAAATTATGAACGTGGGGTTCATCTTGATATATAATTTCCTCTATACCTACAGATGATAAAAGAGAGTCAGGATCACTATGACTATCCATAGGACTTACCTTAGGTGATGACAATCCTTCTTCACTACATGCTTGTTCCAGGTCCATCATGTCTAGGCAAGCATCACAAGATTTTTTAGAATGCACCTCATCATGCAGCCTACACCAACTTTCAATCAAAACATCCTCATTAGATATATTTAGAATTTGACAATGCTACATTTCTTTGGATAGGAACAATTCAAAATTTCTAAAGTGATCCAATTCATCTCTATTATCTGAACCATGATTAAACTCTAAAATCACTCTATCATTTTGATGATCATTCTTATGAGTATGAATATCATACATGAGGATCTCCTCTATCCTGATTGTTTGAGGTCTGATGGTGTAAACTCCAGGCTCAACATCCTGCATACATGATCTTATTGGTTTTATTACATTCAGTGATCATATGCTTCATGCGAGGTTTAGAATCTATCCTAATTTGATTGGGGATCCCTTTCCAAGGTAGCCACATCTGACTGAAATCAGTGGACATGTATCCATTAAGTGTCTTTGACCAATCCCTACTACGTAACATTCCATATGTATCAGGGATATCTACCACCTAGATATCAATGTAATATTGAATCCTAGGATCTGATTCTAATTGCATGTGAGTATGAGTTAACTCTCCTATAACATTCACTTCAATTTTGTCTAACTGTGTCACTTTCTTTAGTGACTTAGCAGGATGTAACCCTAACGCATTGTATATGGTCAAGGGCATTACATTGGTAGACTCACCTGAATCTACTAAGCAATTATGCAAATTTTTATTGAACATCCTTATGGTAAGGAGAAATGGAGGTGACTCACCCTTATCCCTATAAAGGGTCATGTGTGAAGTTTCAGTAGCTTGAACAACAACTGGGGCTTTGTGTTTAATATTGTTGTCTTTAGATGAATGATCTTTATTCAAAATATGGTTTGAATCAGGGGGATGACTGTCTTCTTTTGGTGTAGGGTCATCTAAGGATTTCATGAATAATTTCTTAATAGCTAGGGTTTTAAGTAATTCTAACAATGACAAGCTGATTTTGACCCTTTTCATTTCATTTGTTAAATATGTAACTAATTTATCATATTCAGGAGGTTGGTTACTAGCTTTTGGCACTATATTTTGTGGTGCTAAGTATTGAGCATTAACCTTAGGAAGACCAGGGTTATTGCTAGCCTTTGGATCAGGGGGTATTGAAATTGTTGGGGGGCAAAGACATGGTCAGAGGACCAGAAGGTCTATTTGAGTTATTTCTGAGATTGTAATTGTGTCTACCAGGATACTACTACTAGTAAGCATGAACTTCTCTAGGTTCAACTAATGGCTCATTTTCATCCTCAAAAGGAAAAATATACTTCGTTTCAAAAGCCATGGCTGACTCCTCACATGCTAAAGTGTAATTCTCATGGGCTGAGGTTACTTGTTGATGAGGAGGATTATAAAAACTTTCCAATACAAGGGCAGAGTCATATCCACAAGGAACAATTTCATTTCCTTCAACAAGGGGAGGGTTACCTATAGTATTTGATACTTTAGCCTAAAATATACTAGTTGCTATCCTAAACTAAGGACAATCTAATTCAGCATTAGCATTGGTGTTATGAATTCTACACCAGTTTGTAAGAGTTGTTTCTGCCAACTTTACCCTAATGGTCTACTTAGGTTCACTAGGAGGCTGGTTATCTAAGGGTGATGGCAAAGAACCATTATGTGGCCTAGTGTTCCACACTCTAGGTGGTCTAGGCATATTATTGTTACCATTGTTGTTGTTATTGTTATAGTTCCTATCATTATTATATCCCTTATTAGGATATCTAGATCTCTCATTATTATATCCTCTATTTTGACTTGGTTGAGAATAGAAATTTTGACTTCTTAGATGTGTAATCTCTATTGTCAGCTTCCTCAACTGTGCAGACATCTCTTTAATTTCCTCCTTTTCTTCCTGAGCTTTAGCTACTACATTCTCTACTTGGGGTTTGAAAAAATAAGAACCATTTTTATTACTCTATCCTATATCCTGAGGTACTTGTACATGTCCTAGATATTGCACTATTTGTCCATTTCCATTTGAAAGTGGCATTATGCTAAGTGGAGGCACTTGTAAAGGACCATGCATTATAGCAGGAGGCATCACAGCTCCATTGTTCTGCTGATGAGCAGGATATGTAGGGTATGTAGGATGTGCAGGGAAGGCAATATTAGGTGTTGTAGTAGGAATCAGCTGCTAGCAAAATTTTATTGCTACCTCAAAAGTTCCTGTCAGAGTTGTGACATTAGGATGTGTCCTGATAAACATAGAAGTCAGGGGATCTAGTGCTGAGTAATATATACTTCTAGTAGTTTCATCTACTATAGTATATGGAGCTACCAGCTTTGAAAGCATCTTTTGGAGTCTAGTATTAAAGTTGGCAATAGGTTCCCCTTCAAACCTCTTGATTATGGTAAAGAGATGATAATTCATTGAAGGATCTATAGGCACCTTGAATCTATCTTTGAAAGCTTTTTCTAAGGCAACCCATGAACTAATTGAGGCTTGACCAAGACTTATATACCAATTGTATGCCTACTCTCCTAAGGAATATGGAAATAATATGCACACTACATCTTGATGTTTAATCCTTGCTCTACAGCAAGCCTCTTTGAATGTTCCGATGTGGTCATCAGCATCCTGATATGGATGATACTTAGGGAAGATCTTATCAGGATTTTTAGCTAAAAGATGATAAGCAGTGAAAGTCAAAGCTAACTCTGTAGCAAAGAACGACATTATGACTGGTGGTTGTTGGACTGGGGGTATGAATGATGATCTAGGAGGCATTTGAAATGCAAGGGGAGACACAGAAGGTGTCACAATATATCATGATAAAGATGCAGATGCATCTGAGTCAGGGATGTTATGAATGTCTGTAGTTCTAGGTCTCAGTCCACGGATAGGAAATTCTTCAAGAAGTCCACCAGATCTAGACTTGGTATTAGGCCTGTGAGCCAGGGTTCCGACAATTTATGAAAATTTAGCTTGATTTTCATTAAATATCCCAAAAATTAATCAAGCAAAGGAGATATTTATGACCAAGTCCTAAAACTGACTAGATATTTATGCAATATTTGCATAAAACTTCAAATATGAGTAGGTATAAGACTTCTAGACCCTGATATCAGGATATCAAGTAACACAAGCAAATTATAGCAGAGATCTAGCAAGAAGGCTTGAATAACGACTCAATCTTTAAATATTTTAAGGATTGACTACAAATTTCAAACTATCCACGTTCAGTTCTAAAATATTTAAGACAACTAGATATGAAATGATAAAGAACAAGCAAACCTTTGCAGAAACACTCAAAGTATGAGTAATTATGATATACTTTGAGAATATTACCTCATTTCAAACATAGGGATACACATGTACAACCGATTCACCTTTTAGACAAGAAGGAAGGCCCTCCTTCTAGTGCCAATTTATGTTGATGATGATTGTTAGTCATAATAACACTCATAAAAATTTACACAACAAACCTTTATTATCTTGAAAAGTATGATCAATTTGGAACAAACAAAAGACTCCAAGTCTCCATTGATCAAGTTATGATATTCTGAAATTACTTAGAGGTTGATGTGACATGTTGTTTTTCATTTCAAGCGGTCTCAAACTGTCTGTATTGTGAATGATGCTTGTGTAACTAGTTCTTTGTCTATTTCCTATAAGCTTACTTCACAAAGAATGTTATTTCTACTATGCTTCATAGATAATGATTATATTTGTAAGTTTGATCAATTCTTCTAAGCATTTACTATCATGAACCTGCATATACTTTGGTACTATGTATTTAATCAAATCATGTGCCTATAAGTAGATGTTCACATGTTTATCATAGATATTAATATGTATTTGCATGATATTTATCATTATTAACATGCTTTCACTCAAAATATGCTCTGTATGTTCAATTATTTACGAGTTATACGCATATTTCATGTTTATTTTCTTTAGATTATCCATTAGCTGCAATATGAAGTTGATTTATAATGAAATTCAAAGAAATTTAAAGAAATACTTCTAAATTTGGTGAACCTTTAGCTATTGAGTCACATACATTCTAGATGCATTCATGAAGCGAAGGAATCAAACCATAATTTCACCAGGTTGTTCCACAGCTAGGTATGGTTGATGCTAGCTTCAAAGGAACAAGGAATGAAAAAACACATGCAGACTAATAGGCACTCCAAGGGACACATCTAATTAATGTATATATCTCGATTCCATCCACTGATTACTCAAGATTTATAATGATTTGTAATCAAAACAACTTCTCTTTCATTAAGTACTCAAAAGACATGTATATTCACATAAGCCTTGAAATTAGTCCTAAATGCTTCAGCAATCCAACTTCAATTAAGTTTCTAATAATCAACAAAATGTACATCCAACTCCTTTTATAGAATAATGAGAGGAGTTGGTTACATATGACCAATGGTCAAGATTTATCCATTCAGATCAAAAATTCCTTCATTGACTAAGTCAACAACTGTGTATGGGGCATAAGTTCTCAGCTAGAAACTATCTAGCAAAACTCATTCACTTGCAAGTGGATTATGTATATGATTGTATTACCCTGCATCTTTACTTACTCTTCATCTCCTTCTTCTTCTTCACTTTCATCTTCTCCATCATTTTCATCATCACTGTCACTTTGATTGAAATAACCCCTTATGTGTACCTTTACAGTCACCCTGATGGATTCATATAGTTGTACTATTCTATAAACTTCACCTCCATCCTAGGCCTTGGCCTTCATTACTGCATGCCTATGGGAATGAAACTTTGCTTGAAGGGCACCCATCTTATTCTTCCTATTGTTCAACATTTCATTATATGTTTCCACCCTGACCTTTATCCTCATGACTTTGTTTATTATCTCTTCTGTCAAATGATGCAAGGGATCCTCTACAGCTTGCTTAAAATTATTATGAAAAGCCTGAACAACAAAATTAGTATCTTGATTTTCTATTTTCCCTTCCACCTTTCCTTCTAGAACCTCTAGGGTTTCTGATTCTTTTGCCATAAGCTTATATAATTTGACACTTATGTCCCTGAGCCTACTACTACATCTCTTCAAGCTGTCACACTCAAATCCAGTATCCTCATACCAAATATTGAGTAGCTAGGAAGTGTTATTATCCAGTACTTTGTTATCCAAGAGTACCTTCATATCAATTCTTTTCATTTCTCACCAAGAATATAGGTGCTTTTCTAGTTTGAAAGATCTTCTGCCTACTTCATTCTGCAAGTTATCCACTTTACTCTTCAAAGAACAAATAGAATTCCAATTTCCCAGGGAGGTTTTCACTAAATTTTTAGCTTCAAAAATAGAAGAAATGAGCCACTTGTCCATTAATTGTGCCTTATGCTTCATTCGATCTAATCAAACAACCTCTTCTTGGAATGCAATTATTAATGGAGTGGCTATACTAATAGGTGTATGCTTAGGATGAGCTAATCCTTTAATAAAAGAATGCAATTGAGCAATGTACTATTTATGATTATTATTCTTATACTTTTCTCTTTTCACCCTTTTTGTCAAAGAATCAATAATATATTTACCTTCTTGACCTTCCTGGTCTTCATTTGCAAAACCTAAATCAATATCAGTTATCTGAAACTCATCAAGGCCTATTTTTGCTTTCTCCTTTTCAACCATTGGTAAGGCTACTTGAGGTTTTCTCCTAGTTGTAGTAGGGTCTCTTCTTATTGCAGATGTAAGCCTTGCCTTTCTTCTATCTTTCATCATACTTTTAGTAAACAATGTAGAAACATCAAAATCATTTACCTCATCTATTTGCTACAGATTTATTTCTTGTTGCAACCAATAAGGTACATCACCCTTGGCTTCTTGACGATTATCCTCTTTATTTTGAGTATCCTGGGGCTGTGTATTAGGCCTTGCCCTCAATGGTGAATTCTCTTTTCTGATTTCTTCCTCATGCACATTCTTATGAGGAGACTCTTGTTGAGGTACCTCTTGCTAAGGGATCTCTTTCTGAGGTGGAGGTTCTTGCAAAGTATGCACACATTGATCTTGTACCTCCTCTTGTAAAGTTTCCTCAGGAGTTTCTTGAACCTTTTCCCTTTGTTCATCATGTGGCACTTGGATTTCTCAAGAAGATTGTGTATTTGGGCCTTGGGGATCACCCAAATCACTCTTGGTCACCTTTTCTGTTTCTTGATTCTGACCTCCACCTTGTGCCAAACTCTGCTCTTCACCTTTAGCTGTAATAGCTTCTCCCAAGCTCAATTCTTTCTCACCAAATTTCTCTTCTAATCCTAGATTATTGCCTTGATTATTTCTTTCAACATGCAGTTATGAAAGACTTTGATCCTGATCATCATCTTTATCAGGAATCTCCTGATCACCCTTACTCTGAAGTTGTGCCTCTGACTTTTCTTGTTCTTTAGGTACATTTTCCTGGTCTTTGTTTTGATTGGGTGTCACATAACTAGCTTCTGAATGCATTGTATTTTTAGTCCTTTTAGGCTTTAAAGGCTGATCATTATCTTCCTTCAAGTTCATATCACCCTAGTAGGTTAAATCTATCACTGCAAGTCAGCCCTATCTATTGGGATACTTTAGGATTATCCTGCTCCATTTCATCCATCTTATCTTCCATTTGTCTAGTCACCTTCTGGGCCAATGGGGTCCCATGAGGGGTCATCCTAGTATTAGCTACTAAGGTCTCCATATGTTGAGAAGCCACATCTTGAACTACCTCACAATCTGATAATTCAATAGATTTATCAAGTGGAAAGGGGGACTCTTTACCAGCCATATGCATCTCTTTTGACTACTCCTCTACCTTCTTAGTTTTAAATTGAATAATTTTAGGAATGGGGACATCATGTTGGAACTCCATAAAATTCAAACCACCTACACCCCTTAATATGATAGGTTCAATGTTAACATTTCCCCTCATTTCTATTCTTTTATTCTTTGGTGGTGGTGTTTGTTGCACTTTCTTTATTTTCTTCCTTGTTATTAGTAGATCATCATCTTTAGGTCCCTTATCAAACTACTCTTCTTCCAAGGGATTTTCTTCAAGTGGTTAATCCCACAATGGCTCATCCTCCATTTGTTCCTCAGTAACTTTAGGTATAGGCTTTATTACTCTCTTTCCTTTCTCCTTAGAAGGGGATTGTTGTGATGTAGATGTAAGTGCAGATGTTGATGCCCCATCACCTTTTGATTGATGTCTTTGAATAATCACCCCTTGTTGCATAGGAGTAGCCTTCTTTCCCTTGTTTGGTGGGTTTTGTTCCTTAGAAAGTAATCTTTCTCCATTAGATTTCCTCTTTTCAATGAGGAAATCATCATATTCTTCTTTAGATACTTGTTTCTTCTTCTTATTATCAATAGTAAGGGCTATACCCTCCTTTTGCAACTCAGTGGCTTTAGCCTTTACCCAGCTCTGGGTCAATTGGATAACCTTTTGCATTATTTGACCCAATGAGGTATCCTCTGGCTATGTTAGATCAAGAGCTGAGATGGTATCATTATACACCTTATTATCCTCATATGCATTAGACATTATCCACCCATCATCCTCGTGCAACTATGTAAGCAATGAAATGCAATCAAAAGTTTAGATCTAATTGAGAGTGAACCTTTGATAATTCCTTCTCCTGACTTCTTGTTCATCATCACAGTCAGTCCAATAATCTTCAAGGTGTTTTTCATGTATTTGTTTACCCACTAATTTATGCATTCTGCCATATGGGTCATACGATCTAGCTATATAAAATGTTTGCAGATACATGAGTTTTAATCCTCCAATGGTATCTTCAATGCTCTATCTATCAAGGCATATATATCAGCCAATGTATACCAGGAACAACAGTGGAGGGATCTTCCCCTACTCCAAGTGAGCATCAACTGAGGTTGATACTTGTCTAACAAAATCCATCAAGATGACCTTATCAGTGGGGTAACTTGGTAACATGAGAAGTTGTCCCTCAAATCCTTCTATTCTTATGTCTGAAAAGGTAGGGAATTGGATAAACCGTGCCCTATATTTGTAGATGACTTCTTGAGCTTTCATACTCAGTCTTTTTGTTCTATCCTCCTCCATGGTCCTGACCAGATGAATAGAAAAGGCATCATTTACTAGCTTGTAATTCTTGAGGTATTCTCTCCTTTCTAGTTGTGGGTAATGGTCCCATATTTTTACATCACCATGGTTGTTTCCAACCCTGCCCACTATTTGCAAAGCATCAAATGTCCCCTTGAAAGTATAGGCATATACAACATAACAAGTCATATGGAATATACAAGTTTTGCCACCCAGCCTTCTCATCCCTTCATCTAAGCAATCATAGATGATCTTGGCCCAAAGAGATTTGTTTGTTAAATACAGTACCATCTGGATGATCCCATACATCAAATTTTCAAAGTTCCCAGCATGTTGTCTGCCAGTCATCCTGTTCAACAAGGAAATCATATACTGATACTCTTCATCAAAATCAAATTTGTACAAGTACTTAGGCAATTTAGCAGCAACTTTGTAGATTCTACTCTTACTCCTCCATGGATACATGATTTTCCTGGCTTGTCCTTCATTACTACGGTATTCTTTCTCTAGCCTACTTAGGCTAGCACTAACCACTTTATTCCCTACAGGAAGATTGAATGCAGTAGTGATGTCCTTAATAGAGAAGTCGGTATACACTCTCCCATATTTTTCCACTCTTCTATTCTCAAGGTTATAATTTCTTGTACATTCCACCACTAGCTCAATGGCCTCCATTTCATATGGAAATCCTATGGCATGCCACATACCATTTGTGAATATCCTATCTAGTATGAGATTATCACTTTCATTGTCCAACCTCCTTGTCCATGCATCCAAATCTGTCTTCCCTTAATGTGTGTCATCTATCACCCCATATCTAAATCCTACTCCCTCAGGTTGTAAGAACATGGGTTTCAATAACTTGGAGTCAAATCTGTTCTTTCTGACATCCATTAGATCCTATGATAGAAACATGCATTTCTTACCCTAGAGTGTTTGTATGGGGAGGGTTCAAGGATATCATGCATTTCATAGTCATTATTCAACATTTCAGTTCATTTCATGCATTAGGATACATATTAACCTAATAAAGAACCATTTTACCTGGTGATTTGCAATAAATGACAATGGAGAGGGTTTTAATTTTACTTACCTAATATTCACTTTTCCCTTTTGCTATATGACTGATAACAGGGTAAATATAGATATGATGTATCATTTGTTCCGTTCCGTTGAGTATCATACTACATTTGTAGATGACTGTGAGGTGTTGACTTTTAGAGCTCTGTAAACTTCAATTATTGCATGGTAAATGTAAATAATCCCTAAATTTCACTTTTAAACTGATCAATAGGATAAATTAGGGCGTATGTGTCATTTTGATTAAATCCATTGATCATTCGCATGAAGTTCGTAGATGCTACCAAGTGTCAGGTTTATATTTGAAACTGAAAGGGCACCACCTACCATTGGGCTCGCATTTAATTATAGAGGGTGATCTTTGGAAGAATAGGGACATTTGAAAATATGACCCTAAGGATTTGCCACTTGGCATGATTGAGTTGGTTATTGAGAAACCAGGCATATTGGGTCATAAAGTTAAAGATAAGGGATATTCAAAAATATCAGGGTCTTTTGATACCCACAAATATCCTCCTCATTTGAGAATGTAGGGGTAATGTCATCATCATATGGACTTCAACAATTATTTGCAAAAGATGACATCATGATCATTTTTGCTAAAGTCAAGGATATTTCAAAATGTGACCTCTTTGGGGTTAGATCGCGATGACATCATCATGCCGTCTATTTTCTCTTGTTATCGGGTTATGGTGACATCATCGTCATATTGAGAAATATGATAGATGTTTGGAACTAAATGACGTCATAGTCATATTTGCACAGGGTGATATTTGTGAAAGGTGATATTTTGTAAGATGACAGATATTAGGAAATGTGACCCCTCCGCAAATACATGAAGTTCTTGATGGGTAGATATTCATCCTCATTTAAGTTTGACATTCGCATATCGGGGATCGAATGGACATCGGGTGATTTCCCTAAGTTAGGGTCATGTTAACGAATGTGACTGATATTTAGAAATATAACCCTATGGGAAATATTTGGGTTGACCGATCTTTGACTTAGCCTAACTTTCTACCCTTAAACAATATCAGGGTGATCCAAAAGGCAAACTTGCTTAGAATTTTGTGTTCTTTCAAATTATGATGCTAGTGCTGATAAATTTGAACTTTGGCAATTGACCTCTCTTTGTGATCCACATACCTAAGCAAAGGTGACATACATGACTAAATTTTACCATACTGCCCAAAGCAAAAAAGAAAGCAAGCAGAAGAAAAAATGTTGGGTCCCTATTTTGCTACGACAAAATGGGGCGTGTTGTGTAGCCACATAATAGGATGACTCTTGATTCTCTTGTAAGGTCCAGTATACTAGTATACTACCTCTATTGTGACCCTTCTTCTATTTGTATCATCATTCTTCTATATTGCTTCTCCTCTATTTTCACTATTGTGTATTATGACTTACGTACATGGCATCATGGTTGGTGACTTGGGTGCACCCTCCTACATGACTGTCCCTAAGGCACTTGTTTCTCCTCTCTCGATTTATTGTTTCCCTCCCTCTAGTGATTTCATCTAGCAGGAAGATGATGAAAACCATATTATATTGATGCGGACCTAGCATCCCCTTAGCGAGAAATAAAAAATTGGACTTAGTTCCTATATGATGATGGGGTTGTTATATATTATCTGATGCTTGGCTAGTAGAATCACTCTGTGCACTTTGTCATGTGATTTTGATGGTATCTTATCATACTTACAAAACATAACAATTTTGTTGCTCCGTACACTTTGTCTATCTTGAATCTTGTATTCCTCGATTCTTTATGTGGTTGATCATAAGCATTGTTGTTTATCATGATTATATGGATACTAACGCTTTTCTTGCAAGGATGTGTTTTTGGGAACATTTGGTGATCATAAAAAATAGATGTCACCTCCGGGAGGCATGGGCTTTGCAAGAGCTTGTGTTCCCTTGTGTGTTTTCTTCCTACCTTAACGTGCTTGATATCAATACCTAATATCAACAACCTTAAGGTGGGGGCATATATAAGGTAAGCTGTCTATTTTAGAAATTAGCAATGTACTTGTTCTCAGGTACAGTCTTAAAGATTGGTGGCGATGAGTCCCTCTTACACAATGATATTTGTTTGAAATCTATTGCAAATCATTTAAGCCCTATGTGAAAGTGTGGATGGTGTATTTATTGTGTAGAGTGCACATCCTATCACTTTCAAAAGTCCTCATCGTGAAGCAGGGAGCAGTTTTGTGACTAACTCAACCCTTAAGTGTGTCTTCGACAATTATTGTGGCAAAGCCCAATCATCGGTGTGTGCTTGTAATGTGCCTGAGATGGTGATGAACCTAGAAATGGGAACACTCCATCCCTTTTCTAATGTGTTTTCTCTGTGTCTTCCAAGTGTGTGTGTATTATGTGTTTGTTCCCAAGCATAGTCTTAAAGACCAGTGGTGATGAGTCCCTCCTATGCTTTGGGATTTGTATGGCGTGCTTGATTTGTTTGGTGTGTCTATTGCACCATATACAGTCTTAAAGAGCAGTGTTGATGAGTCCCTCCTGTATTATGGGTGGTGTGTTTACTTTCCTATACTTGCATCTACATTTCATATATGAAAGAAAAAGGAAAAGAAAATCATCACTGTCTTCACTGCATTCACTATATTCACTATGTTTTGCATGTCTTCAATACTGTCTTCTCCATGTTTTGCATGCATGTTATTGTCTTCATTGTGATTGGTGTGTATTCTCCATGCTTGGCGTGTTTGTTGTGCTTGTTGACCGTACTTTAATGCATGTATTGGCCATATGTTTATACATACATTAAAGTGAGGGCTAAATGTTACATTGGAAAATGTCCCCTTGGGGACTTTTCCCTTTTAAGGTTTAGCTCTTAAGTCCTATGTATGCATTTAGAGCATTTTTCATGTTAATTTGACACCCCAATGAGAAAACCCTGAAGTTTCATGGCAAATGTGACCTAAGGGGTGCACTTGACATGATCCCTATCTAAAATAAGGGGGGGGAATTGGGTGCCCGCACCCTAGTCCTGCCCTATTTTAGGTCAAGTCTAATTTCAAAGTGTTAGTTTATGACCGTTATTTAAGTTCTATGCCAACACAATAAGTTTCAATTACAAAATTCTTAGCAGGAATGTTTGTAGTTGCATGTATAGTCATGTTTAGGCATTCATTTGTAAACTAGATGACAATTTTGATTCATGAGCTTGTGTAGAAGTGATTCAAGGCATTCATTGTCTATTGTAGAGTAGACTTTGTGTTGTTATTGCATTTATATTTGTATATTTAGCAACCATCTCCTCATGGCATGAAGAGCTTCTTCCTTCCATAAGATCTTCACTACAAGGTGATACCAATTGTGTTTTCAATCATTTATCATTTGGATTTTTCCTCTATCCCATAGGGATACATACTCTTTAGCTGACAATGATGTTTGGAAGACTTGAATGTCTCTCTGGGGCTTGATTGAGGCAAGCCTCTAAACACCACAACCCCCAACCTATTTTTCCGTGATTGTAGGTTACATGTTGCAGGAGCATAAAAAGTGGAGTTGTAGGAGAGCAGTGCAGACTGTGAAAATTGTAGATTAGAGAAGAAAATAAAGACCTAGACTCGAGCACCTACTCATTAGTCCTTCAGATCCCACAACTAAAGAATCTACAGAACAACAGGAATAGGTTGCAGACAAGGTTTCCAGATCTCGACAAAAAGTATAGTACTGGACTAGGGTGCCCGCTCATTAGTCCTCGACTGTTCTACTTTCCAAACTTCAAAATCTGCTATGCATTTGATTGTCATTTGATATCTCTGTGTGTGAGCATTTTTTGTGATTTATCTGTTTGCTTACGAATTTGCATAATTAGGGTTTTGAGAATAATTGGGCTTAATTGAACAACTTAATCACACAATTCCAATTTTCCCCTATGTTCCAAGTGACTAAAAGCCTGATAGTAGACTTCCTATTCAGCCGAAGTCCTTAAATGTTTGAGGTGAAAGGATGATTCATACAAATTAACCCTAAACACTAAACAAATCCTCTACATAAAAAAAATCACCTTAAATAGATAACTTAAATCCTTCTGGTTATTCAATGTAGAGTTCTTCCAACTCACCATTCAAGAATGCAAACTTAACATCCATCTGATACACTTTGAAATCTTTGAATGCTGCAAATGCCAAAAACATTTTGATTGCTTCAATTCTTGCCATAGGATCATATGTCTCCTCAAAATATATCCCTTCAACCCAAGAATATCATTTGCATTCCAACCTTGCTTTGTTCCTTACTACTTCTCCATTCTCATTCAGCTTGTCCTTGAAAACCCATTTAGTTTCGATCACATTCTTATCAGCAGGTCTAGGAACCAATTCCCAAGTTTGATTCTTCTCTATCTACATTATCTCTTCTTCCATAGCTTTCACCCAATTTTCATCATTGCAAGCTTCACTTACACTTTTGGGTTCAATCTTTGAAAGTAAATAGTAGTTCACATGTTCTTCTGCAGCCCTTTTCCTTGTCAAAACTCCTTTTCTTTTATCACCAATTATCTGATCTTCAGAATGATTGATTCTTATACCTGGGAGTCTTAACTACACTTTCCAAAGCCTTTTCTTCTTCATCTTGACTATCCTCTTTTTCAACTTTCTTTTCATTTGCTATGGTAACAGGTTCATCTGATTCATAGCCATTCAGATCTAATATTCTTTCCGTGTCTTCATCCACTTTTACATTAGCACTCTCAACAATCTTTTTCAGCCTTTTCTTGTAGCACCGGTAGGCCTTACTCTTGGTAGAGTATCCAAGAAAGATTCCTTCATCACTCCTAGCATCAAACATACCTAATTCTTCTTCTCTTCTAATATAGCATTTTCGTACAAAAACTTTGAAATATTTCACTGTAGGAATTCTTCCATACCACAATTCATAAGGAGTTTTAGTACTGTTACCTTTGACTTAAACTCTATTTTGGATGTACACAATAGTATGTATAGCTTCTCTCCAATACACTTTTGGTAAGTTAGCCTCCTTCATCATAGTCTTGGAAGCTTCTTGAACTATCCTATTTTTCCTTTCAACAACTCCATTTTTCTGAGGAGTCCTTCGATCAGACAACTATCTTTGTATCCCATGTTCTTCACAGAAGGTATTGAATTCATTTGATGTAAATTCTCCTCCTCTATCAGACCTTAAGCACTTGATCATCAAATCTAACTCATTCTCAACCATTACCTTAAAAAACTTGAACTTGTCTAGGGCTTCTAATTTATCCTTTAAGAAAGTGGCCCATGTCATTCTAGAATAATCATCAATAAGAAACATAAAGTACCTATCTCTTTGCAAGCTTCTTATCTTTATAGGACCACACAAATCTGTATGCAGCAAATCCAACAATCCAGGAGAAAATTGTTCTTTGCTCTTGAAATTTGTTCTTGTCTGCTTACCTAACTAGCATTCCTTGCAAATAGTATTAGCAGGCTTTACAAGCTTAGGCAAATCTCTCACAGCTTGTACTAAATTTATCTTTACCAAGTTATCAAAATTGATATGACACATCCTTCTATGCCACAACCAACTCTCATATGTCTAAGCTGACAAATAGTAATCATTAGTTCCTCTTAATTGATAAATATTACCTCTAGTCTTCTTTCTAGTTATGATCACTATTTTGGAGCTTTCCATGATCTTACATCCATTATCCTTAAACCTCAAATCATAACCTTTGTCACTGATTTAGGGTGAGTGCGAGATCATGATGGGCCAAATAGTGGCAATGGAGAAAAAACTTGCTGGATGAAAAAGTGCAAACATTTAGACTAATATTAAGATTTGGATGGAAAGAGTGTTAATATTTCTAGCTCAAATATGGATTACCTCCAAATATTCCTTGGAATTACCTCATATTTAGGAAAGTGGGAGTCCCAAAACTTTCCAAAGAAACTTGCCAAACCACCCATTTAGTGTTATCCTAAAAATTTTCACAATTTTGTCCTTGGAGTTGACAAACTTTTTTGTAACTTAATTTAATCAAATGAAAAGGGTTTGTAGAGGAAGCTATTAAGATTATAAAAACACAATATACACCTCATAATCATTTTAATAGGTAATTATTATTAATTTTCTACATACGCTATGTCTAATTTCTTGATAGATATGCATATTGAAAAACATCCATAACTTTCAACATATTAATCTTTTTTAAATCCAAAAGATGTGTCACATTCTCGGATTTATTGGGTATACATTAAAATTTAAAATATTTGATTTTCATATATTTTTTATCAAGCGAAGTTGGCTGGAAAATTAATTTTTAATATTTTTAAAAAGTCAGTAAAAAATTCATAAATAATTATTTATTTACTTAAAGAATTTTTAAAAATATACATCACATCTATTCATGTGTCATTTACTTAAATCCAAATTATGGAGGAAAAATATTATCTTTTTCTCATACTTAGGTTGGCCAGAATAACACATACTTTTGACATTTTTTCTAAAAATTTTAGTAGTGCTTCATTGAAATATCCAATTTTCACTAAACTATTTTTAAAAATTAAAAAAAAAAAACATAGTAGCCCTTAAACTACATTCGATTTGTTACAACTCTTATTATTATCTTATTTCTAGATTGTGTAGATAACTCATTCAATTTTTGACATGAATTTACTTAAGTCTATTTTTCACATTGACATTGCCACTTAGGGGTAGTGTTTGGCCCATCATGATCCTACACTCACACTTTAAACCCTTCACATATAGGACATCATCTGTATTGTGCTTTCCATCAAAAGAAATAGATCCTTTTCCACAAATCTTACCAGCTCCATTATCTCCAAACCTAACAAGTCCTCCATCATATTTTTCCAGATTTACAAACTTACTTTTATCACCGGTCATGTGATGTGAGCATCCACTGTCAATAATCCATTCATCCTTATCTTTCTTCACCTAAACAGACAAAGTACTTTCTTCTACTAGTTTTTTCTTCCTTCACACAACTAGTAGGATAAGTAGACACAGGTTCTTCTTTAATGGCAATAAACAAGCATTCATTTGCACTAGTATTGGCATCATCACACTCATCATCATTTACACCATCATCATCAAGATCCTTGACTATTGTTGTTCTCAAAATCAGCTACACTCGTTTTGTAGACAACTCCCCACGAAACTGGTCCATTTCGTGAATCTACACTCTAAGCTCGTGGATCGAGACAAGGACCTCTTGATCTCATACGAAGTTGTTTGACATCCTAGGCTTGTTTATGACATCTCTTTGAATCATTTTCTCAATATATGTGAAGATCATTCAAGTTGTAAATCGGTAAAAATGTCGATTTAGGTCTGTTTTAGAAGTTAGTTTTTGAGTCATGATATGCAAGAGCGGCTAAAACCGCCGCTCATACATATCTCTTTGCTTGTTTTTATTCCATGTAAAGGCGGAGTTTATTGCCACTTGTGCATATGTCCTTGTATTTAACATGTAAAGGCAGCGGATTTCGTCACCATTACGTGTTTTTCTTTATTTTCTTTGTAATAGCGATAATTTTCGCTGTCGTCTCATGTTTGTTAATGTTTGTGCATCGGCGACTGAAACCGCCGCTCGAGCGAGATCTCCAGGATTTTGGGCATCGAGTGCCATTAATGGCCACTCGTGCCAGGCAATTAAGTTTTGTTTTGAACTTTTAAGGTGTTAGAAAACCCGTGGTCTCTTCTCATTTTGTTATTTCAAAACAAAAAACCATTTAGCCAATTCACCCATACCATCTTCGACCACTTGATCGAGTGCTAGCTGATTTTGTGTTGCAGATCGACACTTAGGGTTTTTGGTCGATTTTATGGGTAAGTTTCTTTTCGTTTCCGTTCCCCATTTCTCATTATTTGTTTGTATATTTGGTTTATAGATTTTTGTTAGGTTTTTATTCTTTTGTTGTTTGTGAGTTGTGTTTAGAGTGTTTTTACCCATACAACATAGGTTGCCGTTAGGGTTTTCATTTTGAAGACGCTATGTTTTTCATCAGTTAAAACCTTCACCATGTATCAACTTTTGAAGAGATGCATCAATGGCCAAATTCACCACTAGACCTTCCAAACCTCGCAACTTCCATTTTGTGCGATGTCGGCAGATTTTTCTGCCCTTACACAGAAGACTTCGAAATACTCTATGCAGTGTCGGCATTTTTCGCCGCCCGATCACCTTAAACATTGAATTTGGTTCCACCTGCAAATCAGTTGAAATCCCTGCCCCTACACCAAAACCCTTGAAGTAAAACACTTACCTGCATGAGCGGCATTTTTAACCGCTTGAACATCTGTTGGCATTTCCCCTTCAACCTGCAATAGCGGTCATTTCGTCTACTCTTACATGTTAACTGATAATCTCCCAAATGCTCGAGTGGCATTTTTTATCCACCCCTACATCAAAAACTTGTTTGGTCATTTCTCTGTCCGAGCGGCCGATACACCCGCCCAAACACTTGAAGTTTTCACTCATTCACATGCGATAGTGGTCATTTTGACCGCTCTAGCATGTTAAATCAAAACTTCCAAAATACATGCAATAGCAGCATTTTCAACCACCTTTACACCTGAAGTCTCTCCCAACTTGCAATGGCAGCCAAATCACCCGCTCAAGCACATTTTCCTGATTTTTCCCAACACTGGAAAATTCACTTTTCAAAACCAAAAGCCCGCTTTCGCCTTCACCTTGATTTGAGCACTCAAGCCCTTTAAACGCATGCTTTCCTATCAATGATCGTCAAAACACAGTTGACCCAGTTTATCCAATTTTTCCCCTAACTTCAAGATCATGGCCTTTTGTAGTTCTCAATCAGCATTCGTGGTGGTGTTCAAATTCACAATTCTCTCTAGAGCTCATGTCAGAATCATCTCCGTCAAAGTCTAGAGCCATGAAGTACAAGTACCAGGGTGTCTTTTTGGTAACGGCAGTACAATCAAACGTTGATGAAATCAGAGACATGGAAATTGGGCACGTAGACATGGCTGAGTTCATAAATAGAACTAAACAAGCAAATCCCTCCAAGCATATGCAAAAAATCATTGACAGCAGTATTTATTTGGTTGCATCATTTCCAGTTAGTGCACATAATCCTGAATTTGTTCTACAAGTGGCCAACCACTACAACAGAGACACTAGAGCTGTGACGGACTCACAGGGAAATGTAATCATGAGACTGGATGCAGAATTCATGGACAAAATCTTCATGTGTCCACCAATTGAAAACATCAGGCAGATTGATTTTGCTCAGGGTCAACAAGACTATGACAATGACTTGGAATCTGCTAGGAGGCACATAAACAGCAAATGGTTAAAGATTCCTAGGGCAACTTTGACCAGATGGGCAAAAGACCTTCACAGGAGTGATTTTGTGGAGGAAGTGTGTGATTTGATTACTCTCTTGAGTCACATCAGAGGACTTCCATCTGCTTCCAAATTCCAGGACTGGATGTACACTTACATCAAGGTGATTCTACGGGGTAACCAGTAGATATTCTGGGGTGAATAGATCAGCAATGCTTTGCACGAGCAACTGGTAAGAGTCAATACTACCTTCAAATTTTACATGACCTCTTATCTTGTCTATGTTGCTGCAAGCATGAGGAACATTCCAGGTTTAACCCAAGTAGGGGACAGGAGATTGGTGCCAGTATATGAATACTACCCCCAAATCACTCTGAAGGGGTTAATTCATCATTTTAGAAGAGTCAATGATGCATTCTTCTCAGTTTTCATGTGCCTATGGGATGATGAACTGGTTCAAAGAAGAGTTTCTGATGAAGTTGAACAAGGTGAAGATGAAGATATAGAGGTAGAGCGACTTGATGGTTCCCCTCAGACTCCTATGAAAGATCTTCCTTCCAAGACACAAGTCCTTACATCTCTTCCTCATGTTCCAGTTTCTGATGGTTTGCCAGCAATTTCAAATGTTCCTCTTTCTCCAATTTTTGTTGTTTCTTCAGACAATACTCCTCCATCCATGAAAGCTAGCTTTGGAACTGTTTTTGATTCTTCTGGTCCCATTCCAAGCTTATCTTCCCCATCTTTTGATATCGGGGAACAAACTATCTTAGAGAACCTTCTGGATGCTTCACAAAAGGTTGTTGATATAGGTGTTGTGTTTACCAACACAAGTCCAATTGTCACCATCACGGGAACAAGCACGGAGCCGGCCAAGCAAGTAGGAGATCCCCCTCCAGCTGTTGATGCATCTATACTTCCTCCATGGCTATCTACCTATACTCCAAAGAGGAAGAAGCAAGCCATCTCACCTGATGAGATTGACATTGAAAAACTGTTGCCCGTGAAAACAAAGAACCAGAAGAAGAAGCCTAAGACTATTTCTAGGCTGGTCACTGAAAAGGGGATTAGATATGTCGAAATTGCCAAACCTCCTGAAGATGCCACAGTTGATACTTTTGACATGAGTAATTATGTCATCTCAAGGTTTGAGCTTGGTAAAGTGACTCACGAGGGTGTCAAAGAAGATTTCTAGACCACTGCCAGTACCCTACTTGAAAAGTATGATGAAGCCAAGAGGGAAAAGGAGCAATACAAAGCAAAAGCAGAACAACTGGCTGCTATCCTTCAGAAAATAGTGAAGTCATCAGAAATAGTACAACTATGGTAGTGACAGTGGAAGATCCCCTGATACAGAAGGTTGAAAAAGCCCAAGCTAGAGGCAAGATAGTGGGGGATGTAGTGGAGCGGTTGTTGGCCCAAGGACGAGTTCTATTAAAAACCGCTGTGGAAAGAAAGGAGAAAATGGACAAAGCTAAAGCTGAGCTGGACAATCTAGTAGATCTACTTTCACAAGAGTTGCAAGATCAAGAAGAGAGCCTAGAAGAGTGGATATATATGAAGAAGATCAAGATTAAGAATCTAATCACCATTGGGGTTGTCACTAATAGGGAATCATATCTCAAGACCAAGGAGACTCTAGCTCATCGTATTTTCATAATAAAGAGTCTACTTGAAGATCTGTGCCAAGCTTGAGAAGTCAGCGAAGATAGTGATGTCACACTCCTACACTGGCTAGAAGAACTTCCTTGCACCTTGACAAGGGAAGATCACAGTTTCCTCACAGCACAAGAAATGATAAGTTCTTTTGAAGAAATGGTACAAAAGAAATTTGAAGAGGAAGCTCCCTCAATGCTCTCAATGGATAACCTGTATGATCAACATTCAACTCTGGAGAATCTGAAGGATAATTTAGACAAGCATGAAAAGGTAGTAAAGGTGGTGAAAGATTCAATTCTCTGAGCTCGTACCATCTCTGAAAACACAGCGAAACCAGATGCATGAGAGATGTCAGTTTTTCAAACCATGTATCAGAACTTCCTGAGGAAAAAAGATGGAGGAAGCTAATGCCTTAGCTTCTTTTTCTTAGATGTTATGTAAATTGAATTTTGTTTTGGACATCTACACATGTAATTTTCTAAAATGTAATTACATGTGAAACAAGAGAAGTCATAAGTCAAATAGGACTCTCTTGTTGAATAAGTCAAAGTAGTTATAGATTTCCTAAATTTTCTCAAGGTCTTTCCCTATAAATAAAGGGGACCTCTTTTGTAAATATTATCTTTTGTCTATTGCAAGAAAACTCTGGCGAATTGAGAAGCAAATCAAGACTTTGTGCTTTTTTTGAAAATCAATATTCAAATACTTATCAATACAAGAAAGCAAGTTCAATTCCAATCTTTGTCTTGGGATTATTTATGTTGTGATAGTTTTGTTCTTACGTCTTGCTATCATAATCTTATTTGATAATAATTGAAGTGTGGAGTTTGTTTCAAGTGATTGAAGAGCGCTCTTAATTTGATTCTGATAAACTTTGTGTTATCAAATCAGTTGTGGGTTATATGTTCATGTTTGTGAGAATACAATAGTTTGGAGACTTTGTGCTGCAAGTTGTTATATTCGGTTTACTTTTATCATCTTGAAGAGAAGTGAAGACTTTGGGCTGCATTCTACTTCAAATAGTTCCATTTACAAGAAGTAAGTGAGGTAACAGAAAACTTTATGTTTCTATGATTTTGTGATAATTTATAAGTTCTCTATCAAGAGTTTGAAATATAAACATCTATTCCGAAAAAAGAGAATGAGATGAGATGGAACCACCACAAATATAGTTTTTAGTGTACATAAATTTCATAAGTTGTTTGGTTTGTAAAAGTAAAGTAATTAAAGGGAACCTCCCCTTGATGAGAGGAGAGACTTTGTCTCATCATAGCTGTGGCTGATATACCCATTTTGCCGTTAGCGAGTTAACGACAAAATATTCACCCAACAGTTTTTTGGCGACTCTGCTGGGGAAGGAATGCGCAACTTGAAGCCTCACGCTCTGAGTTGAAGCATTTTCAGTTCTTTTTCATTTTCTTGTAAAATTGTGTTTAGCATAATACATTTTGGCAGATTCCTGGTACACCAGAAGTAAGAGGGCTCAGGGTATTATTGATCCTGCATTTGAATTGATGCAGCAGAATAATTTTGGATTCTTAACTCCATGACCTCCTCTTCAGTGCATCAGGAGTTTTCCCCCTACAAACACCAGGTCTCCAATACCAGGTGAAGTTTTTAGTGCTAACAGAGTTTTGGCTATTCATACACCACCAAGGTTTGTTATACCAGCTTTCAATCAGCGCGTCATGGCAGCCCAAGGCCCTTGGGGTAATACCTTTGGTCCTCTGAATTTGACCCCACCATTGCATGAACTACCTCGTAGTTCAAGAAAGAATTTCCCCAAATTCTATGGTGATGGGAAAGTTCATCCTGATGAGCACATTGCATCTTTCTGTATAGCCTGTGGTGTGATAGGTGTCAAGCATGAAGATGTTGTTGTACGACTCTTTGTAGAAACACTACAAGGCGCTGCTGCAGACTGGTTTTACCACCTCGAGCTCAGACCATAACAAGCTGGGCTACTCTCAAAACCAAGTTTGAAGCTAGGTTTAAACCTGCGGAAGATGCTCATGCATTGTTGGCACAGCTGACACAGATGAAAAAGGAACCTCATGAACCAATGCGAGATTTCATCGCTAAGTTCAACAAATTGAGAAACAGGATTCCCACTACCGCTGAGCCAACAGCGGAGAACCTTAAATGTTTCTTTATCAATACACAACTTCTGGAGATGAGTTTCCTATTGAGGTGAGCTGCTCCTACTGATCTTGCTGCAGCTCAGATTCTGGCAACTGAAGTAGAAGATGATCTTATCCTCGTGGGTAAGATAAGAAGGGATACTAATAGAAATAAAAACTCCTCCTCTACTGAGAATCCTTCCACAAGCACCACGGATCCCATGGTGCAAAAGCTAGCAAATGAATTGCTAGCTCTGAAGAGACAAATGTCCCAAGGCATGTCTGTGCCTCCTTCTTACCGAGATATACCAAGGAGGACATTTCCAAATAATTCATATCAAGGCAATGCTGCTAGGAATCAAGGACAACACAATCGTCTTCCGCCTACACAGGGGAAGCTTGCCATCGAAGCAGCGCCGGTCAACTCTGCTGTTGGCTGCTATGAAGCTGAAAATGAACTTTCTTTCCAACCTGAGTTGAATTATGAAAATGGTGCTAATCTCTTCACAGAAGAAGAAGAAGAGTTAGCTGGCGACTCTACCATCAGCTTTTTGAACTATCAGGACGAAGCTAAAAAAGGAGAAGTGTGTGAAGGAGCATATGCTGTTTTCACTATGTCTCAAAATCAGTCAGCTCTTTAAGCTGATAAAGGGAAGGCGAGAGAAGAATCTCAACCGGTGATTTCAATCGCTAAACAGGGGACTCCGCTACCTTTCCAATCAAAAGACCCAGTGGTTAATAAACAAGTAAGTGCCTCTAATGAATTTGCACCTTCTACTTCTACTCCTCAGACTAGTGCTGTCTCTACCAAAACTCAAAATGATGGTTTTTCTTCCTCCATAGCTAATTCTTTTTAGCAATTTGATATAATAGATCATGCTAGGAGAACTAAGATACAAATGTCTAAAGTAGAATATTTACAGGCTAATCCTGAACAATTTGATAGATTAGCCAAATATGTCAAAAATAAGGCCGTCCCTGCAGGACAAGAGTTTCCCAAAGCTACTCATGACTCCTCCAAAAGTAAACCTACCCAAAACAATCTTGTTACTACTCCCCCTGAAGCCTCTGGAAAAATTAAACCTTTCTATGTTTCCCTATTAGTAAATGGTCATAAATTGAGCAATTGCGTAATAGATTCTGGAGCTTCAGACAATGTTATGCCTGCTAAGGTAGCAGATGCCCTTGGCCTCACCTTAACCAAAACTTTTGGGATGTGTTTCTCTATGGAGAATAAGCAAGTTCCACTTTTGGGTCAAATCAAAGATACCCAATTTGCATTTGCAGCTTTTCCAGATAAGAGAATCAAGATGACAGTCTTGGCAGCTGATGTTCCAGCTTTATACAGCATTCTTCTTGGACGTAATTTTTGCAAGGATGTGGGTGGGGAGTTGAACATGGATTTGTCTAAAGCAAGGATACCTATTAAAGGTGTCATGTAAAAGTTGCTTCCTAAGAAGGAGGCGAAATACATTGTTACTCAAACCTCAAACCCGAAAGCTCAAATTTTGTTTGAGTCCTCGGGAATGGGTAACTATTTTCTGTCTACTGAAGATTGTTCCAGTTCATCAGATGAGAGTGCATTGGGTGATAGCTCTGATATGTCAGATGGAGACTCAGGAGAATTTTTAGATGAAAGTTCAGGTGAGGGTATAGTAATACCAGATTCTTCCCTCACTAATGAAGAGGAGTCCTCTGACCAAAGAAAGTCCAAGAAATCAAATTTTGACGGAGTCAGGATTTTAGAATTTGATGGTAGCTGTTCTTCTACTGGTTCTAGAGCTGGAGTAGTCTTGATATCACCACAAGGTGATATTTTACCTTTTTCATATAAGTTGCAATTTGAGAATACCAATAACACTGCCGAATACGAGTCCTTGTTGCTCGGATTGGAAGCTGCGCGTGCCAGAGGTGTTAAGATCCTTCATGCTCAAGGGGATGCCAAATTGGTGGTTTGTCGAGTAAGGAATTTGTACCAAACTAAAAATGAAAGATTGAGACACTATTGCAATCAAGTATGGGATTGCATTGAAGGTTTTGATGCTTTCAACATTTCAGTAGTACTAAGAGAGTTCAATGATCGTGCAGATTCATTAGCTGTTTCCGCCACTCTCATGGTGCCTCACAAGGATTTCAAAGGAAATAAGTACACTATTGAGCTGGTCTTCCAACCAAGTGTACTTGATAACACTGACCATTGGCAGGTGTTCAATGGTGATAACCAAATCATTGCTTTCCTAGAAAAGATGGATAGTTTTGATGAGCTTTACTTTGAAGGAAGCGAATCACCACCACATGAATATGTTTCAGAGATAGATTCACAAACCGGCAAAGAATTTCTACAATTGAAAGGAAATAAAATCCCAAAAGGTTTGGTTTCCCTTGAGAAACTCTTTGATAAACATGACAGGTATATCAAGTAGTGGCAACAACAACAGGATTCAGGTTCCTCTATGGAATTTGAGCAAGTCAATTTGGGTTCGGAAACAGATCCTAAGATGGTCAACATTGGAAAATGTTGCACTACTGATGAAAGATTCAAATTCATTACCCTCCTCCACCATTACATTGATGTTTTGGCTTACTCGTATGATGACCTGAAGTCTTTTAGGCCTAAGGAGGTTCAACACGAAATTCCCCTCAAAGCTGGATCATTGCCTCACAAACAAAAGTAGAGGCAATACAATCCAAAGATATCAGGTATGATTCTTTCTAAAATTTAGAAGATGCTAAATGCAAGGATAATTTTTCCAATTCATCATTCCACATGGATCGCAAACATAGTACCTGTAAGGAAGAAGAATGGAGAAATCCGTATCTGTGTTGATTTCAGGAATCTCAACCAGTCTTCCTTGAAAGATAACTACCCTTTGCCCATCATGGACCAAGTATTGCAAACAGTGACTGGTTCAGAAATGCTATCTATGTTAGATGGTTTTTCAGGATATAACCAAGTGGAAGTCAATGAAGCTGATCAGTTCAAAATTGCCTTCACCACACCATGGGGCATATTTGCATATCGCAGAATGCCTTTTGGTCTGATCAATGTTGGCGCAACATTTCAGAGAGCGATGGATCTTGCTTTCAGAGATGAGATGGGTAAGTTCATCATGGTATATCTTGATGACTTGATTGTTTTCTCCAAAAACCACCAGGCTCATGCGCATCATTTGCGACAAGTGCTGGAGCGCTCTCGGCAAAATGGTATTTCCCTGAATCCCAAGAAGTCAGTTTTTGGGGTGACAGAAGGTAAGCTTCTCGGACACATTGTATCTGGGGAAGGTACTAAGATTGACTCGGAGAGAGTTAAATCTATTCAAAGTCTCACTCTACCCGCAAGTAAGACTGTTGTTCACTCTTTCTTTGGAAAGGTGAATTTTCTGCGAAGGTTCATTCCTGAGTTTGCAGAAAAAACCCGTCACATTGTTAATATGATGAAGGGTAAGGACACTTTCCGTTGGACTGCGGAAGGTAAGGAAGCATTCGAGGATATCAAGAGAGCTATTGCTCATGCTCCAGTTCTTGTTTGTCCCGACTACACTAAGGATTTCATAGTCTATAGCTACGCTTCAGAACACACACTTTCAGCTATTCTGGTTCAGCAGAATGAAGAAGGTGTTGAATCCCCCATATCATTTATGAGTTGTCCTCTCAAAGCTCATGAATTGAAGTATTCGAATATGGAGAAGCATGCCTATGCCGTAGTCAAAGCGGTTAAGCATTTCAAGTTCTATATTCTAAACTCGCACATTGTTGTCATGGTGCCTGATACAACAGTCAAATCTATCCTAACTCAACAGGAGTTCAAAACAAAGAGAGGTAATTGGATCGCTAAGATCCAAGAATTTGATCTGGATATCAAGCCTACCAAGCTTGTGCGTGGTAAAGGTTTGTGTCAATTGATCGCAGATAATGTTCCAAAAGAGACAGGGGACGAAGAAGAGGAAGTTGTGGACACGCCAACTATTCTTTTTGTTACTACAACTGACGAATGGTATTCCAATATCACTCATTTCCTTACCTATGGTGAGTGCCCTTCTCACTTGTCTTATAAGGAAAAGAGAACTGTCAAGTTAAAAGCTGCTAACTACGTCCTTTGGGACAATGGTTTGTACAAGAGAAATCTTGACAGTGTATTTCTCCGTTGCGTGGATAAAGAGCAACAAAGTAGACTTTTGGAGTCTTTCCACAATTTGGCTTGTGGAGGACATTTTTCAGCACCTATAATGGCTCACAAGATTCTGTGAGCTTGATACTATTGGCCAACACTATTCCAAGATGCGTACAATTGGGTACGTAGGTGTGAGTTATGCCAACAGTTTGTTGGGAAACCAAAATTGGCAACCTTACCTCTAAAACCAGTGGTGATTGAGGAGCCTTTTCAGCAATGGGGTATTGACTTCATTGGCATAGTGAATCCATCATCAAGTGCAGGACATAACTATGTTCTCACTGCAATAGACTATTTTACCAAATGGGTGGAAGCTATTCCAGTCAAGCACGCTACTTCAGAGGTGGTATGCAGTTTTCTTAAGGAGAACATTATTTCTAGGTTTGGAGTTCCAAACAAGATTGTAGAAGATAATGCTACTTGTTTTTCCTCTCATGAGATTACTAAATTTTGCTACGAGCATGGGATCATTCTTTCCCATTCTTCAGACTATTATCCGCAAGGGAATGGTCAAGCAGAATCAAGCAATAAGAATCTGGTCACTATCATCAAGAAACTGGTAGATGAGAATCAGAGAACTTGGCATAAGGCGTTGTTTGATGCTTTATGGGCAGATAGAATTACTCCCAAAACGGCGATAGGCATGTCACTATTTCAGCTTCTATATGGTCTGAATGCGAAGATACCAATTACCTTGGAATTGCCAGCATTGAAGTTGGTAAAGGCATTGGAAGATAGAACTTTTGATAGTTCTATTGATAAAAGGATCATGTATTTGACTGAACTTGAGGAGCAGTGCACTATGGTGGTGGACCGTATTGGTGAGCACCAAAATCAAGTAAAGAAACTCTTCACCAAGAAGACAAAGGCTCGTGAGTTTCAGATTGGAGATCAAGTCTTGTTGTGGGACAAGAGGAGAGAACCAAAAGGGATGCATGGGAAATTTGATCCTTGTGGAGAGGTCCATTCACCATTCATCAATTCTATGGTGAAAAAATTTTCTTGCTGGAGTATCAGGATGGAACACCATTCTCGTTGCCTCACAATGGACAACATCTGAAGCACTTCAATTCTTGAAGTATCAGATAAGTTAAAAATTGTACATTTGTATAGTTTTGTGTTTTTATTTATGTTTTCATTTAGTCTTTTGTGTCTTTTTCTTTTTAGCTTGACTCTATAGCCCAATGGAATGGATGAAGGCACTTAGAGATTGGATTCTAATCCCCTCAATCATTTCAAACTTTGATTGAAGGAATTTCCCCAGTTAGAGCCAGCTGTTGTTCTCAAAATCAGCTATGCTCGTTTTGTAGACAACCCCCCACGAAACTTGTCCATTTCGTGAATCTACACTCTAAGCTCATGGATCAAGACATGGTCCTCTTGATCTCGTACGAAGTTGTTTGAAATCCTAGGCTGGTTTATGATATCTCTTTGAATCATTTTCTTGATATATGCAAAGATTGTTCAAGTCGTAAATTGGTAAAAATGTCTATTTAGGTCTATTTTAGAAGTTAGTTTTTGAGTCATGATATGCAAGAGCAGCTAAAAACGCCGCTCATACATATCTCTTTGCTTGTTTTTATTCCATATGTAAAGGTGGAGTTTATTGCCGCTTGTGCATATGTCCTTGTATTTAACATGTAAAGGCGGCAGATTTCGTCGCCATTACGTGTTTTTCTTTATTTTCTTTGTAATAGCGATAATTTTTGCCGCCGTCTCATGTTTGTTAATGTTTGTGCATCGGCGACTGAAACCGCCGCTCGAGCGAGATCTCCAGGATTTTGGGCATCAAGTGCCATTAATGGCCACTCGTGCCAGGCAATTAAGTTTTGTTTTGAACTTTTAAGGTGTTATAAAACCCGTGGTCTCTTCTCATTTTGTTATTTCAAAACAAAAAACCATTTAGCCAATTCACCCATACCATCTTTGACCACTTGATCGAGTGCTAGCTGATTTCGTGTTGCAGATCAGCACTTAGGGTTTTTGGTCAATTTTACGGGTAAGTTTCTTTTCATTTCCGTTCCCCATTTCTCATTGTTTGTTTGTATATTTGGTTTATAGATTTTTGTTAGGTTTTTATTCTTTTGTTGTTTGTGAGTTGTGTCTAGAGTGTTTTTACCCATACAACATAGGTTGCCATTAGGGTTTTCATTTTGAAGACGCTGTGTTTTTCATCAGTTAAAACCTTCACCGTGTATCAACTTTTGAAGAGATGCATCAAAAGCCAAATTCGCCGCTAGACATTCCAAACCTCACAACTTCCATTTTGTGTGATGTCGGCAGATTTTTCCACCCTTACACCGAAGACTTTGAAATACTGTATGCAGTGTCGGCGTTTTTCACCGCCCGATCACCTTAAACATTGAATTCGGTTCCACCTGCAAATCGGTTGAAATCCCTACCCCTACACCAAAACCCTTGAAGTAAAACACTTACCTGCATGAGCAGTGTTTTCAACCGCTCGAACATCTGTTGGCATTTCCCCTTCAACCTGCAATACGATCATTTCGTCCGCTCTTACATGTTAACCGATAATCTCCCAAATGCTCGAGCGGCATTTTTTATCCACCCCTACATCAAAAACTTGTTTGGTCATTTCTCTGCCAGAGCGGCTGATACACCCGCCCGAACACTTGAAGTTTTCACTCATTCACATGTGGTAGCAGTCATTTTGACCGCTCTAGCATGTTAAATCAAAACTTCCAAAATACATGCAATAGTGGCGTTTTCAACTTCCTTTACACATGAAGTCTCTCCCAACTTGCAATGACGGCCAAATCACCCGCTCAAGCACATTTTCCTAATTTTTCCCAACACTGGAAAATTCACTTTTCAAAACCAAAAGCCTGCTTTCGCCTTCACCTTGATTTGCGCACTCAAGCCCTTTAAACGCATGCTTTCTTGTCCATGATCATCAAAATGCAATTGACCCAGTTTATCCAATTTTTCCCCTAACTGCGAGATCATGGCCTTTTGCAGTTCTCAATCAGCGTTCATGGTGGTGTTCAAATTCACAGTTCTCTCCAGAGCTCATGTCAGAATCATCTCCATTAAAGTCCAGAGCCATGAAGTACAAGTACCAAGGTGTCTTTTCGGTAATGGCAGTACAGTCAAACGTTGATGAAATCAGAGACATAGAAATTGGGCACGTAGACATGGCCGAGTTCATAGATAGAACTAAACAAGCAAATCCCTCCAAACATAGGCAAAAAATCATTGACAGCAGTATTTATTTGGTTGCATCATTTCCAGTCAGTGCACATAATCCTGAATTTGTTCTACAAGTGGCAAGCCACTACAACAGAGACCCTAGAGCTGTGACGGACTCACAGGGAAATTTAATCATGAGACCGGACGTAGAATTCATGGACAAAATCTTCATGTGTCCACCAATTGAAAACGTCAGGCAGATTGATTTTGCTCAGGGTCAACAAGACTATGACAATGACTTGGAATCTGCTAAGAGGCACATAAATAGCAAATGGTTAAATATTCCTAGGGTAACTTTGACCAGATGGCCAAAAGACTTCACAGGAGTGATTTTGTGGAGGAAGTGTGTGATTTGATTACTCTCTTGAGTCGCATCAGAGGACCTCCTTCTGCTTCCAAATTCCAGGACTGGATGTACACTTACATCAAGGTGATTCTACGGGGTAACCAGAAGATATTCTGGGGTGAATAGATCAGCAATGCTTTGCACAAGCAACTGGTAAGAGTCAATACTACCTTCAAATTTTACATGACCTCTTATCTTGTCTCTGTTGCTGCAAGCATGAGGAACTTTCTAGGTTTAACCCAAGTAGGGGACAGAAGATTGGTCCCAGTGTATGAATACTACCCCCAAATCACTCTGAAGGGGTCAATTCATCATTTTAGAAGAGTCAATGATGCGTTCTTCTCAGTTTTCATGTGCCTATGGGATGATGAACTGGTTCAAAGAAGAGTTTCTGATGAAGTTGAACAAGGTGAAGATGAAGATACAGAGGTAGAGCGACTTGATGGTTCCCCTCAGACTCCTATGAAAGATCTTCCTTCCAAGATACAAGTCCTTACATCTCTTCCTCATGTTCTAGTTTCTGATGGTTTGCTAGTAATTTCAAATGTTCCTCTTTCTCCAATTTTTGTTGTTTCTTCAGACAATACTCCTCCATCCATGAAAGCTAGCTTTGGAACTGTTTTTGATTCTTCTGGTTCCATTCCAAGCTTATCTTCCCCATCTTTTGATATCGGGGAACAAACTGTCTTAGAGAACCTTTTGGATGCTTCACAAAAGGTTGTTGATACAGGTGTTGTGTTTACCAACACAAGTCCAATTGTCACCATCACGGGAACAAGCACAGAGCCGGCCAAGCAAGTAGGAGATCCCCCTCCAGCTCTTGATGCATCTATACTTCCTCCATGGCTATCTGCCTATACTCCAAAGAGGAAGAAGCAAGCCATCTCACCTGATGAGATTGACATTGAAAAACTATTACCCGTGAAAACAAAGAGCCAGAAGAAGAAGCTTAAGACTGTTTCTAGGCTGGTCACTAAAAAGGGGATCAGATATGCCGAAATTGCCAAACCTCCTGAAGATGCCACAGTTGATACTTTTGACATGGGTAATTATGTCATCTCAAGGGTTGAGCTTGGTAAAGTGACTCACGAGGGCATCAAAGTAGATTTCTAGACCACTGCCAGTACCCTACTTGAAAAGTATGATGAAGCCAAGAGGGAAAAGGAACAATATAAAGCAAAAGCAGAACAACTAGCTGCTATCCTTCAGAAAATAGTGAAGTCATCAGAAATAGTAGAACCTATGGCAGTGACAGTGGAAGATCCCCTGATACAGAAGGTTGAAAAAGCCCAAGCTAGAGGCAAGATAGTGGGGAATGTAGTGGAGCGGTTGTTGGCCCAAGGACGAGTTCTATTAAAAACCACTGTGGAAAGAAAGGAGAAAATGGACAAAGCTAAAGCTGAGCTGGACAATCTGGTAGATCTACTTTCACAAGAGCTGCAAGATCAAGAAGAGAGCCTAGAAGAGTGGATAGATATGAAGAAGATCAAGATTAAGAATCTAATCACCATTGGGGTTGTCACCAACAGGGAATCATATCTCAAGATCAAGGAGACTCTAGCTCATCATATTTTCATAATAAAGAGTCTACTTGAAGATCTGTGCCAAGCTCGAGAAGCCAGCGAAGATAGTGATGTCACACTCCTACACCGGCTAGAAGAACTTCCTTGCACCTTGACAAGGGAAGATCACAGTTTCCTTACAGCACAGGAAATGATAAGTTCTTTTGAAGAAATGGTACAAAAGAAATTTGAAGAGGAAGCTCCCTCAATGCTCTTAATGGATAACCTGTATGATCAACATTCGACTCTGGATAATCTGAAGGATAATTTAGACAAGCATGAAAAGGCAGTAAAGGTGGTGAAAGATTCAATTCTCCGAGCTCGTACCATCTCTGAAAACACAGTGAAACCAGATGCATGCGAGATGTCAGTTGTTCAAACCATGTATCAGAACTTCTTGAGGAAAAAAGATGGAGGAAGCTAGTGCCTTAGCTTGTTTTTCTTAGATGTTATGTAAATTGAATTTTGTTTTGGACGTCTACACATGTAATTTTCCAAAATGTAATTACATGTGAAACAAGAGAAGTCATAAGTCAAATAGGACTCTCTTGTTGAATAAGTCAAAGTAGTTGTAGATTTCCTAAATTTTCTCAAGGTCTTTCCCTATAAATAAAGGGGACCTCTATTGTAAATATTATCTTTTGTCTATTGCAAGAAAACTCTAGCGAATTGAGAAGCAAATCAAGACTTTGTGCTTTTTGTGAAAATCAATATTCAAATACTTATCAATACAAGAATGCAAGTTCAATTCCAATCTTTGTCTTGGGATTATTTATGTTGTGATAGTTTTGTTCTTACGTCTTTCTATCCTAATCTTATTTGATAATAATTGAAGTGTGGAGTTTGTTTCAAGTTATTGAAGAGCGCTCTTAATTTGATTCTAATAAGCTTTGTGTTATCAAATTAGTTGCGGGTTATATGTTCATGTTTGTGAGAATACAATAGTTTGGAGACTTTGTGCTACAAGTTGTTATATTCAGTTTACTTTTATCATCTTGAAGAGAAGTGAAGACTTTGGGCTGCATTTACAAGTAGTAAGTGAGGTAACAGAAAACTTTGTGTTTCTGTGATTTTGTGATAATTTATAAGTTCTCTATCAAGAGTTTGAAATATAAACATCTATTCTGAAAAAAGAGAATGAGATGAGATGGAACCACCACAAATATAGTTTTTAGTGTACATAAATTTCATAAGTTGTTTGGTTTGCAAAAGTAAAGTAATTAAAGGGAACCTCCCCTTGCTGAGAGGAGAGACTTTGTCTCATCATAGCTGTGGCTGATATACCCATTTTGTTGTTAGTGAGTTAACAACAAAATATTCACCCAATAACTATATAGCATTTCTTCATGACTCTAGGTCTACTTTCAAATTTCTTCTTACCTCTCTCAATTCTCTTTGGACACTTGGATGCATAGGGACCAATCTTACCACAAAAAAAGCATTTGAATGGTAATTTACCTTTGAGCTTACTGAAACCTCTTTCCATTTGTTTAGTGGAAAATTGGATTTGTTAATGTTTTAGTGTTTTGATGTTTAAATCCGCCTTTCCACTTTACATTCAAGGATCTAGGGTCAAGTGGCAATTCACTATCATAGCCTAGATCATTGTGAGATCTAGGAAACTTGGATTAGGGAAATTAATTATCAATTTCTCTTCTCTTATGCTCAATTGACCATTAAAACCCTAATTATGCAAATACAACAATAAACTGACGAATAATAGAAAATACTCTTGCAGACAGAAGTAAAATAGTAAATCATAGAGTACCTATTTTCAGGGTTCTGAGGTGGAATAGTCAGGGACACTGGAGTGGGTGCCCAAGTCCAAGGTACCAATTTCTTTGTGGGATCCTGACCTCCTTTCGACAATGATGAGTATTGTAACTCATGTTTCTAGAAATTTAGCTTCGGAGGACACTAGAGCAAGCACCCAAGTCCTGCAAATGCTCTGGTGTCCTACTTCTCTTCAGATCCTGAATCCTTGATGTCTGCTAATCCTTCTTGGAACTTCACTTTTCTCAAATACGACATCTGTAACATGTGTTGTCTCTCAGATTTACACCCTTGCTAAGTTTATAAAAACTTGGCAATCTGGAGAAACATGAGATCTTTCCAAGGTTTGTGGGTCACCTGTGTTTGAAAAGAACCTTCGGAGAAGGCTGGCTTCCTTAGCTGGTTATCACCTAAAATCTACTAGATTTGTAGAGGAAAAGGGAGAAGGAATACTTTTAAAGATGAAAGATAAAACTGAAAAACTTGAAAAATAAGGGTGATGCACTAGTTTCAATAAAAGAAACACTCACAGAACTGAGAAAATGCATAAAATGATTAAATACAACCAATAAACATACACAGATCAAGCTAATCTTAACAGAGGTAAGGAACAAGAAATGATTAGAAGGAATTATACATTCACAAACACATCATTCCTAGATCACATAGAGTCAAAATAGCATGAAGAGGTAAAATAACCAGCATATATTTAATCAGAAGGCAAGGTTACAGTAGAGGAATGCTCTGTTTGGAATCAAAAGCATAGATTACTCAATTTCCAACTTCCAACCTTTTTTACATCTCATGTTCGTGCATATATAGCATTTTTCCTTTAGACCTAAGTCAGTTACAATCAATTCACCCCATGGGCTCTATTAGAAAATATCTGTGCTAGAAGGGACGTCTACTTGAAAGAAGTTATGGCGTGGAAAATGGGAATAGAGTAGATGAGAGATATTTCTAGTCATTAATGTGAAATAGCTGAGCTATTTGATTTGTAGCAATGAACGCAGCAAATATCTACATTGAAGGACCTGCATAGGAAGATCTGCCAGCAAGACACAGAGCCCATACGCATTGAAAAGTGAAGCCATCTGCCATGAATCCACCCGCAAAGCCTACCAACTAGAATAAATGCAACAATATTGGCCCCTGTGTATGTTGAATCGGTCATTGAAACGTCCAGTCGATCAAGCCTACAGATTTGCACCAAACTTTGAAAGTGAATATATCTTCCTCAAAGCCCGCCAGATGAAAGAGGAGGCAAAAATAAGCACTTTTGCCTTTTGAAGCATGTTGAAATTCACCAGAATGAGGAAGATATCCACGGTCAAAGTTGCGGTCAACTACATCTTGCATTTGCACATGTAAACAATTGTATCTTGCAATTGTATATACAATTACACATGCAGTTTATGCATTTATGCAACCTCTTCCTTTCACCTTTTGCATATTCAAGCTTTGTATATGCGATTGTATGTGCCATTGTATGTGCACTTGTATCTACAAATGTATATGATGTATAATTGCCAACACACAATCGCAGGCCTTTACCTTTGTATCACCTTTTGTACCTACCGCCATTGCCACATGTCATCACTCCATTGGTCGCTGAGCTGAACTTGAGACCCATCACTAAAAAATTGCATCTTCCTTATTGGTCATCAGAAAGACCACAAATTGAGCCACCGATACATATTATCTCACCGAAAATCCATTGTATGTGACCTTTTGTATATCTGATTGTATAGGAGATACAATTGCATGTACATACAATATGGAACTCAAAGGATTATCAACCAAAATGAAACTTTGAAACAGATCCAGCCTTGTATCTTTTCCTTTTGCATATCAGCATATACATGCACTTCGACATACAACGGCGGATCCCAATGCTGAGTTTGCCAAATTTAATTTCCCAGTCAGTCCGCCTTGTATATCCCTGTTGTATCTAATCCTTGTATATCACATATAGAATGCAAAATATACAAACAAAATTGCATACAAACACTTGTATACAAACATTGCATTTGACCTTTATATGTGACCAAGATATACAATGCGAACATACATACAAAAATGCATACAACTACATCTGCCTTTATAAACCAAATTGCATTTTCTTTGGGGTTCGGGCTTTGTATCTCAGGATTGTATATGCCATTGTATATGTGATTGTATATGAGATACAATTGCATATACATACAATTGGTGGACCCCACCCTTTGTATCTAACCCTTGCATGTCGCCTTGTATATGCGCTTGTATATTGAATTGCATATATAAGGATAACCTAATTCACTTTTGCATCCCGCCCCTTTGTATATTGACTTTGCACCTGCCTTTGCATATAGCATTGTATGTGCGATTATATATGTGATACAATAGATATACATATAATGAAACATACACTTGTATATGCATATAAAAATGACTAAGTATAAAACTGAGAATTATCTGCAATGGAAGGCACTTGAGGACAAAAGATTTCTGGGTTTTCTTCAAGGGTTCTCCAGGCAAGATTTTGGGTTTTTTGGCACGGCAGAGCATGGATAATTGAAGGATTTAAGCCTTGTAGGGTCATTTTCTAAAGGATATTCAAGGAATATACAAGGTGATTTATTTAACTCTAGACAGAGGAAAATAGGACAACATTTTGGTGACCTCTCAGGGATGTTTGCCTACTAAAGAAATAGACCAGTGGCCTTAAACATCCAATGGGCATGCAGTCACACAGAGACTCAAAAATAAACATTTGACAATCAATCCTGACCTCAGAAACTCAGCATATCAGCAATGAAGAACACTTGAAAGACCAAAACCAAAACAAAATGTTGAAAGCAACTCACCTAACTGTGCTAGACAACACTTAGGGAAAATAAAAGGTATCTAAACTATTATGCAATAGCACTTATTAAAAGCAAGAAACCTAATCTATTGATTTACAAGGCAACTCATACCTCAGAACACCTCTTCAGGTGTATCCTATTGACTGGGATAGACAAATTTTTTCCGTCCATGTTTGATAACTGAAATGCATTATGCTCCTTGCATTCAGTAATGATAAATGGGCCACTCCACATGCTATCAAACTTGGAGTGCTTCGCTGGCCTGCTTTTCAACTCATCCCATTTGAGTACCATATCACCCTCCCTAAAATTTCTGGGAGTGGCTTTCTTATCAAAAACTCTTTTTGTCTGAAGCTAATGACACTCCATAGCTTTCATAGCTTTATCTCTAATCTCTTCAAGCTCCATAAGTTAAGCATATCTGACAGCCATGGGATCTTCTTCTTCAAACATCTCCAGTTGATTCATAATATCAAGTGCTGGCAGCTCCACAGATATAGGCAGTCTTGCCTCTTTTCCATAAACTAACATATATGGGGAGTTTCCAATAGACCTCTTGGGAGTTATTCTATCTGCCCATAAAGCAGATTTTAGATTGGTGTGCCATGTTCTCTAGTTGTCCTCCATTGATCTTTTGATAATCCTTATGAGATTCTTATTTGTGGATTCAACCAAACCATTACCCTGTGGGTAATAATTTGATGAAGTGTTCAAATAGATTCCATTCTTCACAGCCTAGTCAGTTATCTTCAATCCAACAAAGGCTAAAGCATTGTCTGAGATAATTGACTTAGGTACTCCAAATCTAGATACCAAATCACAATAAAAGTTCAAAACAACATTCGCATTGGCTTCCTTTAGAGCCACTGCTTCAGTCCACCTTGTGAAATAGTCTGTTGCCGTAAGTACCCACCTATGGTCTGCACTTGACGGTGGGTTAATGGGACCTATAAAATCAATGCCCCATCTCATGAAGGGTTGTTCTACTTGAATTGGCTGCAGAGGTAAATATGGAAATCTTTATTTGCTTGCAAAAATGGCACATTTTACACACTTTCTAGCCCATGCATGAGCATCCTTAAATAAGCTGGGCCAGTAATATCCAGCTCTCATTATTTTCCAAGTAGTAGTCCTTGGGGTAAAATGCCTTCCTGTTGTTCTATCATGAAACTCATTCAACACCTTGTCAGTCTGATCATTATCAATGTATCTTAACAACATACCATTAAAATCCTTTCTGAAAAGGATATCATTAATTAAAACATATGGAATAGACTACAGTCTAAAATATCTTCACTTGGTTCTATCTAAACCAGCTGGACATTCACCAGTTTGTAAAAAATGAGTCATGTCATTAACCCAACCTGTTCCAATTGCTGTTGTATCATCCTGATGTTCATCTTCAATGGTCAGAAGCACTTCTTCTCCCTTTTCTATTTCATTTTAAGACTTAGTAGCAAGCTATTCACTGAGTCCTCTACCTCTGATGAGCTTGGTTATCTTGATATCTATGTCATATTCCATAACTTTGGTAATCCAACTAGCCCTTTTCTCATTAACATCCTTACCTAACAAAAACTCTTTCACACCAGGGTGAGCAACCATCAAATGTACCTTATTGTAAGAAATAAGATGCCTAAACTTCTTGAGACTCTTTTCCACTACGAGGACATGTTTTTCAATCAAACTATACCTTTGTTCATACTCCTCCAGTCCTTGACTAAAGGAAGTGATTGGCTGCTCAAAGCCTTCACTTTGCTATTATACCAGAATTGCAGAAATTGTATCTATACTGCCATAAACGTACAAAATAAACTCTTTTGAGAAATCATGATTTACGAGAGTTGGTGTAGCTGATAAAGCTTCTTTTATGGACTCAAAGATGAGTTTGGCCTCTTTTGTCCAACTAAAAACTGCATTTTTCTTTAACATAGAGGTTAAAGGCTTCAAAAAATTGGCAATGTCAGGTATAAATCTTCATAGAAAATTAATTTGGCCAATAAAATGTTGCAGTCCTTTCTTGTGACTGGGTAAAGGCAGCTCCAAAATAGCTCTTACTATTTCTATATCAATGGTAACTCCCTCCTTTGACACAATGTGTCCTAAAAGCTTGCCCTCATGCACAACAAAAATGTATTTCTTGGGATTGAGAGATATCCCAAACTCTTTACATCTCTCAAATACTTGTTTCAGGTGGGATAAATGTTCACCTGCATCCTTAGAGAAAATTGTGATGTCATCAAGGTACACAAGTACCGATTTATAAAGCAAACCTTTAAAAGCCATATCCATAGCTCTCTGAAAAGTAGAGCTAGCATTTGACAGACTAAAAGGCATCCTTTTGTAGGCCATGGTGCCCAATTTTGTGGTAAAAGAAGTTTAAACTGATCTTCCTCTTTGACTAATACTTGATTATAACCGGAATATCCATCAAGTAAGGAGAATCTTTCTGAACCAGCCACTACTTGCAGAATTTGCTCCATTGAGGGCAGTGGGTAGTGGTCCTTCAGGGAGGCTCTATTAAGGTCTCTAAAGTCAATGCACAGCCTAATCTCTCCATTCTTTTTCCTCATAGGAACAAGATTGGAGACCCAAGAAGTATGCTTGATCAGAAAAATGATGTTTCCTTCGATCAGCTTGGTTAATTCCTTAATCATCAGAGGCTCAAGTTTTGGATTTAAAGGTCATTGTTTCTGCCTTATAGGTTTTGCACCTAGCTCTAACTCTATAGTATGTTGGGTAATATGAGGGTCAAACCTTTTTAAGTCTAAGTATTCCCAAGCAAATACGGCCTCAAATTCTTAACAAAGAGCAATAAATCTTTCCTATCCTCAGGTGAACAAATTTTACCAATTTTAAGAAGCTTTACCTTTAAAAATTTCTAGCTCCTCATAATGTTCCTGTTTGACCTACATGTTGGTTTTGCTCTTTTTTAGTTGATCATCAGTACCAAAAATGGATTCCAAGGTTACTAATCCTCTGGGTAGCTTGTTAGTCCTTAACTGAACAAATTGATCATCATCATATTGTTGTTTGAGTTTGTTCTAATTCATCACAGAGAATTCATCCTCTTCTAACAGGAAACACAGAACCTGCTCATCACTCTCAAAAACCTGCCAATGAATGTTATTGTCAGGGATAGAGGGCCTATCAACTATCTTCACATGAGGCTATACTTTTTTTCTTTGAATATCGCTAGGGATATCAAACTGAGCCCTAATTGTAGCTAACCTATCTGCATGACAATTTTGGTCTCTTGGAATAGAGATTAGATTGAAAGCATCAAACTCCTTAATCATATCCCATACCCTATGTTTATAGCATTTCAAAGCATCACTCTTTGTAACATGTAGTCCCCTCACCTGATTCACAATAAGCTCGTTGTCCACATACACTTGTAAATAGCCAATTTTCCTCTTCCTTGCCCACTGCAAACCTTGAATCAACCCTTCGTACTCAACAGTGTTATTTGTACATGAAAAATCAAAATGGAAGGTAGAATAATATCTGTCACCTTGTGGAGACACAAGCATTGCACCACCACCAGCTCAATTCCTATTCCTAGAGCCATCAAAGTACATTTTCCATACCTCATCTTGTTGTTCTATCTATTGTTTTGCACTCTTTACAAGGTTTGGAATTGTTGTTTCAGGTTCGTGCAGTATGTAAACCCCATACTAGTTTCTTGAATGTGTCCCTCAGGATCATCTACAATATTTTCTAAGGCCCACTCCTTTAACATCACTTCTGGTATACTCTCAACTTGTAGTTTTTGAGTAGCAACAAGCTCAGGATCATAAAAAATAATGTAATTTGCATTAACAGTACTTGGGACATAAGGCTCTATGTGATATTTAGCAAGTAATTTAGATTTTAGGTCACTTTTGTACCATATCGGGTCCTAAAAAACATGTGGGACCAGTCCAAGGATAAATATCCTCCTATTTTGGCTGTGAACTCTCTTGACAAACACATGGCAAAATAAGGAGGGAGATCTATGATGAACACCTCTTGGGAAATGGAAACATTTGGGCAGGTGTGCAAAGTGAGACCTAGATCTTTTATCACACCTACAATGTTAATAGTTGTGCCATATAGCTAGAGTACACCCTTCACAAGGGGCTAGTATTTCAATCCTAATTGGTCTGTAATCTGTTTTGGCATTACAGAACTACTTGCACCACTATCCACCATGCAGTTATGTACTAACTTGTCTCCTATTATTAATAACACATAAAATGAAAGTGGTTTAGCATTCTTATTTGGTTGTTTACTGTTATCCTGGGATGAATTGGTAAGAACAACCCTAGTTGGGTCAATAGTTGCATCATTTGACACTTTTAAATCAGACAAAGTAGATTGTAACATATCCTTTTGACCTAGCATGGCTAAGGAATCCCACATAGATATTGTCACATTCATTTTCTTCATATTTTCAATGATATTGAAAGGTGAAGTAACATTTACCTTCTAATGTGACTTTGCAGCAACAATATCAGCCTGCAAATGAGGCTGTTCCCCGGCAGTTGCTTGAGTATTCCTTTGCAAAATATGGGGAATCTAGGATGTAGAAGGATTAGTAGGTCCTTTTCCTTTGTTTGTTGCTTGATCTATCTCATAACCCCTCTTTTTAGCTCTCGTATTTGTTGCAACTGGAGTATCATCTTTGTTTATGCCATAGAACTCATCTTCCTACTAGTTTAGGAAGGTAGTATCATTCCGAGGCTGTTCTTGTTGTTGTACAGTCCCATCATTAGGTGTGTTTGGCTGTGAAACTACAACATTTTGCACCATTAGAGCTTGATTTATCCCTCCATTTGAATAGGATGCCTGACTGTGTGGCTGATTACATGGAAGACACCATTCATACTCAGCTGCAAGGTTATTCTGAATAGGGACAAGGTTGCTAACTGTATTAATGGGTGTAGGATTGTAAGACTGGAAAGGCCTCTAGTTCACATTCTGCCTAGCACCCTAGTAATTGCTTTGATATGGAGGCCTATTAGCTTGATAAGACTAATTTTGCCCTTGATAAGGTTGTTTTTGCCCTTGGTTGTGTGGCTGATAAGGCTGTCTGTTCTGGGACTGCTATTTTTTGATATTCACTAGCTCATTCCCAAAAATTTGCAAAATATTCTCTATCTTCTATTGGTTATTTTTTAATCTCTCTTAACTCTTGTGATGAGCTAGAAACACCAATCTCAAGATTGTCACTACTTGGCAATGTTGTTGCTGTTGGTAAATGGGCAAAAGATGCAATCGGTAAAGGCATTGAAGCTTGAATTTCAGGAAAAATAGGCATTGGTTGTCTAGGTGTTATTTTTCTAGTTTGAATCAGGCTATTTTCTACTCTAATAGCTATTTCATATGCATCAAGTAAATTTGTACCTCCCATTGATTATATCATTACTGAAATGTCACTATTAAGAGCTTTCAAAAAATACAAAAATGCATATTCTGATGAAGGCCTTACCGTGGCAGGAATTCTATTCCATGTCTTCTAAAACTAGAAATTGAAATCCATCATTTGCTCCTGGGGAGCTCTCTTTATTGTAGTCATCTGTTCAACCAGTGATAAGTTATCAGACTTATTTTGAAATTGTTTGTTTAACTTATCACCTAAATCATCCCAAGTTCCAATGGTTTGCACTGGTAAACTCCTGAACCACTGTAATACTTTTCCTTTAAATGAGGCGGCCAGCAGCCTGATGACTACATTTTCTTGAGTTACATGGTGAACACCACATAGAGAAGCTACGTCTCTAATGTGCTCAATTGGGGTAGTTTGATCCTCCCTAGTGAAATAAGGTAGGCTCTTCAAAGTTGCCATGGGTATATTATCATGCACTATCAAATTCAATGGGCTGCCCCCATCAAAAGTCACAAATGGCTAATTTCATGCCATTGGAACAACTAGAGGTGGGTTTGCTTGAACCGGTATAGGAACTACTGGCCTGAAACTTGGTGGGGTTGATTGTATTATTTTTGAAACCAGAGTTCTTACCACAGCTCTACTCTATCTTCTAGTTGGAGATAGCTGTAAATAATTAAATGAATTCAAACTCTGAGTTTGAATTTTTCTCATAAAATGTGTGACAGCACTAATCTACTTATCCTTTCTTAGTATGAGTCACCAGATATGCTGAAAACTACCTCTTAAAAGCCTGATAATACTGATAGCATATCAAAACCAGCAATATGATTGTAATGTCCCACTGGGCGTGCCAGAAACTGTTGTCTCTCAGATTTGCACCCTTGCTGAGTTTATAAAAACTTGGCAATCTGGAGAAACATGGGATCTTTCCAAGGTCTGTGGGTCACTTGTGTTTGGAAAGAACCTCCAGAGAAGGCCTGCTTCCTTAGCTGGTTATCACCTAAAATCTATTAGATTTGCAGAGGAAAAGGGAGAAGGAATTCTTTTAAAGATGAAAGATAAAACTGTAAAACTTGAAAAATAAGGGTGATGCACTAGTTTTAATAAAAGAAACACTCACAGAATTGAGAAAATGCACAAAATGATTAGATACAACCAATAAACATACATAGATCAAGCTAATCTTAACAGAGGCAGGGAATAAGAGATGATTAGAAGGAATTAAACATTCACAAACACATCATTCCTAGATCACACAAAGTCAAAATAACATGAAGAGGTAAAATAACCAGCATATATTTAATCAGAAGGTAAGGTTACAGTAGAGGAATGCTATGTTTGGAATCAGAAGCATAGATTACTTAATCTTCCAACTTCCAACCTTTTTTACATCTCATGTTCGTGCATATATAACATTTTTCCTTTTGACCTAAGTCAGTTACAATCAATTCGCCCCATGGGCTCTGTTAGAAAATATCTGCGCTAGAAGGGACGTCTATATGCAAGAAGTTATGGTGTGGAAAACAGGAATAGAGTAGATGAGAGATATTTCTGGTCATTAATGTGAAATAGCTGAGCTGTTTGATTTGTAGCAATAAACACAACAAATATCTGCATTGAAGGACTTGCACAGGAAGATCTGCTAGCAAGACACAGAGCCCATACGCATTGAAAAGTGAAGCCATCTACCATGAATCCACCCACAAAGCCTACCAACTGGAATAAATGCAACAATATCAGCCCCTGTGTATGTCGAATCAGTTGCTGAAATGCCCACTCGATCAAGCCTGCAGATTTGCACCAAACTCTGAAAGTGAAGATATCCTCCTCAAAGCCCACCAAATGAAAGAGGAGGTAAAAATAAGCACTTTTACCTTTTGAAGCATGTTGAAATTCACCAGAATGAGGAAGATATCCATGGTCAAAGTTGCGGTCAACTGCATCTTGCATCTGCACATGTAAACAGTTGTATCTTGCAATTGTATATACAATTGCACATGCACTTTATGCATTTATGCAACCTCTTCCTTTCGCCTTTTGCATATTCAAGCTTTGTATATGCGATTGTATGTGCCTTTGTATGTGCACTTGTATCTGCAAATGTATATGATGTACAATTGCCAACACACAATCGCAGGCCTCTACCTTTGTATCACCTTTTGTACCTGCCGCCATTGCCACGTGTCATCTCTCCATTGGTCACTAAGCTGAACCTGAGACCATCGCTGAATAATTGCATCTTCCTTATCGATCGTTAGAAAGACCACAAACTGAGCCACCGATAAATATTATCTCACCAAAAATCCATTATATGTGACCTTTTGTATATCTGATTGTATAGGAGATAAAATCACATGTATATACAATGTAGAAGTCAAAGGATTATACCCAGAATGAAACTTTCAAATAGATCTAGCCTTGTATCTTTTCCTTTTCCATATCAGCATATACATGCACTTCGACATACAACGACGGATCCCAATGCTGAGTTTCCCAAATTTAATTTCCTAGTCGAGTCCATCTTGTATATCCCTATTGTATCTAATCCTTGTATATCACATATACAATGCGAAATATACAAACAAAACTACATACAAACACTTGTATACAAACATTGCATCTGACCTTTGTATGTGACCAAGATATACAATGCAATCATACATACAAAAATGCATACAACTGCATCTGCCTTTATAAACAAAATTACATTTTCTTTCAGGTCTGGGCTTTGTATCTCAGGATTGTATATGCCATTGTATATGTGATTGTATATGAGATGCAATCACATATACATACAATTGGTGGACCCCACCCTTTGTATCTGACCCTTGAATGTCACCTTGTATATGTGCTTGTATATTGAATTGCATATACAAGAATACCTGATTCACTTTTGCATCCCGCCCCTTTGTATATTGACTTTGCATCTGCCTTTACATATAGCATTGTATGTGCGATTGTATATGTGATACAACAGATATACATACAATGAAACATACAATTGTATATGCATATAAAAATGACTAAGTATAAAACTAAGAATTATCTGCAATGGAAGGCACTTGAGGACAAAAGATTTCTAGGTTTCTCTGGGTTTTCTTCAAGGGTTCTCCAGGCAAGCTTTTGGGATTTTTGGCAAGGCAGAGCATGGATAATTGAAGGATTTAAGCCTTGTAGGGTCATTTTCTAAAGGATATTCAAGGAATATGCAAGGTGATCTATTTAACTCGGGACAGAGGAAAATAGGACAACAACATGTAATCACAAGACTTTGGGAGGGGGTTGTGGTGTTTAAAGGCTTACCTCAGTCAAGCCCTAGAGGATACTTAAGTCTTTGAACATCATTGTCAGATAAAGAGTGGGTGCCCTTGTGAGGAAGAGGCAAAAACCAAAGGAAATGATGATAAAAACACAATATAATGTCACCTTGTAGTGAAGCTCTCATGGGTGGAAGATGCTCCTCATTCCATGAGGAAATTAATGCTCAAATCTGTAAATACAAACACACAAACCACATAAATCTGCTCTTGTAACACCACGAAAGCCTTGAATCACCTTAGGATGCCAAAATCACATGAACATAATCTAGTTTACAAATGAATTCCTAAGCATGCTTTTATATGCAACTACAAACACTCCCACCAATATTTTTGTAATTCAAACTTGCCGTGTTGGCAAAGGACCCAAATAACATTCATAAACTGACACTTGGATATTGGGGCTGCCCTGAAATAGGGTAGGACTAAGGTGCGGGCACCCAAGTCCTCCCCCCTATTTTAGGTAGGGTACAGCCAAGGGGTCCTCCTAGGTCCCATTTGTCATGTTATCTAGGGATCATTCCATCGGGATGCTAAATTATGAACTAAGATGTCTTAAATGCATGTAAAAGACCCAGGAGCTAAACCTAATGAGGGAAAAGCCCCCAAGGGGACATTTTCTGATGTTACACCATTCTGTCCACAAAGTTGGCTTCAACCTCATCTAGGTCATCATCAGATTCCACAGCATATTTCTAAGCTCTTGAAGTCTTTTCTGAAGTGTTGGCTTTGAAAGCAGTCTCAATCTTTTGCAGAGCTTCACCAAATTCTCTCATTTCAAAAGCTGTAAGTTTCCTTAGCAACTGATCCTTTGTAACCTTTTGCACACTCATGACTTCTTCAATTACTGCCACTTTGTGACTGTAGGATTTAGGTAATGACCTAAGAATCTTCATCGCAACCTCATGCTCATTAATAGTTCCTCTAAGACCTTTTATTCCATTGACAATTTCATCAATTCTTTGCATGTAGATAGTTATGTTTTCATCTTCAGTCATCTTTAGGGTTTCATACCTCGCCTTCAGGTTCTACAATTTGGCACTCTTTATAGAATCATCTCCTTCATATAAACTTTTTCAATTTATCCTAGATCACATGGACAGTCTCCAAATCCATAACTTTTACCAACTCAGTGTTAGATAAGGCATTTAATAGAGCATCTCTAGCTTTTCCATTTAATTCATACTATTTGACTTCATCTTCATCTAATGGACCATTTTCAAGAATTGTATACTTGTTCTCTATTATGTTCTGAACACTATAGCCAAAAGAAATAAGATGACTTTTCATTCGTACCTTCCGTAGGGCATAATTCATTCCATCAAACTGTGGTGAATCCTTCCTATGTGCCATTTCAGATCTACCTCGAGCTGTTAATCTCTTTACAAAGGAACCCTCGCTTTGATAACAATTGTTGAAAAGAACAAGATAACTAAGAGGGGGTGAATCAATTGTAACCAATATTTCAAAACCACTAAATCAACATCCACTTAAACATAGTTATTGTAATTAAGCATGAAAGCATGAAATCATAAACTTAACACATTCACACATGAAACACATGAAACACCATACTTTTACGTGGAAAACCCAATAAGGGAAAAACCATGGTGAGTGTTAGCTCACAATATAATATGTACTAACAATACCAAAAATTAGAGGCTCACTGCTCAGATTTCTCACTACAAACGATGAGGCTCACTGCCAATGGGTTGGCTTACTGTCGATGGGTGGCTCACTACCAGATTTGGTGAACTGAGATAGCAGCATCTACATTATACCAAAGTTCAATTCCATTGAAGCACAATAAACATCCTCTGCTTTGCTCTACTTTTTCACTTCACACTTATCTTCGCATTTTCACACTTGGATACAATTTCATGACTTTATTACAAGTGTTTATACAATTCATCAACATTGGAATAATCATCAAGGTCAGCATTACAATCATCAACCATTGGAACCATCTCCAAGGTCGGCAAACACATATACATAAGAATAGGTCTGGACCTAAATAGATTAGTGAAAGAGAAAAAATGAATGCGGACCAAACCACGCCTTGGCTGGGACTCAAACACAATATTCCATGCTACAACACGCTACCACAACCTCCAAAGTAAAACTGCAAGTAGTGAGAACAACCAAGTTAGCTAAAACTGGTGTTAACACTAAAACCTTTGAGAACATGCTTCATGCACAATCCAGATTATATTTTGTGTACCAATCAAAGGGTAGAGACATGATCTAGAGATCCACAAGCTCGTTACAATCATTAAGAACATTCGCACAACCTCTAAACACTTTATCCATAGGATTCTTCAAATCGAAGCACTTGAACTTTACTATTGACCACTGTCATAAAAGAAAGATCGCTTACGGACCACCAAATCATGAACCATTTGAGTTGAAGGCACATAACATCATCCCAAACTTAACTCTAGAACCACAAACCATAAGACTTAATTGCAGAGAAATGTGGAGCAGAATATATTCTCCCTATCACCACTAAATGCACAAAATAATAGTTTTTACTTTGGTGAACATAACTTGCTCAAATCTTCACACCGGAGGCTCAAACTTGACACATAGCAACTATAGATATCTTTCAACATAACTTCCAAACCGCAGACAAAACAATTCAATCTACAGGATATGCGGAGCAAAACACTTTAATGTTCTTCTACAAGCCAAGATACTCTACAACACATTGTTTCTACTAGGAGAGAAAATTTTCTCAAAAGCACTTGGAAACTCAATACCAAGAACACTTTCTCACTATCTTCAACACTTAAGTAATCCAATACAAACCAATTATCTCAACACAAGAAAGCATCAAAACAAGAGCACAGTTGACATCAATGACAACACAGATATGTTGACATCAATGACAACATTGATAAATACATAATTGCAACAAAACTGACACCTCTAGTTGAGTGTTGAAGTCGACTTCTAAATCAACTCAACCTCTACTCCTATGTGTAAACATTTCATAAAAATCTCTAATGTCCATGAAGCAGTTCCATCCAGAATGTACCTAACAATGGGTTCTAGAGCAACTAAATTTTTAGCATTATTCTTCCTTTTCTCTTATAATTAGTTTGTGTTATCTAAAATTTAAATTGACAAATATAATTTATTAAGTTTGTAATAAAAAAAATTGAAAATTGAAATAATTTGAATTGATACTAAAGTTGTACTTATATGACTTGTGTGGTTAGCGATAGGTGAATGTAGAGTAAGTCTTGTGTTCCAACAAAGTCTAAAAGTTAGGTGAATGTATAATTAATTATCATCATTCAATCTGCTATATCTCAATGTCATTGATATTTCATGCTCTTGGACATCTACTATATTTTGTGCTTCTCTCTCTCTTCTCATATGATAACTTTCCCTTCTTCACCTATTTATATCTTCACATCTAGAAGCATGTGAAGCTTCATGACATGCATTTATATGCTGGCGTGTAGAAATTACACTATTATCAACATCTACATCAATGTCAACATGAATAGTATTATTATAATTCATCCTATCCAACTCTATAGGAAAGAAAACATTGTGTTCCTCAAAACACTATCTCTAATGAAAGAGAATGCATATAATACATATATTATCACCAATAGCTACAATTCCATCATTTACCCCTCTAATATCAAGGATATATCATTCCTCTGAGCTTATTTTATGTTTTGTGGTGTTCTTTCTCTTCTGTGATAATATTGCTCTCTTTTTGCCTATGTATATCTTTACACCTAGAAGCATACCAAGATCTATCAATTGCATTTCTATGTTGACGCATAGAAATTACACTATTCTCAACTCACCAAACTCCATATGCAACCGAATACTTGTGGCCATCATGAAATCAATAACTTTTTTTCCTATGATTCCTCTACCATGTGATTCAATTAATATAGGGGACACACCATTGTGAGACACATCATCACAATTGAAGATAACATAACATATAAGTATTATAAGCTATTAATGGGGGAGCATTGTTTTAGATCAACAACATAAATACATCAATAATTGAGATAATGTGAAATGTTTATTTAAAATTGGAGAAATTTAGTTATTAGATATATAGATAGTAAAGTGATTAAATATAAATAATTGTTTAAACTTAAAATGCTATAAATAGCAATGAGACATGTAAACCAATTAAAAGAAAGCATAAAGTTTGGTAAGATTGCTTGGTAAAGTTAGATAAGAATGATATGAATGTCGTACTATATCCATAAATGAGGTGGTTCCATAAATTGTTTCAAAAAATCTCTAATGTCAATGAGGCAATTCCATCCACAACGCACCTAACAATGGGGTTTTAAGGCAAGTGAATTTTTAGCATTATTCTTTCTTGTCTCTTATAATGAATTTGTGTTATCTAAAATTTAAATTGATAAATCCAATTTATTAAGTTTGTAATAAAAATTGAAAATTGAAATTATTTGATTTGGTACTAAAGTTGTACTTATATGATTTGTGTGGTTAGTGGTGGGTGAATGTAGACTTGGTGTGCATCTTCATAATAATTCACTATATGTGACTAAGTCTCATGTTCCAACTTAAATCTAAAAAGTAAGTGAATGTATAATTAATAATGACAAATGTATATAATTATATTAAAAAATGACTTTATTTAACTCGTTTATATTAGTAAAAGAAATTACAATTGAAACATCAAGATATATAGAACCACCATTGGTTAAAAATAAAGTGGAAGTGACCGTTAGAATTGAATTTTAAAAAATAAAAATAAAATAATTCGATGATACACTTTTATATGTGAGCATTTAGTACTCGGAATTGTCTCACACCGTAAGAAAATTCAAACAAGAAAATTTTCTGAACTCGTCGGTTGTTGCTATCATCATATTCCTTGAACCTCCTATGGGTGCAACTTGCAAGTGCTAGTAATAAATCTTGTTTGGGAAACGACACCAAGCTTGAGAGATATGAAAAGGAAAAAGGATCCGATTGTAATGGTGCAATTTGCAGCATTTAAATTTCACACGTTTAAATTTACTAAAAGTATTGGAACTGTTGTTAGTCAATAGACAGTCTGGAATTTTGTATTATTAAAATATCTCAAAAAATTTCCTTTCATATCATCAGAAAAGGTATTGTCAAATCAAGGCCACGTCACAGCAATAATTACATTCGTTGGTCACAAAAGTCCACATTAAATGGCCACTAAAGTAACTATTTGTGGCAGCAGTCCTTTTTTATGTTTTCCACTGAAATTAAAAAAATCATCAAAATGTTTTTTTATTCTGGTAAATGACTGTGTCAAACTATTATCCTCTCATATCTTGGGCTGTTTTAAACATGCGATCTTGTACAGCTGTCCTGTACAGCTGGCTGCTGCTAATTCATTATTCTATTATTAAAAATATAAAATTCATTAATTTTGGTTATAAAAGGCCAAGGTAATACGCTCCACAATCATCCTTAGCAATGGCTCTTATTTCTATCCCTTCCTCTGCATTGAGCTTCTGCTTGAAAGCTAAGCCTATTAAGCCTTCCATTAAATCATTCCCAACATTGGCCAGAAAGAGTCTCAGTTGCCCGATTATGAATAAGGCCTTGGCCTCCACTAGTGTTGAAGGTGTAACCAGGCGCACAGGCAACCATCATCTTAACTTGTGGGACGACGATTTCATACAATCTCTCCCAAAGCTGCCTTATGATGTAAGCTTCTTTCACACCATGATGTTTTTTTATTTTACATGTGTTTTCTACATGATAACATGAATTACAATGTTTTACTTTGCAGGCTCCTCATTATCGTGAGAGTGCTGAGAGACTGATTGGGGAGGTCAAAGACATGTTCAATGCAGTGGGTGCTTCTTCCGCAGAAAATGTTTTGAAACGCCTTGAAATGGTGGATAATGTTGAACGCCTCGGAATTGGGCGATACTTTCAGAAGGAAATAGCAGAAGCACTTGGTTACGTTTACAGGTATATTTCACCAAAGCTAAAACTAAGATTAGGAATGGCATGTTATATGGATGATTAGTAACTGAAAGAAAATGAGTAGCAGGTATTGGAACGACATCAGTAAAGATCTAAATACCGCAGCTTTGGGACTTCGAATCCTTCGACTTCACAGATATCCTGTTTCTCCAGGTGCCTAACGTCTGTCTTTTCACTTAAAAATGGTTGATATGGTTTATTATATTCTTTATTTTGAGTTTGTGATTGAAACTATAGGCCTATACTTCGACTTTAGAATAAATAATAGAAGGCGTTTGTCAACATCACGCCTACAGGGTAGGCCTGCATTTAAAAAGAGATTTATATGTCAACATTATCCACTTCAATAATTAAATATCAATTTTGGCTAATAGAAATAGAACAAATATTTATCACTTTTTAGTGTGAATGGGGTGTAAAATCGCTATTAACTGTTTGAACCATCCACTTCAATAATTAAATATCAATTTTGGTCAATACAAATAGAACAAATATTTATCACTTTTTGGTGTGAATGGGGTGTAAAATCGCTATTCACTGTTTGAACCATTGAAGTGGATGATATTTAAGTAGAGTGCCTTGGAAGTGGACAAGAATTTAATAATGAAACAAAACTCTATGAAAATATGCTTATTTTTAAAGTTTAGAATAAATAAGACGTTTTGTGAACTTCATCATTCTTAAGGAAGGTATCTTATTTTTTTCTTTTAAATATAATATATAAAATTGTTAGTCATAATATATCTTTTTTAATATGAAAAGGATGCATTAGTTATTTATAGATATAATTGAATTGTATATAGATATTGATATAATAGGAAAACTTGGAAAGGGAATGTCTGTTAACCACAACCACATTGTTGCCCATGTAATTTAGTTACTTGATAAAATGTTACTATTTACATTTGAACTTATTATTCTTATTTTGATTAGATATATTATCTTTGATGATATAATGGCAGATGTGTTAGAACGGTTCAAAGAACAAGATGGGCAGTTCTTGTATTGCACCACTCAATCAGAGGAGGAGATAAAAAGTATTTTAAACTTGTTCCGAGCTTCATTGATTGACTTTCCAAATGAGAAAATAATGGAAGAAGCTAAAGCCTTCACTACTATGTATTTGAATCAAGTCTTGCAAAAGACTCACGTTATGAGACCCAATCTTTTACAAGAGGTAGTAATGATATGTATGTGTACATATAAGATTTATTTCCTTTTATTAAGTTAGATGACAAGAGATCTAACAAAGGTTATGCATATCAAGTGTATTGATTTTATTTAAATCCTAACAGAAAATTGTCTTGCACAGATAGCATATAATTTAGAGTATGGTTGGCGTACAAATTTGCCTAGATTGGAAGCAAGGAATTATATGGAAATCTATGAAGAAAATAGTTCATGGGTCAAGTAATTGTAATAAATTTAAGTTCTATTGATGTTTATCTATATACTAAAATTTTTAAGAGAAAATTCTTTAAAACTTTTTCTTCTAATATCTAATTTTCAGGAACATGGATAATAAAAAGATTTTATACCTAGCTAAATTGGATTTTAACATTATGCAATCACTGTATCGACCAGAGCTTCGAATGATCTCTAGGTGAGCTATCTGAAAGATATTTGAGTTTTTTTAAATAACATTTTATAATAATTTTCCTAGTACAAGGCTCTTTGAATCTTTCACTTGGTAGAGTGTTTGAACTTGAATATCATTTATATTTATGATTGTGAAACATCTTAGTTAATAAGTGTTTTTTATTTGATTGGATATATTATTTATTTTAACATTTTATTTTATTCTAGAATTTACTTCTATTTTATTTTTGATAATTTATATTTATAAAATAAAACTAATGTAATATTTTTTTATATCCTCTATTCTAGAAACTCAACTATGTTTATTGTGTTTAGATGGTGGACAGACTCAGGGTTGTGTAAATTGGAGTCTTGTCGTCATAGACCTGTGGAATATCACTTTTCAAGATGCTCAATTACAGTAGAACCTAAACATTGTGCTTTTAGAATTGCCTTGGCAAAATTTTCTGTTCTTGCAACAATTATTGATGATATCTATGATACCTATGGTACTCTTGATGAGCTTGAACTTTTCACAAAGGTTGTTAAGAGGTAAATATTCCTATATGAAATCTTAATTTTAAATAGTTATTTATTTTTGTAAAAGTAAATATTAATACATAATATTGAAATGTGGTTTAGGTGGGATTCCCCATCCATAGTTTGCCTTCCAGAATACATGAAAATTGCATATTGTGCGCTTTATGATGCAATTAATGAAAGTGCACAGGAAGCAGAGAAGACTCAAGGCCGCAACACTCTCCACTATGCCCGAGAAGCTGTATGAATAACTATCTTTTAAAGTAAATAAATACATAGTATAGATAATGTATAATTAGATGCCCCTCATCCTTTCTTTCTTCTTAAATTTCTTATAAACATAATTACATGTTATTTTCAATGGTATATATTTTTCATTTTCCTTTAAGTGATAAAAAAAATAGAATGTATCTATTAAATGTATCATTTATAATTTTATATTTTTTAACATCATTTGATATTAAAACAGTTATCATGCCTTTATTCCAAGCTTACATTTCTCTTCTCTTTTTCCTTCATTCATCTAATTATGGTACTAACTCTTTTCTTATGTATCTCTTACATATATTCCTATTCCTATTTCTTATTCTAATTAAAATTTAAAAATGAACATATTATTTATTTCAATGTTAATTATTGATACTTTTATTTTATTTTTAAGCATTTTAGAAAGAATAATTTTTTAAAAATTCTTAATTAAATAATTATAGTGGTTATATATTATTGGTAATATTTATGATATTTTTTTATAGATCTGGTTATTTTAAGTATTATGTATGTGTCTAATTTATCTATATTCAATAGATTTTTGTGTGATCTTGGCACAAAATTTCATCATCTTTAGAATTTTAATTGTTTGAGATGGACACATATTAGACTATTATCTATAATGTTTGGTTCCTAGTCAACCTAATTTATTAGAATCTATTTTTTATTTTCCATACTCACCCCTATTTTCACATCTTTATTTAAAATGTATATATTAATAAGAAATTTAAACCTTGAATCTCAATATACATATTTTATGTTGATAGGAAAACATATAGGATATGAATTATAAAATATTTGGAACATGATTCTTATCCACTATAAAATTTGAGTTTCATTGTAAAAAAAATTACCTAGGATATTTAACTTCTCTATAGTGTATTCAACAATATATCTATCTACCTTTTAAAAGTTCATTTTCTTTGAGTGTATACTATTCTTAATATTATTATCTTTTTAAATGGTATTTTTTTAAACATATAAAAAAACTAGAATTAATAAAACAAACCCCTATGAAGTTATTTGAGTGAAAAATTGTGTTCATGCAGTGGGACAACTATTTAGATTCCATGTTGCAAGAAGCTAAGTGGAATGCTACTGGGTACATACCAGATTTGAAGACATATTTAGAAAATGCAAAAGAGAGTTCAGCTTCTCGTACAGCTACATTGCAAGCACTATTAACATTAGATGCACTTCTTCCAGACGATGTCCTTAAAAAAATTGATTATCCATCAAGGTTCAATGATCTTTTGGGATTGACCCTCAGATTAAGGGGTGACACTAGAACCTTCAAGGTATGTAATAACATCTTAATCAAAACCCATAATTTATAGGCATAAAAAAATCACACAAGAAAATGGTTTACTAATATTTAATCATATAATTGTATTTAAATCTAAATTCTAAATTTTTATTTTGAAGGCTGAGGCAAATCGTGGAGAAGTCGCTTCAGCCATAACATGTTATATGAGAGATCATCCAAAATCTAGTGAAGAAGATGCATTGAAGTATCTCAATTTTATGTTGGATAAACATCTGAAAGAATTAAACTGGGAGTATTTGAAGCATGATGATGTTCCAGCTTGTGTTAAGGATTTTGCTTATGACATGTCAAGGTGTTTCCAAGTTTTCTATAAAGAGAGAGATGGATTTAGCATTTGTAGCAAAGATATGAAGAAGCATGTGGAACAAATCCTTATTAAACCTATTGAAATGTAATTCCTTAGTTTATAGACTTTTATGATTATCAATTATACATCCAAGTGTAATAGAGAAATATATTTTGTATTATTGAGTGATGGAAGACAACAACTCTAGATACTCATGGTGAATAGGTTATTCTTGTTTTATATAGACCTTAGCATATGCCTTTGTTTTGTGTTTTATGGCAGTGTTATGCTTCACCTTATTCAGATGTCCTTGTTTTGGTTTCAATACAGTTTATTGTAGTTTTTAGGTAGTGTATGTTGGGCTAGAAGGGTGATAGTTTAATGATTATTTTTGTGATGTTCAAGTAAGGTCATGATACTATTATCTTATATGTATGTTGTGAAGTTATATTTGGGCTGGGGCCCTATAATAGAACCCCAATAATAGGTTTATAAATAGAGAAATGTATTCCAAAATTTACCCTTTACTTCTTATTAATAGATGAATGGTTTAAAATATGTTCATGAAGGTTAAATAAAAAACTAGGGCATTAATTATATTTTTGGATGCTAGATAATAGTTTCAAATATATTTGTAATGCCCCGCCTTGAACGCCTTAAAGAAATTCACATTTATGCTATATGAAATAGGAATTTTTTTTTAAATGATGAAGATAACAAAGTAATGTTAACATAACTAGTTACACCATTAAACTTACAACATGTTCTCCAAGATTTCAAGGTTGCATTACTTAACAATTCAACTAACATAATATAACATACATTACTAACATCAATAATTGATCTAAATCCAATGCACAATTAAATAACATATTATTATTCATTGCATGACATCGAATAATCTACATGATCAAATACATAATCTTACATATAAGTACGTCATTGCGTTACTTACAATGCCATCTTCTGACTACATTAAAATTACATACATTATGAATGATCTGTTACACAAGTCTGGTACAAGATTATACACATTCGTCTTTATCAACTGGTACAAGTACAATTGTCTAAAAACTGAGATAAATCTCTTCTGCACATGAACTTCGACAAGGAATAACCAACGGATAAGAAAGCTCTTCCACCCGACCATGTGGAACCCTAAGGTCCACCCCCTAAGCTAGGAGTTAACATGAGGTCCCAAACAACAATAGTCAGGTAGACAAAAGACTAACAAGAATGAAGGATGACCAAACTCCAATACAACACATGGTAATAACATAAACAACACAACACAACTTCCAGAGACAACACATAACATATGTGGAGAGACCATACAAGGAATGCTAGGTTGTAGTAGGGAGAGTGTCATCACACGGTCCTAGCATGGATTATCCTGACAGCCTCTCACTAGCTGCCGGCCCCCATCTATGGTTATACTAACAGCCTCTCACTAGGCGCCAGCCCCATAGGGTAACACATGCGGAATCGACCTTCCTTTCATGAGGACAAGGAAGTCAATCATGCCGACCAGGACTTCTCAACCCATCCTTAGTCTAAACGAGCACTACAGGCCATGGGAGAGGAATCCATTAATCTTGTTTAATGTGAAATCTACCCTTAACCCCCTAGTTCATTTTAGGTTATCACTTGATTAATCTACTTTCAACGGGTTATCCTGACTGCCACTTTGGGTGCCGACCCCACATTGAAAGCCACTCTCCTTCCTAACACCTAGTAAACCTTAAACATCATACAAGGCATTATAATAGTACACATACATGTTCACTGCAAGGCATAAACCCTCTTGTATTACAAACAGAATGATAACACCAATTGTAATCCATCGCCTATAGCATTACAACACTTTACTCTTTTACAGATTCCAATTCTCTCCATACGACAATTATGACAAAATGGATACAAATCATTCACAAGTGGTTTGATATCTCATCCAGAGAATATTACTTCACAAAACACATAATCAACTTAGCCAATACTTCATTAAACTTTATACTGACTAAACCCACATGTTCGTTATAACATCACAATACAAAAACACCTATCCACTTGTTGCATGTACTCAGATTATGACATACTAAGCCTCTGGAATTCAAGTTTGACCAATCATAGTTTGACTTTTTACGATAACATAATACTTAACTCATACAGTTTAAATTTAATTTCTAGAGTTAAATCACTAAAATTTCTTCTCAATTCAATGTAAACGACTTTGTAATAAAATCAACAGTGGACTACATTAACTCTTTTTAACCAACTAATTGATTTTAAATTAATTGCAACAATTAAATTAATACCTTACAACTAATTATCTAAATAATCTTCATTTTGTTTCAAAAGATAAATTACATGATTAACTAAATAATTACAATATTTTATTTTTAAAAGAAACACTTAATACAATTATACTATTTAATTCCTGTTTACCATTATGACCCTTCCATACCAATACAATCTTTATCATCTTTCTTTCAAACTTGTCCAATTAACTTAACTCTTTCAAGTAATGAAATGAATTAGAATGCTAAGTTAATACCATATAACTAAACGACAATTACAATGAGGAATAATCATCAACGATGAACATTATTGTTTTGTTTTCCTCAAGATTCTGCCTTTATACGGTCATTCTAGATATTCAATCAACCTCAACTAGATAAGATAGTTTAATATGCTTGAATGTCTTCGTCGTAACGATGTCTCAGAAAAGATTTTTTAAGAGTAATTAATTCTGTCAAGAAGGGGATCGGAATGGTCATTTCACAAATGATCATCACTTGATCATTGAAATTATTACTTTTTGTTCCCGTGGCATTCTGATTCCCACGCAAATGCTTCCACTACAATCATTTCAGCTATTGTTATCTACTGAATTGCAATCATATGTCACAGATGAGGTGTAAAATTGTTATTGACTATTTTACCACTGAAATGGATGATATTTATATTGACTAAAGTCTTTTGGCAGCGTCCCTCAAACTTGCCAAGTTGATAAAGTTGACGGCATCAAACTTTAAATAGTTTTGTCTCTTAATTGGTATATCTCATAGAAGGCAAGGATAATAGCTATTTTTGGATTTGTTGAATATACTATAAACAATTTCTATAAGTGGTCTCCAACGTCTAATTGCTACTCCATACGGTTGCGCAGATTTCCAACTATGAAAGGTGACTATAGAGTTAAATGATGGTGGGAGTGTATCATATTGTTTATGTCAGAAATTTATAGATTACCCACACTTTTTCCATATTAACAATAGCTGATGCATGGACGGTCATCCTTGGCTGTGCTGGCCTACCTGATGAAGCACTAAACTTTATGATTGAGATACCTGTTAAGTCTGTGCTGGTTGTATGGTTGTTTTGTAGTTTGTTGAACTAGTGTAATGGAGTGATCTGTATGATGGAGCCTTTCCAGATGTGCACCCAGCAGAAAACTCACGTTGCTATGTCTGGTCGATTGGTGATTATAACAATGTGAATACCGCATAACTGATTTTCAGGTAACATGTCCACCATATTGGAACCTTGGTTTAGTCATTGCAAATGCACTCCAGTTATCTCTCATACCTGGGACTGCACACCTGTAGATTATAATTATAAGAGGGTAGTGTCTTGATGCAATATAATATAGGGTTTGGTAATGATGAAGCATTGGAGTGTGTTATTATTCGACCAAGACTATGATGCATAAAACTAATGGATAGTGGCTAACAGGCAAACCTATCTTATGTGTTCCATTCGCACTACTTATCACCTGTCTCACGTCAAGTATATAAAGGATTCACCTCTAACATTGGCTTGTAAATTAATCCACGTTGAGCTGCAATAAAAAGGTGTGACTAGCTACCAACAAACAACGATCTATAAGCTTTGAAATATTTGCAGGATATAACCAATATGTATATAATTACAAAACTTAGCTACCTATCAGAGGAATGCAATCCTAAGACTGCAGGATTGAATCTGAAAGAGCTCATTAAAACAACAATCAAAGGAATGAAATGATTACAGAATATATGCAAAATGGATTAGTTGCAAAGGCAGCGATCTAATCTAGTTAAAACGCCATATTATAGGGCAGACATTTCTAAATTTTAAATGATTGCAGGTTATGAAAATACTGTGAATACAACAACTTCAGGAAATGGTGCAGCGTTTGTCATTGATCCAGATGTTGGCCGTCAGAAAAAGGAGAAGAGCTAGCGAATGAAACACATGGCAAAAATACTTGGTCCCACGATTCAATAAACCTTGTTGTGGTCATTTACCTTGGTCAATCCTCCTCAGAGGCAACGTCAATCCTATAATTGAGGTACCTGCTAAATCTGTGCACTCGGTTTACATGCAAGTGAGACTGTTGCCCACTAGCTTGGCTGTGTGAGATGCCTGAACACAATCTCCCAGCATTCTTCTGGAAGTTCTTTACATTCATCTCCCATTTTGATTCAAAGAAAAATCTTGGGTTTGATGATGGAGAAATCAACAACAATTTGGGGTGAATTGATGATACATTTGTGAGACAGGGTATTAACAAGCATGATTTTCACTCTTTTTCGACCTATTTGCAAGATAGAAATGATTTGGGCGTCAGCAAAACAACATATAGGATTTCGTCATCTTCACACATTGAAAACAATGACCAATCTGAGGTGAATTAATATGACTTTTATCAGACTTCTAATAAGCGAACATTATTTATATTCTAATTCTTCCTATTTGCTTAAAAATACTGATTTGGTCACCTTTCAGCTGATGAAAATAGTGGCAATTCTAATTAAATATCCAGATTCCATAGCCTAATAAACACGACTCCTTAAAACATGATTAGGTAGTATGAAAAATTAGAGGAATCAATTCTTTCTAGTCTAGAAGAGCACTGGGTCTACAACATTACCGCAACCAGTATTAAAAATTGATGATAAACTGTTTAGTGGGGATTATATATATATCTTATCATTCATTTCACTTTCGCCACACCCTGGCCATAGAATTTCTAAAGAATTTACTACGCTTGTATGAAGAGGAGAGCAGTTAGAAGATGGACGGATACAAGATGAGCAAAGGCTGGATGGACTAATATTATTCTTCCTCTTGGCTAGCATAATGTCATTACATCACCGACATTCATTCTTTCCTTTTAGGTTTTACAATATGATGTAAGGCCAAGAAATTTTAGACAATAAGAAATTTAGAAATCCACTCACAAGGTATGTGGTGTAATAATGCATGATGGACAGACATTGTCAATTCGTGTCCATGAAAGAGTGGTTGTATATAAACATAGTGACATCTCACTTAAACCATCTATAAATTTTGTGCAAGCCCTTGATAAATAAACTAAGAATTGAAAATAAAGACAAATGGCACCCGGTTTAAACATCGGAGGAACGTAGAAAACAACTTAATTGCAAATTGAAACATCTCTTGAAGCGGAAATTCAACTAAGACAATCCATTTAGAATCAAGGAAATGATCAACACCCACAGATTCAGATTCAGAGGAAAGGAATTATGCATTTAGAGGAACCTGGCTGCAATGTTGAATCGACAAGTCTGTTTCAATTGCTACAGTTCCAAGCTTCTTTTTCTAGCCTTCTTCTCTCTTCTTCTACCTGCAATCCTCCCTCTTTGCCTCTGCAAACTTCCCTTTTATAAAACAGTCCCTTCCACCTTTGAAGGAACTCAACACACGATCCCGTGCATCTCTCCTCAACTAAACATAATTTTTTTATTCTTTTAATAATCTAATAGCTAATTTTTCACGAAATTTATATTTTTATTAATATTAATGCATGATTCCAACCAAAATAATTCTTTTTATGAACAACCAACTATATTTTTATTAATCAAGTTATAACATTTGCATCTCTCTATAAATTTTACAACTCGATTATAATTTATTTTATCAATTAAATTGTAAATCACGAATTACAACATGACTTACAATTAATTTATTTATTTAAATATTCATTACAACTAATTACTACATTCAACAATACAAAGTTTCTTATAATTTTTATTTAACAATTTTACTTCCCATGAAACTATAATTTATTTACAACAATTATACTCAATTACTGACAATTACAATTATGCTCAATTATCAACTTTTACAAATATATTTAATATCAACATTATAATTTCCATATAATGATTCTATTTAATGCACAACACTACCTTACACACTTAGACACCTTCAGACCTACTTGATCAAACGACAGATAATGACCACAAGGGTAAACTGACAACCGGACAACACTAATAAGGGACCTCACATTAACTCCAAACAACTATTCCATTGGCGAAGGCATGCTCAGACCTAGTAAATTAGGTGGAGTCGGTGCCTAGTACCTGCATCCTGCAGCAAAAGTACGATTAAACATAACAAGATATATATCCAGATGCAGTCATTTTGTGAATGGAAATCGCAGTGGAGTAGGGTACTCGAGTGTGAGTAATACGACACTGTTCCATTCATGTTATGCATAAATAATTAACTATATTGAACAAGATTTCTGATTACTAGTCAACAACCTAAAACAATCAATTATCTTACAATCAAATATAGCAATTAACATCAAAACATCTGTAACATCTAGTTTATTTATCAAATTGTAAAGCATAAAATAACAGAATCCAACATCAACAACTATTATCATAACGATTAGGTCCATAATGAATTAACAAAATAACAAGGAATCCATCATCAAATGATCTAAGATAATGTCATAATGTCAAATACTTGCAAACATCAATCTAACAGATGACAGGTTGAGGGGCACTACATCCTCCCCCCCTAGGATCAGGCTTACTCCTGGAAGCCTGCAAACAAATATGGATATAGCTCTCGCATTTAGGATGCTTCCCAGGGATCTGAAATCTCATCACTAGTATCCCACTAGACCCTTACCTGCTCTAAGACTCTGCCCCTAAGAGCGAGTCTCCTGTGCTCCAAAATGCCTATGGGCTCCAAAGCTAGCTACCCGTTCTCTACCTATAAGGCATTCCAATCAAGGACATGGGAAATATCTAGATGATAAGGTCTAAGAACAGAAACATGAAATACATCATGGATGTGCGACAAGCTAGGCGGCAAAGCAAGACGGCATGCAATAGGACCAATTCTCTCCAAAACCTCAAATGGCCATACAAATGCGGTGCAAGATTAGAGCCTTTTCCGTAATGGATCAGACTCTTTCATGGACGCACCCACAAGAACACCCGATCACCAATGAAAAATTGATGATCAAGTCTATGAGCATCTACATATTTCTTCTGTCTATCTTGTGCTGCCACCAGATGCTCTCTAATGCAATCAACCTACTGCTCCATCTCTTGGAGCAATTGTGGTCTTAGAAGAACTCTATCCTCAAGATGATCCCAACTCAATGGGGTATGACAAGGATGACCATATAGAGCCTGAAAAGGAGACATGCCAATAGAACTATGGTACCCATTATTCTACGCAAACTCCACCAAATACAAATAATCTTCCCAACGGTTTTGTTGATCCATAACATACATTTTGAGCATATCCTCGAGGCCCTGATTGACCCTCTTAGTTTGCCCATCAGTCTCTAGATGATAAGCTAAACTAAAGTTCAATTGAGTCCCCAATACATGTTGAAGGGATGTCTAAAGAGATGAAGTGAACACTGGATCACGATCAGAGATAATCTTGCGAGGAATCCCATGCAATCTGACTATGTCCTCCATGAAAATTCTGGCCATAGATGAAGCATTATATGAAGATCAGACAGGAGAAAAGTGTGCTACTTTTGTAAGCCTATCTATAGTGACCATTATTGTGTCATGATGACAAGAGGACATGGGTAAACCAACTATAAAATCTATCGAAATGATGTCCCATTTCCATTTTAGAATAAGATGTGGCTGGAGAAGACCTGCGGGATGCTGATGTTCCACCTTAACCCTCTGACATTCTAAACATCTTGGAACAAAATCAGCAATATCCTTCTTCATTCCGGCCCAAAAATATATCTAGCAGAGATTTGCATACATCTTCTTAACACCCAGATGAGTAGAGTAAGGTGCCCGATGTGCCTCAGTCATAATTAGGGTATGAAGACCCACTATAGAAGGCACATAAATACGACCTAAATGTCGCAAGAGACCATCCGACTCGATAGAATATCCATCATATCTACCCTCCAAGGTTCTACCAGACTCAACTTCTGCTTTCACTTCCTGATACCATCTATCTATAGGGAGTGCTGTAAGAATCTGTCCTCTCAATTCCACTCCAAGAGTGCTTGATGAAAGTTCATGTCTTCGCTGACTAAGATCATCTGCCACCACATTCTCCTTACCTTGGATATATTTTACCTCAAAATCGTACTCACATAGAAACTCCATCCATCGCCTCTGTCTAGCATTTAGGTTTGGTTGTGTAAAAATGTACTGTAAACTTTGGTGATCACTGTGTAGCTCAAATCGATACCCCAGTAAAAAGTGTCTCCATCTTACTAATGCATGCACAATAGCAGCTAACTCTAGGTCATGTGTAGGATAGTTCAACTCGTGATCTTTGAGTTTGCCAGACTCATAGGCTATCACATGACTCTCCTGCATTAAAACTACTAATCCTTCCAAGTATGCATTGGTACAAACCACAAAATCTCCAGCAGGATCAGGCATTGCTACAATAGGTGCACTAGTTAACCGCTCTTTAAGAGTCTGAAAGGCTGCTTGACACTGTTCTGACCAAATGAACTTCTTTCATTTTCTTTGAAGAGAAGTTATAGGGTGAGCTATCTTTGAAAATCCTTGCACAAATCGTTGATAATAGCCTGCTAAACCCATGAAACTACGAACCTCTAAAACATTGGTAGGAGCAGGCCAATCCATGATAGCTTGAATCTTTGAAGGATCCACCGCAATACCCTTGTCGGAAATAACATGTCCCAAATATTTCACTTCTGTTTGAAAGAAATTGCATTTAGCCAGATTTGCATATAACTAATTTTCTCTTAAACACTGCAGAACTTGTCGTAAATGTTCTTCATGCTCCTCCATAGACTTGAATAAATCAATATATCATCTAAGAATACAAGAACAAATCTATCAAGATAGGTGCAAAATACACCATTCATCAGACTCATAAACACGGATGGTGCATTTGTCAACCCAAAAGGTACAATAGTGAACTCATAATGCCCGTAACAGGTGTGAAATGCTATCTTGTGGATGTCAGCCTCAAAGATGCGCAACTGATAATATCCTGACTTTAGGTCTATCTTTAAAAACACCTTAGCCTCATTGATCTGATCAAAGAGGTCATCAATTCGTGGTAATGGGTATCTGTTCTTCATAGTCACCTTATTAAGCTGTCGATAGTCGATGCACAATCGTAGAGATCCATCCTTTTTCTTCACAAAAATAACTGGTGCTCCCCATGGAGAGACACTAGGACAAATGAATCCCTTCGCTAATAACTCCTCTAGCTCCAAACGAAGCTCCTTAAGCTCCTGGGTAGTCATCTGATATGGAGCTCGTGAAATAGGTTCTACTCTGGGAACAAGGTCTATCTTAAAATCAATATCATGCTTAGGTGGCTTTCCCAAGATCTCACTAGGGAAGACATCTTCATACTCCTTGAGAATAGGATGATCATCGAGGGATGTCTCCCTATTCTCCTCAAAATCTAAGTCATTAATTGTTACAGCAAACAACTTGCATCCTTGACGCAAACATCTCTTCAATTGCATGGTAGAAATCATATGCAAAGAGATGGGTCTCTAAATCCCAACCACTTCTACTTCATTGCCCGATTCATCAACACACCTCACTAACTTGTGGTGACAGTCTATCACTACTCGATGAGCATCCAACCAATCCATTCCCAACACTACATCATAGGATCCTAGCGATATAATGCAAAGATCCGCCGTGGTGGATAAAGGACCTATCCTCAACTCACAACCATACAAAAGAGAGTCTACTGATACCCTAGATCCAGAGGCCAATTCCACGTGCCATTTAACATCTTCAGGTTGCTAGGTGAGGACTACGAATGAATATATTCTTGAGAGTTTAAGCAACTAGTATAGCTTAGTGGGCTAATATAAAACCTAGAGTACCCAATGTTAGAAACCAGGCTCTGATACCAGATGTAATGCCCCGCCATGAACACCTTAAAGAAATTCACATTTATGCTATATGAAATAGGAATTTTTTTTTTAAATGATTAAGATAACAAATTAATGTTAACATAACTAGTTACACCATTAAACTTATGACATGTTCTCCAAGATTTCAAGGCTGCATTACTTAACAATTCAACTAACATAATATAACATACATTACTAACATCAGTAACTGATCTAAATCCAATGCACAATTAAATAACATATTCTTATTCATTGCATGACATCAAATAATCTACATGATCAAATACATAAGCTTACATATAAGTACATCATTGCGTTACTTACAATGCCATCTTCTGACTACATTAAAATTACATACATTATGAATGATCTGTTACACAAGTCTGGTACAAGATTATACACATTTGTCTTTATCAACTAGTACAAGTACAATTGTCTGAAAATTGAGATAAATCTCTTCTGCACATGAACTTCGATAACGAATAACCAATGGATAAGAAATCTCTTCCACCCGACCATGTGGAACCCTAAGGTCCACCCCCCGAGCTAGGAGTTAACATGAGGTCCCAAACAACAATAGTCAGGTAGACAAAAGACTAACAAGAACAAAGGATGACCAAACTCCAATACAACACATGGCAATAACATAAACAACACAACACAACTTCCAGAGGGAACACATAACATATGTGGAGAGACCATACAAGGAATGCTAGGTTGTAGTAGGGAGAGTGTCATTGCACAGTCCTAGCATGGGTTATCCTGATAGCCTCTCACTAGGCGTCAGCCCCATAGGGTGACACATGTGGAATCGACCTTCCTTTTGTGAGGACAAGGAAGTCAATCATGCTGACCAGGCCTTCTCAACCCATCCTTAGTCTAAACTAGCACTACAGGCCATGGGAGAGGAATCCATTAATCTTTTTTAATATGAAATCTACCCTTAACCCCCTAGTTCAATTTAGGTTATCACTTGATTAATATACTTTCAACGAGTTATCCTGACTGCCACTTTGGGCGCCGGCCCTACGTTGAAAGCTACTCTCCTTCCTAACACCTAGTAAACATTAAACATCATACAAGGCATTATAATAGTACACATACATGTTCACTGCAAGGCATAAACCCTCTTTCATTACAAATAGAATCATAACACCAATTGTAATCCATCGCCTATAGCATTACAACACTTTACTCTTTTACAGATTCCAAGTCTCTCCATATGACAATTATGACAAAATGGATACAAATCATTTACAAGTGGTTTGATATCTCATCCAGAGAATATTGCTTCACAAAACTAATAATCAACTTAGCTAATACTTCATTAAACTTTATACTGACTAAACCCACATGTTCGTTATAACATCACAATACAAAAACACCTATCTACTTGTCGCATGTACTCAGATTATGACATACTAAGCCTCTGGAATTTGAGTTTGACCACTCATAGTTCAACTTTTTATGACAACATAATACTTAACTCATACAGTTTAAATTTAATTTCCAGAGTTAAATCACTAAAATTTCTTCTCAGTTCAATGTAAACGACTTTGTAATAAAATCAACAGTGGACTACATTAACTCTTTTTAACCAACTAATTGATTTTAAATTAATTGCAACAATTAAATTAATACCTTACAACTAATTACCTAAATAATCTTCATTTTGTTTCAAAAGATAAATTACATGATTAACTAAATAATTACAATAATTTAGTCGTAAAAGAAACACTTAATACAATTATACTATTTAATTCCTGTTTACCATTACGACGCTTCCATATCAATACAATCTTTATCATCTTTCTTTCAAACTTGTCCAATTAACTTAACTCTTTCAAGTAATGAAATGAATAAGAATGCTAAGTTAATACCATATAGCTAAATGACAATTACAACAAGGAAAAATCAACAATGACGAACATTATTGTTTTATTTTCCTTAAGATTCTGCCTTTATACGATCATTCTAGATATTCAATCAACCTCAACCAGATAAGATAGTTTAATATGCTTGCATATCTTCGTCGTAATGATGTCTCGGAAAAGATTTTTTTAAGAGTAATTAATTCTGTCAAGAAGGGGATCATAATGGTCATTTCACAAACGATCATCACTTGATCGTTGTAATTATTACTTTTTGTTCCCATGGCATTCCGATTCCCACGCAGATGCTTCCACTACAATCTTTTCAACTGTTGTTATCTACTGAATTGCAATCATATGTCACAGAGGAGGTGTAAAATTGTTATTGACTGTTTTACCATTGAAATGGACGATATTTATTTCGACTAAAGTCTTTCGGCAGCGTCCCTCAAACTTGCCAAGTTGATAAAGTTGACAGCATCAAACTTTAAATAGTTTTTCTCTCTTAATTGGTATATCTCATAGAAGGCAAGGATAATAGCTATTTTTGGATTTGTTGAATATACTATAAACAATTTCTATAAGTGGTCTCCAACATCTAATTACTACTCCAAACGGTTGCGCAGATTTCCAACTATGAAAGGTGAGTACAAAGTTAAATGATGGTGGGAGTAAATCATATTATTTCTGTCATAAATTTATAGATTACCCACACTTTTTGCATATTACCAATAGCTGATGCATGGTCGGTCATCCTTGCCTGTGCTGGCCTACCTGATGAAGCGCTAAACTTTATGATTGAGATACCTGTTAAGTTTGTGCTGGTTGTGTGGCTATTTTGTAGCCCGTTGAACTAGTGTAATGGAGTGATCTGTATGATGGAGCCTTTCTAGATGTGCACCCAGCAGAAAACTCACGTCGCTATGTCTGGTCAATTGGAGATTATAACAATGTGAATACCACATAACTAATTTTTGGGTAACATGTCCACCATATTGGAACCTTGGTTTAGTCATTGCAAATGCATTCCAGTTATCTCTCATACACGAGACTACACACCTATAGATTATAATTATAAGAGGGTAGTGTCTTGATGCACTATAATATAGGGTTTGGTAATGATGAAGCATTGGAGTGTGTTATTATTCAACCAAGACTATGATGCAGAAAACCAATGGACAGCGGCTAACAGGCAAACCTATCTTATCTGTTCCATTCGCACTACTTATCACTTGTCTCACGTCTAGTATATAAAGGATTCACCTCTAACATTGGCTTGTAAATCAATCCACATTGAGCTGCAATAAAAAGATTGACTAGCTGCCAACAAACAGCGATCTATAAGCTTTGAAATAATTGTAGGATATAACCAATATGTATATAATTACAAAACTCAACTACCTATTAGAGGAATGCAATCCTAAGACTGCAGGATTGAATCTGAAAGAGCTCATTAAAACAACATTCAAAGGAATGAAATGATTACAGAATATGTGCAAAATGGATTAGTTGCAAAGGCAACGATCCAATCTAGTTAAAACATCATATTATAGGGCAGACGTTTCTAACTTTTAAATGATTGTAGGTTATGAAAATACTGTGAATACAATGACTTCAGGGAATGGTGCAGCGTTTGTCATTGATCCAGATGTTGGTCGTCAGAAAAAGAAGAAGAGCTAGCGAATGAAACACATGGCAAAAATACTTGGTCCCACGATTCAATAAACCTTGCTAGGGTCATTTACCTTGGTTGATCCTCCTCAGAGGCAATGCCAATCCTATCATTGAGGTACTTGCTAAATCTGTGCACTTGGTTTACATGCAAGTGAGACTATTGCCCACTAGCTTGGCTGTGTGAGATGCCTGAACACAAACTCCCAGCATTCTTCTGGTAGTTCTTTACATTCATCTCCCATTCTGATTCAGAGAAAAATCTTGGGTTTGATGACAAAGAAATTAGAAACAATTTGGGGTGAAATGATGATACATTTGTGAGACAGGGTATTAACAAGCATGATTTTCACTCTTTTTCAGCCTATTTGCAAGATAGAAATGATTTGGGCGTCAACAAAACAACATATAGGATTCCGTCAACTTCAAACACTAAAAACAACAACCAATCTGAGGTGACTTAATAAGACCTTTATCAGACTTCTAATAAGAGAACATGATTTATATTCTAATTCTTCCTATTTGCTTAAAAATATTGATTTGGTCATCTTTCAGCTAATGAAAATAGTGGCAATTGTAATTAAATATCCAGATTCCATAGCCTAACAAATACGACTCCTTAAAACATGATTAGGGAGTATGAGAAATTAGAGGAATCAATTCTTTCTAGTCTAGAAGAGCACTGGGTCTACAACATTACCGCAACCACTATGAAAAACTGATGATAAACTGTTTAGTGGGGATTGTTAAGATATATATATATATCTTATCATTCATTTCACTTTCGCCATGCCTTGGCCATAGAATTTCAAAAGAATTTACTATGCTTGTATGAAGAGGAGAGCAGTTAGAAGATGGATGGATACAAGATGAGCAAAGGCTAGACAGGCTAATATTATTCTTCCTCTTGGCTAGCATAATGTCATTACATCACCAACATTCGTTCTTTCCTTTTGGGTTTTACAATATGATGTAAGGCCAGGAAATTTTAGACAATAAGAAATTCAGAAATTGACTCACAAGGTATGTGGTGTAATAATGCACGATGGACAGACATTGTCAATTCGTGTCCATGAAAGAGTGGTTGTATATAAACATAGTGACATCTCACTTAAACCATCTATAAATTTTGTGTAAGCCCTTGATAAATAAACTAAGAATTGAAAATAAAGACAAATGGCACTCGGTTTAAACATCAGAGGAATACAGAAAATAGCTTAATTGCAAATTGAAATATCTCTTGAAGCAGAAATTCAACTAAGACAATCCATTTAGAATCAAGGAAATGATCAACACCCACAGATTCAGATTTAGAGGAAAGGAATTATGCATTTAGAGGAACCTGGCTGCAACGTCAAATCGACAAGTCTGTTTCAATTGCTGTAGTTCCAATCTTCTTTTTCCAGCCTTCTTCTCTCTTCTTCTACCTGCAATCCTCCCTCTTTGCCTCTACAAACTTCCCTTTTATAAAACAGTCCCTTCCACCTTCGAAGGAACTCGGCACGTGATCCCGTGCATCTCTCCTCAACTAAACATAATTTTTTTATTCTTTTAATAATCTAATAGCTAATTTTTCACGAAATTTATGGTTTTTTCTAATATTAATGCATGATTCCAACCAAAATAATTCTTTTTATGAACAACCAACTATATTTTTATTAATAAAGTTATAACATTGCATCTCTCTATAAATTTTACAACTCGATTATAATTTATTTTATCAATTAAATTGTAAATCACGAATTACAACATTACTTACAATTTATTTATTTATTTAAATATTCATTTCAACTAATTACTACATTCAACAATACAAAGTTTCTTATAATTTTTATTTAACAATTTTACTTCCCATAAAATTATAATTTATTTACAACAATTATACTCAATTACTGACAATTACAATTATGCTCAATTATCAACTTTTACAAATATATTTAATTATCAACATTATAATTTCTATATAATGATTCTATTTAATGCACAACACTACCTTACACACTTAGACACCTTCCGACCTACTTAGACTTCAAGGTATAACATTACCTATCTACAAGTCATGATCAAACGACAGACAATGACCACAAGGGTAAACTAACAACCAGACAACACTGACAAGGGACCTCATGTTAACTCCAAACAACTATTCCATTGGCAAAGGCACGCTCAGACCTAGTAAATTAGATGGAGTCAGTGCCTAGTACCTGCATCCTACAACAAACGCACGGTTAAACATAACAAGATATATATCCAGATGCAGTCATTTTGTGAATGGAAATCATAGTGGAGTAGGGTACTCGAGTGTGAGTAATACAACACTATTCCATTCACATTTATGCATAAGCAATTAACTATATTGAACAAGATTTCTGATTACTAGTCAACAATATAAAATAATCAATTATCTTACAATCAAATATAGCAATTAACATCAAAACATCTATAACATCTAGTTTATTTATCAAATTGTAAAGCATAAAATAACAGAATCCAACATCAACAACTATTATCATAACGATTAGGTCCATAATGAATTAACAAAATAACAAGGAATCCATCATCAAACAATCTAAGATACTGTCATAATGTCAAATACTACTAAGTAAACATCAATCTAACAGATGAAAAGTTGAGGGGCACTACAATATTCATTACCATTATCAATGATATATACCCAAATAACTTGCATGATTATGGCCCATGCTAGGCCTATCTATTTCCAAATAATAAATTGTGAACGATAACAAACATGCAATGGAGAATAATGGTCATGAAGGCATGTGAGAATTCAAGATTAAAGGAAAAAATGTAATTATAACCACCCAAAAAAAGAGGAAGGCTTTTCCTAGATTCTAAAATATTTAATTTATTATTTTAAATAGCAAATAACAAGGTAACATAATCAATAACCAAAGAAAAACATAAATACCTCTTCACTATGATCTCATATGTTCATTCTTCTAAATTTGTGCATGGACCTTCCTCCTACAATAAATCAACTCACTTATAAAGTAGCAACAAGCACCAAACAATGAGTAGAAACTAAGAAACAAAAGATGTTTCCACTCACCAAATTCATCGATTTCAATAGTTTCATGATCAAAACAATCACCTCTATGATCTTAGGCATAAAGATTTGCAAACAAGTAAAATCTCAAGGGCATGACTACACATATCCCATCTAATGTCAAATATAAATGTTTTCCCTTTATAATAGTTGAAAACATAAAGAATTACTTAAGTATAGAATGAAAGAACAATAGTGTGTCCCAAGTAAGTCATTTGCATCATCATGATTAACCAGGATGAGGTAAGTCACCATTATAAGGTCAGTTTGTTAAAATTCATATTTCTTTCCTGTGACCTCATAGTTTGAAAGAGTGTTAAAATTCATGCAGGTTTGCCTTTTACATCACCCTGATATTCGTCAGGATGTGAAAGTTATGAATAGTCAAAGTTTTGGTCAAACCTGATATTCACAAGAGGAGGATCATATTTTATAACCTCAGTCATGTAAGTTTGTCTCGTCATCATCATATTTGAAACATCCCCCGATAAGTCATGCAGCTAAAATATTCGGACGTCAACTTTAAGTGTTAGTAAATCTTCCGGTCAAGCAGTATTTTGTATCGCGACCGTCAGGTTTTCGAATGTAACCCTATATTTCTTAATATCCTCCTGACGCGAAATATCACCCTTAGCAAATATCCTGATGACATCATCCAAACCGGATAAACGAAGAAACAAACATGATGATGACATCATCATCACATTTACATTTCAACAGGATATTTTCTAAAACATGATCATGTTCTCATAATATGACGATGACGTCATGATACATTTCCGATACAAAGAACGAAAATCAGGATGATGTCATCCAGATATTCCAAAGGAGAGTCATGTAAGTTTGTCTCATCATCATCATATTTGAAACATCGCCCAATACACCGAAATATCCTCCTGATGTACTAAACGTAACCAAAAGGTGCTTTTGTCACCTGATTCTTGTCGCGATAGCAATTCCAATATAAGGGAGGTGGATGATATTGAAACTCAACCTGATATTTGTGAATACCATCCTGCTCTCATGATATCCTGTCATATGGATATCCCCCCGCTCCCGTTGCCGCCATTATCATTTAATGCGCGCGGACATGGTAGGTGGTTCCCGCCAACCCCGGAACCCAATGAAACACATGGCGAGATCCTGCGTTTTGGCACGAATAATCAAGGAATATGATCTAACTTGTCAGAGTTGCCCTAAATGTACCCTAACTGCGAGGTTAAATGTACCCTAACTGTGAGGTTAAGAGGTGTTTATGTCAGGGATATGGAATGCTGCCGGTTTTCCATACTCCATGGAATCTCCGGAGCTGGTCATAGAATGTGCCCGGAATTATAATCCTCAGACGAGGTAGGTGGTAAAGCATGGGAGGATATATGAAGACCTCTCCATCAAAGGTCTCTCCCAGACATTGGGATTACCGTTGGGCAGTAAAGTTAAGAGTGGGGACCTGAAGAAGGCAGAAAAAGAGTATGAGGCCAACAAGAAATCGGCCAGAAAGAACATGTATCAATGGCGAGCAGAGAACAGCACATATCCTGCGGCAGCCAAACTTCCTGTGCACATGTTCAAGTATGATTTCAGTGAGGAGTACCAATACATGATTGCACTCCTGAATAGGGTAACAGGCTAGCCTGATGCTGGTAGTTTCAAATATTGGATGTATGGAATAATAATGATGTGTTTGTATTCAGACATCAAGCCACTATGGGGCTAGATAATAAGTGATGCTCTGCATGAGCAGCTGATGAACCTGGGAGGTTCAAATTGTGCATTTTATATGTCGTCATACATTGTCTATTCTTGTGCTTATAAGGGCACTTTTGATGCCTTAGTTACAGATGGAAAGCTCACAGGCACAAATGTTGCATATATCTGGGATCATCATCCCTAGCTGCAGAGAACCAACTACCTTAAAGATTACAAATTGGTCAATGATGCATTCTCTATGCATCTGGTAAGGACCATGGAAGAGGACAGAACAAAAAGATTAAGCATGGAAGCTCAAGAAGTAGTCTACAGGCATGGGGCCTGGTACATACAGTTTGCAACCTTTTCTTACATAAGGGTTGAAGGTTTTGAGGAACATCCCCTCATGTTGCCGAGGTATCCTACCAATGCAGTAGTACTAATGGAGTTTATCAGGCAGGGCTCCGTGATGATAAAAATGTACAAGGATGCCAAGAAGTTGCCACCAATTTTGTTCCCAGTCAGCATTGGCAAATATATGTGCCTTGATTCTGACAATATAAAGAAGGTGATGGTCACCCTAAATAAAATGAATCTGCAGCCTTTCCCACTAACAAGACCATATGATCCTTACGGCAGGATACAGAAGATACTAGGAAAGCCTATTCATCAGAGGCACCTAGAGGATTTTTGGGCTGACTGTGAAGATGAGGCAGAAGCCAGAAGAAGAAGGTATCAAAGGTTGACTCTGAACCAAATTAGAACTTTTGATTGCATCTCCCTTCCCCAACAATTGAAGAATGATGACGGCAGGATAATTGCAGATGAATATGAACAAAAGAAGATATATAATGACACTATCTCTGCACCTGACCTCACCATGCAGGAAGAGATATCTTTGGACCCATTCATTGCCCGGACCATACAACTAACTCAAGCTTGGGTTGATGATCAGGTGGAGGCATTGAAAAAGAAAGGTGTTGCCATTATGATGGACAACAAGAAAAAGGGGCAAGATATTCCTAGGGATGTATATGATGACTTCCTGATTGAGAAGAGGAAGACTAAGGGGGATAAGCTACCTCCACCACAACAACAGAGGAAAAGACCCCCAAGGCGCAAGAAGGTGGATAAACAGCCCAAAGGGATTATAATTGATAGGGCAGTATTTACAGCTGAAGAGGTAGCTGGATCAGGATCAGAGTCAGAATCCCCTCCAAAGAAAGAAAAGCCCAAAAAGAGTAAGACAGCAGAGGCTGGAATCACTAAGACCCTGGAAGTGGGTCAATCCTCAAAGAAACCTAGAGAAGAGGATATCCTCATGGAGGAAGAGCCTGAAGAAGAAGAGGCTCCATTGCTAATAAAAAGAAAGAGGAGAGCTCCACAGGTATTGGTGTCCACCACACCTAAGAAACAAAGAACCTCCATGAGAGGTGGAATAACCCAACCCCCTACACTAGTACAAGGGGCAGGTAGTGAAGTGCCAAAGGAACTTCAACATAATGTTCCACTTCCTACCATCGTCAAGTTCAAAACTGAACTTGCAGAAGAACAAATGAAAGAAGCCTCCCAGACACAAGCGGAAGGACATGTCTCGCTTGATGAGACAATAAATTTGTCTGATGATGAGGTGGTGCAGGATGTAGCTGCACAGAAGATGGAGACATTTGCTGCTGATATAAGTATGACTCCTCACAAGCCTCCACCAGTTCAAACTGTGCTTGAGGAGATGAAACAAGCAGAAGAAGAGCAAGAAAAGAGCCCAGAGCAGGTAGCTCAAGAAATAGGGCTGGAAGCATTAATCACAGAGGTGACAAGTCCTATAGTGGTAGACCTGACAGAGAAACAGGATGCAAGTCCTGAAGAGCCAGTAGGATCACCTGACAAAGGGCACCCGGCAGAGGAGATAGAGATGGCAGAGTCAGAGGGCCATGCTCTTGAATTAGGCCAACAAAGCCCACAGGATACATCAGCAGAACCTGCTATAGTAGAGGTTCAAGAAATAAAGGCTAATGAAAAGAAGGAAGCACTAGAGGATCCAGCTGCTAAGACACAGGAGGTTGACAGTGCAGGCCAGGAACAAATAATGGCCGCAGAACAAATACCATCACCTTAGGTAGAATCCCCAGTATCTAGTGCATTAGATGAACAACAAGGGGAAGAAATAAAAATAGATGAAGTAATGATGGAGAAAGATCATGATCAGCATGATCTACATACAGATACACCACCGGGTTCCCCACACCAAGAGGATGCTCCTCTGGAGAAAGAGATTCCTCAACAGGAGGATGTACTGCAGGATCAACAGCAAAGTGAGCATCAGGAGGAAGAAAAGGAAAAATCACCATCTCCACAACATCTGTTGATAGAAAAGGGAGATACGGGTGAACATCATCATGATGCTGAAAAACATGATCAGGTGCCTCCATTGTTAGCAAAAGAAGTAAATATTGAGGAAGAGCTTGAAATTCAGGAATTCGATGTCTCCACCTTGTTCTCCGCAGATATAATGAAACCCAAGAGGAAGGCCAGAATGACATTGGCCATCAAGAGAGATCCGGCAACTGGGAGAAGGACCGTACAAATTACCATACCTGCGGTGGAGGAAGAAAAAGGTAAAATCACTGTAGATGAATTTCAAATTAGCACAGTAGATTTGGGCTTTGCCAATGAGGACCAGGAAGGTCAGGAGGGCAAAGATATTATTGACTCTCTAATTTGAAAGGTGAAAAGAGAGAAGGAGAAGAATAAGCAACACAAAGAGCACATTGCTCAGTTGCATGCCTACATCAAAGGGCTGACTAATCCTGATGATACCACAACTGAACATGCAATCCCATTGGCTGCCATTTCTCAGGAGGAGGTAAATAAATTGGACCTCATGAAGCATGAGGCGTCAGTAATAAGAAAATGGATGTCATCTGCATTGGATGATGCTGTAGAAATAATCAAGGCCTCTTTGAAGAGGTGGAGCATTCTAAGTGACTCCAAGACCAAGGTAGATAAATTGCAAATGCAGACTGGGAAAAGGTCTTATAAACTGGAAAGGGTCTTGAGCCTTTTGAGAGAAATAAAGGGGATAAATCCTCAACTGCTTATTAGTAAGCAGGTATTGAACAGTAATACCACCTTGTTGGTGGACATCTGGTACAAGGACATTCAGTTTGAGTGCGGAGTCCTCAAAAGATGCAATAATAAGCTGAGAGATATCAGCATGAGGCAACGTGATTTAATGGCTGAAGAGGCAGTGATATTAGAAACATTGGAAGGCAAGGTGGAAGGTAAAATAGAAAATCAAAATGAGGAGTTTGCCATCAAAGCTGTATACAGTAATTTCCAATTAGAAATAGATGGTCCACCTGTCCACTTGATAGAAGAACTGATAGATAAAATAATGACGATCAAGGTCCAGATGGAGAAATATAATGAAACACTAAAGGATAGGAAAAATAAGCTGGATAACAGTAGAGACAAATATGAAGCACATAAGCAAGCCATCATCAAAGCAAAAACTCAAGATGGTGAAGGAATAGATCAGGTTGTGCATTCATATGAACAGATCCGGAGCAGTATGCAACCCCATATGCAGCATCATCATCATGAGGATAGCAAAAGTTCAGGAAGTGAAGGGCATGATGATAATCCGCATGAATCAGCTGAGGAGCATGATGAAGATACATCATGAAGGGGATATGGGCATAAGTAATGTAGATAGTTGCCAGCTGGCAACTTGTGCCATTTTGTAAAGGTTGACAAAGTCGAGTGAATCATGACTGTAGATTTGTATTGATAAATCAAGATTGTAGATCTTTTTGTAACGGATTCCTCACCTTATTCTATAAAATGTGGTGGAATGCCTTATTGTAGACATTCAAAACTTAATTAAAATCTGTTTGCTGAAGTATTCAGGGCTCATTTCAAAGCTATTGTATATGTACATGTCTTTTGCATACTTAATAAAAGAGAAGAGTATTTCGATTACAAATCTTAGTAAATCTTGAGTAATCTGTGTCTAAATTCTAGATATGTGCTTTGATTTGCTGCGTCCCTCAGAGTGCTCATCATGTTGCATGTATTGTTTTCATTCATCATCCTCTGAAGTTTGCATCAACTATATCTAGTTGTGGAATATCCTGGTGAACATATGGTTTGATTTCTTCTCCTCATGACAGTATTGAGTATGTATGTGGATCAATAGCTGAAGGTTCAACTTTAAATTGTAGCTTTCCTTTTAGTTTCTTTCAATTTCAGAGCATTTCACTATCACAATTGCAAATAACTGATAATCCTAAGCAAATAACACAAAATATGCAGACATCTCGTAGGTAATCACAAATATTTAGCATATTTGAAACCAAAGCATGCACAATTGAAAATATCATGCAAAGTTTGAAGTATTACTGCATCATTCCATCAAATAGCTATATAATATGACTCCTCTTTAAGAATCTTTGCAGAAGTGGTGTCATGATGATGAACTTCCACGTAAGGCCCCCAAAATAGAAACAGCAACTCACATTAACTTCTGAGTAACTTCAGATGATTAAGACCTAATCATCGGAGACTTGGGATCCTGAATTCTTTGAATTCATAGTATCTTTCAAGATGAATAAACGTTAATATGTACTTTTATTCTATGTTTGTTTGTGACTAACATCATGATCAACATAAATTGGCGCTAGAAGGAGGGCCTAATCTGGAAGACCACGCTCATCATCATTATTTTCAGGTCTGACGATGAAGGGAGTAAGGTAACCTCAGATTGTCTGTGAATTTCAAATATTACGCAAATATTTATTGTAAAAGGCTTGTATATGCTCATTCTGTGTAAAGATTTCCAAATCTCACATAAAGATTGCAAGCTTTATAGTAGATCATTCTGAATTCACTAATGACAGCCAAAGATACGTAAATTTGTTCAAGCTTTGAAGAATTTAGGTCTTAGAAACTTGAGATCTTGTGCTAGGAGTCATTATACCCCAAATATCATTTTATATTTGTAGTATCTTCGCAAATATTTCGTAAATATGTAGTCTAATCAGCCATCTGACTGCAAATATCACCTCATCCGGTGAAATTCAGCCAATATTTGCAAAGTTTCAGCCAAATTGCCTCAAAATTGAGAAGTCCTGGCTCACAGGGTAAATACCAGGTCTAGACCTAGTGGAATTTTTGAAGAATTGCCTGTTAGAGGTTTCAGACCTAGGATTGTAGACATTCATCATACTCCAGGGTCTAGTGCATCAAGAGCTTCACTAGAACCTCCTCCTGTAACTCCTGTTGGTTTACAAATACCTTCTGGGATATCTGTGACACCTCCAGTTCAGCCTTAGGGTGTACCTTTAGTTCAACCCCAGCCAACTGCACCACTAGCTCAACCTCCTCTGGTTGCAATGTCTTTCTTTGCAGCGAAGTCACCTTTGCCCTTTACTGCATATCATGAGTTACCAAAGAATCTGGACAAACTTTGTCCAAAATATCATCCTTATCAAGATGCTGATGATCATATCAGGACATTTAAGGAAGCTTGCTGCAGAGCCAGAATAGAACATCAAGATGTGGTGTGCAGATTATTTCCTTTTTCCTTAGGGGAAGAGGCTTATAATTGGTTTATTAGTCTTGGCCAAGCCTCTGTTGGTTCATGGGCTATCTTAGAGAAAGCCTTTCTTGACAGGTTCAAGGTCCCTATTGATCCATCTATGAATTACCATATGTTTGCTACAATCAAAAGATTTGAGAATGAACCTATTTATAATTTCAATGCTAGGTTCCAGAGAATGTTGTCCAAGTTAGTTGCCCCATATGTAGTAGCTGATGCTTCTGCCAGGAGTATCTATTATTCAGCCTCGGATCCATTAACTTCCATGTTCATCAGGAGAACACATCCTGAGATCACTACATTGACAGGAGGTTTTCAAGAAGCTATCAAAGTAAATTAGTAGTTGATACCTGCTCCTACTCCAAATATAGTATTCCCTACCTTGCCTGGCATACAGTCACAATACCCTGCATCATATCCTGCAACATATCCTCCACAATATCCTGTACAATATCCTAATGGAGCATTGATACCCCCAGCAATCATGCCTGCACCTTTGCAGGTACCTACATTGAGCATCATGCCCCCTCCTAATGGAAATGGCCAATTGCCACAATATCCTGCACATGCTCAGACACCTCAGGGCATTGATCTATCCAGCAATAACCATGGGTCCTCTTTCTTCAAGCCTCAGACTGAAAATGTAGTGGCCAAAGCTCAAGAAGAAAATGAGGAAATCAAAGAAATTTCTGCTCAATTGAGAAAACTCACCACAGAGGTGACACATTTGAGAAATCAAGGGTTTTATTTCCAGTTAAGTTAGAATCGAAATTATTCCAATGACAGACTAAATTATCCTGACAGAGGATACAATAACAACAGTAATTTTAATAACAGTGGTGGAAATAACAGTAATCCTCAGAGACAGCCCAGATTATGGAACTCTAGGCCCAAGAATGGCTCATTACCATCACCCCTAGACAATCAACCTCCTAGTGAAGCCAAACAGACTACCAGAGTCAATCTTACTGAAGCAGCCCTTACTAATTGGTGTAGGATCCACAATACTAATGCACATGCAGAGTTAGACTGTCCACAATTTAGAATTGCTGCTAGCATCTTTTAGATTGAAGTGTCTAATACTTCTGGAAATCCACCTCATGCAAAGGGAAATGAGATTGTTCCTTGTGGATATGACTCAGCTTTCGTGCTAGAAGCATACACTAATCAACCTCATTAGAGTCACAACCAGGTATGTGAGGAGTCTACCTTAACTTTTGAAACAAATTATGTTTTCCCCTTTGAGGATGAAAATGAGCCTGCAAGAGAACATGACGAAATACATGCATATCAGCAGTAATATCCTGGTAAGCATAGTTATAACTTGAGGAGTAATGCCAACAGACCTACTGGTCCATTGACATCATCCCTACCTCCAAATAATTTCAACACACCTCCTGATCCTAAAGCTAGTAATAACCCTGGATTCCCCAAGGTAAATGCTCAATACTTGTCACCTCAGAACACAGGATCAAAGATTGCAAATGCACCTCATGAATCTGACAAGTTAGTCAGCTATTTGGCTGATGAAATGAAGAAAATTAAGATCAGCCTGTCCTTGTCTGAGTTACTGAAAACTCCTGCCATCAAAAAAGTATTCATGAAGTCATTAGATGATCCTACTCCTAAAGAGGATAGTCATTTTTCAAGTCAATTCAGTGGCAAAGATCATGCTGCTAAGGATAATATTATCAAGCCTAAAGTGTCAGCTACAGTCCAAGCTGCTGAAACCTCCTACATGACCTTGTATAGAGATAAAACTGAATCACCCCCGTTCCTCCTCACCATAAGAATGTTCAGCAAGAACCTACACAACTGTCTGGTTGATTCAGGGGCCTCCACGAATGTTATGCCCCTATCAATATGTAATGCAATAGGACTACATCCTGCTAAATCCCTAAAGAAGGTGACATAATTGGACAAAATAGATGTAAGCATAGTAGGAGAGTTAACTCACATCCACATGCAACTAGCATCTGATCCTAGGATACAGTATTACATTGATATTCAGGTAGTTGACATACCTGATACTTACGGGATGTTGCTTAGCCGAGACTGATCCAAGACGCTCAATGGATATATGTCCATAGATTTCAGTCACATGTGGTTACCATGGAAGGGTATACCTAATCAGATCAGGATTGACGCTAAGCCTAGAATGAAACATATGATCACTGAATTCAACCGAACAAATGAGATCCTATACGTAGACGTAGAACCTAGAGTTTACTGCATTAGGCCACAAACGGTCAAAATAGAAGAGATGCTGATGCTTGATCTGCATCATCATCATGATAATGATCATCAGGAGGATATACCAGTTGAACAACATGATAATAGTCCTGATAATGAGAATGAAATAGATCGCTTTAGAGACTTTGAGATGCATCTGTCTAATCAAGTAAAACGTTGTTAATTATTAACTATACCTGCTAATAATATTTTGATTGATGGATGGTGCAGATTACACGATGAAACACATTCAGAAAAGACTTGTGAAACATGCTTAGATATGATGATGCTAGAGCAGACATATAGTGAGGCGTCATCATCATGTTTTGAGGTAAATGCTACATCTGATGATGATGACGATGACACTAATTCTTATTTGTCTTCTGCAGGAACAGAGGAGCTGACATATCATGATGAAGATCATATCTTGGAAACAGAAGAAGTTCTGGTGTCTGATCAAATAAATGATGTGAGGAAAGAAAAGATCACCCCTGGGAGTGATTGCTTTATGGAACCAGATTATGAATTGTCTGATGAAGACAAATGTAGTGACCTAACTAAGTTCGAAGAATTTCTAATAAAAGAAATAGAGAAGATGACACGACAACATAAATCTCCCCAGGAGGTTTTAATTAAGGATTGGTGTAGATTGCACAAAGCACCTCACTCAGAAACAACTTGTGCATTATGTTTACATATTTTGAAAAAGCATGCAGCTGCAGATTCAGAAGATCATCCTCCTACTGAAATAAAAGAGAAAATACAAAAGCCATCAGGCTCACGAGAAAAAGGAAAGAAGAAACTTGAGGATGATGACGCTCCTAAGTTAAAATGAATATCAGGCGAAGCAGCAACCAGGGCTACAAAGAAAAAAGAAAGTTCAGCTAAATGTCCTGCTGAAGATAAACCTTGGATCCTGAGGTTTGATGGGTCCAAATCCAAGCAGGATGCTGGGGTAGGAATTGATCTGATTGATCCAACTAGAAAATCCTACTTAGCAGCCTATAGACTACAATTCCCCTGCACTAACAATGTAGTAGAGTATGAGGCTCTAATTCATGGGATACTGTTTGCTCATAAGAAGAAAGTAAAGATCCTGTATGTCTTCGGAGATTCAGAACTAGTTGTGAGGCAAGTAAGAGGAATTTACTCATGTAACTACAAAAAGCTGTTCAATTACAGACATCGTGTGTGGGACCTGATTGAGGACTTTGACGACTTTAATATCACTCATGTACCAAGAGAACAAAACGATAGGGCAGATGCACTTGCCTAAGCTGCCAGTACATTGGAGCCACTGTCTATATCTGGTTTGAAAAGTTTTTCAGTAGAACTGGTGTCAGTACCTGATAATGTGACTAACCTCCAGGTGTTTGATGATGATCAGCACAATCTAGACTTCATTTCAAATAGAGACATATTTGAAGCTCAGATTATAGATGAGAATGGTATGGAAGATCATGTCTAGGAAGAAGATGAGATATTAGAGCTGCCTAGCAACAGGATTCCCAAAGGTATGATTGAATTAGAAAGAGCTCTTGATTTGGATAATATGCTTAAACGGAAGGATCTGCCCAAGGCAGATGGAGGTTAGTATTCACAAGTGAATATCGGACAAGCTGATGACAAGAAAAATGTCTTGTTGGGTAAGGTTTACACACCAGAAGAGTTAGAAGGAATAACTCAGGCCCTCAAGGATTACATACATGTAATTGCATGGACTTATGATGAGCTGAAGACATATGACACCTCTGTCATAACTCATACTATACCTCTCAAGCCAGATGCTAAACCTTTTAGACAGAAGCAAAGGCCAGTCAATGCCTTGCTCGAACCAATAATTCTTGAGGAAGTCAAGAAATTATGAAACGCCAGGATAATATTTCCTGTGAGGCATTCCACTTGGGTGGCAAATCTCGTGCCAGTTAGAAAGAAGAACAAAGATATGAGGTTATGTGTAGATTTTAGAAATCTGAACAGAGCATCAGAAAAGGACAATTATCCTTTACCCTCATTGGATGAAGTTCTGTAGATTGTAAATGGAGCCAAAATGATGTCCTTCCTAGATGGCTTTTCAGGATACAACCAAGTGATGGTTGATAAAATTGACAGATTGAAAACCACCTTCACCACAAAGTGGGGAATATTTGCATATAGACGTATGCCATTCAGACTCATAAATGTTGGAGCTACATTAAAGCGAGCAATGGATATAGCCTTCAGGCGCTTAATAGGAAAATGTATAGTCATCTACATGGACGACTTGACAGTATTCTCCAAGGAAAGGGGGAATCATGTTGCTGATCTCAGAAGTGTACTTAAGAAATGTGAAGAGTATGGAATATGTTTGAATCCTAAGAAGTGCATATTTGGGGTGACAACAGGAAAGTTACTAGGCCACCTAATCACAGAAGATGGAATTATCATTGATCCTAACAGGGTGGAGTCTATTATGAAGTTATAACTTCCAGGAAGCAAAAAGGAACTCAAGTCTTACATTGGTAAGATAAACTTTGTGAGGAAGTTCATCAGAGGCTTTGTTGAGATTGTCAGGCCGTTAAATGCCATGTTGAAAAAAGATGCACAAATTGAGTGGACACCAGAAGCCAAAGATGCATTTGAAGATATAAAGAAAGCCATATCAGATTCTCTTGTCCTCATCAGTCTAGATTACACCAAAGATTTCTACATCTATTCATTTGCCTCAGAACATACCTCTGCAGCAGTGTTAACTCAAAGAAATAAAGAGAAAGAAGAGAAACCAATTGCTTTCATGAGCTGTCCTTTCAGGGATGCTGAATTGAGATATGTAGATGTTGAGAGACAGGCACTTGCATTAGTTAGAGCAGTAAAAAAATTTAGACATTACATACTAAGAAGCAAAGTGATTGCTGTAGTACCAGATGCAGCAGTAAAGATTTTATTGATGCAAAGTGAGCCTGGTGAAAAAAGAGCCAAATGGATTACTATATTAGAAGAGTATGATATGGAAATTACACCAATGAAGCTGGTAAGAGGACAAGCTTTGAGTCATCTGATATCTGAAATTGATCCGAACATCACTAGTCAGCAATACATTATCAATGAGAAAGACAATAAGTAGTGGTATTCAGATATCAAGCACATCCTGATCACTGGAAGATGTCCATCAAGGATGCAAGCTTCTCAGAGAAGAGCCTTAAAGATAAGATCCTAAAAGTATATGATGAAGGGAGGAACCCTATTCAAGAAGAATTATGAAGGAATATACCTGAGATGCTTAGAAAAGTCAGAAGCAAATAAGGTCCTGACAGAACTACATGACAAGTTTGGAATGGCACATGGATCGGCATTGGCCACAACACATGCAATCCTCTGAGCAGGATACTACTAGCCTACAATTTTTAAAGACACAGATGATCATGTTAAATGTTGTCATGTTTGCTAGGTTGCTACCAATAGAGAGAAATACGTTGCACAACCCTTGCAGCCAGTAATGGAAAATCGCCCATTTGCACAGTGGGGGATGGACTTCATAGGACCAATCAATCCGCCGTCCTCCTCAGGTCATAGGTATGTCTTAACAATTACTGATTATTGTACCAGATGGACTGAGGCTATTAGCAGCAAAACTTGCACTGCAGATGATGTCATTAAATTTCTGGAGAGCAATATTGTCACCAGGTATGGAACTCCTTATGCATTGGTAAGTGATAATGGTTCTGCTTTCATTTCCACCAAGTTGTCAAGTTGGGCTTTTGATCATGGGATTATACTTAAGTTTTCATCCAACTATTATTCCTAAGGGAATGGTTTAGCAGAATCCACCAACAAGAATTTACTGAATATCATAAGAAAATTGATAGAGAAGAACCCCAAGGAATGGAACTCATTTCTGAAGTATGCCTTATGGGTAGATAGAACTAGAATAAAAATTGCATTAGGAAACTCACCTTTCCAGCTAGTATATGGGGTGGATCCCATCCTCCCTGTAAACTTAAAAATTCTTACCCTGCAGTTTGCCCAAGAATACCTAGGCATAGACAATAAGCAAGAGGTCAGGTTGCTTCAGTTGATGCACCTGGAAGAAAAAAGGAGTCAAGCAATTGAACAATTTGGAAAACATCAGGCTGTTGTCAAACACTGGTTTGACAAGAGAGCCAGAATTAAAGCTTTCAGGATATCCAATTTGGTCCTGATGTGGGATAAAGCCCATTAAAAGAAAGGTGACCATGGTAAGTTTGATAAATTATGGATAGGTCCCTTTCAAATTTCCGAGATATTAGGAGACAACACTTATAGGCTTAAGAACCTGACAGGTGAGGATGTCCCATTGCCAGTCAATGGACAATTCCTCAAACATTATTTCCAAGCCTAAATGACTTCATAACAGTCATATGTATCATATTGTATATTTGTATAGTTGTTGTACAGTTTGTTTGTTTTGCTTGTTTTGTTTTGTTGGTTGGGACATTGTTCTGGTAAGTCAGGATGATGCAATTCATCAACCCAGAAAATAACAAAATTGTTAAGATTCAAGTGATGAGATCACATTTAGACATAGGTTATGATTCACTCTAATATGTATTCATAATTAGGTTTGTGATATCTTTTCATCAGGGTACCTTTTCTTGGTCAAAGTGAATCAATCACAATGAAACACCTAATAGCCTTGGGTTTGTTGAACACACAAGTATAGGTGCTAAGTGAAAAATCTAAAGGGACTCCCTTGCTACCAATACAATCTCCAACCTAAAGCTGCAAGTGACTGTACCTTGTACAAACAAGCTAACACGATGATATCAGATACAAATGTTAAGAGAAAATCAGAAAAGAAATAAAATTATGCCATCTAAGTAACTACCAGGGCTGTAGACGCCTGCTGGCAATGGGGCTCTACTTAGGGAGATTGTATAGATAACCTTGCTGGGGCTATAGACGCCTGCTGGTAGCAAGGCTCTATCCAGGTTGGCTATGAGGGATGATCTCCAACTATGTAGTTTAACACCAGTTACTTATGTTTTCAACTTGCTTACAAGATGAGGATAATTAATCATATGCACACACCTGATCCTTTGTTAGCATTGTTACCATGATGAAATTTTATCATTCAGAAGATTATGATGCCTATGCTTAGACAGAATTAGAATACTATAAAAGAATTGATCACATCACTTGAATCATTGGAATTTGTTTGTTTTCTTTGGTGGCAAGTTGTTGTGTGGTTACACAACACGCCCCATTTTGACTTGGCAAAACAGGGACCCAACTTGTTGCGTTGGCTTGTGTTGGCGGTTTGGTAAAAGTAAGTCATTTGCATCATCATGATTAACCAGGATGAGGTAAGTCACCATTATAAGGTCAGTTTGTTAAAATTCGTATTTCTTTCCTATGACCTCATAGTTTGAAAGAGTGTTAAAATTCATGCAGGTTTGCCTTTTACATCACCCTGATATTCCTCAGGATGTGAAGGTTATGAATAGTCAAAGTTTTGGTCAAACCTGATATTTGCAAGAGGAGGATCATATTTTATAACCTCAGTCATGTAAGCTTGTCTCGTCATCATCATATTTGAAACATCCCCTGATAAGTCATGCAGCTAAAATATCTAGATGTCAACTTTAAGTGTTAGTAAATCTTCCGGTCAAGCGGTCTTTTGTATCGCGAGCATCAAGTTTTCAAATGTAACCCAATATTTCTTAATATCCTCCTAACGCGAAATATCACCGTTAGCAAATATCCTGATGACATCATCCAAACCGGATAAACAAAGTAACAAACATGACGATGACATCATCATCACATTTACATTTCAACAGGGTATTTTCTAAAACATGATCATGTTCGCATAATATGACGATGACGTCATGATACATTTCCGATACAGAGAACAAATATCAGGATGACATCATCCCGATATTCCAAAGGAGAGTCATGTAAGTTTGTCTCATCATCATCATATTTGAAACATCGCCTGATACACCGAAATATCCTCCTGATGTACTAAACGTAACCAAAAGGTGCTTTTGTCACCTGATTCTTGTCGCGATAGCAATTCCAATATAAGGGAGGAGGATTATATTGAAACTCAACCCAATATTTGCGAATATCATCCTGCTCTCATGATATCTTGTCATATGGATATCCCCCGGCTCCCGTTGCCGCCATTATCATTTAATGCGCGTGGATATGGTAGGTGGTTCCTGCCGACCCCGGAACCCAACGAAACACCTGGCAAGATCCTGCATTTTCGCACAAATAATCAAGGAATATGATCTAACTTGTCAGAGTTGCCCTAAATGTACCCTAACTGCGAGGTTAAAAGGTAATTCAACCGCCATTTTCACATTTACCCTCCGATAAAATTGTTTTACAGAGCACCAGCTTTCATATCCGCATACCAGCTACTGTTGCATGATTTGAGCTCACAGACAGAAGGAAGTAGGTGATCATCGGCTGAATTCAGAGCAACTTGGCAATATACTGGTACAAAAGAAAAATCTGCATAACCAGGTAAGTGAATGAAACCCTCATCTTGTTATTATTGTTCAGGTATGATGATGCAAGTTCTAGTTTATGCATCCATATGATTAAGTAATGCCAAACAGATACAGTAGGCTTAGTGATTTATGAAGTTAATTGCAATATGTATGCATATATATTACCTGTTGTGAGATGGGATTTTTTGTTAATTGCAGGTACTCATGGCTGACAAGCGATTCATTAAGTGTCAAGAGGAATTCAGTAGGCCTATGTTCTCTTCTCAGAGGGGGGTCCTGTTCAAGTATGGATCAATTGTAGACACCCATCAGGGAAGCGCTAATCTGGAGGCTTGGTCAGCTAAGCTGAATGATGGGCATGACAAGAGTCCTGTGTTGGACGCAGTGTTTGTGTCAGGGATGTGGAATGCTGCTGGTTTTCCATACTCCATGGAATCTCCAGAGCTAGTCATAGAATGTGCCCAGAATTATAATCCTCAGATGAGGCAGGTGGTAAAGCATGGGAGGATATATGAAGACCTCTCCATCAAAGGTCTCTTCAAGACATTGGGATTACCACTGGGCAGTAAAGTTAAGAGTGTGGACCTGAAGAAGGCAGAAAAAGAGTATGAGGCCAACAAGAAATCGGCTAGAAAGAACATGTATCAATGGCGAGCAGAGAACAACACATATCCTGTGGCAGCCAAACTTCCTGTGCACATGTTCAAGTATGATTTCAGTGAGGAGTACCAATACATGATTGCACTCCTGAATAGGGTAACAGGCTAGCCTGATGCTGGTAGTTTCAGAGATTGGATGTACGGAATAATAATGATGTGTTTGTATTCAGACATCAAGCCACTATGGGGCTAGATAATAAGTGATGCTCTGCATGAGCAGCTGATGAACCTGGGAGGTCCAAATTGTGCATTTTATATGTCATCATACATTGTCTATTCTTATACTTATAAGGGTACTTTTGATGCCTTAGTTACAGATGGAAAGCTCACAAGCACGAATGCTGCATATATCTAGGATCATCATCCCCAGCTGTAGAGAACCAACTACCTCAAAGATTACAAACTGGTCAATGATGCATTCTCTATGCATCTGGTAAGGACCATGGAAGAGGATAGAACAAAAAGATTGAGCATGGAAGCTCAAGAAGTAGTCTACAGGCATGGAGCCTGGTACATACAGTTTGCAACATTTTCTTACATAAGGGTTGAAGGTTTTGGGGAACATCCCCTCATGCTGCCGAGGTATCCTACCGATGCAGTAGTACTAATGGAGTTTATCAGGCAGGGCTCCGTGATGATAAAAATGTACAAGGATGCCAAGAAGCTGCCACCAATTTTGTTCCCACTCAGCATTGGCAACTATATGTGCCCTGATTCTGACAATATAAAGAAGGTGATGGTCACCCTAAATAAAATGAATCTGTAGCCTTTCCCACTAACAAGACCATATGATCCTTACGGCAGGATACAAAAGATACTAGGAAAGCCTATTCATCAGAGGCACCTAGAGGATTTTTGGGCTGACTGTGAAGATGAGGTAGAAGCCAGAAGAAGAAGGTATCAGAGGTTGACTCTGAACCAAATTAGAACTTTTGATTGCATCTCCCTTCCCCAACAATTGAAGAACGATGACAGCAGGATAATTGCAGATGAATATGAACAAAAGAAGATATATAATGACACTATCTCTGCACCTAACCTCACCATGCAGGAAGACATATCTTTGGACCCATTCATTACCCGGACCATACAACTAACTCAAGCTTGGGTTGATGATCAGGTGGAGGCATTGAAAAAGAAAGGTGTTGCCATTATGATGGACAACAAGAAAAAGGGGCAAGATATTCTTGGGGATGTATATGATGACTTCCTGATTGAGAAGAGGAAGACTAAGGGGGATAACTACCTCCACCACAACAAAGGAGCAAAAGACCCCCAAGGGGCAAGAAGGTGGATAAACAGCCCAAAGGGATTATAATTGATAGGGCAATATTTAAAACTGAAGAGGCAGCTGGATCAGGATCAGAGTCAAAATCCCCTCCAAAGAAAGAAAAGCCCAAAAAGAGTAAGACAGCAGAGGCTAGAATCACTGAGACCCTGGAAGTGGGTCAATCCTCAAAGAAACCTGGAGAAGAGAATATCCTCATGGAGGAAGAGCCTGAAGAAGAAGAGGCTCCATTGATAATAAAAAGAAAGAGGAGAGCTCCACAGGTATTGGTGTCCACCACACCTAAGAAACAAAGAACCTCCATGAGAGGTGGAATAATCCAACCCCCTATACTAGTACAAGGGGTAGGTAGTGAAGTGCCAAAGGAACTTCAACATAATGTTCCACTTCCTACCATTGTCAAGTTCAAAACTGAACTTGCAGAAGAACAAATGAAAGAAGCCTCTCAGACACAAGCAGAAGGACATGTCTCGCTTGATGAGACAATAAATTTGTCTGATGATGAGGTGGTGCAAGATGTGGCTGCACAGAAGATGGAGACACTTGTTGATGATATAAGTATGACTCCTCACAAGCCTCCACCAGTTCAAACTATGCTTGAGGAGATGAAACAAGCAAAAGAAGAGCAAGAAAAGAGCCCAGAGCAAGTAGCTCAAAAAATAGGGCTGGAAGCATTAATCACAGAGGCGACAAGTCTTGTAGTGGTAGACCTCACAGAGAAACATGATGCAAGTCCTGAACAGCCCGCAGGATCACCTGACAAAGGGCACCCGACAGAGGAGATAGAGATGGCAGAGTCAGAGGGCCATGCTCTTGAATTAGGCCAACAAAGCCCACAGGATACATCAGCGGAACCTGCTATAGTAGAGGTTCAAGAAATAAAGGCTGATGAAAAGAAGGAAACACTAGAGGATCCAACTGCTAAGACACAGGAGGTTGACAGTGCAGGCCAGGAACAAATAATGGCCGCAAAACAAATACCATCACCTCAAGCAGAATCCCCAGTATCTAGTGCATTAGATGAACAACAAGGGGAAGAAATAAAAACAGATGAAGTAATGATGGAGAAAGATCATGATCAGCATGATCTACATACAGATACACCACCGGGTTCCCCGCACCAAGAGGATGCTCCTCTGGAGAAAGAGATTCCTCAATAGGAGGATGTACCACAGGATCAACAGCAAAGCGAGCATCAAGAGGAAGAAAAGGAAAAATCACCATCTCCACAACATCTGTTGATAGAAAAGGGAGATACAGGCGAACATCATCATGATGCTGAAAAACATGATCAGGTGCCTCCATGGTTAGCAAAAGAAGTAAATATTGAGGAAGAGCTTGAAATTCAGGAATTCGATGTCTCCACCTTGTTCTCCGCAGATATAATGAAACCCAGGAGGAAGGCCAGAATTACATCAGCCATCAAGAGAGATCCGGCAACCGGTAGAAGGACCGAACAAATTGCCATACCTGCGCTGGAGAAAGAAAAAGGTAAAATCACTGTAGATGAATTTCAATTGAGCATAGTAGATTTGGGCTTTGCCAATGAGGACCAGGAAGGTCAGGAGGGCAAAGATATTATTGACTCTCTAATTCGAAAGGTGAAAAGAGAGAAGGAGAAGAATAAGCAACACAAAGAGCACATTGCTTAGTTGCATGCCTACATCAAAGGGCTGACTAATCCTGATGATACCACAACTGAACATGTAGTCCCATTGGTTGCCATTTCTCAGGAGGAGGTAAATAAATTGGACCTCATCAAGCATGAGGCATCAGTAATAAGAAAATGGATGTCATCCGCATTGGATGATGCTGTAGAAATAATGAAGGCCTCTTTGAAGAGGTGGAGCATTCTAAGTGACTCCAAGACCAAGGTAGATAAATTGCAAATGCAGACTGGGAAAAGGTCTTATAAACTGGAAAGGGTCTTGAGCCTTTTGAGAGAAATAAAGGGGATAAATCCTCAACTGCTTATTAGTAAGAAGGTATTGAATAATAATACCACCTTGTTGGTGGACATCTGGTACAAGGACATTCAGTTTGAGTGCGGAGTCCTCAAAAGATGCAATAATAAGCTGAGAGATATTTGCATGAGGCTACGTGATTTAATGGCTGAAGCGGTAGTGATATTAGAAACATTGGAAGGCAAGGTGGAAGGTAAAATAGAAAATCAAGATGAGGAGTCTGCCATCAAAGCTGTATACAGTAATTTCCAATTAGAAATAGATGGTCCATCTGTCCACTTGACAGAAGAACTGATAGATAAAATAATGAGGATCAAAGTCCAGATGGAGAAATATAATAAAACACTACAGGATAGGAAAAATAAGCTGGATAACAGCAGAGACAAATATGAAGCACATAAGCACGCCATCATCAAAGCAAAAACTCAAGATGGCAGAGGAATAGATCAGGTTGTGCATTCATATGAACAGATCCGGAGCAGTATGCAGCCCCATATGCAGCATCATCATCATGAGGATAGTGAAAGTTCAGGAAGTGAAGCGCATGATGATAATCCGCATGAATCAGCCGAGGAGCATGATGAAGATACATCATGAAGGGGATATGGGCATAAGTAATGTAGATAGTTGCCAGCTGGCAACTTGTGCCATTTTGTAAAGGTTGACAAAGTCAAGTGAATCATGACCGTAGATTTGTATTGATAAATCAAGATTGTAGATCCTTTTGTAATGGATTCCTCACCTTATTCTATAAAAGGTGGTGGAATGCCTTATTGTAGACATTCAAAACTTAATTGAAATCTATTTGCTGAAGTATTCAGGGCTCATTTCAAAGCTATTGTATATATACATGTCTTTTGCATACTTAATAAAAGAGAAGAGTATTTCGATTACAAATCTTAGTAAATCTTGAGTAATCTGTGTCTGAATTCTGGATATGTGCTTTGATTTGCTGCGTCCCTCGGAGTGCTCATCATGTTGCATGTATTGTTTTCATTCATCATCCTTTGAAGTTTGCATTAACTGTATCTAGCTATGGAATATCCTGGTGAACATATGGTTTGATTTCTTCTCCTCATGACAGTATCGAGTATGTATGTGGATCAATAGCTAAAGGTTCAACTTTTAATTGTAGCATTCCTTTTAGTTTCTTTCAATTTCAGAGCATTTCACTATCACAATTGCAAATAACTGATAATCCTAAGCAAATAACACAAAATATGCAGACATCTCGTAGGTAATCACAAATATTTAGCATATTTGAACCCAAAGCATGCACAATTGAAAATATCATGCAAAGTTTGAAGTATTACTGCATCATTCAATCAAATAGCTGTATAATATGACTCCTCTATAAGAATCTTTGCAGAAGTGGTGTCATGATGATGAACTTCCACGTAAGGCACCCAAAATGGAAACAGCAACTCACATTAACCTCTGAGTAACTTCAGATGATTAAGACCTAATCACTGGAGACTTGGGATCCTGAATTCTTTGAATTCATAGTATCTTTCAAGACAAATAAATGTTAATATGTACTTTTATTCTATGTTTGTTTGTGACTAACATCATGATCAACATAAATTGGCACTAGAAGGAGGGCCTGATCCGGAAGACCACGCTCATCATCATGATTTTCAGGTCTGACAATGAAGGGAGTAAGGTAACCTCAGATCGTCTATGAATTTCAAATATTACGCAAATATTTACTGTAAAAGGCTTGTATATGCTCATTCTGTGTAAAGATTTCCAGATCTCACATAAATATTGCAAGCTTTACAGTAGATCATTCTGAATTCACTAATGACAGCCAAAGATACGTAAATTTGTTCAAGCTTTGAAGAATTTAGGTCTTAGAAACTTGAGATCTTGTGCTAGGAGTCATTATACCCCAAATATCCTTTTATATTTGCAGTATCTTTGCAAATATTTCATAAATATCCAGTCTAATCAGCCATCTGACCGCAAATATCACCTCATCCGGTGAAATTTAGCCAATATTTGCAAAGTTTCAGCCAAATTGCCTCAAAATTGAGAAGTCCTGGCTCACAGGGTAAATACCAGGTCTAGACCTAGTGGAATTTTCAAAGAATTGCATGTTAGAGGTTTCAGACCTAGGACTGTAGACATTCATCATACTCCAGGGGCTAGTGTGTCAAGAGCTTCACCAGAACCTCCTCCTGTAACTCCTATTGGTTTAAAAATACCTTTTGGGATATCTGTCACACCTCCAGTTCAGCCTTCGTGTGTACCTTTAGTTCAACCCCAGCTAGCTGCACGACCAGCTCAACCTCCTCTGGTTGCAATGTCTTTCTTTGCAGCGGAGTCACCTTTGACCTTTACTGCATATCATGAGTTACCAAAGAATCTGGACAAACTTTGTCCAAAATATCATCCTTATCAAGATGCTGATGATCATATCAGGACATTTAAGGAAGCTTGCTGCAGAGCCAAAATAGAACATCAAGATGTGGTGTGCAGATTATTTCCTTTTTCCTTAGGGGAAGAGGCTTATAATTGGTTTATTAGTCTTGGCCAAGCCTCTGTTTGTTCATAGGCTATCTTAGAGAAAGCCTTTCTTGACAGGTTCAAGGTCCCTATTGATCCATCTATGAATTACCATATGTTTGCTACAATCAAAAGATTTGAGAATGAACCTATTGCTAATTTCAATGCTAGGTTCTAGAGAATGTTGTCCAAGTTAGTTGCCCCATATGTAGTAGCTGATGCTTCTGCTAGGAGTATCTATTATTTAGCCCTAGATCCATTAACTTCCATGTTCATTAGGAGAACACATCCTGAGATCACTACATTGACAGGAGCTTTTCAAGAAGCTATCAAAGTAAATCAGCAGTTGATACCTGCTCCTACTCCAAATATAGTATTCCCTAACTTGCCTGGCATACAGTCACAATATCCTGCATCATATCCTGCAACATATCCTCCATAATATCCTAATGGAGCATTGATACCCCCAGCAGTCATGCCTGCACCTTTGCAAGTACCTCCACTGAGCATCATGCCCCCTCCTAATGGAAATTGCCAATTACCACAATAGCCTGCACATGCTCAGACACCTCAAGGTACTGATCTATCCAGCAATAACCATGGGTCCTCTTTCTTCAAGCCTCAGACTGAAAATGTAGTGGCCAAAGCTCAAGAAGAAAATGAGGAAATCAAAGAAATTTCTGCTTAATTGAGAAAACTCACCACAGAGGTGACACATTTGAGAAATCAAGGGTTTTATTCCTAGTTAAGTTAGAATAGAAATTATTCCAATGACAGACTAAATTATCCTGACAGAGGATACAATAACAACAGTAATTTTAATAACAGTGGTGGAAATAACAGTAATCCTCAGAGACAACCCAAAATATGGAACTCTAGGCCCAATAACGGCTCATTACCATCACCCATAGACAATCAACCTCCTGGTGAAGCCAAACAGACTACTAGAGTCAATCTTGCTGAAGTAGCCCTTACTAATTAGTGTAGGATCCACAATACTAATGTACATGCAGAGTTAGACTGTCCACAATTTAGAATTAATGCTAGCATCTTTCAGACTGAAGTGTCTAATACTTCTGGAAATCCACCTCATGCAGAGGGAAATGAGATTGTTCCTTGTGGATATGACTCAGCTTTCGTGCTAGAAGCGTACACTAATCAACCTCATCAGAGTCACAACCAGGTATGTGAGGAGTCTGCCTTAACTTTTGAAACAAATTATATTTTCCCCTTTGAGGACGAAAATGAGCCTGCAAGAGAACATGAGGACATACATGCATATCAGTAGCAATATCTTGGTAAGCATAGTTATAACTTGAGGAGTAATGCCAACAAACCTGCTAGTCCATTGACATCATCCCTACCTCCAAATAATTTCAACACACCTCCTGATCCTAAAGCTAGTAATAACCCTGGATTCCCCAAGGTAAATGCTCAATACTTGTCACCTCAGAACACAGGATCAAAGATTGCAAATGCACCTCATGAATCTGACAAGTTTGTTAGCTATCTGGCTGATGAAATGAAGAAAATTAAGATCAGCCTGTCCCTGTCTGAGTTACTGAAAACTCCTGCCATCAAAAAAGCATTCATGAAGTCATTAGATGATCCTGCTCCTAAAGAGGATAGTCATTTTTCAAGTCAATTTAGTGGCAAAGATCATGCTGCTAAGGATAATATTATCAAGCCTAAAGTGTCAGCTACAGTCCAAGCTGCTGAAACCTCCCACATGACCTTGTATAGAGATAAAACTGAATCACCCCCATTCCTCCTCACCATAAGAATGTTCAGCAAGAACCTGCACAACTGTCTGGTTGATTCAAGGGCCTCCACGAATAATATGCCCCTATCAATATGTAACACTTTAGGACTACATCCTGCTAAATCCCTAAAGAAGGTGACACAATTAGACAAAATAGAGGTAAGCATAGTAGGAGAGTTAACTCACATCCACATGCAACTAGCATCTAATCCTAGGATCTAGTATTACATTGGTATTTAGGTAGTTGACATACCTGATACTTGTGGGATGTTGCTTAGCCAAGACTAGTCCAAGACGCTCAATTAATATATGTCCATAGATTTCAGTCACATGTGGTTACCATGGAAGGGTATACCTAATCAGATCAGGATTGACACTGAGCCTAGAATGAAACATATGATCACTGAATACATTTAAACAAATGAGATCCTGTACGTAGACGTAGAACCTAGAGTTTACTGCATCAGGCCACAAACGGTCAAAATAGAAGAGATCCTGATGCTTGATCTGCATCATCATCATGATAATGATCATCAGGAGGATATACCAGTTGAACAACATGATAATAGTCCTGATAATGAGAATGAAATAGATCACTTCAGAGACTTTGAGATGCATCTGTCTAATCAAGTAAAACGTTGTCAATTATTAACTATACCTGCTAATAATATTTTGATTGATGGATGGTGCATATTACACGATGAAGCACATTCAGAAAAGACTTGTGAAACATGCTTAGATATGATGATGCTGGAGTAGACATATAGTGAGGCGTCATCATCATGTTCTGAGGTAAATGCTACATCTGATGATGATGACGATGACACTAATTCTTATTTGTCTTCTGCAGGAACAGAGGAGCTGACATATCATGATGAAGATCATATCTTGGAAACAGAAGAAGTTGTGGTGTCTGATCAGATAAATGATATGAGGAAAGAAAAGATCACCCCTGGGAGTGATTGCTTTATGGAACCAGATTATGAATTGTCTGATGAAGACAAAGGTAGTGACCTGACTAAGTTCGAAGAATTTCTAATAAAAGAAATAGAGAAGATGACATGACAACATAAATCTCCCCAGGAGGTTTTAATTAAGGATTGGTGTAGATTGCACGAAGCACCTCACTCAGAAACAACTTGTGCATTATGTTTACATATTCTGAAAAAGCATGCAGCTGCAGATTCAGAAGATCATCCTCCTATTGAAATAAAAGAGAAAATACAAAAGCCATCAGGCTCACGAGAAAAAGGAAAGAAGAAACTTGAGGATGATGATGCTCCTAAGTTAAAATGGATATCAGGTGAAGCAGTAGCCAGGGCTGCAAAGAAAAAAGAAAGTTCAGCTAAATGTCCTACTGAAGATAAACCTTGGATCTTGAGGTTTGATGGGTCCAAATCCAAGCAGGGTGCTGGGGTAGGAATTGATCTAATTGATCCAACTGGAAAATCCTACTTAGCAGCCTATAGACTACAGTTCCCCTGCACTAACAATGTAGCAGAGTATGAGGCTCTAATTCATGGGATACTATTTGCTCATAAGAAGAAAGTAAAGATCTTGCATGTCTTCGGAGATTCAGAACTAGTTGTGAGGCAAGTAAGAGGAATTTACTCGTGTAACTACAGAAAGCTATCCAATTACAAACATCATGTGTGGGACCTGATTGAGGACTTTGACACCTTTAATATCACTCATGTACCAAGAGAATAAAACCATAGGGTAGATGCATTTGCCCAAGCTGTCAGTACATTGGAGCCACTGTCTATATCTGGTCTAAAAAGATTTTCAGTAGAACTGGTGTTAGTACCTTCAGTACCTGATAATGTGACTAACCTCCAGGTGTTTGATGATGATCAGCACATTCCGAACTTCATTTCAAATAGAGACATATTTGAAGCTCAGATTATAGATGAGAATGGTATGGAAGATCATGTCTGGGAAGAAGATGAGATATTAGAGCTGCCTAGCAACAGGATTCCCAAAGGTATGATTGAATTAGAAAGAGCTTTTGATTTGGATAATATGCTTAAACAGAAGGATCTGCCCAAGGCAGATGGAGATCAGTATTCACAAGTGAATATCAGACAAGCTAATGACAAGAAAAATGTGTTGTTGGGTAAGGTTTGCACACCAGAAGAGTTAGAAGGAATAACTCAGGCCCTCAAGGATTACATACATGTAATTGCATGGACTTATGATGAGCTGAAGACATATGACACCTCTGTCATAACTCATACTATACCTCTCAAGCCAGATGCTAAACCTTTCAGACAGAAGCAAAGGCTAGTCAATGCCTTGCTCGAACCAATAATTCTCAAAGAAGTCAAGAAATTATTAAACGCCAGGATAATATTTCATGTGAGGCATTCCACTTGGATGGCAAATCTCGTGTTAGTTAGAAAGAAGAATGGAGATATGAGGTTATGTGTAGATTTCAGAAATCTGAACAGAGCATCAGAAAAGGACAATTATCCTTTACCCTCATTAGATGAAGTTCTGCAGATTGTAAATGGAGCCAAAATGATGTCCTTCCTAGATGGATTTTCAGGATACAACCAAGTGATGGTTGATAAAATTGACAGATTGAAAACCGCTTTCACCACAAAGTGGGGGATATTTGCATATAGACGTATGCCATTTGGACTCATAAATGCTGGAGCAACATTCTAGCGAGCAATGGATATAGCCTTTAGGGGCTTAATAGGAAAATGTATAGTCATCTACATGGACAACTTGACAGTATTCTCCAAGGAAAGGGGGAATCATGTTGCTGATCTTAGAAGTGTACTGAAGAAATGTGAAGAGTATGGAATATCTTTGAATCCTAAGAAGTGCATATTTGGGGTGACAACAGGAAAGTTACTAGGCTCCCTAATCACAGAAGATGGAATTATTATTGATCCTAACAGAGTGGAGTCTATTATGAAGTTACAACTTCCAAGAAGCAAAAAGGAACTCAAGTCTTACTTTGGTAAGATAAACTTTGTGAGGAAGTTCATCACAGGCTTTGCTGAGATTGTCAGGCCGTTAAATGCCATGTTGAAAAAAGATGCACAAATTGAGTGGACACCAGAAGCCAAAGCTGCATTTGAAGATATAAAGAAAGCCATATCAGATGCTCCTATCCTCATCAGTCCAGATTACACCAAAGATTTCTACATCTATTCATTTGCCTCAGAACATACCTCTACAGCAGTGTTAAAGAAATAAAGAGAAAGAAGAGAAACCAATTGCTTTCATGAGCTGTCCTTTCAGGGATGCTGAATTGAGATATGTAGATATTGAGAGACAGGCACTTGCATTAGTCAGAGCAGTAAAAAAATTTAGACATTACATACTAAGAAGCAAAGTGATTGCTGTAGTACCAGATGCAGCAGTAAAGATGCTATTGATGCAAAGTGAGCCTGGTGAAAAAAGAGCCAAATAGATTACTGTATTACAAGAGTATGATATGGTAATTACACCAATGAAGCTGGTAAGAGGACAAGCTTTGACTCAGATGATATCTGAAATTGATCCGAACATCACTAGTCAGTAATACGTTATCAATGAGAAAGACAATAAGGAGTGGTATTCAGATATCAGGCACATCCTGATCACTGGAAGATGTCCATCAAGGATGCAAGCTTCTCAGAGAAGAGCCTTAAAGATAAGATCCCAAAAGTATATGATGAAGGGAGGAACCCTATTCAAGAAGAATTATGAAGGAATATACCTGCGATGCTTAGAAAAGTCAGAAGCAAATAAGGTCCTGACAAAACTACATGACAAGTTTGGAACAGCACATGGATCAGCATTGGCCACAACACATGCAATCCTCCGAGCAAGATACTACTGGCCTACAATTTTTAAAGACACAGCTGATCATGTTAAATGTTGTCATGTTTGCCAGGGTGCTGCCAATAGAGAGAAATACGTTGCACAACCCTTGCAGCTAGTAATGGAAAATCACCCATTTGCACAGTGGGGCATGGACTTCATAGGACCAATCAATCCGCCATCCTCCTCAGGTCATAGGTATGTCTTAACAATTACTGATTATTGTACCAGATGGACTGAGGCTATTAGCAGCAAAACTTGTACTGCAGGTGATGTCATTAAATTTTTGGAGAGCAACATTGTCACCAGGTATGGAACTCCTTATGCATTGGTAAGCGATAATGGTTCTGCTTTCATTTCCACCAAGTTGTCAAGTTGGGCTTTTGATCATGGGATTATACTTAAGTTTTCATCCAACTATTATCCCCAAGGGAATGGTTTGGCAGAATCCACCAACAAGAATTTACTGAATATCATAAGAAAACTGATAGAGAAGAACCCCAGGGAATGGAACTCATTTCAGAAGTATGCCTTATGGGTAGATAGAACTAGAATAAAAATTGCATTAGGAAACTCACCTTTCCAGCTAGTATATGGGGTGGATCCCATCCTCCCTGTAAACTTAAAAATTCCTACCCTGCAGTTTGCCCAAGAATACCTAGGCATAGATAATAAGCAAGAGGTCAGGTTGCTTCAGTTGATGCACCTGGAAGAAAAAAGGAGTCAAGTAATTGACCAGTTTGCAAAACATCAGGCTGTTGTCAAACGCTGGTTTGACAAGAGAGCCATAATTAAAGCTTTCAGGATATCTGATTTGGTCCTGATGTGGGATAAAGCCCATGAAAAGAAAGGTGACCATGGTAAGTTTGATAAATTATGGATAGGTCCTTTTCAAATTTCTGAGATATTAGGAGATAGCACTTATAGGCTTAAGAACCTGACAGGTGAGGATGTCCCATTGCCAGTCAATGGACAATTCCTCAAACATTATTTCCAAGCCTAAATGACTTCATAACAGTCATATGTATCATATTGTATATTTGTATAGTTGTTGTACAGTTTGTTTGTTTTGCTTGTTTTGTTTTGTTGGTTGGGACATTGTTCTGGTAAGTCAAAATGATGCACTTCATCACCCCAGAAAATAACAAAATTGTTAAGATTCAAGCGATGAGATCACATTTAGACATATGTTATGATTCACTCTAATATGTATTCATAATCAGGTTTGTCATATCTTTTCATCAGGGTGCCTTTTCTTGGTCAAAGTGAATCAATCACAATGAAACACCTAACAGCCTTGGGTTTGTTGAACACACAAGTATAGGTGCTAAGTGAAAAATCTAAAGGGACTCCCTTGCTACCAATACAATCTCCAACCTAAAGCTGCAAGTGACTGTACCTTGTAGAAACGAGCTAACACGATGATATTAGATACAAATGTTAAGAGAAAATCAAAAAAGAAATAAAATTAGGCCATCTAAGTAACTCTACTGGGGCTATAGACGCCTGCTGGCAGTAGGGCTCTACTTAGGGAGATTGTATAGATAACCTTGTCGGGGCTATAGATGCCTGCTGGCAGCAAGGCTCTATCCAGGTTGGCTATGAGGGATGATATCCAACTATGTAGTTTAAGACCAGTTACTTATGTTTTCAACTTGCTTTCAAGATGAGGATAATTAATCATATGCACACACCTGATCCTTTGTTAGCATTGTTACCATGATGAAATTTTATCATTTAGAAGATTATGATGCCTATGCTTAGACGGAATTAGAATACTATAGAAGAATGTGATCACATCACTTGAATCATTGGAATTTGTTTGTTTTCTTTGGTGGCAAGTTGTTTTGTGGTTACACAACACGCCCCATTTTGACTTGGCAAAACAGGGACCCAACTTGTTGGGTTGGCTTGTGTTGGCAGTTTGGTAAAAGTAAGTCATTTGCATCATCATGATTAACCAGGATGAGGTAAGTCACCATTATAAGGTTAGTTTGTTAAAATTTGTATTTCTTTCCTATGACCTCATAGTTTGAAAGAGTGTTAAAATTCATGCAAGTTTTCCTTTTACATCACCCTGATATTCCTCAGGATGTGAAAGTTATGAACAGTCAAAGTTTTGGTCAAACCTGATATTTGCAAGAGGAGGATCATATTTTATAACCTTAGTCATGTAAGTTTGTCTCGTCATCATCATATTTGAAACATCCCCCGATAAGTCATGCAGCTAAAATATCCAGACATCAACTTTAAGTGTTAGTAAATCTTCCGGTCAAGCGGTATTTTGTATCGCGAGCGTCAGGTTTTCGAATGTAACCCGATATTTCTTAATATCCTCCTGACGTGAAATATCACCCTTAGCAAATATCCTGATGACTTCATCCAAACTGGATAAACGAAGAAACAAACATGACGATGACATCATCATCACATTTACATTTCGACAGGATATTTTCTAAAACATAATCATGTTCGCATAATATGACGATGACGTCATGATACATTTCCGATACAAAGAACAAATATCAGGATGACATCATCCTGATATTCCAAAGGAGAGTTATGTAAGTTTGTCTCATCATCATCATATTTGAAACATCACCCGATACACCGAAATATCCTCCTGATGTACTAAACGTAACCAAAAGGTGCTTTTGTCACCTGATTCTTGTCGCGATAGCAATTCCAATATAAGGGAGGAGGATGATATTGAAACTTGACCCGATATTTGGGAATATCATCCTGCTCTCATGATATCCTGTCATATGGATATCCCCTAGCTCCCATTGCCACCATTATCATTTAATGCGCGCGGACATGGTAGGTGGTTCCCGCCGACCCTAGAACCCAATGAAACACCTGGCGAGATCCTGCGTTTTCACATGAATAATCAAGGAATATGATCTAACTTGTCAGAGTTGCCCTAAATGTACCCTAACTGCGAGGTTAAAAGGTAATTCAACCGCCATTTTCACATTTACCCTACGATAAAATTGTTTTACAGAGCACCAGCTTTCATATCCGCATACCAGCTATTGTTGCACGATTTGAGCTCACAAACAGAAGGAAGTAGGTGATCATCAGCTAAATTCAGAGCGACTTGGCAATATACTGGTACAAAAGAGAAATTTGCATAACCAGGTAAGTGAATGAAACCCTCATCATGTTATTATTGTTTAGGTATGATGGTGCAAGTTCTGGTTTATGCATCCATATGATTAAGTAATGCCGAACAGATACAGTAGGCTTAGTGATTTATGAAGTTAATTGCAATATGTACGCATATATATACCTATTGTGAGATGGGATTTTTTGTTAATTGCAGGTACTCATGGCTGACAAGCAATTCGTTAAGTGTCAAGAGGAATTTAGTAGGCCTATGTTCTCTTCTCAGAGGGGGGTCCTGTTCAAGTATGGAGCAATTGCAGACACCCATCAGGGAAGCACTAATCTGGAGGCCTGGTCAGCTAAGCTGAATGATGGGCATGACAAGAGTCCTGTGCTGGACGTGGTGTTTGTGTCAGGGATGTGGAATGCTACCAGTTTTCCATACTCCACGGAATCTCCAGAGCTGGTCATAGAATGTGCCCGGAATTATAATCCTTAGACGAGGCAGGTGGTAAAGCATGGGAGGATATATGAAGACCTCTCCATCAAAGGTCTCTCCCAGACATTGGGATTACCGCTGGACAGTAAAGTTAAGAGTGTGGACCTGAAGAAGGCAGAAAAAGAGTATGCGGCCAACAAGAAATCAGCCAGAAAGAACATGTATCAATGGCGAGCAGAGAACAGCACATATCCTGCGGCAACCAAACTTCCTATGCACATGTTCAAGTATGATTTCAGTGAGGAGTACCAATACATGATTGCACTCCTGAATAGGGTAACAAGCCAGCCTGATGCTGGTAGTTTTAGAGATTGGATGTACGGAATAATAATGATGTGTTTGTATTTAGACATCAAGCCACTATGGGGCTAGATAATAAGTGATGTTCTACATAAGCAGCTGATGAACTTGGGAGGTTCAAATTGTGCATTTATATGTCGTCATACATTGTCTATTCTTGTGCTTATAAGGGTACTTTTGATGCCTTAGTTATAGATGTAAAGCTCACAGGAACAAATGCTACATATATCTGGGATCATCATCCCCATCTGTAGAGAACCAACTACCTCAAAGATTACAAACTGGTCAATGATGCATTCTCTATGCATCTGGTAAGGACCATGGAAGAGGACAGAACAAAAAGATTAAGCATGGAAGCTCAAGAAGTAGTCTATAGGCATGGGGCCTGGTACATACAATTTGCAACCTTTTCTTACATAAGGGTTGAAGGTTTTGAGGAACATCCCCTCATGCTGCCGAGGTATCCTACTGATGCAGTAGTACTAATCGAGTTTATCAGGCAGGGCTCCGTGATGATAAAAATGTACAAGGATGCTAAGAAGCTGCCACCAATTTTGTTCCTAGTCAGCATTGGCAACTATATGTGCCCTGATTCTAACAATATAAAGAAGGTGATGGTCACCCTAAATAAAATGAATCTACAGCCTTTCCCACTAACAAGACCATATGATGCTTACGGCAGGATACAGAAGATACTAGGAAAGCCTATTCATCAGAGGCACCTGGAGGATTTTTGGGCTAACTGTGAAGATGAGGCAGAAGCTAGAAGAAGAAGGTATCAGAGGTTGACTCTAAACAAAATTAGAACTTTTGATTGCATCTCCCTTCCCCAACAATTGAAGAACGATGACGGCAGGATAATTGCAGATGAATATGAACAAAAGAAGATATATAATGACACTATCTCTACACCTGACCTCACCATGCAGGAAGACATATATTTGGACCCATTCATTGCCTGGACCATACAACTAACTCAAGCTTGGGTTGATGATCAGGTGGAGGCATTGAAAAAGAAAGGTGTTGCCATTACGATGGACAATAAGAAAAAGGGGCAAGATATTCCTGGGGATGTATATGATGACTTCCTAATTGAGAAGAGGAAGACTAAGGGGGATAAGCTACCTCCACCACAACAAGAGAGCAAAAGACCCCCAAGGGGCAAGAAGGTGGATAAACAGCCCAAAGGGATTATAATTGACAGGGCAGTATTTACAGCTGAAGAGGCAGCTGGATCAGGATCAGAGTCAGAATCCCATCCAAAGAAAGAAAAGCCCAAAAAGAGTAAGACAGCAGAGGCTGGAATCACTGAGACCCTGGAAGTGGGTCAATCCTCAAAGAAACCTGGAGAAGAGGATATCCTCATGGAGGAAGAGCTTGAAGAAGAAGAGGCTCCATTAATAATAAAAAGAAAGAGGAGAGCTCCACAGGTGTTGGTGTCCACCACACCTAAGAAACAAAGAACCTCCATGAAAGGTGGAATAACCCAACCCCCTACACTAGTACAAGGGGTAGGTAGTGAAGTGCCAAAGGAACTTCAACATAATGTTCCACTTCCTACCATCGTCAAGTTCAAAACTGAACTTGCAGAAGAACAAATGAAAGAATCCTCTCAGACACGAGCAGAAGGACATGTCTCACTTGATGAGACAATAAATTTGTCTGATGATGAGGTGGTGTAGGATGTGGCTGCACAGAAGATGGAGACACTTGTTGATGATATAAGTATGACTCCTCACAAGCCTCCACCAGTTCAAATTGTGCTTGAGGAGATGAAACAAGCAGAAGAAGAGCAAGAAAAGAGCCCAGAGCAGGTAGCTCAAGAAATAGGGCTGGAAGCATTAATCACAGAGGTGACAAGTCCTATAGTGGTAGGCCTGACAGAGAAATAGGATGCAAGTCCTAAACAGCCAGCAGGATCACCTGACAAAGGGCACCCAGCAGAGGAGATAGAGATGGCAGAGTCAGAGGGCCATGCTCTTGAATTAGGCCAACAAAGCCCACAGGATACATCAGCGGAACCTGCTATAGTAGAGGTTCAAGAAATAAAGGGTGATGAAAAGAAGGAAGCACTAGAGGATCCAACTGCTAAGACACAGGAGGTTGATAGTGCAGGCCAGGAACAAATAATGGCCGCAAAACAAATACCATCACCTCAAGCAGAATCCCCAGTATCTAGTGCATTAGATGAAGAACAAGGGGAAGAAATAAAAACAGATGAAGTAATGATGGAGAAAGATCATGATCAGCATGATCTACATACAGATACACCACCGGGTTCCCCGCACCAAGAGGATGTCCATCTAGTTTGCAAATGAAACACTAAAGATGCTTATATATATATATATATATATATGTGCAATTACAAATATTTCTACTAAGAATTTTGTAATTCAAACTTGAGATGTTGGTATAGGACCAAAATAACATTCATAAAACTAACATTTAAATTTAGGGCAGACCCAAAATAGGGAAGGACTAGGGTGTTAGCGGCCAAGTCCACCCTCTAATTTTTATTTAGGGATCATCAAAATAGCACCCCCTAGGTCCTATTTGTCATAAGACTTCAAGGTTTTCTCATCAGGATTCAGAGTTATCTTTCAAGATGCTCTAAATGCATTCTAAGGACCCTAGAGCTAAACCTTAAGAGGGAAAAGCCCCCAAAGTGACATTTTCTGACATAATATTTAGTCCCCACTTTAATGTATGTATAAATGCAAGGCCAATACATGCATTAAAGCAAGGTCAATAAACACAGCAAACGTGCCAAGCACGCTAAAGAGATGCCAAACACATTGAAGATAGTAATAGGCACACAAGACATGGAGAGGACAATTGTAGTCATGCAAAACACAAAGAAGACGACATTGAAGACATGCAAAGCAAAATGAATATAGTACATGCAGTGATTATTTTGTTTTTCATTTTCTCATATCTAAAATGCAAATGCAAGTACAAGGAACGTAAACACACAATCCAAACGTAGGAGGATCTCATCGCCACTATTCTTGAAACTGCATAAGGGGCAACAGACACACCAAACAAATCTCAAAGTGTAGGAGGCACTCATCGTCACCAATCTTTAAACTACACTTGAGAACAAACATGCCATATAAATCCCAAAGCATAGGAGGAGCTCATCACCACTGGTCTTGAAACTATACTTGGGAACAAACATGCCATACACACACACATGGAAGACACAGAGAAAACATGGCAAACAAGTGATGGAAGAAACCTATTGGTAGGTTCAAAACCATCTCGGGCACATTACAAGCACACACCGATGATTGCACTTTACCACAAAAATCACTGAAGACATGCTTAAGGGTTACGTTAGTCTCAGATCTACTCCCTACCTACTCAGAGGACTTTTAGAAAGTAACAGGATGCACAATCTCCTTGAGAAATACACCATCCCTACCACTATAGAGGGCTTAAATGATTGTAGTATAGAAAAGAAAGATGTGCACTCGCTCAGAGATACAACATCCCGCCTCCATAGAGGGCTTCAAACATGCTTTGTTAGTACCAAAATCATCATACATCTTACCTTATATATGCCCCCACCTTAAGGTGGTTGATATCGTGTACCTATATCAAGCACATTAAGATAGGAAGAAAACACACAAGGAAACACGAGCTCTCGCAAAGGCCATGCCCCCTAGAGGTGATATGTAATTTATAATTGCCAAATGTTCCAATAAACAGACAATTTTCTGCAAGAAAAGGTGTTAGCAACCATATAATCATGATAAACAACAATGCATATGACCATTCACATAAAGATTCGAGGAAAGCTAGATCCAAGATAGACAAAGTGCAGATAACATCATCCCAGACTTAACTCTAGAATCGCAGATGATAAGACTTAATTGCAGAGAAATGCGGAGCATAATATATTCTCCCTATCACCACTAAATGTACAAAATAATAGCTTTTACTCTGGTGAACATAACTTGCTCAAATCTTCACACTAGAGGCTCAAACTTGACACATAGAAACTATAGACATCTTTTGACATAACTTCCAAACCGCAGACAAAGATATTCAATCTACAATATATGTGGAGAAAAACACTTTACTATTCTTCTACTAACCAAGATACTCTACAACACATTGTTTCCACTAGGAGAACAAATTTTATCAAAAGCACTTGGAAACTCAATACCAAGAACACCTTTTCACTATCTTCAACACTTAAGTAAGCCAATACAAACCAATTATCTCAACACAAGGAAGCATCAAAACAAGAGCACAGTTGACATCAATGACAACATAGATATGTTGACATCAATGACAACATCGATAAGCACATACTTGCAACAAAACTGACACCTCTAGTTGAGTGTTGAAGTCAACTTCTAAATCAACTCAACCTCTACTCCTATATGTAAACGTTTCATAAAAATCTCTAATGTCCATGAAGCAGTTCCATCCAGAATGTACCTAACAATGGGTTTTAGAGCAACTAAATTTTTAGCATTATTCTTTCTTTTCTCTTATAATTAGTTTGTGTTATCTAAAATTTAAATTGGTAAATCTAATTTATTAAGTTTGTAATAAAAAAATTGAAAATTGAAATTATTTGAACTGATACTAAAGTTGTACTTATATGACTTGTGTGGTTAGTGATAGGTGAATGTAGAGTAAGTCTTGTGTTCCAACAAAGTCTAAAAGTTAGGTGAATGTATAATTAATTATCACCATTCACTCTGCTACATCTCAATGTCATTGATATTTCATGCTCTTGGACATCTATTATATTTTGTGCTTCTCTCTCTCTTCTCATATGATAACTTTCTCTTATTCACCTATTTATATCTTCACATCTAGAAGCATGTGAAGCTTCATGACATGCATTTATAGGCTGGCATGTAGAAATTACACTATTATCAACATCTATATCAACGTCAACATGAATAGTATTTTTATAATTCAGCCTATCCAACTCTATAGGAAAGAAAACATTGTGTTCCTCAAAACTATCTCTAATGAAAGAGAATGGATAGAATACATATATTATCACCAATAGCTACAATTCCATCATTTACCCTATCCTCTAATATCAAGGATATATCATTCCTCTGAGCTTATTTTATGTTTTGTGTTGTTCTTTCTCTTCTTTGATAATATTGCTCTCTTTTTTGCCTATGTATATCTTTACACCTAGAAGCATACCAAGATCTATCAATTGCATTTCTATGTTGACGCGTAGAAATTACACTATTCTCAACTCATCAAACTCCATATGCGAGCGAATACTTATGGCCATGATGAAATCAATAACTTTTTTTCCTATGATTCCTTTACCATGTGATTCAATTAATATAGGGGGCACACCATTGTGGGACACATCATCACATTTGAAGATAACATAACATATAAGTATTATAAGCTATTAATGGGGGAGCATTGTTTTAGATCAACAACATAAATACATCAATAATTGAGATAATATGAAATGTTTTTTAAAATTGTAGAAATTTAGTTATTAGATATATAGATAGTAAAGTGACTAAATATAAATAATTGTTTAATCTTAAAATGCTATAAATAGCAATGAGACATGTAAACCAATTAAAAGAAAGCATAAAGTTTGGTAAGATTGCTTGGTAAAGTTAGATAAGAATGATATGAATGCCTTACTATATCCATAAATGAGGTGGTTCCATAAATTGTTTCACAAAAATCTCTAATATCAATGAGGCAATTCCATCCACAACGTACCTAACAATGGGATTTTAAGGCAAGTGAATTTTTAGCATTATTCTTTCTTGTCTCTTATAATTAATTTCTGTTCTCTAAAATTTAAATTAATAAATCCAATTTATTAAGTTTGTAATAAAAAATGAAAATTGAAATTATTTGATTTGGTACTAAAGTTGTACTTATATGACTTGTGTGGTTAGTGGTAGGTGAATGTAGACTTGGTGTGCATCTTCCTAATAATTTGCTATATGTGATTAAGTCTCATGTTCCAACTAACTCTAAAAATTGGGTGAATATATAATTAATTATGACTATATACGTGTAAAAATAACATGACTTGGTCTAAATAAATATTCTTAATATTTATTCCCTTCTAATTCTTCTGTTAATAAATAAATAAACAAATTTATTTATTCGATTCACAATCCTCTAAATTAATTAAATATCGAAATATTTAATTATCTCTTCTAAAGTCAAAATTAAATAAAATCCTTTATTTAATTAACTTCTTCTAAATAATTAAATAAATCTTAATTATTTAATTAAGTCAAATCATTCCTCCAAATTTAAATAAATAAATTAAATTTATTTAAATCCTCTCAATCTCTAAAAATAAAATATAATCAAATATTTTATTTATTCTTCCAAATCATGCACAACAATTAAATAAATTTATTTATTTAATTTACTTTCTTATCTTCTAATTCTTCAAATATCTTCTAAATCTTCTAAAAATAAATCTTCTTCTTCATGCACACAAAATTAAATAATTTATTATTTAATTTCTCTTAAATCATGCAAAAGCAAATTACAAGTTAACTAACTCAATCAACCTTATTTTTATCAATATCTCTTAAATTAAAAAAAAACTTTCTAATTTATGAAAAACATCTCTTATCTTTAGAAAAGAAAGTAGTTATCTCAAATAAAACATCTTTTGTGTGGCACTTGTCTTCTTCTTATTCACGCACATTCCTCAACTGTTCTATACCGTTGATCCTTTCATTCTTTCTATACCGTTGATCTTTTCATTCTTTCTATACTGTTGATCTTTTCTCTCATAAGTCAATAAATTAAACCCTCTTCTTCCATTTCATTCATCCAAGCTTTAAGCAAACTTAATCTATAGGAATTACAGTGCGCCTTTAGCACCAATTCCTTCATTGCTTGCGATCAAACTTGTTACTACACATTACTATCATTGTTGTGAAGTTCATCTTAATGGCGAAACCATCATAGCCATTCCCATTTGAACATCTTGGAATCATAGCAAAGAAGTGCACCTTCTGAGGGCTATAGTCATAAATAAGATCATTTGTGATAAGTGATCAATGGAAGCTAAGAATTAAAAGAGGTTTGCTTTGTATTGTTCATTGTTTAATTGATCTCTTTTGTTCATTATTTCATTGAATTTTGGGTATCATTGATATTGATATATTGATTATTCATGTTTACTCTAATTTTTTCTTAACATTTTTGGTACCCACTATGGGGCCTTGCCCTGATTTAATCCAAAAACTAAGTTTTTTGTGCTGAAGTTTCATACACATGAGGATTGAGAGAATAGGCGTTGAGAATTCAAATGGTGTAACCTTAGCTCAAAAGGTTTCTGGGTTTTGTCGAAAACATCAAAAGCCTATCTAGATATCTCTTATGTTTTGCATAAAGTGAATAGATTTTAAGAAAAATAGATCACAAATCCATGTCCTTATTTTTAATCTATATTTTTTTTGTTTGGCCTATTTTTAGCAATTTTATGAAATCAGGCATATTTGTGTAACTTTAGCTCAAAAGATTTCTAGGTTTTAATGAAAACATTAAAATCCTATCTGGGTATCTCTTATTTTTTGTAAGAAATGGACAAATTTCTAGAAAAAGATCCCAATCTGTGTCCCTATTTTTAGCACACGCTTACTTTTTTTTGGCCTATTTTTAGCAATTTCACGAAATCAGACATATGTTTTGCATAAGGAGTCAGATTTTCATGAAATCAGTAGCATTGGAAAGGTGGTTCTCCCAATTTTTCTATAGTGAAAGAATTTTGAGGTAATTTTATTAGATTTGTCAGGTAGACTTAGTCCAAGTCAACCCTTCTTTGTAAAACTTTAAACAGTTATAACTTGTACAAAATTTATTCAGTTTCCATGAATTTTTTTTTAAAATCGCATAGAATTTTATGTAGAATCTGATCATAATATCCAATAGGGTGTACCTAATCATTATTATCAGATATTTTCTAGATAGCTCATTTTCACCTAACAAATTAAGCACTTTTCGTTCAATTGATTTTATGCTAACTATTGAGTTTTTGGTGGAACTGACCAACTTTTTGCAACCACTTATTACTCAAACATAGCAATGGGTTTTCCTAACATGTTCATGTATGCGAAGTGTTGAATAATTAAAAACCTATTATATTAAGTCTTAGGAACAAATTGCTTTCTTAAGGAACAATTAAACAAATCATATTTGCAATCTAAGTCTCAGGAACAAATTATTTTTTTAAGGGGCAATGGACATGAATGCCAAACACTTCAATTTCATAAGGGACAATTGACAACTACAATCATGTATGTGCCCAAGTAGATAGTTCATATGGTCTTTTTCTTTTTAACTAGGGGAAAAAAAACATTATCTTTCATATTTTTAGGAATGATACCAGGCCTATGCTCTCCCCTATCTTGGGTGACCAAAATGCCAGACATATCATTTTCGCATGTGTTTTTCCTTTAGAGAGCTCTACCCTTGGATACCCGTCCATCCTTGGGGAACAACCTTAAGTGGTAACAAGCTAAAGCCAAGCTCTGCCAAGCCACTATAAATAAATTATGTTTGGAGTGAAAGTTTAAAACAAAGAGTAAAGTTGTTTTATACCAATAGCCAACCTCCCCCAAAACCCTCCAAGGCGTAACCCTTGCAGGCTAAGAGACTCCATAATGGAGAGTAGTGTTGCCGCATGTATAACCACTTGAACAGTTACACTTATTAATCATCCTTTATTTTTAGTAGCCAAAAACCCCTGTAAGTCGGTGCAGGGAAGGGCGATTGTTACCTCCCAAAGATGCCTCACCTAGAAATAGGGAGAATTCAGTTTATATTGTCACAACCAACCTAGGATTTGTACTTGCTTTCTTGTCAAAAAGAGTAAAAAAATCATTAAAAAAAAATGTGAAAACATTCTTTGTGTTTGCTATGTCTTCTTGCCATAACTAAAGAAAATCATATCAAAAAGACCATCTTGCAACCAAGAAACCCAAAAACACTAGAAAATTTGTCAAAAATTACAAAAATAGTCTAAAAAAACTAGAGCTTCGCATTTACCCTCTGAAGTTGCACATTTACCTCGACCTGTTGTGCATCTATATTGACTTCCTATGCATGTATTACCTATTGCTGCATGTTTTCTTTTTACCAGTACTATGCATTCACAATGACTTGCTGCACTTATACCCTCTACTTCTGTGCTTTTGTTTCTGTGCATCTGTAATAGTGAGCATCTCCACCTCTTTTGCGAGAAAATTTTCCACCTTTCTGAGTACCCATTTTGGTCTTGTGTCAGTTTCTGTGGAGATGACAACTGAATTAGAAGAACTGGCTCAATAACTCAACTACCTGAAGTTGTAGTTACACTTAGACACCTCCCCCCAAGGTCATATAGCAATTTCTCAAGAACTCCAAGCCATACAACAACAATTTGCAATCCTACAAGATGAACAAGCTAGTACTAGCTACACCACGCCCCAGAGTCATACATTCTTGTCCCGTTTTAATGATACTCTTGAAAAGGTAAACACTATTCCTAGAACCCATAGCCCAAAGCATACTAATCCTACTCCAAGCTCAAAACCACCATTGAATTCCCCAAGCTCTAATACAACAAACAAAAAATCCTTGGATGATTTTTGGGAAAGATATGTAGCACAAGAAAAGCTATGGAGAATTTTAAATTCCACTCATCCATTACCTCATTCATCTACCCAAACACCTACAAAGGATGTCATCCAAGGACTACCAGCAGAGCGTCAACCATGTCCCCAAATATCGGTCCCTGACCTTATCAAAGAGCCTTCAAACATGTCCATTGCACCAACCTCGTTGTGTGATCGGCAACCCCTCGAGCTTGTTGAAAAATCTCCTACTAGGAACCAAAGTCAAGGTCCATCACACCTTCATATTGTTGACCAAAACCTATCCAAGAGACCTCTACCTCCACTTACATTCAAACAACCCAAGAGTTATGTCAAGAGCATACTTTAGAACATATGGAAACATTCGACCTTTGTCTAAATCAAGATCAAAGCACCCCCATCTGGCCTGTGCATAACCTTTATCTTTTCAATGATCCTAAACCTATGCATGAGCAAGAAATCCAATCTCAATCCATTCATGACCTATATCTTTCCTGTGATCAAGATACCACCTTTGATGAAGAAGCTATCCATGAGCAACTTGATCCTATACATGAGCCAAAAATCCAATGTCAGCCTCTCCATAACCTCTATCCTTTCTATGATCAGGATATTATCGTTGATGAAGAACATATATAAGAGCACTTTAATCCCATCATGCTAAATCCTATCTATGATCAAGATCCCACCTATGATCAAGAGTCTATCTATGATCAAGCAGACCACGATGATCATCTTAGCCCATTTTATGCATTTCATAGTCCCGAGCTTATAACCCCATCTAATCCCATCCAAGATCCAAGAACTTCCTCTTCCTTTGATGAGACACTTTCCTTCCAAGAAAGCGTAGAAGATCAAACCAATAATACTCCTCCGCCATCCATTATTGACCATGCTGCAAATCCCCCACCATATATCCTTGGTCTTACCACCTTCATTCATGAGTGTTCCTCCTTAGAACACCAACAACCATTATCCTCTATCTCACCTTCTTCATCTAATAAGAAATGTGTGTCTAGTGTTCCGCCTACACATAATCTCACTGTCCACCGCATACTCCAACATATGAACTATCAATGTAAAGGCTTAGGCCTTCATGAACAAGGTATTTTGGAGCCCGTCCATGTCAATGTTCCTCCTTATTCATACGGCCTTAGATACATAACCCAAGGTGAACAATCTCAAGATGTTGGTACTTCCTCCACTCCTCCAAAGTCCATGACTTTCCATCGAAAACCCTATCATATCCCCAAAACATATGTTACCATTCCACCTCCATCATCCTACAATTGTCAAAAGCATGTGACCATACACCTTCTGCCATTCAATCTACCTCCGCTACTTCTAACTCCTAATATCCCTCCTTGCATTTTACCACCACTTCTCCTAACACCTTATCCATCCATCTATGAATCTTCTAACAATCCCAATCATGGCCAACAGATGCACATGTTGTCTAAACAAAGAGCTTCCACCAACTCTACTTCCACCATCCCATGGGAATTCAACAATAACAATCTGGATGCCTCTACCTATAAAGTCAAAAATCTTAAGAGTCCTAATGACCTATGATACAAAATCCAAGAATCAAAGAAACATCCTTCTCAAAAGCTCCATACACCCACACACCTATATGCCAAACTAAAAAAGGTGTGGGTTCGCATCCAACAAATGATTACCTCTGAAGCTGCACCAAAGCTGCATACACCCCAGCCCATACCTTCACAGGTACTATCAACAACATAAATACATCAATAATTGAGATAATGTGAAATGTTTTTTTAAAATTGTAGAAATTTAGTTATTAGATATATAGATAGTAAAGTGATTAAATATAAATAATTGTTTAATCTTAAAATGCTATAAATAGCAATGAGACATGTAAACCAATTAAAAAAAAGCATAAAGTTTGCTAAGATTGCTTGGTAAAGTTAGATAAGAATGATATGAATGCCTTACTATATCCATAAATGAGGTAGTTCCATAAATTGTTTCACAAAAATCTCTATGTCAATGAGGCAATTCCATCCACAACGTACCTAACAATGGGGTTTTAAGGCAAGTGAATTTTTAGCATTATTCTTTCTTGTCTCTTATAATTAATTTCTGTTGTCTAAAATTTAAATTAATAAATCCAATTTATTAAGTTTGTAATAAAAAATGAAAATTGAAATTATTTGATTTGGTACTAAAGTTGTACTTATATGACTTGTGTGGTTAGTGGTAGGTGAATGTAGACTTGGTGTGCATCTTCATAATAATTTGCTATATGTGATTAAGTCTCATGTTCCAACTAACTCTAAAAATTGGGTGAATGTATAATTAATTATGACTATATACGTGTAAAAATAACATGACTCGGTCTAAATAAATATTCTTAATATTTATTTCCTTCTAATTCTTCTGTTAATAAATAAATAAACAAATTTATTTATTCAATTCACATTCCTCTAAATTAATTAAATATCGAAATATTTAATTATCTCTTGTAAAGTAAAAATTAAATAAAATCCTTTATTTAATTAACTTCTTCCAAATAATTAAATAAATCTTAATTATTTAATTAAGTCAAATCATTCCTCCAAATTTAAATAAATAAATCAAATTTATTTAAATCCTCTCAATCTCTAAAAATAAAATATAATCAAATATTTTATTTATTCTTCCAAATCATGCACAACAATTAAATAAATTTATTTATTTAATTTACTTTCTTATCTTCTAATTCTTCAAATATCTTCCAAATCTTCTAAAAATAAGTCTTCTTCTTCATGCACACAAAATTAAATAATTTATTATTTAATTTCTCTTAAATCATGCAAAAGCAATTTACAAGTTGAGTTAACTAACTCAATCAACCTTGTTTTTATCAATATCTCTTAAATTAGAAAAAAAACTTTATAATTTATGAAAAACATCTCTTATCTTTAGAAAAGAAAGTAGTTAACTCAAATAAAACATCTTTTGTGTAACACTTGCCTTCTTCTTATTCACGTACGTTCCTGAACCATTCTATACAGTTGATCTCATTCTTTCTATACCGTTGATCTTTTTTCTCATAAGTCAATAAATTGAACCCTTTTCTTCCATTTCATTTATCCAAGCTTTAAGCAAACTTACTTTGTAGGAATTACAGTGCGCCTTTGGCACCAATTCCTTCATTGCTTGCGATAAAACTTGTTACTACACATTACTATCATTGTTGTGAAGTTCATCTTAATGGCGAAACCATCATAGCCATTCTCATTTGAACATCTTGGAATCATAGCAAAGAAGTGCACCTTCTGAGGGCTATAGTCATAAATAAGATCATTTGTGATAAGTGATCAATGGAAGATGAGAATTAAAAGAGGTTTGCTTTGTATTGTTCATTGTTTGATTGATCTCTTTTGTTCATTATTTCATTGAGTTTTGGGTATCATTGATATTTATATATTGATTATTCATGTTTACTCCAATTTTTTCTTAACATTTTTTGTGCCCACCGTGGGGTCTTGCCCTAATTTAATCCAAAAACTAAGTTTTTTGTGCTGAGGTTTTGTACACATGAGGATTGAGAGAATAGGCATTGAGAATTCAAATGGTGTAACCTTAGCTCAAAAGGTTTCTAGATTTTGTCGAAAACATCAAAATCCTATCTGGGTATCTCTTACGTTTTGCATAAAGTGAATAGATTTCAAGAAAAATAGATCACAAATTCATGTCCCTATTTTTAGCCTTTTTTTTGGTTTGGGATATTTTTAGCAATTTCATGAAATTAGGCATATTTGTGTAACTTTAGCTCAAACGATTTCTAGGTTTTGATAAAAACATCAAAATCCTATCTAAGTATCTCTTATTTTTTGCAAGAAGTGCACGAATTTCTAGAAAAAAAGATCTCAATCTGTTTCCCTATTTTTAGCACACGCTTCCTTTTTTTGGCCTATTTTTAGCAATTTAACGAAATCAAACATATCTTTTGCATAAAGAGTTAGATTTTCATGAAACTAGTAGCGTTGGAAAGCTAGTTCTCCCAATTTTTGTATAGTGAAAGAATTTTGAGGTAATTTTATTAGATTTATTATGTACACTTAGTCCAAGTCAACCCTTCTTTGCAAAACTTCAAACAATCATAACTTGTGCAAAACTTATTCAGTTTTCATGAATTTTTTTTGAAATTGCATAAAATTTTATGTAGAATCTGATCATAATATCCAATAGGGTGTACCTAATCATTATTATCAGATATTTTCTAGATTGCTTATTTTTCACCTAACAAATTAAGCACTTTTCATTCAATTAATTTTATGCTAACTATTGAGTTTTTGGTGGAACTAACCAACTTTTTGCAACCACTTATTACTCAAACATAGCAAATGGGTTTTCTTAACATGTTCATGCAGGACGAGTGTTGAATAATTAAAAACCTATCACACTAAGTCTTAAGAACAAATTGCTTGCTTAAGAGATAATTGAACAAATCATGTTTGTAATCTAAGTCTTAGGAACAAATTGCTTTTTTTAAGGGGCAATGGACATGAATGCCAAACACTTCAATTTTATAAGAGACAATTGACAACTACAATCATGTATGTGCCCAGGTACGTAGTTCATATGGTCTTTTTCTTTTCAACTGGGGGAAAAGAACCATTGTCTTTCGTGTCTTTAGGAATGATACCAGGCCTATGCTCTCCCCTATCTTGGGTGACCAAAATGCCAGACATATCATTTTTGCATGTGTTTTTCCTTTAGAGAGGCCTACCCTTGGATACCCGTCCATCCTTGGGGAATGACCTTAAGTGGTACCAAGCTAAATCAAAGCTCTGCCAAGCCACTATAAATAAATTATGTTTGGAGTGAAAGCTTCAAACAAAGAGTAAAGTTGTTTTATACCGATAGCCAACCTCCCCCAAAACCCTCCAAGGCACAACCCTTATAGACTGGGAGGCTCCATAATGAAGAGTAGTGTTGCCACATGTATAACCACTTGAACGGTTACACTTATTAATCATCCTTTATTTTTAGTAGCCAAAAACCCTATAAGTCGGTGCAGGGAAGGGCAATTATTACGTCCTGAAGATGTCTCACCTAGAAATAGGGAGAGTTCAGTTTATATTGTCACAACCAACCCAGGATTTGTACTTGTTTTCTTGTCAAAAAGAGTCAAAAAATCACAAAAAAATAAAAAAATATGAAAATATTCTTTGTGTTTGCTATGTCTTCTTGCCATAACTAAAGAAAATCATATCAAAAAGACCATCTTGCAACCAAGAAACCTAAAAACACTAGAAAATTTGTCAAAAATTACAAAAATAGTCTAAAAAACCTAGAGCTGTGCATTTACCCTCTAAAGTTGCGCATTTACCTCGACCTGTTGTGCATCTATATTGACTTCCTATGCATGTATTACCTATTGCTGCATGTTTTCTTTTTACCAGTACTACGCATTCACAATGACTTGCTGCACTTATACCCTCTGCTTCTATGCTTTTGTTTCTGTGCATCTGTAACAGTGAGCATCTCCACCTCTTTTGCGAGAAAATTTTCCACCTTTCTGAGTACCCATTTTGGTCTTGTGTCAGTTTCTGTGGAGATGACAACTGAATTAGAAGAACTGGCTCAATAACTCAACTACCTGAAGTTGTAGTTACACTTAGACACCTCCCCCCAAGGTCATATAGCAATTTCTCAAGAACTCCAAGCCATACAACAACAATTTGCAATCCTACAAGATGAACAAGCTAGTACTAGCTACACCACACCCTAGAGTCATACATTCTTGTCTCGTCTTAATGATACTCTTGAAAAGGCAAACACTATTCCTAGAACCCATAGCCCAAAGCATACTTATCCTACTCCAAGCTCAAAACCACCATCGAATTCCCCAAGCTCTAATACGACAAACAAAAAATCCTTGGATGATTTTTGGGAAAGATATGTAGCACAAGAAAAGCTATGGAGAATTCCAAATTCCACTCATCCATTACCTCATTCATCTACCCAAACACCTACAAAGGATGTCATCCAAGGACTACCAGTAAAGAGTCAACCATGTCCCCAAATATCGGTCCTTGACCTTATCAAAGAGCCTTCAAACATGTCCATTGCACCAACCTCATCATGTGATCGATAACCCCTCGAGCCTGTTGAAAAATCTCCTACAAGGAACCAAAGTCAAGGTCCATCAAAGCTTCATATTGTTGACCAAAATCCTATCCAAGAGACCTCTACCTCCACTTCCATTCAAACAACCCAAGAGTTATGTTAAGAGCATACTTTAGAACATATGGAAACATTCGACCTTTGTCTAAATTAAGATCAAAGCACCCCCATCTGGCCCATGCATAACCTTTATCTTTTCAATGATCCTAAACCTATGCATGAGTAAGAAATCTAATCTCAATCCATTCGTGACCTATATCTTTCCCGTGATCAAGATACCACCTTTGATAAAGAAGCTATCCATGAGCAACTTGATCCTATACATGAGCCAGAAATCTAATGTCAGCCTCTCCATAACCTCTATCCTTTCTATGATCAGGATATTATCATTGATGAAGAACATATACAAGAGCACTTTAATCCCATCATGCTAAATCCTATCTATGATCAAGATCCCACCTACGATCAAGAGTCTATCTATGATCAAGCAGACCATGATGATCATCTTAGCACACTTTATGCATTCCATAGTCCCGAGCTATAACCCCATCTAATCCCATCCAAGATCCAAGAACTTCCTCTTCCTTTGATGAGACACTTGCCTCCCAAGAAAGCGTAGAAGATCAAACCAATAATACTCCTCTGCCATCCATTATTGACCATGTTGCAAATCCCCCACCATATATCCTTGGTCTTGCCGCCTTCATTCATGAGTGTTCCTCCTTAGAACACCAACAACCATTATCCTCTATCTCACCTTCTTCATCCAATAAGGAATTTGTGTCTAGTGTTCCACCTACACATAATCCCATTGTCCACCACATACTCCAACATATGAACTATCAATGTAAAGGCTTAGGCTTTCATGAACAAGGTATTTTGGAGCCCGTTCATGTCAATGTTCCTCCTCGTTCATACGGCCTCAGATACATAGCCCAAGGTGAACAATCTCAAGATGTTGGTACTTCCTCCACTCCTCCAAATTCCATGACTTTCCATCGAAAACCCTATCATATCCCAAAAACATATGTCACCATTCCACCTCCATCATCCTACAATTTTCAAAAGTATGTGACCATACACCTTCCACCATCCAATCTACCACCACTACTTCCAACTCCTAATATCCCTCCATGAATTTTACCACCACTTCTCCCAACACCTTATCCATCCATCTATGAATCTTCTAACAATCCCAATCATGGCCAACAGATGCACATGTTGTCTAAACAAAGAGCTTCCACCAACTCTACTTCCACCATCCCATGGGAATTCAACAATAACAATCTGGATGCCTCTACCTATAAAGTCAAAAATCCTAAGAGTCCTAATGACCTAGGATACAAAAGCCAAGAATCAAAGAAACATCCTTCTCAAAAGCTCCATACACCCACACACCTATATGCCAAACTAAAAAAGGTGTGGGTTCGCATCCAACAAATGATTACCTCTGAAGCTGCACCAAAGCTGCATACACCCCAGCCCATACCTTCATAGGTACTATCTAAAAGCAAAATGGTTTGGGTACCTAAGCAAAAGTCCATCAAGTCAAATGAGGTATCCACCTCTCAAGAATCCCAACCATCCACTTTCTCCCATTCCATCCGAAAGTCTCAAATGCTTCCATCCCACATGGCAAAAAAAATCAAGAAAATACTCAATCTATGTGGATTCATACATGCCTAAGTCATTCATCCACAAGCAAAAGTCTCCGTTGCTTCCTACACTTTCCCATCACCAGATTCAATGTTTATCATAGTATGTGCAACAGTTGGTCATGATTCGCTTCCATCCCACAACATTTTCATATACCTCCATCTCCCCTTCCTTCCACTATTATCCTACATATCTTCCTCATCCTATTCCTATGGTCCATATTTTTTTCATAGACTTTTCATCCATCCTTGCATAAGTCCTTCATATTTCGTATCATCACCCACTATCGCACCCTCCATAATCCAATATCTACCATTCTCCATCTCACTTTCATGCAATCCCCTACCAACATCTATGAGCGACACTTAACATGGTCGATACGACAACATCCATCTAGCAGGACTATCACCTTTCAAGGAACTAGATACTTGAGTCTCTCCTTTATGTATTCACCTTCTATTCAAAAAAAAAATCAAAAGAGTAAAAAAAAATCCCTTCATCTAATGGTGAATATCTGGCAAACAGGCGCCTTGGATAAGTACCATGATGAAAACCTGGCAAACAAGCATCATGTGTAAGTTGATCTTATACGTCACCTACACTTGGGGGCACTTTGTCTCATCAACATATCACTCTTCTCCTATCAGTTCCCTTTTGTACCATTCCCTATCCTATCATTCTATCCATTACATACCTATACTGTCTAGACTATCTATCCTAATTTTCCATTCCTCTACTTTCTTTGGTCTTGATAAAGATTGAGGGCACAATGTTAACAAATGCTTTAGGTGTCTCTTGACATACCTTATCCCTCCAAGTCATGCAAATCCTTCATTATCCTCTTATCCTCCTATCATCTTAAGCATTACCATGAAACATCTTAAGTATTCTACCTATAATGGGGCACGTTATTCCTATGTGACATAGTCCTTGGAGATCACATCCTTAGTTTCTTCTATCTACACATTCGTATCCACTGTAACCCATCCCTCTGCCTATCCATGGTGTTTCCTTGTCATTAATGTCTACCATTAAGGGTATCCATAATGTCATCTTATCTTATCGTGGCTTGATACTCTATCTCTTTTATTGCCTTATCAACTAAGGTCTTATCCAGTATCCTATCCACAATGTCAGCCTAGCATAGCACCTATCATCAGTATCATAGGGTCAATCATGAACTATGTTGCCTATGCGTCGTCACGTAGGCAAGGCTATTATTCAAATGCGCCCTCGAGGCTCCACTTCCCTTCCATCCCATATCTGGTCCTTCTATCTATCTGAGTCCACACCACTTTCTATCACCTAGGTCTTAAGTCCATTAGGGTTCACCCCGAACTACATTGCCTCTTCATCGTCACATAGGCAAGGCCATTTAGCAATGAGCCCCTGAGGCACTAGGTCAGTTCCCTAGGGTCCGTCTCACTAATCAGGATTGTGGAAACCTTTCGCAAGGCAAGCAAGCACAAGCAAAGCCCGCTTTCAAGCAGAAATTTTGATGCATCACCTCAACCTGTCCAAAGCAAAAGCAAGAACAAACCGATCCAAATGATTCTATCAAATTATGGCAAGAAACAAATAGATCTAAATGCAAAAGTGTTTTGTGATTGTGATCAGGTTAGGTTACACTGTCTTAATTTTTGTTATCATGTCTTTCTATGCTACTCAAGGATGCCAAATGCTAGAGATGCTATGATGGGGGCATGATTATTTTCTTTGTTTGCTGTTTGTGGATTAAACTTTAGTAATGCGATGCCTTGTCTAACAACATGATCAATAAAAGATCATCAAGGACATCAAAGGCCTAACGTGAAAGGGGGCAATCCTTGTCTGTTGATACACAAGCAATACTCAGGTCATCTTGGTTCAATTATACCTCGATGCTTGTATTAACTTGCTAAATCAAAAACCATGTAAGCGATACTCAAGTCATCTCAGTTCAATTATACCTAGATGCTTGTATTTTCTTACAACATTTCAAAAACACAGAAAAAAAAAGCCCAATGATGAAATAAGCACTTCAAAATACTTGCAATATCAAGATGACAAATATCCATATTCATATCCATAAATATATCCATATCCATAATGTATCCAAATGCACCTCATATCCATATCCATATCCATTCGCATCCACTCACATCCATTTGCATCCATAAAGCATCCGTATCCATATCCCATGTAATAAAAATTCTATGCAGAGTATCAATGTTTACAAATAAAAGCTTGTGATTCCTTCTGTCAAGTCATTCTTCTGTCAAATCAACTTTCCCTCTATCATTGTATCTCTCGTCAACAGTTCTAGCTGTCAATCCAAACAATGATCCAAATGCAAGTTCATCCTTAATCCATACCAATCAAGTCAAGTAAATCTTGTCAAATGATCTAATCACAATCAGTGGTCTTGATCCTTGTCTGGTCGTAAACCAACTCGATCAGTTAATCAATCAATTGTCTTATACATGATGTAACATTGTCAAAATCAGACCAACACATGTGTCTTACATGACATGCTTCATTTCCTGAAACCAGACACTATCCTTCATGTTTTCTCTACGGATCTATTGTCCCCCACCATGACAACACTGTCATATATCATTATCAATATATTGTTGGTTTACCGCTTGATAGGGGCAATACCTTGTTTGTTCTTATATCATTTGTGCATACTTGCTTACTTGCTTGTGTGTGTCATCATTCTATCTTGCATCACGTATCATTCAACTCTTTCTTCAACAAATTTCTTCATCCCTAACTTGTTTTTCACCTTCTTCATTGTGAGATTCTCCATCTCACAACCCTCGAACCTTCGTTCCCGTCCAATCTCCTAAGGGGGCATCCTACCATCATAACCTGTACTAGGGGCAAAGTGGGGCATGTATCATTATCAAACAATTCTTATTCTTTGAAGCAACGTTGTAAACTGCATTGCATCAAAGAGGGGCAAATGTATATGCCTAAAAATGATACGACTAAGTCTAAATAAATATTCTTAATATTTATTCCCTTCCAATTCTTCTGTCAATAAATAAAAAAATAAATTTATTTATTCGATTCTTCCTCTAAATTAATTAAATATCAAAATATTTAATTACCTCTTCTAAAGTCAAAATTAAATAAAATCCTTTATTTAATTAAATTATTCCAAATAATTAAATAAATCTTAATTATTTAATTAAGTCAAATCATTCCTCCAAATTTATTTAAATCCTCTCAATCTCTAAAAATAAAATATAATAAAATATTTTATTTATTCTTGCAAATCATGCACAACAATTAAATAAATTTATTTATTTAATTTACTTTCTTATCTTCTAATTCTTCAAATATCTTCCAAATCTTCTAAAAATAAGTCTTCTTCTTCATGCACACAAAATTAAATAATTTATTATTTAATTTCTCTTAAATCATGCAAAAGCAAATCACAAGTTGAGTTAATTGACTCAATCAACTTTGTTTTTAACAATATCTCTTAAATTAGAAAAAAGCTTTCTAATTTATGAAAATTATCTCTTATCTTTAGAAAAGAAAGTAGTTAACTCAAATAAAACAACTTTTGTGTGAAACTTGTCTTCTTCTTATTCGCTCACGTTCCTCAACTGTTCTATACCGTTGATCTTTTATCTTATAAGTCAATAAATTGAACCCTCTTCTTCCATTTTATTCATCCAAACTTTAAGTAAACTTACTCTGTAGGAATTATAGCGCGCCTTTGGCACCAATTCCTTCATTGCTTGCAATCAAACTTGTTACTACACGCTATTATCATTGTTGTGAAGTTCATCTTCATGGCGAAACTATCATAGCCATTCCCATTTGAACATCTTGGAATCATAGCAAGGAAGTGCACCTTCTGAGGGCTATATTCATAGACAAGATCATTTGTAATAGGTGATCAATGGAAGCTGAGAATTAAAGGAGGTTTGCTTTGTTTTGTTCATTATTTTATTGATCTCTTTTGTTCATCATTTCATTGAGTTTTGAGTATCATTGATATTGGTATATTGATTATTCATGTTTACTCCAATTTTCTCTTAACAATGACAAATGTGTATAATTATATAAAAGAATGACTTTATTTTACTCATTTATATTTGTAAAGAAATTTCAACTGGAACATCAAGATCATATAGAACAACCATTGTCTAAAAATGAAGCAGAGGTGACAATTAGAATTGAATTTTAAATAATAAAAAATAAAATAATAAAATTTGTAATAAAATTTTGAAAATTCAAATTATTTGAACTGATACTCAAGTTGTACTTATATGACTTGTGTGGTTAGTTGTAGGTGAATGTAGACTTGGTGTACATCTTCATAATAATTAGCTGATTAACTTTTATATGCGAGTATGATACTAAAGTTGTACTTATACAACTTACTTGTGTGGTTAGTTGTAGGTGAATGTAGACTTGGTGTACATCTTCATAATAATTAGATGATTGACTTTTATATGCGGGCATGATACTAAAGTTGTACTTATACAACTTGTTTGGTTAGTGGTTGGATTTTATAATCTTGTCCTATAAGCTATAGGCATATTCCTTGAACCTCCTAGGGGTGCAAGTGCTAGTTTAGTATATGTGATTAAGTCTCATGTTCAACAAACTCCAAAAATCTTGTTTGGAAAACCGACACCAAGCTTGAGACATATAAAAAGGAGAAAGGATCCAATTGTAATGGTGAAATTTGCAGCATTTAAATTTCACACGTTTAAATTTACTAAAAGTATCAGAACTGTTGTTAGTCGGTAGACAGTCTAGAATTTTTATTATTAAAATATCTCAAAAAATTTCCTTTAATATCATCAGAAAAGGTGGTGTCAAATCAAGGCCATGTCACAGCAATAATTACATTTGTTGCTCTCAAAAGTCCACATTAATGGCCACTAAAAGTAACTATTTGTGGCAGCAGTCCTTTTTCATGTTTTCCACTAAAATTAAAAAATTCATCAAAATGTTTTTTTTATTCCGGTAAATGACTATGTCAAACTATTATCTCATCATATCTTGGGTTGTTTTAAACATGCGGTCCTATACAGCTGGCTACTGCTAATTCATTATTCTATTATTAAAAATATAAAAATCATTAATTTTGGTTATAAAAGGCCAAGGTAATACGCTCCACAATCACCCTTAGCAATGGCTCTTATTTCTATCCCTTCCTCTGCATTGAGCTTCTGCTTGAAAGCTAAGCCTGTTAAGCCTTCCATTAAATCATTCCCAACATTGGCTAGAAAGAGTCTCAGTAGCCCTTGGCCTTGGCCTCCACTAGTGTTGAAACTGATCATTTCAAAAGATGTAAGTTTCCTGAGAAACTGATCCTTTGTAGCCTTTTGCGCACTAATGACTTCTTCAATTGCTGCCACTTTGTGACTGTAAGATTTAGGTAATGACCAACCTCATCCTCATTAATAGTTCCTCTAAGACCTTTTATTCCATTAATAATTTCATCAATTCTTTGCATGTAGATAGTTATGTTTTCATCTTTACTCATCTTCAGGGTTTCATACCCCACCTTCAGGTTTTGTAATTTGGCACTCTTTACAGAATCATCTCCTTCATATAAACTTTTTCAATTTATCCTAGATCTCATGGGTAGTCTCCAAATCCATAACTTTTACCAACTTAGTTTTAGATAAGGCATTTAATAGAGCATCTCTATCTTTTCCATTTAATTCATACTATTTGGCTTCATCTTCATCTAATGGACCATTTTCAGGAATTGTATACTTGTTCTCTGTTATGTTTCAAACACTATAGCCAAGCAAAATAAGATGATTTTTCATTCATACCTTCCATAGGGCATAGTTCATTCCATCAAACTATGGTGAATCCTTCTTATGTGCCATTTCGGATCTACCTTGAGCTATTAAGCTCTTTACTGAGGAACCCTCACTCTGATACCAATTGTTGAAAAGGACAAGACAACTGAGAGGGGGGTGAATCAGTTGTAACCAATATTTCAAAAACATTAAATCAACATCCACTTAAACATAGTTATTGTAATTAAGCATGAAAGCATGAAATCAGAAACTTAACATATTCACACATTTGAACACATGAAACACTAGATTTTTATGTGGAAAACCCACTAAGGGAAAAACTATGGTGAGCGTTAGCTCACAATATAATATGTAATAACAATACCAAAAATTAGAGGCTCATTGCCTTAGAGCTCACTGCCCAGATTGTTCACTGCAAAAGATGAGGCTCACTATCAGTGGGTGGCTCACTACTAGATTTGGTGAACTAAGATAGGAGCATCTACACTATACCAAAGTTCAATTCTATTGAAGCACAATAAACATCCTCTGCTTTGCTCTACTTTTTCACTTCACACTTATCTTCACATTTTCACACTTGGATACATTTTCATGACTTTATTACACATATTTATACAATTCATTGACATTGGAATAATCATCAAGGTCAGTATTACAATCATCAACCATTGGAACCATCTCCAAGGTTGGAAAACACATATACAGAAGAATATAGGTCTAGATCTAAACAGATTAGTGAAAGAGAAAAAATGAATGCAGACCAAACCACACCTTGGTTGGGACTCAAACACAATATTCCATACTACAACATGCTACCACAACCTCCAAAGTAAAACTGCAAGTAGTGAGAACAACCAAGTCAGCTAAAACTAGTGTGAACACTAAAAACTTTGAGAACATGCTTCATGCACAATCCAAATTATATTTTGTAGACCAATCAAAAGGTAGGGACATGATCTAGAGACATCTAGAAGCTTGTTACAATCATTAAGAACATTCACACAACCTTTAAGAAGTTTATCCATAGGATTCTTCAAATCGGAGCACTTGAACATTATTGTCAACCACTGTCATAAAAGAAAGATCGCTTGCACATAACATCATCCCAAACTTAACTCTAGAACCGCCGACCATAAGACTTAATTGTAGAGAAATACGAAGCATAATATATTCTCCTTATCACCACTAAATGTAAAAAATAATAGCTTTTACTCTGGTGAACATAACTTGCTCAAATCTTCACACTGGAGGCTCAAACTTGACACATAGCAACTATAGACATCTTTCAACATAACTTCCAAACCACAAACAAAGATATTCAATCTACAGTATATGTAGAGCAAAACACTTTACTGTTCTTCTACAAGCCAAGATACTCTACAACACATTGTTTCCACTAGGAGAGCAAATTTTCTCAAAAGCACTTGGAAACTCAATACCATGAACACTTTCTCACTATCTTCAACACATAAGTAAGCCAATACAAACCAATTATCTCAACACAAGGAAGCATCAAAACAAGAGAACAGTTGACATCAATGACAACATAGATATGTTGACATCAATGACAACACTGATAAGCACATACTTGCAACAAAAATTATACCTCTAGTTGAGTGTTCAAGTCAACTTCTAAATCAACTCAACCTCTACTCCTATATGTAAACATTTCATAAAAATCTCTAATGTCCATGAAGCAGTTCCATCCAGAATGTACCTAACAATGGGTTTTAGAGCAACTAAATTTTTAGCATTATTCTTTCTTTTCTCTTATAATTAGTTTGTGTTATCTAAAATTTAAATTGATAAATCTAATTTATTAAGTTTGTAATAAAAAAATCAAAAATTGAAATTATTTGGACTGATACTAAAGTTGTACTTATATGACTTGTGTGGTTAGTGATAGGTGAATGTAGAGTAAGTCTTGTGTTCCAACAAAGTCTAAAAGTTAGGTGAATGTATAATTAATTATCACCATTCACTCTGCTACATCTCAATGTCATTGATATTTCATGCTCTTGGACATCTATTATATTTTGTGCTTCTCTCTCTCTTCTCATATGATAACTTTCCCTTCTTCACCTATTTATATCTTCACATCTAGAAGCATGTGAAGCTTCATGACATGCATTAGATGCTGGCGTGTAGAAATTACACTATTATTAGCATCTACATCAATGTCAACATGAATAGTATTTTTATAATTCAGCCTATCCAACTCTATAGGAAAGAAAACATTGTGTTCCTCAAAACACTATCTCTAATGAAATAGAATGCATAGAATACATATATTATCACCAATAGCTACAATTCCATCATTTACCCTATCCTCTAATATCAAGGATATATCATTCCTCTGAGCTTATTTTATGTTTTGTGTTGTTCTTTCTCTTCTTTGATAATATTGCTCTCTTTTTTGCCTATGTATATTTTTACACCTAGAAGCATACCAAGATCTATCAATTGCATTTCTATGTTAACGCATAGAAATTACACTATTCTCAACTCACCAAATTCCATATGCAAGTGAATACTTGTGGCCATCATGAAATCAATAACTTTTTTCCTATGATTTCTTTACCATGTGATTCAATTAATATAGGGGGCACACCATTGTGAGACACATCATCACAATTGAAGATAACATAACATATAAGTATTATAAGCTATTAATGGGGGAACATTGTTTTAGATCAACACATAAATACATCAATAATTCAAATAATGTGAAATGTTTTTTAAAATTGTAGAAATTTAGTTATTAGATATATAGATAGTAAAGTGATTAAATATAAATAATTGTTTAAACTTAAAATGCTATAAATAGCAATGAGACATGTAAACCAATTAAAAGAAAGCATAAAGTTTGGTAAGATTGCTTGGTAAAGTTAGATAAGAATGATATGAATGCCTTACTATATCCATAAATGAGGTGGTTCCATAAATTGTTTCACAAAAATCTCTAATGTCAATGAGGTAATTCCATCCACAATGTATCTAACAATGGGGTTTTAAGGCAAGTGAATTTTTAGCATTAGTCTTTCTTGTTTCTTATAATTAATTTGTGTTATCTAAAATTTAAATTGATAAATCCAATTTATTAAGTTTGTAATAAAAATTGGAAATTGAAATTATTTGATTTGGTACTAAAGTTGTACTTATATGACTTGTGTGGTTAGTGGTAGGTAAATGAAGACTTGGTGTGCATCTTCATAATAATTCACTATATGTGATTAAGTCTCATGTTCCAACTACTCTAAAAAGTAAGTGAATGTATAATTAATTATGACAATGTGTATAATTATATTAAAAAATGACTTTATTTAACTCATTTATATTAGTAAAAGAAATTTCAATTGAAACATCAAGATATATAGAACCACCATTGGTTAAAAATAAAGTGGAAGTGACCGTGAGAATTGAATTTTAAAAAATAAAAATAAAATAATTCGATGATACACTTTTATATGTAGGCATTTAGTGCTCAGAATTGTTTCACACCGTAAGAAAATTCAAACGAGAAAATTTTCTAAACTCGTCAGTTGTTCCTATCGTCGTATTCCTTGAACCTCCTATGAGTGAAGTGCTAGTAATAAATCTTGTTTCGGAAACGACACCAAGCTTGAGAGATATGAAAAGGAAAAAGGATCCGATTGTAATGGTGAAATTTGCAGCATCTAAATTTCACACGTTTAAATTTACTAAAAGTATTGGAACTGTTGTTAGTCAATAGAAGATTATTATTAAAATATCTCAAAAAAAATCAAGGCCACGTTACAGCAATAATTACATTGGTGCTCTCAAAAGTCCACATTAATGGCCACTAAAAGTAACTATTTGTGGCAGCAGTCCTTTTTCATGTTTTCCACTGAAATTAAAAAATTCATCAAAATGTTTTTTTTATTCTGGTAAATGACCTTGTCAAACTATTATCCTATCATATCTAGGGCTGTTTTAAACATGCGGTCTTGTACAGCTCTCCTGTACAGCTGGCTGCTGCTAATTCATTATTCTATTATCAAAAAGATAAAATTCATTAATTTTTGTTATAAAAGGCCAAGGTAATACGTTCCACAATCATCCTTAGCAATGGCTCTTATTTCTATCCTTTCCTCTGCATTGAGCTTCTGCTTGAAAGCTAAGCCTGTTAAGCCTTCCATTAAATCAATCCCAACATTGGCCAGAAAGAGTCTCAGTAGCCCGATTATGAATAAGGCCTTGGCCTCCACTAGTGTTGAAGGTGTAACCAGGCGCACAGGCAACCATCATCCCAACTTGTGGGACGACGATTTCATACAATCTCTCCCAAAGCTGCCTTATGATGTAAGCTTCTTTCACACCATGATGTTTTTTTATTTTACATGTGTTTTCTACATGATAACATGAATTACAATGTTTTACTTTGCAGGCTCCTCATTATCGTGAGAGTGCTGAGAGACTGATTGGGGAGGTCAAAGACATGTTCAATGCAGTGGGTGCTTCTTCCGCAGAAAATGTTTTGAAACGCCTTGAAATGGTGGATAATGTTGAACGCCTCGGAATTGGGCGATACTTTCAAAAGGAAATAGCAGAAGCACTTGGTTACGTTTTCAGGTATATTTCACCAAAGCTAAAACTAGGATCTGAATACCGCAGCTTATATGGATGATTAGTAACTGAAAGTAAATGAGTAGCAGGTATTGGAACGACATCAGTAAAGATCTGAATACCGCAGCTTTGGGACTTCGAATCCTTCGACTTCACAGATATCCTGTTTCTCCAGGTGCCTAACGTCTGTCTTTTCACTTAAAAATGGTTGATATGGTTTATTATATTATTTATTTTGAGTTTGTGATTGAAACTATAGGCCTATACTTCGACGTTAGAATAAATAGTAGAAGGTTTGTCAATATCACGCCTACGAGGGTACGCCTGCATTTAAAAAGAGATTTATATGTCAACATTATCCACTTCAATAATTAAATATCAATTTTGGCCAATAGAAATAGAACAAATATTTATCACTTTTTGGTGTGGATGGGGTGTACAAATAGAACAAATATTTATCACTTTTTGGTGTGAATGGGGTGTAAAATCGCTATTGAGTGTTTGAACCATTGAAGTGGATGATATTTAAGTAGAGTGCCTTGGAAGTGGACAAGAATTTAATAATGAAACAAAACTCTATGAAAATATGCCTATTTTTAAAGTTTAGAATAAATAGGACGTTTTGTGAACTTCACCATTCTTAAGGAAGGTATCTTATTTTTTTCTTTTAAATATAATATATAAAATTGTTAGTCATAATATATCCTTTTTAATATGAAAAGGATGCATTAGTTATTTATAGATATAATTGAATTGTATATAGATATTGATATAATAGGAAAACTTGGAAAGGGAATATCTTAACCACAACCACATTGTTGCCCATGTAATTTAGTTACTTGATACAATGTTACTATTTACATTTGAACTTATTCTTCTTATTTTGATTAGATATATTATCTTTGATGATACAATGGCAGATGTGTTAGAACAGTTGAAAGAAAAAGATGGGCAGTTCTTGTATTGCACCACTCAATCAGAGGAGGAGATAAAAAGTATTTTAAACTTGTTCCGAGCTTCATTAATTGACTTTCCAAATGAGAAAATAATGGAAGAAGCTAAAGCCTTCACCACTATGTATTTGAATCAAGTCTTGCAAAAGACTCACGTAATGAGACCCAATCTTTTACAAGAGGTAGTAATGATATGTATGTGTACAAATAAGATTTATTTCCTTTTATTATGTTAGATGACAAGAGATCTAACAAAGGTTATGCATAGCAAGTGTATTGATTTTTTTTAAATCCTAACAGAAAATTGTCTTGCATAGATAGCATATAATTTAGAGTATGGCTGGCGTACAAATTTGCCCAGATTGGAAGCAAGGAATTATATGGAAATCTATGAAGAAAATAGTTCATGGGTCAAGTAATTGCAATAAATTTAACTTCTATTGATGTTTATCTAAATACTAAAATTTTAAAGAGAAAATTCTTAAAAACTTTTTCTTCTAATATCTAATTTTCAGGAACATGGATAATAAAAAGATTTTATACCTAACTAAACTGGATTTTAACATTATGCAATCACTATATCGACCAGAGCTTCGAATGATCTCTAGGTGAGTTATCTGAAAGATATTTGAGTTTTTTTAAATAACATTTTATAATAATTTTCCTAGTACAAGGCTCTTTGAATCTTTCACTTGGTAGAGTGTTTGAACTTGAATATCATTTATATTTATGATTGTGAAACATCTTAGTTAATAAGTGTTTTTTATTTGATTGGATATATTATTGATTTTAACATTTTATTTTATTCTAGAGTTTACTTCTTTTTTTTTTGATAATTTATATTTATAAAATAAAACTAATTTAATATTTTTTTATATCCTCTATTTTAGAAACTCAACTATGTTTATTGTGTTTAGATGGTGGACAGACTCAGGGTTGTGTAAATTGGAGTCTTGTCGTCATAGACCTGTGGAATATCACTTTTCAGGGTGCGCAATTACAGTAGAACCTAAACATTGTGCTTTTAGAATTGCCTTGGCAAAATTTTCTGTTCTTGCAACAATTATTGATGATATCTATGATACCTATGGTACTCTTGATGAGATTGAACTTTTCACAAAGGTTGTTAAGAGGTAAATATTCCTATATGAAATCTTAATTTTAAATAGTTATTTATTTTTGTAAAAGTAAATATTAATACATAATATTGAAATGTGGTTTAGGTGGGATTCCCCATCCATAGTTTGCCTTCCAGAATACATGAAAATTGCATATTGTGCGCTTTATGATGCAATTAATGAAAGTGCACAGGAAGTAGAGAAGACTCAAGGCCGCGACACTCTCCACTATGCCCGAGAAGCTGTATGAATAACTATCTTTTAAAGTAAATAAATACATAGTATAGATAATGTATAATTAGATGCCCCTCATCCTTTCTTCTTAAATTTCTTATAAACATAATTACATGTTATTTTCAATGGTATATATTTTTCATTTTCCTTAAGTGATAAAAAATAGAATGTATCTATTAAATGTATCATTTATAATTTTATATTATTTAACATCATTTGATATTAAAACAATTATCATGCCTTTATTCCAAGCTTACATTTCTCTTCTCTTTTTCCTTCATTCATCTAATTATGGTACAAACTCTTTTCTTATATATCTCTCTTACATATATTCCTATTCCTATTTCTTATTCTAATTAAAATTTAAAAATGAACATATTATTTATTTCAATGTTAATTATTGATACTTTTGTTTTATTTTTAAGCATTTTAGAAAGAATAATTTTTTTAAAATTCTTAATTAAATAATTATAGTGGTTATATATTATTGGTAATATTTATGATATTTTTTTATAGATTTGGTTATTTTAAGTATTATGTATGTGTCTAATTTATCTATATTCAATAGATTTTTGTGTGATCTTGGCACAAAATTGCATCATCTTTAGAATTTAATTGTTTGAGATAGACACATATTAGACTATTATCTATAATGTTTGGTTCCTAGTCAATCTAATTTATTAGAATCTATTTTTTATTTTTTTTATTTTCCATACTCACCCCTATTTTCACATCTTTATTTAAAATGTATATATTAATAAGAAATTTAAACCTTAAATCTCAATATACATATTTTATGTTGATAGGAAAACGTATAGGATATGAGTTATAAAATATTTGGAACATGATTCTTATCCACAATAAAATTTGACTTTCATTGTAAAAAAAATTACCTAGGATATTTAACTTCTCCATAGTGTATTCAACAACGTATCTATCTACCTTTTAAAAGTTCATTTCTTTGAGTGTATACTATTCTTAATATTATTATCTTTTTAAATGGTATTTTTTTAAACATATAAAAAAACTAGAATTAATAAAACAAACCCCTATGAAGTTATTTGAGTGAAAAATTGTGTTCATGCAGTGGGACAACTATTTAGATTCCATGTTGCAAGAAGCTAAGTGGAATGCTACTGGGTACATACCAGATTTGAAGACATATTTAGAAAATGCAAAAGAGAGTTCAGCTTCTCGTATAGCTACATTGCAAACACTATTAACATTAGATGCTATTCTTCCAGAAGATGTCCTTAAAAAAATTGATTATCCATCAAGGTTCAATGATCTTTTGGGATTGACCCTCAGATTAAGGGGTGACACTAGAACCTTCAAGGTATGTAATAACATCTTAATCAAAATCCATAATTTATAGGTATAAAAAAATCACACAAGAAAATGGTTTACTAATATTTAATCATATAATTGTATTTAAATCTAAATTCTAAATTTTTATTTTGAAGGCTGAGGCAAATCGTGGAGAAGTCGCTTCAGCCATAACATGTTATATGAGAGATCATCCAAAATCTAGTGAAGAAGATGCATTGAGGTATCTCAATTTTATGTTGGATAAACATCTAAAAGAATTAAACTGGGAGTATTTGAAGCATTATGATGTTCCAGCTTGCGTCAAGGATTTTGCTTATGACATGTCAAGGTGTTTCCAAGTTTTCTACAAAGAGAGAGATGGATTTAGCATTTGTAGCAAAGATATGAAGAAGCATGTGGAACAAATCCTTATTAAACCTATTGAAATGTAATTCCTTAGTTTATAGACTTTTATGATTATCAATTATACATCCAAGTGTAATAGAGAAATATATTTTGTATTATTGAGTGATGGAAGACAACACCTCTAGGTAGTCATGGTGAATAGGTTATTCTTGTTTTATATAGACCTTAGCATATGCCTTTGTTTTGTGTTTTATGGCAGTGTTATGCTTCAACTTATTCTAGATGTCCTTGCTTTGGTTTCAATACAGTTTATTGTAGTTTTTAGGTTGTGTATGTTGGGCTAGAAGGGTGATAGTTTAATGATTATTTTTGTAATGTTCAAGTAAGGTCGTGATACTATTATCTTAAATGTATGTTGTGAAGTTATATTTGGGCTGGGGACCTATAATAGAACCCTAATAATATGTTTATAAATAGAGAAATATATTCCATAATTTACCCTCTACTTCCTATTAATAGATGAATGGTTTAAAATATGTTCATGAAGTTTAAATAAAAAACTAGGGCATCAATTATATTTTTGGATGCTAGATAATAGTTTCAAATATATTCATTACCATTATCAATGATATATCCCCAAATAACTCGCATGATTATGGCCCATGCTAGGCCTATCTATTTCCAAATAATAAATTGTGAATGATAACAAACATGCAACGGAGAATAATGGTCATGAAGGCATGTGAGAATTCAAGATTAAAGGAAAAAAAATGTAATTATAACCACCCAAAAAAAGAGCAAGGATTTTTCTAGATTCTAAAATATTTAATTTATTATTTTAAATAGCAAATAACAAGGTAACATAATCAATAACCAAATAAAAACATAAAAACCTCTTCACTATGATCTGATATGTTCATTCTTCTAAATTTGTGCATGGATCTTCCTCCTACAATAAATCAACTCACTTATAAAGTAGCAACAAGCACCAAACAATGAGTAGAAACTAAGAAACAAAAGACGTTTCCACTCACCAAATTCATCGATTTCAATAGTTTCATGATCAAAACAATCACCTCTATGATCTTAGGCATAAAGATTTACAAACAAGTAAAATCTCAAGGGCATGACTACACATATCCCATCAAATGTCAAATATAAATGTTTTCCCTTTATAATAGTTGAAAACATAAAGAATTACTTAAGTATAGAATGAAAGAACAATAGTGTGTCCCAAATTTCAGCTTTATTGGGTAACCACAATTTACATTTTTCAACATTCGACACACTCTGTCAATTGTACAAAATAATTCTTTTAGAATTTAAAGATATTGTAAAAAACTTATTTGTGTCCCTTTCTCTATCAATTTGATTTATTTAATTTCTAAGTTTTTAAGAAAATTATTTCTATGTAATTTTATTAGTTTTCCATATTTTTTTACTAATTTTCTATTATTTTATACTGAGCAAGATTTTATAATAATGCATAAAATCTACCTCAAATAAAATATTGTGAGGATTTCTTGGAATTGGATCACTGACTACAATATCTACTGTGCAGTTATTTTTTGTAATCTTTTTATTGAGTATTTTATTTCTTATTAATATTTTGATTGGTACTAACATTAATTTTGACCTACATTTTATCATAAAATGCCTCTTTGCTTGTTTATGAAATTTTATTATTATTGTTTAAACAATGACATCAATGCAAAGTGCAATGCAAATTTTTGAATTTTTTTACCTAGGTGGCCATTTTCCCTAGGGTTTTGAATAGATATCTTTATTTTTATAACACACTTATCTTTCATATAAAATAAATTAAAATATAATATTAAAAGATATTATATATTATAATTTTCACAAAGTTAGTTTTTGAGGGCTACATAGATATTAAAAAAAAAATCTATGAGTGAATTTAGTGACCCCTACATGTATGACACAAAGTATCCTATTTTATCCTCTAAGATTGCAACATGTGGATAGGAGGGGAACAGGTTGCCGTGGGGATGCCACATAAGTGAAACATAGAAAATAAAAAATTCTTTGTTTAAGAATGTTTAATTAACTAGATTAAATAGGGATATTTAAAGTGTACTATAACATCGTATTTAAACATAATTCAAACACACTTCAACCTAGGTCTAACAAATGGAAAAGACTAGATAGGAAATAAAAATACAAATTTGGAAACACACAACCAAGAGAGAGAAAATAATCTAAAAGTGGTTTAAGATCAACCTGGATAAACAAGTAGACATATTATAAAGTTCTTAGATTGATCTCAAATAGTTGTCTCTTAATTTGTAGGTCTTTCTCATCAATGTCAAATTATTGATACATTTAAGGACACCTTGGGTGATAACTTGGACTTATTCTTACACCTATGTTGATAGGTTGGTCCTCTCCTAATGCCTTCATCAAAAGTTCCAAAATGGGTTGAAAATTTACAAAGAGGTACCTTGGATGATGTTGATCACATTTTCCTTTTGACAACTAGACATAGAAATGTGGGAGAAAAAGAGAAGGATTAAAAGTTTTTCACCTAATTTTTTATTGTTTTAAATAGAATATTTATGATGTGGAAACAAAAACATAGGCAAAAGATAAATTACAACAAATACAATAATTGGAAAAATACCTTACAAATTAGTAATAAAAATTACAAAAAAACAAAATAAATGAGGGTCTAAATGAACTTAAATCTAATGGTAATAGTTACAAAAAACTTCTAGGATAAAGTTTCAAGACCCCCTTGGAGGATTTCAATAATTTTATATGAAAGGACAAGGCCATTGTAGGAAGTGATTCCATAGGTGACAATTTATTCGTATCCTTCCACCCTTATTTATAGCCCAGTCCAAAGGTATTGATGTAATACACTGTGTCAAAATGGCCTGAAAAATAGATATAGAACTTCTTTGGGTGATTTTAGGATCTTTTCCTTTTTGGATATTTATCATATTTCTAACCAAATGTTTTTAATTAATTGTAAAAACACCAAATCTACATATGAAACTCTATAAAAAAAGTGGTCAAGGGGGAGTTAACCTTAGTGAGTCTCCTTTTGGAATTTTGAGAATAAATCCACTTGGAAAAATGATCTCAAAAATAAATTGAAAATGAGATGTACATTAATAATATAAACTAGTTCAAAGCATAGTTAGTAAAATCCTTAAAAATAACGCAAAAGGAAATAAGGCTTAGAAATAGTGAGATTGGGAGATGTATTGGGAAGATCAAATAGAAACATATAAAAGGAAATCAGTGTATATGTGAAGAGGACTACAACAAGGGGTGGAAAAAATTGAGTAAGGTAAAAATAATAGGATCCAAAGGGAAATTGAAAAGTGTTACAAAAGATGTCTCAAACTTGCAATTAAAAAAAGTGTGAAGTTTTAGTTATCAAAATGAATAAACTCAATTTTTAGGATATAGGGTTATTTTTTGGCCAAAATAAAAATTCCAAGTTATTTTTCACCACTTAAGGGGGTGTCCAATGCATAGATCTCTTTGAGACCTACATATTTAAAAAAAGGACCAAACCAGCCTCCCAAATCAAAAAGTTATGGCCTTTGGAAGTTGGGCCTCCCATATTGGAAAATGAAAGAACATGTTGAACATAGAAAAGACCTATAAGGGGTGGTTAAAAACGTTGATGCATGTTATGGCACATCACAAGACATCTTTGATTGGAGATAATGGAACCCTAAGTATTTGGGTGCCACTTTCGGGTGGTTTTAGATCATGATTTTGTAATTACCATTTGACAGTTTCATGTATTGTATCTCCTATTTATTAGGTGCATGAGATGGCGGTTGTGTGTGAGATTCTTATAGATTTTGAGTTGCCTCTAGATCTTCAATTGGTGATACTTTTGTGAAAGCTTGATGTACAAGTATATTGTAATCTTGTTGAGATTCTTGAATAACATATTGAGTTCATTTTATAGAGTGGGGCTATACCCACATAAATCACTATGTTGTGGTATGATTTATATTTATGTTTATTTCTTTATAATTTTTGTAACTGTTGTAAACATATAAAATAAAATTCATAACCCTTCTCTCAAGATTAGTGCAGGAAGTTGTTCCACTACCTTAGCTTCCTTACAGTAAACCATTAAAGCAATCCCTTACGTCTTCAGTTAGGGACATCATGAATAATATCATGTTTACATCCTCGTGCTCCATACCAATGTCCTGTATAAAGGCATTGAAATTCCTAATGTGCTCTTCAGCTGATATCCCATTATTTCAAGTGAATTTGGGGACCCTATTTCTTCAGTTACTATCTATATGGTATGGATATAATTGATAACCTGTTAAATCAAATTGCCTACATACACTCATGAGGTTTTGTGGAGAAATATTCATAGGTGGTGGATTAGGGTAATATTGGTATCCATATGGAGGCTGATGGTAAGCATTTTGCTGTATGTGTTGCTGAGGGCGTATATTCTGAGGTGGTATATGTTGTTGATGTTGTGGAACAACATGATGACCTGGTGGTGGGTTAGATTGGGGAATATTGCCAATATTTGGGGATTGGGGTCTTTGTGACGATGTATTATATTGAGCATATTGTCTTGAATTACCTCCTCCATTATGGGGCATTTTTGAAGTACCCAGAGTAGTTTCATTTTGAGATATCCTATGTGAATTAGCATTACTACCTTGTTTGTGCGAAGGGACATATCTGGGAGGTTTTGTTGTTTGGATTTTTAATTGTGCCATTTGCCAGTTTATCTCATGGCTTTCTTGTATCATCTATTGTCTTCCCTAAGCTGTTGTCTTTGCCACTCCAAATGTATTTCAATATCTTGATTACTCATAGCATCAAAATCAACAATATGGTCTGCAGACCCCTCCTGGTTTTCTTCTCCCTGTTGTGATAAAAATCCCTTATCAGATTCTTCCTGTTTCTACCTCCTTTCTTCATTCATCCTTTCCTCAAATTCATTTGCTTCTTGAGAATATATCCTGTAACTGAGAATGTTATCATTTGTATTGATTTTTTAGGAGGTGTTGAGGGATATCCACTATCATTGTATGCTGGGGAGTTGAATATTATAAAGGGATGTTCTGATGTGTTTACATTGTCTTCAGGCTGTTTGGGTACTACTTCACCCCTGTTTGTATTGTTCTTTGCATGAGGGGGTCCATGCTTATCTGTCCACTTGAGATTGTTTTTGTTGGGACTTTCTTGATGCATAGATCTCCTTCCATTCATGTTGGATGATATAATGTATCTCTAATGTCTATCATCTATCCTTTTTGATATGATATTAATTTCATCAGCCATAAAAATTTGAGTGTTGACAGCTACTTTTCTATAAGTAGGAAAATGATTGTAATTCTCCCTAGTAGAGCCTTAAATATGTTATGATGTTTTGAGGTAACTCTATGATGGAAGAATAAAATTCAAAATGGGCTCGATCCCCAGTAGAGTCACCAATTTGTGGGATCTCAAAAATGTTGGTTTTAGACCACAAGAGGGTGCCAATCTCTTGATACATTTTTGGTCAACAAGACAAGGTTTATGTAATTGGAAAACCCCCTACTCTTTAGGTTCTGCTAGACCTACATAGGTGTACCTAAATGATAAATCAGATTTGGAAATATAAATGGATTCTAATTGAGGCAATTCTACTCACTATGGCACATAGGTGTGAGAAAATTGCATAGCTTGCTTAGTAATTCCTAATGAGAGTGTTTGAATTGTCAAAGTTTGGATTGAATTTGTGTGAAGTATTCTAAAGTTGATCAGTGCCTAATCTATTGGGTGAATGGAGTCAATGGATAAATGATGATTATGGAGACAGGTGTGTAGAATTAGTAGATTTACTTTAGCTTAACTCTAATAGTTGGGCACTTTTAAATGTCTATACCTTATACAGATGTGCAAGTATGTCAGTTATTTGAGCTCTTCTTAATGATCCCAATGATATCCCCTTATGCTACTGTGAAGTTATGAAAGGACTTTAATTCAAATGTGAGGAAAAACCAATTAAGACAATTTATTTAAAACGATTTTAATCCACACAGGAACCAATCAAATTAGATTTCTTAAAAGGTAATTTAATCCTTATACACACAGATACCAATCAGCAGCACCACACAATTACATAAAATGTGTATTGACAAATCAAATGTATCTTCATACTCAATTTGTCTAACATAAATAGCCACTTTGGAGACAGCCAAATAACATATGTGCATAATAAACTAACATGACAGTTGAACACTGAGAATAGATCACCATGAAATATCAATCTGCTCCATTATATTTCTTCAGATAATATATAGTAATTGCATAAGTTTATGAGATATGAAAGTGGATGGGTGGAATAGGTGCAATTTATCTTCTTACTAATGCCCTACCTAAAAATGAAAAATGGTAATGATGATTTTTCATTCCTACTTTCCTGGCTTATATAGCTATATTTTGAAGAGGATGTACCCCTTAACAAGTGTCTTTTGGAATTATAAAAACAACAAATAAATTATCATTAGGCTCTAATAAGCCATAAATGGATTTTAGTAATATGATCCAAGTATTTTTGGCTTAAGTGAGTATCTACACACTCCATGACACACTTTGCAGCAAACTCCATAGTAACCATTTTCTCCATGCATGCACAAGCCTCTTCCAATGCTGGATCTTCACTTTTCACAGCCTCCAAGGCTTCATGTAGGATCAATTGGCATTCCTTCTCCCAATCCTGCTGACTTCTCAGACTCTTATCATCATTGAATAATACAGGCACTGCTTCTCTAGAAGCATTAATGAATTCCTTAGCTTCTACTCGAAGGTCTTCATGAAAATATGTGTGTGCCCTGAAGAAATCCTTAGCATTAGTAATGGCCTTAGTATAAGGATTGTCTCTATTCTAAATTTCTTAGAGTTTCTCTTGAATTTTGTCAACCAACCTTTCATGTTCTTAGAGAGCAGTTTGATTTTTGGAATGGGTAATCTAGAATTTATTCATCCATGTTGTCATGTTAGCATGTGTCCTTTTGAATACTTTAGAAAGAGCATTGGATCTATCCTAGGCTGCTTGAGTGTTTGCCTATGATGCTACATCCCCATCCTTTGTCTGGGAACTTTCCCCTTGGGTTAACAGTTTGGTAGGGACTGAATTTTTTAGAAAATCATTTTCCTTTTTTATTCTTTCACAATTTAATTTATACACATCTCTTTCTCATATTAGCATTTGAATTTGTGCTTTATTTAATTTAGCCATATTAATACCAATTTCTACAGTAACCACAGGATCGGTCTCACCCACTTTTAGTGTCATCACATGGCCAAATGCCTTTTCTATGTCAATAACGGCAAGATTCTGGTGTGGAGGGTATAGGGACCATATCATAAGAGATTCTTTATTAGGATTGTATCAAGATCTAGTATATACCTCTGTCACACTTCCCAAATTGAGTTTATGTTTAGCATGATCATTATATAGAAAGCTATCAAAAACCAAAGAAAACTTTAGATCCAAACTAGGAAAAATCATCACACCAGCTTCTTCTAAGAGTTTCCTCCCTTTTTCTAGAGTCATGTCTTTTATTTCATTTTCAACATCTATTTTTAAAGTAATCAATAACTTTTTTTCATTATTTGGTGTGATATCTGGAACTGATTCTTTGATTGCTTTGCCTTTATGTTTATACAATAAAGATTTAAATTCTGGGGACTGGATGAACTGATCATCTGAGATAAAAGATTTGTAAGCCACCTATCCAGCATCAATATCAAATGTCTCCTCAATCTCTAACTCTTTGTCTGCAGGCCTGTATTCTTCAATTATGAGTTTGGGGATTATGTCATGCTAGTTTTGGGATCTTTTATCAAAGGATCCTTCACTAACATAGGATAACACCTCCACCTCCTGTATTTCCTTTCTCCTCTTTTCAACTTCTTGATTATATTTGTCAATGGTCAATTCAACCTCTGCCTCCTCCATGTTTTTGATAATTGTTCTCTCAGAATTGCACCCTTGTTGAGTTGTAAAACTTGGCAATCTGGAGAAACATGGGATCTTTCCAGGTCTGTGGGTCACCTAAGTTGGAAAGAACCTCCGGAGAAGGCCAGCTTCCTAGCTGGTTATCACCTAAAATCTACTGGATTTGCAAAGGAAAAGGGAGAAGGAATGCTTTTTAAAAATGAAAGATAAAACAGGAAAACTAAAAAAATAAAAGGTGATTCACCAGGTTGAATAAAAGAACCCTCACAGAACTAAGAAAATGCACAAAATGACCATATACAACCAATAAACATACACAGATCAAACTAATTTTAACAGAGGCCAGAAGCAAGAGATGACTAGAAGGAATTAAACATTCACAAACACACCATCCTGAGATCACACAAAGTCAAAATAACATGAAGAGGTAAAATAACCAGTATGTATTTAATCAGAAGGAAGGTTACAGTTGAGGAATGCTCTATTTGCAATTAGAAGCATAGATTACTAAATCTTCCAACCTTTTGTACATCTCATGTTTATGCATATATAGCATTTTGTATTTGACCTAAGTTGGTTACAATGAACTGTCCCATGACCCTTGTCAGAAAATATCATCGCCAGAAGGGACATTCACCTACAAGAAGTTATGGAATAAAATATCTAGAGTAGGGTAGGTGGAAGATATTTTGAATCTTCAATGTGAGTTGTTGAATCATCGACTTGCACCACTAAACGCAACAAATATCTACATTGAACGACCTCCACAAAACTTAATTCAGCCACTGAGATGTCTTGTCGCCAAACAATTGAAGATTCGCCAGCAAGACACAAAGCCCATACACATTGAAGAGTGAATCCATCTTCCATTAATGCACCCACAAAGCTCACCAACAGGAGTTACTGTAAAAATATCAGCCCCTACATACGTTAAATTGGTTGCTGAAACATCTAGTCGATCGAACCTACAGATCCAAATCATATTTTGAAAGTGAGAAAATTCCCCTCAAAAAGCCCACCAGATGAAAGAGGAGACAAAAATAAACAATTTTGCCTTTTGCATATTCAACTTTTGTATATCTTTGAATCTCCCCTTGTATATGCTTTTGTATGTGCAATTGTATATACAGTACAATGACCAACATACAAAAGCAGACCTTTACTTTTGTATCACCTTTTGTATATATGCCTTTGCCATGTGTCATCACTCCATTAGTCACCGAGCTGAACTTGGGACCCATCGCTGCATCCTCCTTATTGGCCGTCTGAAAGACCTCAAACTAAGCCACCGATATAGACAATCTATTCAAAAATCCCTTTGTATGTGACCTTGTATATGAGATACAATCGCATGTACATGCAATTACGAAACTCAAAGGATTATCAACCAGAATGGAACATTAAAACAGGTCCAACTTGTATCTTTGTTTTTTTGCATATTGGCATGTACATGCACCTCAACATACAACTGTGTACCCCACCACTGAGTTTGCCAAATTTAATTTCCCAGTTGCGTCTGCATTGTATATCCCTGTTGTATCTAACTTTTGTATATGCAATTGTATATAGGATTGTATATGGGATGATACAATCACATATGCATACAATAGGCAGAACTCAACTTGAAATCCACCACATTCAATTCCCCACTCACGTCTGAATTGTATGTATTCCCTTGTATATTGCCTTTGTATATCGCATATACAATACGAATATACAAAAAAAACTGCATGCAATCGCTTATACATACAAACATTACATCTGACCTTCATATGTGACCTTGTATCTCCCCTTTGTATATTGCCTTGTACATATCCCCTTTAAATATTGCCTTGTATCTACCCTTTGCATATGACCTTACATATACAAAGATAACCCGATGCACATTTACTCTTGTATTCCACCTTTTGCATCTGACACTGCATATGCTTTTGTATATGCAATTGTATATGAGATACAATTGCCTGATATACAAAAGTAGACCTCATATTTTCTATAAGCTCTTGTATATTGCATTTGTATCTACGAATGTATATACAAATATACATATGAAGAGACTAAGCATGAAACTGAGAAATCTCTACGAAGAAAGATACTTGAAGCTTAAGGATTTCTGGGTTTTTTTGGGTTTTCTTCAAGGATTCTCTAGGCAAAGTTTTGAGATTTTTGGTAAGGTAGAGCATGGGGTTTTGAAGAATTTAAGCTTTGTAGGGTCATTTTCTAAAGCATATTCGAGGAATATACAAGATGAACTATTTAACTTTGGACATATTTGCACCCTTGCTGAGTTGTAAAACTTGGCAATCTAGAGAAACATGGGATCTTTCCAGGTTTGTCAGTCACCTGAGTTGGAAAGAACCTTCGGAGAAGGCTGGCTTCCTAGCTCATTACCACCTAAAATCTACTAGATTTGTAGAGGAAATGGGACAAGGAATTCTATTAAAAATGAAAGATAAAACAGGAAAACTTGAAAAAAAAAGGTGATTCACCAGGTTGAATAAAAGAACCCTCACAGAACTGAGAGAATGCACAAAATGACTAGCTACAACCAATAAACATACATAGATCAAACTAATTTTAATAGAGGTAAGAAACAAGAGATGACTAGAAGAAATTAAACATTCACAAACACATCATCCTTAGATCACACAGAGTCAAAATAGCATGAAGAGGCAAAATAACCAACATGCATTTAATCCGAAGGCAAGGTTACAATAGAGGAATGCTCTATTTGGAATCAGAAGCATAGATTACTAAATCTTCCAACCTTTTGTACATATCATGTTTATGCGTATATAGCATTTTTCATTTGACCTAAGTCAGCTACAATGAACTATCCCATGAGCCTTGCCATAAAATATCATCACTAGAAGGGATGTCCACCTGTAAGAAGTTATGGAATAAAATATATGGAACATGGCAGGTGGAAGATATTTTGAATCTTCAATGTGAGTTGCTGAATCATCGACCTGCACCACTAAATGCAACAAATATCTGCATTGAAGGACCTCCACAAAACTTAATTTAGCTGTTGAGATGTCTTATCACCAAACACATGAAGATCCGCTAGCAAGACATAGAGCCCATACGCATTGAAGAGTGAAGCCATTTGCCATGAATGCACCCACAAATCTCACCAACCAGAGTTACTGTAAAAATATCGGCCCCTACATACGCCAAATTAGTCGTTGAAACATCTAGTCAATCGAGCCTCCAAATCCAAATCATATTTTGAAAGTGAGAAAATTCCCCTCAAAAGCCTGCCAGATGAAAGAGGAGACAAAAATAAGCACTTTTACCTTTTGTATATTCAACTTTTGTATATCTTTGAATCTCCCCTTTTATATGCTTTTGTATGTGCAATTGTATATATAATACAATGGCCAACATACAAAAGAAGACCTTTACTTTTGTGTCACCTTTTGTATATATGCCCTTACCATGTGTCATCACTCCATTGGTCGTCGAGTTGAACCTAGGACCCATCGCTGCATCCTCCTTATCGGCCATCGGAAAGACATCAAACTAAGCCACCGATATAGCCTATCTGTTTGAAAATCCCTTTGTATGTGACCTTGTATATGCAATTTCATATGAGATACAATTGCATGTACATACAATTGCAAAACTTAGGATTATCAACCAGAATGGAACAATGAAATAGGTCCAACTTGTATCTTTGCTTTTTTGCATATTGGCATATACATGCACCTCAACATACAACTACGGACCCCACCGCTGAGTTTGCCAAATTTAATTTCTCAGTTAGGTCTGCATTGTATATCCCTGTTTTATCTAACTTTTGTATATGCAATTGTATATAGGATTGTATATGGGATGATACAATCGCATATACATACAATAGGCCGAACTCAACTTGAAATCTACCATATTCAATTCCCGAGTCACGTCCAGATTGTATGTATTCCCTTGTATAGTACCTTTGCATATCGCATATACAATGCAAATATACAAACAAAACTGCATACAATCACTTGTACATACAAACATTGCATTTGACCTTCATATGTGACCTTTGCATGTGACCTCGTATCTCCCCTTTATATATTGCCTTGTATATCCCCTTTGTATATTGCCTTGTATCTGCCCTTTGCATATGACCTTGCATATACAAAGATAACCCAATTCACATTTACTCTTGTATCCTGCCTTTGGCATCTAACACTACATATGCTTTTGTATATGCAATTGTATATGAGATACAATTTCTCGATATACAAAACCAGACCTCATATTTTATATAATCTCTTGTATATTGCATTTGTATCTACGAATGTATATACAAATATACATACAAAGATACATACAAAGATACTAAGAATGAAAATGAGAAATCCTTGCGAAGGAAGATACTTGAAGCTTAAGGATTTCTCGGTTTCTTTGGGTTTTCTTCAAGGATTCTCTAGGAAAGGTTTTGGGATTTTTAGCAAGGTAGAGCATGGGTTTTTGAAGAATTTAAGCTTTGTAGAGTCATTTTCTAAAGGATATTCAAGGAATATACAAGGTGAACTATTTGAGTCTGGACAGAGGAAAATAGGTCAACATTTTGGTGACTTCTTAGGGATGTTTGCCTATTAAACAATCGGACTAGCTGCCTAGACCTTATCCATTGGGCACATGGTCATATTGAGACTTAAAAACACTTTTGACTATCAATCTTGACCTTAGTAACTCAGCATGTCAGCAATGAAGAACACTTGGAAGACCAAAACCAAAACAAAATGCTAAAAGCAACTCATCTAACTGTGCTAGATAGCACTTAGGAAAAACAAAAGGTATCTAAACTATTGTGCAGCAGCACTTATTGAAAGAAAGAAACCTAATCTATTGTTTTACAAGACAACTCATACCTCAAAACACCTCTTTAGGTGTATCCCATTGATTGGGATAGGAAAATTTTCTCCATCCATGTTTGATAACTGAAATGCATTGTGCTCCTTGCATTCAGTAATGATAAACAGGCCACTCCACATGCTATCAAACTTGGAGTGCTTCTCTAGCCTGCTTTTCAACTTATCCCATTTGAGTACCATATCACCCTCCCTAAAGTTTCTGGGAGTAGCCTTCTTATCAAAAATTCTTTTTGTTTGAAGGTGATGATACTCCATAGCTATCATAGCTTTATCTCTCATTTCTTCAAGCTCCATAAGTTGAGCATATCTGATAGCCATGGGATCTTCTTCTTCAAACATCTCCAGTTGATTCATGATATCAAGTGCTGGCAGCTCCACAGACATAGACAATCTTGCCTCTTTTCCATAAACTAACATATATGGGGAGTTTCCAATAGGCCTCTTGGGAGTTCTTCTATCTACCCATAAAGCAGATTTCAGATTGGTGTGCCAGGTTCTCTAGTTGTCCTCCATTGATCTTTTGATAATCCTTATGAGATTCTTATTTGTGGATTCAGCCAAACCAGTACCCTGTGGGTAATAATTTGATGAAGTGTTCAAATAGATTCCATTTTTCACAGCCCAGTCAGTTATCTTCAATCCAACAAAGGCTAAAGCATTGTCTGAGATAATTGAATCAGGTACTCCAAATCTAGATACCAAATCATAATAAAAGTTCAAAACAACATTCTCATTGGCTTCCTTCAAAGCCACTACTTCAGTCCACCTTGTGAAATAGTTTGTCATTGTAGGTACCCACCTGTGACCTACACTTGATGGTGGGTTAGTGGGACCTATAAAATCAATGCCCCATCTCATGAAGGCCTGCTCTACTTGAATCAGCTGCAGAGGTAAAGCTGGCAGCCTTTCTTTGCCTGCAAAAATGGCACATTTTACACACTTTCTAGCCCATGCATGGGCATCCTTGAATAAGTTGGGCCAGTAATAGCTAGCTCTAATTATTTTCCAAGCAGTAGTCCTTAGGACAAAATGACCCCCTACTATTCCATCATGAAACTCATGCAGAACCTTCTCAGTTTGATCATTATCAATGCATCTTAATAACAAACCATTAAAATATTTTCTGAAAAGGATGTCATTAATTAAAACATATGGAATAGACTACAGTCTAAAATATCTTCTCTTGGTTCTACCTAAACCTATTGGATAGTCACCAATTTGCAAAAAATGAGTCATGTCATTAACCCAACCTATTCCAACTACTGTTGTACCATCCTAATGTTCATCTTCAATGGTCAGAAGCACCTCTTCTTCCTTCTCTGTTTCATTTTCAGACCTAGTAGCAAGTTGTTCACTGAGTCGTCTACCTCTGATGAGCTTGGTTATCTTGATATCTATGTCATATTCCATGACTTTGGTAATCCAACCAGCCCTTTTCTCATTAACATCCTTACCTAACATAAACTCTTTCACACCAGGGTGAGCAACCATCAAATGTACCTTATTGTTAGAAATAAGATGTCTAAACTTCTTAAGACTCTTTACCACTGCCAGGACATATTTTTTAATGAAACTATACCTCTGTTCATACTCCTCTAGCCCTTGACTAAAGAAGCAATTGGATGCTCAAAGCCTTCACTTTGCTGCTATACCAGATTTGCAGAAATTGTATCTAAACTGCCATAAGCATACAAAATAAAATCTTTTGAGAAATCAGGATTTACCAGAGTTGGTGCAGCCGATAACGCTTCTTTTATGGACTCAAATCTAATTTTGGCCTCTTTTGTCCAACTGAAAACTGCATTTTTCTTTAACATAGAGGTCAATGGCTTCAATAAATTTGCAATGTCAGGTATAAATCTTCACAAAAAATTAATTCTACCAATAAAACTTTGCAGTCCTTTTTTGTGACTGGTAAATTAGCTCTTACTCTTTCTGTATCAATGGCAACTCCCTCTTTTGACACAATGTGTCCTAAAAGATTGCCTTCATGCATAACAAAAATGCATTTCTTGGGATTGAGAGATATCCCAAACTCTTTACATCTCTCAAAAATACTTGTTTTAGGTGGGATAAATGTTCATCTGCATCCTTAGAGAAAACTATGATGTCATCAAGGTACACAATACCAATTTATAAAGCAAACCTTTGAAATCCATATCTATAACGTTCTCTGAAAAGTAGAGCTAGCATTTGATAGACCAAAAGGCATCCTTTTGTAGGCCATGGTGCCCCATTTGGTGGTAAAAGTAGTTTTAAACTGATCTTCTTCCTTGACTAATACCTGATTATAACCTGAATATCCATCAAGTAAGGAGAATCTTTTTGAACTAGTAGAATTTGTTCCATTGAGGGTAGTGGGTAGTGGTCCTTCAAGGAGGCTCTATTAAGGTCTTTAAAATCAATGCACAGCCTAATCTCTCCATTCTTCTTTCTCACAAGAACAAGATTGGAGACATAAGAAGTATGCTTGATCAGGAAAATGATGTTTCCCTCGACCAGCTTGGTTAATTCCTTAGTCATCAGAGGCTCAAGCTTTGGATTTAAAGGTCTTTGTTTCTGCCTCACAAGTTTCACACTTGGTTTTAACTCTATAGTATGCTCGACAATATGAGGGTCAAACCCTTTTAAATCTGAGTATTCCCAAGCAAACACACCCTCAAATTCTTGACAAAGAGCAATAAAAGTTTTCCTATCCTTAGGTGAATAGATTTTACCAATTTTGAGAAGCTTATGCTTGAAAATTTCTAGCTCCTCATAATGTTCCTCTTTGACTTGCATGCTAGTTTTGCTCTTTTTTAGCTGATCATCAGTGCCAAAAATGGATTCCAAGGTCACTAATCCTCTGGGCAATTTATTAGTCCTTAACTAAACAACTTGATCATCATCATATTGATGTTTGAGTTTGTTTTGATTCATCACAGAAAACCCATCCTCTTCTAACACAGAACCTGCTTATTGCTCTCAAAAACCTACCAATGAATGTTATTGTCAGGAATAGAGGGCCTATCAACTATCTTCAAATAAGGCTGTACCTTTTCTCTTTGAATATCACTGGGGATATTGAACTGAGCCCCAATTTTAGCTAACCTATCTGCATGATTGTTCTGATTTCTCAGAATAGATATTAGATTGAAAGCATCAAAATCCTCAATCATATCCCATACCCTATGTTTATAGTGTTTCAAAACATCATTCTTTGTAACATGTAGTCCACTCACTTGATTCACAATAAGTTTGTTGTCCCCATACACCTGCAAACATCTAATTTTCCTCTTCCTTGCCCACTGCAAACCTTGAATCAACCCTTCATACTCAGCAGTGTTATTTGTACATGAAAAAGCAAAACGAAAATAAGAAAAATATCTGTCACCCTATGGAGACACAAGCATTGCACCACCACCAGATCCATTCCTATTCCTAGAGCCATCAAAATACATTTTCCATACCTCATCTTGCTGTTCTATCTGTTGTTTTGCACTCTTTACAAGGTTTGGAATTGTTGTTTCAGGTTCATGTAGTATGTAAACCCCCATACCAGTTTCTTAAATGTGTCCCTCAGGATCATTGACAATATTTTCTAAGGCCCACTCCTTTAACAGCACCTCTGGTATACTTTTAGCTTACAGTTCTTAAGTAACAACAAGCTCAGGATCATCAGAGATAACACAATTTGTGTTAACAACACTTGGGACATAAGGCTCTATGTGATATTTGGCAAGCAATTCAGATTTTAGGGTTACTTTTGTGCCATATTGAGTCCTAAAAAACACGTGGGACCAGTCTGAGGATAAATATCCTCCTATCTTGGCTGTGAACTCTCTTGACAAACACATGGCAAAATAAGGAGGTAGATCTATGATGAACACCTCTTGGGAAATAGAAACATTTGGACAAGTATTCAAAGTGAGACCTAGATCTTTTATCACACCTATAGTGTTAACAGCTGTGCCATCTAGCTAGAGTACACCCTTTGTAAGGGGCTAGTATTTCAATCCTAATTGGTCTACAATTTGTTTTAGCATTACAGAACTACTTACACCACTATCCACCATGCAGTTATGTACTAACCTATCTCTTATTATTAATGACACATAAAATGGAAGTGGTTTAGCACTCTTATTTGGTTGTTTATTGTTGTCCTATGATGAATTGGTAAGAACAACCCTAGTTGGGTCAACAGTTGCATCATTTGACAATTTTAAATCAGACAAGGCATATTGTAACATGTCCTTTTGACCTGGTATCGCTAAGGAATCCCACATAGATATTGTCGCATTCATTTTCTTCATATTTTCAATGATATTGAAAGGTGAAGTAATGTTTACCTTTTGATGTGACTTTGCAACAGTAATATCAGCCTGCAAATGAGGTTGTTCCCTGGCAGTTGCTTGAGTATTCCTTTGCAAAATATAGGGAATCTAAGATGTAGAAGGATCAGCAGGTCCTTTTCCTTTACTTGCTACTTGATCTATCTCATAACCCCTCTTTTTAGCTCTTGTATTTGCTGCAACTGAAGTATCATCTCTGTTTACACCATAGAACTCATCTTCCTGCCAGTTTAGGAAGGCAATATTATTCTGAGGTTGTTCTTGTTGTAGTACAGTCCCATCTTAGGTGTGATTGGCTATGAAATTGTAACATTTTGTACCATTATAGCCTTATTTATCACTCCATTTGAATAGGTTGCCTGACTGTGTGGCTGATTACATGGAAGACACCATTCATACTCAACTGCAAGGTTGTTCTAAATAGGGACGAGGTCACTAACTGCATTAATGGGTGTAGGATTGTAAGGCTGGAAAGGCCTCTGGTTTACATTCTACCTAGCACCCTGGTAATTGCTTTGATAAGGTGGCCTATTAGCTTGGTATGGTTAGTTTTTCCCTTGATAAGGCTGATTTGGCTATATGTTCTGGGACTGCTATTTTTTGATATTCACCAGCTCATTCCCAAATGTTTGTAGGATCTTCTCTATTTTCTGTTGGCTATTTTTAATCTGTCTTAACTCCTATGATGAGCTAGAAATAACAGTCTTAGGATTGGCAATACCTGGCAATGCTATTGCAGCTGGTAAAGGGGCAAAAGTCAGGATTATCAAAGGCATTGAAGCTTGAATCTCAGGAAAAATGGGCATTGGTGGTCTAGGTACTATTTTCCCGGCTTGAATCAAGTTGTTTTATGCTCTAATAGCTATTTCATATGCATCAGGTAAATTTCTACCTCACATTGATTGTATCATTACTAAAATGTCACTATTAAGAGCTTTCAAAAAATACAGAAATACATATTCTAATGAAGGCCTTACCATGGCAGGAATTTTGTTCCATGTCTTTTGAAACTGGAAATTAAAATCCATCATTGCTATTGGAGAACTCTCTTTATCATAGTCAATTGTTCAACCATCGATAAGTTATCTAACTTATCTTGAAATCGTTTGTTCAATTTATCACCCAGATCATCCCAAGTTGCAATGGTTTGCACTGGTAAACTCCTAAACCACTGTAACGCTTTTCCTTTAAATGAGTCAGCCAGCAACCTGATGGCTACATTTTCTTGAGTTATATGATGAACACCACATAGAGAAGCTAAGTCTCTAATGTGTTCAATTGGAGTAGTCTGATCCTCCCCAGTGAAATAAGGTAGGCTCTTCAAAGTTGCCATGGGTAAAATATCATATACTATCAAATTTAATGGGTTGCCCCCATCAAAAGCCACAAATGGCTGATTCCTTGCCATTAGAATAACTGGAGGTAGGTTTGCTTGAACCGGTATAGGAACTACATGTATTACTCGCCTGAAACTTGGTGGGGTTGATTGTATTCTTTTTGAAACTAGCATTCTTACCATAGCTCTACTCTATCTTCTAGGTGGAGAAAGCTGCAAATAATCAAAGGAACTCAAACTCTGAGTTTTTATTTTTCTCATAAAATGTGTGACAGCACTGATCAACTTGTCCTTTCTCAATACGAGTTGCCAGATATGCTCAACTACCACTTAAAGGCTTGATAATGCTGGTAGTATATCAAAAACCAGCAATATGATTGTAACGTAGCATTGTTCAGACTCAAATAGATATGTCTCACCGAGCGTGCCAAAACTATTGTCTCTCATATTTGCACACTTGCTAAGTTGTAAAACTTGGCAATCTCGAGAAGCATGGGATCTTTCCAGGTCTGTGGGTCACCTAAGTTGGAAAGAACCTCCGAATAAGGTTGGCTTCTTAGTTGGTTATCACCTAAAATCTACTGGATTTGTAGAGGAAAAGGGAGAAGGAATGCTTTTTAAAAATGAAAGATAAAATAGGAAAACTAAAAAAAAAGGTGATTCACCAGGTTGAATAAAAGAACCCTCACAGAACCGAGAAAACGCACAAAGTGACTAGATACAACAATAAACATACATAGATCAAACTAATTTTAACATAGGCAAGAAGCAAGAGATGACTAGAAGGAATTAAACATTCACAAACACATCATCCTTAGATCACATAGAGTCAAAATAGCATGAAGAGGTAAAGTAACCAACATGTATTTAATTAGAAGGCAAGGTTACAGTAGAGGAATGCTCTGTTTGGAATCAAAAGCATAGATTACTAAATCTTCCAACCTTTTGTACATCTCATGTTTATGCATATATAGCATTTTGTATTTGACCTAAGTTGGTTACAATGAACTATCCCATGAGCCTTGTTAGGAAATATCATCGCCAGAAGGGGCGTCCACCTGCAAGAAGTTATGGAATAAAATATCTGGAACAGGGCAAGTGGAAGATATTTTGAATTTCAATGTGAGCTACTAAATCATCGATCTGCACCACTAAACACAACAAATGTCTACATTGAAGGACCTCCACAAAACTTAATTTAGCCTCTGAGATGTCCTATTGCCAAACACATGAAGATCTGCTAGCAAGACACAAAGCCCATACGCATTGAAGAGAGAAGCCATTTGCCATGAATGCACCCACAAAGCTCACCAACTGGAGTTACTGTGAAAATATCAGCCCCTGCATACGCCAAACAAGTTGTTGAAACATACAGTAGATCGAGCCTGTAGATCCAAATCATATTTTGAAAGTGATAAAATTCCCCTCAAAAGCGTGCCAGATGAAAGAGGAGACAAAAATAAGCACTTTTTCCTTTTGCGTATTCAACTTTTGTATATCTTTAAATCTACCTTTGTATATGCTTTGTATGTGCAATTGTATATACAATACAATGGCCAACATCCAAAAGCGGGACTTTACTTTTGTATCACCTTTTGTATATATGCCCTTGCCACATGTCATCACTCCATTGGACGCCGAGATGAACCTAGGACCCATTGCTGCATCCTCCTTATCGGCCATCGGAAAGACCTCAAATTGAGCCATCGATACATCCTGTTTATTCAAAAATCCCTTTGTATGTGACCTTGTATATGTGATTGTATATGAGATACAATCACATGTACATATAATTGTGGAACTTAAAGGATTATCAACCAGAATGTAACATTGAAATAGGTCCAACTTGTATCTTTTCTTTTTTGCATATTAGCATATACATGCACCTCAACATACAACTATGGACCCCACCACTGAGTTTGCCAAATTTAATTTTTAAGTCAGGTCCGCATTGTATATCCCTATTGTATCTAACTTTTGTAAATGCAATTGTATATAGGATTGTATATGGAATGATACTTTCGCATATACATACAATAGGCAGAACTCAACTTGAAATACTCCACATTCAATTGCCCAGTCACATCCAGATTGTATGCATTCCCTTGAATATTGCCTTTGTATATCGCATATACAATACAAATATAAAAACAAAACTACATACAATCGCTTGTACATACAAACATTGCATCTGACCTTCGTATGTGACCTTTGCATGTGACCTTGTATCTCCTCTTTGTATATTGCCTTGTATACCCCCTTTGTATATTGCCTTGTATCTACCCTTCACATATGACCTTGCATATACAAAGATAACCCGATGCACATTTACTCTTGTATCCCGCCTTTTGCATCTAACACTGCATATGCTTTTGTATATGCAATTGTATATGAGATACAATTGCCCAATATACAAAAGAAGACCTCATATTTTGTATAAGCTCTTGTATATTGCATTTGTATCTATGAATGTATATACAAATATACATACAAAGGTACATATAAAGAGACTAAGCATGAAACTGAGAAATTCCTGTGAAGGAAGATACTTGAAGCTTAAGGATTTCTGGTTGTTTTGGGTTTTCTTCAAGGATTCTCCAGGAAAGCTTTTGGGATTTTTGGTAATGTAGAGCATGGGTTTTTGAAGAATTTAAGCTTTGTAGTGTCATTTTCTAAAGGATATTCAAGGAATATACAAGATGAACTATTTAACTCTGGACAGAGGAAAATAGGTCAACAATAACATCATCATGAGGAAATGGAACATGAATATATCCACTCATATTTTGTTTTCTTCTTGCAAGATCAATGAAACCTTCCGGGTCAAACCTTTTTCTTGGTATTTCTTTTCTCAAATTAAAATGTAACGGTTTATCATGAATAAGGTGATAACCTTCTCTTGACAACATAGTAAAATCACCAAAATAAAATGTGTTGGGCATGAAAGATTGCTTATCATAGGCACTCAAGTTCATAACATTTGAATAGTCCAATTGCCTGACAATTTCTAGGTAGGTGATTCTGTCTGGTACAGTTTTAGGTAAAAAAAATGGTGTATCTTCAAAGCCATACAATCTGATCATGGTGGAGTCAAGAAGACAATACCAATCCCCCCAGTTATGATTAACAGTTGGTGGTCCACTGAAATCACGAGGCCTTAAAAACTTTTTGATCTCATCTGATAAAGAATAGCTACATGGATAACCATAACTTTTGTATAATGTTTTGACAAAGAATTCTTCCAAATGTACATAACAAGAATTTACAAACCTACCATTCCAGATGGAAGTCCATAATGTATGGGTAGCAGTTGACCCCCTTTATCCAACTCTGTAATCTTCAATTGTTCTGGCCACATTCTTAATTCTTGTCCATAATACAACACCATATGCATAAGAGAAGAATAATGCTTAAAACTCATTGTTGGAGAGCCATTCTTGAGGGCCATCAATCCTGAATCAATTCCCCTATAGAGGTGTGAGGCATAATCAAAAGTTCTTGCATGATGGCATTGGATGTCTACAGAGATGACCATGGGTGCTATGGACATGAATTCAGGGACCTCAAATAAGTTCATATAGGGTTCAAATAAGTCAACATGAAAAGGAGGTCCATCACCTTCCTCGAGTGGCACTTATGCAACAACAATCTCCACTCCTTATAAGTGGTATCCATTCTCATATACTATTTTTCTAAATCTTCATATATTATGGGAGTATTGCATGTGTCATCCATGTCAAAAACTTCACATATTGCATTATTAGACACATGAATAAATGTATCCCCTTAAAACTTGTAGATGGCTTTTAGGTTGGGGTTATAATGGTAGGCCAAAAGTTTTATGAGATCTATATTTATAAAGACATCTGTGACAACTAGCTTCCCCAAGTTAAGATTCTAGGGATTACAAACATGTTTCAACCTATTCCTCCTATAGTAATGAAACACAAATAATTTGTACTCCTTGATAGGAGTCCATATGTTTCCCACATGTTTATATTTGTCCTCTAATCTTTCTATGTCGGCCCTAAGTTGTGCGGTTCTTCTAGCCTTCGGTCCTTAACTAGGCAATTGGTCTATAAGGTCATTGCTGAGTTTTCATTCCTGTGCCTTTTCTCCCTTCCCTATTTCAACCTTTTTCCTTTTGCCCTTGGTTTGGCTAGTTTCAATTTGCTGCTTTCTTTTTGTTTTCATAGAACCCTCCATTTTATCTTTATGCTAGACAATGCATTTTAACCTTATAATTTATCAATAATAGGAAGGTCTAGTATGGTTACTTGTATGTCTTTGGCTTCATGAATTTCTTAGCCTTTGGTCAATTCCCTGCTCTTCCACTGCAACCCTTGAAGATGTCTTTTGATTTTAATTCATAATGATTCAGAGCGGCTTGTACAAGATTATGCTCAAGAGGCCATTATTATTAGCGACTAGAATTGAATGCAGCAGGCTTCTTAGGCTTTGAAAATGTCAGAGCGATACAACGTCTTTGTATCGGGAAGACTATTTTGATATCAAGCTGATCTATCTATTCATTTTGGCACCATCTTTTGTTTATACTTTCTCAACCGATCACCAAGACTATCTTAATGTCTTTCTGATGTGAAGTGCCCTTTTAGTTTTCTGATTTTATCAGGAAGACTTCTTGACACCTTCATCAATCATGCATAGATCCCTTTTTCTTGTTTTTCTATTCTTGATATTTCGAGGAGACATTATAGATTTCACCCCGATATCAACATGGTCCTGACTGTTGAGGTTCCCTTTTTACATCGACAAGTGTTCTCCTAATGAGTAGTAGTCACCTCGTAGCTATCGAGCTGACAATTAGTATAGCTAAGAGACCAGAATGTTCTTCCAATGCATTAAGTCTTGCCAATAGAGTTTTATTATATTTTGTTCATGGGGAACATCGATGAGACTCTTTCTGAAACATTTCAATACCTTCTCATCGGGGTGACTTGCATAGTTAGGAAGACATAAAAAATCCATTCCGATGGTATATGTCACTCTGACACAATTAATGTTTTGATTTATCATAAAGAATACATGTATCTCTTACCGAACTTATGTCCATCGGTATGACTTCTAAGATCAGCATAGTTTAATATTTTCACTCTGACTTTGTCTTTCTTGCCAATAAGTTTTTTATTGGCGATAAATTATGTAGTCTTCCTGATTGTTGCACAATTGTTATCTCTGGGATCTTTAATCAGTGTAACTCCATTTAGGTCTTCTTGATATACATGAAATTTTTTGTTAGAGGATTACGGCTTATTTAATCAGAAAGACATGCACATGATCTCGCCGTTAGGGATCAATTGCTTATTTTGCACAACTATGGTCAGGGAAATGCTTATCTCAAAGGTCATATTTATGGAATCATCAGTCATCATGGGCTACAATATGGATCTTGTCACACAAAATTTGACAATCTGTATTAATCATGAAATCAAAATGTGGGAAATTACTTATAGTATGTGGAGGGTAAGTGGATTTTGGCTAGTGAAAATTATGAAATTTTTCTAGTTCCAATAGGATGGAAATATAGCAGGTAGGAGAAGAATAAAATACAAAATTAGGAGAAAAATAGGTGAACCCTAGTGGAATTGGTAGCATGAACTAGCTCACCTAGTGACAACAATCAAAATAGTTTTGTAGTGAAGAAGAATTGCTTGTAACAATGTCCAAGAGCCTCCAAAAAAATGATGTAGAGTTTATAGGATAATAGATATAATACCTCTACTATATTTCATTAATTGTACTATAATGCACACTCCTTTAGAGGAAATTACACAATATTAAAAAAAAAATTGGAAAATTTATGCAATATAGGTGACAATTTGATAAAGATAGGTCTTATTTGTAGAGTTTTTATAGAAAGTAAAAAAGAAAAAATAGTTAGGAAAAACCACCATCATGTAATGCATTCTTCATTTAGTTTTAGAGGTGAGAAAGTCAAAATAAATTTTTGCCACCTTGGGTGTACATAACTATTGTAAATATCCTTTATCCCTAGGAGGTCCAAATTTTGAGGAAAATATAAGATGAAATGGTTTCATCTTTAAGTGTGGTGGTTATAAGTCATGATTATTTATGTGATGCGATATCTAAAGAAGGAAAGAGGGTGGTTACACAATATTATCCTTTTTTACTATGGAAAATTCTAAACCTTTTGTGTTCTTGAAATTAGTATATGTCAATCAAGCCATCTCACTAAAAATTGTAAAAGTACCTCCATTTATTTATAGAAGTTGTTTGTGCTATTGATTTGAATAAGTTAAAACTATCCATGTCAAATACTTTCAGTGGAAGTATCAATAAAATAAATCATTCATTTTGAGTTATTGAAGTTGTCTATCAAGTCAATAATTGTTAATTGCCAATCTTTCTTGTATGTGATTTAGAGTAAAAATTAGTCACCTAAAAGAGTCACAAAATTACTAGAGTCGGGTCCGAAACTCCTTTTTGTCTAGTAAGTTGTGGAAGTAAGTTTAAGTATCTATTAAATCATTACCAGAGGATGTATGAAGCTTTAGTGTACTTTTATAGTTTTATTAATTTGTGATTTCATGAGACTACACTCCAAGAATTTGCACAAGGTATGTGAATCTTTATTTTGGATCACCTTTAAGTTGCAATTGATTTTCAAGTGTAAATTTCTAAACATTTAGGGATTAAGGGATTTAATAATCTATGCATAATTGTGCAATTATATCCAACTTCTGAACTTCAACCAATATACAAAGAAAAGTTTAAAGGTAAAAAGTTAAGGGCTTAAAAGTAAAAGTTGGAGCGTCATTTTAAAGTGTAGAAGTGAAAAATCACAATGCGAATACGTAATTTTAAAATTGTATATTATACTCTAACCTCCTTTTCCCAATAGATACAAAGTAAAAACTATGAAGAGCATTTTTATTAAGTATAAAGCCAAAACTATAAAATAATTTTACTAATATTACAAAGTGTACTAAAACTTACTCTTGGGACTTAACAAACATGTCCCCAAAATGCCCCATTTTTCCCTCGAATTCCATTTGAATCCCACTTGAACCTATAGTTTATAATCGATCATATACATCATTCATAAGTTTTCTTATGTCTACCTTTTGAAAAATACAAAATGTTATGTAGAAAAGAGGGATTTTCAATTCAATACAATGTGTGGTTAAATCCTCCTTTCAGTACATACATTCAAGGGCATATCAACTGAGTTGAATCTCCACTAAGCGGTAGCATCCACCTATCAAGTTGGGCTACCCCTTGGAACAATACAGAAGCTCAGATGTATCAAACACTATCTCAATTTAATGCTCAATTACTCCTAAAACCCTAAATAGGCAAAATAGTAAGCAAATTTATGAGTTACGACAAATCCTATCAGACTAAGGTAAGGGCATAGATTATTAACTCATTTTTGTTTGAAGTTCAAAAATTAGAATAGTTGGGGACACTGGGACTAGTGTCCTAGTCCAATGTACTTCTTTCTACACAGAATTTGAATCTCCTTCTGACACTGATATTCAGTGTATCTTTTGTTTCTACCCCGAAAAAGGTGGACACTGGGACTAGCGCACTTGTCCCAAAATGTTGAACTTTGTCTTGTTTCTTCTAGATACCAAATCCTTGTTGTCTGCAACCTCCTTCTGTAACTCCACTCCATGAAACTCAGTACTTGTAACCTATAATCACAAAGGAGTGTGGGAGGGGGTTGTGGTATTTAGAGGCTTGCCTCTATCAATCCCCAGAGAGACATTCAAGTCTTTCGAACACCATTCTTAGATGAGAGTGCATATCCCGGTAGGATAGAGGCAAAATTCAAATGATAAATGATTGAAAACACAAAGATATCACCTCGAAGTGTAGATCTCATGGAAGGAAGAAGCTCTTTCATGGCATGAGGAGATGAAGTAAAATCCACAACAAACAAGCACAATAACAACACAATATTGCTCTGCAACATAATGAAAGCATTGAATCACTTTAGCATAAAGTCACAAGTTCACAATGTCCATCTAGTTTGCAAATGAAACACTAAACATGCTTATATATATATGCAATTACAAATATTTCTACTAAGAATTTTGTAATTCAAACTTGAGATGTCGGTATAGGACCTAAATAACATTCATAAAACTAACATTTAAATTTAGGGTAGACCCAAAATAGGGAAGGACTAGGGTGTTAGCACCCATGTCCACCCTCTAATTTTTGTTTACCTAGGGATCATCAAAATAGCACCCCCTAGGTCCTATTTGCCATAAGACTTCAGGGTTTTCTCATCAGGATTCAAAGTTATCTTTCAAGATGTTCTAAATGCATTCTAAGGACCCTAGAGGTAAACCTTAAGAGGGAAAATCCCCCAAAGTGACATTTTCTGACATAATATTTAGTCCCCACTTTAATGTATGTATAAATGCAAGGCCAATACATGCATTAAAGTAAGGTCAATAAACACAGCAAACATGCCAAGCACGCTGAAGAGATGCCAAACACATTGAAGATAGTAATAGGCACACAAGACATGGAGAGGATAGTTATAGTCATGTAAAACACAAAGAAGACAACATTGAAGACATGCAAAGCACAATGAATATAATGCATGCAGTGATTATTTTGTTTTTCATTTTCTCATATCTGAAATGCAAATGCAAGTACAAGGAACGTAAACACACAATCCAAATGTAGGAGGATCTCATTTCCACTATTCTTGAAACTACATAAGGGGCAATAGACACACCAAACAATCTCAAAGTGTAGGAGGTGCTCATCATCACAAGTCTTTAAACTACAATTAAGAACAAACATGCCATATAAATCACAAAGCATAGGAGGAGCTCATCACCACTGGTCTTGAAACTATACTTGGGAACAAACATGCCATACACACACATGGAAGACATGGAGAAAACATGGCAAACAAGTGATGGAAGAAACCTATTAGTAGGTTCAAAACCATCTCGGGCACATTACAAGCACACACTGACGATTGCGCTTTACCACAAAAATCACTGAAGACATGTTTAAGGGTTAGGTTAGTCTTAGATCTGCTCCCTACCTACTCAGAGGACTTTTAGAAAGTAATAGGATGCACAATCTCCTTGATAAATACACCATCCCTGCCACTGTAGAGGGCTTAAATGATTGCAGTATAGAAAAGAAAGATGTGCACTCGCTCAGAGATACAACATCCCGCCTCCATAGAGGGCATCAAACATGCTTCGTTAGTACCAAAATCATCATACATCTTACCTTATATATGCCCCCACCTTAAGGTGGTTGATATCATGTACCTATATCAAGCACATTAAGATAGGAAGAAAACACACAAGGGAACATGAGCTCTCGCAAAGCCCATGCCCCCTAGAGGTGACATGTAATTTACAATTGCCAAATGCTCCCATAAACAGATAATTTTCTGCAAGAAAAGGTGTTAGCAACCATATAATCATGATAAACAACAATGCATATGACCATTCACATAAAGAGTCGAGGAAAGCTAGATCCAAGACAGACAAAGTGCAGATAAAATCATCCCAGACTTAACTCTAGAATTGCAGATGATAAGACTTAATTGCTGAAAAATACGGAGCATAATATATTCTCCCTATCACCACTAAATTTATTTATTTGATTCACATTCCTCTAAATTAATTAAATATCGAAATATTTAATTATCTCTTCTAAAGTAAAAATTAAATAAAATACTTTATTTAATTAACTTCTTCCAAATAATTAAATAAATCTTAATTATTTAATTAAGTCAAATCATTCCTCCAAATTTAAATAAATAAATCACATTTATTTAAATCCTCTCAATCTCCAAAAATAAAATATAATCAAATATTTTATTTATTCTTCCAAATCATGCACAACAATTAAATAAATTTATTTATTTAATTTACTTTCTTATCTTCTAATTCTTCAAATATCTTCCAAATCTTCTAAAAATAATTCTTCTTCCTCATGCACACAAAATTAAATAATTTATTATTTAATTTCTCTTAAATATTGCAAAAGCAAATTACAAGTTGAGTTAACTAACTCAATCAACCTTGTTTTTATCAATATCTCTTAAATTAAAAAAAAAAACTTTCTAATTTATGAAAAACATCTCTTATCTTTAGAAAAGAAAGTAGTTAACTCAAATAAAACATCTTTTGTGTGACACTTGTCTTCTTCTTATTCACGCATGTTCCTCAACCATTCTATATCGTTGAGCTTGTTGGTTTCTTCCCAGATTGGATGCTTATTCCCAGATTTCCCTACAAGGTAGCCATCAATGATCAACAGGATCTCTAGGCCAGGGGCCAATAGTATAGGAGATAGACTCTATTTGTATCTCCTCTTCTTCTTCAGGCTCTGTAAAACCTAGGGGGGTATTCCCTATTTAACATCCATGAGAATATGCATACAAAGGCTGAGATGCTGACATGAAGCAGATAAGTCCTCCTGTAAGTAGACCAAAACTGTAAGATAAGAGCAAAGGGGCTAGCTTTGGGCCTATTTTCAGTTGTAGACAGAGGACTTGGGATCCTAAAACTAATTCTACTGTCCTAATGGTTGTTTTGGAGTTTGATTTTGATTTTATGTGTTTGGATGCAAAGTTGGACATGGTGTATAACCTCAACACATAACTAGATTGGTGCCTATCCAGGGCTTGGAGTCATAGACATACACTTGTGAATGATCAGCATGAACACAATAAAACTGGATTTCAAGGGGATTTATGTGATATCTGCCTTACAGATACCTCCCAATACAGAGTGTTAAGTTATCTCTACTTATAGCATCCCTATTGCAGTATATCTTTCCCAACACTTAATCTAAAAACACTTTAATCTACCCCTTGAGAAGAAGTTGAAAGATCAAGCATTCAATATAGGAATTCTATATTCTAGAATACCAGACACCCCTTAGATATCTAGATTCAAAAGAAGGACACATGCAATACTAGAGACAGAATTAACAAAATACATGCAAATATAGCATTACTCATATAAAATCAATCATGAAATCAGTAGATTCATGCATGAGACATACAACAAGAGATACATAAACTCACAAGGTCACCTGCACAGAGCAACCAGAACCAGTTGTATCTTATTACAGACCCAGATATGTCTAGTTTTCAACAACCTTAAATGAGTGACACAGTCTGCCTTTTATAGCAAAACTGTGTACTCAACGAATTAATTACAAGGTACATCAAAAATTTGCCAGATACAATGCATCAGAAAAATGGTGCTAAAAATAGACAATGCAACAAGTGGAAGAGGAGACAGGGAAAAGGCTCGAGCCGTACGCCACTGCTTGGGGATTCACATCTTCAGTCAGGTACCTGGCCCGTCCACATCTTTGCCCATACCCCTACAACAACCGCCATTAATGGCGTACCAACCCACGGCCTTGGGAAATGTAGAATACTGTGCATTGCTGATCTTTCCTACCAAAATACCTCATCCTGATATTTCAAATTATGCAGGATCAAATTATCCCACATGCACCCCACGACAACCTCCTCACCACCTTATATACTAGGTCGCAAGCATATATGATGTCGGTGCTTTTGCTCCTGACGACACTAGTACAAGCCTTCATCATCATCATCCTCTAGCATGATATCCTGTTGCTCAAAATATCACCCTGACGTCAGCATCATCATCCTGATGACCACCCTCACCTTCATGTGAAATATCAACCTGATATTCACCATCATTGGCACAACTTGATGGATCAGAGGAAAATCCTCCTTCTTAGCCGATGAACATCCTGATGATGTCACCGTCATATTGGCACCGGGGTGATATTCGTAAGATCACTTGATATTTTAGAATATCACCCCCCGCAAAAATATCAAGGTGCACTGTAGCTCTACTGCAGTATCGGGATGATATCCAAACATCACCTGATATTGAAACATGATGATCTTGATGAAAAATCTGGTTGACAGAATATCATGATGATGCTGACCACCTCTGAAGAAAATATGATGCTGAAGTTGAAAATTGCTGAGGCTGAAGACTTAGGACTTCTTTGGATTTTTTGGGAAGGCACCTACATGATACCCCAAACATAAATTATTACTAACATAGGCTCCGTCTAGGGATGCATGCCTCTTGCAGGCATGGCGAGAACCTTAGATCTCTAGGATGCAGACCAGTCCCCTATCCATTGGGCACAGAGTCATGAGGTTATATTGATCTGCATCACCAAACACATTATTTTAAACATTATCTTGGCGGCCCAGGGCAGCCAAAAAGGAAGAACCACAACTTTCTCTTGTCAAATGTCTGATCTTGATCTAAATAACCCCAACCATGGTTGAAAACATCAAGATAGACTACCCATATGCTCATCCTATCAATTACATGCTTCACCATTTCTAAAAATTTGCCGATTACAGCATTGCCTCTGTCACTCTGCAGTTCAAAGTCAAACATGCAGCCATGCATACTATAAAATCCTTCAGTACTGGGTGACATATGCATGTTATACTCCTTAATCAGTACATCCTCATATTGCATTTGGTAATAGTCATCATCTACCTGACTGTTGCACATTGTCAGGCACTCATCCAACTAATCCAAAAACTCAAAATACTTAGAAAATATGAGACCCCTAATATCTACTGATATTGAAAACCAATCCTAACCCACACACCCAATGTTACACATGTCTGAATCAGGTGATGATGAACATTCATTATTCACAGTTTGCAAATCAGTATCATCATCCTTAAAAAAAGGGTTAACCCTGCACCAATGAAGGTCATGACTCACAACAATAAATGCGTCTAGAGGCTCATCATAAAGGGGATTCACACTCACTGCAAAGGTATCTATTTCTTCTTCATGACAATCTTTTTCTTTTTCATTACTATCAGATCCAGAGTCATAAGAAAAACAAACCTGATCCATGCATTGGTCATGGATATCATTTTTATCATCTAATTGCCCCACATACAAGATTGCTACTGTTTCAATGCACTCTGAAGTTGAACAATCTACATCATTTTCTAGCCCTCCAATGCTTCCTAATGAAACTGATATTGATTCTTTATCCATATGATCACAACTCTACACAACTGGATCATTTAAACATGAAGGCTCTTTGCTTAGGACTGGTATGCAAATATTACTTGAAAATTTATTATTTTCAACTTCATTTGTTGGGCAAAAAAGGACATCCTCCTCTATAATAGAAACATCATCCACTTGGAATGATACAAAAACTGGGACAACAAGGGTGTGAGTGCTTTGACATTCATTGTCAATTCTTGAATTAAATCTTTCATCAACATTGGGGGCTGCAGGACAACAAAAATTTTTAGAAAAATAACCCTTTTAAATTCCATACCTCCAATTGTTTTCAATATCTATTGCAAACTATCGAGCCTGATGCAATGTGGTGGGCTCCTTATCTCTCAATCTATAACTCATTTTCTTATCAAAGGCTCCCAAATAGACAACTAAGCATAGTGCATCATTAGGTCTCATGCATTCTGGAATTCTATTCAATGCCCTCATAAACCTGAGGTTAAATGCTGGAATCAACTCATCCTCTTCAATATGGATGTACATAAAGTCACTAATGACTGCATATTCAGAAATTTTTTCACCATATTGCTCTAGAAATGCAGATTTAAAACCATGCCAAGAGCTGACAGATTGAGCTGGAAGGTAGGAGAACCAATCCCTTGCATCTTCATCTAGAGATTGAACAAATAATCTCATAACCACATCTTCATGGTCAATCTCAAAATCATCTATAACATTTATAAACTACTGCAAGTGTCTCTCAGCTGATTCATCATTTGCACCACTAAATTTGGGCAAATATCTTCTGATTTTAGGTGGAAGAACATCTGGATAACCACATATGCCACTGAAATCTATGGGCTTATATCTATCTATGTTTAAGCCTCTTTTATTACATGGTTGGGACTGACTGCTATACATTTTTGCACTTGACACCTCACAAGGGTGCATGGACTGACAATACATCTCTTTATGCTTTTACAACCCTCTTCTCTACTCAGATTTTCAATCACAATATGACCTTAGGCCCTTAAAATACAAAACTGCTATTTCAACCTACCTAAAGTCCTCTATATGAGTCTTTTGAAAAACATTACATGCCCTTTTGAAATACAGAGTAGGTTCTAACAAAAGTATGCAAGCTCTGCTTTCACCAATGTTTCCCTTTTAACTAGTGCTATTTCACCAAATAGGGAACTTTTCAAAAACTTGTACAAATATCTGGATATGTTGTAGCTGCTGATAGGTTCATTCAATAGAGTCGCCACCTCCTTGGCAGAGGAATGAGCTTCAAACAGGTTGAAGCTGAAAATTGATTTCTTTCTTTCTGGGTCATCCACCAGCAGAGCCACCTATAAAACTTCAAATCTACTGCAACAAGGCACTTCCAGGCCTAATTCTTCAATCTTTTAGACTCACATCTTCATGGATATGACATTGTTCCCTAGCAGAGTCACCAATTTCTATTGGTTTCTTCCCAGACTGGATGCTTATTCGTAGATTTCCCTACAAGGTAGCCATCAATGATCAACAGGATCTCTGGGCCAGGGGCCAACAGTATAGGAGATAGACTCTATTTTTATCTCCTCTTCTTCTTCAGGCTCTGCAAAACCTAGGGGCGTATTCCCTAGTTAACATCCATGAGAATATGCATACAAAGGCTGGGATGCTGACATGAAGCAGATAAGTCCTCCTGTAAGTAGACCAAAACTGCAAGATAAGAGCAAACGGGCTAGCTTTGGGCCTATTTTCAGTTGTAGACAGAGGACTTGGGATCCTAAAACTAATTCTACTGTCCTAATGGTTGTTTTGGAGTTTGATTTTGATTTTATGTGTTTGGATGCAAAGCCAAACCTAGTGTATAACCTCAACACAGAACTAGATTGGTGCCTATCCAGGGCTTGGAGTCATAGACATACACCTATGAATGATCAGCATGAACACAATAAAACTAGATTTCAAGGGGATTTATGTGATATCTACCTTACAGATACCTCCCAATACAGAGTGTTAAGTTATCTCTACTTATGGCATCCCTATTGCAGTATATCTTTCCCAACACTTAATCTGAAAGCACTTTAATCTACCCCTTGAGCAGAAGTTGAAAGATCAAGCATTCAATACAGGAATTCTATATTCTAGAATACCAAGCACCCCTTAGATATCTAGATTCAAAAGGACACACGCAATACTGGAGACAGAATTAACAAAACACATGCAAATACAACATTACTCATATAAAATCAATCATGAAATCAGTAGATTCATGCATGAGACATACAACAAGAGATACATAAACACACAAGGTCACCTGCACAGAGAAACTAGAACCAGTTGTATCTTATTATAGAGCCAAATATGTCCAATTTTCAACAACCTTAAATGAGTGACACAGTGTGCCTTTTATAGAAAAACTATGTACTCAACGAATTAATTATAAGGTACATCAAAAATTCGCTAGATACAATGCATCAGAAAAATGGCGCTAAAAATAGATAATGCAACAGGTGGAAGAGGAGACAGGGAGAAGTCTCAAGCCATGCGCCGCTGCCTGGGGATTCACATCTTTAGTCAGGTACGTGATCCGTCCACATCTTCGCACATACCCCTGCAACAACTGCCATTAATGGCGTACCAACCCGCAGCCTTGGGAAATGCAGAATACTGTGCATCGCTGACCTTTCCCGCCAAAATATTTCATTCTGATATTTCAAATTATGCAGGATCAAATTATCCCACATGCACCCCGCGGCAACCTCCTCACCACCTTATATACTAGGTCGCGAGCATATATGATGTCGGTGCTTTTGCTCCCGACGACACTAGTACAAGCCTTCATCATCATCATCATCCTCTAGCATGATATCCTGTTGCTCGAAATATCACCCTGACGTCAGCATCATCATCCTGATGACCACCCTCACCTTCATGTGAAATATCAACCTAATATTCACCCTCATCGGCACAACTTGATGGATCGGAGGAAAATCCTCCTGCTTAGCCGATACCAAATGTCTAGCCGATGAACATCCTGATGACGTCACCGTCATATTGGCACCAGGGTGATATTCGTAAGATCACCTGATATTTCAGAATATCACCCCTCGTAGAAATATCAAGGTGCACTGTAGCTCTACTGCAGGATCGGGATGATATCCAAACATCACCCAATATTGAAACGTGATGATCCTGATGAAAAATCTGGTTGACAGAATATCATGATGATGTCGACCACCTCTGAAGAAAATATGATGCTGACCACCTCTGAAGAAAATATGATACTGAAGTTGAAAATTGCTGAGGAGGCTGAAGACTTAGGACTTCTTTGGATTTTTTGGGAAGGCGCCTGCATGATACCCCAAACATAAATTATTACTAACAGATCTTCTCATTCTTTCTATACCATTGATCTTTTCATTCTCTCTATACCGTTGATCTTTTCTCTCATAAGTCAATAAATTGAACCCTCTTCTTCCATTTCATTCATCCAAGCTTTAAGCAAACTTACTCTATAGGAATTACAGTGCGCCTTTGGCACCAATTCCTTCATTGCTTGCGATCAAACTTGTTACTACACATTACTATCATTGTTGTGAAGTTCATCTTAATGGCAAAACCATCATAGCCATTCCCATTCGAACATCTTGGAATCATAGCAAAGAAGTGCACCTTCTGAGGGCTATAGTCATAAATAAGATCATTTGTGATAGGCGATCAATGGAAGCTAAGAATTAAAAGAGGTTTGTTTTGTATTGTTTATTGTTTGATTGATCTCTTTTGTTCATTATTTCATTGAGTTTTGGGTATCATTGATATTGATATATTGATTATTCATGTTTACTCCAATTTTTTCTTAACATTTCTGGTGCCCACCGTGGGGCCTTGCCCTGATTTAATCCAAAAACTAAGTTTTTTGTGCTGAGGTTTCATACACATGAGGATTGAGAGAATAGGCATTAAGAATTCATATGGTGTAACCTTAGCTCAAAAGGTTTCTGGGTTTTGTCAAAAACATCAAAATCCTATCTGGGTATCTCTTATATTTTGCATAAAGTGAATAGATTTCAAGAAAAATAGATCACAAATTTATGTCCCTATTTTTAGCCTTTTTTTTGTTTGGCATATTTTTAGCAATTTCATGAAATCAGGCATATTTGTGTAACTTTAGCTCAAAAGAGTTCTAGGTTTTGATGAAAAAATCAAAATCCTATCTGGGTATCTCTTATTTTTTGCAAGAAGTGCATGAATTTCTAGAAAAAAAGATCCCAATCTATTTCCCTATTTTTAGCACACGCTTGCTTTTTTTGGCCTATGTTTAGCAATTTCACGAAATCAGACATATCTTTTACATAAAGAGTCAGATTTTCATGAAACCAATAGCGTTGGAAAGCTGGTTCTCCCAATTTTTCTATAGTGAAAGAATTTTGAGGTAATTTTATTAGATTTGTCAGGTCCACTCAGTCCAAGTTAACCCTTCTTTGCAAAACTTCAAATAGTCATAACTTGTGCAAAATTTATTCAGTTTTCATGAATTTTTTTTGAAATTGCATAGAATTTTATGTAGAATCTGATCATGATATCCAATAGGGTGTACCTAATCATTATTATCAGATATTTTCTAGATTGCTCATTTTTCACCTAACAAATTAAGCACTTTTAGTTCAATTGATTTTATGCTAACTATTAAGTTTTTGGTGGAACTAACCAACTTTTTGCAACCGCTTATTACTCAAACATAGCAAATGGGTTTTCCTAACATGTTCATGTAGGACGAGTGTTGAATAATTAAAAACCTATCACACTAAGTCTTAGGAACAAATTACTTTCTTAAGGGACAATTGAACAAATCATATTTGCAATCTAACTCTCAGGAACAAATTGCTTTTTTTAAGGGGCAATGGACATGAATGCCAAACACTTCAATTTCATAAGGGACAATTGACAACTACAATCGTGTATGTGCCCAAGTAGATAGTTCATATGGTCTTTTTCCTTTTAACTAGGGGAAAAGAACCATTGTCTTTCATGTTTTTAGGAATGATACCTGGCCTATGCTCTCCCCTGTCCTGGGTGACCAAAATGCCAGACATATCATTTTCGCATGTGTTTTTCCTTTAGAGAGGCTTACCCTTAGATACTCGTCCATCCTTGGGGAATGACCTTAAGTGGTAACAAGCTAAAGCCAAGCTTTGCCAAGCCACTATAAATAAATTGTGTTTGGAGTGAAAGCTTCAAACAAAGAGTAAAGTTGTTTTATACCGATAGCCAACCTCCCCCAAAACCCTCCAAGGCACAACCCTTGCAGGCTGGGAGACCCATAACGAAGAGTAGTGTTGCCGCTTGTATAACCACTCGAACAGTTACACTTATTAATCATCCTTTATTTTTAGTAGCAAAAAACCCCTATAAGTCGGTACAGGGAAGGGCGATTATTACCTCCCGACGATGCCTCACCTAGAAATAGGGGGAATTCAGTTTATATTGTCACAACCAACCTAGGATTTGTACTTGTTTTCTTGTCAAAAAGAGTTAAAAAATCACAAAAAAATAAAAAATATGAAAACATTCTTTGTGTTTGCTATGTCTTCTTGCCATAATAAAGAAAATCATATCAAAAAGACCATCTTGCAACCAAGAAACCCAAAAACACCAGAAAATTTGTCAAAAATAGTCTAAAAAAACTAGAGCTGCACATTTACCCTCTGAAGTTGTGCATTTACCTTGACCTGCTGTGCATCTGTATTGACTTCCTGTGCATGTATTACCTATTGCTGTGCATTTTCTTTTTACCAGTACTATGCATTCATAACGACTTGCTACACTTATACCCTCTGCTTCTGTGCTTTTGTTTCTATTCATCTGTAACAGTGAGCATCTCCACCTCTTTTGCGAGAAAATTTTCCACCTTTCTGAGTACCCATTTTCGTCTTGTGTCAGTTTATGTGGAGATGACAACTGAATTAGAAGAACTGGCTCAATAACTCAACTACCTAAAGTTGTAGTTACACTTAGACACCTCTCCCCAAGGTCATATAGCAATTGTTTAAGAACTCCAAGCCATACAACAACAATTTGCAATCCTACAAGATGAACAAGCTAGTACTAGCTACACCAAACCCTAGAGTCATACATTCTTGTCCCGTCTTAATGATACTCTTGAAAAGGTAAACACTATTCCTAGAACCCATAGCCCAAAGCATACTAATCCTACTCCAAGCTCAAAACCACCATTGAATTCCCCAAGCTCTAATATGACAAATAAAAAAATCCTTGGATAATTTTTGGGAAGGATATGCAGCACAAGAGAGACTGATTGTGGAGGTCAAAGACATGTTCAATGCAGTGGGTGCTTCTTCTGCAGAAAATGTTTTGAAACACCTTGAAATGGTGGATAATGTTGAACGCCTTGGAATTGGGTGATACTTTCAGAAGGAAATAGCAGAAGCACTTGGTTACATTTTCAGTTATATTTCACCAAAGCTAAAACTAAGACTAAAGATTGGCATGTTATATGGATGATTAGTAACTGAAAGTAAATGAGTAGCAGGTATTGGAACGAAATCAGTAAAGATCTGAATACCGCAGCTTTGGGACTTTGAATCCTTTGACTTCACAGATATCCTGTTTCTCCAGGTGCCTAACATCTGTCTTTTCACTTAAAATTGGTTGATATGGTTTATTATATTATTTATTTTGAGTTTGTGATTGAAACTATAGGCTTATACTTCGACGTTAGAATAAATAGTAGAAGGTTTGTCAATATGATGCCTACCAGGGTAGGCCTGCATTTAAAAAGAGATTTATATGTCAACATTATCCACTTCAATAATTAAATATCAATTTTGGCCAATAAAAATAGAACAAATATTTATCAATTTTTGGTGTGGATGGGGTGTACAAACAGAACAAATATTTATCACTTTTTAGTGTGAATGGGGTGTAAAATCGCTATTGACTATTTGAACCATTGAAGTGGATGATATTTAAGTAGAGTGCCTTGGAAGTGGACAAGGAATTTAATAATGAAACAAAACTCTATGAAAATATGCCTATTTTTAAAGTTTAGAATAAATAGGAGGTTTTGTGAATTCCTCCATTCTTAAGGAAGGTATCTTATTTTTTTCTTTTAAATATAATATATAAAATTGTTAGTCGTAATATATCTTTTTTAATATGGATGCATTAGTTATTTATAGATATAATTGAATTGTATATAGATATTGATATAATAGGAAAACTTGGAAAGGGAATGTCTGTTAACCACAACCACATTGTTACCCACGTAATTTAGTTACTTGATACAATGTTACTATTTACATTTGAACTTATTCTTCTTATTTTGATTAGATATATTATCTTTGATGATACAAGGGTAGATGTGTTAGAACGGTTCAAAGAAAAAGATGGGCGGTTCTTGTATTGTACCACTCAATCAAGGAGGAGATAAAAAGTATTTTAAACTTGTTCCGAGCTTCCTTGATTGACTTTCCAAATGACAAAATAATGGAAGAAGCTAAAGCCTTCACCACTATGTATTTGAATCAAGTTTTGCAAAAGACTCACCTTATGAGACCCAATCTTTTACAAGAGGTAGTAATGATATGTATGTGTACATATAAGATTTATTTCCTTTTATTAAGTTAGATGACAAGAGATCTAACAAAGGTTATGCATAGCAAGTGTATTGATTTTATTTAAATTCTAACAGAAAATTGTCTTGCACAGATAGCATATAATTTAGAGTATGGTTGGCGTACAAATTTGCCTAGATTGGAAGCACGGAATTAAATGGAAATCTATGAAGAAAATAGTTCATGGGTCAAGTAATTGCAATAAATTTAACTTCTATTGATGTTTATCTATATACTAAAATTTTAAAGAGAAAATTCTTAAAAACTTTTTCTTCTAATATCTAATTTTTAGGAACATGGATAATAAAAAGATTTTATACCTAGCTAAATTGGATTTTAACATTATGCAATCACTGTATCGACTAGAGCTTTGAATGATCTCTAGGTGAGCTATCTGAAAGATATTTGAGTTTTTTTAAATAACATTTTATAATCATTTTCCTAGTACAAGGCGCTTTGAATCTTTCACTTGGTAGAGTGTTTGAACTTGAGTATCATTTATATTTATGATTGTGAAACATCTTAGTTAATAAGTTTTTTTTTTATTTGATTGGATATATTATTTATTTTAACATTTTATTTTATTCTAGAATTTACTTCTATTTTATTTTTGATAATTTATATTTATAAAATAAAATAAATGTAATATTTTTTTATATCCTTTATTCTCGAAACTCAACTATGTTTGTTGTGTTTAGGTGGTGGAAGGACTCAAGGTTGTGTAAATTAGAGTCTTGTCATCATAGACCTATGGAATATCACTTTTCAAGATGCGCAATTACAGTAGAACCCAAACATTGTGGTTTTAGAATTGCCTTGGCAAAATTTTCTATTCTTGCAACAATTATTGATGATATCTATGATACCTATGGTACTCTTGATGAGCTTGAACTTTTCACAAAGGCTGTTAAGAGGAAAATTGTATATTGTGCACTTTATGATGCAATTAATGAAAGTACACAGGAAGAAGAGAAGAGTCAAGGCTGTGACACTCTCCACCATGCATAAGAAGCTGTATGAATAACTATCTTTTACAGTAAATAAATACATAGTATAGATAATGTATAATTAGATGCCCTTTATCCTTTCTTTCTTCTTAAATTTCTTATAAACATAATTACATGTTATTTTCAATGGTATATATTTTTCATTTTCTTTTAAGTGATAAAAAATAGAATATATCTATTAAATGTATCATTTATAATTTTATATTTTTTAACATCATTTGATATTAAAATAGTTATCATGCCTTTATTCCAAGCTTACATTTCTCTTCTCTTTTTCCTTCATTCATCTAATTATGGTACTCACTCTTTTCTTATGTATCTCTTACATATATTCCTATTCCTATTTCTTATTCTAATTAAATTTTAAAAATGAACATATTATTTATTTCAATGTTAATTATTGCTACCTTTATTTTATTTTTAAGCATTTTAGAAAGAATAATTTTTTAAAATTCTTAATTAAATAATTATAGTGGTTATATATTATTGGTAATATTTATGATATTTTTTTATAGATTTGGTTTTTTTAAGTATTATGTATGTGTCTAATTTATCTATATTCAATAGATTTTTGTGTGATCTTGGCACAAAATTGCATCATCTTTAGAATTTTAATTGTTTGAGATAGACACATATCAGATTATTATCTATAATGTTTGGTCCCTAGTCAACCTAATTTATTAGAATCTATTTTTTATTTTCCATACTCATCCCTATTTTCACATCTTTATTTAAAATGTATATATTAATAAGAAATTTAAATCTTGAATCTCAATATACATATTTTATGTTGATAGGAAAACATATAGGATATGAATTATAAAATATTTGGAACATGATTCTTATCCACTATAAAATTTGACTTTGATTGTAAAAAAAATTACCTAGGATATTTAAATTCTCTATAGTGTATTCAACAACGTATCTATCTGCCTTTTAAAAGTTCATTTCTTTGAGTGTATACTATTCTTAATATTATTATCTTTTTAAATGGTATTTTTTTAAACATATAAACAAACTAGAATTAATAAAACAAACCCCTATGAAGTTATTTGAGTGAAAAATTGTGTTCATGCAGTGGGACAACTATTTAGATTCCATGTTGCAAGAAGCTAAGTGGAATGGTACAGGGAACATACCAGATTTGAAGACATATTTAGAAAATGCAAAAGAGAGTTCAGCTTCTCGTACCACTACATTGCAAGCACTATTAACATTAGATGCACTTCTTCTAGAAGATGTCCTTAAAAAAATTGATTATCCATCAAGGTTCAATGATCTTTTGGGATTGACCCTCAGATTAAGGGGCGACACTAGAACCTTCAAGGTATGTAATAACATCTTAATCAAAATCCATATTTTATAGGTATAAAAAAATCACACTAGAAAATGGTTTACTAATATTTAATCATATAATTGTATTTAAATCTAAATTCTAAATTTTTGTTTTGAGGCAAATCGTGGAGAAGTCGCTTCAACCATAACATGTTATATGAGAGATCATCCAAAATCTAGTGAAGAAGATGCATTGAAGTATCTCAATTTTATGTTGGAGAAACATCTAAGAGAATTAAACTAGGAGTATTTGAAGCATGGTGATGTTCCAACTTGCGTCAAGGATTTTGCTTATGACATGTCAAGGTGTTTCCAAGTTTTCTACAAAGAGAGAGATGGATTTAGCATTTGTAGCAAAGATATGAAGAAGAACGTGGAACAAATCCTTATTAAACCTATTGAAATGTAATTCCTTAGTTTATAGACTTTTATGATTGTCAATTATACATCCAAGTGTAATAGAGAAATATATTTTGTATTATTGAGTGATGGAAGACAACACCTCTAGGTACTCATGGTGAATAGGTTATTCTTGTTTTATATAGACCTTAGCATATGCCTTTGTTTTGTGTTTTATGGTAGTGTTAGGCTTCACCTCATTCTAGATGTCCTTGTTTTGGTTTCAATACGGTTTATTGTAGTTTTTAGGTAGTGTATGTTGGGCTAGAAGGGTGATAGTTTAATGATTATTTTTGTAATGTTCAAGGTCGTGATACTATTATCTTATATGTATGTTGTCAAGTTATATTTGGGCTAGGGCCCTATAATAGAACCCCAATAATATGTTTATAAATAGAGAAATATATTCCATAATTTACCCTCTACTTTCTATTAATAGATGAATGGTTTAAAATATGTTCATGAAGTTTAAATAAAAAACTAGGGCATCGATTATATTTTTGGATGCTAGATAATAGTTTCAAATATATTCATTACCATTATCAATGATATATCCCCAAATAACTAGCATGATTGTGGCCCATGCTAGGCCTGTCTATTTCCAAATAATAAATTGTGAACGATAACAAACATGCAATGGCGAATAATGGTCATGAAAGCATGTGAGAATTCAAGATTAAAGGGAAAAAATGTAATTATAAGCACCCAAAAAAGAGCAAGGATTTTCCTAGATTCTAAAATATTTAATTTATTATTTTAAATAGCAAATAACAAGGTAACATAATCAATAACCAAAGAAAAACATAAATACCTCTTCACTAAGATCTCATATGTTCATTCTTCTAAATTTGTGCATGGACCTTCCTCCTCCAATAAATCAACTCACTTACAAAGTAGCAAAAAGCACCAAACAATGAGTAGAAACTAAGAAACAAAAGACGTTTCCACTCACCAAATTCATCGATTTCAATAGTTTCATGATCAAAACAATCACCTCTATGATCTTAGGCATAAAGATTTGCAAACAAGTAAAATCTCAAGGGCATGACTACACATATCCCATCAAATGTTAAATAAAAATGTTTTCCCTTTATAATAGTTGGAAACATAAAGAATTACTTAAGTCTAGAATGAAAGAACAATAGTGTGTCCCAATTTTCAGCTTTATTGGGTAACCACAATTTACATTTTCAACATTTGACACACTCTGTCAATTGTACCAAATAAATTTTCTAGAATATAAAGATAATGTAAAAAACTAATTTGTGTCCCTTTCTCTATCAATTTGATTTATTTAATTTCTGAGTTTTTAAGAAAATTATTTCTATGTAATTTTATTAGTTTTCCATTTTTCTTTTACTAATTTTCTATTATTTTATACTGAGCGAGATTTTATTATAATGCATAAAATCTACCTCAAATAAAATCTTGTGAGGATTTCTTGGAATTGGATCACTAACTACAATATCTACTGTACAATTATTTTTTGTAATCTTTTTATTGAGCATTTTATTTATTATTAATATTTTTATTGGTACTAACATTAATTTTGACCTACATTTTATCATAAAATGCCTCTTTGCTTGTTTATGAAAATTTATTATTATTGTTTAAACAATGACATCAATGCAAAGTGCAATGCAATTTTTTGAATTTTTTTACCTAGTTGGCAATTTTCCCTAGGGTTTTGAATAGATATCTTTATTTTTATAACACACTTATCTTTCATATATAATAAATTAAAATATAATATTAAAAGATATTATATATTATAATTTTCACAAAGTTAGTTTTTGAGGGCTACATAGATATAAAAAACAAATCTATGAGTAAATTTAGTGACCCCTGCATGTACAACACAAAGTATCCTATTTTATCCTCTAAAATTACATGTGGATAGAAGGGGAACAAGTTACCGTGGGAATGCCGCATAAGTGAAGCATAGAAAATAAAAAATTCTTTGTTTAAGAATGTTTAATTAACTAGATTAAATAGGGATATTTAAAGTGTACTATAACATCATATTTAAACATAATTCAAACACACTTCAACCAAGGTCTGACAAATGGACAACACTAGATAGGAAATAAAAATACAAATTTGGAAACACACAACCAAGAGAGAAAATAACCTAAAAGTGGTTTAAGATCAACCTAGATAAACAAGTGGACGTACTATAAAGTTCTTAGAATGATGTCAAAATAGTTGTCTCTTAATTTGTAGGTCTTTCTCATCAAGGTCAAATTATTGATACATTTAAGGACACCTTGGGTGATAACTTGGACTTATTCTTACACCTATGTTGATAGGTTGGTCCTCTCCTAGTGCCTTCATCAATAGTTCCAAAATGGGTTGAAAATTTACAAAGAGGTACTTTGTATGATGTTGATCACATTTTCCTTTTGACAACTAGACATAGAAATGTGGGAGAAAAAGAGAAGGATTAAAAGTTTTTCACCTAATTTTTTATTGTTTTAAATAGAATATTTATGATGTGGAAAGAAAAACATAGGGAAGAGATAAATTACAACAATACAATAATTCCAGAATAATACCTTTCAAATGAGTAAGAAAATTTACAAAAAATAGAAGAAATGAGGGTCTAAATGAACTTAAATCTAAAGGTCATAGTTATGAAAAACTTCTAGGATGAAGTTTTAGGACCCCCTTAGAGGATTTCAATAATTTATATGAAAGGACAAGGTCATTATAGGAAGTGATTCCATAAGGGACATTTTAGTCCTATCTTTGCACCCTTATTTATAGCCTAGTCCAAAGGTAGTGATGTAATGTACACTGTGTCAAAATGGATTGAAAATAGATATAGCACTTCCTTGGATGATTTTAGGAACTTTTCCTTTTTAGATTTTTATCATACTCCTAACCAAATGTTTTGCATTAATCCTACAAACACCAAATCTATATATGAAACCCTATTAAACAAAGTGGTTAAGGGGGAGTTAACCTTAGTCTCCTTTTGGAGTTTTAAAAATAGATCCACTTGGAAAAATGATCTCAAAAATAAATTGAAAATACGATCTACATTAATAATATAAACTAGTTCAAATCATAGTTCGTAAAATCTTAAAAGTAATGCAAAAGGAAATAAGGCTTAGAAGTAGTGAGATTGGGAGATGTATTGGGAAGATCAAATAGAAATATATAAAAGGAAATTGGTGTGTATGTGAAGAGTACTACAATAAGAGGTGGAAAACATTGAGTAAGGTAAAAATAGATAGGATCTATAAGGAAACTGAGAAGTGTTACAAAAGGTTTCTCAACCCAGCAATTAAAAAAAGTGTGATTTTTTAGTTTTCAAATTGAATAAACTCAATTTCTATAATATGGGGTTATTTTTTGGCCAAAATAAAAATTACAAGTTATTTTTCACCACCTAATGGAGTGTCCAATGCATAGATCTCTTTGAGACCTACAATTTTAAAAAAGAAAACTAATCAGCCTCCCAAATTAATAGTTATGGCCTTTGGAAGTTGGGCCTCCCATATTTGAAAATGAAAGAACATCTTGAACATAGAAAAGACTTATAAGGGGTGGTTAAACACATTGATGCATGTTATGGGACATCACAAAACATCTTTGATTGGAGATAATGAAACCCTAAGGATTTGGGTGCCACTTTTAGGTGGTTTTAGGTCATGATTTTGTAATTACCATTTGACAGTTTCATGTATCGTGTCTCCTATTTATTAGGTGCATGAGATGGTGGTTGTGTGTGAGAGTCTTATAGATTTTGAGTTTCCTCTATATATTCAGTTAGTGATACTCTTGTGAAAGCTTGATGTACAAGTATCTTGTAATCTTGTTGAGATTTTTGAATAATATATTGAGCTACTTTTATAGAGTGGGGTTATCCCCACATAAATCACTGTGTTGTGGTATGATTTATATTTATGTTTATTTCTATATAATTTTTGTAACCATTGTAAACATATTAAAAAAATTCATAACCCTCCTTTCAAGATTAGTGTAGGAAGTTGTTCGACTACCTTAGCTTTCTTAAATAAGGACAAAGAAAACTAAGGAAAACTAGGGTTTAGAGAGGAAAAGACACGGTGGAAGATGGAAAAGAGATATAAAATGGATATTGAAAGGAGGGTGAATGGATTGGATCGAAATAGGGAAGGTAGAAGTATAAAATACAAAATTAGGAGAAAATTAGGTGAACCCTAGTGGAATTGGTAGCATGAACTAGCTCACCTAGTGACAACAATCAAAATAGTTTTCTAGTGAAGAAGAATTGCTTGTAACAATGTCCAAGAGCCTCCGAAAAAAAGTTGTATAGTTTAAGATAATAGCTATAACACTTCTACTATATTTCATTAATTGTATTATAATGGACACTCCTTTAGAGGAAATTACACAATACACAACATAAATAAATATTTGACAATTTATGCAATATAGGTGAAAATGAGATAAAGATGGGTCTTATTTATAGATTTTTTATAGAAAGTAAAAAAGAAAAAATAGTTAGCCAAAACCACAATCATGTAATGCATTCTTCATTTAGTTTTGGAGGTGAGAAAGTGAAAATAAATTTTGGCCACCTTGGGTGTATAACTATGGTAAATATCCTTTAGCCATAGGAGGTCCAAATTTTGAGGAAAATATAAGATCAAATGGTTTCATCTTTAAGTGTGGTGGTTATGAGTCATGATTATTTATGTGATGAAATATTTGAGGAGGAATTTAAGAGGATGGTTACACACTATTATTCTTTTCTTTACTATGGAAAATTTTAAACCTTTTGTGTTCTTGAAATTAGTTTATGTCAATCAATTCATCTCACTAAAAATTGTAAAAGTACTTCCATTTATTTATAGAAGTTCTTTGTGATATTGAATTCACTAAGTTGAAACTATCCATGTCAAATACTTTCAGTGGAAGTTTCAATAAAAGAAATAATTCATTTTGAGTTATTGAAGTTGTCTATCAAGTCAATCATTGTTAATTTCTAGTCTTTCTTGTAGGTGATTTAGAGTAAAAGTTAGTCACCTAAAAGAGTGACAAAATTACTAGGGTTGGATCCTAAACCCCTTTTAGTCTAGTATGTTTTGAAAATAAGTTAAATATCTATTAAATCATTACTAGAGGATGTGTGAAGCTTTAGTGTAGTTTTATAGTTTAATTAATTTATGGTTTCATGAGATTACACTCCAACAATTTGCACAGGGTTTGTGAATCTTTATTTTGGATCACCTTTAAGTTACAATTGATTTTCAAGTGTAAATTTCTAAATCTTTAGGGATTAAGGGATTTTATAATCTACGCATAATTGTGCAATTATATCGAACTTATGAACTTCAACCAATAAACAAAGAAAAGTTTAAAGGTAAAAAGTTAAAGGCATAAAAGTAAAAATTGGAGCTTCACTTTAAAGGGTAAAAGTGCAAAATCATGATGCAAATATGCAATTTTAAAATTCTATATTATACTCTAACTTCCTTTTCCCACTAGATACAAAGTAAAAATTGTGAAGTTCATTTTTATTGAGTAGAAAAGAAAAACTATAAAATAAGTTTACAAACATTACAAAATGTACTAAAAACTTACATTTGGGACATAAAAAACCTATCCCCAAAATGCCCCATTTTGCCCCTGAATTCCATCTGAATCCCACTTGAACCTATAGTTCATAACCGATCAGATACATCTTTCATAGGTTTTCATATGTCTGCCTTTTGAAAAATACAAGAAAACAAAGGCCGAAAAATGATTAAGTCAAAAAATTCTAAGTACCAATGCATGATATGGTTGGATTCCTTGTGAAAAATGAGCTAGGGTTGCTTTTTGAACCATCTTAAAATTTGCCATATTTTGCTAGTTATAATCATTTTGGTAAAATGTACATTCAGGTTTGTATATCGCTTTGCAAATATAGGGTCGTTTGGATATGCAAAGGGTTTTGTTTTTGTACTAAGTCGCATGGGCTATCGGGTTGCATATGCATTATTTGTTTGCATGTTCGGTCGTTGTATTACATACATTTCCCTTTATACATCACTTTCATATACAAAGGCAATTGTATATCTTTTTTCCTTGTATGCATTTTAATAAAGGTTTTGATATATACATACAAGATGGCCCCAAAATAACTTAAGTAGAAATGAATTGATGTTTAAAATCCACTTTTTATATTTTGTGTTTGTATGTTTGGCAGATAGAAGATACAAACATTTTATACATAACGCGGAATCCAAAAGTTATGAACAAGAGAGAATTCATTGTACATTTTGGGCTTGTATATTTATGCATACATTTGGAACATACAACATCCATATGCAAGTCGTAGACCCAAGGAGTTGTTTAAATAAGGTAGATTGCTTGTATGTTTCAGAATATACAAAGCAAGGGATACAATGCAAATGTACATCACACGGATGTGAAGAGAGGGTCAAAGAGAGTTAAGTAGTATATTTGGCGCTTGTATGTTCCAATATACAAGGCCCAATATACAACGCAGACCCAAGGGTTTATCAAACAGACTTAAATCCTTGTATGTTTCGATTTGTATAAGCGAGACATACAACATATACATACAATGCATATATACAAACTAGAACCCAAAGGAGGTTGGAATTTGATTAATACTTGGTATTGCATCCGACTTGTATATCGGTGGATGCATACAAACATTATAAACAATGGTGGACTTGAGGTGGGTTTTAAAAATGGAAAATCCGTTGTATATCCGCAGATTTAAAAGGGGGGTTTCGTAGTATACAGGGCCCCATTTACAACGCGGACTTAAAAGTTTTTTTGAATTATCGTTAATTCATTGTATATTTTGTGGCTTGTATGTTTCGAAACATACAACACATACATACAAGCCGGAACCAAAAAAATTATGGAATGAAGCTAAATCCTTGTATATGTCTGTGCTTGTATATATGTTCCAAAACATACAAGGCACCACATGCAAGCCGAAATCCAAATGATAATAAAGTAGATTTATCCTATGTATCACGTCTGATTTACATATCAAGAGATACATTATGGATTCGGTGGGTTATAAATTGCCGATTATAACAGCGATAGGTCCAAGGGTTCTATACAATGGTTTGTGCATTATTTTATATGACGGAATTGAAAAGACATAAAATAGAGTTAAATGCTTGTATATTTTGGCGTTTGTATATTGCGATATACAAACTGATATACGTTGCATACATACAGGCCAGATTCGAAATAAAAGTCCATAATAGAAAAATCGTTGTATGTATTTGACTTGTATATTATCAAGCATACATTGTGACATACAAGCCGCAGAATTGAAGGCAGATTTAAATCTGATTAAATGGATGTATAACGTCCGTCTTGTATAATGGGCATGCAGAGATTTAAACAAGAAAATAGGTGGGAAAAGATGGAGTGATAGGAATTTGGAGGTCAATTTTGAGGCCCGAATGCATGTTTTTGGTCAATGATGGTTGACCCGACTATTTTGGACGCTGTATATGCATTTTTGGACGTGATTTCCATAGATTTAGGGCCTGATTGATGTGTTCACATAGTCATGACTAGATTTGGTAGTTGTTTTCCTTCCTACAATTTTATTAAATGTGAAATGATACTTATTGCTTATCCATTTTTGCAGGTTCGTAGTTGAAGGGGAGCTGAAACTTAATAGTGGTGACATCACAGAGGAGGAAATCAGATCTCAGGAGCAGAGGAAGATAAGGATGAAGTGCAAAGAAGACAAGGGTCTTCACTGATGAAGACAAAATGTAGTTAAAGACATTATTGTAGCAGACCACAGAAGTTATTATTGAGCTGTTAGGCTTTCCAGGATGGCATATTTTGCCCAGATTAGACATATGCTCACAGATATTTTGGGAGATTTGATCTCTAGTATTTATATTGTAACCAGAAGTTTGAACCATTGTTGAAACTAGGGTTTTGAGCTGTATTGAGGACAATCAAAGTCTATATATTGTGCCTCTATGCACTGTAAAACATTACACAGAGGCTACATAGAGATTTGTAGGAGCAAGAATTTGTAAAAATAGCATTTTAGTTTAGTTTAGAAGTAGAAGAAGGAGGTCACCTATGTTTGCAATAAGGAATGCATGGAACATCTAGCTTCCTTACTGTATCTGTAAAGCTTGTAAGTTTTTTGTAGTTTGATCAATGAAGCTAAGAGTCATTCAGACATTGTAAATCTTATATGACTGTTTGTTTCTAATATAATTAAATCTGGAATTCTGCATCTATCTTCTGAGTGTTTTCTTGCTCTTCTTTGTGTTTGAAACATTTTCTCTTAGAGCTTGCAATCTTAGGTGTATGTTTGTGAAAATGCTTAGAATATACATTTAAGGTTTTGTCTATGGATTTGATCAAATTGTTGTATTATTTATAAAGTGCATAACAGGACAACTAGATCCTTTGGTAGATTTGAATGAAGTTCAGATTAGATCTCTTTAACTTTTCCCAACCCATCTAAAAATACTTAACTTAAAACATAGAAATTTAAAGGAAACTGTTTCATATTTGAAAGAAGCATGCATAACAGAGTTTAAAATAGATAGTTTTCATAATATTGAAGAAGAGAAAGTTGCAATAATTCAAGAAAACCATTTAAAGCTTTACAGCACAGTAACATTTTTTATGCAAAAGGAATGAACAACATGCTGATATTGATGATCTTTTGCATAGTTTGAGTCTAGTATACCATCAAGAAACCCTAAACTATGTAAGGCCCCTTGAACATTACAGCTACATTGACCAATTGAATTTGCCCAATAGGTCAAGACCTGACCATATTAAACTTGGGATTAAGTGAATCTTAACTGATTCCTTCATATCTTTCAAGTCAGCTTTGGTTCATTTTATGTGAATTTTAACTAATTGTTATGATTGCATCAAAACAATCACCAACAGTTTTTTTGGCACTAGAAGGAGGGCCGACTTGAGTTAGGGTTTGTTTCAAACTGGCTAATAACAGTGATAGGGTGACCAAATCTAGATCCAGTTCAGGGGATATTTTTGTGCAACTACCTGATACAAGGTGAAGTAAGAGCCCTTTGATTTGGAATCCTAAAATATCGCAAGTAGGGAGTTCATCTGGAACACCTCCTGGGTCACCTTTTAACATTCGTAACATTGTGAGTCCTGACAGATCTTCATTCAGATCTTTAAATATTGGTTTAAGTACTCCTAGAAATTCTAATCCCCCAAGAAATTTAGGTATTCCTACAGGTCTAGGTCAGGCTCAAGCACCCACAATGGCTTTTTTCAATGTCCAGTCTCCCATACACTTTAATGATTACAATGAGATGCCCAAAAATCTAGAAAAGATATGTCGTAAATACCAGTTGCACCAAGACCCAGAAGACCACATTAGAATATGATGAAGGGGGTAAATCACAAAACACACAATAACAAATATTAAACATAGCAAATAGAACTTTCTTTTATTGAACTAGGCAACTCATTACATTACAGAAGCTCAATTACAATTAGAAGATGAATCCTCTACTGGCTGCAACACATTACAGCTTTCCCAACCTCAAGACTCTAGAATCTTCAGCCTTCTGTAACCCCAAATCAGCTAGGGTTTCTATTTTCCCCCCTATTCTAGACTCTACACTAGCCCCCCTTAACTCTACTACTGCCCAGGGTTCCCAAAATAGTCATAAATAGCACTTTTTGGCGGCCTCCAACTAAATTTCAAAATTTGCAACTCCCTCCAAAAGTAGATCAACATCTGGGAAGCATAACTTTTGATCCGGGTGTCTGATTGATGAACTGTTTTAAGCGTCAGAAAGCTCGCGATGTGAACTATCATGCTGAAAATTTGTAAATGGATTTCCATCAACTTTTCAAGATGTTATGAGAAGTTTTAGTGCCTCATATCTCATTCCGTAAATTTTTAGGGGCTTTTCAGAAAACAAAAACTTTAATATCTTGCAGCTCACAAATGATCTTTGCCTGATTCCTTCGCCAAAGGTCTTATATTTCTGTTATGTAACTTTTTGGAAGTTTTTACTTCATTACATGCCCAAATGCAAACTTTCTAAAAATAGCAGGTACACTTTCCTAAATAGGCAGGTCACTATTTTTAGCAGTTTTGGAAAAACTGAAAGTCCTACATTATTATTCAGGATATTATGGAACCAAAAACACTAATTATGGGAAGAAATGAGAACAACTACAATGGTTTTAAATTAACTTCTTTTTGGGTGATGCAAGATTGCCCTTACACCTTTGGATGCTCCTGCATCAAAATATTTAAGGAAGCATGCTTTAGGGCTAGATTAGAGCACGAGGATGTTGTGTGCAGATTGTTTTCCTACACCTTTAATAAACAAGCCTCTAACTGGTATGTAAACCTACCCAATGTCTACGTTTATTCTTAGTCACTTATGGAAGAAGCATTTTTGTCTAGATTTAGAGGACCCATTGATCCTTGCATCTTGTATCATAAATTGGCTACTATAAAACAAGGTGAGGGAGAGTTGATTGATAATTTCAATGACAGATTTCAAAAGGCCTACTCTAGGCTGGTAGCCCCTTACATAGTATATGATGATACCTTGTTAGCCATGTACTATGCTGCCTTGGATCCTTTAACTACCATGTTTGTCAAAAGAAAACCTGACATAGACTTAATATCCAAAGCCTATAAAGAGGCAGCCTTAGTAAATCAAGAGATGAGGCATACAACTTGTAGCCCATTTGTTAATGGAGGAAATTTTGGGATGCAGAATCAGGCACAACCATGGAATGGAGTCCCTATGCATCACACTCCATTACTAAATCTGGTTCCTTCTTACACACCTGTGTATAGTCCTACCCCAATCCAAGCCATAGCTCCTTAAACAAGTAACACTTCTAATAATAGTCAAAATAATGGTCAGCCTTTCTTCCAACCTCTTAGGGATACAACTATGGCAAAAGCACAAGAGGAAAGGGAAGAAATCAAAGAGATCACTGCACATTTGAAAAGATTGACCACTAAAGTAACACAACTAAGAAATGAGAACCTCTATGGGAGAGGTAACCAGGGATACAATCAAAATCAGAATTATAACCAAGGCCAAAATCAAAACTATAGTTCAAATCAAAATCAACATTACAATTAAAACCATAATCAGAGCCATACCGAAAATAATAGCTAGGGCCAATGTTCAAATCAGAGTCAAAACTATAATCAGCATCAAGGTCATAACCAAGGGCAACCAATGCAAAACAGAGGGCCAGTGATAGACAATAGGGCCTGGGGTAACAATAACAAAAATCAGAATTAGCCTAGGCCATCCAAAACATGGAACATAGGACCAAACAATGGTACTCTAGCTTCTCCTTTTGAGAATGTAGATAATCATGATGTAAAACAAGCAGTTGGCATCCAAATGGCCAATACATCACTAAAAAATTGGTGCAGATTTCACAATACCAATGCACATGCCGAGCTTGACTGTCCACAGTTCCATTTAGCAGCTAGCATATTTAATATAGAGGTGTAGCCTCCTACTTCTGAGTTTCTCATTCCCAAGGGTAATGAGGTAGTACTCTCGAGGTATGATACAGCTTTAGTTTTAGAAACCTTTACCTTTGCAACTATAGAAGAGAAGGAAGATGAATTGTTAGAAGATGAACCATACTTTTGTGAAAGTCTTTTTCCTAAATCAGCCTTTGTGTTAAATGCTTTTTAGTTTCCCTTTGAAACTAAAAATGAGGTATTAACTGAAATAGAAGAGGTGCAGGCCTTTCAACAGACAAATAAAAACCACACCTACAATTTAAGGAACAACACTAGGCTGGGAGGACCTTTCACCACTTCCATCCCTCATAACAACTTCAATACACCCTCAGATCAGAATGCTAGCAACAACCTTGCCATACTTAAGGCTAATGCAAATAGTGGAACAATGTTAGAAAAGGCCCAAACAAGTAAAACTGAAATAGTAGAAACAACAAGATTAATGAGTTACTTGTCAAAAGAAATAAAGAAAATAAAAGTCAGTATACCTCTGAAAGAATTATTGAAAACTCTAGGGATCAGAAATGCTTTTATAAAATCTCTGGATGCATCCATAGTAGATGGGGTTGCTGCTGATATAACTATTCCTAATAGAGATTCACCACCTAAAGACAAAAGTAAGAAAGTTGAGCTTCCTTCCAATACAAATGTAGTAATGTATGCTGATAAAAAGGATGCTCCCCCTTTCTTGTTAACTATTAGATTGTGTGGGAAGAACATACACAACTGCATGGTAGACTCTGGTGTATCAGCCAACATAATACCCTTAGGAATATGCAAAACTCTCAGGCTGACTCCCACCAGATCTGCTAAGGTTGTCACACAGTTAGATAAGACTGAGGTTAGGGTGATAGGAGAAATCATGAACATTCAAATGCAATTAGCTTCAGACCCTAGGGTGAGCCAATTCATTGACATTCAAATAGTGGACATACCTGTGAATTATGGAATGTTGTTAAGTAGGGATTGGTCCAAAACATTAAATGGATATATGGCCACTGACTTTTCACATATGTGGCTACCTTGGAGAGGCATCCCAAACTAGATTAGAATAGAGGCAGAACCCAGGATGAAACACATGATAATAGAGTATAATTGAATGAATGAAATATTATATGCTGCTGTTGAACCTGGTGTTTATAGAATTACTAATAATGGGGTGCAGATTGAAGAGATCATGATTTTAAACATTAGAGAAAAACATGTTAGCAAGGAGACAACATTATTCATTGAGTCTGATGGAAATTCTTTGGATGAAGAAAACAATGCAATGGAAAAATTTGGTCATGCCATTAGACAAGAGGTGGAAGAATGCATTAGACAAGGTCTGCCCACCCAATGTAAATTGTATAAAAATAAATGTAGGGTCCATGATAGGCCACACTCTGAGGAGAGTTGTGGAATGTGTAAAGACATCATTGAATATGAATACAAAAAATGCATAAAGAGGGTAGAGTCACGAGGAAAATGTGAATCTTGATCAAACACAGAAATACTTTCAGAGTAATGTAGATGCTCTGATTTCAAACTTAGAAGAGGGAATAAAGGACAAGGGTAGTTGTCTTTCTAATTTGCAAGCTAAAAATACACATATGTAAGTTAACCAAATAGAAATACCCATGAATAAATATACCAGAACCTCACAAGTAATAGAGAAGACAAAGCATGCCAAAGGGAAAGATCAGAAAAGTAAAGATGGCATGTGGACATTAAAATGTGACAGGTCCAAATCAAAATAGGGTGCGGGTGTAGGTGTTGAACTTATAGATCCTCAGGGTAAGTCATACCTAGCAGCATATAGACTACAATTTTCTTGTACTAACAATATTGCTGAATATGAACCCTTAATTATGGGACTTGTCATGGCCGTTAAGAAAAAGGTGAAAACAATCAAGGTATTTTCAGACTCTAAACTAGTAGTCAGACAAGTAAGGAAACTATATTCTTGCAACTACAAGAAAATGATTTGTTACAGACATAGAGTATGGGGTTTAATAGATTTATTTGATGCTTTCAACATAGAGCACATCCCTAGAGAGCTGAACCACAGGCCGGATGCACTAGCAGTTGCAGCTAGCACATTAGAACCCTTGACACTGTCAGGATTGAGACGATTTGTTGTTGAGCTAGTTAATGTTCCCAATATCCAAGATAATGTTACACATTTTCAAGTATTTGCAGAAAATTATTGATTTTCTAACTTGTAATGAGGTATTTGAGGCTCAAATCATTAATGAGAAGGAAAGGCCTGAGATAACATTAGACGAAGAGGATATAATCAACTTGAAGAACAACTTTTTACCCAAAGGGGTAATTGAACTAGAACATATTTTTGACTTCGATGGAATAATAAGATAGAAATATTTACCCAAAATAGAAGGGGGTAAGTGTGATTTACACAACTTAGGGATAGAGCAAAATCCACAAAATGTGCCAATCAGAAAAGCTTGCTCTGAGAAAATTAGAAGAGAAATTTTGGATACTCTGAAAGATTACAAACACGTAATAGCATGGACATATGAAGACTTGAAAACCTATGATACGTCCATCATAACTCACGTAATACCTTTGAGACCAGAGATTAAACAATTTAGGCAGAAACAAAGGCCTATAAACGCCATTCTAGAGCCTTTAATCTTCAAAGAAGTAAAGAAATTGCTATCTGCTGGAATAATTTTTCCAGTCAGACATTTAGTCTGGGTAGCTAATTTAGTACCAGTAAGAAAGAAAAATGGAGACATCATATTATGCGTAGATTTTAGAAATTTGAATAAAGCATCTGAAAAGGACAATTATCCTTTGCCTCCTATAGACGAAGTGCTGCAAGCAGTAAACGGGGCAAAGATGATGTCTTTTCTAGATGGTTTCTTAGGTTATAACCAGGTTTTAATAGATAGGGATGACAAATTAAAAACCAACTTCACTTGTAAATGGGGAAATTATGCATATAGGAGAATGCCTTTTGGTGTGATCAATGCAGGTGCCACTTTTCAGAGAGCCATGGACATTATGTTCTGTGGGTTATTAGCTAAGTGCATTGTTATGTATATGGATGATTTGACTGTGTATTCCAAAGATGCATCCACTCACGCTGAAGATCTCAGGGAAATACTCAAGCGATGTGAAAGGTATGGGATTTCCCTTAATCCTAAAAAATGTTCATTTGGAGTTACTGAAGGTAAATTACTAGGGCATGTCATTTCTGAAGATGGAATATCGATTGACCCAGATAGAATAGAATCAATAAAAAATTTGCAAATACCAAACAATAGGAAAGAGTTAAAATCATTTTTTGGTAAGATTAACTTTGCTCAGAAGTTTATCATAGGTTTTCCAAAGATCGTGCAGCCGTTAAATGCCATGTTAAAAAAAGATGCACAGATGGAGTGGACACCTGTGGCTAGGGTTGCATTCGAAGACATTAATGAGGCAATTTCTAATGCCCTTGTATTGGCAAGTCCAGATCCCATTCAACCGTGACTGCCTTGACACAGAAAGGTGAGGACAATGAAGAAAGGCCCATCGCGTTCATGAGTGCGCCTCTGAAGGATGCACAGTCGAGATATCTGGATACTGAGAGACAAGTATTTGCATTAATGAGAGCCATGAAAAATTTAGACATTACATTCTATGTAGCCAAATCAAAGCCATAGTGCCAGACGCAACAGTAAAGATGTTGCTAATGCAGAATGAACCTGGAGAAAAGAGAGCCAAGTGGATCACCATGCTGCAAGAATTTGACATGGAAATCATTCCCATGAAGTTGGTCAGAGGGCAGGTGCTGGTACAAACAAGAGCAAATACAAATCTAGATTTGATAAAATAGTAGTATGTGTTGAATTCCCAGAACGTATTAGACTGGTATAATGATTTAAACACCTTTTTAATAACTGGAAAGTACCTAAATAAGATGAAAGCTTTTCAGAGGAGAGCTTTGAAGATTAAAGCACAGAAATATATGGTGCAAAGAGGTCTTCTATTCAGGAAGAACCATGATGGAATTTATTTGAGATGTCTAAATAGAGCTGAAGCAGATAAAGTGTTGATAGAGCTGCATGATAAGTACGGAACTGGTCATGGTTCCCATTTAGCTACAACACACAATATATTAAGGGCGGGCTATTACTGGCCCACAATGTTCAAAGATACTGAGAGTCACATCAAAAGTTACCACACCTGTCAAACTATAGCAAATAAGAGAAGAAATCAGGCCAACCCATTACAACCTGTGATTGAATCAAAACCATTTGCATAGTGGGGCTTAGATTTTATTGGAGTCATCAATCCTCCATCTTCTATAGGACACAATTTCATACTGATGGTGACGAACTACTGTACAAGGTGGACTGAGGCCACATGCTACAAATTCTCCACAACTGATGTAGTTATCAAGTTTCTTGAAGAAAACATCATCACCAGGTTTGGAACTCCCTATTCATTGGTATGTGATAATGGCCCTGCTTTCTCTTCTTTAAAGTTTTCTAAATGGGCATTTGAATACGGGATTGTTTTAAAGTTTTCTTCAAATTATTACCCTCAAGGTAACAGATTAGCTGAGTCTACGAACAAAATTTGATTAGATATAATCAAAAAGCTAATTGCTAAGAGTCCCAGAGAGTGGAATACCTTGTTAAAATATGCACTGTGGGTAGATAGGACCAAGTTCAAAATAGCTTTAGGTAGTACACCTTATCATTTAGTTTATGGGACTAATCCTATACTTCCAATAAATCTAAGAATACCAATCTAGAAGTTTGCTAATGGGTATTTAGGCTTCAATAATCATAGAGAAGCCAAGATAGTACAAATGCTACAATTAGATGAGAAAAGAGGTCGAGCCATTGAGAAATTTGCAAAACACCAGACAGTAGTTAAGAGGTGGTTTGATAAGAGGGCGAGAGTCAAGCCATTCAGGATATCAGACTTAGTGTTGTGCTAGGACAAAGCACATGAAAAGAAAGGGAGCCATGGAAAATTTGATAAACTATGGTTAGGCCCATTACAAGTCTCAAAAATAATAGGAGACAACACATTTAGACTCAAGACCTTGACAGGGGAAGATGTGATTTTACCAGTTAATGGCCAACATTTGAAACACTACTTCTAGGCCTGAGGTAGAGGGCAGTCCATTTTGTGTAAAATAGTGTAGGTACTATATAGTTTTCTTTGATTTGTTTTTTGTTTTCTTTTTTTTAGGTTAGTTGTTTGTACAATTGTCCTTTTGCTTTATTTTCTGTTTCTTTTTGTCTTTTTTGTACAGTATGTTGTTGGTCTGTTGTTTTCTCTTCAGCAGCGATCTTTGTTTTCTTTAGAGTATTAAGGAGCAAACTAACAACCATTGAAAACAGTATAAAATTAAGAATATTCAGGTTAATCATTTGCAATTTACACATAACTTGTTGTGACTGTCATGAATGTAGAGAGTTGTTTAGCTTCTGAAATTTAGTATTCAATAACAGTGATTGAGAATTCAAGAGAGGTTTCTCATGATGACACACCTAAAATCCTTGGGTTTGTTGAACCTACCAGTGTAGCTATTAGGTGAAAAATTTGAGGTCACCCTTGCTACCATTACAATTCTCAGCTTAATTTTAGCAAGTGCCCACTCCTTGCATCATAAAGTTACAAATTACTATATCTTGTGAAATCTCTTTCAAGAATCAGAAAATATAAAATATAAAATGAATAAAGTAGATTATACTAAAAATCTAGATTAAGCCATCTAAGTAACTCTACCGGGGCTATGGATGCTCGCTGGCAGTGAGGCTCTACTTAGGAGAATTGTAACGATAACCTTGCCAGGGGTATAGATGCTCGCTGGCAGCAAGACTTTATCTGGTTGGCTATGAGGGAATATCCTCAACTACGTAGGCTAATGTTAGTCACTGGTTTGTTCAACCGATCTTCAAGATGAGGATAATTAATCATGTGCACATACTTAAACTAAAAATAAAAATTCATGCATCCTTATTGAATACCTTAGGTCTCAAGTTGGATAATAATTTACAGGAAAGATAGTTTGGAGTTATGAATTCATTTCATCTAGTTTTCTTGAATGCTTTGAATTTAATTGTTTTGTTTGGTTGCTAGTTGTTGTGATGTTCACAACACGCCCCATTTTACTCCTTAGCAAAATGAGGACCCCTGCTATGGCTTTGCTTTTTTCCTTTTGTGTGTTTTGTTTTGCTTGGTGGTAAAGGGAAAAGAGGGTTAAAATTGCAAACTTTGGTAAAAATAAAGAAAAAATGCATTTTCAGTACCAGTGCATGATATGGTTGGATTCCTTGTGAAAAATGAGCTAGGGTTGCTTTTTGAACCATCTTAAAATTTGCCATATTTTGGAAGTTATGATCATTTTGGTAAAATGTAGATTCAAGTTTGTATATTGCTTTGCAGATACAGGTTTATTTGTATATGCAAAGGGTTTTGTTTTTGTACTAAGTAGCATGGGCTATCAGGTTGCATATACATTATTTGTTTGCATGTTCAGTCGTTGTAGTACATACATTTCCCTTTATACATCGCTTTCATATACAAAGGCAATTGTATATCTTTTTTCCTTGTATGCATTTTAATAAAGGTTTTGATATATACATACAATATGGACCTGAAATAACTTAAGTAGAAATGAATTGATGTTTAAAATCTGCTTTGTATATTTTGCGTTTGTATCTTTGGCAGATAGAAGATACAAACATTTTATACATAACACGGAATCCAAAAGTTATGAACAAGAGAGAATTCGTTGTACATTTCGGGCTTGTATATTTATGCATACATTTGGAACATACAACATCCATATGCAAGTCGCAGACCCAAGGAGTTGTTTAAATAAGGTTGAATGCTTGTATGTTTCAGAATATACAAAGCAAGGGATACAATGCAAATGTACATCATGCGGACGTGAAGAGAGGGTCAAAGAGAGTTAAGTCATTGTATATTCAGCGCTTGTATGTTCCAATATACAAGGCCCAATATACAACGCGGACCCGAGGGTTTATCAAACGGACTTAAATCCTTGTATTTTTCGATTTGTATAAGCAAGACATACAACATATACATACAACGCATATATACAAACTGAAACCCAAAGGAGGTTGGAATTCGATTAATACTTGGTATCGCATCCGACTTGTATATCAGTGGATGCATACAAATGTTATATACAATGGTGGACTTGAGGTGGGTTTTAAAAATGGAAAATTTGTTGTATATCTACAGATTTAAAAGGGGGTTTTTGTAGTATATAGGGCCCCATATACAATGCGGACTTAAAAGGTTTTTCGAATTATGGTTAATTTGTTGTATATTTCATGGCTTGTATGTTTCGAAACATACAACACATACATACAAGCCGGAACCCAAAAAATTATGGAATGAAGCTAAATCCTTGTATATGTTCGTGCTTGTATATATGTTCCGAAACATACAAGGCACCACATGCAATTCAGAATCCAAACGATAATAAAGCGGATTTGTCCTATGTATCGCGTCTGATTTACATATCAAGAGATACATTGCGGATTCGGTGGGTTATAAATTACTGATTATAACAGCAATAGGTCCGAGGGTTGTATACAACGGTTTGTGCATTATTTTATATGACGGAATTGAAAAGACATAAAATAGAGTTAAATGCTTGTATATTTTGGCATTTGTATATTGCAATATACAAACCGATAGACGTTGCATACATACAGGCCGGATTAGAAATAAAAGTCCATAATAGAAAAATCATTGTATGTATCTGACTTGTATATTATCAAGCATACATTGCGACATACAAGCCGCAGAATTGAAGGCAAATTTAAATTCGATTAAATGGATGTATAAAGTTTGGCTTGTATAATGGGCATGCAGAGATTTAAACAAGAAAATAGGTGGGAAAAGATAGAGTGATAGGAATTTGGAGGTCAATTTTGAGGCCTAAATGCATGTTTTTGGTCAACGATGGTTGACCCGACTATTTTGGACGTTGTATATGCATTTTTGGATGCCATTTCCATAGATTTAGGGCCTGATTGATGCATTCACACAGTCACAACTAGATTTGGTAGTTGTTTTCCTTCCTGTAGTTTTATTAAATGTGAAATGATACTTATTGCTTATCCATTTTTGCAGGTTTGTAGTTGAAGGGGAGCTAAAACTTAATGGTGGTGACATCACGGAGGAGGAAATTATATCTCAGGAGCAAAGGAAGATAAGGATGAAGTATGAAGAAGTCAAGGGTCTTCACTGATGAAGACAAAATGCAATTGAAGACATTATTGCAGCATACCGCAGAAGTTATTATTGAGCTGTTAAGGTTTCCAGAATGGCATATTTCGCCCAAATTGGACATATGCTCGGAGATATTTTGGGAGATTTGATCTCCAGTATTTATATTACAACCAGAGGTTTGAACCATTGTTTAAACTAGGGTTTTGAGCTGTATTGAGGACAATCAAAGTCTATATATTGTGCCTCTATGCACTGTAAAACTTTACATAGGGGCTACATAGAGATTTGTAGCAGCAAGAATTTGTAAAAATAGCATTTTAGTTTAGTTTAGAAGTAGAAGAAGGAGGTCACCTGTGTCTACAATAAGGAATGCGTGGAACATTTGGCTTCCTTACTATATCTGTAAAGCTTGTAAGTTTGCTGTAGTTTGATCAATGAAGCTAAGAGTCATTCAGACATTGTAAATCTTATATGACTGTCTGTTTCTAATACAATTGAATTTGGAATTATGCATCTATCTTTTGAGTGTTTTCCTACTCTTCTTTGTGTTTGAAACATTTTCTCTTGGAGCTTGCAATCTTAGGTGTATGTTTGTGAAAATGCTCATAATATACATTTAAGGTTTTGTCTGTGGATTTTATCAAATTGTTGTATTATTTATAAAGTGCAGAACAGGACAACTAGATCCTTTGGTAGATTTGAATGAAGTTTAGATTAGATCTCTTTAACTTTTCCCAACCCATCTAAAAATACAAAACGTAGAAATTTAAAGGAAATTGTTTCATATTTGAAAGAAACATGCATAACAGAGTTGAAAATAGATAGTTTTCATAATATTGAAGAAGAGAAAGCTGCAATAATTCAAGAAAACCATTTAAAGCTTTGCAACACAGTAACATTTTTTATGCAAAAGGAATGAACAACATGCTGATATTGATGATCTTTTACATAGTTTGAGTCTAGTAAACCATCAAGAAACCCTAAACTACGTAAGGCCCCTTGAACATTACAGCTTCATATTGACCAACTAAATTTGCCCAACAAGTCAAGACACGACCATATTAAACTTTGGATTAAGTGAATCTTAACTGATTCCTTCATATCTTTCAAGTCAGTTTTGGTTCATTTTATGTGAATTTTAACTAATTGTCATGATTGCATCAAAACAATCACCAACAAGTTGTTTGTAATAATTTAGGGGAACACATTGTCGCAGATTTGTATTTTTCCTCCACCATATTTGATGGTGTGATTGTAATAGGATTTGATAATGTATGACAACATTTAAATCAATATAAGCTTTGTGTTTGGTCATTTCTCTATTACAAGTGGGTTATTATAGTTTGGCTTTGGATGAATAAGTATGTCTAGTGCATAAAGTATAATATGAGAAATGCATGTGAATATATTTTAGTTTTCTGTTAATGTTGGTTAAGCCCTTTTTCTTTGCTCTTTATTTTTTATGACTTAGTTTCCCAATGGAATAGGCATCGGTCCATATTGGGGATAGATAAATCATCATTTTAATCAAACTCTCATCCTATTAGCTATAGGAATAGGAGTAGGTTTAGTTTAGGGTTCTACATGTTGTTCATGGTTCTATTTTATAACCATGGATAAATTTGACGTAATGTAAAACAAACCAAATCATTTGTGAATCATGAGCATGTATGCCTGCACTATGTATCTTATGTATGAGAAGTTAAGTGGGATCATTTCAAGGAGTATAATATTGCCATGTTTGGGTGAAAATGCATAGTGCTATAATCATCTTAATACAGAGGCATGTGAAGCCAGTTTGTCTTGACCTAGTGATAGCTTTGGGGGTCAAGTATACATTGGTTATGGTTGTTTATGTTTGTTTGTGTTTTATTTCATGCCTCTAGGAATATCCCTCCTAGGTTTAGCCAATCTTGAAGTGTATAGGAGTATACCCACTCTTGTTAGTTGACCAAGATTGCCCTTGACTTGTTGATAAACATCTTCCAATCACCTCAATGACAACCCTGGCCTTGGTGATTGTGAAATATTTTAGGGTTTAGGGTTGCAGCTATTTTGGGTCTCAATAGATAGGCACCATTGCTGAGGACATAATACGTTGGTTCATATTTAAGGACCCCAGCAACATAGTCATTAAAGTAGCTTGTAGCCATTACCAGGTATAATTTATTATGTGTGTAAGTTGGCAACCAGTCAACTTATGCCAACAGATTGGCATCATTGTCAGGGAATGAATTAAATGGTCGAATTACTCTAAATGCCCCTATAATAGTGATTTGTAGTTGTGAATTTTGTTTGGGTAAGTTTCGCATCTCGTCAACTTATCCCAACATATTGGTGCCATTGCTAGGGATGATACTGCTGGGTTGAAAGAAATTGAAGACTTTGCTGGTGAGCTGAACCCAAAATCAATTTGTAACCTTGAAGATTAGTCACACTTCAAGGAATTCCTCTTTGGAAGAGGTGGCAAATCTTCTATCAAAATAGGATTTTGTTTTTACTGCCCCTTGGTTGCATTTGATGATTTGAATGCTCCATCTCAGTGCGCAATATCTAGTGAAAGAAAGGTACACACTGTTTCTTCTTTTTCTACTTTTGGAGTTTCTTGTTCTTGTCATGTTGAAGGAATGAAATTTCCATGCCTTAGTTTTTTGGCCAACATTATAGGATGTTTTAGTCATGGCCAACTGGTACAAACATGGATACGCTAGGGATATTCCTTCAGAGACATCTTCATCTATATTAGACCCTAGAAACTACATTGGTGTGGATTCCCATGACCATCCTAGCAATCGATATTCCAGTCATGGATCTGCATGTTATACAAACCCAAACCTATATGCACCCATGCAAAATCAAAATGACTTAGCAATGCATCAATATGAAATTGATAAAACCAAATAGTTGTTGGAGTCATTATTGGAGCAAGAAGTAGAAATAGAAAATCATATTAGGCTGCTAGAGTCTAGGATGTAGTCCAATGCATTCCCTGCTACACCTAAAAATTAGTTTGATCAGTCCCCTACTCTTCCCTTAGATCCTGTGTATGATCAGCGAGACCTCTCATTGGTTGATTACTAAATAATGAGTATGCCAACCAAGGTTTACAAATAGTTGCCCAAGTTTGATGGGTATGATATTTGGGAAGGGGACACACATTTGATGTATTCTCAAAATTCATGGAAGAACATCAGTTTGAGGATAAGGATATGTACATGAGATTTTTTGTTAGGTCATTACATGGAAATAGAAAATAATGGTTCCAAAATTTTCTAAGGCAATCCTTTGCCTCATGAAATGGAATTGTGGCAGCATTTGAAAATTAATTTTCCAAAGGCTTTGACCCTATTGATCTTGTCATAGAACTAGAAAAAATTAAAAGACAAGAGGGAGAGTCAAGCAGGGATTTTGGTCACAGGTTTGCTATTATCTTTCCCATATTCTTCAAGGTTTCAAACCTAACATTCCCGCTTGAATTGATATGTTTTTTGAAGCATATGAAACTAGATTGAGTTATGTGTGGGATGATTTAAGGATAATGAATATGAAGTAGGCATATTTGTTCCTAGACTCCATGGAGAAAATTTGGGACGGCTACATGAAGTGTTTGTTATCCACAAATGCATGTGTTACTGGTAATAAACATGTTGATCTGAGGAGAAGCAATGTGGATACAAGCAATTGGATGAATATAGCATTAGATAATGATGGTTATGTAGTCAGAAGGGTAGAAGTGGAAGATGGTGCATCATATGATAGTAATGCAAATGATGAGAGTAGTGTATGCACCTACCTTAAGATGGATAGCTCATCAAGTGAAAGTGAAAATGATGAGACAAATGGTGACTTCTAGTCTAATGTTGAGGTATGTGGTTTAGTGAACAATGAGGATGTTGTGTACATGGATGAACAATTAGATGGATCAGATTTTGTGGTTGAGTATGAAATTTGTGCATAGGAAAATGAAACATGAGATGAACCAGAAGCTTGTTTCTTGTTTTATTTGATGCCCTCCTTTGTTCTTGTTTGTGATGAAGTAGTTGATATTTGTTTGCATGAGGTTAATGTAGAAGTGGTTACACTTGGTGATAACTGATCAAAGACAGTTATTGGTGTAGCCTTAGGGTTTCAATGCAAAGAGTTTGCCCTAGATTTTGAAGATAATTATCATGAGGATGCATATGAGAACCTATTTCTTTGGTTCAAGGTATGTTCTCTTCCTCATGTAAACTTTGCTTCATCTTAGCCACAAGGAAATATAATAAGAATGAATGTGGAAGAAGAAGTGTGTCATCAATCTATTTGTAGCAATGAATATGACACAACATGTTGCTAGGGTGGACATGAAATAGAGAGACAATTGGAAGAACATGGTTCTTCATTTGAGGTGTCTCATGATCTTGATTTATGTGCTGATGTTTTGAATTGTAGCCTGAGTCATGTTTATGATTTAGAAGTTGAAGGTTGTAGTAGCACATATGAAATATTTGTTCAAGAGTTGGGTGGGATTGCGAATGAATATGAATGTTTCCATTTTGATGTGAGATGTTTGGCAGCTCCTAAATGTGTTGGTGCTATAGTAGAGGTTGAGTCCTTTGTATGGGCCATTGATGTGAATGAGCAGAAAGGCATGTTCATGCCTAAATTTTAATAGACAGCAGCCCGACTTGAAGATATACATAAGCTAGAGTCTTTCTAGTTTGTTCTACAAGATGAAGTGTTTTCTCTTATGGATCAATAGTGCATTTAGGCACAATTTTCTTTTCCATGTGAATTGGAGGTGCTCTTGATTTCCCTCAATTTGCATGAAGAGGTCAACAAGTGTAATAAGTTTGCAATTGGTGATGGAGATTCACTTCCATTCATGTCTTTTATTGATGACCCAAATTCTAATTTCTCACCCCTTGTTGTTAAAAACACACATGATGTAGTATGAAATAGGTCAAGAATCTATTTCTTATGGTTGTCATGTAACAGTAATTTCATTGGTGAAGCTCATGTTGGCTTTGTAAGCATTTGTTACAGATTGGTGCATGTTGAGGGCCATTTTCAGTTGTTGCAGCTAGGTGAGAAGTGCAAATTCAGATTAAGGTATATCAACTCTTTCATTCATCTTGTATTTGACAGAGGCAAGTAGGTTCAGTCACTTAGTGTAGGTTGGACCTATAGAGTGTTTAAATTTTGAGTACAGTCAACTTTCATTTTATGCCTCCATGCTTATGAATATATGCCTTGTAAATATGTCTTGTGTTTTTCCCCCTATGTTTTTATTGCCTTTTGGTCTACCCAGAGATATCTGGATTCTCACTATGCCACTACTTGGCACATGTCCCCAACTAGAGCCACTATTGGGACTTGCAAAACCTATCCCCAAAATGTCCCATTTTGCCCCTAAATTCCATCCAAATACCACTTGAACCTATAGTTTATAACTGATCAGAGACATCTTTCATAGGTTTTCATATGTATGGATTTTGAAAAATACAAGAAAATAAAGGCCCAAAAATGATTAAGTCAAAAAAAATAAAATGCTGCCTTGTGTTTTTTACATTGTCAGAGGTCAGAGTTTTGGGATTCCTTCTTTCATCCTACTTTCCCTCTTGGCTCTGAAATCCTCCAAGGCTAAAATTGCCTAAGTGTTAAGTTATTGAAAAATTCTTCTACCTTTGTTAGAGGTTGGAGTTCAATCCTTTGGCCTTCAGTCTTCTTCAAGGCAGGTGTTAGGGAGAAGCCTCGAGGGTTAAAGTCTGAAAAGTTTACTTGTTCAAATATTTCTAAGAACGAAGTGGGTGGTAGATGGTTGAGATTGGCTCTTCTCTCTTTCTTTTGGAAGGAAAAATGGGAAAGGTATGACAACTAACCCTTGACAAATATTCTAAGGCACTCCTCCATTCCACTGAGCCTTTTGGGGGGGCCCATGGTAGGCTCATGGAATCGTGGAAAGAGGACACATGGCAGGATCGGTAGGCCAAAGTTACCTCTTTTCTCTTCTTTCTTTTGGAAGGTAGAAGGGAGAAGGTTCGGTGGCCGATCCCTGATGGTTTCAAAATTGTATTAAGTGTTGTGGACATCAGTAGGTAGGCATTTTTCTTTCCTTCCTTCTTACTTTTGGAAGGTGAAAGATGAAAGGCCCAAAGTCCAAAGTCTAAATTATGTCAAACTATACAATAGCATTTATATTTTTCAGAGGCCGACTTCTTTTTCTTCATTCTTCCTTTTGGAAGGTAGAAAGAAGATGTAAAGTACAAAAATCTAAAATAGTATTCCAAAATACAATTCTTATTCCAAAAATGGAAAGTAAAACATTTATAATAATCAAATATCCATAATTGCATAAAATAGCAAGTTTTCCAATAATGAAGATCAAATTCCATACACTAAAAAGTGTTACAATTACATTTCTTACACTAAAAAGGGTGTTACAATACATTTGTTTCAATGTTACAAGTACATATAACTGCTTCAAATATATTAATGAAAAGAATTATACATTTTACAAATTGGCTATGCAAGCCATACAAGAATAATACAATGAAATAATTATCCATAATGAATCATATAGCATAAGAATCTCTGATCTCAACCACCATGACACCAATGGTCTTTTGCAAGTTGAGGTCAAGAGTGTGGCTAAGGCACTTTTTCCACCCAACCACAAAGTACTGGACTTCCCCGAGGTTTTTACTAACTCAAAGAAAACACCAACCTTGCACAAGGAGCCTAGCAACCTGGAATGATATAAGCATGAGGGAATCTCTCGATGCGTGTCTGATGCCTGTATGCATTCCTAACCTAGAATGACATAACTATTGCAAGAAGGATGTGGCAGAGACATATATAACATGAATCTAAGATTTTTATAACCCATCTATTTCAATTGTACAGTAGCCTGGCCAAGCAATAACAAAAGTGGTAATTTTAGAAAAAGTAAAATTTTCATCTCTAGAAGCCCACATTTGGCATCCTATCCTGGAAGTAAAAATTACACATATACAAAATACCATTTCACTTAATTTTCAAGAAAATACATTCATTAACAAGGTGTTCTTTTAGAAAAATAAAGTTTATTTCAACCATTCATTATTCAGTTACAAGTTTGACTAAGTTAACCAATTTAGTGCTATGTAGTGATTTATTAGAAAATATGTTATTTTTCATTTTGGTGACATTCTACTTGTTTGGAGTAAACAACCTAATGGTTTTCTTCCATTTCTATCTGTTTCACAACTAATGTTACAATCTCATTTTCCCTTTTATTAAATGGTTTTAAATGAATGGATTTGTGTATAAAAAGTTTTCATAATTTCTATATGATTGTTGTTGTTTTAAAATACAAAACATAAGATCATCTATTCTGATATCCAAATCGAATATATATATATATATATATTGCCACTAAAAATTCTCAACAATTTATATATATCAGATAAAAAAATAAAATATAGAAAGTGCTTGTAAGTACAACAAGTATATACAGCTGAATATATATATCATACAATGATAACTTCAAATACTAAACATTTCATGTTTTAAAATATATATATGTAATGATTGTTCAGAAACTAGATTATACAACAATAACTACATATTCAGCAGAGTGTGTATATATATAATACAACATACAGCGTCTAACAAATGTCAAATATTTCATGTTTTTAATATATATGCATCGACTGATGGAAACATAGAGATCAGTGCTGAAATCTATATATATATATATATATATATATATATTTATTTATTTATTTATTTATATGAACAGCATAAAATGCAAAGTTAATAGAGCGAAGTCTGCCTTACATGGCATTGAAATCAAATATAACATAAGGCATAAGTTTTAATTGTAGCAAATTCTTCCCATAGAATGGGCCACAGACATGCTGAAGGTTTGCGGCCCGTGGATGGGTTGTTACGGCCCTTCCACAATGCCTTTATGATTTCAATGCATATTAAAAATTAAAAATAAAAACAACAATTATGATGTTCACTGACCTTAACAACATCTTTAATTACACATACTTCAATATATATATATAATACAACAATAATTTATCATATAGAAATAATGGTTTTAACAACAATTCCTAATCACAATTTCTGTATTAATAGAATCAATTCAATAATAACATTTAATTTATTCTTTCATATAGATTAGTAATTGATATCAAGCACTTATTCATACAATAGCAATACGCTATCCAATAGTGGAATTCCTTAAAATCCTTTGTTCCTCAAATGCTTCCCTTTCTTCCAATCTGCAATCTTCTTGTTTATGCTCACTTGTTTTTCTCAATGATAGGTTGTGAATCATAAAACTTGTGTGTTTAAGAATGAGAGTTGTGAATGAATGTTGTGTTGAAAGAATGAGGGTTTTCCATCTCTTTTATTATTTTCTTTTCTTTTCTTCTTTCTTTTTCTATTTTTCTATTGTTTTTTTTTTCTAAAACTTGTTTTCTTTCCTAAATTTATATTTAATTTATTCAATAAAACTAATATTTAAAAACAAACATGATTTATTAGTTTGCATCACATTTATCTATAAAACAATAAAATAAATTAATAATTCTATTCTTCAAATAAAATCAAGGAATAAATAAATTAAAACTATTTCTTTTCTATTTATTTTTTATGAGCATATAATCTTAAATGCTAATTAATTAAATAATCCAACTATAACACAATAAAATAAGAAACTATATAATATAATTAATTAATGCAATTCCAATGCATCTATATTATTCTAAGTGTTGTGTGTGGGAGAAAGACCACTCCATCCTAACCCTTCCAGGCTACTAACCTCCTCTACCTTAACCATGCCTTTGTCTTCGTCAAACTGTAACTCATGAAAACTTAGATTTCCCATTAATAGGTTAGTGTCCAAATAGCCGAAGCATATCCAAAGCATTATAACATTTTCTATATTGCATCATTTCATATTAAAATTAATATTCATTGCATTTCATCTTTCAAAAATAAAACAATCATTTACTTATTTCATCTCTCCAAATAAAATAATATTTATTCAACCACACATAATTATCCATAAAACAATTGCACATATAGTAAGTTCAGAAAGCAACAAATTTAGAGACGTGACATCCTTCCCCACTTGGAAGAGACATCATTTCGATGTCTTATTACATAACATCTACATAAAAAATCTTATACATCCAGTATCAATAATATAATAAAAGTCATCATATGCAGAAATAACATATGCTAAAATCTCAGATGCAAGAATGATCTATCAATATTCTCTGTATTCTCCTAGGTGGCACTATCCATCGAATACTGGTCCCACTAGACCCTATATTGCACAACATTGTGGTTCCACAACTTAATGTTTCACCTCTCCAAAATCTTGGTGGGATCCACTAGCACCAACCCTGGATCCTAAACCTGCAATGCATGCTAGCCAAGAATATGAGAAGTGGCCAGATGGTATGGCTTAAGCACAAAAACATGGAAGACATTATGTATACGGGATAGAGCCGGTGGTAGAGCAAGCCTATATGCAACTGGGTTGATAACTTCCAAGACATCAAAAGTGTAGTGCCCCTCACCTAGTCGTCTGTCAGATTGATGTTTGCTTATTAGTATTTGACATTATGACAGTATCTTAGATCATTTGATGATGGATTCCTTGTTATTCTGTTAATTGACTATGGACCTAATCGTTATAGTAACAGTTGCTGATGTTGAATTATGTTATTTTATGCTTTACAACTTGATAAATATATTAGATGCTATAGATGCTTTGATGTTATTTGCTATATTTGATTGTGAGATAATTGATTGTTTTATGTTGTTGATCAGTAACTAGAAATCTTGTTCAATGTAGTGATTTGTTTATACATGAACGTGAATGGAACAGTGTCGTATTACTCGCTCTTGAGTACCCTACCCCATTGCGATTTCCATTCACTATATGACTGCATGTGAATATATATCTTGTTAGGTTTAACCGTGCGGTTGCTGTAGGGTGCAGGTACTAGGCACCGACACCACCTGATTTACCAGGTCTGAGCATGCCTTCGCCAATGGAATAGTTGTTTGGAGTTAACATGAGGTCCCTTGTTATTGTTGTCTGGTAGTCAGTTTACCTTTGTGGTCATTGTCTATCATTTGATTATGACTTGCAAACAGGTAATGTTATACCTTGAAGTCTAAGTAGGTCCAAAGGTGTCTAAGTGTGTAAGGTAAGTTGTGCACTAGAAAGAATTATTATACGGAAAAATATAAATGTTGATAATTGAGTATACTTGTTGTAAATAAATTATAGTTTTATGGGAAGTAAAGTTGTAAGAAATTTTCTATTGTTTAATATAATATTTTTTACAATGAATATTTAAATAAAGAAATTAATTGTAAGTCATGTTGTAATTCGTAATTTATGATTTAATTAATAAAATAAATTATAATAGAGTTGTAAAAATTGTAGATAGATGCAATGTTACAACTTTATTAATAAAAATATAGTTGGTTGGTTATAAAAAGAATTATTTTGGTTGGAATCATGCATTAATATTAATAAAAACCATAAATTTCATGAAAAATTAGCTATTAGATTATTAAAAGAATAAAAAATTATGTTTAGTTGAGGAGAGATGCACGGGATCGCGTGCCAAGTTCCTTCGAAGGTGGAAGGGACTATTTTATTAAAGGGAAGTTTGCAGAGAGAAAGGGGGGGATTGCAGGTAGAAAAAGAGAGAAGAAGGCTGGAAAAAGGAAGCTTGGAACTGTAGCAACTGAAACAGACTTGTTGAATTAACCTTGTAGCCAGGTTCCTCTAATGCATAATTCCTTTCCTCTGAATCTGAATCTGTGGGTGTTAATCATTTCCTTGATTCTAAATGGATTGTCTTGGTTGAATTTCTGCTTCAAGAGATATTTCAATTTGCAATTAAGTTGTTTTCTACATCCCTCCGATGTTTAAACCGAGTGCCATTTGTTTTTATTTTCAATTCTTAGCTTGATTATCAAGGGGATTGCACAAAAATCTTGCCTTTCTATTTAATTTATAGATGGTTTAAAGGAGATGTCACTATGTATATATACAACCACTCTTTCATGGACACGAATTGACAATGTTTGTCCATCATTCATTATCACACCACATACCCTGTGAGTGGATTTCTGAATTTATTATTCTAAAATTTCTTGGCCTTACATCATATTGTAAAACCCAAAAGGAAAGAACAAATGTTGGTGATGTAATGACATTATGCTAGTCAATAGGAAGAATAATATTAGCCCGTCCAGCCTTTGCTCATCTTGTAATCATCCATCTACTAACTACTCTCCTCTTCATACAAGCGTAGTAAATTCTCTAGAAATTCTGTGGCCAGGGCATGGCGAAAGTGAGAATTACTATTGTTTTCATTGGCTTAAAGATGACCAAATCAGTATTTTTAAGAAAATAGGGAGAATTGGAATATAAATCATGTTTGCTTATATGAAGTCTGATAAATGTTGCAGGAGTTCATCCCAAATTTGTCACTGTTTTCAGTGTCTGGAGATGACGGAATCCTATATGTTGTTTTGCTGACGCCCAAATCATTTCTATCTTGCAAATAGGTTGAAAAAGAGTGAAAAATATGCTTGTTAATACCCTATCTGACAAATGTCTCATCAATTCACCCCAAATTGTTGATGTTCAGTCGCTCTGTTGGTTTGTGCGTTCAATTGGCAATCTTACAAGTTTGTCTAAAGTTCTATTCAAAACATTCATTGTGTTTTACCGGATTCCATGAAATGTTAGTCTTGTAAAGGAAATCACAAGATAAATACCCTCTAATATTCATAACTTACTGGTGTGCAGTCCAATGTTTGAGTGGTACACTTGCAATGACAAAACTAAGGTTCTAATATTGTGGACATGTTACCTGACAAAATCTTGCTTGAAAATTTGTTATGTGGTATTTATATTCACATTGTTTATAACCTCCAATCAACCATTCATAGTGACGTTAGCTCTCTGTTGGGCACACAAGGTTGTATGGGCTTCAAGGGTAGATAACATCTACAATACCAGTTCAATGTTTTGTTTAAAAACAAACTATCTTCCATCACAGATTCAATAGTGACTTCATTGTTAAGTGTAGCGCTGCCTCTGAGGAGGATCGACCAAAGCAATTGACAACAGTAAAAGTTTATTGAATCCATGGTATCGGAGAAAGTTTTGAAGACCAAGTATGCACGTTGGGAAATCAAATGCTGGAGATCACTAGTATTTTCCCATTGTTTTCTACTAGCCATCATTTAGTGGCTTGTCCAAAAGCTGCATCATCATTGTAACTATATAGTTCAGATTTGTTATTGCATTTTCTTCCCTGTATGGTAAATAATATACAAATCCACCATTGTCAGTACTGCAGAAAATCTTAACACAGTCCTAAGTGTTCCAAAATCAGTGAAGGAAGCCAGTTAAATATGAAATTTATTGTTTAAATCTACAGTCGCACCTTCTAGCTTGGAGATTTGCACAGCAGTTGGAATCATTAACAAGTCACTGTGTACTCAAAGAATGCCCTTGGAAACCATAAAATGTCTTTCCTCAAACCTTTTTGCCTCCATTTTTTGTGACCATCGCCTTCATAGGATATTTCGTTAGAGAGAGAAAACTGTTTAAAACCAATTACCATCAATTCCATCGACTTGCAGTTAGAGGGAGCTATATGGACACTGTTAGAAGTTGTTAGACTAAACAAATATCATCCATTTCAATGGTGAAATAGTCAATAACAATTTTACACCTCCTATGTGACATATCATTGCAATTCAATAGATTACAATGGCTGAAATAGTTATAGTGTAAACATCTGTATGAATGCTACAGGAAAAAAAAAAAAAAAGACATCGTTACCACGACAAAATTCAAGTATATTAAACTATCATCTAGTTGAGGTCAAAGAATATCTGGAAGACCATATTTAGGGCAAAACCTAGAGGAAAATGAAAACATTGATGTTCATCGTTGACAGTTGACCTTTTTCCTCGTTGTATTTTCGTATAGTTATAAGGTATTATTTTAGTATTTAATCCATCATTGGAAAGGTAAGTTAATCGGTGTAAAATTTGTTATACTTGTGTTTTGTAATTTATCTCTAGAAATAAAATGTAGTATATTTAGATAAATTAGTTGTAATGTATTAATATATTTGTTGCAATTAATTTAAATCAATTAGTTTAGTTAAAAAGATAACGTAATCTAATTACAAAGTCGTTACATTGAACTGAGAAGGAATTTTAGTGATTTAACTCTGGAAATTAAATTTAAACTGCATGAGTTAAGTATTATGTTGTCGAATTGTGAGTGGTCGAACTCAAATTCCAGAGGCGTAGTATGTCGTAGTTGTGTACAATACGACATGTGTATAGTTTTTTTTGTATTGTGATGTTATAACGAACATGTGGTTTTAGTTTGTATGAAGTATTGTTAAGTTGATTATGTGTTTTCTAAAGTAATATTCTCTAGATGAGATATTTAACTAGTTGTGATTATCTTGTAACCATTTTGTCGTAATTGTCGTATGGAGAGACTTGGAATATGTAAAAGAGTAAAGTGTTGTAATGCTATAGGCAATGGATAACAATTGGTGTTATGATTTTGTTTGTAATGCAAGAGGGTTTATGCCTTGTAGTGAACATGTATGTGTATTGTTATAATGCCTTGTATGATGGTTAAGGTTTACTAGGTGTTAGGAAGGAGAGTGGCTTTCAAAGTGGGGTCGGCACCCAAAGTGGTCACCAAGGTAACCCATTCAAAGTAGATTAATCAAGTGATAACCTAAAATGAACTAGGGGGTTAAGGGTAGATTTCACATTAAACAAGATAAATGGATTCCTCTCCCATGGCCTGTAGTGCTCGTTTAGACTAAGGATGGGTAGAGAAGGCCTAGTCGGCAAGATTGACTTCCTTGTCCTCACGAAAGGACGGTCGATTCTGCATGTGTCACCCTATGGGGCTGGAGTCTAGTGAGAGACTGCCAGGGTAACCATAGATGGGGGCCGGAGTCTAGTGAGAGACTGCCAGGGTAACCCATGCTGGGACCGTGTGATGACACTCTCCCTACTACAACCTATCATTCCTTGTATGGTCTCTCCACATATGTTATGTGTTGCCTCTAGAAGTTGTATTGTGTTGTTTATGTTATTGCCATGTGTTGTATTGGAGTTTGGTTATCCTTTGTTCATGTTAGTCTTTGTCTACCTGACTGTTATTGTTTGGGACCTCATGGTAACTACTAGCTCGGGGGGTGGACCTTAGGGTTCCACATGGTCGGGTGGACGAGCTTTCTTATCCATTAGTTATTCCTTGTCAAAGTTCATGTGTAGAAAAAATTTATCTCAGTTTTCAAATAATTGTACTTGTACCAGTTGATGAAGATGCATGTGTATAATCTTGAGCCAGACTTGTGTATCTGATCATTCATAATGTATGTAATTTTGATGTAGTCAGAAGATGGCATTGTAAATAATGTAATGATGTACTTATGTGTAAGGAGAACATTATATTTGTGTATTCGATCATGTAGATTATATTATTTGATGACATGCAATGAATATGAATAAGTTATTTAATTGTGCATTGGATTTAGATCAGTTACTGATGTATGTAAATTATGTTAGTTGATTTGTAAGTAATGCAGTCTTGAAACCTTAGAGAATATGTTGTAAGTTTAAATGGTATAATTATGTATGTTAACATTACTTTGTTATCTTAGTCACTTTTAAAAAAAAAAAATTGTTTCATATTAGCATAAATGTGCATTTCTCTAAGGTGTTTATGGCGGGGTGTTACAAAAAGGCTGAGAATATCTAATGCAGAGTAGGGTGGAGATTAACACACAATCACAAATGAACAAAATTTTCAATTTTTGAAACTCTTACTTGATGGTTTTTCTCTCAAATCCTTCAATCCCTTAGTAGTACTCCAAAACAAGGAATTTCATCATAACTTTTGAAGAAGGCTTCAAACCCAAAACCTAATCACCATTATCGATACCCTCTATGCCTCTTGTTAAAATATCTAATTTGTGGATAGGGTTGTTTTAGAACAAAACCCTTTAAAATTTACTGTTAGAGCTCAATGAGGCCTAATTAGCCATGTTTTACAAAGCAAGTATGTGAAATTCAAAACCCAAATCACAAAACTCTACTTTAGAACAATATTCACATCTCATGGGGTCTGACTATACCAATTTTGTTAGTTGGAACTATCACTAATTCACCAAACTACCAAACCCTATGTCTACCTATTCACTTTAAGCCAAAAATACAGAAAAATTAGACTAGGGCTGCAACAAATTTGAACCAAACTCCATCCCTTGCTCTTGAAAATGCCAAAATCATTGAAAACATTGTATCTACTTGCATTCTACCTATTTTCAGAATTTTCCACTAGTGAAATAGTTTAAAAACTCATTTTTTCAATTAAACCCTCTCCACCTAGGTTTTTTTGACTATTTTCAGAAAACTGCTCTAACTCACTTCAATCTTGATGAAATCCAATGCAACAAAGATCAAAAGAAAGTAGATTCACTATTTTATCACATTTAATTAATTTTGGGTCGTGATAGTTCTGTACTGGGCTGTACAATGAGATAGAACAGCAAAAAAATAGGAAAAATGCATAAAAATAGATTTTGTTATTTTTTTTTCATTAAAAAAAATCCTTCCAATGATGTCTTCAACTTCATAAAGCATATTCTAACTATTTCCCACCATTTTCCAACTGACTTTTGATTTACCAACCGTTTAAATACCTTCCTAACCACTAATGACTCTTCATATTCCCATTTTTGCACTTGTTTTTGCAACTTTTACAAAATTGACAACTTTTATAAAACTAAACCAACACAAAAAAATGATACATGATCTTAAAAGACCTTATTACAACAAAATATGACCTAATCACACCAACAACTAACACTTTGTAACTTTTTCCTATGAAGACCTAGGTGCGTTGCACCATACTCCCGGGGAGAACAAAATCTCAAGTTTCACTTGAGAGAAGATCTTGGACTATTGTACCATGCTTTTTTATATCCCCCTCTATCATCCAGGTGGCATCCTCCATACGAAGGCCTTGCCACTTCACTAGGTACTCATAGTACACCTTGTGCCTTATTCTTTTGGCTTCTTTTATATCCACAATGCATTCTAGCTTCAATGGTTGACTTGGTGGTAAGTCTCTGATCCAATCTTCATCTAGAACCTCTGATGTACCTACATTTGTACATGCAATCACAACCACTTTATAAGGGTATAGGTCAGAAACATTAAAAATTGGAGAAATAGCAACTCCAGGAGGGAGTTCTATCTCATAGGCATTTTCTCCAAATTTGTGGACCACCCTACATGGCCCTATCTTCTTCATCTGCAACTATGAATACTTCCCTTTAGGTAGCTTTTCCTTCCTCAAATGTGCTAAGACCAAGTCCCCCACTTTGAAATGAACCTCTCTCCTCTTCAAGTATGCACATTGTTTGTATTTATCAACACTCTTTTGAAGATTTTCTTTAACTTGTTGATGTATGTCTTTCATGGAAACTGCAAATTCTTCTCCTTTAGTACTCCTCTCCATTCCACTCAAATATCTAAGTTCAAACACTCCCCTAGGCTTCAATCCATACACAATCTCAAATGGAATTTTTCCAACACTTTGTTTCACAGAGTCATTATATGCAAACTCAGCTTGGGGAAGGATCAAATCCCATTGAGTTGAATATTATTTTGTCAAGCATCTAAGGAGATTCCTAAGACTTCTATTGACTACTTCAGTCTGCCCATTTGTTTGGGGATGATAGGTAGAGCTAAAGGTCAAATTTGTTCCCAACTTCTTCCAAAGGGTTCTCCAAAAATGACCCACAAACTTACTGTCCCTGTCTGAAACAATAGTCAATGGTAATCCATGAATTCTGACCACCTCCTTGAATAACAACCCTGCAATGTATGAGACATCATTTGTACTCTTACATGGTATAAATTGTGTCATCATACTAAACATGTCTACAACCACAAGCACACTATCAAATCCTCTTTGAGTTTTGGGCAACCCCAACACAAAATCCATGTTGATGGACTCCCATGGCCTATTTGGGATTAGTAACATGGTTGATAGATACCTACGTTTGTACTACAACCCTTGGCCCTTTGACAAACAACTCACCCTTCCATAAATTTTCTGATATCACTTTGCATCTTTGGCCAATAATAATACCTTCTTACCTAATCCAAAGTTTTGTCCACACCAAAGTGACCCCCTAAGATGCCACAATGCTTTTCCTTAATCGAATTAGTCCTCATAGAGCATTTGGGAATACATAACTGAGCCTCTTTAAACAATAAGCCATCTTGTATTAAAAACTCAAAATGTTCTTCATGAAAAGTTCCATTGAACTAATTACAAACAGCATAAATTTTTTTGAAATCATCATCTCCTTCATACATACCTTTGAAAGCATCAATACCTACACTTTGGAGTTGAACTTCTTGAACCAACAATGTTCTTATGCTCAAAGCATCTGCCACATTGTTTGACTGCTCCTTTTTGTGTTTGATGGTAAAGGTGAAGCTTTGTAGGTACTCCACCCACTTCACATGTCTATGGATAAGCTTGTCTTGGCTGTTTAAGAAATGCAAAGCATGATTGTCAGTAAAACCAATGAATTCCTTGGGTAGGAGATAGTGCCTCCACTTCTTTAATGACTGCACAATGGCATACAACTCCAAATCATAGGATGAATACTTCTTCTTTTCTTCATTGAGATTCTTACTGAAGAAAGCAACAGGCCTGCCCTCTTAGCTCAATACTACCCCAATTGTATACCCACTTGCATCACACTCAATTATGAAAACTTTGTTAAAGTCAGGTAATGCCAAGATAGGTTGTTGTGCGACTCTATTTTTTAGATATTGAAATCTTTTTTCTACCTCATCAGTCCATACAAACCTTTTTTTATCTCCTTTGATTGTGTCAATGATTGAAGAGCATATATGACTGAAATTCTTAATGAATTTTCTATAAAAACTATCTAGACCATGAAAACGTTTTACCTCACTTATTGATTGGGCAATAGGCCAATTGAGAATTACTTCCACCTTGCTAGGGTCCATCTTCAAAGAGCCTTTTGTGATCACAAATCCAAGATAGACTAACTCTTCCTTCATGAATTCACACTTCTTCAAATTGATCATCAAATTTTCATCATTTAATCTCTTCAAAACCAAATCTAGATTCTGCAAGTGTTCCTCTTTAGTCTTGCTAAACACAAGAATATCATCCAAATATACAACCACAAACTTACCTATGAAGGGTTTTAGAACTTCATTCATTAACCTCATAAAAGTGCATAGTGCATTTGAAAGCTCAAATGGCATGACAAGCCATTCATACAATCCCTCATTTGTTTTGAAGGCAGTTTTCCACTCATCCCCCTCTCTACTTTTGATTTGGTGGTAACCACTTTTGAGGTCAATCTTAGAAAAGTAACAAGCACCTCCTAAACAATCCTTCAAGTCTTCCATTCTTGGTATGGGAAACCTATACCTTATGGTAATCTTATTAATTTCCCTTGAGTCGGTGCATAATCTCCAATCTCCCCCTTTCTTTGGTGCCAAAACTGTGGAGACAACACATGGGCTAAAACTCTCCCTTATTAGGCCTTTTTCAAGTAACTCTTAGATTTACTTCTTAATATTTTCATTATATTTTGGAGTCATCTTATATTTAGCTTTGTTAGGTAGGTTTACTCTTGGTATAAAATCTATATGGTGGCTCACATCTCTTATTGGTGGCAAAGAACTACGGAGCTCATCTACCACTATGTATTTGCATTTTTTCAACAATGTTTAGACCTCTTTAGGGACATCATCAAGATTTGTTGTTGTCATGACAAATTTTGGTCTGATTAGAATGGCATAACCTTCTCCACCTTCCTCTTTCATGGTTTTTAAAAACTCTTTTTCTCCAACCAGCATTACACTACACCCAAATTGTGTATCTACACCTTCATCTTGCAATGGAATAAGAGTGAATGAGACCCCATCCTTTTCAATCACATAGGTGTTCTTTTGCCCATCATGATTAGCCTTTCTGTTATACTGCCAGGGTCTCCCTAAAAGTAGATGACAAACATCCATTGGGATGATGTCATACAATATTTTATCTTTGTATCCTCCTATGTTGAATTCCACCCATGTTTGTTCATTAATGAGGACCTGTTGACCCTTATTCAACCAAGAGACTTTATAAGGAGTGGGGTGTGGGATTCTTTTCATTTTTAACTTTTCAACCATCTCTAAAGAAAACAAATTATCTTTGGAACTGGAATCAACAACTTTACACACCTTACCTTGAGATTTGCATGTGGTTCTAAATAGGGATTTTCTTTGTGGAGGGTCTTTCACCATAGGAACTTTGAGCATTGTTCTCCTCCTCATTAGATTTTCTCCAATTTCTAGAACAATAGGCTAAGATGGAGAGTTGACACTCTCATTAACTTGCTCTTGTACAAATTGTGTTCTCCTTTCTCCACTATGTGAAGTAGAAGGTTGCTTATCTAGACATTTACAAGCTTGATGGCCAAATTGATTGCATTGATAGCATCTTCCTGAGAATGTATTTGATCCTCTTCCTTGACCACCAAATTTGCCTTTACTATTTTCTCTCCTACCTCTGAAACTGCCTCTTGATTCTGAGCTTTGTTCTTGATGACCACTTGTCTCTCCTTATGGCTTTTGATAATGTCCTCTTCCTCCAAATGTTCCTCCACCTCTAAAATTTTTTCCTTTGCCCATACTTTGTTTCTCTTACCTTCTATTTAACCTTTCTTTTGCCCTAATTACCATTTGAAAACATTCTTCCATTGTTCTTGGGGGGGCAAGGATTAACTCATCTCATATATTGAACCTCGACCCATTTATGTACCTTGCTACTTTTTCCACCTCATCCTCAACATGACGTGGTCTTATACTTAGCTTGTGAAACTCCTCTGTATAGGCCATGACATCCATCTCCTTTTGTTTGAGGTTTTGAAGGTTCCTAAATGTCTGAATTGCATAATCACCAGGTAAAAATTGGCTCTTAATTTTAGCCACCATTCTATACCATGAATTGATTTTTGACTTGCCCTTCTTTACCCTCTCTTCCAAGATAAATTTCATAATCCAAGATAAATTAGGACCTTTCAACTTTGTTTTGGAAAATTTCACTCTTTGGTTTTTTGCTACCTCCTCATAATCAAAATAGTTATCAAGTGCATCAATCCAACCTAGCACTTCTGCACTATCCATCTTCCCACCATACATGGGCAATTCTATCTTCACCTTAGGAGTATCTCCCTTCATAGCCTTCAGCAACTTTGTCATTCTCAATTTATGAGGGTCCAACTCTTCCTCTTGGACTCCTTCTTGAGGGTTTTCATTCTCATCCCCTTCCTCTTTCTCTTGATCACTCTAGTCTCCAATGACCACACCTCTTCTTTGATTTGATTCAAGTGATGCAAGTCTTGCAAGTATAGCTTCCTAGGCCTCTTTTACTTGTCTCAACTCCTTGGCATGCTTTTCTTTCAACTCTCTCACTTCTCTGGCTATTGAATTACTTTTAGGAGGCATCTTGTTTCTTTTAATCTTCAACCTTTTCCACCTATTAACCAAAACCTATGCTATGATACCACTTTGATGTAGAGTAGGGTGGAGATTAACACATAATGACAAATGAACAAACTTTTCAATTTTTGAAACTCTTACTTGATGGTTTTTCTCTCAAATCCTTCAATCCCCAAGTAGTACTCCAAAAAAAGGAATTTCATCACAACTTTTGAAGAAGGCTTCAAACCTAGAACCTAATCACCATTCCTGATATCCTTTATGGCTCTTCTTAACATATCTAATTTGTGGATAGGGTTGTTTTAGAACAAAACCCTCTAAAATTGATTGTTACAGCTTAATTAGGCCTAATTAGCCATGCTTTACAAAGCAAGTATGTGAAATTCAAAACCCAAATCACAAAACTCCACTTCAAGAAATTATTCATATCTTATGGGATCTAAATATACTAATTTTGTTAGCTGGAACTATCACCAAACTACCAAACCCTATGTCTACCTATTCACTTTACGCCAAAAACACAAAAAAATTTAGACTAGGGCTGCAACAAATTTGAACCAAACTCCATCCCTTGCTCCTGCAAATGCCAAAATCATTGAAAACATTGTATCTACTTCCATTCTACATATTTTTAGAATTTTCCACTAGTGAAATAGTTCATAAACTCAATTTTTCAATCAAACCCTCTCCACCTAGGGTTTTCTGACTATTTTAAAAAAAAATTGCTCTAACTCACTTCAATCCTGAAGAAATTCAATGCAAAAAAGATAAAAAGAAGGTAGATTCATTGTTATATCACATGCAATTAATTTTTAGTCATGACAGTACTGTACTGGGTTGTACAACGAGCTGGAACAGTGAAAAATATAGGAAAATACAGAAAAACAAAGTTTGTTATTGTTTTTTTATCAAAAAATCTCCTTCTAATGATGTCTTCAACTTCACAAAGCATATTCTAACTATTTCCCACCATTTTCCAACTAACTTTTGATTTACCAACCATTTAAATACCTTCCTAACCACCGATGACTCTTCATATTCTCATTTTTGCACTTATTTTTGCAACTTTTACAAAACTAACCCCACACAAAAACATGAGACATGGTCTTACAAGACCTTATTACAACCAAAAATGACTTAATCACACCAACAACTTAATGGCAAGGTTGTTATTGATGTCAAAGAATCAGGATGCTTTATATCTTTATGGTGATGTGAATGCCTTCATGGTGATGTTGAATTGTAATACAAGTTAAGGTGATACAATGATTCAAGGTAGGTGATGGTCATGAGGTGCATGATTTGGTGATGGATGTTGATCATCAAATGTTTTAGTTCAATGTTGTTTAAGAAGACTTCAAATAAGATCTTAGTTGCAACTGGTTTGGTCCACATCTCTCATGCTTTGCTTAGGAGGACCTCAATTGTTCAAGTTGGATTAGCTTATTGTTGTAGCTCATGCAAGGTGATATCCTTATGTCATAACAAAGTGCTTTAGGAGTTCTTATGTGAGGTATCTTTCAGGTGTAAATGATATCGTTGGATGATGGTTCCAGATGACATAGTGTCTATTGCCAAGAGACACTATATGGATTCATGATTGTTGTCATTGATAGCAACAAAGTTCATCCCATACATCCACAGGTCATGGTGTGTCTCTACTAGAAGTCAGAATGAAGATTGTTGTGGTCCGGTAAACAAGAATAGAGCATGTGGCAAGGTCCGATAGACAAGTCTGGATCTCTCAGAGGAAGTATCTTGGTGAAGTACGGATTTAGGGAAGTCAAGAGGACTATCTTGAGTGATAGATTCCAAGGTTTTAGCCTCTGGTGATAGATGAGGAAAAAGATATGAATAGTTGAGTACCAGATTCCTGAGTGACAATGTGAACAGAGGAAGAACTAACTGACTGAACATCAGACTACTTTCCGGATGTGTTACTAATGGTGGTAAAGGTTTTGAAGGCATGAATCATGTTTGGCTGACATGATTAATGATTTCTACAAGCATATACTTGATCCGCATTACTTGATGTGCAAGGATTCAGCCGACAAATCAGAATTAGTGAAAAGATTGACTATTCCGGGTGCCAACTTGAAAGGTGATGAAATCACTTGTGCGGATATATATACATGATGGATTTAGTTGTGAGGGTTGTTGTTGTATGATGTGATGTGTGAATAAAAGCAGAAGTGCAGAGCAGAAGTAGTAAGGAAGGTTCAGTATGTAAGAGGAAAGCAGCAAAAGAAAAGAGGAAAGATGAAGTGCAACAGATCAATATACTAAGCTTAACTGGAACTAAACTCTAGCATTTGTAGATGCTTCCAATTAGTTCAAGTATTATATTACATTCCTTTTGTAGACAGTGAGTCTCTTGTAGGTAGTGAGCCCTAATTGGTAAGTGCCATTTTGTTTTTCTATTCTTCTAATACAGAATACAATCTTGGGTTAATCACCCCGTGGTTTTCTCCCTTAATAGGGTTTCCATGTCAAAAATATTGTGTCATGTGTATTTCTATTTCATGGTTGTGTTTACTTGTTTAGTGCTACATTGATTAATAAGAAAGTTCAGAAAGAAGAATTAATTAGGATAACTGATTCACCCCCCCTCTCAGTTATCAACAATTGGTATCAGAGCTAAGTTCCTCCTAACAGAGTCTAACAACTCAAGGAAGATCTAGGAATCCAAATGGATACATATGGTTTAAAGGAGCAACTCAAGACTACCCTTGAGGATCTTGAACAGTCAAAATCTGAAGTCAATGAATTAAAGGAAAGATTGAAACAGGTTGATGATTTCATGAGAGAACTAAAAGACAAATTAAGTCTCTCTATGAAAAAGAGAAAGGAGCTGCTTCAGCAATTGGCAAGACAAGGTGAAGCTAATGATGTAAATGAAGAGCTGACTGAAAAAACCAAGTTATGTGAAAAGTTATCAAAAGAAGTCATTATGGTAAGACATGAAATGGAATCAGGAGTTATAAAGTTTACCCAAGAGATTGAAGAGAAAATAAAAATTGAAGATAATCTAAGACAATCTCTCAAGGAGAAATTAGAAGATTGCCACCAAATGGATAGAATTATTAGACATCTTGAATCTGATCTTGAAGATGCTAAAGAAAATGAAGAAAAATATGAGGATCAAATTGTCTCTCTCAAAAGGGATCTTCAATCAACAAATGAATATAAAGAGAAATTCAAGATAAGTTCTGCTCAACTTGAAGTTCTTCTTGGATGTCAAAAAAAGGCAGATGACAAGTGTGGTTTGGGATATGAGAAAGGAGAAAGCTCCAGATTTGGTCAGAAGAATTTTGGATCAGAAAATCCAAGGAACAGGCCTAGAAAACCTCTGGTAAGACAGCCCAATGCTCAAAGATATCCATCTTTCAATGGATACTACCATAGCTGTAATCTCTTTGGTCACAAAGCTAATCAGTGTAGAAAGAGAATGAATCAGACTAATTCATCCTTCTCTAGACAGTGTTTTAACTGCAAAAGGTATGGTCACAAATCTCATGAATGCAGAAATATGCAAATGAACAAATCATTCAATGGTAGATGCTTTGCATGCAATAGAATAGGTCATATGGCTAATCAATGCAGATCAAAAGGATATCAGTCAAATATGCAAAGAAATGTTGTTTGCCAAATCTGTAATAGATCCAGTCACAGTGCAAAATTCTGCAGAAACAAGAATCAGGACAAAAGAGGTCCGGTATATCATAATCAGAATCAAGATAAGGGTAAACAAAAAGTGAATGCGGATGAAGTTAAGAGTGAGATGAGCAAGATTTGGGTGAAGAAAAGTACAGATAATATAGAGGTTGGATCCGCACTAGACTCTGGTGCTGATATTCCTTCTAGAAATTAAAAAGTGAGCTCTGGCTCAGGGGGAGACACAAAGAAAACCTTGTTCCCCCAACCAGTCAAGTGGTGCTGAAATTGGCACAAGAAGAGGATGCAGATTAAAGGGTTTGTAGATATGAGTCTTGAGATGATCCGGTTAAGATTTTAGAGGTCCGCATGAAGATTTGAAGAAGTTGTGATTGATCAAGTAGAACCAGTTCCAGGAGATGCTCTTGAGTGACAGAGGGTTACAAAAAGGTCCGGTGAGATCCGGAAGTGCATTGTCCTATTCTGCAGATTGGACAGAGTATTTGGGATGTCCTTGTGATGTATCATCTTGATTTGTTCATGGTTGGAAGATCCACATGACATTCATAGATCAGGACAGAGCCGGTTCTTCAAGTCATTAGAATAAGGCAAACCGGAATAATGTAGGTCGAGCATTTATTGCAATCAGATATTAGGGTTTGCGGAGCAATATAAGGGTTTTCTCATTAATCATTTGTTCATTCTACACTCAAGAAGAAATGAAAAGTGGAGCTCTGCAACGAAATTCCTCAAGTTCATCAAAGATCATTTGCAGAAGTCTTTACATCCAGAAATCAATCCAACCAACTCCATGAAACTGAAAGGCACAAAAGGTATTTTCCATTTTCAATATCTCACTGCAAATCTTTTTGATGATGGCTACTCTGAATATAGTAAAGATCTCTGATAGACCTCGCCCCACATTCAAGAAACATCCATACAAATCCTTGGAGGTAGATCCCCTAGGAGCCTTCTCTAGTGTTCTGCATGGCATGTTGCACACCAAAGATATTAGGGTTTACATACATGCGAGTATTCAAGAATTTGGGGAATTCAAACTAAGAGATAACTATCACAAACAACTGTTAGATGATTCATTTGAGCTTAAACCAGAATGTAAGGGCATCCAAGAGAAACATTTTGATCAATTCATTCATTTCCCCTACTTTGAAGAAGATGAATGGGTCCGATACGTGTTGAGTAGGATGCATGATAACTTCCTATGGCTGAACAGACCTTGCAAGATACAAAGGAGGCAATTACGGCAGTAACTGGCTTATACTCCTCTGGAGAGATACCTGTCCTCAAATCTATCAAAAACAACATTGTAACTAAGGCCATCGGATCAAAGTTTGATAAGAGGGCAATGACTATTGAAGATATTACTGACCCGGACATCAAATTTACATCTATGATAATAGGTTACAAGATATATCACTCCAGTAGGGAGAATTTAGTATCTGGAACTGTAATATATACAGCCTATGAGATGCTGAGGAAAAATGTAGAATATGATCTCTGTGAACTTCTTTTGATCCAATTAATGGAAAACATACAAAAGATCAAAAAGGATAAGAAAAACTCTTTCAAATATGGTGCATTAATTTTATATTTGTTTTTCTACTTCATGAATGAGTTGCCTAGATCAAATGGATGGGTATGGGAGAATGACAAACTAGTAGCAGTTTAGATCAGAGACTATTTGCATGGGCTTGGGGATGCTAAAGCAAGAAATTCAGCCCTGTGGGGATATTTCAAAAACTTCCAAAGCATGATGCAAGAAAGAGAAAGAATTCCCCAGTCTCTTGTTGAAAAATACAATGATATAATATGCTTTATGGTAGATACTGATCAATGCCTAATGGAGGAAGTAGAACCAAGGACTGTCTGGATCATGCCCATGGGGTATGAAGTTGATGAACAAATCGTGGAGCTACATGTTCAACACATGCTAAGTCAGCCAAAGGATCCAAAGGCAGAAAGGTTTGGAACCTTTGAGGAGCTAAGTATAAAGGTTCATGTGGAACTGAGGCAACTGGAAATGAAGAGGAAAGTTAGAAAAGAAGTTGAAGAAATTGCAAATGGCCTAGGCATCTCAAAGGAGGCACTTGATGCCAACAGGGAAAAGAGGCAAAAGGCTGAGGAAGAAAAGAAAGTAGCAGAAAAGAAAAGCAAGGAAGGGGCTCCAATAGAAACCTCAAGCTGGACCAAATCATCAAAGAGATCTGCACCTGTCATAGCCAAAGGCTCAAAAAGCTCAAAACTGGAAGTCCAAGCATCTGGCAAAGGAGAGAAAAGGTCAAAGACAAAAGCCACAAGGGCTTATACAAGTCAAAGAGATGAAGAGGAAACTAAATCTGATGAAGAAGTCAGGAAAATGAAGAAAATGAAGAAAACATCCGGTCAACCCTCTACTGGACAGAAGGAAGAAGAAAAGGAATATGTTGAAAAACCCACTCTTAACATTCACGACATAATCAAATCAATCACAGTGGACGGAAATCTTCAGCCAATGGTTGAGTTTTATGATGATTATGGTGAAGCAGATCAGAAGATATTGCAAAGATGCCACAGTCAGGTATCTAAATATTTACAACAAAGCATTTATTGAAATTATATCTCTAATCCCTAAAAGCTTGGAGAAGGAACTAGAAACAAGAAAGAATACTGCCCAAGCTAAAGACCTAGAAATCTGGGAACAAATAGCAATCCAGCAATATCCTTCAATCGACCCCAAGACAAAATATGATATTCAAAGATTGTAAGGATGAGTTTAGAAGCAAAGCAAGGATGAATCAACTTATGCTTGGTGAAATTGACAAGGTAGCCAAGGACACAGAAGAGATCCTCTAGAAGCCTTTCAAAAGATTTAATCTTCCTATTATAGAGGACTTGGGTACTGATTCCTCAACCACAAATGTTACAGAAGAAACTCCTGAGAAAATGACAGAAGAGGTGGGCCCTGAACAGACTAACATTTCTCCTCCAATTTCCCCTATAGTCTTTGGATCTAAAGAAGAAGAAAAATTACAGGAGAAAGAAGCAGAGGTGAAGGAAAAAGTAGGTGACAGTGCAAAGGTTGTAGAGGGACAGAAGACTTCAACAGAGAAAACCACAACTGCTAGTGGTGGGAATGTAGAAGGAGAGAAAACTCCAAAGGACAGCTCCAAGACTGCAGAAGAGAAGAAACATCTGTCTTTGGCAAGAGACACTGCACAAACTATCCAAGAATTCTTGAACAAAGAAACAATGGAGATTGATGAACCGAAGCTTCTACAAGGTCCATTCAATTTTGATTCTCTTTCTCCAGTACAGACAATGAAAATAGCTTCATTTGCAAATGCTAAGGCTAATGAAAAACTCCTAAAGTCTCATATAGAAGACTGTGAGTTGATAGAAGCTACATCCGGAGTGCTGGAAAAGATCATGCCATCTTTTTAGAAGAATCCCACAGCCTCCTCTTCTGGTAATCTCAAAACCTTAGTCAGCAGTGTTAGTACACATTTCAACTCTCTAGAAAAATTAGCTGAAGAAAAGGTCCGGAAGGAGTTTTTAGATAAAAGGTTCTCTGAGGAATAGGGATTGATCATTAATGATAGGAGAAACATGAACATTGGGATAAAGAGCTTAGAAAATGCTCTTAAGGATGGCAGTGAAATGTATAAATTTTGTTTATCTTGGTCTAAAGTAACACTGGACATTGAGAAGAAAATAAAAGAACAGGAGGATAAACTATCAAACCTATCAAAGAATTTTGATCCTCTCTCTTCCTCTATAACAAATCGAGAATTTCAGACTATCGCAATCTTGAGTGAAATCAAGAAGTTGGAGAAGGAAAGAAAAAATAGAATAAGCAGGTTGAGTGAGCTCAGGGGGTTAATTGTCCCTAAGCTAGAGGCCATGCATGAGGCCATAAAAGAAGCCCAAATTACAGCCCAGACCAATGATCTGACAGATCTAAAAAGGGCAGATGCGTTTGCATTCCTGTTGAGTGGGCGTATCTCAATTTTGGACAGGATGAAGCAGAGTTGGGTGACAAAAGTTGTACAGTTGAAGAACACTTTTGCAGACATACTTAAGTATATGTAAGTACAACTTGTATTTATATACTTATGTGGCTAAGTATAGTTCAATTTTTGAAAATTTTGGTATGCGGACCCTACCCTTTGCCATTGATGTCAAAGGGGGAGTGAGGAGTAGTGAAAAATGAGGAATCCAACTAAGGGGTAGCTCTGGAAAATGCATATAAAGATAGAGCATCAGCCAAGGGGGAGCATAGTGTAAACACTTAGTCATTTTTCACTAAGTGTTGCCATCAATGCCAAAGGGGGAGATTTTTGGCAAGAGACACTATATGGATTCATGATTGTTGTCATTGATGGCAACAAAGTTCATCCCATACATCCGCAGGTCATGGTGTGTCTCTACCGGAAGTCAGAATGAAGATTGTTGTGGTCCAGTAAACAAGAACAGAGCATGTGGCAAGGTCCAACAGACAAGTCTAGATCTCTCAGGGGAAGTATCTTGGTGAAGTACAGATTTAGGGAAGTCAAGAGGACTATCTTGAGTGATAGATTTCAAGGTTTTAACCTCCGGTGATAGATGAGGAAAAAGATATGAATAGTTGAGTACCGGATTCTTGAGTGATAGTGTGAACAGAGGAAGAACTGACTGACTGAACATCAGACTACTTTCTGGATGTGTTACTGATGGTGGTAAAGGTTTTGAAGGCATGAATGATGTTTGGCCAACATGATTAATGATTTCTACAAGAATATACTTGATCCGCATTACTTGATGTGCAAGGATTCAGCCGACAAATCAGAATTAGTGAAAAGATTGACTATTCCAGGTGCCAACTTGAAAGGTGATAAAATTACTTGTGCAGATATATATACACAATGGATTTAGTTGTGAGGGTTTTTGTTGTATGATGTGATGTGCGAATAAAAGCAGAAGTATAGAGCAGAAGCAGTAAGGAAGGTCCGGTATGTAAAAGGAAAGCAGCAAAAGAAAAGAGGAAAGATGAAGTGCAGCAGATCAGTATACTGAGCTTAACTAGAACTGAACTCTAGCATTTGTAGATGCTTCCAATCAGTTCAAGTATTGTATTACATTCCTTTTGTAGATAGTGAGTCTCTTGTAGGTAGTGAGCCTCTTGTGAGTAGTGTGCTTGGGTAGTGAGCCTTAATTGGCAAGTGCCATTTTGTTTTTCTATTCTTCTAACAGAGAATACAATCTTGGGTTAATCACCCCATGGTTTTCTCCCTTAACAGGGTTTCCACATCAAAAATATTGTGTCATGTGTATTTCCATTTCATGGTTGTGTTTACTTGTTTAATGCTGCATTGATTAATAAGAAAGTTCAGAAAGAAGAATTAATTAGGATAACTGATTCACCCCCCCTCTCAGTTATCAATAGTGTCTTCATGAGGATGCATGGATGGTTTGATTTTAGTAATTGGAGGTTGTGGAGTATCATGCTTAATGTTTATGATTTATTTCATGTTGTACTTCAATATGCTCATCTAATTTGAAGTTGATATGATCAAGAGGATCAAAGGTTATAATATGTTTGCAGTTGATGACAGATGCATATTATCAGGAGAAGTTTTTCGTGGACTTGAGTGGTTTAGTGTATTGCCTTCATTGTTTGACAGAGACCATGCCTCAAATGAGTTATATGTTAATGACCTCTTCATACCATAGTTGCAGGGTAGGTTCTTTAGGGTTTTGATAAGTTGAAAGATTGTGCTTTATCAGAAGGTGGATTTCATTTGAGTAAGGTGTCTTCCATAGTAGAAGTTGTTCAGGATATTGTCATACAGGTTGATGTCATGAAGGTGAAGTCTTGGAGTCATCTAAGTTTGGGTTTAAGGTTTCCTAAAAGACCTATTTTTAAAGACCCATATTCATAGTCTCTCTTCCATTTTCAAGGATCCTATCTTCATTCATACTCTGTCATACCATCAAAGTCTATATATCACCTTCAAAATTAGCTAATGTCAAAATTCTCAAATCCTATTATATATCTAAGACACTATCCTTTCACATAAAACAAAACCCTAAATAGAGGTCCTAAAACATATCTTTCTAAAGCCCTGATTTGCCCATCATATCTTGAATTATTTTTTGTCTTTTCTACTATTGATCGGCTAGAGTAGGTAAAATGTAACTTAAGTTACAACTTTATGGGTATCAACCCATGGGGAAACCGGACCCTTCACCTAGTGATCAATGAGCTTAGTAGGTTAAAGGGAATGTTATTGGAATATATACTCCAACATTAATAAATGTAACAGTGACCTATTGTGCATGTAGACAACTTGCCTACATGTGATGTTCACAATTTGTTAGATGTAGTTGTAGTTGTGTCAATAGTTGTTAGTTTGTTGTCAATTAGTTGTGTTTGTTGTCAAGTTGGATAGCAGATTTATAGGAAGTTGTTTAGATGGTTTACTATTAGAAATTTTAATCTCTTGTTCAATAATAGATAGTTTTGAGTTTCCTTTTTTGTATTATTTGTTGCTTTCTTCTTTATTCTCAGTTTTCCAATATGGTATCAGAGCTGGTTTGGGTGTGACTCCACCATTGGAGTGCCCAAAAATATGAAAACATCCTATAGTAAATTAGATTTGTTGTAAAGAGTGTTTTGCAGTCCTTTCTCTTTTCTCTGTTAATATTTTAAAATTGAAGATATCATTTGTGCAAGAGTTGTGATTATTCTTTGCCCATCCACTACCTTGCTGAAAACCATGTTGCAAATATGAGAAGATAGGCTATGATGTTCTTGTTTTATGTTAGGTGCAAAAACAGACAAACAACTGATACCAAACTATCGCCAGGGTGAAGTAGCCACTACTAATTCATGGTGATTTGCCCGATAATCAAGATGCTAAGAAGAACCTCCTGCAATGTAGGATTAGTTCTAAGAAGAATTTGGAAGTATTTGTTCAAATAATCTTCTATTTATTTGTTGTTGCTGGAATAGTGATCATGCTCAAGATCATTGGGGAGCTGATGTATTTGTTGATGTAACAGATGTGTCAAATATTTATGTGTGAAATTGTTGTTGTTGTGATTGGATGTACTAGTTGTATGAAGAAAATGACTTCATAGATAGATGTTCAATAGTCTGAGATGCTTGTGGATTGGAGAAACTATACCTCATTGGGGTTATTAGACATGCATGTGATGATTGATGTCCAATAGTTCAGGGGAGATCCAAAATCTGGAAGTTCAATATCATACCTTTACAAGGGTAATGAGACATTTCATGTGCAAATGGTGTCCAATGATGTTGGGAACTTGGATAATAGCTAGGAGACTATACTTGGAGTAGCTTGAAAAAATCTTATTGGTCCCACGACTATTTTTCAAAGAACAACTTCTACATATTGTATTTCCTATTGTTTATTTTATTAGTCAGTTTAATGTTGTGGCATTAAGAGGGGGTATTGGAATATATGCTGCAACATTAATAAATGTAACAGTGACCTATTGTGCATGTAGACAACTTGTCTACATGTGCTGTTCACAATTTGTTAGATGTAGTTGTAGTTGTGTCAATAGTTGTTAGTGTGTTATTAATTAGTTGAGTATGTTGTCAAGTTGGATAGAAGATTTATAGGAAGTTGTTTAGATAGTTTACTATTAGAAATTGTAATCTCTTGTTCAATAATAAATAGTTTTGAGTTTCCTTTTTTGTGTTATCTACTACTTTCTTCTTTATTCTCAGTTTTCAAATAAATGTTATAAGCGCCAAAAAGATATCAATGGTGCTAATTTAAAAGATAAACAGACATGAAATCTCCATCAAATGGAGGTCATTTAAACTGGGTTTTGAAGACCAACGGTCATTCCTATGAGTTTGAATTTGACGGGAGAAAGGATAAAAAAGCCAAAAAGCTTTTTTTTAATGTCTTTTGTTTAGAGTTCGATGGCCAGTGAAATAGATAAGTTGATATCAGAGATGATTTTTGAGGTTTGGATTGATTTTATGCTTTATTAAGATATATATCAATCAGGTCATATCAATTTTGTGCATATTGTAGTTATAAATATATTATTTTGAATGCTTTCAAAGTGTCTTGGGAAGTAAATTTTATCAGTGTTGTAGGCCTATAAATTTGAATGGGAGTTTGCTACAATGTTTTTATAGATTTTGTCCATTGTTTCAAGATGGAGAAAAGAATACCTACATGCTAGTATGAGGATTAACAGTTTTTCATGAAGAATACAATGGTGTTTGATGCATTTGAAGGTTTAAGACAAGTCAGAGTATGAAGATTATCTTTAATGCAAGAGATGAAAGCTCAAATGTTGATTCTTGATCAGAGGAGTATATTGTTTCTTGCAGTGATTGTAGTGTGTTGTAGATATTGAAGAAATTGATACATTTGTCAGAGATTGAAGAAGAATTCCTTGATGATAATAAATGTAATGTTGAAGGATTTTGTTGTTGGTACATATTGTAACAGGGTAACCCCCTGAATTGAGATTTCTTTCATGTTCACTTGATTACCAGTGAGGATTGTGTTGCTAGTGAGGTATCTTGTAGCTAGTGAGGTATCTTGTAGCTAGTGAGACCTATATGGTCAGTGAGACCCATTTGTTTCCAGTGAGGCATGATTTTGTTCTTATTAGTGAGACATTTTGTTTAAGCCAGTGAGGCATTTTAGAGTGGTTTTTCATCCCTATGAGGGTTTTACACTAATCAAATCACCTGTTTTATGTTTCTTGCTTGTCTTTATATGTTCATGTGCCCTAATAATTTGTTCTTAAGGTCCTGATTCATACTTTTCATTATCATACTTGTGCATATGTGTTTAACAGATTATTGAAATCTTCCCCTCTCTTTGTCTTGTAAGTTAAAAGGTGCAAAATTTTTAAAAGTTAATATAACACTGATTCACCCCCTTCTCAGTGTTGTCCTGTAACTGTTTCCTATGAAGACCAAGGTGCCCTGGACCAATATCTAGGGGCGAGATTAGATCCCTTTCCAAATGAGATTTAACTCTTCTGTGGTTTAACCGTCAAGAAGACCTTATCTCTAATTGAGAATTATCTAAAGGTTATGTTCCTATCTGCAAAGCTCTTCTGGTAATTTGAAGCCTATTTCAACTTTTCCTTAATTAGCTTCATCTGATCCTCCATCTCTCTCAACATCTTTGGCCTAATGACAATCATCTCTTCCACCTTATCCTAGTTGATAGGTGTATGACATTTGTGGCCATACAAATCCTTGAAAGGTGCCATTCCCAGAGAGGCGTGATATGAGTTATTATATGCAAATTCTACTAAGGGAAGGTACTCCTCCCACTTATGTTGATCCATGCAGTACTTTGTAAGGAGATCCTCTACTACCTGATTCACCCTCTTTGTCTGACCATCGGTCTAAGGATGATAGGATGAACTAAAGTTCAATTTTGTCCCAAAGAAGAATAAAATGTAGTCCAAAATCTAAAAGTCATTCGAGTGTCATGATCAAAGATGATCATTTCTAGCACTCTGTGTAATCATAAAATCTCCTGCACAAATGTTTTTACTAAAACCAATGATCCATCCTTAAGATTCCCATGAATGAAGTGAGCAATTTTAGTCAATTTATCAACAACAACCAATATGACATCATGTCTGGTCTTGGTCATAGGCAACCCCTGAATGAAATCCATACTGATTACCTGCCATTTATATTCTAGCACCCTATGAGGGTATAAAAGTCCCACTGGATGCACATGCTCATCCTTAACTCGCTGGCATTCCAAACATCGGGCTACAAAAGAAGTAACATCCCTCCTAAGTCTTGGCCAGAAATATAATGGTCTGAGTCCCTCTATCATTTTTGTTACACTGGGGTGCCCTAAATAAGGTGCATTGTGAAATTCTTCTAGCACTAGATCTCTCAACCCTGCTGAATTAGGAACATACATCCATTCCTTATATCTTAAGAGTCCATCAAACTCAAACATATATCCATCATATCTATGATCTGAAGGATCCTACTCTAAGACTTGTTTCACCCTATTATAATGCTCATCTCCTAGAAAATCCTGAATCACCTGTTGTCTAAAATTTGATTTCACACTAATCATAGCTGCAAGATGTCTCCTCCTACTTACTGCATTTGCAACTCTATTTTCTTTTCCTTTTATATACTCGATGCTAAAATCATACTTGCTCAAGAACTCCAACCATTGTCTTTGTCAAGTATTTAGGTTGGGCTAAGTGAAGATATATTGAAGTCCCAAATGATCTATTTTTTAGCTTGAATAGCTTCCCCAAAAGATAGTGCCTCCACATTTGAAGGGCATGATCTATGATAGCCAACTCCAAATTGTGGGGTGCATAGTTTAGTTCACGCTCCTTCAATTTTCTAGATTCACATGCTACCACCTATTTGTCCTGCATAAGAACTACTCCTACACCTTCCCCTAAAGCATCTGTTGTCACTGTAAAGTGCCCATTTGGATCTCGCACAATCAAGATGGGTTCAGAAGTCAGTTTCTCTTTTAGAAGTTGAAAGGCTTACTCACACTTATCACTCCATTCAAATTTATTTCTCTTTCTTTGGAGTGTAGTGATGGGTGCTACAGTTGTTGAGAACCCCTTGACAAATTTTCTATAACAGCCAGCAAGCCCCATAAAGCTCCAGACTTCTAATACATTCTGTGGCGCTGGCCACTCCATGATCTCCTTGATCTTATATGGGTCCACTCCTATCCCCTCAGCTGAAATAACATGGCCCAAATAGTGTACCTTAGTGCAGTAGAAAGTACATTTTGACATCTTCCCATAAAGTTTATGATCCCTCAAATGCTGTAACACTATTCTCATATGTTTGTCATGCTCTTCTTCTAATTTGGAGTATATCAAGATATCATCCATAAAAACTAATACAAATTCATCCAAGCAGTCTTGAAAAATGTAGTCCATCAAATTCATAAAGGTTGCTAGGGTGTTGATTATCCCAAATGGTAACATTGTAAACTCAGAATGTCCATATCTAGTCCTGAATGTAGTCTTGTAAATATCTTCATCTTTTATCCTTAGTTGGTGGTATCTTGATCTCAGATTGATATTTGAGAATATATTAGCTCCTTTCATCTTGTCAAACAATTCATCTATTCTAGGGAGTGGATATTTATTTTTGATGGTGGCCTTGTTTAGCATTCTATAATCAATACACAACCTCAAGGTACCATCCTTCTTCACAAATATGACAGGTGCTCCCCATGGAGACACACTTAGCCTTATAAATCCCTGATGAAGAAACTCTTGCAATTGTGCCTTCATCTCATACAACTTAGTGGTGTTCATCCTGCATGGTGCCTTTGACTAAGGCTCAATTCTTGGTAATAAATCAATTGAGAAATCAAATTCCTGTTTAGGTGGTAACTCCATCAATTCATCAGGAAATACATCTTGGAATTCCTTTAGAATGGGATGGTCATTAGCTGACGACTCTAATTTATTAAGGTCCCTAACCTTTATTGCATAAATCATGCACCCTTTCTTGTTAGCCTTTTTTAGCTGCATGGCAAAAATTTGCCTGAGTTCTAAGGGTCTTTTTAAACCATGAATCTCAACATTGTTACCCTGATCATCTAAGCATTTCACTATTTTCTCCTCATAATCTACAATGGACTTATGCTCAGTAAGCTAATTTATCCCTAGAATTATGCCATATGACCCTAGGGGTGTCACATATAAGTTGCAATGTGTCTCAAAACTAGGAAGTTCAAGTTCACTGCAGGCAAGACAATGCTTGACCGTTTTCTATACCCAGTTTCCATATTGGACCTTCCATGAGTTAGCCATATATCCTGGTTTAACTAACAACTTTGAAATAACATTTGGATCTACAAAACACTCAGTGGCTCTAGTATCAGTTAAAATAGAAATAGGGCATCTAAAAAGATTACCCAAACACTAGATTGGTGTAGCCTAGAAATTAGCTTGGTGATTGTCTACCACCACATGGATGTGCTGCTAGTTTTTGCTTTTCTAATTATTCCCCCTCTGAGGACACACACTAGCATAATGCTCACCATTGCATGTGTAGCAACCACCATAGGATGTTTTTGGTCTATCTGAAACATCTCTCCTGTTAATGTTGTTATTATTGTTATAATTGACCATCTTGTTATTGTTTTGATTTCCTTCATTGCAGTCTTGAGAATTATTTCCCCTCTTAACATTTTTGATCTACCTATTATTGTTATTGCCCTCATTGTTCTGATTTTGATTGTTCTGGTTGTTTCCTTGAGATTTCTTATTATCATACTGGGCATCTTTGCTCTTCCTATAGTTTACAACTTGTTTTAATTTCTATTCCTGCTTGATTCCTTTTTCAAAAACCTCATCCATGGTGGAAAGGTTATGAATGTCAACATCAGCTCCAATTTGAGGCCTAAGCCCCATGATAAATTTGTGAATCTGAAACCTCTCATCCTCCTAATACTAAGGCATGTACTTGAGAAAGTGGGAAAATTTCTTCCAATATTGAGTTGTCATTCCACCCTGAGTGAGATTCTAGAATTCGGTCATCTTCTTGTCGAAATACAGTTGCAGTAGCCACCTTTTTATAAACAATTGCAGAAATTACTCCCAAGTTACCTCACCAAGCAACAACCGCATCTCAGCCTTTTCATTATCCAAGTGGCATCCTCACCAGTGAGTTGATATGATCCCCATATAGCCTTAATCTCATTAGACAAATTTTGCAAGGCAAAATATTTCTCCATCTCAATTATCTAGGCTTCTTCCCCATCCCCTATTGTCTTGCCATCAAATTTTGGCGAGGTGACCTTTTTTAGGTCTTTACTCAACTCTTCAACGACTTTCTCCTGCTTACTTAGGTTTCTCTTGGTCTCAGGGTTTTTTTTATTTGTTTCATTTCTGTTACCACCATTTCCACTTACGTTCACCCCAGGATTGACCTATTCAAATTTCTTGTTCTAGATTATCCATCCTGGTCTCTTTTCAATTCAACATGGCTAGGATATGATCCAATCTATCATTCGGATCACTTCAAGATCCTCCTCCATGCTGGTAAGTGAATCTAGTATCCATCTAAATTACTCTATACACATTTCATTATAGCATAATTAGGTGTAGGTCCTAGAGTTGAACCTAGACACTGATATCGAATGTAAAGTGCAAAAATCTAACATACTAAAAATAGTATTCCAAAAAGCAATGCTCATTCCAAAAATGGAAAGTAAAACATTTATAATAATCAATTATCCATAATTGCATAAAATGGCAAGTTTTCCAATAATGAAGTTCAAATTCCATACACTAAAAAGTGTTACAATTACATTTCTTACACTAAAAAGGGTATTACAATACATCTGTTTCAATGTTACAAGTACAAATAATTGCTTCAAATATATCAATAAAAAGAATTATGCATTTTATAGAATTGCTATGGAAGCCATACAAGAATAATACAATGAAATAAATATCCATAATGAATCATATAACATAAGAATATCTAATCTCAACCACCATGATGCCAATGGTCTTCTACAAGTTGAGGTCAAGACTTTGGCTAAGGCACTTTTTCCACCCAACCACGAAGTACTGGACTTCCCTAGGTTTCTTCCTAACTTGAAGAAAACACTGACCCTACATGAGGAGCCTAGCAACCCAGAACGATATAAGCAGGAGGGATTCTCTCAATGCGTGTCTGATACCTGTACGCATTCCTAACCTAGAATGACAACTCTTGCAAGCAGGATGTGGCAGAGACATATATAACATGAATCTAGGATTTTTCTAACCCATCTATTTCAATGGTACAGTAGCTTGGCCAAGTAATAACAAAAGTGGTAATTTTAGAAAAAGTAAAATTACCATCTCTAGAAGCCCACATTCGGCATCCTATCCTTGAAGTAAAAATTACACATATAAAATATACCATTTCACTTAATTTTCAAGAAAATACATTCATTAACAAGGTTTCTGTCAGAAAAATAAAGTTTATTTCAACCATTCACTATTTAGTTACAAGTATGACTAAGTTAACCAATTCAGTGCTATGTAGTGATTTATCATAAAATATGTTGCTTCCCAGTTTGGTGACATTCTACTTGTTTGGAGTAAACAATCTAATGGTTTTCTTCCATTTCTATCTATTTCACAGTTAATGTTACAATCTCATTTTCCCTTTTATTAATGGTTTTAAATGAATGGATTTGTGTATAAAAAGTTTTCATAATTTCCATATGATTGCTACCATTTTAAAATACAAAACATAAGTTCATCTATTCAGATATCTGAGAAAATATATATATATATTCGTATATTGCCACTAAAAATTCTCGGCATTTATATATACCAAATAAAAAAATAAAATATAGAAAGTGCTTGTAAGTACAACAAGTATATGCAGCTGAATATGTGTGTGTGTGTGTGTGTGTGTGTGTGTGTGTGTGAACAACATAAAATGCAATGTTAATACAATGAAGTCCCCCTTACATGGCGTTGGAATCAGATATGACATAAGGAATAAGTTTTAGTTGCAGCAAATTTTGTCCATAGAATGGGCGAAAGCCATGCTAAAGGTCTGTGGCCTATGGAGGGGTTGTTACGACCCTTCCACAGTGCCTTTATGATTTCAATATTTATTAAAGCTTAAAAATAAAAAGAATGATTATGCTATTCGCTGACCTTACCAAAATATTTAATAACACATACTTCAATATATATATGTACAGTTTTAATAGAACAATAATTTATCATATGGAAATAATGGTTTTAACAACAAATCCTAATCACAATTTTGTTATTTATAGAATCAATTTAGTAATAACATTTTATTTATTCTTTCACACAGATTAGTAATTGATATCAAACACTTATTCATACAATAGCAACAAAGACATTATGAATCCACATAAAAACATGTGGTTATGCTATCCAATAGTGGAATTCCATCAAATCCTCTGTTCCTCAAATGCTTCCCTTGCTTCCAATCTGCAATCTTCTTGTCTGTGCTCCCTTGTTTTTCTCAATTATAGGTTGTGAATCATAAAACTTGTGTGTTTAAGAATGAGAGTTGTGAATGAATGTTGTGTTGAGAGAATGAAGGTTTTCCATCTCTTTTATTATTTTCTTTTCTTTTCTTCTTTCTTTTTCTACTTTTATTTTGCTTTGTTTTAGTGATTTATTTTCTAAATTTAAGTTCTTTTTCTATTTTTCCATTGTTTTTGTTTTCTAAAACGTGTTTTCTTTCCTAAATTTATTTCTAATTTATTCAATAAAACTAATATTTAAAAACAAACATGATTTATTAGTTTGCATCATAATTATCTATAAAACAATAAAATAAATTAATAATTCTATTCTTCAAATAAAATCAAGGAATAAATAAATTAAAACTATTTCTTTTCTATTTATTTTCTATGAGCATATAATTTTAAATGTCAATTAATTAAATAATCCAACTATAACACAATAAAATAAGAAACTATATTATATAATTAATTAATGCAATTCCAATGCATCTATATGATTCTAAGTGTTGTGTGTGAGAGAGACCACTCCATCATAACCTTGGTAGGCTGCTAACCTCTTCTACCTTAACTGCACCCTTGTCTTTGTCAACCTGCAACTCATGAAAACTCAGATTTCCTATTAATTGGTTAGTGTCCAAATAGCTGAAGCATTATAACATTTTCTATATTGCATCATTTCATATTAAAATTAATATCCATTGCATTTCATCTTTCCAAAATAAAATAAACATTTACTTATTTCATCTCTTCAAATAAAAAAATATACATATAATTATACATAAAACAATTCCCCATATAGTAAGTTCAGAAAGCAACAAAGTCTAAGATGTGACAGAAGAAGGCCCGAGGCCCAACCCCTAACGCTCTTCATTGATCTAAGTATTTTAGGGTTAGGGTCTCTCTCATTTTCCTTTAGAGTGCATAGTGCAAAGCGAAGGCCCAACCTTTGAAGTCCTATTTGTTGGAGGTCAACTTCCTAGCCTTCCAAACTCCTCTAACCGTCTAGGAACATGCCAACTACTTCTAGGAATGCCATTAATGCAAAGTGGGTGGCCAAAATTAATACTTTTAATACAGTTGGTGGGTTGTTGAGGATTTTCACACCTATTTCATTATCAAACCTATGTGTGAAGGCTATAAAGGTAAGATATGTACTCTTTTAAAGGGTTGGTCGCTGAACCAATTGTTTGGTTTGGAAAACCCCTGAGGGTGATTTTAGGGCATCAAACAAAGGAAATGTCTATGCAATGAATGAAGTTATATGTTTGATACAACATATGAAGGATTGTAATGCACATTTTCATGCAGTGAGATGTCTCCATGACTATTTGTAATAATTCAAGGGAATGCATTATCACATCTTTGTATTTTGCCTTCACCACATTTGTTGGTGTGATTGTCATAGGATTTGATAATGTATGAGAACATTTAAATCAATATCAGCTTTGTGTTGGGTCATTTCTCTATTGCAAGTGGTTTATTATAGTTTGGATTTGGATGAATAAGTATTCTAGTGCATGAAGTGTAATATGAGAAATGCATGTGAATATATTTTAGTTTTTTGTTGATGTTAGTTCAACCCTTTTCTTTCCTCTTTATTGTTTATGACTTAGTTGCTTAATGGAATAGGCATTGGTACATATTCGAGATGGATCAATCATCATTTTAATCAAACTCTTATCCTGTTAGTTGTAAGAGTAGGAGTAGGTTTAGTTTAGGGTTCTACATGTTGTTTATGGTTCTATTTTATAACCAGGATTAAATCTAAAGTAATACAAAACAAACCAAATCATTTGTGAATCATTAGCATGTATGCCTACACTATGTATCTTGTGTATGATAAGTTGAGTGGATTCATTGCAAGGAGTATAGTATTTCCATGTTTGGGTGCAAATTCATAGTATAATACTTAGCTTAATACAGAGGCCTATGTAGCCAATTTGTCTTGACCTAGTGACAGCTTTGGGGGTCAAGTGTATGTTGGGTATGGCTATGTATACTTGTTTGCATTTTTTTCATGCCTCTAGGAATATCATTCCTAGGTCTAACTAAGCCCGAAGTGTAGAGGAGTATATCCTATTCGTTCCTAAAATTGCAACAACACAAAACTCTAAAACATTTATAAATCACCTAGGCCAAGGATTATCGTTAGGGTGATGGGAAGAGGTTTATCAACAAGTTAGGGGCAATTTTCGCTGACTACAGTAGTGGGTAGACTCCTCTACTCTTTGAGCTCAACTTAAAATCTAGTGGGATGTTCTAAGGGGTATTATACCTAAGTAGGTAGTAAAATCAAACTAGATGAACAACTAAAAATATTAACATCCAAACCCAAATCATTTTCTTAGCCTGAAATCTATCACTGGACTAAGAAAAGTTGGTTGTTGTAAGACCCTTATATAGCTGGTAATGGAAATCCTACACAATGAGGATGCACTAAAATTACTTCTACTTCTTAAGATAGGATGTATTGTTTTGTTTTGAATATGGGTGATCTAAGGCTACTCAGACTGGTGCATATCTAATGGTCTGCAAAGTCTAATGTTCAACAGAGGAAAAACAACCACATAAAAATGTATAACTGCCTATTTGATAAATCAAATGTAGGGAAATCAATACCAAATCACTAAAAATACTTAATGATTCAACACCATACCATGCTCTTTCTCATGTAATATTGAAAAGATCATTTACAAAGACTTAGAAATGAATTAATAACTATTACATTCATTCAAATCAATGCTTACATTCATACCACAAAACATGTCAAGAGAAAACCCTGACTACGATCAAATTTCACTAGAAAGAACATCCATAGCAGTGGAGAAAAATAGACTCAATACAATGATTTTTAGAGTATATCACATACATTTCATAGCTACTTCATGTAAAATGACTGAAAAAAATATCCTTACTATCATGCCTTCTAGAGCTCACAATCCTGCTGAGAAATTATCAAAATGACCAACCATTTCTACAACTCAAACACCTGCATATATAGCATTTCAACTCACTGCATTCTCCTAGGTACTGTACCTTGTCAAGGACTACTCCGACATTGTCATAAATTTCACCTTCTTTGTGATGAAAAAAATATGCACGTTGGAAATATTGCCCATACTCTAGCAATCCTACAAATGGTAGAGGAAGATTTCTTCCACTCCTTGTACTTAGAGAAATAAAGAGGGAAGGTTCTAATGCTCTCCCGACTACCTACAACATTGACGTAGTTGATTTTTTCTTTGTGCATTGATGAACTTTACTAGACCAACCACCTATATGGCATTGTTCTAGAAGCTCATTAAAATCTGGGTACAAATTAATTTGTATATCCATGTAATCATAGCATACATTAAGGGAATTACCCTTTTAAAGAAATTACAACACTTCTAATGTGTTGTCCTAATTTTATGTTTTAGATCATCTGGCTCTGATTGTACCTTGTGCATTTTCCTTCTTTATCAACCAATCCTCTTCATCACAAACTTCCTTATATGCATCCTTATTTGCCTTATCGGAAAAATCTTTAATTTGACTAACCTGGTTGATTCTATCTTTTATGAACCATGGGAGACATCTTCTCTTTTATCCTTTAGTCAGCAAAGTTTGTTTTTTTCGAACTCGGTTGCTTAGTGCTTCTTTTCCCTTTGTTGGCTACTTTGCCCTATGGGGAACTACTTATCTTTTTCCTTTATCGACAAACCTTCAATATCTTAAACTTTCTACTCCTTTCTCTTCGATCAGTAAAAGTGACCTTCTTCAAACTTGAGCCCTTTTGCCTTCTCTTTTGCTTTATCAACAACTTTCACCTTTGCTGAAATGTCCATGTTTCACCCTTATCGGAAACAATGCATCATCTGAAATTGCAATGACTCATCTCCTCTTTTTACCTTTATTAGAAAAGTCCATCCTTTTAGAACTAAGAGAAAAGCATGTCTTTATCATCTTATTGGTGAATTATGAAAATTTCAAACTATTTGACTAGTTTGCCCTTCTCCCGATTTGTTGATAGTCTTCTTTCCTTAGTCTTTTTCTTCTTATCAAAAAATCTTCTCTTTTAAGAACCTTGACTTTTTATTCTACCTTTTGTTCCTTAAATAATTTCTCATATGCAGTCCTTTTGTTGTTGGCAAAAAGGTTGTCAGCCAAACCCACAACTGGTGAACTACGGAGTTCCTAAACTTGGCATTTTATCGATAAATTTGTACTTTCTTTCTTTTACGTGGAAATTTTTGGCATCCCCTTCTTTCCTTTAGTCAGTGTGTGAGTAGGAAAATTTAGGTTAGGATGATTAAACAATGCAAATCAAACCTAATCCTACCACCTTCAAAGAATCCATCTAAATGACACAAAATGCAAACAAATCGAAAGCAAATCACCTAGATTATTGATTCCTTGGTTGGATTTGTGGATTTCTTCTCAATTGTAGACAATCATAAGTACTAAAGCTGCCATCATGATGGATTGAATTGCTCTAAATACTCAATGGATACTAATGAGAGTGTTATGCTTGAGATGATAATCTAGATGCTATATGATGAGATATGAAAAATGGAAATGAGTGGGTGTATATATAACACTCAATAAGAGTTGATCAATGGTGGAGATTAGGTGGCTATGTGAATGGTTGAGATTAATTTATGATCATAGGTGAATGTGCATAGGACAAGTGTACAAAAGAGGATAAAGCACATGTGTAATTGTGTACACAAATACTTTTATTTAATAAAGTTAGGTATGATAGTGTACATAAAAAGTACTACATATGTTCAAATGTGTACATAAAAAGGTAGTACCACACATGTTTCAAATTGGGAGATGGATAAATGTTGCAATATGGTGAGACATGAGGACCTAATTCAAGTATTTTATTTGAATTAGCTGGGATGATGATATGGAAATTAATTAAATAAAATAAAATTTATTTAATTAATTGGAAAGTGGGATAAGGATGGGATTAAGATGAAATTTTAATTAAATAAATAAAATTTATTTAATTAAAATAGAGAGAATAGAAAGATAATTAAATAATTAAAGATTATTTAATTATAGATAGAAGAAATAGATAATGAATTAATTAAATAAATATAAATTCATTTTAATTAATAGAGGAAATAGATGATTTAGGAGAAAATAGAAAAATTATTCAAATGTTTTAGACAAATGCAGATGATGGATAATGCACTATTTTTATAACAATGACTAAGTCAATTTTGAGTGTCTACATTTTGCCCCTCTTTGAGACAATGTCCATTAGAACATTGTTTCAAAGAAGATGTGATGCAATAAGATGTTTCTGAAAAATAGATTTTTTCCCCAGTGAAGCTAGCGGGTGATGCCCCCTCGAGAGGAAACACTGGACTGATGGAGAGAGATGGGGTTGACTCTCAAATAGATAACATAAGTTGACACAAAGAAAGTGGGGATCAGGAGGAGTAAAAGGGATGGAATAGAAGAAATTAGCCCGTTTGGCATAGAAGAAAAGGATTAGGGTTTCTAGGTATATAAACAAGGCAAGAAGGGCAATCCATGTCATTTTCTTCATTTGTGCTTTTGTGATTTTGAGTTTTGAGACCTCTAAGCTTTGAGTGTTGTGAGAGCTTTAGGAGCTTCTAGGATGGTTATCCCACGCATAGAGCACCAAGTGGAGCAGGTTAGGACTCATGGACAACCAGCAGGAGCACCAGGACAGGTGTGTAGCAAAAACTTGACCAATAGCATATGTTTTTTAGCTTAAAAGTGTCATAAATGTGCACGTGTGACCAATTGCGTATGAGTTTAAGTGCATGTGCAATTGAACGATAGAGCCTCACAATTGGCAAAACTCACCGCAATTACACACGAGGTCACCACAAATGCAAAAATGATGCACAATTGGTAGGATTAGGATAAAATTAGGGCTTGATGCACAATTGGCAAAGAGATATGCAATTGAGTGATAGACAAGCACAATTGCAAATCTCATCATAATTGCACAGTAGGTAATCATAAATGGTTATTCTATACACAATTGCAAAGGGCAAAATTGCTATTGGTTTTCCCAATTGCAACTGGTCAAAAGAAAAGTAGACTAAGGATAACTAAGGATATTAGCCTATTTTTCTTGCATGATGATGGTTTTGTCAATGTTTGTAGGTTGTATTACCACCATTGATGTCACAGGAGGTGCATCCTATTAGTTGTTGTTGCACCAAAAGATCAACCTATTAATGCCTGATACAACCACTTGACTTAACAAGCACGGGAGGCGGTTAAGCCCTTGTCACAAACCACTACAGTGCAGCATTAAACAAGGAGACCAAGGGCCACACCTTGTAACAATCCCTCCTAGCGTAAGCACAGGGTTTGAACCCGTGACCTCAGCTCTGATACTAACTGTTAGTTGTTGTTGCACCAAAAGATCGACCTATTAATGCCCGATACAACCACTTGACTTAACAAGCACGGGAGGCGGTTAAGCCCTTGTCACAAACCACTGCAGTGCAACGCTGAACAAGGAGACCAAGGGCCACACCTTGCAACACATCCTTTAAATTTGAGGCTGATTCAGGAGATTGATGCAAATGGACTCATGTTTCTGGACATCATAGGGTTGCATCATGTTGTAGAGCTTACACCAGTGCAGGCTTATTGTGCATTGATGACAGTTATGGTAGAGAGATGGTATAGTAAGCATAGTTCCTTTCTATTTCCTACTGGTGAGGCTACCATTACCTTGGAGGATGTGCACAGGATATTACGGATTCCTATTGATGGGTACTGAAGGGATTATAACATAGATCGTGGTCCTACTGCATTTTGGTGCTTGTTTGGGGTTGATGATATTTGGGATGATGAGAATGAGATTCCAATGAGGAGGATTAGAGATGAGCTATGCAATAGATTATAGAGATTGGTGATAGCTATCATCAGATTCCTGCTTCTTGATCGGAGGGCCAGAGGATTTTCAACAAGAGGGGGACAGTTATGGAGGGCCTATTCATGTATGGTACTAGGTATGCTTGGGGGCCATGTGTTTTGGGTTAGTTATACCATATTTTGTATGGTTGTGCTTACTTGGGAGGCTCTAGCATGTCTACAGAAGTCACTTTGCTACATGTATGGGAATATGAGCACATAGTTGTGACTAGACCTTTTGGTGTTGGACAGAGAGTGCAAGGATAGCCTTATGCACATATCTATGGTGGCTTGACTACTTATTGGGAGTTGAAATCCTTGGTAGACTGGAAGAGACAGTTTGATGAGATGGATCAGTTTATATGGTGACCATGGTTGGGTTGCGAGGCATGGGAGGAGGACTAGAGAGAGTTGGCATATGCTCAATAACCTTGGTATTTGTTTGGGCTTGGCTTATACATCATTGAGTCATACCTTCTTGGTCATCTACTCAGATAGTTTGGATTGCCATAGACTGCACTTGTTGGGGATGCCATATATGGTCAGAGTAGACGGGAGATATGACACTGGGGACTAGAGATTGTGGTGGAGAAAGTACTAGTGGCAGTAGAGGCACTATAGCCAGTGGCTTGGGATTGGGTAGGGGGTCCTTCTGATCTAAGGACTATAGCAGACTATGATGCACATTAGGTGATAACTAGACCTACCAAGTTGACTATGCCTAGAAAGATGGGAGAAATTGGGGCTTATAGACCGAGGGGATGGAGGGTTAGAGGATAGATAATACCACCTCGTGTATAGGTGATTGCTCTAGGGCTAGGGACATAGGGTGGACATGTTCTGAGATAGGTTTTTATACCCATATAGCAGCAGGATGTAGGACGAGGTGATGGGGATAGAGGAGAGATAGAGGGTCTATGATGACATCTTAGGCATGAGATCGGTCAGAGGATCACGACAGAGGCTATACTCTAGAGGGTGATGAGGGTCAGGATGGGGCTCACATGGCTATGAGACATGCTAGGGCTCAAGTGGAGGCTTATAGGGTAGCATAGATAGCTCAGCTAGCACAAGTGGCACAACTAGCTCTAGTACAGGCAGTGGTTGATGATGGGACTATGGCTAGACTCATAACTCAGAGAGATGTTGCATTATCTAAGAGGGATGTGGCAATTGTGACTTTAGGTAGAGACCAGGCCAGTTTACTATTGATTCGAGAGCTTACTCAGGTATAGGGTGAGCCTAGAACTGCATAGGCTGAGGCAAAGTATTATGAGGTCTGTATTATGGTTCAGGACTATTGATGGTGATGTTGCTCATGCACCAACACAGAAATAAAAGTTGCACAACAACCCTTATTTATCTTGAAAGATACGATGAATTCAAAGAATTCATGATCCCAAGTCTCTGTTGATTAGTTCATAATCTACTAATGTTACTCAGTGGTTGATGTGTGTTGTTGTTTTCCATTTCAAGGGGCCTTATGCTGATCAATAGACTCTATTTTCTACAACTATGCTATAGAAAGGCTACTCTACATAGTATATTTCTTCAAATAATGTGTCTACAGGTTGATATTTACATGATTTCTACCATTATTTCTAATTCTTTGCATGATATTTTCAACACTACACGCATTTAGCCCAAATATGCTAATGATATTCAATTATCTACGAGATGTTAGCATATTTCTCTATTCTACTTATTATTTATCATGATTTGCAGTTATCGAAGTGACTTCAATGAAATTAAAAAAAGAAAAGGGGGTTTAGAGAATGAGATTCCCAAAATTACTTGACTGAGATCACTGATCCACATACAAGTTCTGATACAGCAATGAAGAGAAGAAAACTAGAATCATACTTTACCAGGACATTCCACAAATCTGCATGATCCAGTGCAAATCTTCAAAGGAAAAGTTGACAACAACATGCAATAATATGAAAGCGCTTCTATTTGAACACAACATTCACCATTACATATCTAGAAATCAACTTAAAGATTACATAAAGATTACAATCAAGATGTGATCTAAAGCTTCATCTCCATTCAGTATGTTCTAGAACAAGTACATTTACAATGATCTGAAGAAAGAACCTTGACATTTCAACAGTTCAGTCCTCATTAGTCTCAGTAATCCGATCTCCTATATTAAATGTTTCGGTCAGATTTTTACAAAATGATTGACCTCCCTCCTTTTTTTTTACAAAGTAATGGGGCTTAATATCTAGCTTTGATTATCCCTAATGTAGTTCTAAAAAACCCTAATTAATCAATGGTCTACATCTCAAGTGTAGCATTGATCGGTGGAAAACAAATCCTACCAAAAAACTTTGAGAAACACCCATACTGAGCGTAAGGATGCCCCTTGGAAACCCTAATAGTCAACAAAATAATTGTTGCTATTCTTTTAATAATGTTTCTTTCACCTGTATTTTCTCTGCATTGAAAGCCCTTACTCCTCCTGCTTCATTTGTGATTTTTTGTGATCCGATCTGCCGCCTGGTCAGAATGTTAGATTGGCCTTAATTGTAGTAGTCAATGCACCACCAACTCAGTCTTCAGTTGCAATGTTGGCACCTTTAAATCCTTTGTATATCTTCATCATCAGGGCAACTTGTCCTCGTCTTCCTCAGTCGGCAAGACAAACACCGTCGGTGCGGCTATCTCTCCCTTTACCGATGGTCGATGACAACTTCATAACCAATATACCTGTGCACCTATGGTTAACATACATAAGTTAAGTGTCATCATTTAATAAACTAGTAGGAAGATTAAACATTACATTAAATTAGGCTGAAAGTGCAAACACAGATATTGGGTTATGAAACTATGAAAATTGCGTATCCAAATGCATATACAATGTCAAAAATGGTTGGGTCAACCACCGTTGACCAAAAACATGCCATCGGGCTCTAAAATGGATTCGAAATCCTCTCTCTTTGCTTTCCCGCCTTTTTCCTTGTATCTCACGAATGCATATCATTTCTTTGTATATCAGCTTGTACATCGTAAGCATACAAGCGCTAAAACATACAAAGAGTTTTCTATGTTTAGCTTCCCATTCAGGTGAGTTGCACCCTTAACTTGTACTTTTCCTTTTGCATCTATCGCTTGTATGTATCACTTGTATCTCTTCTTTGTATATCAGCTTGATACATACAAGCGTCCTTGTATGTCACTTTAGAACTCCAACCCCTTCATTAGCCATAGTTTACTTACCTGTTAGATCCACAATGTATAAAGTGCAATGTATCTTCCAATATTCATTCAGGCGTGATGCATGCTTTATACCGAATTTTAATTCTCTTTGAATTTCGGCTTGTATGTATCAAGTAATGTATGTTTCAAAACATACATACAAAGCATGGAATGTACAAGTGTTTAACTCCTTTTCATAACGATTTTAGATCCGTGGCTTGTATATAACCAATGCATCTTTTGCTTTGTATGTCCCGAAACATACAAGCCCATATACATACAAGGACTTAACCTTGTTTCATAACTTTTTCAGGTCCGCAGCTTGTATAAGTGCAATGCATGTCCTCAATATACAAAGCACGAAAAATACAATGATTTAACCAACCTTGATAAACTTTTCGGTTCTGCGCAATGTATATTGCAATGTATATTTACCTTGTATGTTTTGCCTTTGCTAAACATACAAGCAGTTTATGCATTCACCGGATCCAACCTTTTATTCATTCAAACTTTGAAATGTTTCAGACCCGACTTGTATGTATAGATAGGATGTTTAACAAAATGCATATAAGCAAAATGACAATGTATATAAACCCGACATACAATCAGCTTTGTATATGTAAGCTGATGACTTAGAAAACTCGACAACCCATTTTGCGACTAACACAAGGACCCGATATACAAAGGACTTTGTATATGAGTGACCTGACATACAAAGGACCCTGTATATGCAACATACAAACCTGATTGTACATTTTACCAAAATACTCATATCTTGCAAAATACAGGAAATTTTAAGATGGTTCAAAAAGAAACCCTTAGTCATTTTTGACAAGGAATTCACCTATACTCTGGTCTAGTACTTAATGCAATTTTTTCATTGTTTTCAACAAGGTTTGTAACATTAACTTCCTTTTCCCTTTACCACCAAGCAAAACAACACACACACAAGCAAAAGCAATATCCATAGCAAGGGTCCTCATTTTGACTAGGGGTAAAATGGGGCCTGTTGTGAATATCACAACAACTAGCAACCAAACAAAACAATCAAATTAAAATCATTAAAAGAAATTAAATGAAATAAATTCATAACTTCCAACTATCTTTTCTACAAATCATCACTTAACTTGAGACTCAATGTATTCAATAAGGTGCATGAATTTTCCTTTTAGTTTAAGTGGGTGCACGTGGTTAATAATCCTCATCTTGAAGATCGGTTAAACAAACCAGTGACTACTATTAGCCTACGTAGTTGACGTCATTCCCTCATAGCCAACTGGATAGAGCCTTGCTGCTAGTAGGCGTCCATAGCCCTGACAAGGTTATTGTTACAATTCTCCTAAGTAGAGCCCCACTGCCAGCGAACGTCTATAGCCCCGGTAGAGTTACTTAGATGGCTTAATCTAGATTTTCAGTAAAATCCATTTTATTATTTCATTTTTTTTTTGTATTTGATAGAGATTTCATAAGATATTGCAGTTGTAACTTCATGATGCAAGGAATGGTCACTTGCTGAAATTAAGCTGAGAATTGTAATGGTAGCAAGGATGACCTCTGATTTTTCACATAATATCTACACTGGTAAGTTCAACGAACCCAATGATTTTAGGTGTGTCATTGTGAGAAACTTTCCTTCAATACTTAACCCACAGTTATTGAATACAAAATTTCACAAGTTAGACAACTTTCTACATTCACAACAGTCACAACAAGTTATGCATAAATTTCAAATAATTAACCTGAATGATCTGAATTTTCCATTATTTTCAGTGGTTGTTAGTCTGCTCCTTCATACTCTAAATTAAAATAAACATCCCTGCTGAGGAAACAACAAAGCAAGCAAAACAAGTAGACTGTACAAACAACTATACAAAAATGTACACTATGATACACACGACTGTCATGGCACCACTTTAGGCTTGAAAATAGTGTTTGAGAAACTATCCATTAACTGGTAATGGAACATCCTCACTAGTTAAGGTCTTAAGCCTGTAGGTGTTGTCTCCTAAAATCTCAGAAATTTGAAACGGACCTATCCAGAGTTTATCAAACTTACCATGATCACCTTTCCCTTCATGCACTTTGTCCCACATTAGGACTAGATCTGAGATTCTGAAAGCCTCAATTCTGGCTCTCCTATCAAACCAATGCTTAACAACAGCCTGATGTTTAGCAAATTGGTCAATTGCTTCACTTCTTTTTTCTTCTAGGTGCATCAACTGCAGCAACCTAACTTCTTGTTTATTATCTATGCCTAGGTATTCTTGTGCAAACTGTAGTGTAGGAATCTTCAAGTTAATAGGGAGGATGGGATCCACCCCATACACTAGATGAAAAGGAGAATTTCCTAAGGCAGCCTTATTCCTAGTTCTATCTACCAACAAGGCATATTTCAATAAAGTGTTCCAATCCCTTGGGTTCTTTTCTATCAATTTCTTTATGATGTTCAATAGGTTCTTGTTTGTGGATTATGCTAATTCATTCCCTTGGGGATAGTAGTTTGAGGAGAATTTCAAGATGATCCCATAATCAAAAGCCCAGCTTGATAATTTAATTGAAGCAAAAGTAGATCCATTATCACATACCAAAGCATAGGGAACTCCATACCTGGTTACTATATTGCTTTCCAAAAACCTAATGACATCCTTAGCATTACATGTCTTACTGCTGACAGCTTCAGTCCACCTGGTACAGTAATCAGTAATAGTTAAAACATACCTGTGGCTTGAAGACGATGGAGGATTGATAGGTCCCATAAAGTCCATTCCCCATTGAGCAAATGGGCACATCTCCATCACTGGCTGCAATGGTTGAACAACATATCTTTCTCTGTTTGCAGCAACTTGACACATATGACAACATTCGATGTGTTTAGTAGTATCTTTAAAAATAGTGGGCTAGTAATACCCTGCCCTGAGGATAGCATGAGTGGTAGCTAAAGATGATCCATGTGTGGTCCCAAACTTATCATGTAACTCTGCTAACACTTTGTCTGCTTCTTGTCTTTCCAAGCATCTAAGGTATATCCCCCCATACCTTATCTTTAACGCTCTCCTTTGTGAGGCCTGCAATCTTGAAGGATACCTTCTAGTAATCAAGATGTGTTTGATGTTTGAGTACCATTCTCCATCATCCTTTACATTTATAACATAGTGCTGGCTCATGATATTAGGATCAATCTTTGATATCATCTGGCTCAATGCCTATCCTCTTACTAACTTCATGGGTGTTATGTCCATATCATACTCTTGGAGGACAATGATCTCTTTAGCTCTTTTCTCACCTAGTTCACTTTGCATTAAAAGCATCTTCACTACGGCATCAGGTACTACAGCAATCACTTTACTTCTCATAATGTAATGCCTAAATTTCTTGACTGCTCAAACTAGAGCAAGTGCCTATCTTTCAACATCCAAGTATTTGAGTTCTGCATCTCTGAAAGGGTAGCTCATGAATGCTATAGGCTTTTCTTCTTTTTCCTCATTTCTCTGTGTCAACACTGCTGCAGATGTATGCTCTAAAGAAAAGGAGTAAATGTTAAAATCCTTGGTATAATCTGGACTGATCAGAACTAGAGCATTAGATATGGCTTTCTTAATATCTTCAAAAGATACTCTAGCTTCAGGTGTCCACCTAATTTTAGCATCCTTCTTGAGCATGGCATTCAAGGGTCTGACAATCTCTACAAAGCCAGTAATAAATTTTCTAATGAAATTAATCTTACCAAAGTAAGATTTGAGCTCCTTCTTGCTTCTAGGAAGTTGTATCTTTATGATTGATTCCACCCTATCAAGATTAATGATAATCCCATTTTATGTTATCAGGTGGCCCAATAGCTTCCCTGTGGTTATCCCAAATATGCACTTCTTAGGGTTCAAGGATATCCCATATTGTTCACACTTGTTTAGCACCTTTCTCAAGTCCTCTACATGGTTTCCTCTATCTTTAGAAAAAATTGTTAAGTCATCCATGTATATGACTATGCATTTACCAATCAAGCCTCCAAAGGCTATGTCCATTGCTCACTAAAATGTGGCTCCAACATTTATTAACCCAAACGGCATGTGTCTGTAGGCGAAGATTCCCCACTTTGTGGTGAATGTGGTTTTCAATCTGTCAACTTTGTCCACCATCACCTGGTTATAACCAAAGAAACCATCTAAGAATGACATCATCTTGGTGCCATTCACAATTTACAAGACTTCATCCAGAGAAGGCAAAGGATAATTATCCTTTTCAGAAGCTCTATTTAAGTTTCTGAAGTCTACGTACAATCTAATGTCACTATTTTTCTTCCTTACTAGGACCAGGTTTGCCACCCATGTGGAATACCTTACAGGAAACATAATCCTAGCGTTAAGTAGCCTTTTAACCTCTTCAAAAATAATGGGCTCTAGCAAAGCATTGACGGGTCTTTGTTTCTACCTAAAAGGCTTGGCGTCTGGCTTCAAAGGTATAGTATGAGTGATGATTGATGTGTCATAAGTTTTTAGCTCATCATATGTCCAGGCAATGACATGGATATAATCCTTGAGAGCTTGGGTTATTCCTTCCAACTCCTCCTTCGTATAGACTTTTCTGATTAGGATGTTTCTTTGTTCATCATCCCATCTAATGTTGACCATAGAGTACTATCCTCCTACGGCCTTCGGGAGATCCTTCTGTCTTAGCATGTTGTCTAGATCAAATGCTCTTTCTAGCTCTATCATTCCCTTAGGAATCTTATTACTAGGCAACTCTAGGATTTCTTCTTCTTCCCAGACATGATCTTCCATATTTATTTCATCTATGATCTGTGCCTCAAAAATATCAATGTTGGAAATAAAGTCCAACATATGTTGATCATCATCAAATACTTGAAGATTAGTTACATTATCTAGCATAGAAGGCACTGATACTAATTCCACTGAGAATCTTTTTAAACTGGATATGGACAGAGGTTCCAGAGTACTAGCAACCTGGGCTAAGGCATCTACCCTGTGATTTTGTTCTCTTGGTACATGTGTGATGTTGAATGCATCAAAATCTTCTATCAAGTCCCATACCCTATGTCTGTAATTGGACATCCTTTTGTAATTGCAAGAGTATATACCTCTTACCTATCTCACAACTAATTCTGAGTCTCCATAGACATGTAGAATTTTCACTTTCTTTTTAAGTGCAAACAATATCCCATGAATTAGAGCTTCATACTCCATCACATTGTTTGTAAATGGGAACTGCAATTCGTATGCTGCTAAATAGGAATTTCCAAAGGGATCAATAAGATCTACTCCTACTCCAGTTCCTTGTTTTGACTTAGATCCATAAAACCTAAGGATCCATGGCTTATCTTTAGCTAAAGGCTTGTCTGGGCCTTTCTTCTTCCCTTTAGCTCTGGCAGCTGCACCATTGGATATCCACTTTAATTTTGGTATCTTAGCTTTCTTAGACTTTACCTTATCAACCTTATGTGAAGCTGGTATTTCTCCTTTTCTCTTACCATCAGAAGGAAAATCTTTTGGACTAGGCGACATCTACCTTTTCAGAATATGCAGACACAATGAACAAGCAGTTTCTAAATGTGGTGCTTCATGTAACCTGCACCATCCCTCAATCAAAACATGGGGATCTTTACTGTTGTGTCATCTTTTGAATCTCTTTTGATAAAAACTCTTCGAACTTGGATAGATTACTACCCATATCCTCATCAAATAACTCATAATCTGATGCTACTAAACAATCACTCCCTGGGGTGATTTTCTTCTTGCTTTTAGCATTACTCTGGTTGCATACTAGTATCTCTTCTGTCATCTAAATAGAAATTTCATCTTGATATGTGTATTTTCCTATTCATGCAGAAGACAAACAAAAATCAGCTTCGCTATCACTATCTAAAGAACTCACCATGGATGACAATGAAGATGCTTCACTGTATGCTTGTTCTAGCTCCAACATGTCTAAACAGGCATCACAAGTCTTCTCACAATGTGCCTCATCATGCAACCTATACCATCCTTCAATCAAAATATCATGAAGAGGCATTTTTAACAACTGGCATCATTGCATCTCTTTAAGTAAATGCATCTCAAAATCCTTGAAATGATCTACCTCTACTTCATTTTCAGGGTTACAATCAAATTCTAAAGTTATTTTATCATCTTGAGGGTCATCATCATGATTATGAATGTTAAGCATCAGGATCTCCTCTATGCTGACGGTCTGGGGTCTGATGGAGCAAACTCAAGGTTCTATATCCACATACATGATTTCATTGGTTTTGTTATATTCAGTGATCATATGTTTCATGTGAGTTTCAGCATCTATCCTTATTTGATTTGGTATCCCTCTCTAGGGCAACCACATATGACTAAAATCAATTGACATGTATCCATTAAGGGTTTTTGACCAGTCTCTATTGAGTAACATCCCATATGTATCAGGTATATCAACTACCTGAATATCAATAAGTGTTGATTTCTGGGATTTGATGCTAACTGCATGTGAATGTGAGTTAGTTCTCCTACCACACTTACCTCTATTTTATCCAATTGTGTTACTTTCTTCAATGATTTAGTAGGATGCAACCCTGAAGAATTGCATATGGATAGGGGCATTACATTGGTAGATGCTCCTGAGTCTACTAAGCAGTTGTGCAAATTTTTACGAAACATCCTTATGGTAAGGAGGAAAGGAGGTGACTCACTCTTGTCTTTGTATACGGTAATGTGGGAAGTCTTTGTAGCTAAAACAGTAGCTGAGGCTTTATGTTTAACATTAACATCTCTAGCAGCATGATCTTTATTTCCAAACTGACCTAAGGTATGACTATCTTCTTTTTAAGCAGGATCATCTAATGATTTCATGAATTCTTTCTTAATAGCAGGAGTTTTAAGCAATTCTAACAATGACAGGCTGATTTTAATCTTTTTCATTTCATCTACCAAATATGTGACCAACTTATCAGACTCAGGAGGCAGATTAGCATCCTTTGGTGTTGTATTTGGTGATGATAAGTATTGAGCATTAACCTTGGGAAATCTAGGGTTGTTACTTGCCTTGGAATCAGGTGGAGTGTTGAAATTGTTTAGAGGCAAGGATGTGGTCAAAGGATCAGCAGATCTGTTTGAGTTATTCCTTAAGTTATAATTATGCCTACCCTGAGGTTGCTGTTGATAAGCATTGACTTCCTCATGCTCAATTGATGGCTCATTCTCATCCTCAAATGGAAAAACATAGTTAGATTCAAAAGCCATGGCTGATTCCTCAGATGTTGAGGTGTAATCCTGATGAGATGAAATTGTCTGTTGATAAGGATGGTGCATGAAGCTTTCTAGCACTAAGGAAAAATCATATTCATAGGGGACACTTTCATTTTCTTCTGCATGGGGTGGGTTACCTGAAGTATTGGACACTTCAACTTGGAAAATAATGGCAGTAATCCTAATTGAGGATAGTCCAGCTCTGCATGGGCATTGGTGTTATGTATCCTGCACTAGTTCGTAAGTGCTGCCTCTGCAAGGTTTACTCTAGTGGTCTATTTAGGTTCACTAGGAGGCTGATTGTCTAGGGGTGATGGCAGAGAACTATTATTTTCCCTAGTGTTCCACACTCTAGGCTATCTAGGGAGATTATTGTTGCCATTATTGTTATTGTAATTATTGTTGTACCCCCTATCAGGATAATTAGGTCTGTCATTGGCATAACCTCTATTCTGGTTTAGTTGAGAATAGAAGTTCTGACTCCTCAGATGAGTGATCTCAGTAGTAAGTTTCCTTAACTGTGCTAATATTTCTTTGATTTCTTCTCTCTCTTCCTGAACCTTGGCCACTACATTCTCTATCTGAGGCTTGAAAAAGGAAGATCCATTGTTATTGTTGGATTGTTCCACAACCTGAGGTACTTGTGTTTGTCCTAGGTATTGTAACATCTAGCCATTTCCATTTGGTGGTGGCATGATACTGAGTGGAGGTATTTGCAAAGGGGCTGGCATCACAGATGAAGGTATCATGGCTCCATTGGTCTATTGGTGAACAGGATATGTAGGATAACCAGGAAGTGTAGGGAAGGCAATATTTGCTGTGGGAGTAGGAGCCAATTTCTAACTGACTTTGATAGCTTCTCCAAAAGCTCCTGCCAAAGTTATTACACCAGGATGTGCTCTCCTGATAAACATGGAAGTCAAGAGATCTAAGGTTGAGTAATATATACTCATGGTAGCTTCATCTATTACAACATAGGGAGCAACTAGCTTAGATAGCATCTTTTGGAACCTTGCATTGAAATTGACAATAGGTTCCCCTTCAAATCTCTTGATCGTGGCAAACAAATGATAGTTCATTAAAGGATCTATAGGTATTTTAAACCTATCCTTGAAATCTTTTTCCAAGATATCCCATGAATCGACTAAACCTTGACCAAGACTAATATACAAGTTATATGCCTCTTCCCCTAAGGAAAATGGAAATAACCTGCATACCACATCTTGATACTCAATTCTAGCTCTACAACAGGCTTCCTTGAAAGTTTTGATATGATCATCAGCATCCTAATATGGATGATACTTAGGAAAAAAATTATCAGGATTCTTAGGCAAAGCATGATATGTATTGAAAGTCAGAGGCAATCCTACTGTGAAAAATGACATTACAACCGGTGCAGGTGGGACCTGAGGTATGACAGGTGGAGGTTGGACCTGAGGTGTGATAGGTGGTCTTGTAGGTGTTTGTAAGCCAATAGGAGTTACAGGAGCACACTTTGGTGAAGTTCTGAATGTACTAGAATCAGGAGAGTGATGAATGTCTACAGTTCTAGGTCTAAATCCCAAGACATGTAGTTCTTCAAAGAGTCCACTAGATCTGGACCTGGTATTTGGCCTGAAAGACAAGATTTCTTAAATTTAAGGAGAATTAGAAATCTATTGTGAACATCAGTTTAAAATGGGCCCTCCTTCTAGCACCAATCCTGTGTTGATGGTGATTTTGTTCATGCACCAACATAGAAATAAAAGTTGCACAACAACCCTTATTTATCTTGAAAGATACGATGAATTCAAAGAATTCATGATCCCAAGTCTCCATTGATTAGTTCATAATCTATTGACATTACTCAATGGTTGATGTGTGTTGTTGTTATCCATTTGAAGGGGCCTTACGCTAATCAGTAGACTCTATTTTCTGCAACTATAATACAGAAGGCTACTCTACACAATATATTTCTTCAAATAATGTGTCTATAGGGTGATATTTGCATGATTTCTACCATTATTTGTAATTCTTTAAATGATATTTTCAACACTACACGCATTTAGCCCAAATATGCTAATGATATTCAGTTATCTACGAGATGACAGCATATTTCTATGTTCTACTTATTATTTATCATGATTTGTAGTTATGGAAGTGACTTCAATGAAATTAAAAAAAGAAAAGGGGGTTTAGAGAATGAGATTCCCAAAATTACTTGACTAAGATCACTGATCCACATACATGTTCTGATACAGCAATGAAGAGAAGAAAACTAGAATCATACTTCACCAGAACATTCCACAAATCCACATGATCCAGTGCAAATCTTCAAAGGAAAAGTTGACAACAACATGCAATAATATGAAAGTGCTTCTATTTGAACATAGCATTCACCATTACATATCTAGAAATCAACTTGAAGATTACGTAAAGTTTACAATCAAGATGTAATCTGAAGCTTCATCTCCATTTAGTATGCTCTAGAACAAGTACATTTACAATGATCTGAAGAAAGAACCTTGACATTTCAATAGTTCAGTCCTCATTAGTCTCAGTAATCCGATCTCCTATATTAAATGTTTTGGTTAAATTTTTACAAAATGATTGACCTCCCTCCTTTTTTTCTAACAAAGTAATGGGGATAAATATATGGCTCTAATTATCCCCAATGCAGTTCCAAAAAACTCTAATTAATCAACAATCTACATCTCAAGTGTAGCATTAATCGGTGGAAAACAAATCCCGCCAAAAAACTCTGAGCAACACCCATACTAAGCATAAGGATGCCCCTTGGAAACCCTAACAGTCAACAAAATAATTGTTGCTATTCTTTTAATAATGTTTCTTTCACCTAAATTTTCTCCTCATTGAAAGCCCTTACTCCTCCTGCTTCATTTGCGATTTTTTGTGATCCGATCTACCGCCTAGTCAGAATGTTAGATTGGCCTTAATTGTAGTAGTCAATGCGCCACCAACTCAGTCTTCAGTTGTAGATTTGGCACCTTTAAATCCTTTGTATATCTTCATCATCAGGGTGACTTGTCCTCATCTTCCTAGGTCGGCAAGACAAACACCGTCGGTGCAGCTCTCTCTCCCTTTACCAATGGCCAATGACAGCTTCATAACCAATATACCTGTGCACATGTGGTTAACATACATAAGTTAAGCGTCATCATTTAATAAACTAGCAGGAAGATTAAACATTACATTAAATCAGGCTGAAAGTGCAAACACAGATATCGAGTTATGAAACTGTGAAAATTGCGTATCCAAATGCATATACAATGTCAAAAATGGTTGGGTCAACCACTGTTGACCAAAAACATGCCATCGAGCTCTAAAATGGATTCAAAATCCTCTCGCTTTGCTTTCTCACATTTTTCCTTGTATCTCGCGATTGCATATCGTTTCTTTGTATATCAGCTTGTACATTGTAACCATACAAGTGCTAAAACATACAAAGAGTTTTTTGTGTTTAGCTTCCCATTCGGGTCTGAGTTGCACCCTTAACTTGTACTTTTCCTTTTGCATCTATTACTTGTATGTATCACTTGTATCTCTTCTTTGTATATCAGCTTGATACATACAAGCACCCTTGTATGTCACTTTTGGACTCCAACCCCTTCATTAACCATAGTTTACTTACCTATCAGATCTGTAATGTATAAAGTGCAATGTATCTTCCAATATTCCTTCGGGCGTGATGCATGCTTTATACCAAATTTTAATTCCCTTTGAATTATGGCTTGTATGTACCAAGCAATGTATGCTTTGAAACATACATACAAAGCACAGAATGTACAAGCATTTAACTCCTTTTCATAACAATTTTAGATCCGCGTCTTGTATATAACCAATGCATCTTTTGCTTTGTATGTCCTAAAACATACAAGCCTGCATACATACAAGGACTTAACCTTGTTTCATAACTTTTTCAGGTCTACGGCTTATATAAGTGCAATGCATGTCCTCAATATACAAAGCACGAAAAATACAACGATTTAACCAACCTTGATAGCTTTTCGGTTTCGCGCAATGTATATTGCAATGCATATTTACCTTGTATGTTTTGCCTTCGCTAAACATACAAAAAGTTTATGCATTCACTGGACCCGACTGTTCATTCATTCAAACTTTGAAATGTTTCAGACCCGACTTGTATGTATAGTAGGATGTTTAACAAAATGCATACAATTAAAATGACAATGTATATAAACCCGACATACAATCAACTTTGTATATGCAAGCCGAGGACTTATAAAACTCGACAACCCATTTTGTGACTAACACAAGGACCCGATAGACAAAGGACTTTGTATACGAGTGACCTGACATACAAAGGACCTTGTATATGCAACATACAAACCTAATTGTACATTTTACCAAAATACTCATATCTTGCAAAATACAGGGAATTTTAAGATGGTTCAAAAAGCAACCCTTATTCATTTTTGACAAGGAATTCACCTATACTTTGGTCTGGTACTTAATGCAATTTTTTCATTGTTTTCAACAAGGTTTTTAACATTCACTTCCTTCTCCCTTTACCACCAAGCAAAAGCAACAACCATAGCAGGGGTCCTCATTTTGACTAGGGGTAAAATGGGACGTGTTGTGAACATCACAAGTACATGTGGATTAGAGACAGCCTAGTTTTCTAGGAGGATGGGAGGTTCACAATCAGTGGCTTCAGTGATGGGGCCTCTAAGGCATGGGAGTGTAGGTGGAGCTAATAGAGGTCAAGGTGAGGCTTCTTTAGGGAGTGCTTCCAGACCTAGGATATAGTGTATTTTTGTATATATGTGTATTGTATCATTTTTTGGGGCCTGCGAGCTTGATGTATCATTTTTTATGAGCTCTTTTTATATCTGTGAGACACACATTGTATATTGACCTTTTATTCATATATATGAGATGGATGTTACTGATATGTTATGTGTTTATCATTTGTCATGCTATGGATATGGATGCATATATGATTTATGGATGCACATGTTTAATGGTTATGTAATGCATGTAATGGATAACTATGTTAATGCATATAATGGTAACTAGATGGTAATGCATGTAATGGAAATATGTCATGATATGTGTTATGCAAATATAATGGAAATGATAGGTGATACTAAATGCAAATGGTATATGTCTAACACATTTGTTTTTGATAGGGTGAGGAAAATGGAGACAGGAATGAGATGAAAAATAAAGACCAATGATCAACTCTCATGAGTGTTATTGTGTTATTGTAGGATATATGGATGGATGGATGAAGGCAGCTTTAATCGATTACTACTAAGTTATGAGATTTGCAATCCTTATGTTTGATGTCACATATAGATAGTATGCACCAAGGTATAGAAGACCAGGGTGTTGAGTATCCAATGCTTATAGTATAATAAAATCTTGTCCAAGGTTTGAGGTCAAGATGGTGATCCAACATACACAAGATATGAATATTTTCTGCTGCTCTGTGATGGACTTTTGACTCTACAAGCAAAGGTCTGAACTCACCTCCACTAGACATAATGAAACCTTGTGGGTTATTTGTATGAGAAATAGTCTTAGCATAAAATAGTCTTAATGGAGACTGTTTAGCTTCTCAAATACAAAAGATAAATAGATGAAAAAGATAAATAAAAGATACAGTCATCATGGTCTCTTGCCAACTTTGGATGCTCTTGGATAGATTAGATAATGCCTTGTTATGAGAAAAGATATATCTTGTTGAAGGCTAAGGACGGTTTGCTTAGGATGGATACAGTGGATATTGGCTTAAGGCATGGTAGAAAAATACTTTTAGCTTAGCCCTTGATGTTAGTATGCTCTTGAGCTATCGAGTCATGCATATCTTGCTTCCTGCTTGAGTTAGTCAAAAGAGAAGAAGATGGAATAAGGAAGAGGGATGGAAGAATTAATCGTTGGTACTTATGTAATGGATACTTCCTTCATATTCCAGACTACCTACATACCCTGTATCCATGGGATCAAAGTACCACAAGATAATGATGAGACATGATGAATATGTAGTTCTGAGTTTATTAATGATGTGGGAGGTATGATGAGAGAAGAAAAGGTGAATAGAAGACAAGAAGAATGGCTTAGAAGAAGATAGATGATGGAAGAAGGAGGAGAGGATATCATCTTTGCCTAAATCTAGGTATTTCCTTCATATCCCAGATTGCCTACATACCCTGTATCCATGGGATCAAGGGATTAACGATAAAAATGATATGTAGTTGTTGTTTAATATGGACGATGAAAAGATGGGATGGATTGATCGGGTTATGAATTTTATTTCTTGGATTGTTTTTTTGCTTGATATGTGATTTTTTTTGTATTTTTTTTGGAATATTTCAGTTTTTTTTTAGATTTTTGTGATGTTTTGAGCTTTTTGGATTTTTGGGATGTTTTGATTTTACAAGCATATTTACAACATATGTACAATGTATTTACAATGTATTTCCAATGTTTGATAATAATGCTCTAAAGATCTAGGTTGAAATGAGGTACAAACTAGCACTTGCACCCATAAGAGGTTCAAGGAATACACAGATAGAAAAATCGACGAGTTTAGAAAATTTGCCGGCATTTTTTTATGGTATGAGACAATTTCAAGCACTATATGCTCACATATAAAAGCCTATCGACTAAATAGTGGCCCCAGTGTGGGAAGGGTTTTATTATAGGATGATGATGGGGTAGGTGATAATGTAGATAGCATAGCATAAGGTGAATAACATATCGACTTCATTAGTTTCAAACCATAGTAACAAGTGACATTATTATGGAAAGGGAATGTGGATCAGGTTGTGGATTATGATGTGGATTATGTGAGAAAAATGAATGCCAAATAGATGATACAAGCTAGCCTACTACACATAGTGCCTGTTTACCAAGTTTTCACTATGGTACTTATCCAGGGTGCCTTTTTACCAAGTTTTCACTATAGGATGAATGATTTTTCTTAAATTTTTTTATATATTATAAGGTTTAAGCATAAATCTTCTCAAGATGAACACTGTTGATAGGCTCATCCAAGGGAATGCCTTCTGGTATTGATAATTTGTATGCCCCTGAACCATAAACTATTGTCATGATGAATGGTCCAAGCCAGTTTGGTTCAAATTTGCCTTTTCTGTCATGATCTTATTGGTTCTTTTGATTTTCCTTCAGGACAAGATTGCCTACTTGGAACCTTCTTTCTATTATTTTCTTGTTGTAACTATGATGAAGGTGATTCTGATATACTTTGAGGTGATTTAGAGCTACTAGATACCTTTCATCAAGTAATTCAAGGTCACTCAATCTAGATTTCTAGTATTCTTCATCAGAGACAATATGTTGCAAGGAAATTCTCAATGATGGGATCTTAACATCAATGGGTAGAACGACTTCAATTCCATAAGCTAGGGAGTAGGGTGTAGCACCAGTTGGAGTTCTAACACTAGTTTTATAAGCCCATAGTGTTGGATTGAGCTGTAAGTGCCAGTCACGACCAAGTTCATTGACTATTTTCTTAAGGATCTTGATAATAGTCTTGTTTGAAGCCTTAGCTTGGCCATTACTCTGAGGATAATATGGTGTAGAAAAATGGTGTTGGATATGGAACTTTTGACACAAGTCACAGACTTCTTGGTTCTTGAATGTGAAAGGAAGCTAGGTGTGCAGAAATTGCTTCCTACACTAATCTAATGAGGAGAGAAGAGTGCAAATTCTTTTCAATCTTTACAATTATAGTGTTATTAACCCAATAATAGATATATTGCAAAAAACACATACACAAGAATGTAAGACAGAAGAAGAGAGAGAGACAAGATATACGTGGGGAAAACCTTTACAGGTGAAAAACCCCACACTCCAAAACATAGCTCAAATGTATTATCTAAACAATGACATTTACAATACCATTACAGAGCCAATGCTCTTGCAGGAGTCTTCAACACTCGTATGTGGAGACAATTTGGCAGTATAATAGTACCTGTCAATCACATAATACATCTCCTCTCCAAAGCACCTACTTATATAGAAAATACAAGGAAAAAATGGCTCTATCTTGGGATGGGTGTCCAACATGGTCTCATGGTCCAAAATCCATGCCTATGGACACTTATCCAACACTGTAGGATGTTCCTAACAATTGTCAAGTCATCCCATCCCAAAGAGGTTTCCTATTCGCAAGATGGGCTATGACAGATGCTCTTACAACTCTTACAACCATCATAGAATCTGTCATACTGACATATCTTACAACTGTAAGAGGATTTGTCATAAATAGGCTATAAGTAGCATATTCTCTTACAACATGTCATAACCCTCCTCAGGTGCCCAAAGATGCCTTTTTTCAAGATGCTTGTTGACACATCTTCACCTATCATAGAATCTTCCATTTACAACTCTTACGTGTCATAGATTTGTCATAGGAATCTGTCATAGCTGTTTCAGTCAAAATTCCCTTACACACTATACAAGATGCTGACACATGGAAAAATATTCATACCACTAAGTGGGATGCCTAACTCCTCATGTGAGGACAAATTTACATGTGGTCATCTTGCATGTAGGATGACACATCAACGTGCCAACTCCCACAAGATGACAACATAGAATTTGCATCCTAATTACACAATAGGCAATAAATAAATAAATACAATGAAATAATACAAGGAATTACCAAGGTTGAGACACCTTAATTCCCAACATTCTCCCACTTGTCAAACACCTTGTAAGAGCCAATGGAAATAACAAGATTTAACTACTATAGGCCGAGAGGCCCATAGACTCCGAACACCATCTGAACTTCTCTGTGCCCACTAGTTTCGTCAATACATCTGCAACATTCTTCAAAGTGTCTACCTTCTCCAAACTCACCTTCCCATCCTCTACCATGTCTCATATAAAGTAAAATTATACATCGATATGCTTTGTTCTGGCATGGAAAGTTGGATTCTTTGCTAGGTAAATCACACTCTGACTGTCACAACAAATTGTAATCTATCCTACATCAACACCAATATCTAAACACAATCTCTTAAGCCAAATGGATTCCTTACAAGCATGAGTTACTTCCATATACTCAGCTTCTGTCATGGACAAAGAAACCATAGGTTATCACCTACTCATCCAACTAATTACACCACCAAACATAGTGAACACATAAGCACTGGTAGATCTTTTGCTGTCAATGTCACCCGCCCAATCATAATCCACAAATTCATGAATACAAACTGAATGCGGAGGTTTTGTAACATTACCATGATAGCATATGGAATACACGAAAGTACCCCTCAAATATATGAACACTCTCTTAACTGCATCCCAATGTACCTATCCAAGATTAGCCATAAATTGACTAAGGACTCCCATTGCTTGGGAAATGTCTGGTCTTGTGTAGACCATAACATACATCAAACTACCAACAACACTAGCATAAGGTACTCTGCTCATGTCCTCCACCTCACTAGGAGATTTTGGACAATCATTAACAGACAACTTTGTCCCTAAAGAAATAGGAACACACAATGGTCAACAATCTACCATGCTAAATCTGTCTAACATGGTCTTCACATACTTACTCTGGCTTAACCAAATTTTTTCTGTTAGCTCTGTCTCTTCTAATTTCCATTCCTAGAATGTACCTGGCTGCCCCTAGATTTTTCATCTCAAACTGTGCTGACAACTAAGACTTAAAATCAGAAATCACAATCTTACCATTCCCAATTAATAACATATCATCAACATACAATGCAATAATGAGAATGCGATCATTGTCAAACTTGTAATACACACAATGATTTGATTTCGATCTCAGCTACCCAATTGACAACATGAAGGCATCAAACTTCAAGTACCACATCCTAGGAGACTGCTTCAAACCATACAAAGACTTTTTCAACTTGCAAACCAAATTTTCTTTATCTTTCTCTATGTAATGCTCTGGCTGTGACATGTAAATCTCTTCCTCTAAATCACCATTAAGGAAAACTATTTTTACATCCATCTACTCCACCTCTAAGTCATAAGATACTGCAAGAGATAACATGAATTGAATAGATGTCATCTTTACAATGGGAGATAAAATTTCACCATAATCAATTCCCTCCACTTGTGAGTATCCCTTCACAACCAGTCTGGCCTTGTACTTTTCAACACTACCATCTACTTTGAATTTCTTCTTGAACACCCATTTGCATCCAATAGGTTTCTGTCCTTTAGGAAAAGGCACCAAGTCTCATGTTTTATTCTTCTCCAAAGAAGTCATTTCATCCTCCATGGCCTCCTAAGAACCTACATCTTTCATGCCCATAGCCTCTTTCATAGTTCTAGGCTCATCAATATTAGCAAGTAAAGCAAAAGCACAACTAGAATCAAGCAATGAATAACCAAACTTATCAGGTTGCTTTCTTGTTCATGCAGACCTCCTCAAAGGCTAAGGTTGAGGTTCTGCTTCTTCTTCTGAGCTTTTAGAGCTGCTAGAGCTTTCCTCATCATCAGGTCTCACAAGGTCTGTCAGTTTAGTCTTCTTAGTGGTAGAAGGAAACTGAGCCACATCTTCTTTCTTTTCTGTCTGTTCTAGCTGTAGAACAATGCAAGAAGGTGTTAGCTCTATGAAGATAACACTTCTTCTACACAACACTTTTTCAGCCATAGGATCCCAAAGTTTGTATCCTTTCACACTAATACCATAGCCAATGAAAATACACTTAATAGCCTTGTTCTCCAATTTAGACCATTTCTCCCTATGCACATGTGCATATGCCTCACAACCAAAAACACGAAGATGTCTAATAGAAGGCTTCTTACCAGACCACACCTCCATAGGTGTTTTACCAACAAGAGCTGATGTAGGAGACCTATTTACCAGGTAGCAAGCAGTGGCTACAATTTCAGACCAAAACTTTTGTTCGAGGCTTGCTCCACTAAGCATACTCCTAGCCTTCTCCATCAGTGTCATGTTCATCCTCTTTGCAACTCCGTTTTGTTGTGGGGTGTATGTATTTGTCTTATGTCTTTCAATCCCTTGTTCTTTATAGAACTTATCAAAACTTGTCGAACAAAACTCACCACCGTTGTCAATTTTCAAACACTTAATCTTTTTACTAGTCTGATTCTCAACAAAAGCTTTAAACTATTTGAACTGACTAAAGACTTCAGTCTTTCTTCTGTTAAAATAAACCCATGTCCTACTATAATCATCTATGAAAGATAAAAATTATACAGATTTAGAAATCAAAGGAACATTAACAGGACCAAACACATCATAATGAATAAGGTCCAATACACTAGAAGACTTGTGAGAACTAGAGTAAAACTGAACACGGTTTTTCTTTCCATATACACAATGTTCTCAAAAGTCAAATTTGAGATTACAATCATTTAATCCTTCAACAAGGTTTTTTATTTTTTAGGGTTCTAAGACCCTTCTCAGCAATGAGGTCGTATCTCAAATGCCATAACATAGTCTTCTTAGAAAGAATTTTAACTTCTTCACTGCTTGTTCAAATGGTGGGGATGAAGTGATTGCAACTCTTTTCTTCAAGTTAGAAGAACTATTGCACTGTGAAGTGCATGCCTCTAACTAAAATAGAGTACCTCTCCGAGTACCCTTCACAAGCACCATAGATCCTCTAGTCATCTTTCATACATCCTTTGAAATGACAACCTGCACACCTACATCATTCAACATACTTACAGAAAATAGGTTACATTCTAGGCCTGGGATGTGCATAACCCTAGTGGTCTCCTTCACTCATCCATTAGGGAATCAGATTGAGATTCTTCCATGACCAACAATCTTTAGATGAGAATCGTCACCCAGGTACACTCTTCCACCATTGAACTCTTCATACTTCATGAACTATCTATGATGTGAGGTCATGTGGAATGATGCACTAGAATAAATCAACCACACATCATTAGATGCATGGGTGGCCAGGGTTGTGATGAAGGCATCACCATCATCTTGTGATGTTTCAGAATGAATCTAGGGCATTCTTCTTCTTCTTCTTCTTTTCCTCTTTGCATTCCTTTTAGAAATGCCCAGTTTTGCCATAGTTCCAAAAAAGAGCCTTAGACTTTCTAGGAGATTTGGATCTCCCACGGGATTTGGATCTTCCCTTCTCATCTTTCTTGTCCTTCTTTTTCCCTTTCTCCTTGGGTATTCCACAAACTGCAAGACCCTCTTTAGCTGCCTTAGAAGACTTTTTCCACATCTCTTCAGATAACAGTGAAGATACCACTTCATCCATTTTGAATGTGGATGTGGTGCTCCCAATAGCCATGACAAGATGATCCCATGAGTCTGGAAAAGAACAAAGCAAGTTCATACAATGATCCTCCTCCTCCATCTTCACACCAACGGATGTCAATTGTGCACCTAACATGTTGAAAGCATTTAGGTGATATACAATAGATCCTTCATCCTCAGAGAATACTTCTTTCTCAGAAAAAGTTTGTTCACCAGGGATTTGGCCTGATAAACATCACCCAACTTTTTCCAAAGGTCTTTCACGATGTTCTCCTCATGGACATTTAACAAGATAGAATCAACTAGACTGATTCTTATGAGACCCTTAGCCTTCTGATCTTTGAGATCCCAATCAACTTGTGCCATTGTAGTTTGTTTTACACTAGATAGAATTTCCCATAGGTCACAATCAACAAGCATGTCTTCCATCTTAAGTCTCCATAACTCAAAATTAGTGCCATTGAATTTCTCCACCTCTAATCTTCTGGATGTGCCTACCATCTCTTTTCCTACAACAAGATAATAGAATTATCTGCACAAAGCTCCCACTGAACCTAAGATTAACTCAAAAAACCCCTACCCAACAACTAGAACCAAAGGTGATCAATCTTTGATACCAACTGAAAGGAAGCTAGGTGTGCAGAAATCACTTCCTACACTAATCTAATGAGGAGAGAAGAGTGCAAATTATTTTCAATCTTTACAATTATAGTGTTATTAACCCAATAATAGAGATATTGCAAAAAACACATACACAAGAATGTAAGAAAGAAGAAGAGAGAGAGACAAGATATACGTGGGGAAAACCCTTACGAGTGAAAAACCCCACACTCCAAAACACAACTCAAATGTATTATCTAAACAATGAGGTTTACAATAAAGTTATAGAGCCAATGCACTTGCAGGAGTCTTTGACATGCGTATGTGGAGACAATTTGGCAGCATAACAGTACCTGTCAATCACATAATACATCTCCTCTCCAAAGCACCTATTTATATAGAAAATACAAGGAAAAAATGGCTCTATCTTGGGATGGGCATCCAACATGGCCTCATAGCCCAAAACCCATGCCTATGGACACTTGTCCAACACTGTAGGATGTTCTTGACACTTGTCAAGTCATCCCATCCCAAAGAGGTTGCCTATTCTCAAGATGGGAAATGACAGATGGTCTTACGACTCTTACAACTGTCACAAAATCCATCATACTGACATATCTTAAAGTTGTAAGAGAATCTGTCATAAACAAGCTATAAATAATATATTCCCTTACAACATGTCATAACCCTCCTTGGGGCACCCAAAGATGCTTCTCGACACATGTCTTCACCTATCATAGAATCTTCTAGTTATGACTCTTAGGCATCATAGATTTGTCATAGGAATTTGTCATAACCGGTTCGGTCAAAATTCCCTTACACACTATACAAGATGCTGACACACGACAAAATATTCCTACAACTAAGTGGGATGCAAATCTCCTCATGTGAGGACAAATTTACATGTGGTCATCTTCCATGCAGGATGACAACATAAGATTTGCATCCTAATTACACAATAGGCAATAAATAAACAAATACAATGAAATAATACAAGGAATTACCAAAGTTGAGACACCTTAATTCCAAATAGAATGGATGGCCATTATCAGTGATTATGGCTTGAGGAACACCATATTGGCAGATGATAGAATGAAGGATAAATTTGGATATCTACTTACCGGTGATATAGGTCATGGGTATTGCTTCCACCCACTTTGTGAAATACTCAGTGGCAGTAATGATGAACTTGTGACCATTGGAAGATGGTGGATGGATTTTCTCTATGAAGTTGAGTCCCCATTATGAGAATGGTCATGGAGTTACAAGAGGTTGTAGTTCATGCACTGGAGCATGTATAAGATCACCATGTTGTTGACACTGTAGACATCTTTTAGCAAATTTTTGTGCATCTTTCTTGATCTTGGCCAATAGTACCCTGCTCTCAAGAGTTTCTTAGTAAGATTAGGGCCAGCAGAATGTGATCCACATACATCTTCATGTACCTCACGTAAGGTAGTTTCAGCTTCCTTCGAGTCGAGAGATCTAAGTAGGATACCATCAAGACTCTTTCGATATAGGGTATTTCCAATGATAGTGTAATGAGAGGCTCAGCATATGAATGTTTTGCATTGGGAGTTTGAGAAATGGAGAAGAAAAGTTTGGTTGTGAAGGTATTCATATATGTCCTCATACCATGGTGAATTGGGACCAACAACTTCACATACAAGCTCAAATTGGGGTACTTCAAATGCTAGGATCAAAAGTTGTTCTACTAAAAACTCATACTTGTGTACATTACTAGGCATGTCAAGAAGAGAACCAATCGTTTCCATGGCATCTGTTGCTTTGTTATTGATCCTTGGAATTTGTTCAAATGTGATCTCAGTAAAATACTTCTTGAAATCATCAACCATTAGCTTGTAAGGAAGAATTTTTTCATCCTTTGTTTGATACTCATCCAAGACTTGTTTAATCACGAGATGTGAATCTCCAAAGACTTGTAGTTGTTTGATGTTCCATTGTACTACCATGTGCAGTCTTTTGATCAATGCTTCATACTCTACAATGTTGTTTGTACAAAGAAAAGCAATCCTGTATGCTTTAGGTATACAATCTCCCTGTGGTGTAATAAACAATATGTGTCCTCCAAATCCATGTTGTGTGAATGAACCATCAAAGTATAGCTGCCAAACTATTGAGGGTTGTAAGTTGAATAATTCTTCATCATGAAATTCTGTACAAATTGGATGAACATCTGTTATGGGCACTTTTGTTAGTTGATCCACTATGACTTGTCCTTTTATTACTTTTTGGTCAAAAAACTCTATATCGAACTCGTTGAGAATCGTTACCCATTTGGCTAGTCCTCCTGTGAGTATTACTTTTGACAACAAATATTTGAGTGGATCAAAGTTGGCTATGAGCTTAGTTCTCTGATTTAGCATATAATGTTGTAACTTTTGGGAAGTGAAAACTACTACCAAACATGCTTTTTCCATGGGTAAATAATTTATCTAATAACCTACCAAGGTTCTGTTGATGTAGTAGATGGCTTGTTCTTTTCCTTGATTATCATGTTGAGCTAGTAAAGCACCTAGAGGTATTGTTGTTGTGGAGATGCAAAGTAACAAAGGTTTATTAGGTATAGGAGGTACCAACACTAGTGGAGTTATAAGATACTTCTTGATCTGATCGAAAGCTTGTGGGAACTTATCATCCCATTTGAATGTTTCCCCTTTACGAAGTAGATATTGAAAAGGATAACACTTGTCTACTAATTTGTGATGAATCTTCTGATAGACTTCAACTTGCCTTGTAGACTATGGAGTTATTTTAGATTGGTTAGAGGAGGCATGTCCATTACAAATTTCACTTTCTTAGGATCCACCTTGATACTTCTTCCTGATACTATGTAGCCTAGTAGCTTTCCTGATGTTACATGAAACACGCATTTCTTTGGGTTTAGCTGAACTTGATATTTCTCCAGTCTGTCAAAGATCCACTCCAAGACTTTCAAGTGAACTGCTTGAGTTTTAGACTTTCCTAGGATATCATCCACATAGTATTCCATTATAGTGTGGAAAAGGTCATGGAAGATTACTGTCATTGCTCACTGATATGTTGCTCTGACATTTTTAAGACCAAATGGCATTACTCTCCAATAGTAGCTACCCCATGGATAGATGAATGATATATTGTGTTGATCTTTAGGAGTGATTGAGATCTGATTGTATCCTAAAAAATCGTCCATTAATGATAGTATTTCATGGCCAGCTATGAGATCCACAATGATGTCAATGTTTGGTAATGGGAAATCATCTTTTGGACATGCTTTATTTAAATCTCTAAAATTTGTACATAGATGGATGCTTCCATCTAGTTTTGACACTGGCACAGGGTTTGACACCCACTCGGGATAGTCAATGGGTATTATGAATTTGGCATCCAAGAGCTTCTGAATTTTTACCTTGACTAACAAAGCTACTTGAGGATGTATCTTTCAGAGCTTTTGCTTCACTGGTTTGGAATTTGGATATACTACTAAGTGATGTACCACAAGTGATGGATTTGATCCCGGCATATCTGCATAGTTCCATGTGAAGTTGATTATGTGTTTCATGAAGAATGCCATGAAATCTACTTTCTCTTATTCTAATAATGATGCAGCCAAGTGTATGATCTTAGGAAGTTGTTCTATGCCAAGGTTTACTTCTTGAGATTTCTCAATTAGAAAGGGAGAATATTCTTGATATTCCCTCAAAGGAAGGTCAAGTCCTCCATCCTCAAGCACCTTAAAGAGGTTGTCCCCATTGAATACATCATTTATTTTTACTTTTTCTTGGTCAAGAGGTGGTTTGTGGTTTTCACCTAGAGACCTTTTATTTTCTTTTTTGTTTATTTCACTTTTGTGACTAGAGACATTGACATTTCCCCTAAAGTATTCTAATTGAGATAAATCCATTTTGTATCCCACCTTATGATCTCTGAGTGGTAGACCTATTATTAGTCCCAAGAATTCTGCTAAAGCTTCATCATTCTTAAATGCATCCAATATAGGTGCTTCCCCCTGTTGGTCCCAATTGATGAGGTTGGGGTATACGAGAGGTAAGTCAAATGATGAGAGTTGGGAAGTGGATTTTGTGAATGAGATCATGAAAATGGATAGGTCATGAAAGAGTTCAATGAGGTGAAGGGAAGATTCATAGATGGTATCCACATCAGAAGTCTCTCCAACAAGGAAAGCGTCAACTACTGTGTCGAGAATACATTCGATGTCTTTAGAAGGCATGTCCTCTCATCCGTAGCCTAAACCTTTCCTATTAAACTTCTTGGTCACAGTGATTGGTTCTATAGGTCTTTGCTCATGTAGTTCTAGGCCACCTTGTCCTTTATATCCCATGTTTTTAATAATACAGAAACCATTATTGTCGCACTCCACTTCAAGTGTTTTATGATCATTTTCATCAAAAAAGATCCATGAATTAATAGCATCCATGTCTTCGTCATCTAGTAGCCCTACTTTTATGAACACTGTAGGAGGAGCTCTGATAATTGTTTGTGATGATGATGCTTGAGATGTTGATGGTTTTCTATATGTCTTTGGGGATGGAGGTAGTGTGCCAACACAACAAGACTCTTGTATTTTATACTTGCCAAGTCCTTTGTCCTTGTACTTGATTTCTATGATGGGTATGGTTTTACTTGACAAAGCTTTGTTAAGATCGGCAGGGTCAACATAGAAAGTGGATGGATATGCTTTGGTATTAATAGGTATATGGTTGGGGGTCTAATATTTAGTTTGATAGGCTTGGAAAAACTCAAAAGGCTTTGGATCTACAGGAATGGTAATCTTGGCTCTAATATGAGGAAACTTGAGGCATTGATGGTAAGTGGATGGCACAGCTTTCATGGCATGAATCCAAGGACAACCAAGAATGATGTTATATGGTAATTCAATGTCAAGGACTTGGCATCGAGTATTTGTAGTAACTGGACCCACTGTGACATGATTATTATGCTTTTTGATGTGTCAATCTTATCCTTAGAATATCCCAATAATTTTATTAATCTTAAGGAATAAATGTTTAGACTAGCTCCACCATCTATTAAGATTTGTTTAACATGGTGTTTGTTAACTAAGACTTTAATATGGAGGGATTTATTATGGGATGAACCAAGGGGTGATAGGTCTTTATCACAAAAGGTTAAGCGATACAGAGATGTGATGCTTCCTACCATGGCATAAAACTATGTAGTGTCTATGTTATTAGAGACCGATGATTCTTGCAATGCTTGGTCAAGGATGGCTTTATGCGTGGGGGATATACATAGCAATTCAATAATAGAAATATGCACAGGAGTTTTTCCTAAGTGATCAAGGATATTATCACCTGTGGTTAGTCTTGGGATGGATGGTGCAGCTTTGATTGACACATGACCATGACGGGTAGTAACAGCACAATCAGGTTCTTTTGTAGCTTGAATACAGATGGGTTGGATAGGTTCTTTCTCTTTTATGGTAATGGTCGATATACAGGCATGGTCAATGTGTCCAATGGTAGATGACTCATATGTATAGTGGACATTTTTCCCCAAAGAGGAGGCACTTTCTTTGTCATGAGCAAGAAGTGGATCTTTGAAAGTGTCAAGATCATAATTTGATGTTTGCTTAGGTTCCTCTAGATTGATTAAACCCTAATCAATAAGGTTTTGAATAAGATGCTTCAATTTTGTACATCTAGTGGTGTTATGTCCTTTTTGCTACAATTATGTACCTAAGTGGTGTTGTCATTGATGTCAACATATTCTGGTTGCATTGATGTCAACTGTATCCTATTTTGTTGCCTATTTAGAAGACTGGAATGTTGAGGACATTGAGAAAATTAATGAAGATCAATGTATGTGGACCACATGGTTGTGTAGAGGATTGTCTGAAGTAGTGCTAGTCAAGATTTGAGAGGTACACATGAAGATTTGAAGAAGGTATGGCCATCTAAGTACAACTGAGTTTTGCTGTGTTCAGAAGAGACAAAGTGATAGCAAATTGGTCTAGATTACTCTGCGTTGAAATATTATGATCTACAGATCTAGAGGCATGTTTGGGAAGTTAGTGTGTATCATCAACTCATGTGGTTCATGGTTTGGAGGTCCGCAAGCAATATTTCTAGTGTGACAGTCATGGCAGATAGTGTTCTTGAGGTTCTAGATGAAGATGCAAGTGATTCTGATGATTTGGAGGAGTGCGGATGTTTTTGTTGAATTCAATGTGCTTGTGGAAGTCTTTGGATTATGTGACTGCTATGTTGAAGATCCGCATTGAAGATTGAGCTCGTTGGTGAATATTTCCTTCTTGGTGTTGCTATTCTTCCTAGTCCTTGGCCGACTGGATGATTCAAGTGTGTTGCAGATGGTCAAAGAGCAATTCTTTGGAGTGTGGTGTGTTGTTGGAGGAGGATTCAATTCTCATCTATGTTTGGCCAATAGTATAGTGATCCATGTTAAGTCAAGCCAACCTTGATGTTTATTTGAAGGTTGATGAAGCATTTAAATACTTGTTGATAAGTTGTGGAAAAGAGGGTGTGTGCGTAAATGATAAAATCCTAAGAGAAGTACAGAAGCAGAGTAGAGAGGAAGAAGTGTAGAGGATCAAGAGCAATAAGGATGAAGATACAGTGGACAAGTGATTGAAGAACAAAGCAGAAATTGTGAGCTTTCAAAGAGACTGAACCAGGCATGAAATAGATGCTATTTCTCAGTTCATTATCTCTGTGATTAACTTAATTCTTGTAGGCAGTGAGCTTCCTGTAGGTAGTGAGCCTCTTTTTAGCAGTGAGCTTTGGGCAGTGCACCCGAAGGCATGTACCTTCTATTTTTCTAAAGTACTTTTCATAGGATACTATTCTTTCTACACATGTATTGATGATTCATTCTTTAAATGTTTATATCATTAATCAGTTTTGTGTGGTAAAGAAATAGTTGCAAGTGATAAAGTTTTGGGACAACTAATTCACCCCCCCTTTCAATTATCCAGACTAATTCTAACAATTGGTATCAGAGCTAGTTCCTCTAAAAGAAGCTTAACTTCTCGAGGAGGTCCAGGATGTCGACCTACAAGAAATATAGTCTGAGATTTGATGAAAGAAATTACTCTATTTGGAAGAGTCACATGGAGTGCCATTTGCAATGCATGGGTGATTCTTATTGGGTGATAACCAAGGATGAGTATAAACCTCCAGAGAAAGGTACTTCAACTCTAGATCAACTCAAAGATGCTAAAAATAACCTTCGAGCTAAAGAAGCCTTGTTGAGTGCCCTGACTGATTTAGAAATGATAAATGTCTTTGGACTAAAAACTACTCATGAAATATGGAAGAACTTGGAGAATCTTTATGAAGGTGATGAATATGTCAAATATGCCAAGCTACAAAGTCTGAGCAGAAAATTTGAAAATCTGAGGATGAGTGAAGATGAAAACATCACAATCTAAATGTAAAAGATAAATGAACTTGTGTGTGGTATGAGGTGTGCTGGTGGAATTTTGGAAGAATTAGAGATTGTGGCAAAGTGCTTAGATCTTTACATGATTCATACAAACATAAGGTTGCTGCTATAGAGGAGATCAAGACTGTCGCAAAAGTTACAAGAGATCAATTGGTCAGAAAAATTTCAGCCTTTGAATTAAGTGAGTTTGATGATTCTCTTCCTAAGTCTAAATCTACATTCAAATCTAGTGTTCATGGGAAGCAAAGATATTATCTGGGTGATAGCTCTTTAAGAAGAACAATCAGATTTGAGAAGACAAGGAAGGATCTTGAAAATGGTGAAACTGAGCCTGATGATCTTGAATCCCTTTTTGCCAAGATATTGCCAAGAGGATCTGGTAAGTATGAAGGAAAGTTACCATTTAAATGTTTTTCTTGTAATAAGATTGGTCATTTTGACTTAAGATGTCTGGAGAGGGTTTCAAAGCCAAACCCTAACAAATCTAGAGGACAAAAGAAATGCTACTATGTCCAAGAAGCTAGTGAAGGAGTCACAGATGATGAATCTGATCATGGAGGTTCCATTGATAATGATTGGGTGTTCATGTCTATCAAAGAGGAAGATCCGGTACCTACTGAACCTACTAGTTGTGTAAATGTAGAAAGTACTTTGGCTTCTCAGATTGTAGGAAAGGATGAATGGGTGATTGACAGTGGTTGCTCTCATCATATGACTGGTGATAAAAGTAAATTTGTAAGCTTTGAAAAATATGAAGGTGGACTTGTAAAGTTTGGAGACAACTCAGCTGGTAGAATTCGTGGCAAAGGATCCATCTCTTTTGATGGTAAGAATAACACTAATGATGTTTTGTATGTGGAAAGATTGAAGTGTAATCTTCTCAGTGTTGGACAGTTGGTTGACAAGGGTTATGATCTCTGATTCAAGGATGGTATATGTAGAATTCTAGAAAGATTAGGAACTAAAATTACATCTGGTACTCAGACTAGAGGTAACATCTTTGATTTAAGTAGCTTTGGTAAAATTTGCCTAATTGCTCAAGTTGATTAGAGTTGGCTCTAGAATAGGAGAATATCTCATGTGAATTTTGATAATATTGTCAAGAGACGTTCCACTCAAGCTATAAGAGACCTTCCAAGACTTGTGAAAGCTACTGATAGTATGTGCAAAGAATGTCAATTAGGTAAATAGAGTAGAACTTCATTCAAAAGTAAAGAATAGTCATCAAGCAGTTTGTTGGAACTTGTGCATACTAATCTTTGTGGTCCTGATAGAATTAGGAGTGTGCAAGGAGACACATATTTTATGTTGCTGATTGATGATTACTCCCAGATGATGTGAGTAACCTTCTTGGAAGAAAAATCAAAAGCTCTTGACAAATTTAAAGTATTCAAGGTTATGGTTGAAAATGATATTGGTGTGAAGATAAAGTGTCTGAGATCTGATAGAGGTGGAGAGTTTACCTCCAGTGAGTTTGATTTATTATATGAAAAGTAAGGGATAAAAAGACAATTATCTGGTCCTAGGACTTCTTAGTGGAATGGAGTTGTGGAGAGAAAGAACCAGACCATTCAAGAAGTAGACAGGACCATGATGGTGGAAGCAAATGTTCCTCAAGTCTATTGGAGAGAAGCTGTGAGTACTGTTGTCGACACTCTTAATTGGGTACAGATCAAAGGCAATCCTGTTAAGACTCCCTATGAATTGTGGTTTGGTCATCTTCCTACTATAAAATATTTCATAATTTTTGGTAGTAAATGATATATCAAAAGAGATGAGGATCTTGGCATGTTTGATGCAAGAAGTGATGAAGGGATATTTCTGGGGTACTCCACTCAAAGCAAGGCATACCAGTGCTTTAACAAGAGATGAAAAAGATTGTTGAAAGTGCTAATGTCAGAGTTGATGAAAGCAAGGAGAGACCTTCCAGGTCTTGCGGATATGATTCAGATGATCAAGATGAAAGTCAAACTCAAGGAAGGCAAGTTCAAACCTAGACTCAGATCCAAATTGATCCAAAAAGCTTAGTAACTCAGGAGGATAGTGTAGATATTGAGGAACAAGCTCAAGAAACAGAAGCTCAAGAAAATCCCAAAACTCCCAGGTATGTAAGACAAAATCATCCTAAAGATCAGATCATAGAAAATAGAAATCAAGGTGTTTGAACTAGGAGAAGAATTGTTGAAGACAAGGAGGAGATTTGTTTGATTTCAAAAATTGAACCAAAATCAGTAAGTGAGGCTTGCAATGATGAAAATTGGGTAAAATCAATGGAAAAAGAATTAATGCAAATTGAAAAGAATCACACTTGGGATCTTGTTCCTAGACTTAAAGATAAAAATGTGATTGGAACTAAATGGGTCTTCCGAAATAAACTAAATGAAGATGGTGAAGTTGTAAGAAACAAAGCAAGGTTGGTATGCAAAGGATATTCTGAAGTGGAAGGAATTGATTTTGAAGAAACTTTTGCTCCAGTGGCAAGAATAGAAGCAGTCAGATTATTTCTTGCATTTCCTAGTTATAAAGATTTCAAGCTCTATCAGATGAATGTCAAGTTAGCATTCCTAAATGGAGAATTGGAAGAAGAAGTCTACATTGAGCAACCGAAAGGATTTTAATTGTCTGATCAAAAAGATATGGTCTGCAGATTGAGGAAAGCACTGTATGGACTCAAACAAGCCCCAAGAGCCTGATATGCAAGGTTAGATAACTATCTGCTAAAATTAGGTTTTAGCAAATGTACTGCTTATAGTAATCTTTACTTCAAGATTGATCATGAATACATCCTGATTGTTGAGGTATTTGTTGATGATATCACTTTTAGTGGAAATGAGAGCATGTGCAAAACATTTGCTGATTAGATGCAAAATGAATTTGAGATGTCACTGTTTGGTGAAATAAACTTCTTCTTAGGTTAGCAAATCACTTAGTCAGATAAAGGTATATTCATATCTCAATCTAAGTATGTGAGAGAATTATTGAAAAAGTTTGGAATGGAAGACTCAAAGCCAGTGGGAACACCAATGGTAACTGGGTGCAAGTTGAGTAAAGATGATGACTCCCCTAAGGAAAATGAGAAAAGACATAGATCAATAATTGGAGGACTACTCTATCTGACTCAGACTAGACCTGATATCATGAATGCAGTTGGACTTGTTGCTAGATTTTAAGCTGATCCTAAATAATCCCATGTAGTAGCAGTCAAGAGATTTTTTAGATATCTCAAAGGGACACTTGACTATGGCTTGTGGTATCCAAAGGACAATGACTTCACTCTTCATGCATCTATTGATGTTGATTGGGCAAGTGATGTGGATGACAAGAAAAATACTAGTGGTGGTGCATTCTTTTTGGGAAGAAGTTTGGTTTCTTCGTTGAGAAAAAAGAAAGAGGCAATATCTCTGTCTACTGCAGAAGCAGAGTACAGAGCAGCAGCAAGTAATTACACTCAAGTTTTGTGGATGAAGCAAATGTTGAAGGATATCAAAGTTGTATTTGAGGAACCTGTTACAATCTTCTATGATAATTCAAGTGTAATAAACACCTCTAAGAATCTGGTGTTGCATTCAAAGACAAAGCACATTTCCATCAAGATTTCTTGAGAGAGAAGGTAAATGAGAATGAAGTCAGATTAGAGTTTGTCTCTTCAAAGGATCAGATTGTAGATATATTTACTAAGCCTCTACCCAAGGATACATTTGAGTATCTCAGAGAGAAGTTAGGGGTCATCACCCCTCTTGATCAGAACTAAGATGCACTATGATGCATCAGTCTAGTGGGACTCACAGTCACATCTTGTGATCCGAATTGATGTTAGGAAGATACTACTCAGGGAGTGTAGTCAGTTTCCAAATTATTGAAGATTAGTCTAAAACAAAGGGAGAGAAAACATTGCAAATATGTGCCCTTTGCCATTGATGTCAAAGGAGGAGAGGAGTCGTGAAAAACTAGTTGCTAATGAAAGGGGGAGCAGTGAAAGAAGTGGTTGCATAAGTGATAAGAGAAAGGGGGAGAAGTTCTTGTCTTGATGGTTAAATCATTTTTTCACATCATATGTTGCCATCAATGACAAAGGGGGAGATTGTTGCAAATATGTGCCTAAGTGGTGTTGTCATTGATCTCAACATATTCTTGTTGCATTGATGTCAATTGTATCCTATTTTGCTACCTGTTTAGAAGACTGGAATGTTGAGGATATTGAGAAAATTTATGAAGATCAATGTATGCAGACCACATGGCTATGTAGAGGATTGTCTGAAGTAGTTCCAGTTAAGATTTGAGAAGTCTACATGAAAATTTGATGAAGGTATGGCCATCTAAGTACAACCAGGTTTTGCTATGTTTAGAAGAGACATAGTGACAATAAATTGGTCTAGATTGCTCTGCATTGAAATATTATGATCTACAAATCTAGAGGTATGTTTGGGAAGTCAGTATGTATCATCAACTCAAGTGGTTCATGGTTTGGAGGTCTGCAAGCAATCTTTCTAGTGTGACAGTCATGGAAGACAGTGTTTTTGAGGTTTCGAATGAAGATGCAAGTGATTTTGATGATGGGTCATCCCAAAATAGTGTAACCACTATTGTGGACAAAGAAAAATTGAAGGTGCCAAAAAATATTTAGCAGAACTTTCGTTCAAAGGTCCACTCTATGAACAAAGGTATTGTCAGCCAAGTCAAAAAAACATATTGTCAGAACATTTGTTCGAAGGGGATTTGCGAATGAAGGTGATTAAGCAAAGGCATTATTTTATTGTTTTTTTATAAAAAAGGTTAAGACTCAAATGATAGTTTTTTTATCATTTGAGAGCTCACAACAGAACGAAGTCAATAGGGAATGGCATCCGAAGGTGATAGGGAATGGCATCCATGAAGGTGACAGGGAACAACATCCACAAAGGCAAAGACCCCACATGATAGCATCTCCATACATGTCGAGCACCAATCACAGTTGAATACGACCCACATCACCATACACGTCGAGAAAACTCCCATATTCAGGTGCATAAATTTGTTATGCCCTTTCTAATACTTTGTATATGGAATGCTTGCATGTTCACTCAAGAATACTCCAACTTCATACTGACAGGGGCTTCCATGGCTTCCATTACAGTCAATTATATAAAGAAAATTTACTGCTATGAAACCCTAGTTTGACAATAGGATTTGTGATTACAGTTAATGAAATATAGAAAAATTCAAGTAAACACAAGAATTTGATGGATTTAGTTAAAGAACTAGAACAGTTTGGCAAACCCTAGTTTTCCAAACTAGGGTTTGTCATTACAATGAATAAAATTGAGAAAAAATTCATAAAAAATAGAAATTTTTCTTGATACAATGAAAGAAGTATCAAACCCTAGAGTTTAAAAAGAAATTATGGTTTGTCAAATTAAGGTGAAAAGATGAATTTAGTTTCACCCTAATTTGACAAACCCTAGTTTGGTAAGCTAGGGTTTGTCATTACAATTAATAAAATAGAAAAAAAACTCATAAAAAATAGAAACTTTTCTTGAGACAATGAAAGAACTATCAAACCCTAGTTTGCCAAACTAGGGTTTGACAAACCCTAGAGTTTCAAAAGAAATTAGGGTTTGTCAAATTAGGGTGAAACTAGGACCATTTATCTTTTGATTCTTGTTACATCCTACTTCCCATTTGGCTTATACATATACTAAACCTACTAAATTCGTCACACACATGGATATTCTAAGCATAGAGGCATTGCATCGATACATAAAGTTCAAGAAATATAGACAAATGGAAGATAAACATTACACATACTCATGAGCACCAAAATCCCTCACTTGACAAGATGAATCATGGAAAAACAAGTCACATGAATGTCAAGATCCTAGTCTTGTTCACCATATGTAGACCTCAAGATGCTCATTATTTGGATAGTGACACAAATTTTGTAGTTTACATGTGTAAATTTATGTATATAAATTTATGTATTTTTGTGATGTTTCTTGTACTAGATATGCTATAAATCGTATTGAGTTACCATGGAAATATATGAATGTATAATTTCATAATTTTTCTATTGTAGACATAAATATGACAAAAATAGACAACTAAATAAACAAAAAAAGGGTCTAGGAAGGAGGGTTATGGCAATATATGTCTTTACAAATGATGTAGATAAGATACAAAAATTTCAAGTTAAAAATGCATTAGAACTTTTATAACCATGATCAAACAATAAATTTGATCCAAGAATAGTTACTAAACTTGAACTTCTAGATTGTTAATCCTTCTTTTGAGAAGATAACAATGAAACATAATAACTAGCTACTTTAGTTAAGATTATTCAATGCTAAGACTTTGAACATTGTTAATATTTTCCTATTAAGCTATCTAATTTTCATGGTGAATGAAGACATTAAAGCTACCTTAGAACATTCCCTAAACTCAATGATATTTTCTAAGGTCAATTTGCATTTGTTATTAACCAAGAATTATGAAGTGAAAAAGTGTCGTTTCATTCTAAAATTTCCTAATTCAAAACTAGTGTGCTAGAAGGTCGGGTAGGTAAGTAGTATATTTTTTATCCAAAAATTAGGATAAAGGTCTAGTTTTTGTGTAAGGAGATCTAGTTTTTATGAGAGGAGATCTTAGTAGTCACATAACAAGATCTTAGTTCTCAGATAGTGAGATTTTATGCTTGTTTATATATTTTATTGTATTTTTAAGTGTTTAAATCTCTACCATGTTTGGTCACACATGTCTTTGAGCATTGAAAACCATTGTAAATGGTGGAATGTTTTATTAAGAGTGATAAATAAGTCTTAGCATAGTTAGATCCATTATTGGTAAAATTGTGTGAGGTCCTCCTAGTTTATAGACTTATTTCATTAGAGGAATCCTCCATAGGTGAGACCCCTAGTAATTAGTGTAGGAGTCTAAGACAACACTAAGAGGGGGGGTGAATCAGTGTTGTGTAAATTTTCAAACCTTTTTGCAAACTTTAACTTTCAAAACACACAGAGAGAAGGATATCATTGATTTGTCAAACATATAAGCACATGACTGAGAATGAAGAAAGAGAATAAAAACTCTTGAGCAAAGTATTAACATACACACATATAGATAAAAGCAATATGAGACATAACACAAATTTGCACGAGTGGAAAACCCTCCTGGGGTAGAAAAACCACTCCAAAATTGCCTCACTGGCTTAACCTTGAAAATATCTTTACAAGCCTCACTGGCTGATGTAAGTGTCTCACTGACAAATGGTCTTACCGACCTACAAGCCTCACTGGCATACTATTGTGCCTCACTAGAATTTCTCAATCAATCAGAACTCAAAATCTCATGTGCAAGAAGTGATTGCTTCTCAATCTGATTTGCACCATTCAAATCAACTCATCTGCAACATATATTCCATCATTTCAATCCTCTGATATTTTATCCTTGAATTATCTAATTCACCTGATCAGGGAAACATCTCTCTTTCATTACAAATTGGTTTTTCATATTTTATACATTCATCTGTATTAACAAATTATTTCATCATTGATCTGCACACTCATTCCTCGCCAATGTTCATGTGAAGCCAATAAATATAAGATCCCTCTCTACATTCTGTAAAATCAATTTCATGTCCTTTCATATTCTCAAAATTACAAAACCCTTCAATCTGATTATCTTCTCTGCCTACAAATTCCTTCAAACAAATTTTCATTATCCTCTTTTCAAAACCTTTCATCTTCTCTTCAATTTTCATCAAATTAAATGTCTTCAAAAATTTATTTTTCAATCTGCCCTTGTATTCTTTCATCTGCCCTACAACAGAAAATCTAAAAACAAATCTTTCAAAAAGGATATTCAATTTCAAAAACAAATATCCTTGATATTCTTCTATCTCCAAATTTATCTTCAACTTCTTCTCATTCAATCTACAAAAACACTTCATCCAATGCCCTTCAAAAGTCTTCAATCTTTACTAACATAACAAGCATGATGAACCTGATTGAACCCTGAACTTTGTATTCATCCTGACAAGAAGCAACTTTTTCATATTCTGCCAAAACACTACAACTCCTGAAGTGAAGTAAATGAACATTATACCATGAACATCAATCATTAAGAAGAACATCATGAGCATCAGATAAGTGAAACAATATAACCCAACTCTTTACTTTCCCAACACCATCATAACACCAACACCATGATATCCTAAAAGCATGATGAACAAGAATGAAGCATAAACAATATGACATCAAACTTGAGAACACAAAACCTTTGGCATCAATGGCAATCAATCACCATCAATCTCCCCCTTTGTCATTGATGGCAAAACTCCATAAAGCAATTTCTCTTTCTCCCCCTTTTTGACATCTTATGACAAAGACACAAATCTATTTGCTCCCCCTATGTTGAAGTACATAAACAAATCACTACTCATAAATATCACTGGTAATCACTGACAAGAATAACCAACATAACTCAACTCAATTCAGCACTGATCCACTTCCTAACTTAGCCCTGAAGCAACATATCAACCTAAAGTAAACCATCTAATTACTGACATCAAACTATCCATGCTAAGAAAAATCATGGCACCATCAAACACCTTTTGACATCACAATCAACTTTTCTTGTAAAGAGAAGAAGCTCTCAGCAAAATTATTACACATTGAAATGGATATTATGACATTCTTGTAATGAACCATTCTTATTGTGAAGAGCATCATAATGCAACGACTTCAAGCCAAACAAATCTCTGAAATTCTCTTCAACATAATATCACTTTTTGACACAATACCAATATGAGAATGAAGAAGACATATCTTTGCAACCAAATACCAACTTCTTGAACACTTTGCAAAGAAATCATAAACACACCAATACTCTTTGATGAACAACTTTTGCAGGCAAAAATCATGAGGATTCCTTAACACACAGTTCCAAACTCAAGATGACATGATGATCACTTTTGATAAGACCTTTTCAAATCTCCCATGATAGTGACAACTCAATCCTCTTATTAACTCCCCCTTTAACTTCCCCTGAAGAAATACAAGATATCACCAATAATGTCATAGCTTGAAGAGCTCTATTTGAAACATATTAGTGAGAAATATCATCAATGAAACAAGTGAAACACTACCTCCAAAACACCTGAAAGCTTCAATACTTATGCAATAAAACATAACTCAACAAGGTAACAGATATGATCATCAAACTGACTCCTTGAAATGAATTACATGAATTTGAATTTCATGCAAAGACTGCACTCCATGAAGACATGAATAACACACAAGAGATGTCCTTGCCAAAGACTTCCAACATGAACCATTATCCTGCAACCAATCTATTTTGACACCTTTTCTCACATGACAAAGACTGAAGACCATTTGAACTATCCTCTTGTTCTGCACAAGACATTTTTCACAACATAAGAACTGATCCCTTTTTAACCATGAAATTTAAATCAGCCCATCAAGACTGCACATCAAGTTCTTCCTGCAACAACACTTTGTAAAACCAAATGCAAAGACAAGAATTTAACTTCTTCCATTTTTCAACCTCCGTAGGCAACATAAGAAAAACATCTATCCAAGATCCTTTGTGAGCACCAACATGATATGAATAGAACAAGATATTCAACATCATCAATCTCTTTAAGTAATAAATCTTTTAACTACTTATCAACACCTTGCATTCACTGAACATGTCATTGATCATGAACACCTGATACCACTAGAATCACACAATTTGTACATACTACCCTGAAACATATTACTGATGAAAAATATCAAAGAAACATGTGAGATTATCACATCAAGAACACTTCCATATGAGCATCCAGTCCATCAATTTTGCATACCAACTGCATTAACACGCTCTTCCTGCATCACTGATATACACTAAAAATGAACCTAGTTAGCAACATCTTCAACAACTATCTCACAAGATTGGCAAATATGATAAACAAGACAAGATTACCATTCAAATGATCTCCTTCCTAAAACTTCTTGGGGTCAATTGATAGGACATGAACAAATCCCCCTTACTTCATGCTATCTGTTATGCAACTGATGATTTAACTTGTGCAGGGTGCACAAGTTTGGGATTTACCTTCTTTTCACTTTGTTTTTGCTTTAGTCTCCAAACCATTACAGGTTCTTTCTTCTTCTAGACTTTTTCAGCTTCTTTTCTTTTCCACTTTTTCAAATCAGGTGAAACTTTCCTACAACTGTGTGCTTTATGACCAAGAGTATTGCAATTATAACAGACTATATTACAATCATAATCAAATAACTGATAGTGCCTTTGATCATTCATATTAAGCTTCCATGCAGGATTATACCTTCTATGCACTTTACAATTTCTTTGTATGTGTCCAACATTATTGCACTTGTAACATACAAGGTTAGTATTCCTTCTACAATCAACTACTTTATGCCCAAAATGATTACAAGTATAACAATAACCATTAAATGAATAGTTATACCTATACATGTAAGCTTGTCTTATAGGTGCAATACTTCTTCTTTGATTGTTCACTTTTCTTTCAGGAGCATCTGGCTGATCAATTTTTCTTCTAGGAGTATCTTTAGCTTTAGAAGACTCTCCTTCTTCATAACCAAGTCCAAAAGTATCCCCATGTTGTTTTTGATTTCCCAACATCTCATTTAACCTACTTATTCTCTCTTCAAATTTTAGATTATTTTCTAATTGCTTCTTAACATCCTCAATTTCTTTACTTAAAGAAATTATTTCTTTTTCTAGCTTTTGACATTCAACCTTTTTAGCTTCCAACTCAGATTTTGTTTCATCGGTTATCTTCTTAGATTTCTCAACCTCTGTCTTCAAACTGACAATCAATTTGTCTGATTCACCTACTTGATTCTTCAAGTCTACAATCAGGTTTCTTGCCTCTTCAAGATCTAAAACAACTTTGTCCTTGAATTCTTTCTCTTGTATAAGATGATCTTTTAATCTCCTGTTTTCTTTACTAAGTTGCTTAATTGTATCCAGGGCACATAGAAGCTCTCCTTCAAAATCAACCTCACAAATATCTTCATTAAATTCCTGTTCATCTTCATCATTAGTCTCAATAGCAAAGATATCTTTTCTTTCATTAAATTTATCAAAATTCTCAACTACTTGACCATTCTTTGTATCAATTATCAAGGGTGACAAATGCAACAAATCATTGCTGGGCACAACTGAGGCTTGTTTTACCATCTTTTGATCAGCATCTTTATTTGACATCTTAATTCTATTCTTCTTACCCATTTTACTCCACTACCAGAATCTACCCGAGCCTATTAGACTTCAAACAGGGAACTTGGCTCTGATACCAATTGTAGGAGTCCAAGACAACACTGAGAGGGGGGGTGAATTAGTGTTGTGTAAATTTTCAAACCTTTTTGCAAACTTTAACTTTCAAGACACACAGAGAGAAGGATATCATTGATTTGTCAAACATATAAGCACATGACTGAGAATGAAGAAAGAGAATAAAAACTCTTGAGCAAAGTATTAACATACACACATATAGATAAAAGCAATATGAGACATAACACAAATTTGCACGAGTGGAAAACCCTCCTGGGGTAGAAAAACCACTCCAAAATTGCCTCATTGGCTTAACCTTGAAAATATCTTTACAAGCCTCACTGGCTGATGTAAGTGTCTCACTGACAAATGGTCTTACCGACCTACAAGCCTCACTGGCATACTATTGTGCCTCACTGGCATTTCTCAATCAATCAGAACTCAAAATCTCATGTGCAAGAAGTGATTGCTTCTCAATCTGATTTGTACCATTCAAATCAACTCATCTGCAACATATATTCCATCATTTCAATCCTCTGATATTTTATCCTTGAATTATCTAATTCACCTAATCAGGGAAACATCTCTCTTTCATTACAAATTGGTTTTTCATATTTTATACATTCATCTGTATTAACAAATTATTTCATCATTGATCTGCACACTCATTCCTTGCCAATATTCATGTGAAGCCAATAAATATAAGATCCCTCTCTGCATTCTGCAAAATCAATTTCATGTCCTTTCATATTCTCAAAATTACAAAACCCTTCAATCTAATTATCTTCTCTGCCTGCAAATTCCTTCAAACAAATTTTCATTATCCTCTTTTCAAAACCTTTCATCTTCTCTTCAATTTTCATCAAATTAAATGTCTTCAACAATTTATTTTTCAATCTGCCCTTGTATTTTTTCATCTGCCCTGCAACAGAAAATCTAAAAACAAATCTTTCAAAAAGGATATTCAATTTCAAAAACAAATATCCTTGATATTCTTCTATGTCCAAATTTATCTTCAACTTCTTCTCATTCAATCTGCAAAAACACTTCATCGCATGCCCTTCAAAAGTCTTCAATCTTTACTAACATAACAAGCATGATGAACCTGATTGAACCCTGAACTTTGTATTCATCCTGACAAGAAGCAACTTTTTCATATTCTGCCAAAACACTACAACTCCTGAAGTGAAGTAAATGAACATTATACCATGAACATCAATCATTAAGAAGAACATCATGAGCATCAGATAAGTGAAACAATATAACCCAACTCTTTACTTTCCCAACACCATCATAACACCAACACCATGATATCCTGAAAGCATGATGAACAAGAATGAAGCATAAACAATATGACATCAAACCTGAGAACACAACACCTTTTGGCATCAATGACAATCAGTCACCATCAATTAGGGCTTTGAAGCCAACACCACAAGTAGCAAGGAATTGCCTATTAGTTGTCAATGGGGAATGTTGGAATATTTAATACATAGTTGACATAAATATGAACATTCTCAATTTATTCTTTGACCACTTATATCAAGCTGGGTATGAGAGGAAGCACAAATTATAATACATGCCAAGGTGCTTGAGTTTGTGGGAGGACTAACTAGGAAAAGGAATTTTTTTGTATTCTTATTTTTAGAGCTACATTTTCTAAGATTATATTAATTTGACAACACAAATCTGATGCAATGTGAGTGCATTCTATCACCTCATGCTTTGGTATTCTACTAAATAGAAAATGGGGAAATACCACACATGTGGTTCTGAACCAAGTTCAAAATCATAACTACAATTTTAAACTACAACAAGAAACAAAATATATTCAAAGGGTTAGGTTTGGACCACTAGAGAACAAGGACATATATTCAAATAAAGTATAAATTGGATGTCAATTCTCTACACAAAATATGCCATTTAGACATTAGTTATGACATCAAGAATAATAGATCAAAATAAGTCTAAAAAGATTGGGGAAAAGTATTAGGGATGGACTTTTCACCATTATAGGAGTTTAAAAAATCAAAAATAAAATATCGACACTAAAATCATTTGAGACTCATACTAAATTTCCTAAATGTTCTCATTAAATTGTTGGAATTATTACATCTTTAGTATATAGTTAATAAATAAATATATTACAGTTAAAGTCACCTTAGTGACTTGTTCTATTATTTAAATAATTAAATGTTAGTTTATTATTGTTAGTTTTGGGAGTTACTTTCCCATAAGTAGTTTTGGTAGTTAGTGAGGGAAAGAAGAGGCTTTTAAGACAATTTATTATAATGTAAAAATTAACCAGTTGAGTGCATGATAGTGGCGACCATGATAGAGTAATTAGCATTGATAGAATTTTTGTAACATAATGGTAGTAGCTTTGCTACATTTATTTTATTTTGTATTACTGATAAAGGGAGGGACAACCATTAAAAAGAATTACACTACAAGTAGAACAGGGCCACACCTACCTTAGATAGGCCATGCTCCCTCACAAGAAGTTGAACCTCCTTAAGATCTATTGTTGCAAATGTCTGAAAGTAGCCATGTCTACAAAATTTAGAAGTATAATGTTGTGTAGAGGAGAGGATAGGACAAAATGGTGAGCAATTAAAGGATCTATGCCAAGGTAGTTGTGATGGATGCACATCACCACATGTTTGGATGTCTCAAGCATCTCCATTCTAGCCAAGGAGCTCCTTAGTGGCCAACGAGTGGTGGTTGTGCAATGTGAAGAGATTTGTTTGTTAGGTGGACTTGTTCGCCAGAAAATGACTTGTACCTCCATTTTTTAAGAACAAGAATGAATATGAAGCCATCTCATGGCCCCATTCAGTTTAGGGTACCTTCTAGAATTCTTTGGAGGACAATTAGAGTCCTAGAAGCTGAATTGAACTATGTGACTTGTTTTCTCTACAACTGATTGAAAAAATTAAGAGGTGGTATACAACTATCCTCATCATTTTAGTTGCAAGACAATCAAAATATTTTTCTAAAATTGTGAGCACATAGGAATGATAATTTTATTAGTTCATTATAAACATATTTCTTTAAGTAAATTGCCTTAAATGATGAAATCATGTCTTACAAATGTATATATTGCAACAAAGTTGTGGACAAAGTAAATAGTTAATGATAATTTTGCAATAAAGTTGTGGACATGTTTGGATGCCTCGAGCGTCTCCATTCTAGCCAAGGAGCTCCTTAATGGCCAACGAGTGGTGGTTGTGCAATGTGAAGAGATCTATTTGTTAGGTGGACTTGTTCACCAGAGAATAACTTGTACCTCCATTTTTTAAGAATGAGAATGAATACAAAGCCATCTCATGGCCCCATTCATTTTAGGGCACCTTCTAGAATTCTTTGGAGGAAAATTAGAGTCCTAGAAGCTGAATTGAAGTATGTGACTTGTTTTCTCTGCAACTGATTAAAAAAATTGAGAGGTGGTATACAACTATCCTCATCATTTTAGTTGCAAGACAATCAAAATATTTTTCTAAAATTGTGAGCACATAGGAATGATAATTTTATTAGTTCATTATAAACATATTTCTTTAAGTAAATTGCCTTAAATGATGAAATCATGTCTTACAAATGTATATATTGCAATAAAGTTGTGGACAAAGTAAATAGTTAATGATAATTTCATAATAAAGTTGTGGACATGTTTGGATCCCTTGAGCCTCTCCATTTTAGCCAAGGAGATCCTCAATGGCCAACGAGTGGTGGTTGTGCAATGTGAAGAGATCTATTTGTTAGGTGGACTTGTTTGCCAGAAAATAAGGTACCTCCATTTTTTAAGAACGAGAATGAATATGAAGCCATCTCATGACCCCATTCATTTTAGGGCACCTTCTAGAATTCTTTAGAGGACAATTAGAGTCCTAAAAGCTAAATTGACCTACGTGACTTGTTTGCTCTGCAACTATTTGAAAAAATTGAGATAAATTTTGTAAATCATTTGTTTACTTAGCTCATCCTAATGGGACTTGGTAAATTTATGATTCCAATGTAATTGATTATCATGTGAATTATCTATCTTAACTATCTATCAAAAAAAATTCCAGTAGTAGTATTTGAATGAAGGTTAGATGCTAGATTTTAATTTCATAAGATGAAATTCATATTTAACCAACTTCCTTCAATGATTTTGGAATACTTAAAACTTTATGCTATTTTCTGCAAAATTGGAAGTGGTGGGGATGTGCCAACTAGATATAGTAGACCCGGGAGTCATGTTTTCTATACTTAACACATATGATTTCTATAGATGTAGCAAGAAAATATAGACAAATTCATAGCATCCTTAATCACTCAAGGTCAAGAAAAATACTTTAATAAAAACATGTCTAATTTAGTGAATGTCTAAACAATTAAAGTAATGCAATATTCATATATTTCCATGGTAACTAGATATGTATAGTCATTGGTTGTATCCATGATCTTAGTGTGTAATGTTCATTATTTTATATCTTTAACTATTGAGTAACTTAGATGTGTAATGTACATGGAGTAGGAATGACTTAAATGGTTTATTGTGCACATGGTATTCATTTTTATGACATTGATACATGTTCAACATTACACATGTATGTATAGATTTAGAAAAATTAAAATCTCTCTCTCTCTCTCTACAAGTTGAAAAGGAAAAGAATCATCCATGCATTTTAGAAATGAAATCTTCCCTCTTGTTCAACTATTTATTTAATGTGTTGGAATTGCATTAGGATCCAGTCATGTTTAACTAATTCTCTACAAGATAATTGATATGCCTCACCAACATTAGTAATAACTAGTGTCTAAGGTTAGAAGTTGTGGAACAATGTATCAAATGTACACACCTATACATCAAAGAAGAAATGTATGTTGATACAGGCAAGTGCAACACAACATCCCTATCTACTCTGATGTAGGACGTGTATGTTGATACATTTGTTCTACAAGACCCAAAGTAGACACTATCATGTTATGTTGTTGGTGTGACATATCAATCATACTTGTAGAGAATTGGTTCAACATGGCTGGATCCTAATGAACATGTATGTGTGTATTAGAATAAGTAATTTATTTTTACATGCACAAAATTTAGGTTGATATATATCATGTCACATGCGCCACCACCTCCTAGACCTTCTATATTTACACGCACAGATATTGAGATTTAGAAATTAACAGCTCTTCTTTCTGACCCCAACACAACAGGGGTTTATAGGGACACATGTCAATCAATTTTAACTAGCTTGCAATGCATTAGAAAGAGTCTAGGAGATACCCATGCTTATTCGGGTGATACTCTTGTTGCTATTCTTTCCCAGATGTGGCAAGAGGTTACTGGTGATGTTTCTCTTGCTTCTATTCAGCTTAGTGTCTCAAAAGAGACTATCAAATCCTAATGTTTCCCATCTTATGTTGGTAAGCCTAATGTGAGGGGCTACCAACTAAATAGATGTGTAGACCCTCTTATGGCCCCATTCATATATCCATGTTTTCTTGCTACTCATGGTCGTTATCCCAATAACAACTAGATTCCTTTATATTTTGCACAACAGTTATATGCAGAGGTTCATATGGGCCTCAAGGTAAACTACTTGGATTTTCCAAAATATTTTGGTCAGGGGAGGGGTAGGGTTGCTGATAGAGATGCCTATCATCGACCAGACTGATAGGCTCCAGTTTATAGGGCCTTGGTTGGGGAGAGGATGCCTGCTATCTCCCCGGCCCTGGCCTCTGTTGCTGATCAGGTTGTCATTGCTTCCCAAAGGGAAGAAATCAACAGTGTAGGTGATATTACAGCTACCACATCTATTAAATCTTCTAATCATGTGGGAAGATATTTGATGAATCATCCTAGATGATCCAGACCATCAAATCATGCTACTGATCCTTATGCTATTGCAGGTGTCCCATTTGCTGTAGACATAGATGGTCTGACAGGAAAGCATATGCTCCAAACTACAATGAGTTATCTTTCTAAGGACCTATTGGAGTCATATACTTTTATTGCATTAGAGATTGGTATCCCTTTACATGATGTTAGAAGACATGTGGGTAGCACTTTCCATTCACAGAGTGTGTCATGATCCTATCAGGCTATGAGACCTTCTCATCAGGTGCCTGTGAGTACTCCATATCTTGATCCACCCTTAGATCATTCGGCTACTACAGAGGGAGATACACCTATTAGGCCTTGTGTTGAGTATCAGACATCCTAGCCCTCCCTAGATTCACTTGAGGTGCAGTTGCAAATGAGATTGGTGTCAGGTTTTATGGATATGCTTCTTCATTCAGCCTCTTTGTTACCAAGTCACCTGGTTAGTCCACTTCAGACTTCATTACTTGAGCTAGCCAAGGAGGCACTAGATACAATCATTGCAACGGATCATCCTACAACACCTGATACACAGGTAAGTACATGTGTATGTGCATGTGCATGCATGATTTAAACTTGAACTTAAATTAAAGTAAGTTAAATTACTTTTCTCTAGATAGAGTCCTAATGTTGTGTGTGTGTATATATATATATATATATTGTAGGGGTTAGCTCATGTTACACCTACTCTGAGGACAGACCATGTACACATGCATGATTCAACTGATGGCAGTAATGTTAGTGGATAGGTGAGTTTTAAATTTTTAAATCATTATTGTACTTACATACATGTAAATGCATATAATTTGTATGTCTAAACATGTAAATGCATATAATTTGTACACTTTTATACATACATGTGTTGTACTATCTCCAGGGCTCAGTGCATCCATCAGATTAGGATATTCAGTCAAACTCAGGTTGCTCAACTCATAGCTGACATGATGACTAGGCTATTGGTAGCACTTCATAGACATGTGTTTCTCTAGATATTTCTCTAGTTCTTATATTTGTTTGAGTAGACATTTCTATAGATGTACATGCTTATGTATGGACATTTCTATCTAGATACATTTGCATGTATGTGTGTTTGTGGACATTTATTACCTGACATTTATATCTACATGTGTGTTTGTGGGTCACATTTATGAGGACATTTCTATCTACATTTACGTGTTTATGGACATTTATGAGGACATTTCTATTTATGATTATTATGATTGTTTTTGTCATGAGAATTTATTTAGGTATTTGTGTAATTCAGTAAGTGTAGAATATAGGTTTTAAAATGTAAATTTACAATTACATTTGAATTATGATTCATTTATGGGTATAAATAAAAGTGAAAAACAAAAAAGTCTTGATATACATGAAACAAAACAATAGTATGAATAGTTAAGACTTAGAAATGATTCATTTAGAAATGATTTCTTTGTATTAAAGACAAAACCATTCTCCAAACAGAGTTCATTAGAAAAAATCTACCATGACATAAACAAATCTAAACACAATTATGTGGTGCTAATACTGTTCTTAAACCAAACTTGATGAACACTTATCATACAATGAAAACATAAAATACAATTCCAAACATGAAATTTATTATAGTTTTACTTGATTATAAATATAATTGTTCACATTGCTTTTATTTGATGTGGGTATATGCAAGCCACAACAAAATAATGATGATTTCTCCTTCACATTCTACAAACTAGCAATTGGGTTATTTGAAAGGGTGTAATGGTTATGTTGACATGCACATTTGAATGCAAAATAGTTAGGTGTTTATGGAATTCAGTAGAATATAGATTTTAAAATTTGTAAATTTACAAACTCAATTACAATTGCAAATTGTGATTCATTTATGGGTATAAAGAAAAGTGAAAAACAAAAAATTCTTAATACATGTGAAACAAAAAAACATTATATATATAAATGGACCTCCAAATAAAATAAAAGTTCACAAAAAAGTCTTGATATGTGAAACAAAACAATATTAAATCTACAAACACTATAGATTCTAAATGTACAATCTACATTTATTTTATGAATGTTGTTATTTACAACACATCTTACCTAATTTTCAAAATGAATATGAGGAATAAAAAGAAGGGAAGGTAGTGAGCCTATGATAAGAAACAAATGTGAAATGATAGAAGAGGAACAATAAGTGGCACTCTAAATTGAAGAACTTCCAAAATTTATTTTGAAATAAAATGGGAATCAATGTAATTTGTATTCACAGGTGCAATTAAAATTTGTTTGGAATGGTCGCATTGTTAAATTATTTTTGGGCCTATGTGTAGTCAAATACTATTAGTTATGTTTTTCAATTACATGGCAATAAACAATGATTATTATACCATTAAATCTATTAATGATATCAACTAAAATTTTTAGTAGACATTATTGCCTTTAGAAGATCGTCTGATATTTAGCATATCAAGCATGAATAATTATAACTAGCATACAATTGAGATAACCTTACATATAGTTGGCTAGTAGAAGACTAAACTTCTAAAGTTATGGTAGTTTGCACTTGAAGCTAAAACAAGATTTTCAAGTATCTAATTCTTGCAATTCTCTAACTATCCACTTCATCATGAGGCATGTTCCTTGTGTCTAGGGGTCTAAGATTCCAAGCCTACCACAATCTTTAGGTTAGAGATAATGTGCCCATATAGATCTTGACATCCCTCTATTATTACCCCAATGGCCCATAGAAAGCATCTTATAATCTTTGTTAACTATTTATAGCATGATTTGGAGAGCAAATAACATGAAGAAATGCATGTACATGTGGTTGACTATGAGTAATTAGTTATCTCTTCAACTAAATTTATAAATAAAAAACATGCATTCATTAATGAAATGGGAATTCAAAGACACTACATCATTAAGCAATGAAACACCATAAGATGTTGCAAATGGACATGATACAAGAGATAACCTAGGGAAGCTACTACATGAGAATATATATAAATGGAGCCTAGGCTGTTGTCAAATTTTTATCATGACAATTTTAAGCTTTTGAGTCTACCATGTTGAAGTCCATAAATCAACTCATCTTCTCAAAGGTTGTGCAAGTATTTCAATTCATTTGTAAAAGTTTGTTGTCATCTAGCTTTGATCAAGTCAAAAATATTAATGTCAAATAGTCTCAATCATAGGTGATTCAGGAAAAGAACTTGGAAATTTTAATTTATCAAAAATGTTCATGTCAAGATGTGAAGTCAATTGTCACTATGTGTCATATACTTGAATGGCACCCATAAAAATCATGAAATTGATGTCAGCCATCTATTGCTCAAGGTTGTGTGCCAAATATTTCATTTTTGTTGATATTGTGGGAATTTTAGTGTTTGTATTGGTGGCCTAAAATGATTTGTCAACTTCAAAGTGCAATAATTAAGATCTCACTTTTTATATTTGTCAAGTGAAATTTTATTGGTTGAACAGTTTATAGATGTAACATGGCTATATATATCTATAAAATTTATAGATGACATCTCTAGTGCATAGACATGTACATGTAAATTGTAGCATAGTTCAAAGAGCATATATAGCATTAAATAAAAGCATTCAAAAATTATCATATCGATGCATGCTTGAATAAGAATCTAGGGCATTCTCTACATGACTTTTAATAGAGAGATCATTTGTACATTAAGAACCGCCATGGTTGAAATTTAAAATTTGTTCAACAAAAGAACTATTAATTTAACTTGCATAGATTGTAAAATAATTAATACATGAACATACATCTAAATATTGAATTTAGGTCTTCAAAACATAAAAAATTGTAAGTTCTTCATCCATATTTTTCATACCACATCAAGTGGTTCAGCTCACTCTTCAATCACATCCAATATTCTTTGATGATCTTCACTATGTAGTCTCCACTTACGATGTCCACGTGTGTTTGAAACTATATGAAGAGTTAGGCTGGTAGCAATTACTAGGTGGTTATATTTATATACCTTGTTATTAGGTTGATAATCAATAAAGTGAATCCCATGTTGAACAATCTTGTCTTGTTGATAATATATCTATATATATACCTTTTTTAATCAATCCTAAAATATGGTTATAATCAGTTGAAATCAAAGGAATGTCTTTGAATCTTTCATCCTCATCTTCATTATATATGTTGGTAACAACTAGTTGCACATTTTCCCATTCAGTGACATATCCATGTTGTTGGTTATTACAATTCTCAAAATCTCCCAACATGCACTCATAAAAAAAACAAGAGTAATCCCTAGTGTACAATGTCCATGTAGGGCTATTTGTACTCATGATACAATGCAAAGATTTTGTTTTGTCTATCCTCTTGCATCCATACATTTATCTTCTATCCACACCTACAAATTTCTTATATATCAAGTACATTATGAATAAAATATATCTAAATAATTAAATTCAAACCAAAATAAACAAACTTGTGTGTACACATATATCATATACATGAATATATATATATATATCTAAAGTACATCCATACATTAAATAAATTCAAACAATACATACCTGATATCTCCCAAAACACTCTATGTGAAATGTATCTGTTTGTTCTTGAAGATGTGCCGGCCTCATTTGGTGCAAAGTGTAACTTACACCATTCAACAACATCATGTGCATCATTTATATGGTCTCCATCATAATTCATTTGATGTTTCCTTAGAGCATGTTTGATGCAATCTCTTGCACCATCATGTTCACCCTTTCCATGCCCACTCTCAAAGAATCCCCAAACATGTGGTATATTGTCATTTCGATGATATCTACATAGTGCATAAAATGGTCTTGCTGATTTGAATTGTGATGCACATCCATCTGACCATACAAAATGCCTTTCAAAATTTACACCTCTGCTTTTCAAATATCCAAAAAACTTCTTAAAGCAATGTTGTACAAAAAGTGTGTCATGCTCTTTGTCATCACTAATATAAAAGTGATATTCTTTCTTGATGACTCATGCTTGAAATGTACTATCAAAACCATCCAAATCCAATTGTGCATGTCGATAACACATATGCACCATAATAGTGATCTACTCTGAAAAGTAATATTCTGATTGAATCTCTTTTTGATGTACAAAAGAGTAATTTTCTGCAAAGTTCACCACTGATAAAATTGTTCCAGGTGGAAAAGTATCTCTTAATATTTGAAACTGTTGTTCTTGCCACTTAGCAAAAAAAACATGATGTATGTATGGTTGACTAAATTTATGGAAATTTTCCATAAATATTCCAATAGTTATCTCTTCTTCTACATAAGCTAACATTGTGGATTCTTTCCCATGTTTTGTTTGAAACTTTACATACTTGTACCTCTTGCAATTTACCAACTTTATTGGGTCGATATCTTCATTTCTCAAAGGCATTTTAGCCAAATTTCCACATGTTTCACAAAGACCTTTTATGCAGTTTATTTGACTATTTCCATTATCATCATCTAATTTATCACATAAGATGGATGCTATGAACTGACTTGCCCATTTAGGAGGTGCATTTACAAGACCATCACTATCTTCACAAATCTTTCAAAACACCTAATAGTAGAGATCAAATTCAATATGATAATGACAACAACAAGTTTCAAAAACCTTGTTTGTCTTAACATAATATGGCCTTAACCTTTCAAACATTGTTTGCCCAATCTTTATATTTGGATTTGAATTACAAAAGTTCACATACATCTCATGTTGTGTTATCTCTAGCCAATGTTTTGTATGTAGTTCATAACTATTGGGCCCAATTCTATGTTTGATAACATCTCTACTATTTGATGAAGCACGAGTATTATTATTCCAAAAGGTTGAGATCAAATTTCTAACATCTTTAATCCTGTCAGATCAAGGAGGTCTACACATAATTGCCCAATTGCCTTTTGAGTACTATGATCCAATAATTTTCTCCTTTTCACATATTTTCTTACTGTCTTTCTACTAAAACCAAGCTTAGATGAAATTGAAGACAACTGTCTTTTTCTAGAATTTCTTTCACTTACAATACTTGTGAACATTGCTCTTCTTGTAATGGACTTATCCATAGATTGAGATTTTTTCTCGATGGAAGCCAAGCCTTCTTTAACATTTTCAACAATATCTTTTTCTAGCTGTGAACGTTTTCCCTTTTTCAATGATAAATCGACACCCAACAATTATAATGGCTCATGTAGCTCCTTACTAAGAAGTATAATTGATAACAATTAGGTTCGGCCAAGTATATCAAGATTATCGAAATGAGCAATTATTTCCTTTGTAGTTTTAATCATTGACCTCCTATCAGTATGTCTAGGTTGTCCAGCATAATGTTTCAATTTCTCAATATCCATTTTAAGTAAATGATCTAAATTTCTATAAGAAATTTTTCTTTTCACCTCTTCAACTAGATTAATATGCTCATCCATACCAGTCAAAGGAAGTGATCCTAACCCCTCTCCAACATCCATTGTTTGCACTTGGGCCTCCTCTTGGCTAATATCAACTATGTGTTCTTCAACAACAATTGCTCTGCTTTCTGTATCACAAATGAAGGAAACACATATTAAAATAAAAATTAAAATTAAAATAATATTATTTATTTTATAAAATTAAACTTTCTAAATAATAAACATTTTTTTTATTTTATTGATTTATACTCTGAAGTTCTACAATGTAGAAATTATTATGTTTTCTGAAAAATAATTTCATTCTTTGGGAAAAAGAAAATCTAAAAAGCATTCTAAAAAAATTTCAACAAATCTTTTCTTAAAAATTTTCTTTTATTCCTTAATTTAGCATAAGAAATCATAAAAACACAAATAAAAAAGAAAAAAAACATTCATGATAAAAATTTATTGGATAAAAAAAGATAACAATTATTATAAAATATATTTTAGAGAAAGAAAACAAAAAAACAGTGATAAGAGTTTGTTTTAAAATTAGGAAGTGTGGCTTTTTAAATATAAAGTTTTTAGATTTAAAAGAATTTTTAAATAAAAATAAATAATCAAGAAAAGAAATAATCTAAAATGAAAAGTGAACATGATTTTTTAAAAATTATAATTAGAAAAAACAATCAAGTTGAGTTGGAGATAGGGAGAGGGATATGGAGAGTTAGAGAGGGACAGAGATAGCTACGAAGGCCCTAGTGAGGGAGAGTTAGAGGTAAAGAGAGTGGGAAACTTGAGAGAGAGAGAGAGAGGTATGTATTTATCTCTAGGTAGAGAGGTGGAGGTTATAGTCAAGAATGAGGAATGACTTAAACTAAATGACATCAAAACTACATGAAATCATTGCGTACATATTTAAGCATAAATCACGTGACCTAGATTAAATGACATCCTGCTACATGATTCATCTATATATATATATATATATATATATATATATATATATATATATATATATATATATATATATATATATATATATATATATATATATATATATATATATATAAAATGACCTAGATTAAAAATAGAAAAGAAAATATATGCATACCTTATTTTTGTTTATGTCTTTTTCCAATCTTTCTTCATTCAATCTTGCTATAGTTTCTACAGAATACTTTTGTGTAGTCTTATTTTGTCTTGTCCTTTTGTTTCCCATCTCCTTCTTTGTAAAATATGACTTCAAAATTTTTCTCTCAAAGATTTCTTGGACTCCTTTGCACAAGAAAAATGCGAATTTATCTTGTTTGTAATTGATTTATAATGAAAAAAAAAGGCAATCCTATTTATATGCTATATGAATAATTAAAAAATTAAAAACAAAGCATGTCGGCATGCCTTCGAATGAAGGCCGACAGTTAGAGAAAAAAAATATTTTCAAATACAAGGTGTCTTCGAATGAAGGTGGCCATTATGGGTTGCAAGATGTCATGTCCACACCTTCATTCGAAGGAGGTACTTCTTCGAGCGAACAACGTCACTTTCCATCGTTCGCAGGGGTCTTTGAGCGAAGACCCTCACTTCAAACCTTTCTTGCTTCCCTTCCCCTTTCTTCTGCAAAATTTTGGCTTTTGAAGCTGAGTTGAAGATCCTAATGGATTCACCTTTACCAAACCAAATTAGAGGATCGAAGTGCTCGAAACAAGATTTCCAACAAGTATAGTTTTGATATATTTTAATTTTATTATGATTTTTTTTAGATTTACTAAACATAGGTTTTTCACCGAACATCAAGTTCTCTGTTCTACACACATGGAAAAAGAGTAAATTAGTGAAATTTGTTTTTGAAAAATATGTATACACTAGGTATTGATGTCCTTGTTTCAGCCAAAAAAAATTGAATTTCGATACATATGGAAAAAGTTGTGTTCTATGGAATACGTGTATGTCTAAATTATAATTGGTTTGACTTCAAAACTAAATTAAAAAATATATATTCAACAAAACATTATGAAACCAAATGCATTCACCAGATATTGGTGTTACCAATCTAAATTTGAAAGAATCAGAATTTTATCCTTTGTAGAAAATAAGTTATGCATTATGGAATACACATCACTTTAAAAAAAATGTTTACTATTAAAAACTAGTTATCAAAGGAGATGTAAAAAAATTTATAATTTAACTCCAATTTTTTTTTTAAAATATTTTTAGAATCTATAGACAAAATCTCACAAATCACTAGTTCACATCATCTTCAAATTCCTAATGGTTTAGCGGCTATAGGTGTAAGAAAGTGAAGATTTAGTTCAAAATGTTGATTTCAATGTCAAGTTTGACAAAAAAGTGTAACCCACTATTGTGGGATGACCCTGATTTGGAGGAGTACAGATGTTTTTGTTGAATTCAATGTGCTTGTGGAAGTCTCTGGATTGTGTGACTACTATGTTGAAGGTTTGTGTTGAAGATTGAGCTCGTTGCTGAAGATTTCCTTCTTGGTGTTGCTGTTCTTCCCAATTCTTGGCCGACCGGATGATTCAACTGTGTTCCAGATGGTTAGGAGCATGGCATGTTGTTGGAGGAAGATTCAAGTCTCAGCTATGTTTGGCTGATAGCATAGTGATCCATGTTAAGTCAATCCGACCTTGATGTTCATTCCAAGGTTGATGAAGCATATAAATGCTTGTTGATAAGTTGTGGAAAAGAGGGTGTGTACAAAAATGATAAAATCCTAAGAGAATTATAGAAGCAGAGCAGAGAGGAAGAAGTGTAGAGAATCAAGAGTAGTAAGGATGAAGGTATAGTAGACAAGTGATTGAAGAACAAAGCAAAAATTGTGAGCTTTCAAAGAGACTCAACTAGGCATGAAATAGATGTTATTTCTCAGTTCATTATCTCTGCAATAAACTTAATTCTTGTAGGCAGTGAGCCTCTTTTGAGAAGTGAGCTCTGGAGAGTACGCCCAAAGGCATGTGCCTTCTATTTTTCTAAAGTACTTTTAACAGGGTACTATTCTTTGTGGGTTAACCCCCACCGTGGTTTTCCATTAACCGGGTTTCCATGTTAAAATCTTGGTGTTATGTGTTCATTTGTTTCTGCTCATGTATTGATGATTCATGCTTTAAATGTTTATATGATTAATTAGTTTTGTGTGGTAAAGAAATAGTTGCAAGTGATAAAGTTTTGGGACAACTGATTCACCCCCCCTCTCAGTTGACTAATTCCAACACTTTTACCCTATGGTATTCACAATATTTGTTATCCTTGTACCAGTTGGGTTTGTATTGGGGTTCTTCATATGGTTTGACCTCAAGTAAAACAATAGCTCTGGATTGAATACATTTCTTCAAAACAGGTTCAACCAAAGGAGTGAACTTGCATCTTTGTGGTGAATTTGCTTGCATTTGATCTCTTGGAAGGAATCGTGTGTTTCTGTTAGGAGTGCTCTTGGTTGCAACTTGAATACTCATGAGAGCTTTCAGTGTTTAAACATGCTTTGTGTCTACAATGCCATCATTGACAACATTTTTATTCTTGTTCCAAAAATTAGATTTGTCATTAGAGGATTGTGGATTGTCTTTGTTGTCTTTAAAGATTTTGATCGTACCTTTGGCAATTAAATCTATCTCAATAGTTGTTCCTTTGGTGATGACTTCTTCAAAAGAAGTGGCACTTTGCAATTGTAGTTGGAATGATAGTTCCGGATTAAGGTTTTGCACAAAGATGTCCACTTGTTGCTTTTCAGGAATTTGCCAAGGAAGTTTGCTAGCCATGTTGCGCCATCATTGTAAAAAGGATGTGAATGTCTCACCATTGAGTTATTTGTTTGTAACAAGGTCATTCATAAAGACCTCATTTTCAATGTTAAAGGCAAAGCGTGACAAGAACTTTCCAGCCAACTCCCCAAAAGTTTTGATCCCCAGTGGAAGGTGAGTAAACCATTCAATAGCTTGTCTTGCTAGACTGTGAGGAAATAGACGCAAAAGATACGTATCATCATAATCAACATCTAGAAAAGAAACATACAAAGCTCTTAGATGGTCATGAGGATCTCTTTTTCCTTTGTATTTGTCAAATTGAGGTATTTCAAAATGTGAAGGAAAATGTGTCATGTGGAGTGATCTATCAAATGGGTATGGACACACTTCCTCAAATGAAATTCTTTTCTTGCTCTAACCTAATCACATGTCATTCATTTCTTGTCAAAGTGTTTGCATATCATCTTGGGTAAACACTCGTGATTGCTATGGTATGTGGCTTTGATGACTTGGAGGTGGTATAAGGTATTGCGGATTTGGGTTGATTGATTTTGGTTGAGTTCTATATAAACACCCTCTCATTCTATACTACATCTATCTAGCATTCATATAGCATCTACATTATCATCTTGAGCATATTGAGCACTTTATCATCCATTTTGAGCATATTAATGTTATCATCCATCAATCATGGTAGCTTTTATCTCATAATTGTTCATTGTTGAAGAAGCAATCCACATCATAACAAGGAATCATACGATCTAAGTGATATTATTCTTGAATTGCATGCTTTTGATTTCATTTGGATTAGATTCTTTGATGATGGTAGGGTTAGGTTTTCATGGCTATGCTTGATCTTATTAACCTAATTTTTACCTATCACATGATCAATTAAGACTAAATCAATCCCTTGTTGCCTATAGTATCTTCTTTTGTCAGGGGAGAGCATCCTAGGGAAAGTACCAGTTCTCATGAATTGAACCATGTCATTTACCCAAGAGTCTAGATCAGGCTCTTGCAGCTTTAGTACAATTTCATCTTCTACTCCTTTCATTGTTGATGCTTATGTGTCTTGAATAATGTATTGATAGAGTCCCCTTCCTCTCACCAATTTAGTAGGCCTTACTTCTACATCATACTCAAAAATCTTAGTTATCCAATTAGCTCTTTTTTCTGTTATCTTGCCCTCCATGATGTACTCTCTAACACTTGAATGAGCTACTAATATCAAGATTTTATTCCCTGTTACTAAGTGTCTGAATTTTGTAAGCCCTTTAACTATGGCATAAGCTTGCTTCTCAACAAAATTGTACCTAGATTCATACTCTCTCAATGTCCCAGAGAAGAATGCAATTGGGTGTTCTCCCTCTTCCTTATCATCTTTCTAGGTTAGGATAGCTACAATATTGTACTCTCCTCCATATATGTACATTATAAAGTCCTTAGAGAAGTCTAGATTTTGCAGTACTAGGGCAATTGAGAAGGCCTTCTTGATTTCTTCAAAAGTTTGTCTTCATTCAGCTATCCATTTGAAAGTTAGGTCTTTTTTTAGCATTAGAGTGATAGGTCAAATCAATCCTACAAAATCAGATATAAATCTGTTAACAAAATTAATATTTCCCAAAAAAGATTGTACTACATTTTTGTTGACAGGTAAAGATAAGTCCATTATGGCCTTAACTCTCTCTAGGTCAATAGAAATTCCATCCTTTGAAACAATATGTCCTAGTAGCTTCCCTTGAGGTACACCAAAAACACATTTCTAGGATTTAAAGAAATCCCAAGCTCTTGACATTTTTGAAAAATAGCTTCTAAATGCTCAAAGTGGTCTTTGACATTCTTTGTAAACATAGTGAGATCATCTAGATAAATTAGAATGATCTTATTTATCAACCCCTTAAATGCTATATCCATATCACGCTAAAAGGTTGCGCTAGCATTTGAAAGGCCAAAAGGCATTTTTGAATATGCAAAAGTTGCCCACTTGGTCGTGAACGTCATCTTGTATTGGTCTTCACTTGCGAGCCAAATTTGATTGTAACCTAAAAAACCATCAAGTAGAGAAAACTTTTTTGATCCAGCTACAGTCTGTAAGATTTGTTCCATTGATGGAAGGGGGTAATGATTCTTTAATGAAGCTCTATTAAGATCTCTGAAATCCACATAGAGTATGATGTCTCCATTCTTCTTTCTTACTAGCACTAGATTAGACACCCAAGTTGAGTGCTTGATTGGGAAAATAATCTTAGACTCTAGGAGTTTATGTAACTCATCCACCATTAGGGTTTCAATTTTAGGATTTATTGGTCTCTGTTTCTAACAGACAGGCTTTGACCCTTCAGTGAGTTCTATGGTATGCTGGATAATGTCTCTATTATAACCATGGAGATCATCATAGGTCCAGGCCATTACCATATCATATTTGTTGCATAAAGAGATTAGCTTATCCTTTTCCTCTTGAGTAGTGACATTACCTACTTTCATCTTTCTTCCCTTGCTGATCTCAATTTCAGAATAGTCCTTTTCACTTGCCATGAATTTCCTCCTGTCCAAGCTTGCATCATCAGGGTCAAATAGATTTTCCAAAGTTATCAACCCTTTTGGAAGCTTATTGGATTTCAATTGGCTCATCTGATCACCATACACTTCCTCAATCTTACGCTGCAACTGGTTTGCAAATTCTCTAGACTGTTGTTAAAATGAGAGAGCCTGCATGTCACTATTAAAGACCTACCAATTTTGGTCATTATCAAAGATTGATGGATAGATAACAATCTTCACTGCTTCATTATTGACCATTAGATCACTCACTAGGTCAAACTAAGAGCCAATTTGTTCTATCCTATCTGCTTCGAAGTTCTAAGATCTAGGTACAAACTCTATATTGGAAGCATCAAAGCCATCAATCAGGTCCCAAATTCTATGGCAATATGACCTCATTCTTACATTTTTGCCACAACTTTCTCTCTAATCTATTTTACTACCAACTCTGAATCACCTTTGACTCTTAGGTTCTTTACCCTATCTTTTTAGCTAAGATTAGACCATGTACCAAATATCGGTACTCAACATCATTATTAGTACAAGGAAACTAAAAGTGTAATGCCCTGAGAATCTTTTCTCCCCTTAGCGAGGTAAGGCAGATACTTTCTCCTGCACCATTCTTACTTCTAGCTCCATCAAAATTTAGGGTCCATATTTCAGAGTCTTCATCAGAATCTACCTTCTTAACACTTTCATGACTCATTATTTTAGGTATCTCCTAGTCTTCCTCAAAGATGACATATGTTCCAAAACCTATAGAGTCATAGTTGCCATAAGGGTCACTCCGCATCATAGATATCAGTTGCACATTCTCTTCCTTTTCATCAAGCACAATCCATTTTCCTGTGTCTTCCATAAAAGCTCTGTCTTCCCTAATTATCATGGCATGAGATGCTTCAAATTTTGGTGGTGATTCATCAGTGATAGATAAAGGTTCAAATAGAACCTTCATTTTGGTACCATACTTAGCCCTCAAGATCAAGTGTGACCAATCTAATGACATGTATCCTCCTATTTTAGTAGTAAAATCTCTTGATAGGCATAACCTAAAAATAGGGGGAATGTCAATGATTACTACATCTTGTAAGACAGTTATATTTGGATAGGTATACAACTGTAATGGGAGTTGCTTAATGATTCCTACAGTCTGAACTGACTTCCCATCTAATTGCATGACTCCTTTGGTAAGTGGCTCATACTTTATTTTCAGGGCATCTGTTATTTTCTTAGGCATGACTGTAGTGCTGGCCCTTGAGTCTATCATGGAATTATGTAATAGTTTCTTTCCCACTATTAGGGTCAAATAAAAAGGATTTGGCTTAGATTTACTTACTTCTCCCTTAGTGTTTACTAGAGCAGCTATCCCTTGAGGTGGAGTATCTTTGATTTGAACTTTTCCCTTGTATGTGACTCCTTTTGTATTAGCAGATTTTGGGTCAGCTTGGAACTGCGGTTCTTCTTGCAATAATAACTTTTGTTTGGGAATAGCCAACATGTCCCATATTGACACATTAGTAGGAACTTTCTTCAACTGTTCAACCACATTTATAGGCCCTAATATTGGTGTCTTAGGATAGTAGGGATATCTTGCCCTTTCTACCGTTGTATTGGAGACTCCTTGATTTTGAGCTACCATAGATACTTCTTGTCTTGAAGTGGGAGTATACTGAGCTTGGAATGAATCCCCCCTAGTCATTTCATTGGGGTTCACCTCAGGTTGATCAACCATCCTTCTCTTTGACCTAGTGAAGTAATTAGACTATACCATGGGCTTCTTGGAGGTTGACGCCTCATTGACAAACACGGAATCTTCTTCTTCAATCCATGAAAATAGGGCATGTTCTAGGGAAAATTCTCCTTCATGTTCCATTGACATCCCTTGAATTTGGGCTACCATTGCTACATTCTGAACACCTAGTGATTGATATGGAAAAGACTTTGAAGACAAGGCAGCTTGACCCTCCATTCTTCTTTGATCTGCTATCTTCTTCTATTAATTTCCTCTGGGACAATCTTTGGGCATATGTGCATTATTGCAAGGAAAACACCAAGCATTTGTTTCTTCTACCATATTATTTTTCCCAGGAACTGTTTCCCTACCTAAATTAGCTGGGATAGTTTGTAATGGTGTAGGCATTGGAACCAGCTGATTGGATGTCTGAGGATAACTTGGTCTCTGTGGGCCTTGTTACTAATTAGACTAATATGGAAGCATGTTCCCTTGAAATCCCTAGTAAGGAGGCTTTGGGTAAGAAGTTTGTTGTCTCTTAAGGTTAATGATCTCATTAGAAAAGGTTCTAAGAATACTCTTAACATCATCCATTTTAGATGGGGGAGTAGAAGGTGCTAAGGTAGTGGGTATTTGAGGTGTTGGAAAAGTGTACATAGACACAGGAGCTGTTGAAGTATTAGGGACTTCTTGTGAGAGAGGGATAGAAACTTCTAGCAACATAGGCATGGGAGGTCTTGGGGGCAACTTCCCAGCATCTATTAGACTATTCTCAGCTCTAACAGCCAATTCATATGCATCAGATAGGGTCTGTCCTCCTAAGGACTAAATCATGACTGAAATATCAAAGTTAAAGGCCTTAAGATAGAAAATAATTGCCATACATTCTGATGGCCTAGCTATTGCAAGAATTCTATCCCAAGTCTTCTAAAACTGGGTGTTGAAGTCTACTATGGCTTCCTGAGGTGCTCTCTTTATGGTGATCAACTATTCTAGCAAAGATGATCTGTCACTCTTTTCACTAAATCTTGCAAAGAATGCATCTCCTAGTTGATCCCATGTCCTAATGGAGTTCACAGTCAGGGACCTATACCAATCTAGAGCCATCCCCTTGAAAGAAGCTACCAATAGCCTCATAGCCACATTTTGTTCTGTGATGAAATGTATGGTGCACACATCAGATACATCTTGAAGATGTTTGACTGGGGTCTTAGAATCTTCTCTTATAAACTTGGGTAATGCTTTCAAGGCGTTAGTAGGAATTGGATCCCATGTGTCTGGTGGTGTTGGGAGAACAAGTGGACTCCCATTGTTCCAATTTGCAAAGTTCCAAGGGGAATAGGGGCTGCCATGATTCCTAGTACTCTTGCTGGTTGATTTACTTTTCTTCTTGGGCTCTAGTTGTTGGTCCATAACTCTAACTCCTTCCTAGTCATTGGCTCTTATGATCTTAATCAAGATCTTGTGAATGGTCCCACTGGGCATGCCAAAAAATTGTTGATGCTAAAAAATTTTAATTAAATCACCAACAATGGGAGATTCTGAGAATATGGGATTTGTTCTCAAAATAACCTCTAGATTTTAAAGAAGCTAGTTCTTCTCTAGGGTTTGGATAGGAAAAGGGGAGAAAAAACAAGATTACAGATACAATATAAAATAACTTCCTAAGGTGATCCGTCTATAATATGTTTTGATTCCAAAGTGAGCACAATGACTAAATCCTTTAAAATCTTTGCCAAGTTAAAGAATAATATGCATGATTAATAGAAATAGAATATGTAATAGATTTATATTCAAAGGATGAACTTAAAGAACTTGCAAGATAGATCTAGAAAACATCATAAAATGCACATAATAGAGTCTTATTTTCATTAATAGTTCAAACAAAGTACATAAGGCAAAGAGTATGCACATATCCACAATGTTTCCCTTTCTTGAAAGATAACTGTAAAGGCTAATGACATATATCTGGTCTAACAACACAAATTCTTTTAGCATACATTTCTTTCTGTATATATCTATTACAAAACTCCCCTATTTATAGCACAAAAATGAGGCTCCAGACTCTAGCGACAGCCAAGACTCTCCAACTGCCCACAAAATAGGACAGGCATCAACTAAACATACCATTGGTAGCCCACACACTGAAGATTTCCTTGGATTCTTGGTTTTTACTTTGACTCTTTTTGTTATAACATACACTCTAAATCTTCTAATATGCTAGATTCTCCCACTCATTCCTTGCATTCCTATTGATTGACAGGCATGTTAAATACATCTCAAACCCTCAGTGCTTCTATCAATGCCATTGAGACAAGTGGCACCTTTCGTGGTCTTTAAAAAGACTCAAATATGTGGCACTATGGCGCTTCATAGGAAAGACCTTTCCCAAATGATTCCTAAATTGTGCACTGTGCTGACACATGGTGTTGTCTACCACTTCCATACTTTACAAAAAGGTTTAGCTTCTCTATGACATGTGGCAGGTTCCACCTTTTTCAAACTGAGATATGTGGCACCTTCGCGCTCCTTCACAAAGCTTCGCCAAAGCCTTTCCTTCAAACATCCTCCATGCCAACACTTAGTGTCATCTGCAACTTTCATTAACCTTGAAGCTTGGGTCCCGCCATAAACATGTGTCACCTTATATTTCAAAAGACTTGACAAAAAGGGGCCCAAACACAAAGACACATGGAAAGCTCCACTTGATTCATAAAAAGGACATGCAGCAAGCTGGCAGGCTTTTAAGATGCCTTCACAAAAAGCTTTCCTTGAATCTCTGCCATGCTGACACGTGGCCCAGTCTATCAAGACTCAAAACTTTAAAAGGAAAAATAGAAGGTATGCGGGCACAAACATGTGTAAGCTTCTCTGGGGTTCTTTGAGCACTGTAGCCAAACTAAATGATGACACTTGGCATGCTCCATAGATATAGACCTAGCCACATGGTGACTCCATTCTTCTTCTGAGTTTCTTTGCTACTTTGCATCTTCAAAACCCCACTACTATGACGTGTGGCATCCACGTAGGCCTAAACTTAAACATTGATACTTAGCTGTTTCACAATCGCTTATAAATGGAAACACTAGAAATAAATACCAAGCAAAATGTAGAGTTTCAACCTCTACAGGTAACAGATTGGTTTCATGGTTAAGTAAGAAGCAAGAATCACTTTCTTTGTCTACTGCAGAAGTAGAATATATTGGTGTAGCATTTTATTGCACTCAAGTGCTTTGGAGGAAGCAAACATTGAAGGATATAAGAGTGGTTTATGAAGAACCAATTTCAATCTTTTTTGACAATACAAGTGCTATAACATTTCAAAAAATCTAGTGATGCACTCAAGAACAAAGCATATATCTATAAGGTATCACTTTTTGATAGAAAAGGTAATAGAGAAAGAAGTAAAGATGGAATATGTGTCTACAAAGGATCATATTGTAGATATTTTCACAAAGCCTCTACCCAAGGACACTTTTGAGTATCTCAGAGAAAAGTTAGGGGTTATTACCCCTCCTTCTCTAAACTAAGATGCATGAGAAGTGAATCAATCCAATGGTGCCCAAAGTCTTATTCTTTGATCTGGATTGATGTTTTGAAGGCTACCTCTTAGGGGGAGTAGGTAGATGTTATTTATATGAGTTCCTGATAAAGAAAAGTAAGTATTGCAGAGATGCTGACAGAGTAATTCCAGTTTGATTAGAGTAGTAGTTTGCAAATATGCGTAGAGAAAGAAGAAGTGATGTTGTTTGCCATTGATGTCAAAGGGGGAGAGAAATTCATGTGAAAAAATTAGGAGGAGTTCAAATGTGTAAAGAGAAAGGGGGAGAAAGTAATCAATGTAGATTCTTTTCTTGATGGTTCTTACAGTTTTTCACATCAATGTTACCATCAATGACAAAGGGGGAGATTGTTGCAAGTATGTGATTACCGGTGTTGTCATTGATGTCAACATATCTATATTGTCATTAGTGTCAACTGTGCTCTTGTTTTGATGCTTAATTGTGTTGAGTTAGTTGATTTTTATTGGCTTACATAAGTGTTGAAGATAATGAGAAAGTGTTCCTAATATTGAGTTTCCAAGTGCTTTTGAGAAAATTTGCTCTACTAGTGGAAATAGTGTGTTGCATAGTATCTTGGATTACAAAAGAATAGTGCAATGTTTTGCTCCACATATCTTGTAGATTGAATAGCTTTGTCTGTAGTTTGAAAGTTATGTTAAAGGATGTCTTTAGTTTCTATGTTTCAATTTTTAGCCTCTGGTGTGAAGATTTGAGCAAGTCTTGTTCACCAGAGTAAAAACTATTTTTCTGTGCATTTAGTGGTGATAGGGAGAATGTATTCTGCTCTGCATTTCTTTGCATTTAAGTTTTACAGTCTACAGTTCTAGAATTAAGTTTGTAATGATGATATGTGCCTTCAATTCAAATGGTTCATGATTTGGTTGTTCACAAGCAATTTTTTCTTTAGACAGTGGCCGACAGTGACGTTCAAGTGCTCTGGTTTGAAGAATCTTATTGATAAAGTGTTTAGAGGTTGTGCAAATGTTCTTGGTGATTGTAACGTGCTTGTGGATGTCTCTAGATCATGTTCCTACCTTTTTATTGGTTCGTAGAGTGTAATCCAGATCATGCATGAAGCGTGTTCTTAAAGGTCTCAGTGTTAACATCAGTTTTCACCGACTTGGTTATTTTCACTACTTGTGATTATACTTTGAAGTTTGATATAGTGTGTTGTTGTGTGGAAGATTGCATTTGAGTCCCAGCTAAGGAGTGATTTGGTCTACATTCATTCTTTGTCTTTCATTAATCTATGTAGGTCTAGACCTATTCTAATGTATGTATGTTTTCCAACCTTGGAGATTGTTCCAATGGTTGATGATTGTAATGCCGACCTTGATGATCATTCCAAGGTTGATGAATTGTATAAATAATTGTAATGAAGTCATGAAAAAGCAATTAAGATGTGAAGATGAAAAGATAATTATGAAGTGAAAAAGTAGAGCAAAGCAGAGGATATTTATTTTTCTTCAATGGAACTAAAGCTTGGCATAGTGTAGATGCTACTATCTCAGTTCACCAACTCTGGTAGTGACCCACCCACCGGCGGTAAGCCACCCCATTGGCAGTGAGCCTCTTCTTTTACAACGAGCAATTTGAGCAATGAGCCCTAAGACAATGAGCCTCTATTTTTTGGTATTGTTATTACATATTATATTGTGATCTAACACTCACCGTGGTTTTTCCATTATTGGGTTTTCCACGTAAAAATCTAGTGTCTCATGTGTTGAATGTGCGAATGTGTTTAAGTTTTTGATTTCATGCTTTCATGGTTAAAATGCAATAACAGTGATTAAGTGGATGATGTATTAATGGTTTTAAAGTATTGGTTACAACTAATTCACCCCCACCCCCCTCTCAGTTGTCTTGCCCTTTTCAACAATTACTTCTTCTATTTGACCACTCATAAGAACTCTTATTCCAATTAACTTTTCTTGCATGCATCCAATAGTCTATTACTCTATGACCAAATTCATAACATGAATAGCAATAACCATGAAAAGAGTTTTCAAACCTAGTGTCTTGATGTTGTCCTTGTTAGAAAAACCTTCTAAATGTGTTCTTGTTGACTTGTGGAAGAGTTCTTTCTTTTGTCTTCTTCTTGTCTTCAGTCTTAGGAGCAGTAAAATGATAGTTTAGATCTATTTTCTTTCTAGGAGTTTATCTAGCCTTAGAAATCTACCCTATTTCATAGCCTAAGCCAGTAGTATCCTTGTGATATTTTTTCTTGCTCAACATCTCATTCAACCTGTTGGTGCTATCTTCAAATTTCTTATTTTTCTCTGATTGAATCTTGAGATTCTCAACATCTTTTCTTAGAGTGACTATCTCTGCTTCTAGTTTTTGGCATTCATTTGTTTTGGCTTTAAATTTAGATTTTGTCACATTTACTATCCTTTTGGTCTCTTCAATCTATGTTTTTAGGCTAATGATTAATTTGTTTGGTACCTTTAAATCTACTATCTATTTTTCTACTCTTTTAAGGGCAGAAAGTGCTTTGGCCTTGTAGTCCTTTTCTTCTTGAAGCTGCAACTTTAGTATTGAGTTTTCCTTTTTAATTTTTTCAATCACATTGTAAGTATAAAAGAGTTCTTCTTCAAGATCTACTTCTTCTTAGATCAGTTTTGACTTCTTCTTATTCCTGTGAATGTCTCCTTTCTTTGTCACTATCCTCAATCACCATGTTGTCCTCTCTTTCAAATACATTATCTTGATAGATGCTAATTATTTTCTTCCAAACATCATGTGTATTTTCACAATGCATAACTTTACAAGAAAAATCATTATACAAACCTCAAAGAATAGCATTCTTTTCCCTAACATTGCATTCATAAGCATGTTTATTGCTTGTAGTAGTAGGTGGTTGATAAGGTATAGTATACCCATTATCTATTGACATCCACACATCAAAGCCTAAAGAAGATATATAGGCTTGTATCCTAACAACCCAAATAGAGAAATTTGTGCCATCAAAGAAAGGTACTCCAAAAAATTCTTCATCTAACCTTGTACCCGTTTCAACTTGTGAGCCATCTCTTTCAACTAATTCTACATCACCACTTGTATTTGGTTTTGATGGTGCTTTTTGATCGGCATTTTGCTTAGCATTTTTTCTTCCCATATTTCTTTTACTTTTTTCCATAGTATTCCACTACCAAGATCAACCCAAGTCTATTAGACTTCTGCAAGGAACTTTCTACTCTGATACTAATTTGATGGACCACAATTTCCATTAGACCAAAACCCATAGGTGGAAATCTCTGCTACAATCTCTAGAGTTAAGATCCACGAGAGGTAGTTAGTCCATGTCATGAAACATCATGGGGAGTGCTGAATACACATGCCAACAATCTCCCCCCAGCATTACCTAGGGAGTTTCAAACTCGAGACCTTTGGCTCTAATACCAATTCCTAGCATATCAATGATGAATCATTTGAATCCTTTGACTTGACAAACTCCTGATGATGGCAAACTCTAAATCCTTTGACATCAATGATGAATCATCCAATGTAGATATTGACATCAATGCCAACATTAATATGTTCTTTCCAACAAGAAGGAACTTCTAGTCCACATAGTGAGTTTGAGGAAGAAGTAAATGTTGTGAGAAAGCTAAAGAAGGGTTCAGGCAAGTGTAAAGGTAAGTTACCCTTCAAATGTTTTAATTGTGAAAAGATTGGTGATTATGCATCTAAATGTCCTTTTAGAGAAAATGAAAATAGCAACAAGGGTTTCAAAAGGAACAACTTCAATAGGAATTTCCTTTCCAAAGAAGATCGTAGCTCTTTAGAAGAAGCAAATTACTACTCATCAGATGATGTAAGAGAAGAATCCCTATTCATGGCTATGGAAGTTCCCGATATTTCTAACAAGACTGTTGATGAAGAAGAATGTGAAGTTGATCTTGAAGGTGAACTTATTTCTTCTCTTGAAGACTTGAAATGTGTAAGGAAAGAGAACAAAAAACAAAAAACCAAATTGAAGCCAAGACAAATGAATGTTTAAAATTTGAGGAAGAAATTGTTTCACTCAGAAGAGAATTGGAGAACGTATGTGATCATCTAGACAAAAATATCAACTTTGGAAAAAGGCCTAGAAATCTGGATGGAATTGAAGAAGCAAATTTCATTCCAGTCATGTCTCAAAGAAGAAGATATGGAAGTGGTGCAGTGCACCTAGGACATTTTTATGTCATTTGAAAATTTTAGTTATTGAAGACTAAATGGAGTTTTAAAATATTGTAATAAAGCCTTTATGAGGCATGATGTTGTAGTAGCGGCCTAGTATAGGCATTTTTCTTTAGTGAGTCTGCAGTCATTTAATCTGTGACAGTCTATCTTTAGTAAATTAGCTTTCTTATGTAAAAGCAGACAGTTTTGGTTATTTTTAGCCTTTTCCCATGATGGGAATAGATGTAATGGAGACATAAGGGTATAAAGAGATGGTGAATGCATTGAAATAGAGTAGAGTGGTCAAATGAAGAAGGTTAGGCAATTTGGAGAGGAGTTTATGAAGAAAATATACAGAGTACAGTCATATTTCTATTTTTTCATTGTCTTACTTGTTCTTTTGCCCCAAAATCATACTCTACCATACTGTCATGTGTTCATACATGCAAATCAAATAGGTCTCTACCTTATCTTACTTGTGTATGCATTTTGAATCACTTTTAGAAAGATTTTGTGAAGAGAATAAACGTTTACTAGTCATTTTCTGAGTTTTCACTATTTTCTTTAACTTCCAGCCCCTTGTACTCAACTGTACTATATAGTCAAGGGCACAAAATTATGAAATGTTGTTGGGAATTGTATCGACTCTCATTTGAATGTATCTAGAGGGAAACTCATAGAGCTGGAAGTATTTTACAGTCATTTTTCTAATTTTTTTGGTTACATACCCTAGTTTTAAGGGTTTTGTGCAAAATGATGGATTTCTTTTCCTTTTCATCTATGTCATACGTCTAAAATGGATGAAATGAGATTGTGTTGCCATCTTTTCAACTAGGTTTGGTGTGTAGGAGTCGGGGATAAGTGTGAAGTGAAGATTGGAGCCATTTGAGCCCATTTGCATCATGTATTAAACAAATGACATAGGTAGTTATTGGTTAGATAAGAAACCCATACTTGCAAATCCTAAAACCTATGAAATTGGTCGAGTTGGGATGTGTATAAGGTCACCAAAGTGGATTTTTGGTCATGGGCTTGATATTTTGTGTACTCCCTTTGTAAACTAGGGCTAACTGCCCTCTTGGACAGCAAAGACAGTCTAATTTTGAGGTATATGTTTCAAAACAACCTACCTTGCATGTTTAATATGTTAAAGAACAAGATAATGGGTATCCAAAAAGGCCATGACAATTTGGTTAGGAGGTATAAACTCAAGTTATTGTCTGACAATCCCTTTTCAAGGGCTACAAGGAAATAGGTCAGCCTATGAAGGAAGTGGTACAAGGAGGTACCTTCCAAGCATTTTGATGGTTTTGTGAGCTTGGGATAGTCAACCTTAGTTGATCTAGGGTCCCTAGAAGGTTTAGCAAGGAGCCCAGGTATTTGAATCCAAAGATGGTGTTGTGGTGTAGTGTTAAAACAATGGACAGTGAGAGGATAGTCATGTCCAATTTGAAGTCAAGTGTTATAGGTTGGTCCACTAGGGCCTAAAAGACTTGTGTGTCCTGCCATCCCCTGTATCCTCTTCCTCCTGAGTAGTTTGATTGTGACCCCTTAGTGATCCTTTGCGTTGTTAGATCTACATCAAATTGGTATCAGAGCACAGTTAGTAGGTCTGTTGTGGTGGTAAGTTGAAGAGACAGTTTGTCAAAGATGCCTCCAAGAGGAAGAAACATGGCTCAAGAGATGAATGAGCTAAAGGAAAAGCATGCTAGAGAGTTGAGGGAGCTGAAGGAAAGAATGGCTACCCTAGAACAAAATCAGAGAAGAGGAGTGGCTCTAGGTGATGAGAATGAGTCTGAGGAAGAAGAGGAAGCTGAGTATGAAGATGTGGAAGAAGAGTTAGACCCTGAGGATCAAAGGATGGCAAAGTTGTTGAGGCCAGTAAAAGAAGACAACCACAAGATGAAGATAGATGTACCAAAGTATGGAGGAAGCCTTAATGATGAAGAGTTGCTAGATTGGATTGCAATATTGGACAATCACTTTGAGTGTGAAGAAGTTCCTGAGAATCAAAAAGTGAAGATTGCAAAGACCAAGCTGACAAGTCATGCTTTGTTATGGTGGGATTATCAGCAGACAAAGAGGAGAAAGCAAGGAAAGGAAAAAATTGTTTCATGGGATAAGATGGTAGCTAAAATCAAAGGTAAATTCTTGCCTAAAGATTATGAAGTTCAAATGTTTAAAAAGCTTCAAATTTTAAGGCAAAAGGAAATGGATGTTAAGACATACACTGAAGAGTTTTATAAGCTAAGTATAAGGTTTGGTCAAAATGAAAGTGAAGTGCAAAAAGTTTCTAGGTATATTGGTGGTTTGAGATTTAACATGCAGGATGAACTAGTGTTGGCAAATCCAAGGAATGTTGAAGAATGTTATCAGATGGCAGTAAGAGTGGAAGAGGCGCTGAAGAGAAGACAAGACAAGACAGCCAGAGGTAGAGGATCCTTTCAAAACACAAAACAAGTCAATGAGAGTCAAGAGGAGATGAACAAGGCACAAGGACAAAGTGCAGATTTTAGAGGCAGAGGTTCTAGAGGCAGATTTGGTGGTGGAAGAAATGTAAACACCTTTATGGGTAAGTGTTACAATTGTCAAGATTTTGAGCACCCAGCATATAAGTTTCCTAAGAAGAAAAAATTTTCAAGTGATGGTGAAAGGAAGAATGAGAGGAGGACTTAGTTAGTCCAAGAAGAAGAATGTGATGGTTCTACTCCCACTAGTTGTGTTGGTGAAGTAGGAGAAACATTGATGCTGAGAGAAAGAGCACTATTGAAGACCTCCAAAGAGAAGGAACTGATCCAGAGGAAAGCACTATTTAGGACAACTTGCAAGTGCAAAGACAAGGTATGTAAAGTGATAGTAGAATCTGGTTGTACTGACAATATGGTGTCTAGAGAGATGGTAGACAAACTAAGGTTGAAGAGAGTACCTAGGGACACACCTTATAAAGTCTCTTCGGTAAGTGATGATTAGTCCATTTTGGTGACTGAACAAGCATTAGTAGAGTTCAAGATTGGAGCATATAAGGATAGGGTACTTTGTGACATTTTACCTATGGATTGTTGTCATGTGATACTTGGAAGACCTTGGCAGTTTGATAGGTCTATAATTTATAATGGAAAAGCTAACACCTACACCATTAGGAAGGATGAGAAGACTTTTGTGCTAATGCCAGTGTAGGAAGAAGGCAAGGAGCTGTCAAGGACAGCAAAGATGATAATGTTTGGCAAGAAAGAGCCAGTGAGGTTTGAAGAGAGTAAAACCAAGGAGTATAGAGCCTTTTCAAGGCATAAAACTGTTGAGACAACAAATGGGTAGTGTGAAGATGATTTGCAGCTAGTTGTAAAAAGGAATGTCTTCATGTAAAAGGAGGTAAGTAGAAATGTGTCTTGGTCTAAAACAAAGAAGTGTAAGAGTGAAAATCCTATGGGAAGGCAAAAAATCAGTGAAGGGATCTTAGTAGGGACAGTCATGTGCCCTGTGGTGATGAGTAGAGAGAATAGGTAGTCAAGTGAAGTTGATGCAGTAGTTTACAAGGTTGATAGGACAGTAAACAAGTTGTGCAAAGGCCTGATAAAGGTTGCAAATGGTAATGTGATAGTGAACAGTGGAAAGAATGGAGACAAATAGTGGTGTAAACAAGAATTTGAGAAGACAAGTGGAAAGACAGTTGAGAGAAGCATGGATGTTGATGAAGGTGACAAGGTCAGAGGACCAAGAATGGGACAGTTTACAAAGAGTGGACATGGTCAAGAAGCAAGTAATGTTGGCAAGCATGTCAAGGACAGTGAGAATCAAGCACAAAATGGACCTTCTAAAGACAAACATGGAGGACAAAGACAAGGAATGGAAGACAATTTGCAAGATTCTTTCCAAGGGACTTGGAAAAGTTACAAGTTAGGGTGCATGGTGCAGTGCACCTAGGACATTTTTATGTCATTTATTTGAAAATTCTAGTTGTTGAAGACTAAATGGAGTTTTAAAATATTGTAATAAATCCTTTGAGAGGCATGATCTTGTAGTGGGGGCCTAGTATAGGCATTTTTCTTTAGTGAGTCTGCAGTCATTTAATCTGTGATAGTCTATCTTTAGTAAATTACCTTTCTTATGTAAAAACAGATAATTTTGGCTTTTTTTAGCCTTTTCCCACGATGGGAATAGATGTAATGGAGACATAAAGGTATAAATATATGGTGAATGCATTGAAATAGAGTAGAGTGGTCAAATTAAGAAGGTTAGGCAATTTGGAGAGGAGTTTTATGAAGAAAATATATAGAGTACAGTCATATTTCTATTTTTTTCACTGTCTTACTTGTTTTTCTGCCCCAAAATCATACTCTATCATACTGTCATGTGTTCATACATGTAAATGGAATAGGTCTCTACCTTATCTTACTTATGTATGCATTTTGAATCACTTTTAGAAAGGTTTTGTGAAGAGAATAAATGTTTACCAGTCATTTTCTGAGTTTTCACTGTTTTCTTTAACTTCCAGCCTCTTGTACTCATCTATACTGTATAGTCAAGGGTACAAACTTATGAAATATCATTGGTCATTGTATTAACTCTCATTTGAAAGTATCTAGAGGGAAACTCATAGAGATGGAAGTATTTTACAGTCATTTTTTTAATTTTTTTGGTTTCATACCCTAGTTTTAAGGGTTTTGTGCAAAATGATGGATTTATTTTCCTTTTCATCTATGTCATAGGTCTAAAATGGATGAAATGAGTTTTTGTTGCCATGTTTTCAACTAGGTTTGGTGTGTAGGAGCAGGGGATAAGTGTGAAGTGAAGATTGGAGCCATTTGAGCCCATTTGCATCATGTATTAGGCAAATGACATAGGTAGTTATTGGTTAGATAAGAAACCCATACTTGAAAATCCTAAAACCTATGAAATTGGTCAAGTTGGGATGTGTATAGTTTCACCAAAGTGGAATTTTGGTCGTGGGCTTGATAATTTGTGTACTCCCTTTGTAAAACAGGGCTAACTGCCCTCTTGGACAACAGAGACGGTCTAATTTTGAGGTATATGTTTTGAAACAACCTACCTTGCATGTTTAATATGTTAAAGAACAAGATAATGGGTATCCAAAAAGGCCATGATAGTCTAGTTAGGAGGTCTAAAACTTAATTTATTATCTGACAGTCCCTTTTCAAGGGCTACAAGGAAATAGGTCAGCCTATGAAGTGGGTGGTACAAGGAGGTACCTTCTGAGCATTTTGATGGTTTTGTGAGCTTTCTACAGTCAACCTTAGTTGATCTAGTGTCCCTAGAAGGTTTGGAAAAGAGCTTGGGTATCTGAATCCAAAGATGGTGTTGTGGTGTAGTATTAAAATAATGGACAGTGAGAGGATAGTCATGTCCAGTTTGAAGTCAAGTGTTGCATCTTGGTCCACTAGGGCCTAAAATACTTTTGTGCCCTACCATCCCCTATATCCTCTTCCTCCTGAGTAGTTTGATTGTGACCCCTTAGTGATCCTTTGTGTTGTTAGCTCTGCATCAGGAAGACCTTTCCATGCAAGTCAAACCTTCATAAATAGGTTCAATCATGCAGTTTTTGCTTATTGTTTTATTTACAATAAATATGGTCATAAAGATATGGAGTGCAAGTCTAGGATGAATAGAAGAAATTTTATGCGAAGGAATCCTCTTTCTTCTATAGTAGATCTCAATGTGATGTGTCATACCTACAACTTTGGACACATAGCAAGATATTGCAGAAGTGGATTAGCAAAGTCAGAAACTTAGACATGGTAGATATTGATAAGTAAGACAAGGGGACTGATACATCCAAGAGACAAGAAATAAATGAAGAGGTAGAAAATTCAATGATTTTTCGAACAACATTTCATGTCTAAGGGCAAAAAAACCCTTGGGTGATTAATCGTGGATGTTCAAGCCATATTACTAGTGATAAAAGCAAATTCATTAACCTTGTAAAGTGGAATGATGGATCAGTCAAGTCTGGAGATAATACAACTGCAAAAATTTGTGGAAAGCGCACCATCAGTATTGATGGAAGATCTAAAACAAAAGATGTTCTATATGTAGAAGGTATTAAGCACAATCTTCTCAGTGCAAGTCATATGTGCAGCAAAGGATACAACCTCATATTTCAAGAACAAGGATGTGAAATCAGAAAAGCAAATACTAGTAAACTAGTAGCAGAAGCAAGTAAGAGAGACAGTAACATGTACAACCTAAGTGGTGTAAATGGAGGGAATTGTCTTCTAGGACAGATAAATGAATGTTTCCTATGGCACAAAGGATGGGACATCAATTTTAATAATCTTGTGAAAATTAGGTCCATACAAGCAGTAAGAGACATGCCAAAGATTGCCAAGCTAGAAAGTACTTTGTGTAAAGAATATTAAATTGGGAAGCAGACAAGGAAAAGGTTCAAGACCAAGGAGTACTCTTCTACAAATCCATTGGAGCTAATTCATACTGATCTGTGTGGTCCTACCAGAATAAACGGCCTCCAAGGTGAGAGGTATTTTATGTTTCTCATTGATGATTACTCTAGGATGACATAGGTTACATTTTTTAAAGAGAAATCAAAAGATTTAAGTAGGTTTAAGATTATCAAGTCTATGGTTGAAAATGAAATGAATTCTAGAATCAAGTGCTTAAGGCCTGATAGAGGTGGTGAATTCACATCAAATGGTGGGAATAAGAAGGCACTTATATGTTGCAAGAACCCCTCAACAAAATGGAGTTATTAAAAGAAAAAATAGGATAGTACAGGAGATGGCAAGAACCATGCTTAATGATGCAAAGCTTCCTGACATATACTAGAAAGAGGTAGTCAATACTACAGTCTACATTCTCAATAGAGGATAGATAAGAGTAAACAACACCAAGACTCCTTATGAGTTATGGAAGGCAGACTTGCTTTAGTCAAACATCTTAGGGTGTTTGGAAGTAACTGCTATATTAGGAGAAATGATGATAACCTAGGAAAATTTGAATCAAGATCAGATGAAGGTATCTTCCTTGGCTATTCATCTAGAAGCAATGCATACAAGTGCTTCAACAATATATTACAAAAGGTTGTTGAAAGTGTAAATGTAAGGGTTGATGAAGATCTACATCCACCTACATATGATCATGAACATTGTTTTTCAGATGGATCTACTTGCACAGAAGAAGAAGAAGATGATAAAGAAATGGAAGAAACATAAGAGAAGGCCACCAAGACTCCTAAGTATGTTTAGAAGAGCCACTCAGAAGACTTGATAATTGGAGACAAGAATGAAGGAATACAAACTAGAAGAAGATTTGGAAAGGTAAATGAATAGGTAAGCTTTGTTACACATATGGTTCTTAGGGTTGTCATTGATGTTAACATTGTCACTAGGTTGTCATTGATGTCAACACTATCATGGTGGTGTTATGGTGTTCATGGTTGGATGTCATGTCCCATCCAACAAGAGAATTAGATTCAGTGAGAAGAAGAGCAAAGGAAGAAGATACAACTCATGGTTGGATGTCATGTCCCATTCAACAAGAGAAGGGAGAAGATATAGTTCATATTAAGATGAAAATTAGAAGCACAAAGATGATCAAATGTGTTTTTGATGCTATTGATGGCTTGTAGTATGCATATTCCAAGTTCCATGATGATTACATTACCGAAAGAATGTTTTGTTGTTGATTATTTGAAGACAATGTCACCCCTATGAAGATGTTCTATATAGGACAATGGAATGCTTTGTATTCCTCCTTATTTGCAGATATGGCCATGTAGTTTTGGAATTGTGTCTAGGATGCAGTGAAGGTGATAATTCCAAGTTTTCAGATCATTTGTCCTTTTGCTATGAAAGTTATGCATGATAAAGTATCTGCACATGTTCTAGCAGAGTATGCTAGTGTTGAAGGCGTGTTGGAATGCTTTGCATTCCTTTGGAAATGAACGATTGCACTTGTGGTTATTAGGACATGTTTATGGATGTGTATTATATGTTTCATTTTAGTTTGAAGGTTCTTAGTGGTCTGTAGCTTAGCTTTTCAAATGACAACATGTGGAAGTGTGTTCCGAATGACAAAGTGTTCTCAGGTTAATGATTGAAGCTATGCTACATAATTAGCTCATGTGTGGTGGAAAAGGAGTGTCTGGGGATGTTTTATGAGTCATGTGGACTCATCTAGAAAATTTTCACAAAGAAATTTCTTATTTCCAATACCGCACAAGGTTTTCAAGTTGGTGTGGCCATTATACTTCAAGTCTTCATGTGTTTTCCTTAAAGCTGTCCTAATTTCAAATGAGCATAGTGTGCAGATGTAATTCCTTGGTTTTTGAAGCTGTGAAAGATGTTTTGGACCTAGTTAAGTAGTTGTTTGGGTCTGCAAGACTTGGACCTTCTACTAGTGTAATGTGTGGTTTCACTTAGTGTTAGAAATGAAAGCAACACTACTTCAATGGAAATCTGATTCGAATAAATTTTAGCAATCTTTTAAGTGTGCATTAACAATGAAGATTGTAATCAAAACATAAACCCACAATATATAAATATACCAGAAGAAGAATGAAGCACATAACACAAGTGTTTAACGTGGAGAAAACCCTTTCGGGTAAAAAACTCCACCAAGAAAAGAGGCCAAGTTGTATTATCTTCACAAAAAGATATTACAAATACATTCACTTCCTCTATCCTCCAACCTTCACTCTAGTGGAACTTGGGTACCTGTAAACTCTTATATATATCGCATCTACTATGCTATGGTTTATATAGAATTTACACAACCTCAAGACATTGAATGACTTCTTACAAGCCCATAACACTTGTCAAGAGTAAAAAACACAACCTGGGGCGTCCATGGCCAAGAATAGGCTCTTACGGGGTCATAAATGCTATCATACATGCATCCTACACTTGGAAAAATGTGCCCATGCAAGCTTGAATGACTTGGGGCCAAAAATAGCCACTTACAACATCTTATGACGTGTCATATGCTATTATTAGTGTCATAGATTCTTATGACAACTTACAGTTGTTATAGAATCTCTTACACCTTCTTACAGCATCTATGATGTGCATCATAACACTAAAAATAGATTATTCCTCCACATGTGCATCCCACTTTGACCAATTACCATTTACCATAGTAAATAACATCACATAACTACCACCATTAACTCTGAGACTTACCATGCAGTAACTCCATAATTACTGTGGATAGTAAATAACTTTTACCACTTCCAGTAAAACTTGTACATACCTTATGGGTAATTACAAATTACAAATAATAAATGGAATAAATACAATATTGGGATTTACAAGGTTAATGGCACCTTATCCCAACATTCTCCCACTTGACATTATACATTGTAAATCAATCCATAGGAAATCAAATGAAAAATAATCAGGCACTAGAAACAAGGCCCATGGCCTCTCTGCACCACATGAACTTCTCTGTACTCACAGGCTTGGTCAATGAATTTGCAACATTCTCTTGAGTGTCTATCTTCTTCAACTCAATCTATCTATTTGCAACCAACTCTCAAACAAAGTGATACTGAACATCAACATGCTTAGTTCAAGCATGACACATGGGATTCTTAGCCAAAGAAATAGCACTCTGGCTATCACAACCAATCTAAATATTCCTACAATCAAAACCAATACCTGTACACAGTCTCCTCAACCAAACTGCCTCCTTAGAGACATGAGTTGCAGACATATACTCTACTTCTGTGGTGGACAAAGCAACTGTGGGCTACCTCTTACTCATCCAACTCACTACACCTTCAAACAGAGTAAACATAGCCACTAGTGGACCTTCGACTATCCAAGTCACCTGCCCAATCTGCATCAACAAAACCCTGTATGTCCAAAGATTTATCAGCACTATCAATACCAAAATAAACCAAAGAATGATCAGGAGTACCTGCAAGATATTTAAACACCCTCTTCGCATAGTTCCAATGCTGTCTACTAGGGTTAGACATAAATCTGCTCAAAACTCCCATTGCTTGGGCAATATCTGGTCTAGTGCAAACCATTGCATACATCAAACTCCCTACAACACTAGCATATGGCACATTAGACATATCCTCAAGATCATCCTCAGTCTTTGGACACATATCTAATGAAAGCTTAGTACCAATGGGTAAAGGAACTCTAACTAGATTACAGTCCTGCAAACTAAACCTTTGCAAAATAGTATCACATACTTACTTTGTGACAACCAAAGCTTTATGTTAACTCTGTCCCTCCTAATCTCCATTCCCAAAATATACCTTGCACTACCAAGATCCTTCATCTCAAATGCACCTGAAAGTTGGGCTTTAAGCTCACTGACCATACCCTTAGTATTGTTGAAAAACAACATGTCATCAACATACAAAGCAATAACCAGTATAGAATCATCAACACAATGAATGCAAACACAATGATCCTTCTCACTTCTAACAAAACCCAATTTCAAAACAAATGAATCAAACTTTTGATACCACATTGTAGGGGACTATTTTAGACCATAAAGAGACCTCTTTAACCTGCAAACCCAATGTTCTTTTCTTTTTACCTCAAAACTTGTAGGTTGTTGTATATAAATTTCTTCTTTAAGATCTCCATGTAAGAACACAATTTTAACATCCATTTTCTCAATCTCCCAATCATAAGTTGCAACAATGGATAAGAGAAATCTAATACAAGTCAATTAGCAACAGGAGAAAATATCTCACCAAAATCAACTCCCTCTCTCTGGGAGTAGCCCTTGGCTACCAGTCTAGCCTTGTACTTCTCCAATGACCCATCTACTCCAAACTTCTTCTTGAAGACCCACTTACATCTTATGGCCTTTCTTCCTTTAGGCAAATGAACAAAATCTTGGGTGTTATTAGAGTCTAAAGCCATCATCTCCTCCTACATGGCTAGCTACCAAGACTCACTATCATCTGTAGAAATAGCTTCCCTATAGGATCTAGGTTCATCGTTAGTACTTAATAAAGCATATACACAATGAAAATCTAGTTAGCTTTACATGTCAACTAGATTCTATTGTCTTGTGGATCTCCTCAAGGGTGGAGTAAGAGACTCTACTCGTTCTTCTGCATGATCATCTATACCAACTTCTTCTATCACAATAGATTCATCTTCATCAGAACTACTTGAATGTTCTTCTTCTTCTTCACCCCCTAATCCATCATTCTATTCTTCATGAGGTGCAACTTGCTGCTCTAACTCAAAGTGCATTCTCTTTGCCTTTTCATCTTTTTCTTTTGGCTAATCAAGTTTAGAAATAGCTCTAAGTTCCCTAAAAATAACATCTCTAGAAAAGATAATCTTGCAGGTTAGTGGATTCCAAAGCTTATAACCTTTCACATTATCACCATATCTAATGAATGTATATTTTTTAGCCTTTGGATCCCCCTAGATTGCTTTTCCTTAGGCACATGAACAAAAGCCTCACAACCAAAAACCCTTAAATGTGAAATAGAAGGTTTCTTACTTGTCCACACTTCATAAGGTGTCAAATCAAGAGCCTTACAAGGAGATCTGTTTATCAAGTAGCAAGCAGTACACATAGCCTCTGCCCAAAAGCATTTATCCAACTGTGCATCACTGATGGGGAGTGCGTAGTGGTAATGTAGACAAAATCAAATTTGTTTTCTATTGGCAAGACTCCACTTACTGGCCACCGATACACCTCGATCAATCAGATAATCATCGATCAGAATGACTTTCTTAAGTCTCTCCATGATCAAACTTACACTGATGTGACCACAAAACTTCCTTCACCAAGACTTACTTCTATTGGCGGAACTTTGAACTTGTCTCCCGATACGCCAATGGCATTTGTCTTCAGTGAGACTTGATACTATCAGAAATTTTGAAGTATGTCCCACTAACAAGACAAGTCTCACCGAGGAAGTTGGTCTATCAGTGCATCGTCCAAAGTTTGTAAGTGCTCACCGATGAGAAGAGTCTCACTGAAGACAAAAGTCATCGTTGTATCAGCGAAGCAAACTCCAATGTGGCCGATAGTAATCATCTTGCCGACAAGCGAAAGTCAAAGGTGACATTGGAGTGATCAGTGTATCGGTGAAATAGAATCTAAAGTAGCTGATAGCACTTTTCTTGTCTATAGGCAAGAAGAGTAGAGTCACCCATTGGGAAGAGTTGCGATGTCGGAATGACAAGTTTGAAGATGACCAATGGTGATTTTCTTGCCAATAGGAAAGGAGTGTTTAACCTCACATCGAAGTGACTAAGACTTCAGAGAGATAAGTTGTAAAGTGGGACCTATCCTACATTTTTACTGTGCGCTCCCCATCAATCACTAAGCATACTTCTAGCCCTTTCCATAATTGTTTAGTTCATCCTTTCTGCAACACCATTTTGCTGTGGTGTATACGGAGTTGTCTTTTGTCTGATTATACCTACATGCTTGCAAAACTCATCAAATTCCTTAGAGCAATATTCCCCTCCATTGTCAGATCTTATAATTTTTATATTTAAACCTGATTGGTTCTCTACTAAGACTTTGAATTCCTTAAACTTAGTGAAAACTTCATATTTATGCTTCATAAAATAAATCCATGTAAATCTGGATACATCGTCAATGAAGGTTACAAAATAACAAGATTTTCCAATAGATTCATTATCCACAGGTCCAAACACATCTGTATGAATTATTTCTAACTTCTCTTTTGCTCTATTGCTTCCTGAAGGAAATGATTTTCTATTTTATTTACCAAACACACAATACTCCCAGAAATCAAAGTGCTCATTAGAATAAGAGAAACCGTCCAACAAATTTTTATTCTTAATAGTTTTCAATACATTATTGCTTGTGTGGCCCAATCTACGATGCCACAACATACATGTGTTTTTAGTAGTGGCCTCAGATACATAGGAGGCATTACAAACTGTAGTGGCTTCAAGCTTAAACAAGTTCCTGAATCTCTTCCCTTTCGCTACCACCAAGTTCCCTCTCACCAATCTGCATCCATGCTTGTCAAATGTCACATGCATTCCCAAATCATTCAATTTTGAAACTGAAATCAGATTTCTAGCTAATCTAGGAACATGCAAAACACCAGGGAGGGTTTTAATCCTCCCATCACTGAAACACAACAATACCTTTCCTTTCCTGACAATTGGATATGTAGAGTTGTCACCAAGGTAGATATTACCTCCATCATATTCTTCATATGTGGAGAACCATTCCTTATGCGAGGTCATATGAAACAAGCATCCTGAGTCAACCAACCAGTGATCATTAGAAACAAGATTACATGCAGAAAGTAAAACTTCTTCACTTGCATTCAAGGACTTATCCGACGCACTCTCCCACTATTTCTTGGGATTTTTGCACTCCTTCACATGTCCCCTTTTACCGCAGTTCCAACACTTAACTCTATTATTTTTACTACGAGTCTTAGACCAGCCCTTGGACTTGTCCTTAGCCCCTTTCTGATCTCCCGTAGGTCCTCCTTTCTTAGACCTTCCCCTAACACTGAGAGCATCCCCTAAACTATCTAAACTCTTCTTCCTCAATTCCTATGACAGTAGCATTGAAACAAGAGAATCCAACTTCAGATCCACGAGGTTAGTAGTGATAGCAAGGATAACATTCTCCTAAGACTCGGGAAAAGAACAAAGAAGTAAGATACATTTATCTTCCTCACTAATCTCAACATCTACTAAATCAAGCCAACTCACTAACAAATTAAAATAATTTAAATGCTCTGTAACAAATTCACCTTCTCGCATTTTTGTGAAAAATAATTTTCTTTTTAAATAAAGTTTATTTACCATACTCTTGGCTTAAAATATCTCACCCAACCATTTCCGCAACTTGTATGCAGTCTCTTCCTTTATGACATTCAATAGGACAGAGTCTGAAAGACACAAGCGAATGGTTCCCCATGCCTTTTTTATCTAGTCTATCCCACTCATCTTGAGAGACATCTTTAGGTTTCTTCTCTTTTTGGACAGCCAACCATTGGTTTCTTTCTTCCAACAAATCTTCCATTTTTAGCTTCCACAACTCATACCCCGTTCTGTTGAACTTCTCAATGTCCAATCGAGAGGTTGATGCAACGGTGGATGGAGCCATAATAACAACACAAGATCTATAAAACAAACACAACCAAATCTCCCACTACGGCTACAACTTCCACACTACTACCCAAGAGTCAAAGCTAGTCAGGCTCTGATACCAAATGTTAGAAATGAAAGCAACACTACTTCAATGGAAATATGATTCGAATAAATTTCAGCAATCTTTTAAGTGTGCATTAACAATGGAGATTGTAATCAAAACATAAACCCATAATACATAAATATACTAGAAGCAGAATGAAGCACATAACACAAGTGTTTAACATGGAGAAAACCCTTTTGGGTAAAAAACTCTACCAAGAAAAGAGGCCAAGTTGTATTATCTTCACAAAAGGAGATTACAAATACATTCACTTCCTCTGTCCTCTAACCTTCACTCTGGTAGAACTTGGGTACCTGTAAACTCTTATATATATCTCATCTACTATGCTATGGTTTATATAGAATTTACACAACCTCAAGACATTAAATGACTTCTTATAAGCCCATAACACTTGTCAAGAGTCAACAACACAACCTTGGGTGTCCATGGCCAAGAATAGGCTCTTACGGGGTCATAAATGCTGTCATGCATGCATCCTACACTTGGAAAAATATGCCCATGCAAGCTTGAATGACTTGGGGCCAAAAATAGCCACTTACAACATCTTATGACGTGTCATATGCTATTATTAGTGTCATAGATTCTTATGACAACTTACAATTGTCATAGAATCTCTTACACCTTCTTACAACATCTATGTCGTGTGCCATAACACTAAAAATAGATTATTCCTCAACATGTGCACCCCACTTTGACCAATTGCCAATTACCATAGTAAATAACATCCCATAACTACCGCTAGTAACTCCAGGACTTACCATGTAGTAACTCTGTAATTACCATGGACAGTAAATAACTTTTACCACTACCGGTGAAACTTGTACATCCCTTATGGGTAATTATAAATTACAAATAATAAATGGAATAAATACAATATTGTGATTTACAAGGTTAATGGCACCTTATCCCAACACTTAGGACCTATCTTCTACATGTTTCATATTGTGTGTTGTCTGGCTGACTTGTAAATGTATTTTTCATGTTGTATCTGGCTGAGAAGCAATGTAATCAATGTAATATCATGTATAAATAGTGAATCAAAGAGAGTGAGGTGGAGAGTGATTGCAATGTGATTGAAAAGTTCACAAGTAGATAAAAAGAAGAATAAATGCATTATTGATGTGCGACTGAAAGAGAAAGAGAAGAAGTTGTTGATGATGTCTAGATTCATCTTGAAGACATATTTGTGATAGTGATCAAGTATAGAGTGTGCCTAATTGATTAGATCTTTAGAAGAAAGTGTGAAGAGGTAGAAGTGCAATCATCAAAAGTGTGAGTTTCAATGTCAGTTTTTAGACAATAGAAAAACTGTCATACTGTAATCTTTTGTAAGTGTGTTCTCATTTCAGGGAGTAGTAGATTCCTTGGGAGTGACCCTAAATCAAAGTTACTTAGGGGTAGAAGCTTCCTTAGGTTATAGCCCCTAAAACAAAGTTATTATTTGAGCTTCATATATTGTGAGTAATTGCGTTAATATTTCATGTTCATGTTAATGTTGTGATTCTTAAGTTTTAAATCTACTCTAGATAAGTTGAAGTTGTTAAAGTTGAATATTGTTTAGATATTGATTCACCCCCCTCTCAGTATCTTGGTGTATTCAACAATTGGTATCAGAGCCAAGTTCCTTTGAGGGAAGTTTAACCACTTGAGGAAGGTCTGAGATGGTACAGAATGGATCCAAAAAGATACCCAAGTTTGATGGGACAAATTATGCCTTTTGGAAGCTAAGGATGGAAGATTATATTAATTCTCTAGGTATCATGAGTAGGTTATTTGATTCAGATCTTTCAAAGCTAATGAGTTATATTTCTTCTCAATATGTTTGGGATAAACTTAAAGCTACCTATTAAGGAGATAAGAAAGTAAAGAAAGCTAAGATGCAGATCTTCAAGAGAAAATTTGAGAACCTAAAAATGTCAGAGGATGAAGATGTTGGGAATTAAGGTGTCTCAACCTTGGTAATTCCTTGCATTATTTTGATTGTATTTATTTATTCATTGCCTATGATGTAAATTAATTGTAAATTCTATATTGTCATTTTGTGGGATGTGGCACGGTGATGTGTGATCCTACATGGAAGATGACAACTTGTAATTTTGTCCTCACATGAGGAGATAGGCGTCCCACTTTGTGGTAAGAGTATTTTGCCATGTGTCAGCATCTTGGATGTTGTGTAAGGGAATGTTGACCGAAACGGTTATGACGGATTCCTATGATAAAGTTATGACATGCAAGAGTTGAAAATAGAAGCTTGTAAGACAGAGGAAAATATGTGTCAAAGAGCATCTTTGAAAAAGGCATCTTTGGGTGCCCCAAGGTGGACTATGACATGTTGTAAGAGAATATGCTATTTATAGCATATATATGACAAATTCTCTTACAGCTGTAAGTTGTAACTACTATGACAAATTCTATGACGATCGTAAGAGTCATATGAGCATCTATCATAGCCCATTTTGGAAATAGGCGACCTCTTTGGGAAGGGAGCTATGGACAAGTGTCAGATACATCTTACAATGTTGACCAAGTGTCCATAGGCATGGGTTTTGGGCCATGAGGCCAAGTTCGATGCCCATTCCAAGATAGAGCCAATTTTGCCTTCTATATTCTATATAAGTAGGTGCTTGGAGGAGGAGATGTAATATGTGATTGATAGGTACTTTTATGCTACCAGATTGACTCTAGACATGAGTGTCGAAGACTATTGAAGCTTGCATTGCAAATGTATTGTAAACCATATTTAGTTTTGATAATACATTGTGTAGGTTTCTGAGTGTGGGGTTTTTCACCCGATAAGGGTTTTCCCCACGATATATCTTGTCTCTCTTCTTCTATCTTCTTTTTGGTTCTATGTGTATTGCTGCAATATCTCTGTTATATGTTTCATGTTTCTATAATTGTAAGGATTAAATTGAATTTGTATAGCTCTCCCCTCATTAGATTAGTGTAGGAAGCAATTTCCACACACCTAGCTTCCTTTTAGTTGGTATCAAAGCTTGATCACCTTTGGTCCTAGTTGTTGGGTAGGGGTTTTTTTGAGTTGATCTTAAGTTGAGTGGGAGTCTATGCAGAGTATTCTGAATCATATTGCAGCAATTAGATGGCAAGCACATTCAGAAGGATAGAGGTGTAGAAATTCAATGGCACTAATTTTGAGCTGTGGAAGCTCAAGATGGAAGACATGTTTGTTGATCGAGACCTCTAGGAAACTATCAGTGGAACAAAACTAGCTGCAATGTCACAAGCGAATTAGGATCTCAAGGATCAAAAGGCTAAGGGTCTCATAAGACTTAGTCTTTTTTATTCTGTCATGTTAAATGTCCATGAGTATGCTATTGCAAACTTGCTTTGGAAGAAGTTGGGAGATGTGTATCAAGCCAAATCCATGGTTAACAAACTTTTTCTAAGAAAGAAGTTGTATTCTCTTTGAATGGAGGATGGAGGATCTATTGTAGAACATATGAATGCTTTCAACATGCTGGTTGCACAATTAACATTCGTTGGTGTGAAGATGGAGGAGGAGGATCGTTGTATGACCTTGCTTTGTTCTTTGCCAGACTCATGGGATAATCTTATCATGGCTATTGGAAGCACCACATACACATTCAAAATGGATGAAGTGGTTTCTTTGCTGTTGTTTGAAGAGATGTGGAGAAAGCCTTCTGAGGTAGCCAAAGAGGCTCTTGCGGTTCATGGAAGACCCAAGGAGAAAGGGAAAAAGAAGGACAAGAAAGTTAAGAAGGGTAGATCCAAATCCCATGGGAGATCTAAATCTCCTGGAAAGTCCAAGGCTCTCTATTGGAACTGTAGCAAATCTGGGCATTTTTGAAAGGAATGCAAATAGGAAAAGAAAAAGAAGAAGAACCCAGATTCAAATTCTGACAAGTCACAAGATGATGGTGATGCCTTCATCGTAGCCTTAGAAACCCATGCATCTGATGATGTGTGGCTGATTGATTTTGGTGAATCATTCCACATGACCTCGCATCGAGACTAGTTTACTAAGTATGAGGAGTTTGATGATGGAAAGGTGTGCCTGGGTGATGAATATCATCTGAAGATTGTTGGTCATGGAAGAGTCTCTATCTAATTCCCTCATGGATGAGTGAAGGGGATCTCTAGGGTTATGCACATCCCAAGTTGAGCACGGAACCTGCTTTCTGTAAGTATGTTGAATGATGTAGGTGTGCAGGTTGTTTTTTTGAAAGAAGGATACAAGATGACTAGAGGAGCTATGGTGCTTGCTAAGGGTACTAGGAGAGGTACTTTATTTCAACTGGAGGCATGCATTTCACAATGTTCTTCTGACACAAGGAAGAGGGCACCATTCACTTCATCCCCACCATCTGAACGAGTAATGAAGAAATTTGTCATATCTAGTCTTGATGGTTGTATTCATGCCTTGGAAGTTAAGCTTCTTACTGAAAAGACAATGTTATGGCATAAGAGATTTGGCCACATTGGTGAGAAGGGTCTTAGAACCCTGAAAAACAAAAACCTTGTTGAGGGGTTAGATGATTGTAATCTTGAGTTTGACTTTTGCAAACATTACATATATGGAAAACAAAACCGTGTTCAGTTTTATTTAAGCTCTCATAAGTCTTCTGGTGTGTTGGACCTTGTTCATTCTAATGTATTTGGTCATGTTAATGTTCCTTCATTATCAAAACCTATATATTTTGTATCTTTCATAGATGACTATAGTAGTAGGACATGGATTTATTTTCTTAGAAGCAAATCTGAAGTCTATAGTAAGTTTAAAGAGTTTAAGGCCTTTGCTAAAAATTAGACTGGTAAAAAGATTAAATATTTGAGAACTGACAATGGTGGTGAGTTTTGTTCTATAGAATTTGATAAATATTGCAAGAAACTTGGCATTAAAATACATAAGACAACTCCATACACCTTGCAGTAAAATAGAGTTATAGAGAGGATGAACAAGACACTGATGGAGAAGGCTAGGAGTATGCTTAGTGGAGCTGGCTAGAACAAAAGTTTTGGGCTGAAGCTGTTGCCACTACTTCCTATCTTGTAAATAGATCTCCTATGTTAGCTCTTGTTGGTAAGACACCCATGGAGGTGTGGTCTGGTACAAAGCCTTCAATAAGGCATCTTCATGTTTTTGATTGTGAGGCATATGCACATGTGCCTAGGTAGAAGCGGTCAAAATTGGAGAACAAGGTTGTTAAGTGTATCTTCATTGGCTATGGTGTCGGTGTGAAAGAATACAATCTTTGGGACCCTGTGGCTGAAAAAGTCTTGTATAGCAGAAGTGTCATCTTCAGAGAGCTAACACCTTCTTCCACTATTTTACAGTCAGAAGAAAAAGAAAAGAAAGAGGATGTTGTTCAGTTTCCTGCTACCCCTGAGAAGACTGAACAAAAAGATAATGTTGGACCTGATAATGAGGAGAGATCTTGTAGCTCTGAAAGCTCAGATGAAGAAGCAGAACGTCAACCTCAGCACTTGAGGAGGTCTACACGAATAAGAGGTTTGGTTATACATTGCTTGATTCTAGTTGTGCTTTTGCTTTGCTTACTAATATTGATGAACATAGAACTTTATCAGAGGCTATGGATATGAAAGATATAGGTTCTTGGAAGGAGGCCATGGAGGATGAGATGGCTTCTTTGGAAAAGAATCAAACTTGGGACTTGGTGCCTTTGCCTCCTGGATGGAAACCTATTGGATACAAATGGGTGTTCAAGAAGAAATTTGGTGTAGATGACAATGTTGAGAAGTATAAGGCCAGATTGGTTGAGAAGGGGTATTCACAAGTGTAGGGTATAGATTATGGTGAGATCCTCTCTCCCATTGCAAAGCTGACATCCATTCGATTCCTATTATCTCTTGTAGTAGCTTATGACTTAGAGGTAGAACAGATGGACATGAAGACATATTTCCTTCATGGTGATTTGGAGGAAGAAATCTACATGTCATAGCCAAAGCATTACATGGTGAAAGGTAAAGAAAATTTGATTTACAAGTTAAAGAAGTCTTTGTATGGTTTGAAGCAATCTCCTAGGAGGTGGTACTTGAAATTTGATGCCTTTGTGTTGTCAATTAGATTTGTGAGATCGAAATCAGATCACTATGTGTATTTTAAGTTTGATGGTGAGTGTATTCTCATTGTTGCACTGTATGTTGATGATATATTGCTCATTGGGAAGGGAAATAATGTGATTTCTGATTTTAAATCTTAGTTGTCAACACAATTTGAAATGAAAGATTTAGGGGCAGCCAGGTACATTCTACGAATGGAAATCAAAAGAGATAGAACTAACAGAAAACTTTGGTTAAGGCAGAGTAAGTATGTGAAGACCGTGTTGGATAGGTTTAGTATGGAAGATTGTAGACCATTGTGTGTTCCTATTTCTTTGGGAACAAAGTTGTCTATTGAGGATTGTCCAAAATCTCCTAGTGAGGTAGAGGACATGAGCAAAGTACCTTATGCTAGTGTTGTTGGCAGTTTGATGTATGCTATGGTCTGCACAAGACCAGACATTACCCAAGCAGTGGGAGTCCTTAGTTGATTTATGGCTAATCTTAGACGGGTACATTGGGATGTAGTTAATTGAGTGTTTAGATATTTGAGGGGTACTTCTGAGTATTCCATATGCTATATGATATTCATGGATTTGTGGATTCAGATTGGATAGGTGACATTGACAGTAGGAGATCCACTGGTGCTTATGTGTTTACACTGTTTAGTGGTGCTATTAGTTGGATGAGTAAGAGACAACCTGTGGTTTCTTTGCCCATGACAAAAGCTGAGTATATGGCATCAACTCATGCTTGTAAGGAAGTTATTTGGCTTAAGAGATTGTGTTTAGATATTGGTGTTGATGCAGATCAGATTACGATCAATTGTGACAGTCAGAGTGTGATTTGCCTTGCGAAGAATCCAACTTTCCATGCCAAAACAAAGCATATTGATGTATAGTTTCATTTCGTGCAAGACATGGTAGAGGATGGGAATGTAAATTTGGAGAAAGTAGATACTTTGAAGAATGTTGCAGATGCATTGACAAAACCAGTTACCACAGAGAAGTTTAGATGGTGTTCAGAGTCTATGGGCCTCTCGGCCTATAGCAGTTAAATCATGTTATTCTATTGGATCTTACAAGGTGTTTGACAAGTGGGAGAATTTTGGGAATTAAGGTGTGTCAACCTTGGTAATTCCTTGCATTATTTTGATTGTATTTATTTATTCATTGCCTATGATGTAAATTAATTGTAAATTCCATATTGTCATTTTGTGGGATGTGACATGGTGATGTGTCATCCTACATGGAAGATGATAACTTGTAATTTTGTCCGCACATGAGGAGATGGTCATCCCACTTTGTGGTAGGAGTATTTTTCCATGTGTCAGCATCTTGGATGTTGTGTAAGGGAATGTTGACCGAAACAGTTATGATGGATTCCTATGACGAAGTTATGACATGTAAGAGTCAAAAATAGAAGCTTGTAACACAAGTGAAGACATGTGTCAAAGAGCATCTTTGGGTGCCCCAAGGTGGACTATGACATGTTGTAAGAGAATATGCTATTTATAGCCTGTATATGATAGATTCTCTTACAGTTGTAAGCTGTAACTGCTATGATAGATTCTATGACAGTCGTAAGAGTCATAAGAGTTCTATCATAGCCCATTTTGGAAATAGGCAACCTCTTTGGGATGGGAGCTATGGACAAGTTTTAGATACATCTTACAATGTTGACCAAGTGTCCATAGGTGTGGGTTTGGGCCATGAGGCCAAGTTGGATGCCCATTCCAAGATAGAGCCAATTTTGTCTTGTATATTTTATATAAGCAGCTGGTTGGAGGAGGAGATGTAGTATGTGATTGACAGGTACTGTTATGCTACCGGATTGACTACAGACATGAGTTTCGAAGACTATAGAAGCTTGCATTGTAAGTGTATTGTAAACCATATTCAATTTTGATAATACATTGTGCAGGTTTCTAAGTGTGGGGTTTTTCACCCGATAAGGGTTTTCCCCATGATATATCTTGTCTCTCTTCTTCTATCTTCTTTCTGGTTCTATGTGTATTGCTACAATATCTCTGTTATATGTTTCATGCTTCTGTAATTGTAAGGATTAAATTGAATTTTTATAGCTCTCCCCTCATTAGATTAGTGTAGGAAGCGATTTTCGCACACCTAGTTTCCTTTCATAAGACATTGTTGGATATATGCTCCGGATGAATGAAGTGGTCAATGGCATTGAAGGTCTTACTGGAGAAGTGAAAGAAGATGAGATTGTGAAAAAGGTTCTGATATCTCTGCCCAAATCTTACAGTCATAAGGTATCTTCCATTGAGGAGACTGCAGACTTGGATACTTACATTGTAGACTAATTGTTTGGTACCCTTAATGTCTTTGAAATGAGAGAGTTTGGTAGTGATGCTCCAAATAAAGAAACTAATTTCAAAACTAATATGAAGATTAAAGAAGAAGTTGTTGATGAAGTTGAAGCTAATTTTGTAAGAAGACTGAAGAAAGGTACTGGAAAATACAAAGGTAAGTTACCCTTCAAATGTTTGAATTATGGGAAGGTTGGTCATTTTGCTTCTAAATGTCCTTTCAAAGAATCAAGGAATAATAATAGGAGAGACAAGTTCAAGAGAAGTTTGTACTCCATAGAAAGTAATTATTCTTTAGAAGATTATGATCATGATGATTCAAATGATGAAACACTTTTCAAGGCCTTGGATGTTGGCAACAAAAAGGATGATGCTAGAACTAGTGAGAAGATTGATACCTTGAAAATAAATCAAAAAAATGAAAGATCAATGGTTGTATGGACTACCTTTCATGCAAAATAAGAATCCAAAGCTTGGGTGATTGATAGTGGATGCTCAAATCTTATGACTGGTGAAAAGGAGAATTTTGTTAGCCTTGAGAAGTGGAATGGTGGTTCTTTCTAGTTTGGTGGTGATGAGTCAGCATAGATCTATGGAAAAGGTGCTATAACTATTGATGGGAAGAATATGACTGAGAATGTCCTCTATTTCAAAGGGCTAAAACACAATCTTCTCACTGTCAGTCAGATGTGCAACAAAGGGTATAATCTTACCTTTCATGCCAAAGGTTGTGAAATTAGGAAGCCAAGATATAGAAAATTAGTAGCAGAAGGTATCAAGAAATATGGTGATATCTATCACCAGAAGGAGGTAAATGGAAGAACATGTTTGTTGGCTTAGTCTAATGAATGTTGGCTATGGTATAAGAGAATGAGACAACAATTTTGACAATATGGTAAAGATTAGTTCTACTCTTGCAGTGAGAGACATGCCCAAGATAATCAAGCCTACAAATGCAATATGTAGGGAATGTCAAATGAGAAAGAAAACAAAGACAAACTTCAAAAGCAAGGAGTATTCCTCTTCAAATCCATTGGAGCTAATTCACACTGATGTATGTGGGCCTACAAGAGTAAAGATTCAACAAGGTAAGAGGTATTTCATGTTTCTTATTGATGATTATTCAAGAATGACTTGGGTTACTTTCTTAAAAGAAAAATCAGATGTTCTTGATAAATTTAAAGTGTTCAAAGCTATGGTTGAGAATGAAGTAGATGTTAGGGTTAAATATTTGAGGTCTGATAGAGGAGGTGAGTTTACTTCAAATGAATTTGAAACATTTTGTGAAGATAATGGTATTAGGAGACATCTGCCAGCCCCTAGGATTCCTCAACAAAATGGGGTAGTGGAAAGAAAGAATAGGAATGTGCAAGAGATGTCTAAGGCAATGTTGAAAGATGCAAATTTGCCTAATATGTAATGGAAAGATTAAGTTCATAATGTTGTCTATCTAATTAATAGAGTGCAACTAAGGGTTAACAACACTAAGAGCCCTTATGAGCTACGGTATGGAAGACCTCCCATAGTCAAATACATCAGGATCTTTGGCAGCAAATGCTATATCAGAAGAGATGAAGAAGACCTAGGAAAGTTTGATTTAAGAAGTGATGAAGGAATCTTTCTTAGCTACTCAACCAAAAGCAAGGTTTATAGATGCTACAACAAAATGTTTAGAAAGATGATTGAAAACACAAATGTCAAGGTAGATAAAGATCTGTATCAGATCTCACATGAATCAGAGGACTCTAAAATTGATATCAATCCATGCATTATAGATGAAGAAGAAGAAGTAAAAGAAGAAAAGGAACAAGAACTAGAGTAGATGCCTAAGACTCCAACAAAGTATGTTCAGAAGAACCACTCAACAGATCAGATCATTGGAGATAAGAATGAAGGTTTGTAGACAACAAGAAGGCTTGCTAAGACACATGAGCAAGTAAACTTATGTTTATTATCAAGAGTGGAACCCAAGGACTTTGATGAAGCCAACAAGGATGATGGATGGATAAAAGCCATGGAAGAAGAATTAGACATGGGAATCGGTTCCCAGACCAACAAACAAAAATGTTATAGAAACAAAATGGGTGATCTGGAACAAACTGAATGAAGAAGGTGAAGTTGTAAGGAACAAGGAAAGACTGGTATGCAAAGGATACACACAAGTAGAAGGTATTGATTTGAGGAGAATTTTTCTCTAGTAGCAAGGATGGAGGCAATCAGAATGTTCCTTTGTCTTGTTTCTCATTAGAACTTCAATGTATATCAGATGTATGTTAAGTTAGCATTTCTAAATGGTGACCTAGAAGAAGAGGTTTATATTGAACAACCAGATACTAGTACAAAAAAAGAAATATATTACTAAAAAAATACTAAAAATTGCTTATAAATAACCAAACATGATCACATGACCATTAGTAGTTTATTGCTAGTCATTTATAACATGACCAAATTGATGACTAAACCAATTTTAGTCATTTATTGGTTGTTTTAATTGATCGATTTGGTAGTATATTTAGTCATTGATTGTTGTAATTTAGTCACTTATTTAGTCATTTTTTATTCACTGATATATTTAGTCGTTAATTTAGTCATTGATTGTAGTTAACTAGTCACTTATTTAGTCATTTTTATTCACTAATTTCCTTCCATTGGTAGTTTATTTAGTCACTAATTTTAATCATCATTTTGATCAATATGGTAGTTTATTTAATTGTTTCTGTTCACTAATTTTTGTCAACTATAGTATATTGATACAGTGTTTATTAAACATCATATCACTAGTTGCAAAGAGAAACACAAGTCTTGAAAAGGGAATACTGTTGTCTTTATTAATTTGAAAAGAGTTGATGTTACATAAAATCTCTTGAAAAAGAGTTACAAGGCAACTATTGTTGTTACAAAAGAATCAAGAACTAAAGAATAAAAGTCCTCTGAGAAGACCTTAAATAGAGAAGCCTTCAAATAGAAAACTTTCCATGAAGAGAAGGCTGCAATTCCTTGTAATCTGCTAGAAACACCTTGTAATCTTTGACAACATATCATAACAAGTCCATATTATGCCTTCTATAATTCACAATCAAAACTACTTCCCTCAAAACCCTATGTCACCACGGTTTAAACCTCAATGAATCCTTAATTGTAATCTTGACTATGCAGGGTTTGGATTTCACTGCCTTGCTATTTGTTGCCATCTTTATACATTGCAAACTTTACCTTGAAAGATTTTGAAACCTCCAATGTATACCTCAGTTAAAAAATCTCATAATGAGACTAATACACAGAAAGAAGTCACTATCTCAAAACCTTTAAGATTGCAAACTATCAAGTGAAACAAGGAACACACTGGGCACATCCAACATTCCTCTCAAGGTCCAACAAAATAGATGAAAAGCCAAGAAACAAAACACAATTACTAAGAATATATTGTGAATTTGACACTTGACTGCCACCTATGCAAAAATTGCATTTGAGACTATCCTCCTTGATCATTGTCTTTACAACCATGTTGCTTCTGTGCTCTTTATTGTCATTGATAATTAGCTTCTATGTCTCCCTCTCAGTTCTTTGAAGTGTATATTCATAACTAGCAATTACATTCTCTTAGCATAGTCACTGTAAACTATTGTCACTATGGTAGTGTTTGTGTTCTTCATAGAATATCCCAAGCTCATACACTATTGAATACAACCAGGATCGATGCCCCCTCCATCATCTACAAAAGAAAATACAAGGTGATAATTTCAACTAGTTTGTGGTCATAAAAGTAAATACAATACCAATTTGCACAAAATAGCAAGCTAGGAATAATGTTCGCACCCTGAAAAAGTAAAGTAGATTGCAGTCGCGAGGGTTGTAAATCTCGTCCACTTTGACATAAGTTGCACCATGAGGCATTTGAATGCTATTGGACCAAAATAAGAAACACAATAATAAAAATTTCTACCCACAATATAGACAATAATAGAACACTAATCTTCAAATATAAGATATCTTATCATCAAAACATCATACATCAGGTTGACAAATAGTCATCATCAAGACAACCCTTCAACAAATAAAACTAACTGAGATATTTTAGAAATAAGCATTAGTTATGAGCTTCTCTCATCTCTAGGGTAACTATCACAAATGAGTGATTGTAGCCACCTCAGCGATTCATTTCAGGAAACAAAGTACAAAGCTACATTACCTCATCAATTGCATTATCAAGAAGCTCTACAATCACTGCAATGATAAACAAATAAGAAGAAAATTATAATTTATCTAATTCATAGGACAGATACTGTTGAAAACCAATCCTAGTCTCTAATTCAAATAACTGTTAGAAAAATATGTAGTGTAGAATTAAGAATTAACACAATGAAATAGTAGTAAGTTGTACAAAATAGACAACACAGATTTACGTGGAAAATCTAATTTGTACCACTGGGAAAAACCACTGGCAAAGATCTTTCAATAATTTTATTCTTAGAAGAAATTCATTGTTACAGAATTTTACCATGCATTTGTATTCAAGATCTATTGACTTTCATCGACTACTTTACGAATGCTAGAATAAAATAAACTGAATTCACATACCAACAATAACTAATCCATCTCATACACACAAAAGAAGAAATAGGTTAAGAGTGCATAATGGATGAGTTAGAGGATAGATTAAACAATGGACTAATCCATCTCATATACACAGAGAACAAAGTATGTTAAGAATGCCCAACGCAAAATACATATCAATTTACAGAAGAGATTAACCAACTGATACATTAGGCCCATGTATAGGCTTCTTACCTAGGGTACATAGTCTATTTTTAGTTTTAATTTTCTAGCTGTACTAATTATACCTTTTTCAGAGCCACAATAATTAAGTACCTTCTTCCAGCCCAAAAAATAATGAATTTATCATTGCTTATTGGTATTGGGTAGTATAACAATAACTGTTGTATATGCCTAAAAATGACACAAATCATCCTAAATAAATATTCTAAATATTTATTCCATTCTTCTATCAATTAAATAAATATTCTAAATTTATTTAATTAATTCACTAATCCATAATTAAATAAATTCAGTTTATTTAATTAAAATTATTCTAATGTCCTACACAATTAAATAATCATAAATTATTTAATTAATCCAAATTCCTCTATCCTAAGTTCTAAATTTCAAAAATCCACCTCACCTTTACACCTCACCTTTTCCACCTCACCTTGTCCACCTCATCAAGTTGCACATGTAATTAAATATATTTAATATTTAATTACCTATTTTTCTCTCACCCACATGGCCTATTTCTTCTCAAATCAGAAGTTAGTTAACTAATCAATCAAATCTGTTAACTAATTAGTCATTTGAGTTCACTGGTCAATCTATTCTGTTGACTCCTCAATCAACCCAGTTCATTGGTCAATCAATTCAGTCAATCCCATAATCCACTCTTCTAACTGATCAATCAAGTTTGTTAACTGTTCAGTCAATGGAGTTAACTCTCCAATCAATTTTGTCACATCCCCTCTTTCATGATGGAGCTAGGACACTTGTCACATTTCTACTAGTTGCACATTCCTCAACCATCCTCAGCTGTTGATCTTCATATCTCCTCTCAACCGTTGATTCTCATTCTTCTAAGTCTATAAATGAAGCTTCATCCTTCCATTCTAATAATCCAGGCTTTTGACATCGTTACTCTGCAGAAATATCACCAGCGCGCCTTTGGCACCCTTTTACCATCCACAAGCTTGAGATCACACCCATCTTGTTTGTGAGTGTTTGTTTTGAAAGTTTTTTTTGTTGCAAATTTAGGTGTGTTTCAGGAAAAAATTCGGGAATCGACTTTCACAAACAACCTCCTACACACAAACCGAACTCACCGTTGAGTCCGGAAGGCCTCGGAGGTAAGAAAAAACATATAATTTGTCTAGTTTTCATTACTTCAAATTTTTGGAAAATTTTTTTTTACCTTTTGGCCTATTTTTGCAAAAGCACAAAAAATAAAAATAAAAACAAAAACAATCTAAAAAACAAAAAAAAAAAAAAATTCTGTAGACATCGTTTAGAATTAAATTCATTTTCTGTTTTGTTTTAGCAAAAAAAAAAAAATCAGTCATTCCAATTTAAAAAAAAAAAATTTACACAACCAATAATAAAAAAAAAAAGTATATACAGAAAAAAAAAAATTTAACCAAAAAAAATCAAAAAAAAACAAAAGTTTTTTTTTTTTTTTTAATTTTGCAGGGGCCGCAGCCCCTGCATCCCACACCCTAACCCCCCACCCTCCCCCAGCCGCGCGCCACCCGCGCACCACACCCCCGTCCCTCCCTACACCCTCCCTCTCCCTACACCCTCCCTCTCCCCTGCCTACCCACCCCCGATCCCACCCGCACTCCTCCCCTTTTCCTCACCTCTCTGCACCCCTGCGCGCCCCCAGCGCGATGCCCACGCTCCCCCCGACCCCTTCCCTCGGCCCCCCGACCTACCCTAATCCTTCTCCCAGCCCTCCCCTGCCTGTCCCTTACTCCTGCCTCCCACCTGCCTGCGCCTGCCACCCACTGCGCCGCTCGCTCCACCTGCCACATACCTCTGTTGCGCCACTCGCTCCGCCTGCCGCTGCCACCACACCTGCAAACCTTGCACCCACAGCCACAAAAAAACACAAACATTAAAGAAAAAAATAATAAACAACACAAACACATATAAATAAATAAATAAATAAATAAATAACTGAAAATTTAGGTTTAGGGTTGGGTTAAAAAAATAATAATATTAAAAAAAAAAAAAAAACATAAAGATAAAACAAAAAAATCATTTAACTTTGTGTGTTTTAATTTATTATTATTATTATTATTATTTTTAATTTTCAAAAATGGTAATATTAGTCAAATAGGGCATTTTTTTTCTTTTTTGTCTAACTTTTTGCAGGAAAGTCAGATTTTCACAAATTTACAGTCATCGGAAAGCTAATCTCATGAACTTCGCAGTGGTGAAGGTATTTTTAGCCCATTTGATCAACTTCATTAGGTATAATCCATCAAACCTCCTGTTTACCTTGCAACTTCAATCGACCATAACTTTAGCATTTTTTATCGCATCTTCATGAATTTTTTTTTAAAACAGCATAGAATTTCATGAAGATTATGATTTTCATATTTATTTTGCTGTCAAAACTCACATTTTCATGAAATTTCTAGATTATGTGTTTTTTCACCTAATCTTTTGATTTACAAACTTCTTGATTCAATTTTTATTTTTGTGGACTACAGGTGGATATCAGGAGACTGCTAATCCAGTTTGGTGCAAAACATCCACTGAAGACAATTATTTTTCACTAAGTATTGAATAGGACTGATTTAAGCATTCTCATACAACTTTCATCTAGTTCTAATTAGGAAGGAGTAACTCATTGTTCATGCAACTTGCATACAACTTTCATCTAATCCTAATTAGAAAGGAGTAACCCATTCTCATACAACTTGCATACAACTTTCATCTAGTTCTAATTAGGAAGGAGTAACCCATTGTTCATGCAACTTGCATTCAAATCCTCACCTAACTCTAATTAGGAAAGAAGTAACTAGATCATTTGTTTCTTGCATTGCAACACTTTCCAAGTTATTACTATCGAGGATTAAAACTGAATTCACCATTGATTTTGGGGTTAAAATTGAACTACTGCTATCTCGTGAGACCAAAACTTCAAAGTTAACTATTTCGTGCTACGAGGATTAAAACTGAATTCACCATTGATTTCTGGAATTAAAACTGAACCAATGCTATCTTGCTAAAATCACTTCAAAGTTCTGTGCTTGAGTAGATTAGCCCATTTAGTTTTTCTAATTTTAAATAGGTTGGATTAACTAGTGTATTATGTGCTTGCGAATGACAATAGGCTTATGCTCTCCCCTCTTCTAGGTGATCAGAGTGCCAGACTTGTCATTCTATTTGTTTAACCTTTAGAAGGGGCCTGCCCTTGGATGCACGCTTGTCCAAGTGGGAACGACCCTGAGTGGTAACAGGCTAACGCCAAGCCCTACCAAGCCACTTAAAATAAATTGTGCTTGAGGTGAAAACTTCCTACAACAAGTGCTATTATGTTACACCGACGGCCAACCTCCCCCAAAGCCCTCTAAGGCGTAACCCTTTGAGGCTGGGAGACTCCATAATGGAGAGTAGTGCCGCTGCACGTGTAACCACTTGAATGGTTGCCTACGTTAAATACCTCTTGTTCTAGTGGCCCAAATCCCTTATAATCCATTTCTCGCCTAGGATTTTTGTGCTTGCTTTTGTTCAGTTTAGTCTAAAATAGAGTCGAAACAAACTACAAAAATAATGAAAAACTACAAAATATTCTTTGTGCTTGCTGTGTTTTCTTGCTGTTAATTCATAATATCAGATCAGGAAGACCTTATCCAGCTAAAAAATACCAAAAACAAAAGAAAAATCTAAAAATTTTGCAAAAATATCAGAGCTACGCATATACTCCTTTCTGTTGCGCATATACTGTGACTTGCTGCACTTTTACAATGACTTGCTGCGCATATATACTGTTGCTGCGCATATACACACTATTGCTATGCATTTGTACTTAACCAGAGCTACGCATATACTGCGACTTACGGTGCATTTGTTCATTCCTACTGCACATCTATTTCTGTGCATATGCGACAGTGAGCACTTGCCCTATTTTTGAGAGAATATTTTCACTTGATTAGAGCACCCATTTCAGCCTAGTTTCACTTTCTAAGGTCAGATTCAGCCTTGCAATCAGTCTTCATCCATTTCACCCAAGTCTCTCATTCGTCTATCATCCCATTCACTTTCTGTCCAAATGCCTCTTGTCCCAAAGTCAGTTTGTCCCATACCAATTCGACATAGGTCCCTTTCCCGTGTCATTAGTGAATTCACGTAAGCCTAGTAGGTCACCGTACCTTTGCTAGTAGTCTTGTTGAATGACTAAGCCCTACACAGTAAGACTAGTATCGACTACCCTTACTAGCGGCCAACGTCTTGTGTCAACCATCTTACTTGAGGTCATTGAGCGAGAGAATCCTTTGTCCAAATCTTGTCCTAGGTATCCCATTCACAATAGTCTCAGTCGGCACCTCGCCAAAATTTCTAATCCTGGTCCACATCATCTCACCCCACCTTGCATGGTTCTTACTCGATCCCAGTACAACAAGCAGATTGAAATGGCTGACGCATCTGATCACCTCACCCCACCACATGGTGGTGATGAAGAAATTTCTCATGAAGAATTAGTAGCGCACATCCAAGATAGAAAATTCCAACACTTGGTAGAGAGGGTGCTCCTTGAAGACCCTGACAAATACTTCCACCATCTTGCTAATCTCAGAGTCAAACTCCCCGTAGACTTTGACATAAGCTCCATCATGGAAAATGTAGACAATGATCATGAGCAGAGACGTGATGATCATGAGAGAGGCACGAATGACACAGTCCCGAATGCAAATGATAGAGGCAAGAAATCCATAGATCACAATGCTCCTATGGATGACGTGAGACAACAAATCAAAAGTCTAAAAAAAGAAATATCCAACCTTAAGACCGGTACAAGTTCCAAGCAATACTCTTTGGAACATATAGCTCCATATCCTTTTGACAAAAGTTTGGTCATGAAACCCTTCCCCTTTCAGTTCAGAGTCCCAAAGTTTGACAAATACAAAGGGAAGGGGGACCCTAGAGATCATATCCTGGAATTCAATGCCACATGTTTAGAAGTAGCTCACAACGAGACCTACTTGATGAGACTGTTCCCCAAATCCTTAGGTGGTCAAGCTATGGAGTGGTTCTCGGGCCTCCCACCAGGAATCAAAACTTTTGATGAACTTGTCAATAAATTCATAACGCACTTCTCCTACAACATAGAACACGAGGTATCTATGCTAGATTTATGCAATACTAAACAAAAGAGTGGTGAGTCATTCACCACCTTCTTACAATGATGGAGACAACTAGCTAGTAAGTGTTCTTATGATATACCTAAGAAGCAACTATTGGAAATGTTTGTCCACAACCTAAACACGGATCTTAGCTATCAGATTCAGATACAATGCCCTACATCATTCTCCAAAGTCATCGAAATGGGCCTATTCATTGAAAAAGCTATGATCACTAAAGGAACTGTCAAGCTATATAAGGACACACCTAATTCCAATTACACAACGGATAAATCAAAGTTTTGGACCAAGAACAAGAATGTGGTCAACGATGGGGTAGTTGACGCCAAGGCGGCAGCTCCTAAACAACAACCCATATTCACTCTTAAGGGGGATGCAAACAATGGTGCAATCAACAAACTACCCTCTTGGGAGCCTAGATCTTGGTACAATTCAAACCCAAGATGAAAATTCACACCGTTAGGTGAGTCTCAAGAATCTGTGCTACGGAAGTTGTTGGCTAACAATGAAATTTCTCTACCGCCAACAAGTGATTACGAGCCTATAGTCAAACCTCCCTACTGGAAGGACATAGACTATTGTGAATATCATCGAGGAAGGGGACATACAACTAACAACTGCATTCGCCTCAAAAATGTCATACAGGATATACTGGATCAGAATCAGGGAGGGACACCACAGCATACCTCCAATGAAACTCATGTGGCCTACAGGGATCCACTTCTAAATCATAACAGGCCATATAACAACCACAACACCAACAACCAGGGCAACAACAATAGCGGCAACAATAGCAATGACAACAACAATAATCGCAACCTGCCAAATCAGAACAGTGGGATGAGTAATGCTAACTATGCAAGTGTTCCATTTGACTACACCATAAATTGCATTTTTGAACATATTCCGCAGGTCAATGTCATCTCACCCAACCAACAACCAGGACCTAACCGAACTGGTTGTAGTATAATTACCCGTAGTGGTAAAGTCACACTCAATACCGTTCCTCCAAGGTCTTCACCATCTCCATCCAACTCCCGTTAGTACAATGTCCTCAACCAGTTACAGAAAACCTTGGCTCACATTTCTATATTGGAGCTCTTGCGTCTATACCCTTCTTATAAGGAGATTCTTGAGAAAGCCTTAGTGGAAACCACTGTCCCCACTAACCTGTCCCAAGAGAAGTTTCAGACCATGGTAGGCAATTTGACATCCTCCAATTCCATATCGTTTACTGAGCAAGATGATCTTTCTGTATCTCAACCCCACAACACCCCTCTGCACATTGTCGCATTCATACACAAGCACCGCATCAAGAGGGTTCTCATTGATGGGGGTGCCAGTTTAAATATCTGCACATTGAAGCTAGTCCTTGCACTGGGGTTCTCTGAACAAGCAGTTGATCCAAGGCAAAAAATTACCATAAAGGCATATGCCGAGGAAGAAAGAACCACAAAGGGAATGGTTGTCCTACCCATTCAAGTGGGACCGGTCATTAAAGATGTGGTGTGCCAAGTCCTTGATCGGGAGCTTGCTTATAATATTCTACTAGGGAGACCATGGATCCATGCCATGAAGGCTGTCCCCTCGACCTATCATCAATGCATTAAGTTCCCGCACAATGGCAAGCAGGTCACCATCCAAGGCGACCCTGACCCCTACCAGCACTACAATTCTTTCCGTGCAAAACCCGAATGTGTCATATCTAACAACAGAGCCTACATTTCCCCTACCCCACAATAGGACCATACCGCTGAAGCTTCCTCCTCAAGACCCAAACCACTGAAACTTACCATAAAAGAAAATGGCATGGGGGAATACTCCATTGAGCACAGCCTCAACCTTGCCAAGATGCCTTTGTCTCCTCGCTGTTTTGGCCAACCCAAGCAGCCACCCAAACATTTTCCAAAGCCATCTGCTCCTCCTGTAGCTCCCGCAAATCCCTTTGTAAAATAGGGGACTTTAGCTGATGAAACAGAGGAGCGAGATCTCCTGCAATGGCTCTATGCTGAAGAAAACATACCCCAAGAACCGCCTAAACTCCCTACAAAACTCTATGGGGGGGGTGAGACTATTTTGCACAGGATGGGGTACGAAGGACAAGGCCCCATAGGCCTCAGAAAAGAAGGAATCATCGAACCTATACAATCTTCTTCGTCCTCTTCAGCTAGAAACACAACTGGTCTAGGGTATAAAGGCAAAGGTAAAGCCAAGGAAAATGCCTGCCTTGTAGAGACAATCCAAACACGCCAAGTCGATAGTGACACAGATTCGGATGATTCAAATGAGTATGAGTGGGACGAGCTAACAGAGCACTCCTACGATGACAAAGTGGTTGACACCATCCAAACTCTTAGCCCCTACCATGAGGGACAAACGCAACAGGACAGACCACTGGAGTCTAATTTGCCCACCTCTGAGATTATGGCTTTCGAGGAAAGTTTCAATTCCATTGCGATAAACAACTTGGAGGAAAGTACCACCCAGAACACTACCCCCGCCAATGCCCATAGCATTTCCATTCACACCATTAATGAATCAGGTCTCTCATCTGACTCCCTTCCCCTCTTACACCCTGAGCTTATTGACTAGGATCTGCAAGGAACCCCCCAATTAGATATGTTCTATAACGATGATGCTTACATTGATTACATGGAACTTAGGGACCACTTGCCAAAAGGAGATCATAAAGTTGGTTTTGCTATAGAATTGATTACCGTGGCTTACTTCGGGGAGGGTGCCAAGCCTTCTAGTCGTAAAAACATAAAGATCAAAAATGGATCTGACAGTGAATACCGCCTTGCGGCAGTGTCAGATCATAAAATAGTAAAAAGAAAGGACGCATCTGATGGTGAAAACCCAACTGTGGCACCTGATGATGGAATGCTTGACACTCTCCCTAGTGATATGTATTAGGAAAGGTCACAAATTGTGGTGGAGCCGACCGAGCCTGTGAACATTGGAACTGAAGAGCAGCCCAAGATTATCCACTTTGCCAAATCTCTCACACCACCAGAGAAAACCAGATTTGTACCATTCTTTAAGAAGAAGAGAGGCAGCTTTGCTTGGTCATATGCAGACATGCCAGGTTTGGACCCAAACCTAATTCTACATCATTTGCCATTGGATCCAGGGGTGAAACCCGTAAAGCAGATGCTGAGAAAAATGCATCCTCATATAGCCCTTTTGGTCAAAGAAGAACTCAATAAATTGCTAGATGTGGGGTTCATTAGAGCCATAGATTACCGAGAATGGATATCTAATATTGTACCAGTGTCTAAACCAGATGGCCGGGTTTGACTATGCAATGATTTTTGAGACTTAAACAAAGCATGCCGCAAGGACGACTTTCCATTGCCAAACATCGATATCATAGTCGACCTCACTGTAGGACATACAATGCTATCACTCATGGACAGATTCTCAGGGTATAACCAAATCAAAATAGCACCTGAGGATCAACACAAAACAGCTTTCACTTGCCCATGGGGTACCTTTTGCTAGAATGTCATGCCTTTTGGGCTAAAAAATGCAAGTGCTACATATCAGCGGGCCATGACAACTATATTCCATGACATGATGCATGTAACTATGGAAGACTATGTTGACAATATCTTAGCAAAATCTCTCACAAGGGACTCACACCTGGATGTCCTAGAAAAAGTCTTTCAACGGTTGGATCAATTCCAAGTCAAACTGAACCCGAAGAAATGTGTGTTTAGGGTAACTTCAGGCAAGCTGCTAGGCTTCATTGTGTCAGCAAACGGAATAGAGGTAGACCCGGCCAAGGTTAAAGCTATAATGGACATGCCACCGCCCAAGACTCTAACATAGTTGAGATCCTTACAGGGCAAGCTGCAGGCCATCTGCAGGTTCATCTCATAGCTGGCAGACAAGTGCCAACCTTTCAGCCATCTCCTACATAAGAACATTCCATTTAAATGGGACGAGCGGTGCGATGAGGCATTCAACAAGTTAAAGGAGTATCTTATGAATCCTCCTATACTCATGCCTCCGATCCAAGGAAAACCTTTAATTCTCTACATCTCTGCTACACCCACTACTCTTGGAGCTCTTCTAGCACAGCAAGACTACGAGAACAAGGAGCGAGCTGTATACTACATCAGTCGAACCTTAGTGGGCTACGAGTTGCAATACTCATAGGTAGAACGATCATGCCTTGCGGTGGTTTTTGCTTCACAAAAACTCTGATATTACATGTTGGCACATCCTGTCAAACTCATTGCCAAGATCGACCCACTGAAATATCTTCTCAGCAAAGCAGCTCTCACAGGTCGACTAGCAAAATGGGTGATGCTTCTTAGTGAATATGATATAGAATATGTGGACAGAAAAGCCATCAAAGGACAAATCATCGCTGACCAACTGGCCGAGGCACCATTACAAGACACTTCACCTATGCAATTTGAATTTCCTGATGAGTCTTTATTCACTCTGTCAACATCTCCTTGGAAACTCTACTTTGACGAATCATACACCAACCATGGATCGGGGGCAGGTATCCTGTTTATCACTCCCCAAGGCGACACAATTCTGAAGTCCTACAGGTTGTTATTTCCATGCACCAATAACATAGTGGAGTATGAAGCCTTGGTAATTGGTCTCAAGATGGCCACTGAGTGGAAAATCCAAGAACTACATGTCTACGGTGATTCTTAGCTTATCATAAATCAGGTCAACGATGAGTATCAAACCAAAGATGAGAAGCTCATCCCATACAAACGGATGGTCGACGACCTCAAAGAACAGTTTGGGACCATCTCCTTTGAACAAATACCCAGGATAGAGAACAAAGCAGCAGATGCAATGGCTACCATAGCCTCTCTTCTAGAAATTCTTGAATATGAGTCACGATATGAGTTCTTAGTGGAAACCATCCGGCAACTGGCTTATGATCTCCTTGAAACCTATTCCATTTGCCTCCTAGTCAGATCTGATTCACCTTGGTACGGTAAGACCTACACTTACCTCAAGGACAATATTCTCCCATCGGACCTCTCTTCCAACCAAAAACGCACTTTCACTCGACAAGCCTCTCATTACACCATCATAGCCGATACCCTTTACCGACATGGTCTGGATGGTACTTTGCTCCGTTGTTTGGAACAAGAAGAATCCATAACTGCCTTGCGAGACGTACATGAAGGGATCTGCGGAACATACTCCAGCGGCCCTTCCTTGGCCAAGAAACTCATGCGTTTGGGTTATTACTGGCCAAATATGGAAATGGATTCATATCAGTTCGTCAAAAAGTGCAAACAGTGCTAAATACACGGGAACCTGATCCATGCACCTGCTCAAGAGTTGAGACCTTTAACGACACCCTGGCCCTTTTGTCAATGGGGACTTGACCTTGTGGGAAAGATTCATCCACCCTCTTCCAACGGCGACAAATTCATCATAACCGCCACTGAGTATTTCACAAAGTGGATTGAAGCCATTCCCCTAACCACCGTCACAGGTAAGCAAACTTCCTCTTTCATTCTGAATTACATTATTTGCAGATATGGCATTCCTTCATCTATTATCACAGATAATGGAAGACCATTCAAAAATCAGGATGTCCAAGAACTCTGTGAGCATTTCAAAATCCAACATCGTTTCTCCACTCCATACTACCCCCAAGGTAACGGCCAAGCTAAGGCATTGAATAAAACCATTTTGAAAATCCTAAAGAAGACTGTCAACGATGCTGGCTGTGATTGGCATGTCCAACTCAACCCCGCTCTGTGGGCCTACCGAACTAGTATACACACTCCCACAAGTGCTACACCCTACGCCCTTGTCTATGGTTCAGAAGCCATCCTCCCCATTGAGGTCAAACTACCATCCCTCAGGGTGTCGTTGAAAGGTCTCATATCAGACAAAGAATACAGAGTCTCCAGGTTACAAGAACTAGAGCTGCTAGAAGAAAGGCGCCTGAAAGCCTTCGATCATCTTAAAGCATATCAACAGATGATGTCTAGAAGTTATAATCACAAGGTTCAACCAAGATGCTTTAAGGTTGGGGACCTAGTTCTAAAAGAGAACCCTCGCAATCAACACGATAGAGAAAAGAAAGGTAAGTTCGAGCCTAACTGGCTTGGGCCCTATGCGATTGTAGCTGCTTACGGATCAGGGGCATATCAGTTGGCCACTTCAGAGGGTGAGTTATTGGATGATCCAATCAACAACATGCACCTTCGCTAGTTCTATACCTAGGAGAACCCCAATGCAAGGGAACACAATAAAATCAAAAAATCAAAAAAAAAAGTTGAAAAGAGAAAATACCAAAAAAAAATCAAAAAAAATAGAAAGCATACAAAAAAATTGTCCTTTGGTGAAAACCTGGCAAACAGGTGCCTTGGATAGGTATCATGATGAAAACCTGGCAAACAGGCGTCATGTTTACTTTCTAGCTTCTCGTGCAGATAAAAGCAAGTGATGAAAACCTGGTAAACAGGCGTTACTTGTGATAAACCGCCTTCTCCATCTTTGGGAATCCAATCACCTTGAGTCCATTCTTTCTCCATTTGCCCCATTTGACCCATATCTATCCCACAAATAAACACTTGACAGTTACCTATCATGGCTTGATACTCTCCTTGTGGCCTTGTCAACCAAGGTTTTGTCCCATACCGTCTCCTCAATGTGAGCCTAGCATAGGGTCTCTTGTCAGTGTCCATGGTCCAAGTCCGTGAACTACGTTGCCTCTGCGCCGTCACGTAGGCAAGGCCATTATTCTAATGTGCCCCCAAGGCTTCCATTTCTCCCACGGTCCCATTCATCCCCTTTCTTGTCTTCATTCTTGTCATCTTTCTTCTAGTCCATCCATGGTCCATTAGGGTTTACCCCGAACTACGTTGCCTCTGTGTCGTCACGTAGGCAAGGCCATTTAGCAATGAGCCCCCGAGGCACTAGGTTAGTCCCTTAGGGTCCGTCTCGCCAATAAGGATTGTGCAATCTTCTCACCAAACAAGCAAATGCAAGCAGAACCCGTGCTTCAAGCAGAAATCTTGACTATGAGCATCTTAACCTATCTAAAGCAAAGCAAATACCCAAGGTCTTCTAACTGATTCTATCTAAATTATGGCAAGAAAATCACATCTAAATGCAAGAATGTTTTGTGGATTGGAAGCATGGTTAAGTTACAGAGTCTTGATTTTTGTTATCATGTCTTTCTATGCTACTCAAGGATGCCACAAGCTAGAGATGCTATGATGGGGGCATGATTATTTTCTTTGTTTGCTATTTGTGGATTAAACATTAGTAATGTGAAGCCTTGTCTAAGGACATGATCGGCAAAAGATCATCGAGGACATCAAAGGTCTGACATGAACGGGGGCAATCCTTGTTTGTTGAAACGCAAGAAGTACTCAGGTCATCTAGATTCAATTTTGACTAGATGCTTGTATTAACTTGCTAAACCACAATCCATGTAAGCGGTACTCAGGTCATCTCGGTTCAATTATACCTCGATGCTTGTATTCACTTACAACATTTCAGAAAATGTACCAAAAAATAATGCCCAATGATGAAATAAAGCACTCCAATAGCAAAGCATCCATCCTATATCCATTTATACATCCATACCATACCCCATGCAATAAAGATCCAACAATGCAAAGTATCAATACAAATAAAAGCTTGTGAGTTCTTCTATCGAGTCTTTCTTCTATCAATCATTTTCTATCTACCATCATATCTTTCATCCTTGTCCAGTCAGTCTGAGCAATGATCCAAATGCAAGCTCCATCCTTAATCCATACCAATCAAGTCAAGTCAATCTTGCACAAATGATCCAATCACAATCAGTGGTCTTGATCCTTCTCTGGTCGTAAACCAACTCGATCAGTTAATTAATCAATTATCTTATACAGGATGTTGCATTGTCGAAATCAGACCAACGCATGCATCTTACACGACATGTTTCATTTCTTGAAACCAGACACTATCCTTCATGTTGCTCTAGGGATCTATCATTCCCCGCCATGACAACACACCTGCCATGTTGGTCTAGGGATATATCGTTCCCCGCCATGACAACACTGTCGTATATCATTATTAGTATATCGTTGGTTTACCGCTTGACAGGGGCAATACCTTGTTTGTTCTTGTGTCATTTGCGCATACTTGCTTGCTTGCTTGTGTGTGTCATCATTCCATCTTGCATCGCGTATCATTCGACTCTTTCTTCAACCGATTTCTTCATTCTAACCTATCCTTACCCCTTCGTCTTCGTGAGATTGTTCATCTCACGTCCCTTCTACCTCCTTCCCGTCCAATCTCTCGAGGGGGCATCCTATCATCATTAAACTTGTACCAGGGGCAAACCGGGGCATGTATCACTGTCAGACTATTTACTCTTTGAAACAATGCTATAAACAGCATTGCATCAAAGAGAGGCAAAATGTATATGCCTAAAAATGACACAAATCATCCTAAATAAATATTCTAAATATTTATTCCATTCTTCTATCAATTAAATAAATATTCTAAATTTATTTAATTAATTCACTAATCCATAATTAAATAAATTCAGTTTATTTAATTAAAATTCTTCTAATGTCCTACACAATTAAATAATCATAAATTATTTAATTAATCCAAATTCCTCTATCCTAAGTTCTAAATTTCAAAAATCCACCTCACCTTTACACCTCACCTTTTCCACCTCACCTTGTCCACCTCATCAGGTTGCACATATAATTAAATATATTTAATATTTAATTACCTATTTTTCTCTCACCCACATGGCCTATTTCTTCTCAAATCAGAAGTTAGTTAACTAATCAATCAAATTTGTTAACTAATTAGTCATTTGAGTTCACTGGTCAATCTATTCTGTTGACTCCTCAATCAACCCAATTCACTAGTCAATCAATTCAGTCAATCCCATAATCCACTCTTCTAACTGATCAATCAAGTCTGTTAACTGTTCAGTCAATGGAGTTAACTCTCCAATCAATTTTGTCACATCCCCTCTTTCATGATGGAGCTAGGACACTTGTCACATTTCTACTGGTTGCACTTTCCTCAACCATCCTCAGCCGTTGATCTTCATATCTCCTCTCAACCGTTGATTCTCATTCTTCTAAGTCTATAAATGAAACTTCATCCTTCCATTCTAATAATCCAGGCTTTTGACATCGTTACTCTGCAGAAATATCACCAGCACACCTTTGGCACCCTTTTACCATCCACAAGCTTGAGATCACATACTTACATTGGAGCTCATCTTCATTGCATATCACTACAGCCATTTACCACCGACTTCCTACAAACAGCAAAAAGAGTGCACTCTCTGAGGGCTCCCTTCATCTGCAAAAGGATGGTTGTAATAGGCAAACAACAGAAGCATCGATTTCAGGGAAGGTTTGCTTTGTGTTATTCATTGCCATTTACTTTCAATCTTTCTTGTTATCTCCTATTCTGTTGATGTTTGGGTCATACATTGTTCATTTGATTGATCACCATTTTACCCTTACAACTGTATATGTTCAAAATTTTCACATGATTATAGCTTTTTATTGATCTCATAATTCATCATAGCTAGATTACTTTTTGTTGTAGGTGTATCAATTGGGGAAGGAACAGGAGCAACCATGTCTGACGACGAAGATGACCAGGCAGACAGTGAGGCTAATCTATTTGATTTAGCTTTAGATGGGCAGGATGGAATAGAGCCATTTGGTCCATTGATTCCCACAGAGAATGAGCATTCTTTGATGGAGAGAGTGAGGTTGGACCTCAAGCATGAATTGAAGCAGGTCAGCTCGTATTACCTTTACTGTTGGCTAGTTGGTATGAATGTAAATGTTGATAAAGTTCTTTATGTAAAATATGGAGGCATAGAAAAAACTCGTGAACTATTTGATAGAATGCCTCAAAGAGATGTAATCTCATGGAATGCAATAATTTTAGTATATTCACAAAATGGATTTGTTCATGAAAGGGCTTTCAAAACTTTCAAGCAAATGCAATTGGCAGTTCTAAAGCCAAATTCTACAACCTTTGCTAGCATCCTCTCAGCCTGTGACAAAATGGGAGCTTTGCAACAGGGTATAGAAATCCATCAAAGCATAAAGGATATAGAAATTTTGTCAAATGTTGTAGTGGTAACTGCCCTAGTAGACATGTATGCAAGATGTGGAAACATAGACAAAGCATGTGAACTATTTGATAAAATGCCTCAAAGAAATGTGGTCTCATGGAATGCAATGATTGCAGGATATGCACAAAATGGATTTTTTGAAAAGGCTTTAGAAACTTTCAAACAAATGCAATTAGTAGGTGTAAATCCAAATTTGACAACCTTTGCCATCATCCTCCCTTCCTGTGCCAAAATGGGAGCTTTGGGACAGGGTATGGATATCCATCATAACATAATGGAAGGAGGATTTTTGTTAGATATTATAGTTGGAAATGCTCTGGTAGACAAGTATACAAAATGTGGAAGTATAGATAAGGCACGTGAACTATTTGATGGAATGGCTCAAAGAGATGTCATCTCTGGGAATGCAATGATTGTAGGATATGCACAAAATGGATTTGTTGAAAAGGCTTTAGAAATTTTTAAAGTAAATGCAATTGGTTGGTGTAAAGCCAAATTCCACAACCTTTGCCAGCATCCTCCTTGCTTGTGTCAAAATGGGAGCTTTGGAATAGGGTATGAACATCCATCAAAACATAATGGAAGGGGGATGTTTTTCAGATATTATAGTTGGAAATGCTCTAGTAGACATGAATGCAAAATGTGGAAGCACAGATAAGGCACAAGAATTGTTTGATAGAATGCCTCAAAGAAATGTCATCTCATGGAATGGAATGATTGCAGGATATGTACAAAATGGATTTGTTGAAAAGGCTTTAGAAATTTTAAAGAAAATGTAATTAGCTGGTGTAAAGCCAAATTCCACAACCTTTACCAGCATCCTTCCTGCCTGCACCAAAGTGGGAGCACTAGAACAAGGTATGGACATCCATCAAAAAGTAATGGATAGAGGAATTTTGTCAGATGTTGTAGTTTCAACTACCATGGTAGACATGTATGCAAAATGTGGAAACATTGACAAGGCATGTGAACTATTTGGCAGAATGCCTCAAAGAGATGTCATCTCATGGAATGCAATGATTGCGGGATATGCATAAGATGGATTTTTTGAAAAGGCTTTAGAAACTTCCAAGAAAATGCAATTAGCAGGTGTAAAGCCAAATTCGACAACCTTTGTCATCATCCTCCCTACCTGTGCCAAAATTAGAGCTTTGGAACAAGGTATGGACATCCATCATAACATAATGGAAGGGGGATTTTTGTCAGATATTATAGTTGGAAATGCTTTGGTAGACATGTATGAAAAATGTGGAAGTGTAGATAAGGTACATGAATTATTTGATGGAATGGCTCAAAGAGATGTCATCTCTTGGAATGCAATGATTGCAGGATATGCACAAAATGGATTTTGCATGGATGCCCTCAAAGAAGCAGATCCCCAACATTTTAAATAAGGGATTCCAAGACCCATGAAAAGTTAGGGGAGGCAAAATTGGAGAGGAAATCTCTATAGTATGGTACAAAATGAAAATTACCCACCACCTCACCACAAACAGAGAAATAAGGAGAAGGAAGGGCAGACTCAACTACTAAAGTAGCAACGAAGGCTCTCTTATAGAGAAGTGTCCAAAAGAAGAAAGCAGAAGTGGTCCCATCATAAATAAAAGCAAGACAAAAACAAAAATAAAAGAGAAAATTTGTACAAACAGTAGAAGAAGAAGATGAATAAATACCAATTAAAAAGGTATCGCAAAAAATCAAAAGGGCTTAGCTAGAAAAAATAAAAGTTGCAGAGGAGAAAGCACCTAAAAAGAAAAATATATAAATCCCTAAATAGAAAATGTAGGAGAAAGAACAAATATTGGATGTATAGGGTTTGTATAGATCACTTTTTACACTAGGCAAGTGATTAGAGGTAGCACAACTATACATAAGAACTTCCATAGAGAATAAGGGGATTATTCTCCAAGCTAGGTTGGATCACATTGCTAGAAATCCATATCCCATGGTAGACATAAGAAAGTACTTTATGGAGGAATTCATAGAGTCCATCAATGTAAAGAGAGAAGAATCAACACAATTAGAGGAAAACATCTAAAAGGATGCATTAGAATAAATGGAAAAAGAACTAGACCTATTCCCTAACAACATAGCACAATTAAAACATTTACAAAATGAGGAGCTAAGGTCTAAATAGAGAGTAGACACTCTTTTATCTCAAACAACATAGGCTAAGGAAAGCATAAAAAGTGAAATCATGGAGGCCACTAAGAAGGCCTATGATATTCTATTAATAGAAAAAGTTACAGATGAGAAGGAAATACTAAGTGAAAAAAAAATAGATTATGATACAATAGTGATTAGTGTGGAAGACTTAGTTAGGGACATACAAGATGTTACTACACAAGGGGAAGAGGATATAAATATAGGTCTAACAATGATATCAAAACCTATCAATGGTGAAAAAGCAAGAAAAGAAGAATATAAGGTAGAAAGAGAGAAATAAACTTCATAGGAGACACTATAGGATGATAAGATGAATAAAGAATAGGATCAACAAACTAAACAACCACAATAGGACACACAAAATGGTATTGGACTTGATCAAAAAAAGAAAGGGGAAGTCAAGAAGGAGAAAGGAAAAGGAGTGTTTGTAGAAATTGATGGAGAATAGTCTCTTATAGGTCAAGTATTAATAACTTCTCTTACATCCCAATCTTTGGATCCTATGGATAAAAGAAGAGGGTTCATTGAAAAATAGAAATAGTTGCAATTGGTCATCACTGTGGTGCCAAATTAATTCAATTCTACACTAGCATGACCACAGGTGGATTTAGCACATATTTTACCAATCCAACAATTTGAGATGAGCGATGTCAAAGCAATGCTAGGGGGTAGCTACTAACTTAATATGTGAACACAACTAAAATAATAAAGAACACAATGGTTGAAATCCAAGCATAATTGCTACAAGTCACAACATATATCTCTTTACCACTAAAATATTAATTAGGCATAATAATTAGAGGGTTGCTTGAAGAAATAAGAAGTTGGGATGAGTAGGAGAAATTGAAAGAGAAGATTTTGGTAGAATAGGAGACTAGATAATTGGAAACAATCAGGACTAAGTGTACCACAGTGCATGATGAACTTAATAAGGAAATCACAAAAATAGAGTAGACCCACAATAACATCAACACATTGTACCAATATTGCTTAAGTTGGCACACCTCCCCAAAGAATAAAGATCCAAATAGAAAAAGTGGAGAATTAGATTATATAGGCCTTAAAATCTTACGCTACTATGATGGACTCAGATGGTTCCCTTAAGGTACAAATTGAAAATATGCATACATAGTACGATCACTTGCAAGAACAAAAAATAACATCATTTCTCAATTGAAGCAATTAAGAGAAGTAGTAAGTTTGTGCTTAGCCACAATCACAAGACTTCTTAAGGATGCACAAAAACTATTAGGGAAATTTATTGTTCCTTCTTTTGCCAATGAGGATGAAAAGTTACTAATCACTATCAATAGCCATACCCACCTCCTATAGCAAGTGGTGCTACAATGAACCAATACATATAATCACTTGCAAGGCATCTACAAAAATATTTTACCATAATACAAGAGCTTGTACAAATTTTTCTTAATAATTTTTGTAGTAGTATAGTTTTGAATTTTTTTGACAAAGAGTAGCCTCAGTCACGTTTTGGAGCACTAACAAGGAAAGACAACATATCTTGAGGACAAGACATGGGTTAAGCTAGGGGATGATGTGGGCGGGATAGAGGCACACCACTCCCATTATGTTGAAAACTTGAAAGGATGGCCTAATGGAGGCCAATGGTAAAACTCACAAGGGCGTCAAAGGAGGGAAGTATGAGAACATAATCCCAAGAAGGACAGAGCAAGTTAAAGTCATAAAAAACCAAAGAGATAATATTGCAACACCTACATCTGAGTTATGGCACCTATATACAGGCATATTGATTTCACAAGCTTGGACTCCATGTTAAATGGGATTGAAGCCTCAGTTACATTAACTCTCTCCTAATTACCAATAACAATTTAAGAAAATGTTTTTTGAAAAACAAATGACAATAAACCATACAATAAATCTATTAAAGAAAACCATTAACAAACAGTAATCCCTAAAATGATGCAAAATAGGAGCAGAGATAAACGCACACATCATCTTTGAGAGGAAGAAGGCACTCATATGAGATCTCAAACTGGAAGGGATTGAGAAACACTGCAGGATTGTCTAGCACAGTCACATTCATTACATTCACTGCACTCATATTCAATCCATTTGGATACCCTAAATTAGCCTCAACCACAAACTTACTCCACCACCAATTTAGTAGACTCTAAGCCCATGTGCTTCTAATCAAATCACAAATGCCCACTACTAGTATGGTTGTCACAAACCCTAAAACCTCAAAAAATTCTTGGTTGTCTGAAATGGCTCCTAGATATGAAGTAAACATGCATAAAGAAACTATATTTAGTGAATGAATCTACTAAATATGTGAGATTATTAGCTTGGTAGTGAAGACTCCTTTGTTGTTGCTTCCATGGAAGACTCCTTCAAACACAATGTGACATAACCCTAAACCTCCTTATCATGCAGGTGTAATGAAGACAAAACTGAAACCATTTCCCACTTTGGTGCCTAAGCTTTTTCTATTTTCCTTTTGATTTTCCCTTTCAAACAAAAACGTGCTTGCTTTTAGCACTTAAAATTTTAACAATATGCTTTTCAAAAGTGTTCTTTGAAGATATAATAAGTTTCTAACAAGTGATTAGTTATTTAATCATTTTTATTTGTGTGACTAATTATTTAGTTGTGTTTTTTACTCAATGATCAAATTAGTCATTTATTTAGTCATTTATAGTTGTGTTGCAAAAAAATAGTAGAATGACTAAAAGTTTTAGTCTCGTGGCTAAAAGTTTTAGTCACGTAGTCATTTATTTGCCCAAACTCTACTAGTGAGATGGTTTCTAGATATCAGAAGATCTAGACATGGTGTGGAGACTCAAGAAGGCTCTATATGGTCTTAAACAAGCACCTAGAGCCTGGTATGCTAGATTGGACAAGTATTGACTTCAGCAAGGCTTCAAGAAAGGTACTACAGATAGCAATCTTTATATCAAGGAAGAAGGAGACATGATATTGATAGTTGCAGTATATGTTGATGACATCATCTTTGGTGGAGATGATGATATGTGTAAAAGGTTTGTAAAGGAGATGCAAAAAGAGTTTGAGATGTCTATGATTGGTGAAATGTCTTTCTTCCTTGGACTTAAAATTTCACAGCTAGATGGTGGTATCTTTATTTCTCAAGCTAAGTATGTCAAAGAGTTGTTGAAGAAATTTGGTATGGAGGATTCCAAACTAGTGAGTACTCCCATTGTCACTAGATGTCACTTGAGCAAAGATGATGAGTCTCTAAAGGTGGATCAGACCTATAGGTCTATGATTGGAGCACTATTGTACTTGACTACTTCTAGACCTTATATTATGCATGTAGTATGTGTGGTTGCCAGATATCAAGCCAATCCCAAGCAAAAACATGAGAAGGTAGTGAAAAGGATATTCAGATACTTGAAAGGAACTCCAATCTATGGCCTATGGTGTCCAAGAGGTAATGACTTTTATTTGAGTGCATGCACTAATGTTGACTGAGCTGGTTGTGTTGATGATATAATAAGTACAAGTGGAGGTCCTTTCTTTTTAGAAAGTAGATTGGTTTCATGGTAGAGAAAGAAGCAAAATTCAATGTCCTTATCTACTGCAGAGGCAAAGTATATTGCAATAGCATCCTATTGTACACAAGTGTTGTGGATGAAGCAAACCCTAAAGGACATCAAGGTATTGTATGATGAGCCTATTCCCATCTTGTGTGACTATACAAGTGCTATCAATATTTCCAAGAATCCAATGATGCATTCTAGAACCAAGCATATAGCAATCAAGTATCACTTTTTGAGAGAGAAGGTTGTAGATAAGTGAAGTTGGAATATGTTCCAACAAAGGATCAAATAGTAGATATTTTCACAAAGGCTCTGGAAAAGGATGTGTTTGAGGATCTCCAACAAAGGTTGGGGGTAATTTCCCCTCTTTTCTAGATGCATAGTGGTGCATCTGTCCAAGGGGAGTTCATGCTATATCTTGTTCATGGACTGATGGTGGCTACCTCTCAAGGGGAGTAGGTAGTGGTTGCTGATGTTAGGGGGAGCTTGTTTGCTACAAGAAGATGTCATGGCCTAAGAAAGAATGTGCAGGTATGTGGTCCCTAATTAAGGCAGTGATTGCCCTTTATCCTTGATGTCTAGGGGGATAGATGTAGAGATGTGTTTCCATCAATGCCAAAGGGGGAGATTTTTACACATATGGTTCTTAGGGTTGTCATTAATGTCAACATTGTCACTAGGTTGTCATTGATGTCAACACTATCATGGTGGTGTGATGGTGTTCATGGTTGGATGTCATGTCCCATCCAATAATAGAAGAAGATTCAGTGAGAAGAAGAGAAAAAGAAGAAGCTACAGCTCATGGTTGGATGTCATGTCCCATCCAACAAGATAAGGGAGAAGATATAGTTCATATTAAGAAGGAAATTAGAAGCACAAAGATGATCAAATGTGTTTTTGATGCTACTGATGACCTATAGTATGCATATTCCAAGTTCCATGATGATTGCATTATCGAAAGAGTGTTTCGTTGTTAATTATTTGAAGATAGTGTCACCTCTATGAAGATGTTCTGTATAGGACAATGGAATGCTCCACATTCCTCCGCATTTGCAGATATGCCCATGTGGTTTTGAAATTATGTTCAAGATACAGTGAAGGTGATAATTCCAAGCTTTTAGATCATTTGTCCTTTCATTGTGAAAGTTATGCATGATAAAGTATTGGTATGTGTTCTGGCAGAGTATATTAGTGTTGAAGTTCTATTGGAATGCTCCGCATTCCTCCAAAATGAATGACTACCCTTGTGGTTTCTAGGACATGTTTATGGACATGTATTATATGCTTCCTTTCAGTTTCAAGGTTCTTGGTGGTACGCGGCTCAATTTTTCAAATGACAGCATGTGGCAGTGTGTTCTAGATGATAGAGTGTTCTCAGAGTTAATGATTGAAGTTGTGTAGCACAATTATTCGATGTGCAATGGTAAAGGAGTGTTTGGGGATGTTTTATGAGTCATGTAGACTCATTTGGAAAAGTTTCACAAAGATCTTTCTTGTTTCCAATATTGCACAAGGTTTTCAAGTTGGTGTGGTTGTTATACTTCAAGTCTTCATGTGTTTTCCTTAAAGCTGTCCTATTTTCACATGAGCAGAGTGTACAGATATAATTCCTTAGTTTTTGAAGCTATGAAGGATGTTTTGGACTTGGTTAAGAAAGTGTTTTGGATAAATCAAACATTAAAGGATATCAAGGTAAGGTATGATGAGCCTATTCCTATCCTATGTGATAATACAAGTGCCATCAATATTTCAAAGAATCAAGTGATGCAATCTAGAACCAAGAACATATCCATCAAGTATCACTTCTTAAGAGAAAAGGTTATAGATCAAGAGGTAAGAATCGAGTACGTACCTACAAAGAATTAGATTATAGACATCTTTACAAAATCTCTTCCCATGGACACTTTTGAATATCTCTTGCAGTAGTTAGGGGTTGTTTCCCCTCCTTCTAATTAGATGTACAGATGATGCATCTATCTAGGGGGAGTAGTTCAAGGTATATTTTTTATCCTTAGATTGATGGTTGTTAGAGTAATAGGCTCTTTAGTTAAGTAATTCTTACCTCATGTGAGTGTGTCTTGGTTTGCACACCCTTTTATTTGCTGGTACTTTCATGTTTGCACATTCAAATGTTCTTGTTTCTTCAACATGCACTTTTTTTATTCACATAGTTTCAATGTACCTGTCATGGATCTCCCTTGTCCACATTATGGGGGGAGTTTCTACTGTTGGTGCTAATGCTTCCTTGGTTTCACGTTGGAGTGAGTTATGTATCTAGTATTTGTTCCTATGTACTAGGCGAATGTGGTGTACTTCAGTGGCTAGTTACCCATGCATTTCAGTGAGATGGAGCATTTACCTTATGGACACTCTTGCATTCCTTTTGTGGAGGTGACCTTCTATTTTCACTTGATCAATTCTTCAGACTTTTGGTACCTGTGCCATTTGTATCTTTGAGTTTTAGATGTTTTACCTTTGTTTGCCATCTGATTCGAGTAGTGTCGTTGGGGGCACTCATGCAGATTCTTGTCTTCTTGATTCTGATCTTCATCTTGTTTTAGAGGAGGTTCTTCTTTCAGCACTATAGTAGTCAGTCTTTGATAGTGTTTGTAGCTTCTTCATGCTTCAGTGCAGTTCTTCATGTTCATCTTCATGTTCCTATTCTTTTGGGACATCTTTTGTGGAGGCTTCTTAGTCCTTCACTCTTTCTCTCTCTCTAGTAGGGAGTTTTGTTCTCTCTTTTGGGGAGGAGTTTTCCCCATGTGGTTTTCTCCTATTCTCTATTTGTGAGAGACTCTTTTGTACATGGGTACCTCATCAAGCCTAGTTGTTGGGACCCATCTTTGCTTTCATGCATTTATCCTTAGTTTTTTAGCTTCTCCCTAAGTTCATCTTAAGGGGGGGTGTTAGAGTAATAGGTTCTTTACTTAATTAATTTAATCATATTGATTAATTAATTAAGTCACATTTACTTTATTTCACTTAAGCTAAACTTAGGAATCTCACATTAGGGTTTTCTAACTTGTAAATATAAAAGCAAGTTCTCTCATGTAATTCATTAATCTATTTCATTAATTGCATCCTTTTTTGTGCAAATTGCTCTCTTTGCTTTTTTCTCTTGTGGAAGGTTAATTTTAGGTTTTTTAGGTGTTCACTAGGTCCTATGAGGTTGATTTCACAACTTCTACAATGGTGGCTACCTCTCAAGGGGAGCAGGTAGATAAGAGACTATAGAAGATGACAAGGATTATACAGAAAGGGGGAGCGTGTATGTGTTTCCCACATAGAGGAAGACCACTGGCCCTTTTCCCTTGATGTCAAAAGGGGAGAAAATTTTGTATATTAGGTTAGTGTTGCAATCAATTACAAAGGGAGAGATTATTGTACATGTTGTCATTGATGTCAAAGGAGTAGATGTCAAAGGAGTGGTGATCAGAGGAGGTGTGATGTGAAAGACTTGATGATGAAAGACATGAACATGAGAAGGGATCAGTATCATCTGTACACAATTGTACCTTATCTTTTGAAGTTCATGAGTAGATGAAGGTTGTCAAAGTATGTTGATTGATGTCTTTCCTTGATAATATGAAGTCACTATTTCATGTATTGCCACTTATCATTTCATGGGATATGAAGACAATTGCCTAAATCATCAAAAGGTCAAAAGCATTAGGAATTACATTGCAAAAGCATAGAAGATTGTACCACATTTGACCGTAGATGAAGATATGACCTTGTGGATTGTAGGGGATAGCTAATTATGGCTATGAGGTATGCATGATCCAAGTTTCAGAGCATAAAAGTTACCGCAGATTTTTTTCTAAAGTTAGCAAAGTGAGAACAAGTCATGTTCCTATGAAAGGTCATTAGAGATAGAACTAAAAGCAACCACATTTCACTACATCTACATATATGACTTGGCAATTTGAAGATTAAGGAAAGCAAAGGTACAAGAATGACATATTCAGTTTTTAAAGGATACAAAGTATCACAAGTGTGTTTTCATTGTTCTAAGTTAAGACAGTGTGACTAGACAGTGTAAAGGTTACCAGCATCAAAGGTTGTTTGCTTGTGCCAGTAAGCAGAAGCATGAAATAGAGAAAGGAATGCATGAGAAAGTTTTTCAAGTCATATATTATTCATGGCTTGATCTGCATAATGATATCTCACTTCTCTGGTACCATATAGTGTTTGGACCTAAAGCATGAGAGGATAAGTTGTTGTAGATCTGACATAGTGTGTTTGAGTGATTGTGCCATGTGTATGGAAGCATGCACTAGCAAGAAAGTTTGGGAGAAGATAAAATGGGTCTAGCACACTTCTTGGTATGAACTGCATTATGAGATTTCACTCATACATTACCACAGATGATATGGGAGATGACAAGAAAGGTTGTTACATATTTCATTTAGGCCGACAAAGATGATGTTTAAAAGGCTTGTAGAGGATATATATGAAGGATAGAATATTGTTCCAAGGTGAGTGAGTATGTACAGAAAATGTGAATGATCTGGACAGTGAGATAAGTAACTCTGTAAGCTACAATACATAATCCATAACAGAGTTAGTATTACAGAGGTATTTGAGCTATCAGAATCAGTTAAAAGATCAAGAGGATATTAGGAGTGATAGCATGGAGGTGTGTGAACATGTCAAGTATGTCAAAGTGTTAGTAGAGATATTGTTGTAGAGGTAATTGAATCATCATTCTAGAGTTGTAGAGCAAAGGTTGGTGCCTCATCTTGTAAGTGTAGTTGCACTTCAGGGAGTTGGTGCTTCCTTTAGGTTGGTGCCCATAAAACTTTTTTTTTTAGGGAGTTTGTGCTTCCTTTGGGTTGTTGCCCATAAACTTTGTAATAGGGAGTTGGTGCTTCCTTTGAGTTGGTGCTCATAAAATAGGGGATTGGTGTCTCCTTTGGGTTGGTGCCCATAAAACTCATTGTAATACTTCATTTTATTTGTGAGGCTGGATTTGGACAATAGATCCAAGCAGCTAGCTCACCACACTTTTTCCCATCTTGGGTTTACATGTAAATCTGGTGTCATGTGTGTATGTGCTCATTTACTTTATGTGGTTTGAATGTTTACATTGATTGCATCTAAAGGAAAAAGAAATTGGGTATATAGTGATTAACCCCCTCTCGGTATATCTGTGTGTTCAACATATGATTGCTCTTGTTTTTCCTACATCAACTTCTATAGTGAGAGATTCCACAGATATTCATGAGTCCACATATTCTACTCAGTCATCATTGATTTTGACATCCTCTACAAAAGCATCAGATTCTCATCAGTCTAGTTATCACCATACATCTATGGTCCTTGTGGTCTTTGTTCCTAAATCTTTTATCATACTTGATTCATGTTATTAGCATTTGTCATACGTTGGCATTGGTTTGGGGATACTTGAGCATCCTACTAAGACATCATGTTCAAAATTCAGAGACATTCATCCTTCTTCCTACATATTCCTATCTAGAACATGGGAAGATTATTTGTACACTTTTGTGTTTCTTTTTCTTCCTAAGGGGAGAAATATGGTTCAACATTCATGGATCATCTTTAGTATCTAGTTTCGAGCTTCAACACACACTACATGAGGTATTTTGAGGGAAAGTTGCATGGTTTCTCTTCTCATATCAGTATTGGGAGGATCCAAATCTTCACATAGAGTTCATTCCTTCACATTTTCTAGGGGGTCACATTGACCTTCTCATCTTTGCTCTCCTATGGGGGAATATCTATTGTACATTAGTGTTAGAAGTAGTCCTTGGGGGGTCATGTTGAGTCCTCCTATCTTCTTCTTCATCACTTGTACATTTTCTCATGTATCATCTCTCTTTTGGAGAGGAGTTTTATTTCCCATTGGGTTTTCTGCTTTTCTCCATTTTTAGAGAAATTTATTTGTACATGGCTACCTAACATGGCCTAGTATCCAACATCCATCATATTTGTATGACTTCTCCCTAAGTTGCACTTAAGGGGGGGTGTTAGTGTAAGTAAGGTCATATTATATCTAGTTAGGATATCACCTCTCGAAGATTGACCTATTCACACTTAACTTTACTTAGGATTTTTTAAACTTTGTCTCACCACATATGGTTGAGACATGTGTCCTCACCATTTGAGAACACCTCTTGTATGTTTACTTGCCACTTGCATGAGTACTTGTAGTTTGATCTCACAAGTGTCACATCTTAGGAATGTTAGTCAGTTGTTGTGTTCGACCATCCACCTTCTCTCTCATGCCTATTTATACAAGGCATATTGTACATTTTTACTTATCTCTTGAATATATGTCATTGACTTATTATGTGCAATTGTCTTTTGTGAAAGTGATTCTAGTTCTTGTTGGTTGATTTTGGTTGCACCAATAAAAATTACACTATTCTCAACATCTACATCAACATCAATATGCGTAGTATTATTCTAGTTCATCCTATCTAACTCTATAGGCAAGAACACATTTGTGTCCCTCAAGACACTCTCTAATGAAAGAGAATGCATAGATTTTTTTTTAGCTATAATTCCATCATTTGCCCTATCCTCTAATATTGAGGATATATTTTGTCTCTAAAATTATATTATGTTTTGTTTTGTTCTTTCTCTTCTTTGATAATATTGCTCACCTTTTCCCCTCTTTATATCTTCACACCTAGAGGCATACCAAGATCTATTAATTGCATTTCTATGTTGACGTCTAGAAATTACACTATTCTCAACTCACCAAACTCCATATGCAAGAGAATACTTGTGGTCGTCATTACATCAATAACTTTTTATCTATGATTCCTCTACCATGTGATTCAATTAATATAGGGGGAACACCATTGTGGGACACATCATCAAAATTGAAGATAAGATTATTATTTTTCATCTGCAAGAACATAACATACAAGTATTATAAGCTATTAATGGGTGAGCATTATATGTGTGTGTGTGTGATTAAATATAAGATAATTGTTTAAACTTAAAATGTTATATATAGAAATGAGACATGTAAACAAATTAAATAAAACATTAAATTTGGTAAGATTGCTTAGTGTGTATATATATATAGTAAAGTGATTAAATATAGATAATTGTTTAAATTTAAAATGTTATATATAGAAATGAGACATTTAAACGAATTAAATAAAGCATTAAATTTGGTAAGATTGATTAGTAAAGTTAGATAAGAATGATATGAATGCCTTACTATATTCATAAATTGTTAGTGTATATTTTACCCCACACATGGGTACAGTACTTATGTCAAATTGTACCTCACACATGAGTAAAATACAAGTGTCATAAGCCTAGTTAGGTGTCCTAGTTTGATCAAGTCAAACTAACACCGCTGGCTCAGTGTTGAAGTCAACTTATGAGTCGAATCAATCTCTACTCCTATATATATACACTTCGATTTATCAATACTCCTAAGTTGGTAATTAGCATTGGCTTATTATTCATGGCTACTTTCATGGTCTCAGAGCCCCACTAAGATCGCTACTAGTTCGTCTTGGAGGCATGAATCTCACATGGGACGAGGGTTTGTGTTTTCTAGTTCAAATGTTGGTTCGTAATATTTTGTGTGTTTGTTTTCTTAGATTGCAGGATGAGGGAAAGGCTTTGTCTGTGTTTGTGCAAGGTCGAAGCAGTCCAAACTATAGGAGAGGTGACCTTGGCCATTTTTTTGCATTGTGGTGTTGGAGAGGCTAATTTTGCAATCTTGGTATCATCACCATATCTGTGAGCCTGGTCTATGGCACTTGTGGCATAGAAACCATAGTGATGGACAAAGACGGGTAGCCACTGGAGTAGCATATCATCAAGCCTATTAAAAGTTCATCAAGTTCGAGGTGGGTGTGAAGGACTCCTCCACCTACGTCTCCACTGATTTATTGGTCGGCTTAATGTCCAACCCTACGCTGGTGAGAAATGTTTCTTTGGTGGGACGAATATAGCATGGCAAGACCATATTCATGGACATGCTAGTCGTGCAGACCCACCACATTTCTAATTTTGATGTCCATAGTGAGAAGAATACGAGGTATACTAACACTCGGATTGATGAGCAGGAGCGCCAGATTTCTATCAAGGCAGTGCCCATGTCGCTTTTTTCGAGTACAGCAATGCCAAATCCTACCTTTGCAATGTCATGGATTCACCCGGCCATGTTAACTTTTCTGATGAGATGACTGTTGTTCTCGGGATTGCTGGTGGCATTGTGCTAGTTGTCGATGCTACGGAGAGTGTCATGGTCAGTACTGAAATAGCTATTTGCCATGCTATATAAGAAAGGCTTCCAATAGTTGTCATTATCAACAAGATAGATAGACTAATCATAGAGCTAAATTTGCAATCAATAAATGCTTATCTCCAGCTTGTGCACCTGCAACTAGGCATCACTAGCCAGGCTGCCCCTGCAATATTTTTCCCTATTTCATTCCCTTGGCGCTGCCGTGCAACCTTGGCTGCCCCTGCATTCCACTGCAATTTCTTAATCTTTTTGGGATTTTCTGCCCTAATCCACCCCTGCCCTAATTTTGGGCCTCCAAACTATTTTTTTTACTTTTGCAAAGGCTTTTCTAAGTTATGCTTAAAATAAAACTACAAAAAAGGGAGTAATTTAAATTAGGGACAAAATTGAATTGAAAAAATTTAAGGTTCTTTTTTAAAATTTAGTGTTAAATTGTATTTTTTTTTGTAAAAAGGCTAACTATAAGGGCTCGATTATATCGACCTACTTAGACCTATAGGACTACATGATAAAGTGCCAAAACTGGAGGGTAATCAAGTGTAGACAAAGGGTTATTCATGCACTCATCTTATAAAGTGTCTCTTTCATGTATTATTCTGGGGGTATTATACATAGGTATTTTGTGAATCATTGGACTAAAATGAAGTTCAAAAGGGGGTAATTTATCTATGTTACTAATGGGGATAACAAGTCATCCATTTGTCACTACTTTATAAAATAGAAACTATAAGTCCCGACGTGATGGTATCTTGGTGCACTACCAATGGATTCGCATATTGTAAATGTCTATATAGGCTTATTCCTGAACCAAGTACATATTAGCAAAAAATTGCATGGGAAAATAAGAATAATCATGTCTTAGGATTAATTGGTTTAAGTGTTATAAACCACACTCAATTGGTTCCTCTATCACACATTGACTGCCCTAGAGCTCTTTGGACCAAACTATGGAAAATGTATGGAGACCCCAATGAACTTCCATTCCCAAATAATCCTTCTATAGACATACTTCTTTCCCTTGATGATGTTGATGATCCTTTCTATGATGATGATACTAAAGAGGAACTTGCATATTGGGAAAGTTTTAAATGTACTGATGACGCAGAGACATACCGGCTGGCCTCTCCTCTTACTACACCTCTTGCATTGGCAGATATTCTGCCACCATCCACTGTTGCTTCATTAGATGTCAAAGTCGCTTCTTCGAGATATTCTAGCACTTCCTTGCAGCAGGACAACCATATTAGCCTTCCTAGCATTGCTTATTGGGATAGATTTCTACCTGACATTGCTTGTCTATTTGTAGAGTCTGGCATTGCTGACTTAGAAGCACACATTAAGCACATCAGTCTTTTCTTTGATGATAGTTTTGATGAAACTACATCACCATTATTCTCTTTGGATATTCATGCTCTACATCTATCTACAGGGTAAGTGCAAGAAGATGGGGGGCCAAAAAGGGGTCTTAAGTGGCCACTTTTTTTCTGAAATCAAGAAATACTGGCCTTGGATGAGAAATTGAGCATAGTTACACTCAAAATTTGGAGATGCAACCAAAACAATGTTCGTAGTGCTCCGAGTCTACTTTCTAAACTACTTTTATTTTAAAAATGGCATAGATTAAGGGGTTCAAAAGAGGGAGCCACAGAAATTGGTGTTGTTTCTGTCAAAAAAAACATAACATAGCATGTTTTGTGGCTCCCTCAAAAGGTCAACTTTTTTTTGGTATTTTTAAAATCGCTTAAGTGAGAAATTATCCAATAGCATGCAGTTTATGCCCAATTTTTCTGATAATTTTTTGATGAATATTTGATTTTTTACTAATTTTCAAAGTGGACACATCCTAAAAAATAGAATTTTGGCCGTGCTACCCCTATAAATTTTGAAAAATAATTGAAAATTATTTTTTTCTTTTTTTAATATTTGTAGAATGGAGTCTAGTTTCTAAATATGTAATTTTTTTAAAATTTCAATGAATAGTTAATTTACAATGAAAAAAAGACCAAACAGTGGTTTTTGCCCAAAAACTAACACACAAACAAAAGAAATTAAAGATGAAAGGCTTAACATTATTAAAATATGAAAAAAATCACATTGTCAAATAGCTAAGAGAAAGCCTAACATTACCCAGGTGTTTGATTTGTTTGACATTGAAACATGTGCAAATCTAAGGGTTAGCACGAACGAAATTATGTGAAATCTTGGAGAATCTGGAAAAACACGTTTGTGACTGTTCAAAAGGCACTCCAAACCTTTGGGTTGGAAATCCAAAGCAAATCCCAAGCCCAAGGCTTGGGATTCCCAAAGCAAGACATAACATGAGCGCGTTATAACGCGCTCGCATTAAGTTTTTCTTTGCATTTTTCCTTTTCCGCAAGTCTGTTGTTTGTCATGTTTGATATAACGCGAGCGCGTATTTTTCCTTTTCCACAAGTCTGTTGTTTGTCATGTTTGACATAACGTGAGTGCATTATAACACGCTCACATTATGTTCCCCTTAAATTTTTTTATGTTCAAGGCTATTAATCATGTATGTATGTATGTATGCCTATATGTATCTATGTATGCCTATATGTATGTATGTGTGTATCTATGTATGCCAATATGTATGTATGTATGTATCTATGTATGCCTATATGTATGTATGTATAGTGTTGAAGGCAGAGGAGGGTAGAGATGGGAGTGAGCCAGATAGGGGAGGAGAGGGGTGGATAAGGATTGAGTGATTAAGGTTTAAGGTTGAGGGTTGAGCGTTTAGGGATAGGATTTAGAGTTTAGGGATAAGGGATTAGAGTTTAGGACCTTGAGGGATTAGGGTTTAGGGTTGAGGCTTTAGGGATAGCATTTAGGGTTAAGGATTGAGGGATTAGGTTTAAGGTAGAGTGTTGAGGGTAGACGGATTGGGGATTAGGGTTTAGGGTTGAGGCTTTAGCGATAGCTTTTAGGGTTAAGGGTCGAGGGATTAGGTTTAAGGTAGAGTGTTGAGGGTAGAGGGATTAGGGATAGGGTTTAGGGTTGAAGGTTTAATGATTTAGGGTTGAGGATTTAGGGATGAGGGTTAATGGATTAGGGTTTAAGATATAGTGTCGAGTGTCGAGCATGTAGGGATAGGTTTTAGGGTTCAAGTTTTAAGGGTCAAGGGTTGAGGGTTCAGAGTCAAGGGTTGAGGGATTAGGGTTTGACGTTGAGGGTTGAGTACATTGAGGTTCAAGGGTTAAGGGTTTCAAGATAGGGTTGGGGGTTGAGGGATTAGGGTTAAGGGATAGGGTTGGAGGGTTTAGGGATAAGGGATTAGGGTTTAAGGTATAGTATCGAGCCCGTTGAGGGTCTAGGAATAGGGATAGCATTTAGGGTTTATGGATGAGGGATTAGAGTTGAGGGATGATGGATGACGGATTAGGGTTAGGGATTAGGGTTTAGGGATAAGGTTTAGGGTTAGGGTTAAGGGATTAGGATTTAAGGTATAGTGTTGAGGGTTTAGGGATAGGGTTTACGGTTGAGGGATTAGAGTGAAGGGTTGAGGGATTAGGATTTGACATTGAGGTTTGAGGGTTTAGGGTTAGGGTTGAGGGTCGAGGGATCAGAGTTAAGGGTTGAGGGATTAGAGTTTGATGTTGAGGGTTGAGGTTCAAGGGTCAAGGGTTTAGGGATAGGGTTGAGGATCGAGGGATTAGGGTTAAATTAGAGTGTGGAGGGTGTAAGGATTAGGGATAGGGTTGGAGGGTTTAGGGATAAGGGATTAGGGTTTAAGGTATAGTATCAAGTCTGTTGAGGGTTTAGGAATAGGGATAGCATTTAGGGTTTAGGGATGAGGGATTAGAGTTGAGGGATGATGGATTAGGGTTGAGGGTTGAGGGATTAGGGTTTAGGGATAAGGTTTAGGGTTGAGGGATTAAGGTTTAAGGTATAGTGTTGACGGTTTAGGGATAGGGTTTAGGGTTGATGGATTAGGGTTTAGGGTTGACGGATTAGCATTTAATGTCAAGGTTAGGGTTAGAGTGTCGAGGGTAGAGGGAATAGGGATAGGGTTTAGGGTTGAAGGTTTAAGGATTGAGGGTTGAGGCTTTAGGGATGAGGGTTTAAGGCTTAAGATATAGTGTCAAGTGTTGAGGGTGTAGGGATAGGGTTTAAGTTTTAAGGGTTAAGGGTTGAGGGATAGGGATTAGGGTTTAAGGTATAGTGTTGAGGGTTGATGGTTTAGGGATAGGGTTTAGGTTTGAAGGATTAGGGTTTAGGGTTGATGAATTAGGGTTTAATGTTGAGAGTTGAGGGTTGAGGGTTGAGGGTTAAGGTTGAGGGATAGGGTTAATGGTCAAGGGATTAGGGTTAAATAAGAGTGTCGAGGGTAGAGGGATTAGGGTTTAAGGTATAGTATCGAGCCCGTTGAGGGTCTAAGAATAGGGATAGCATTTAGGGTTTAGGGATGAGGGATTAGAGTTGAAGGATGACGGATTAGGGTTGAGGGTTGAGGGATTAGGGTTTAGGGATAAGGTTTAGGGTTGAGGGCTGAGGGATTAGGGTTTAAGGTATAGTGTTGAGGGTTTAGGGATAGGGTTTAGGGTTGAGGGATTAGAGTGAAGGGTTGAGGGATTAGGATTTGACATTGAGGGTTGAGGGTTTATGGTCTAGGGATAGGGTTGAGGGTTGAGGGATCAGAGTTAAGGGTTGAGGGATTAGGGTTTGACATTGAGGGTTAAGGGTTGAGGTTCAAGGGTCAAGGGTTTAGGGATAGCGTTGAGGGTCGAGGGATTAGGGTTAAAGTAGAGTGTGGAGGGTATAAGGATTAGGGATAGGGTTGGAGGGTTTAGGGATAAGGGATTAGGGTTTAAGGTATAGTATCGAGTCTGTTGAGGGTTTAGGAATAGGGATAGCATTTAGGGTTTAGGGATGAGGGATTAGAGTTGAGGGATGATGGATTAGGGTTGAGGGTTAAGGGATTAGGATTTAGGGATAAGGTTTAGGGTTGAGGACTGAGGGATTAGGGTTTAAGGTATAGTGTTGAGGGTTTAGGGATAGGGTTTAGGGTTGAGGGATTAGAGTGAAGGGTTGAGGGATTAGCATTTGACGTTGAGGGTTTAGGGTTTAGGGTTTAGGGATAGGGTTGAGGGTCGAGGGATCAGAGTTAAGGGTTGAGGGATTAGGGTTTTACATTGAGGGTTGAGGGTTGAGTTTCGAGGGTCAAGGGTTTAGGGATAGGGTTGATGGTCGAGGGATTAGGGTTAAAGTAGAGTGTGGAGGGTGTAAGGATTAGGGATAGGGTTGGAGGGTTTAGGGATAAGGGATTAGGGTTTAAGGTATAGTATCGAGTCTGTTGAGGGTTTAGGAATAGGGATAGCATTTAGGGTTTAGGGATGAGGGATTAGAGTTGAGGGATGATGGAGTAGGGTTGAGGGTTGTGGGATTAGGGTTTGATGTTGAGGGTTAAGGGTTGAGGTTCGAGGGTCAAGGGTTTAGGGATAGGGTTGAGGGTTGAGGGATTAGGGTTAAAGTAGAGTGTGGAGGGTATAAGGATTAGGGATAGGGTTGGAGGGTTTAGGGATAAGGGATTAGGGTTTAAGGTATAGTATCGAGTATGTTAAGGGTTTAGGAATAGGGATAGCATTTAGTGTTTAGGGATGAGGGATTAGAGTTGAGGGATGACGGATTAGGGTTAAGGGTTGAGGGATTAGGGTTTAGGGATAAGGTTTAGGGTTGAGGGCTGAGGGATTAGGGTTTAAGGTATAGTGTTGAGGGTTTAGGGATAGGGTTTAGGGTTGAGGGATTAGAGTGAAGGGTTGAGGGATTAAGATTTGACGTTGAGCATTGAGGGTTTAGGGATAGGGTTGAGGGTTAAGGGGTCAGAGTTAAGGGTTGAGGGATTAGGGGTTGACGTTGAGGGTTGAGGGTTGAGGTTCTAAGGTTAAGGGTTTAGGGATAGGGTTATAGTCTACAGCCACAGCGTGAGGCGCAATCACAATATTACAACTCCACACAGGTTTCTATATTTGTGCACATCACATTCATTCATGTGAATGATAGTATAGAGGATGACAGAAAGATCATAAGGGAGTATAATTTCTATATTAGTGATGATCACACGCATTCTACGGAGTTTGTGCAAGGTTTCTTTCAGGTGTTCTACAATGATTTGGCTTGAAGGGGCAAATCGTTCAGTTAGCATATCATATGGTCGGATAACTGTGCGTCATAATTCAAGAACTCACAGAATTTCTATTGGCTGAGTAGGAGGCATAATTTTACAGGTATTCAACATATGTGGAACTTTTGTGAGGCTAGGCATGGAAAGGGGGAGCATGATGGTGCAGGAGCATGTATCAAAAGAACCATAGCACAAGAAGAGTTAAAGTATAAAGACAATGCAAAGTTGACAAATGCAAAATTGATTGTCGAGTGGTGTAATGCTTCCATGGGTCCAAGTAATGAAGGTAAGTCTTCAGTTCGTAGATTTTTTTGGTGGATAGATGATACTAACATTGCACCATATGAGACTATTATACACTAACAGGATCAAATGAGATGCACTCTTTCAGAAGCTCAATTGCAGGTTCATGGAATATCCATACAGGAAAGATGTCATGCTTTTGTTCTTCCTATACAATTCAAGTCTGGGATGAGTTGAGTCAAAGGAGTTGGTTGATGAATGGTAGTTAAGTTATCTTAGCCCACTTTACACATATCAACCCCCGACGGCACTGGAACTAACACAGATGGAATCATCAATTGACTTTGACCACATATCAAATTTAGTTCAACTAGGTAATATAGGGCACGTATATGCATCTAATTTCATCTAGTTCAACCAGGTAATGCCATCTTACTTTGTAGTGTTTTTGTAATGTTGACTAATTTCATCTAATTTGCTACACAGATCAATGTAGGGAACGTATATGTAGTTATTGCAGATGAAGATAATGAAGAGGGAACAGATTATTACTTATGTCGTTGTGTTGAGGCCAAAAAGAAATTGGAGGCCCCTGTTACAGATGGAGAAAAAATTGAATACCCTATAGGCTCAGTGGTTATTACTAGAACATGGCTTAGAAGGTACCCACATAAGAGTGTTAATATTTGGCTATTTCAGGACTTTGACATGCATCAGAAGATTCTTCATTACTTGAACCTTGTCATGGCATCCAATGTTCATTTGATAAAGTATCGGGGTAGACCTTTCAACAAAATCTTGTGGAAGGTGCGTGAGTCTGACCATGAAGCAATAGTTGACATAATAAAGAGTAGAGCAGACCTGGATGGTTCATTGGATTAATTTGTAAGTATTTACATTGATTTTGTAAAGTCATGTTACATTGAGTTGTAAGTATGCACATTAATTTGTAAGGTTTTTCTTTTTTTTTTATTTCCTCCTGCATTTTTACACATATACACATTTTTACATCATCATGTTATGTAGTTTTGGTGTCCTACTCCTGATGCGACTAAACTCATAACTCACCCTACTTCCTCTAGACACCATTTGATGATCTCTCCAACACTCTGGATCTAGGGCGCCCAATCATGATGATGACCTATATACCATTCTCCCAAGGTGCTCATAATGAATGAAAAGAAGACCAAGGGCGCCCAAGCTTAATAGACTTATTTCTTTCAATTTTGATGATCCAAACTCTTGCAAAACGACATCCACTTTCATGCCTTTAGATCTTCCTTCACATACAGGGTGCCAAATCAAGTTAAAAAATCTCCATAAGGGCACCAAAATAGATGAAAGGAGACATGAAATGCACCTTAGGACTCCATGTTAAGGTTTGAGCCATTAAAGTCTCTTGATATTAGGCACTCATGATGATGAAACTTAGAGCTTTTTCCTTTCCTATGCGCTTATCTAAGATGTTTGAATGATAAGGAGCACCTCGACCTCTATAATGTACATTGGGCACCAAAATCAAGGTGATTTTAAGTCACTTTGAGTCATTTGGGGTCAGTTTGAGTCTTTGAGTCATATTGCAAAAAATGTCAATGTTGTCAAGTTGCACAAAGTAACTTTTGTATTTTTGGTGTTCTGCTCGTGATGTGACCAAAATGACTATTCCAACACATCCGTATGGGTACATTTACATTAGGGATGGTCCTATTTTTCACCCAAACATGTCGAAACAGTCCAAGCTACATTGTACCGACGATATTCCTGAAGAGTCCAAAGTGCAAAAAGGAAGAAATCTTTGACGAGATGTTACTTGAAAACTGTGTCATTCAAAAACATTCTGTCTAAGGCAACATGATCACATAGAGTGCCTCTTCAATAACCTCTCTTAGTTTTTTATATCTCTGAGGCATTTACCTGTGGTGAAAGGTTTTCTGCTACCCCAAAAATTGTCAGAAGGAGGCAGTGTAAAGTTGCAAAGGGGTGTAACTTTCATCCTGCTCGTGATGTGACCAAACTAACTGTTCTAATACATCTAGATGGGTACATTTACACTAGGCATGGTCCTGGTTTTCACCCAAACATGTCGAAACAGTCCGAGCTACATTGTACCGATGATATCCCTGAAGAGTCCAAAGTGCAAAAAGGTAGCAATCTTTGATGAGATGTTACTTGAAAACTGTGTCACTTAGAAACATTCTGGCTGAGGCAACACGATCATGTAGAGTGCCTCTACAATAACCTCTCTCAGTTTTTTATATCTCTGAGGCATGTGCCTGTGGTGAAAGGTTTTTTGTTGCCCCAAAAATCGTCAGAAGGAGGCAGTGTAAAGTTGCAAAGGGGTGTAACTTTGGTCCTGCTCATGATGTGACCAAACTAACTATTCCAACGCATTCGGATGGGTACATTTACACTAGGCATGGTCCTATTTTTCACCCAAACATGTCGAAACAGTCTGAGCTACATTGTACCGATGATATCCCTGAAGAGTCCAAAGTGTAAAAAGGCAGCAATCTTTGACGAGATGTTACTCAAAAACTATGTCACTTAGAAATATTTTGTTTAAGGCAATGTGATCACGTAGAGTGCCTCTACAATAACCTCTCTTAGTTTTTTATATCTCTGAGGCATTTACCTGTGGTGAAAGTTTTTTTGCTGCCCCAAAAATTGTTAGGAGGCAGTGTAAAGTTACAAATGGGTGTAACTTTCATCCTGCTCCTAATGCGACCAAACTGACTATTCCAACGCATTTGGATGGGTACATTTACACTAGGCATGGTCCTAGTTTTCAACCAAACATGTTGAAATAGTCCGAGCTACATTGTACCGACGATATCCCTAAAGAGTCCAAAGTGCAAAAAAGCATCAATCTTTGACGAGACATTACTTGAAAATTGTGTGACTTAGAAATATTTCATCTAAGGAAACACGATCACATAGAGTGCCTCTACAATAACCACTCTCAGTTTTTTATATCTCTGAGGCATTTGCCCGTGGTGAAAGGTTTTCTGCTGCCCCAAAAATTGTCAGAAGGAGGTAGTGTAAAGTTACAAAGGGGTGTAACTTTCATCTTGCTCCTGATGTGACCAAACTGACTATTCCAACGCATCTGGATGGGTACATTTACGCTAGGTATGGTCCTGGTTTTCACCCAAACATGTCGAAATAGTCTGAGCTACATTGTACCGATGATATCCCTGAAGAGTCTAAAATGCAAAAAGGCAACAATCTTTGACGAGATGTTACTCAAAAATCATGTCACTTAGAAACATTCTGTCTAAGGCAACGTGATCATGTAGAGTGCCTCTACAATAACCTCTCTCATTTTTTTATATCTCTGAGGCATTTGTCCGTGTTGAAAGGTTTTTTGCTGCCCCAAAAATTGTCAGAAGGAGGCAGTGTATTAAGTCAGGATGAAAGCCTATTCACTCTAGGTGCCAATCTCAAGTTACACAATTATGAATGGGTGCCTAGAGCAATAAGGCACTACATCATGGTTCTAGGACCTTGAAATGGTGCCTAAGCATGTAGGAGGAATTTTCAAGGAGCCAGAATGTTTTTGAAACTCTAAGGAACTAGTCCAAAGACTCTATGGTGCCATCTTGATACCATTGAGTCAACTTTGGAACTCAAACATATTGAAACAAGGTCCAGGAAGCTAAGCGCCATCTCTTGCCAGTTCAACCTCTCAGATGCGCCAACATTGGAAAGACTCTTAATGAGCGCCTAAGTTTGAATTGATCTTGTGATTGAAAGTTTGGTGATGTATTGGTGCAAGATGATCTTCAGTTGAAGCAATCTAAGTTCCAAGAAGGGTTTAGATGTTATCAACCTCTTCACTAAGTTAGGCGCACTTTACAATTTTTCTTACCCAAGAGTTGCACCTCATTAAGACAAGGCGCATCTTAACCTCCAAGACTTTTCCAAAGAAGCACTTTAGTTTATTAGCACCTTTGGACCTTCTTTTGCATTCTGAAAGAGAAGGTGCACTTTGGAGGCATTTCTAACCCAGATTGACGCCTAGGTATAGTCATCTCTCTGGAGCATTACAATGTGTTTTAAAATGAAGGAGGACATTTCATAAGTTGGGGAATTGATCACTAAAGACCTCAGAGTGTTTGAATTACTCTAAGCAAGAAGGTGCATTTCCATGGAGTAGCATACTCTAGATAGCCCCTAATGCCATCAAGGCACAATTCCACCCTCACTTTGGTGCCTATCATCAAGAAAGGGCATTGGGCATTCCTTGAATAATTTTGAGCATTTGAAGTTCGTGAAATCACCAAGGAATGTTGGGCGCCATGTGTATCCTCAACAAGCTTGAGTTTGCACATAGACAAGTTGGTGCTTATTCATGTTTTAACTTCCCACTTGAAGCACCTAACTTGGGAAAAAGTTATCTTGTTGTTAGTCAAGTGTTTGATGTGTTTTGGAGACTCCAAAAGACTTCCTCTTGCTAGGCACTCTTATTGGCAACTACAACCTTCAACTAGCACCTAGATCTTGAAGAAAAACACTTGCAAGTGTGGGCGCACTTTCCTTGTGATGGAGCATCAAACTGGCACCTAGAAATCATAATGCATGAAGTGAGCGCCTAGGATCCTATTGGTCCAATAGGTGGTTTTGGGATCCATGTCAGGTCATTGGATTAGGTTGCTAACTCAGAATGATTTTCATACACTTATACTTCAAGGTGCCAAAACTAGTAGGAAAACATTTGGGGGGAAACCACGCTGATAAAAGTTGGGTAAATTTAACCTCCGAGTCTGATTAGGCTCCATATAACAACAATATTTATATCATGTCCCTTTCCTTTACGAAACAAGCAGTATGTGTCAAGTCATACAGATAACACTATGGTCCTTAGAAATTTCTCTGTGACTTTTGATAAGATTATCTACTATTATGTGGATGCTTGATAGTATTATCCTGATCCATTGGACTAGTGTGGTTATGAGGTTAGAAAGTGTTGCAACCTCCATCCTTTAAACTTCTCCATCTTGTTATGGGTTCTTTTGAGTATTTTCACTTGCTTTCTCTTTGAGAATATTTTCTAATGATACATGATGTGTCATAGATCATTCAACTTGATAAACAACATGGAGGGATTCTCATGCCTCTTATACTTCTTACAAATTTCTTTATAGATAGCTCACATCGTTGTCCATCTAGGTGGTCATTTCCTTAAATATTATGATAAGATAATCCTATTAATGAACTTTGGATTGAATGAGAATCAACATGCTTTGTCTTGACTAGAATAGTTGGGATGGACAAAAATCTATTGATTCTAGGTTGGGTTGTTAAAGGTCAAGAAGTTTTGGTGTCTAATGCCCTCTAAATCTAAATATTCAAAATCATAGTGGTTCAATAAGTTACAACAAATAGTCAGGTAGACAATAGAATATAAGGAACAAGGACTACACATGAATCCAAAACAACACCAGTCAATAAGGACATCACAAGTAACTCAACATTACTTCTAGAGGCGTTCATAAAAACAAAGGGGAGAACACAACTAGAGAATGCTAGATTGTAGTAGGGATGAGTGTCTATGCAGAGTGCATAGTGGAAGCATACAATTATCAACTTTTGAACCTTTGAACTCACTATTGGTGAGACAACATACCATCAGTGAGCTTAAAATTTCATTGGCTGATAGGCCGATGCCACCATGACTCCATTTGATTTCACTTCTGACAAACATCCCATCATTGACTCTTATTAGTCAGATAGACCACTATCAGTGACTTTATATCCTTTCACACCGATGTCTTTGTCACTCCGATACGAGACTCTAAGTCCCTCGCCTATCGGTAGGACTTAATACCATCAGCACACTCAAAAACTCTTCTGCTGACACACCGATCTCACCAATGACAACCTTCGGACCACACTGGTTGGTGAGACTCCAAACATCAATGAACTCTAATCTCATTGGGTCAATACACCGATGGATTTTGACTATCAGTGTGACCCCCTTCATCAGTGAATCTCTCAACTGCTCTTCCGATGCGCTGATGGGATTATCTTCTGATACACCGATGTCTTCAACTTCGAACCACACTCGTCAGCAAGACAGACCACTATCGGTAAAGCCTAACCAAGGTCTGTCGATACGCCAATACGACCAACTCTTGACGTTGATACAAGGTTCTTTTGAAGGTAAAGGGTGCCTAGGCTTATGGGGCTCAATTTGATATATTTATTGAAAGCTCAAGGTGAATTGATGCTTATTGAAAATGCCACTTAGTCCTTCATTTGCATTCTAGGCGCCATTTCCTATTGACTTATATACTCCTCCTCATGCTAGGGTGCCATAATGAAGTGGTTTAGACAATAGGTGTGCTTCACTTACTAGAGGCTTGTTCTCCTTCCACCTTAGGTGCACTTTTATGGTGGAATAGGTGTCAATGGGCGCCTTGTCTTAAATGAATGCTCTCTCTAAGTTGGGCGCCCTTTTGAGGCTTTATGAGTTGCAAATTATGCCTTAACCCTTCATGCTTGTTGCTCAATGTTTGAATGTTTAAGAAAATCTCCTTTAGGCACTCATCTTAATGACTTTTTCTCAAGACGCAATCATCCTAATGACTTGGATATTTATCCTAGTGTTTCAGGATATTAGGCTACCAGACTTAGTCATTTTCAGGATCTCAAACATAAAGAATAACATGATGATTCATTTTTTTGTATTGCATATAGTTGACATTGTACGCTACTCATAAAGAATATTAATATTTTCTGTTCAACATGATGATTCATTTTTTTTTAAATATAACTTTTATCTTTTAGTTCCAAAATGAGGTTTAGGTGATACTTGAATAACAATAGCTTGCTTATTGGATCAACAAACATCCTATGTAATACAATTGGACTTTAAATATTTGAAGTAGCCATCTACAAATATCCATTCAAACGTGGATTTATAATGCAAGTATGGATGCCATCAATAAAAAAGATTTGTATTAACCAAGTATTCATATAGGCATACATCAATATCTGTCGATATAAGTATAACATATATACAAAATAGCCATATAGGCTTACAAGAATGCCACATAGGCATACAATGTCAACTATATACAATACAAAATATATGTCCACAAATGCCATATAGGCATACAACAAAGGAACACAATAAAAAGTCATTCCCCTCTGGCTGGTGAAGAGAATAGATCATAGGCAGCCTTTGATCTTCTAGGGGATGGAGACACGCATGTGGGTGGTCTACTACGAACCCGAGGGCTACTCCTCCTATTTAGTTCTTCCTGCATCTTTAGCTGTTACAATAAAAAGTATAGACATTAATATATAGAAATTACATGTTATAAAAAATGAAACTTTAACAAAATAATCACTTACTGCTAACATAAAATCTATCTCCTCACTTGCCTCAGTAGCAGGAATAGGCCTTGGTGATGTCATGTCCTATAGAAACCATCCAAATAGAAATTAAACTTCAAATCAATAATCTTTTGATTTTTCAAAAATAGACAACTATAACAATGAATGTAAATTAAAATTTACTAATCTGCCTCATACCCCTGTCAATGCCATGGAGCTATGAATCGCAGAGGCCACACCCTGCTCCATTTCCCTATGAACATGGGGAGATGTCTCCACAGCCTGCATCATCTGGAAATAAAACAACATTATTTAATTACAAAAACTATAATAGTGATGTAAATCATGGCTCCTAACACACACACACGTTCATCTAACCATGGAAGTACACATAATAAAGCACACAAGTCACATACAAAAACCTAGTAAGTACAATTCATTCATTAAACTATTTATTTTATTACCTCCGTAAAGCTTTGAAGTCTACCACCATTGGCAGGTGTTGCCGTGAAATCTACAGTATTAACCTATTCAACATCCAAAATTAGATATTAGAATACCATTCATATAACGATGCTATTCACATGTAATATTTATAATTGTTTACTAGTTACATACCCCGACAGTAGATGATCTAGTGTAAAATGCAGGTGGAGAACCACTAAAAACTGCATCGACGCTATGACCCTGATATTTCATTAAAATCATCAATTTAAATTAGTTAATCTTGCATTTCAAAAATGAAATTTAATAAATCAAATTCAATAAACTTGCTAATATTTACCTGAGTATCAAGGCCGAAAGTCTCACTCAGGAGGGTATTTGTCATCACTATCTGCTCAACTGCAGATGTAGCATGTGCACCTGCGTCCTGACTATCCATGGAGTCATAACCACAGGCTGACCTGCAAGCCTGACAAGCATGGGGTGGGACCCTACTCCTCACACTATCTCCCAACCCACTCTGTGCTGTAGGACTGGCATGCTCTATGATGCTCTGGGTCAAGGCACTAATGGACTGAAGTGTATCGACCTCAATACTCTCCTTCACAATGGAAGGGATAGAAACATGCTCATGGGCCGGTCTGCTGATTACTCATCTCACTACCCACTGTGGGTCAATATGTGCCCCTGGTCTCTCTTGTGCTGACCCCCCACCTCTACCCTGGAAGTCCCGCATATCAAAATAGTTTGGCACTTTATTGAGGACAAACTCGCAGTAGAGTTTCCTCAAAAAGTATTGTAGGACCTCATTATTATTGCATGGAGGATGGTCAAAAACCATCCACCACCTTTGCCCAAAATTGTCCCTTATCGCTTGGTTGTTGCACCAATGGATAGGGAACCTCTTGCATGTAATGGGTGGAGGTTGATTTGTTTGTGGGTTTGTGAAAATGGAACACAAGTCTAATTTTATGATTTGTAATTTTTTCACATCTTGGTATGACAACTTGTCTGCATAATAATCTCTAAACTCTCTCCTCTTATCCATCCAACTAGTTATTTGCTTGCTAATTGAATCTACATTTGATAACATAGATTCAAGAGATTCAACAAGCGTGGACCTATGCAAGGTTGAAGTGGAAGGATCTTTCAACCTTGCAATTATATCTTCAATTTCTTTTTTATTATTTTTAATTTGCCCCATTATATTTTCTTGTGTTCCAGGGGCATGTCGAGGAATGGATGGAGGAGGTTGTTGTTCTGTAGGTATTTCCTCCTTAGGATTTTGTGGATTTTGAGGAGGAGGAGGTGCATTAACATTTCCTGACAATTAACGAAATATACATCAAAAATCAACTCAAACCTACCTATTTAGAAACAAATTCAAATAAAAAAACAAATATAACTCACTCCTTTGGCATGCTCGATGTCGTGGCAGCATTTTGGTGATGAATCGATAAGGTTTTTGTGTTGAATGGAGTTTTGCAAAATGCGAGCACGCTTTCTAGGGTTTGCATGCCGTGGGCATAGAGGAGAAGAAATAAATGAAATGAAGAAATAAATAAAATGAGATAGAAACCTTTTTTATTTATTTATAGCAAGTCAAAACGCGAGCGCGTTATTTTGTATTAATTTTTTTTAAAAATAATTTGGCCACTTTTTGGCCCCCCATCTTTTTGCACTTACCCTACACATGGTTCTGGATTGTTGTCATGTTCATCTATTAGGCATGCCCCTGAGTTGATTATGGCATCCTTCAACATCGACAGGGGGACACTTGAGTGATCTTCGAAGACATTGAAATGGCCATCATCATCCGTGGATCAACTTTAGCATGATTCAAAAACATACATACATCTTCCTACATATTCCTATTCGGAGTGGGGAGATATCTTGCATCTTCAGTTGGTTTCTTCTCCTCCCAAGGGAGGGAACATTGTTCGGCGTTCTTAGATCTACATCTGCATCCTTTGTTGAGTATCTAGCCTTATTGCAGCAGGACACGTATTATGGGGGGGTCTCATAGACCTTCTATCATTTTCTCTCCTATGGGGGAAATATTTATTGTACTCAATGAAAGAAGTAGTACTTCTTCACTTGTATAATTTTCATGCATCTTTTCTCTCTTTTGGAGGGTAGTTTTTTCCCATAGGGTTTTCTACCTTTCTCTACTTCATGAGAGATTACTTTGTACATGGGTACCTCACCAAGCCTAGTAGCCAGGACCCATATCTTCTTATACCCACTTAAGCTATGCTTAAGGGGGGTGTTAGTGTATATTTTACCCCACACATGGGTAAAATACACGTCATATTTTACCTCACACACAGGTAAATTACAAGTGCCATAAGCCTAGTTAGGTGTCTAGTTAGGTATCCCAATTTGATCAAGTCAAACTAACACCTCTAGTTGACTCTTGAAGTTGACTTCTGAGTCAACTCAACCTTTACTCCTATATGTACGCGTTTCATAAAAATCTCTAATGTCAATGAGATAGTTCCATCCACAATGGCTTTTTAGGGCAACTGGATTTTTAGCATTACTCTTTCTTGTCTCTTATAATTAGTTTGTGTTATCTAAAATTTAAATTGATAAATATAATTTATTAAGTTTATAATAAAAGATTGAAAATTGAAATTATTTGAACTGATACTAAAGTTGTACTTATATGACTTGTGTGGTTAGTGGTAGGTGAATGTAGATTTTGCATGCATCTTTATAATAATTTACTATATGTGGTTGAGTAGGTCGTGTGTACCAACTAACACTAAAAGTTAGGTGAATGTCTAATTAATTATGAGAAATGTATGTAAATATATAAAAAAATGACTTATTTAACACATTTATATTAGTAAAGAAATTTCAATTGAAACATCAAGATAATATAGAACGACCATTGTCTTAAAAATGGAGTGGGGGTGACAATTAGAATTGAATATAATTTTTTTTGTAAAAATCTTGTTTGGAAAACTGACAACAAGCTTGACCGATATAAAAATGAAAAGGATCCGATTGTAATGGTGAAATTTGCAGCATTTAAATTGCACATGTTTAAATTTACTAAAAATATCAGAACTTTTGTTAGTCAATAGAAAGTCTAGAACTTTATGCATAAAGAAGAAATTTTTATTATTAAAATATCTCAAAAAAATTTCTTTAATGTCATCAGAAAAAGTGGTGTCAAATCAAGGCCTCATTGTAGCAATAATTACACTGGTTTCTCTCAAAAGTTCTTTTCAACCCACATCAATGGCCCACAATATCAAAAATTCACGATTGTTTTAGAAAGTGCTCAGAATTTTGCAAGGATTTCAAATTTGTTGGATATCCCATTTTGTAGAAATCAACATAAACTATAAACCGATGATTTGGCATCCAATCTTAACACAAGTTATAATTTATCTTGCACATTTCTTCTGTGGGCCTTCTAAAATAGCATAATCAATTTTTTTTTTTTTTTTGGGGGGGGGTGGGGGGGGCGCGGCGCAATCTTTCATTTCTACATTAATTTTTTATTATGTACATATTGTGCAAAATTAACTCTACCTAGGAGTAATCAGCATGGACATGAAATGTGTGAGGCCTAGCTAGTACTGCACTTGAGACCATGATATGATACTATTTATAATTGTCTATTTTGATATGTGTGATTGGACATTATGATATAATTAAAATCTTTGGGAATTATGTTTGGACTGTATGCTTTTTATTCTGATGAGTTGCTATTGGATAATTAATTGTGTGGGAAAAGAAAGTATTGAATGAATTAAATGATTTTGTGATAGTCTTTAAATAGAATAAATTATATTATTTGAATTATGTAATCATGAATGAAGTTGGATTATTTAATTAATTTTTCTATGCATTTCAAGTTGCTTCGGCTATATTTTCTTGACAAAATGATGTTCAAAAATTAAGTGTGCAGGTGGGTGGTCAAGCTCTTTAAGTGGACTCGGAGACTCCATAAACCCTATGTCAGACCAATTAAGCCTAGCCTAACCCGTGGAAGGGGTTAAGGCTAATATGTGATGTAATATTGTTATTTGATTTTTATTTTAATTTTTGTGTGTGGTGGTGGTATTTTATTTATTTTATTTAATTGCATTTTGGGAGAAAGTCTTTTTAATTAATTATTTTATTTTAAATTATTTCTTTTATGGAATGTGGATAAATGTTTTAAAATTAATATTTTAATATTTTATTTTATTTTTATGAAAGGATTTTACCCCTTTGTTTTAATTTTGGAAAAATAAGAGTTTTATTGAGAAAAATAAACAAAGTTGTTTTTTTTTTGTTTTTCTTTCTTTTTTTAAATCTTTCCTTTTTGGAAGTTTTGAGTTTTATTTATGGGAATCTTTGGGGAAGAGTCTTTACACTTTTGCTATGCTTGGATTTTGGGATTAGGAAATTGTGAGAAGATTTTTGGAAGAGAATTTCTTTGTGAGAAGATTTGGAAGAGAATTTTGGTGAGAAGTTTTGGTAGAGAAGTTTGGCTTTGGAATTTGGATTGTGAATTCAAGAGCAAGATTTTTGTCTCATTTGGGTTTTTGAGCTCACCCTAACTTGGGGAGCTGAGGTAGGAAATTATCTCCTCTTCATATTTTTGTAAAATGTATGCATGCTTATGAAAGCCTTTGTTTATGTGCTTTTGTATTTTTTTTTTGTTATTGTGGGTTGGGTTGTAATAGGAGTGGCCCTCCGTATCTGATGAGAGCCTCCTACGTAATGGGGTTTGAGAGAGGCGTGGAGCCTCTCTTGGGGGGGATTTGTTTTATATGTGATGGTGTTGTGGAGTAATTTGAGAGTGGAGTTGGGTTTGGGAATGAGTGCCCATGTTTTATTGATATTTTGTTGAGGATAATTATGGAGGTTTGTTGGAGGAGGTTTGTGATTATGGAGTTTTGTGGAGATGAAAGGAAATGGTAATAAAATAAAAATGAAATGAAATGAAGAAATAACAATTAAAATAAATATATTTATTTAAAAGATAATGTAATAATGGCCATGATTTGAGTAATGGTGTTGTTGGTGGTGGATTATGGTGTTGCATGGATGGTATTGTTATTGAAGATTAAGGAGGATTGATGTGATTATTTTACCCCCCCCCAAGAGAGATGATTATCCCCTCTCTCCTCCTATTTTGGATCTAGTTTGGATCCTTTGTTTGTGAGTCGACCAATGGGATTTTTCATGTTTATGTGTAAACGATCTTTTCTGGTTTATGGATTTATGTGTTTGCATGAGTGTTTTACCCGATTTATGGAGTTCTCCTGCTCGGGGGTGGGATGTGCTTAGGCAATCCCTATGGTAGGGTGGAGAGCAGGACTTGGCCATCTATTTTGGCTGAATGTGTGCAGGTTATGAAAAGATTCAAGTTGAAGATTGGAAGTTGATATTAGTCTCTATGTGTTCACCGGAAAAGAAAACTGTCTATGTTTACAAGTTTTGGCAGAAGTGCCATTATATGTTGGGGTTTCATTCATTGTGTGCAAAAGGTTTTCTTGTGAAGTTGTGTCAATTCTGTGTTAATAAGAGAATGTTGGGAGTTCGGAAAGAAATAAATATCACAAGCATATTTTCTCTTAAATATATATAAAAAAAAAATTTATTTTATTGTATTCATACTTGTGTTAGTGGTTTTTTTTTGGAATATGGTTTCCTTTATTTTGATTGAATCTAAAAAGGTCTCCTTCTTGTAAATTGATTCTATAAAATACTATAAGATTTCCATGGTACTACTATCCTGCAAAATAAACGCAAAGTGTAGGTAAAATTATATTAATAGGTAAATATAAAACAATGGTTTAGTTTTATTACAAAAAAAACATGTTTATATATATAAAAAAAAAGAAATATATATATATATATATATATATATATATATATATATATATATATATATATATATATATATATATATATATATATATATATATATATATATTAGATTAATGTTTATATTTTTAAATGGAAAAAGTATGTTAATTTTAGAAATGAAACAAGAAAGCAAGATTTATACTTAATTTTATTCCAAAGAAGCAATCTTAGTTATTTAATTAAATTATTAAAAAGAAATCAAAAATTAATTTTATCTTACATATATTTGAAATAAAGTATTTGCTTCATTGAGTTAGAAAGAAAAGGTTGTTTTCTTTATTTGCTTTATTCAGTTTAAAAAGATTGGGAAATTTTAAATGTATAATTTAATAATTGTTTTATTGTTTTGAGAATAGAAAAATCAATTTTATTTAGAAAAATATTAGCTTTATTTCATTATTTTAAAAGGGAAAAAAAGAATTAAACTTGTTTTATTAAAGTAAATATATAAGAAAGATACAATTAGAATTAGTATTTATAATATAAATCAATGGTTTGGGTTTTCTGCTTTAATCAATTCTATAATGGAAAAATATTGGATTGATTATATTTTTGGAATAGAAAAAGAAATTTAATTTTAGAATAGAAACCAAAAGGCAAGCTTTATATGTTTTATTTAATTTGAAAAGAAATTTAGTTGTTTTATTAATTTATTAGAAAGAATTAGCTTGATTTATTTAAATATGAAGAAAAAGAATCCGTTTTTATCTTATTATTTTTAAAACATAAAAAGAGTTAGATTTATTCTGTTCTCATAAAAAGGAAACAATTATTATAGTTAAATAAAGACAAGAAAGTTTTTGTTTTAAAGATGGAAAAAGAAAACTAGTTTAATGGAAAAAGTTGTTTTATTGCTTTAAAGAATTAGATTTAATATATTATTTTTTAGAAAATAATTAGTTTTATTCTTTTATTGAAGAAAGCAATTGATATATTTAAATTAAAGAAGCTTTATTTTTATTTTTTTAAATAGAAAAAGTATTAGTTTTATTTCTTTATTAGAAAAATAAAAGAATTAGATTTTATGGAAACAAAATTTGTATATTCTTTTTTCAACAAAAAGCTTGTTTTATTATAGAAATGAATTTGTTTAAATATATTTAATGGTTTCTATTTTTAAATAACAATTAAAAGATATAAATCATGTTATTTTGGAATTGAGAATGAGTGAAGAGATTTAGTTGGATTTTCTCGATAAAAGCAATTAGTTCTAAATAAGAAAGATGTTAGTTAATTTTATTAAAAAGAAAAGATTTAGAGATTAGAGATATTAAATTGATGTCATAATTAGTAACAAAGATTTGCTTTATCTTTTGTTAAATAGATATTAATTATCAAATATGGAACTTATTATTATTACGTTGAATTTATTATCTTGAAGTTTTATTCTAGGAAGAATTTGAAAGATTTGATTATTTACTAATAAAATATTCAATTTGACATCATGAAAAAAAAATAGTTTATTGCATTATTAAAAGAAATTAGTTTAAAATGAAATATTGTAGTTAAAGTTGTAAATTAGTAGTGGTAATTTTATATTTAATGTTTTGTATTATCAAATTAGCAATTGTGATTTATTAAATGTTAAACTAAACCCATTCTTGTAAATTTAAATTAAAGAATCAAATAATATATCTAAGTCATTAATATCTTATAAACTTTGATGAATGCTATATTAAGTGTAATGGTATTTTTAAAATTAAATTTTGCTAAAACATCATTATATTTAATTAAATCACTTAGTGGTGGAAAAATTATAGTGTAACTTTATGGACTAAGCTTAACAAAATATTTTAATATTCTTATTAGTTTAACCTGGCAATTAGTTATTAGGATACTTGTAAATTAGAGAATGATCATCATCAAACCAATACATGTTTGTTATACAAGGGTGAACTATAGGTAAACTGATAATGGAGTTTTGAGTTTAACTCAATTCCTTAAAAAAAAAAATATTTCCATCATTTTTTTCCCACTTGTATGGTTGACATATAGGTGGGCCTGGTACGGGCATGACAAAATGTGTCCTTGAATTTCTCACATGTTGCCTATTCAATACTTTGTAAGATTGCAAAACCACAAGTACCTATTGTTACATTCAGATTGACTTTCAGTGAGTCATTGAATAAGGACATTATTATTGTCATTCCAGATCTACCGCATTGGGATGCACGCCTACCAGACATATCATGTTTGTTTGTAGAGTCTCGCATTGTAGATCTGGAAGACACCATCTAGGACATATGTCTTCTATTTGATGATAGTTTCAATGAAGTTGTATCACCATTGTTTTCTTCGGATATGACTACTCTTGCTTTGCCTACATCAACTTCTTTAGTGACATATTCTACAGATATTAATGAGTCCTCATATTCTACTCATTCATCATTGTTTTTGACATCCTCTGCAGAAGTATCAGATTCTCATTAGTTTAGTTATCACCATACATCTATGGTCCATGTGGTCCATATTCCCAAATCTTTTATGGTACCTGATTCATGTTATTAGCATTTGTCACATGTCAGCATGGGCTTGGAGATAGTTGAGCATCCTAAGAAGACATCATGTGTAGAATTTAGAGACATTCATCCTTCTTCCTAAATATTCCCTATCTAAAATGGGAAGATTATTTGCTCACTTACATGGTTCTTTTTCTTCATAAGGGAAGAAATGTGGTTTAGCATTCATGGATCATCTTCAACATCTAGTGTCGAGCTTCTACACACACTACATGGGGTATTTTGAGGGGAAGATGATTTCTCTTCTCATATCAATATTGGGAGGATCCATATCTTTACATGGAGTTCATTCCTTCACATTTTCTTGGGGGTCACATTGACCTTCTTATCTTTTCTCTCTTATGGGAGGAATATCTATTGTACATTAGTGTTAGAAGTAGTCCTTGGGGGTCGTGTTGAATTCTCCTTCTATCTTCTTCTTCTTCTTCACTTGTATATTTTATCATGTATCATTTCTCTTTTGGAGAGGAGTTTTATTTCCATTGGGTTTTTTCCTTTTCTCTAATTTTTGAGAAATTTATTTGTACATGGGTACCTAACATGGCTTTGTAGTCGAGACCCATCATATTTGTATCACTTCTCCCCAAATTGCACTTAAGGGCAAGTGTTAGTGTAAATAAGGTCATATTATATCTAGTTAGGATATCACCTTTCTAGGATTGACCTATTCACACTAAGCCTAAGTTTACTTAGGATTTTTTAGACATTGTTTCACCTCATATGATTGAGACATGTGTCTTAACCATTTGAGAACACCTCTTGCATGTTTACTTGGCACTTGCATGAGCACTTGTCATTTTAGCTCACAAGTGTCACATCTTAGGAAGGTTAGTCATTCGTTGTGTTCAACCATCCTACCTTCTCTCTCATGCCTATTTATAAAAGGCATATTGTACATTTTTACTTATATCTCGAATATATGTCATTGGCTTATTATGTGTAATTGTCTTTTGCAGATGTGATTCTAGTTCTTATTGGTTGATCTTGGCTGCTCCAATAGAAATTACACTATTCTCAATATCTACATCAACATCAACATGTGTAGTATTATTCTAGTTCAACCTATCTAACTCTATAGGCAAGAACACATTTGTGTCCCTCAAGACACTATCTCTAATGAAAGAGAATGCATAGAATGTATATTATCACCAATAGCTCTATAATTCCATCATTTGCCCTATCCTCTAATATCCAAGATATATCATGCCTCTAACCTTATTTTATGTTTTTGTGTTGTTCTTTCTCTTCTTTGATAATAGTGCTCTCCTTTTTGCCTATTTATATCTTCACACCTAGAAGCATACCAAGATCTATTAATTGCATTTCTATGTTGATGTGTAGAAATTACACTATTCTCCACTCACCAAAGTCCATATGCAAGCGAATACTTGTGGCCGTCATGAAATCAATAACATTTTTCCAATGATTCCTCTACCATGTGATTCAATTAATATAGGGGCACACCATTGTGAGACACATCATCACAATTGAAGATAAGATTAAATTTTTTCATCTGCAATAACATAACATATAAGCATTATAAGCTATTAATGGGTGAGCATTGTTTTATATCAACAACATAAATACACCACTAATTCAGATAATGTGAAATGTATTGTAAAATTGTAGAAATTTAGTTATTAGATATATAGATAGTAAAGTGATTAAATATAAATAATTGTTTAAAGTTAAAATGTTATAAATAGCAATGGGACATGTAAACCAATTAAAGAAAGCATTGGTTTGGTAAGATTGCTTAGTAAAGTTGGATAAGAATGATATGAATGCCTTATCATATCCATAAATGAGATGGTTCCATAAATTGTTTCACATAAATTGTCAATGAGGCAATTCCATCCTCAAGGCACCTAACAATGGGTTTTTAAGGTAAGTGAATTTTGTTGCATTATTCTTTTTTGTCTCTTATAATTAATTTGTGTTATCTAAAATTTAAATTGATAAATCTGATTCATTAAGTGTGTAATAAAAGATTGAAATTATTTGCACTGATACTAAAGTTGTACTTATATGACTTGTGTGGTTAGTGGTAGGTGAATGTAGACTTGGTGTGCACATCTTCATAATAATGTACTCTATGTGATTAACTCTCGTGTTCCAACTAACTCTAAGTATTAGGTGAATGTATAATTAGTTATGACAAATGTGTCTAATTATATTAAAAAATGACTTTATGCAAATAATTTATATTAATAAAAAAATTTCAATTGAAACATTAAGATCATATAGAATGACCATTGTCTAAAAATAAAGTGGGGGTGACAATTAGAATTGAATTTTAAAAAATAAAAAGTAAAATAATTAAATTTATAATAAAAATTTGAAAATTCAAATTATTTGAACTGATACTAAAGTTGTAATTATACGACTTGTGTGGTTAGTGGTAGGTGAATGTATACTTGGTGTACATCTTCATAATAATTAACCGATAGGCTTTTATATGTGAGCATTATAATGTTCGGAAAATTGTCTCACATAGTGAAAAAAATTCATACCAGAAAATTTTATAATCTTGTCCTATAAGCGTATTGCTTGAACCTCTTATGAGTATTAAGTCTCATGTTCCAACGAACTTTAAAAATCTTTCGTTGGAAAAACGACACCAAGCTTGAGAGAGATAAAAAGGAGAAAGGATCACATTGTAATGGTGAAACTTGCAGCATTTAAATTTCACACGTTTAAATTTACTGTAAGTATCGGAACTGTTGTTAGTCAATAGACAGTCTAGAACTTTATAATTAAAATATCTCAAAAAAAATTCCTTTAATATCATCAGAAAAGGTGGTGTCAAATCAAGGCCACGTCACAGCAATCATTACATTGGTTGCTCTCAAAAGTCCACATTAATGCCCACTAAAAGTAACCATATGTGGCAGCTGTCCTTTTTCATGTTTTCCACTGAAATTAAAAAATTCATCAAAATGTTTTTTTTATTCTGGTAAATGACTGTGTCAAACTATTATCTCCTCATATCTTGGGCTGTTTTAAACATGCGTCTTGTACAGCTGTCCTGTACAACTGGTTGCTGCTAATTCATTATTCTATTATTAATATGCTGTCCTGTACAACATGAGTAGTAGGTATTGGAACGACATCAGTAAAGATCTGAATACCGCAGCTTTGGGACTTCGAATCCTTCGACTTCACAGATATCCTGTTTCTCCAGGTGCCTAACGTCTGTCTTTTCAGTTAAAAATGGTTGATATGGTTTATTATATTCTTTATTTTGAGTTTGTGATTGACACCATAGGCCTTCACTTCGACGTTAGAATAAATAGTAGAAGGTTTGTCAACATCACGGCTACCAGGGCAGGCCTGCATTAAAAAAGAGATTTATATTATTAAAATTCATTAATCATGTGCATTTGTTTTTTTAGTTTAGTAATGGAAAAGATATGCTTGGGCTTGCAAGTTCTATTCCTAAACATCATCCACTTCAATAGTTAAATGCCGATTTTGGAAATAGAACAAATATTTACCACTTTTTGGTGTGGATGAGGTGTAAAATCACTATGTTTGACCATTGAAGTGGATGATATTTAAGTAGAATGCCTTGGAAGGTATCTTATTTTTTCTTTTAAATATAGTATATAAAATTATTAGTTATAATATATCTTTTTTAATATGAAAATGATGTGTTAGTTATTTATAGATATAATTGAGTTGTATATAGATATTGATATAATAAGAAAACTTGGAAATGGAATGTCTATTAACCACAACCACATTGTTGCTCATGTAATTTAGTTACTTGATACAATGCTAGTATTTACATTTGAACTTATTCTTCTTATTCCAATTAGATATATTATCTTTGATGATACAATGATAGATGTCTTAGAACAGTTCAAAGAAAAAGATGGACAATTCTTGTATTGCACCACTCAATAGAGGAGGAGATAAAAAGCATTCTAAACTTGTTCCGAGCTTCATTGATTGACTTTCCAAATGAGAAAATAATGGAAGAAGCTAAAGCCTTCACCACTATGTATTTGAATCAAGTCTTGCAAAAGACTCACGTTATGAGACCCAATCTTTTCCAAGAGGTAGTAATGATATGTATGTGTACATATAAGATTTATTTCCTTTTATTAAGTTAGATGGCAAGAGATCTAACACAGGTTATGCATAGTAAGTGTATTGATTTCATTTAAATCCTAACAGAAAATTGTCTTACACAGATAGCATATAATTTAGAGTATGGTTGGCGTACAAATTTGCCCAGATTGGAAGCAAGGAACTATATGGAAATCTATGAAGAAAATAGTTCATGGGTCAACTAATTGCAATAAATTTAACTTCTATTGATGTTTATCTATATACTAAAATTTTAAAGAGAAAATTCTTAAAAACTTTTTCTTCTAATATCTAATCTTCAGGAACATGGATAATAAAAAGATTTTATACCTAGCTAAATTGGATTTTAACTCTATGCAATCACTGTATCGACCAGAACTTCGAATGATCTCTTCGAATGATCTCTAGGTGAGCTATCTGAAAGATATTTGAGTTTTTTAAATAACATTTTATAATAATTTTCCTAATACAAGGCTCTTTGAATCTTTCACTTGGTAGAGTGTTTGAACTTGAATATCATTTATATTTATGATTGTGAAACATCTTAGTTAATAAGTGTTTTTTAATTTGATTGGATATATTATTTATTTTAATATTTTTTTTTATTCTAGAATTTACTTCTATTTTATTTTTGATAATTTATATTTATAAAATAAAACTAATGTAATATTTTTTTATATCCTCTATTCTAGAAACTCAACTATGTTTGTTGTGTTTAGATGGTGGAAGGACTCAGGGTTGTGTAAATTGGAGTCTTGTCATCATAGACCTGTGGAATATCACTTTTCAGGATGCACAATTACAATAGAACCTAAACATTGTGCTTTTAGAATTGCCTTGGCAAAATTTTCTATTCTTGCAACAATTATTGATGATATCTATGATACCTATGGTACTCTTGATGAGCTTGAACTCTTCACAAAGGCTGTTAAGAGGTAAATATTCCTATATGAAATCTTAATTTTAAATAGTTATTTATTTTTGTAAAAGTAAATATTAATACATAATATTGAAATGTGGTTTAGGTGGGATTCCCCATCCGTAGTTTGCCTTCCAGAATACATGAAAATTGCAAATTGTGCACTTTATGATGCAATTAATGAAAGTGCACAGGAAGCAGAGAAGACTCAAGGCTGCGTGTAACGCCCGCCTTGCACACCTCAAAGAATTACACATTTAAGCTACATGAAACAGGAACATTTTTTTTTTTAAATGCTTAAGATAACAAATAATGTTAACATAACTAACTACGACATATTCCCTAAGGATACAAGGCTGCATTACTTTACAAACCAACTAACATAATTTAACATTCATTAGTAACTGATCTAAATCAAATGCATAATTGAATAACTGATTCATATTCATTACATACCGTCAGATAATACAATCTACAAGATCAAAACATAACCGAAATACTTTTATTACACATAAGTACATCATGACATCATTACATTGCCATTTTCAGACTACATCAGAATCACATACATTATGATTGATCTGTTACACAAATCTGGTACAAGATTATACACATGCATCTTCATCAACTGGGACAAGTACAACTGGAACAAATCTTTTCTGCACATGAACTTGACAAGGGATAACCAATGGATAAAATAGCTCTTCCACCCGACCATGTGGAACCCTAAGGTCCACCCCCCGAGCTAGGAGTTAACATGAGGTCCCAAACAATAACAATCAGGTAGACAGAACTAACATGAACAAAGGACGACCAAACGCCAATACAACACATGGCAATAACAATACAACACAACTTATCTTCCAGAGGCGACACATAACACAACATAAGTGGAGAGACCAAACAAGGAACGCTAGGTTGTAGTAGGGAGAGTGTCATCGCATGGTCCTAGCATGGGTTATCCTGACAGCCTCTCACTAGGCGCCGGCCCCATAGGGTGACACATGCGGAATCGACCTTCCTTTCATGAGGACAAGGAAGTCAATCATGCCAACCAGGCCTTCTCTACCCATCCTTAGTCTATACAAGCACTACAGGCCATGGGAGAGGAATCCATTAATCTTGTTTAGTGTGAAATCTACCCTTAACCCCCTAGTTCATTTTAGGTTATCACTTGATTAATCTACTTTCAACGGGTTATCCTGACTGCCACTTTGGGCGCCGGCCCCACGTTGAAAGCCACTCTCCTTCCTAACACCCAGTAAACCTTAATCATCATACAAGGCATTATAGCAATACACATACTTATTCATTGCAAGGCATAAACCCTCTTGCATTACAAACAGAATCATAACACCAATTGTTATCCATCGCCTATAGCATTACAACATTTTACACTTTTACAGATACCAGGTCTCTCCAAACAACAATTACGACAAAATGGATACAAGGTAGTCACTACTGGTTTAATAGCTCATCTAGAGAATATTATATCGTAAAACACATAATCAACTTAGTCAATACTCCATTATACTTCATACTAGATTTGAATCACATAAACATCACAAATACAAAACATCCATCCACACTACGACAAACTAAGCCTCTGGAATTTTGAGTATGACCACTCTCAATTCGACTCTTTAAGACAATAGAAATACTTAACTCACACAGTACAATTCAGATTCTAGAAATTAAACACTAAAATTTCTTCTTGGCTCATCATAAATAACTTTGTAATGAAATCAACAATGGATTACATTATCTCTTTAAATCAAACTAATCGATTTCACAATAAATACAACAATTATACTAATACATTACAATTAAATTATTTAAATATTCTACATTTTTTTCTAAAGATAGATTATAAAACACAAGTATAACAAATTTTACCCTAAATAACTTACCTTTCCAACGTTGGATTACGTACTAAAATGATACCTTACAACTATACGGCAATACAACGAGGACAAAGGTCCTACCATCGACAATGAACAACAATGTTTTCGTTTTCCTCCAAGTTCTACCCTAATACGGTCCTTCCGATATTCTTGACCTCAAACAGCTAACAGTTTACTATGCTTGGATTTCTTTGTCTGAAATGTTTTAATCAAAGGTGATTTAAATCTGTCTAAGAAGACGATCGGGACTAGACATACTTATGCTGTCGAAACTTGATAGATGTATTAACTATGTTCGTTCCCAAGGCATTACAGTTTTCTGGTAAAAGCTTCTACTATATCTGATTCAAGTGTAACAACCTATTGAATTGTACGCACTGATCGTAGAGATGGTGTGAAATTGTTAATGACCGCATAATCATTGAAATGGATGATATTAGTTTAGTCAAATAACTTCTGGTAGCGTCCATCTAACTCCTCCAAACTTGCCGTTGATATAATTGGCGGTAACACTATACTTGGAACAAATCACGTTATCCTATGCCTCTGGACTGACACCCAAACAACTTGCATAGTGGACCCCATTACCACCAATAATCTCATTACAATGATAATAAATCCACTATCGAGACTAATTAATCAAGCTTCAATTAACAACACCTTCATGATGATGTTGTAATAAGATCGTTACCAAGCTTAATCGACACTAACAGTTTAAATTACACCATTAACTACAATTCCTTATAGTTCGATAAATTAAATCTATTAACTTAACTTAAATATTAATCTACTTTTGATTTTGGCACTCTTAAAACTAACGACCATATAATTTATACAATCTCCCATTAGACTTCCTAGAGTCTTGAGTTTTTGAACTATGGATCAAACTTCCCAAGATCACATTCTGGTGCCTTGAGCCATATTTATCAAATTCATCTGTCATTTTATAATTTCAACCACTGCTTTCTTATGCTCTTGGAAACCATAACCATTCCTGTCTATTACTGGAACAAAGTAGACTTGTTTTGATTGATATTAATGATCGTAATCCCATTTTTCCCAGCACTTGTAGCACAGCATTGTTTTTCAAGCATGTTTAATTTTCATCTTAACTATTCTTTAGGAGGTTAGACCTTGAAGATTGAATTGCCTTGGCTTTGTTACTAGACCCTCAAGCCTATAACAGCATATGCTTTGGTATCTAAACAATAAAGCTCTATTTTTAAGTTGAGGAATTTTACAGCTATTAGGATTCTTAAATGTAATTTAATTTAATGATGGTATGCAGGTATCCCAATTTAAGTGGAGTGTCTGATGTCAACATATTATGGAAGTGCCATAACATATAAGTTCGAGGTGCTCCAAATTCTTCTTACTGAAAAATAGTTTTTTTATGCTTTGCCTGAAGAGGAAACAAACTTCATTTCACAGGTTATACTTCTTTTCTATGCACTATCACAGAAGGAACATTACCAGCTACCAGACCTATAGTCATGTAGTGCAATACCAGACCTATAGTCATGTTTATCATGACAGAAACATTACCAGCTAGACTTTCATATCCAGGTCTTGAAAGGCAGAGATCTTCTCAAGCATGTTCCTATGCACTCTACTTAAACATCATCCAGTTTAATGGTCAGACAGTCAATAAAAGTTTTACGTCTCATCCATATCAAAATGTAACTATTTGCCCTATTTTTATTGGTCAAAATTAAGCTTTGACTATTGAACTGGATGATATTTAAGAATGGCGGTTTCTATGTTTCTGTGTCTTTGAACCAAGAGTTTCATTCCAAGTGTTATTGAAATGGTGTGCATAAGAATTACTTGTAGCAGATGATAAAATGGAGGAAGGAACAAAGGAACAATCTAATGACAAGCCATTGGCTGCATGGTTTGTTGAAATGTCTCTGTACATCACAGCAGCTGGGAGTGCATTATTACCACTATTGAAGCCCATGAGATTGTACCGAAGTTGGCTGCTGGGTGTCATAATGGATCGCAGCTGAAGATATTTCTCATAACTGGCAAGGTGCAATTGCCTTGGAAAATTCAAGATGTGGGTCTCATTTGCCTCTGCAGGCAACTGTCCTCTTTCTTGACATGATGTGATCCATGGATTTTCCAGTTGTTGATGTATACAGCACCTTTCAATAGAAGCTCTGAATGCAGCTGCAGCATTACCAGAGAGAGTTGACTCTACCTGTGAGCTCAGGGTGCTTTCATCATCAACTTGAGGCCCACCTACAGTAATTTCACCAGATTCCACCTTCATTTTTATGCGCTTAGCAAATCCTCCTATAGGCAGTGGGTTGTTGATAATTTTTTTTTGTACATCATATCTATTGATGTCAAAGTTTGTGACTGCAGTTTGGCCTCTGTATTTTATGGTAGCTATGTCATAAGCCTCTGCTGCCTCTTCCTGTGTGTCTGTAGATTTAAATAGCCAAACAGTTTATGAGAAAATCTATTATTTTTATGCTAGTTTGATTACTCAATGCCTTACAATATCAATTCTCGATTAATCCATCTGTTAAGATGTAATTTGCCCTAACATTTTAAAGTGTTCGATTACCATATGTTCCGAGGTAGAGATCTTTGTTGCCAGCAATAAGTATAAATGTTTTAGGTGTATGCTAACAGACCAGTGTCACCTTCAAGAATAACTGGAAGAGTGGCTTCCTGCATAGCCGTCATTTGCACATACCCTGCTGATGAAAGAGCCTGAAGGGAAAGTGGTGAGAGATTACATTGATCAAATCTTGACGAACTTAAGTAAGATTCCTCCTCAAGACATTAAATCGAACCACACTCTAAGCTCATGCACAGGGCGCTGCATACAGGGTGGACACAGATCTTGTCTAAGTTTTACCTCTAGCACTGCCGAAACATAAGCTCTTAAAACAATACTACTGCTATGATGCTGTGAAAGCGGTCAGAGGTTGTTGTATGACGAACACACACTATTTGACTTGATGGTGAATATTACAGCCTCCTTCGTTTTCCAGGGATAGTTAAATCGCTCAGCTTATTAAAAGGTCAACAAAATCGTGGTATCCAAACTATATGCCAGGAATATTAAAGTCGCTCAGCTTGTTTAGAGGCCTATAAACCCGTGGTATCCAAAATATATGCGAGTGATTGACGGAGGCATGTTGTAAAGACTTCCGGAACTTCAATGAAGGCGGAAACACAGCAATAGCCGTGATCTCTCCAACTCGCCCAGTCGTTACCTCTTGCAGTGTCTTCTAATATAATTCGGTCTACTACAGAAAGCATTGCCAACGCAACCAAACCAATAGCAAAATCGCTAGCCAAGTTTCTATCGCAGACTTAGAACGGTTAGCCTGTGCAGCTCTTGGGATAACCCTAACCAAATGGGTTAATTGCGACTGCCGTAATATCAAGTATTATATCTCAGGAAAAATGTTCGCTAACCCTAAATAAGTGAAACCAAACTATTATAACTTTTCACGCAGGTAGAATATTTACAAAGATATACGAGCCTGTAAGAACGGAGGAGTGCAGGGAAAACCACTGTGTGATCTCTCTACGACACCGACTAGCAATGCGATCTCTAAGCCAGCTAAGTCTGTTAAAAACAGCGACGGTAGAAACAGGAACGGAGGATACAAGAAACTGGTTTCTAAGGAAATCTGGGACGGCATGGGGTAAATACCAAAATCAGAGAACACTACACAGCTTGCGAATCAGATGTATTAACCTATGATGGGGCTTTCTAAAAATGATATACGGTTCCCTATTCGGCAAACGGTGGAAGGGATACAACCTGATGTCAGCTCAAACTATTTGGAATCAATTAAACTACGACCGCATTTGCAGAAATGACTGAGAGTCCCGACAGAAACCATTTAACCAACACCATATCATTTGCAGACAAGGAAGTAAACAATCAACCTGCTCAGATTCAGAGAAAAGAAACAGCGAAAGAAGGCAAGTATTAGGAACCTGGTTTCGCAATCAACTCGACAAATCTGCTCCAATCGTTGCAGTTCCAAGCTGCTTCCTTCCTTTCACCTGTCATGATGTCCTTGCTGCACCTACAGCTCTTTTATAACTCAGCCTCTCTCCTCTACCAAGAGCTTGGCACGCGATCCCGTGCATAACTCCTTTAAAGAATATGTATTTTTATTTAATTTAAAGATCCCAATTATTAGATATTTTATTATTATTTTTCTTTATAGCCGACCCAAAATATTATTATTAATAGAATAGTACTTTTTCGACAATTATATAATTTTGTACTATCCTTTAATTTATTTATTAATCAAGTTGTGAATTACAATTTACAACATGATTACCACTATTTATTTATTTAAATATTTATTATAATTAACATTATATCGAAAAATACAAACTTCTTATAACTTTATTTATCAACAACACTTCCATTAAAATAATAATTTATTTATAACTAAAATCGACAACTAACGACAATATGCCCATTTAACAACACTTAAATTCTTCCGTAGAATAATTCTGATCAAAGCACAACATTACCACACATACTTAGACACCTTCGAACTTGATTTGACTCCAAGATACAATATTACCTGACAGTAAGACATGGGCGAATGACAACCAATAACCACAAGGGTAAACTGACGACGAAGGAACACTGACTAGGGACCTCACATTAACTCCAACCAACTAATCCATTGGCGAAGGCACGCTCAGACCTGTAATCAGGTGGAGTCGATGCCTAGTACCTGCATCCTGCAGCAACACACAGTTAACTATAACAAGATATACATATACATCACATGCAGTCCTATCGTGAATGGAAATCGCAGTGGGGTAGGGTACTCGAGAGCGAGTAATACGACACTGTTCCATTCACGTTTATGAATAACAATCAACTATATTGAACAATGTAACAGATTACTAGTCTACAACATAAATTGATCAACTAACTTCCAATCCCATATAATGAATAACATCAAAGCATCTAAAACATCAGTTCATTTATTAAATTGTAAAGCATAAAATGACATAATCCAACATCAACATCTGTTATCATAACAATTAAGTTCACAATGAAGTAACAAGATAACAAGAGATTCATCATCTACGGTCTAGGCACTGTAAAATTTAAGCAAACATCAATCTGATGGACGACGAGATGAGGGGCACTACACTGCGACACTCTCCACCATGCCTGAGAAGCTGTATAAATAACTATCTTTTAAAGTAAATAAATACATAGTATAGATAATGTATAATTAGATGCCTTCATCCTTTCTTTCTTCTTAAATTTCTTATAAATATAATTACATGTTATTTTCAATGGTATATATTTTTCATTTTATTTTAAGTGATAAAAAATAGAATGTATCTATTAAATGTATCATTTATAATTTTATATTTTTTAACATCATTTGATATTAAAACAATTATCATGCCTTTATTCCAAGCTTACATTTCTCTTCTCTTTTTCCTTCATTCATCTAATTATGGTACTAACTCTTTTCTTATGTATCTCTTACATATATTCCTATTCCTATTTCTTATTCTAATTAAAATTTAAAAATGAACATATTATATATTATTTATTTCAATGTTAATTATTGATACTTTTTTTTTTTTTTAAACATTTTAGAAAGAATATTTTTTTAAAAGTCTTAATTAAATAATTATAGTGGTTATATATTATTGGTAATATTTATGATATTTTTTATAGATTTGGTTATTTTAAGTATTATGTATGTGTCTAATTTATCTATATTCAATAGATTTTTGTGTGATCTTGGCACAAAATTGCATCATCTTTAGAATTTTAATTGTTTGAGATAGACACATATTAGACTATTATTTATAATGTTTGGTCCCTAGTCAACCTAATTTATTAGAATCTATTTTTTATTTTCCATACTCACTCCTATTTTCACATCTTTATTTAAAATGTATATATTAATAAGAAATTTAAACCTTGAATCTCAATATACATATTTTATGTTGATAGGAAAACATATAGGATATGAATTATAAAATATTTGGAACATGATTCTTATCCACTATAAAATTTGACTTTCATTGTAAAAAAAATTACCTAGGATATTTAACTTCTCTATAGTGTATTCAACAACGTATCTATCTGCCTTTTAAAAGTTCATTTCTTTGAGTGTATACTATTCTTAATATTATTATCTTTTTAAATGGTATTTTTTTAAACATATAAACAAACTAGAATTAATAAAACAAACCCCTATGAAGTTATTTGAGTGAAAAATTATTTTCATGCAGTGGGACAACTATCTAGATTCCATGTTGCAAGAAGCTAAGTGGAATGCTACTAGCTACATACCAGATTTGAAGACATATTTAGAATATGCAAAAGAGAGTTCAGCTTCTCGTACAGCTACATTGCAAGCACTACTAACATTAGATGCACTTCTTCCAGAAGATGTCCTTAAAAAAATTGATTATCCATCAAGGTTGAATGATCTTTTGGGATTGACCCTCAGATTAAGGGGTGACACTAGAACCTTTAAGGTATGTAATAACATCTTAATCAAAATCCATAATTTATAGGTATAAAAAAATCACACAAGAAAATGGTTTACTAATATATAATCATATAATTGTATTTAAATCTAAATTCTAAATTTTTGTTTTGAAGGCTGAGGAAAATCGTGGATAAGTCACTTCAGCCATAACATGTTATATGAAAGATCATCCAAAATCTAGTGAGGAAGATGCATTGAAGTATCTCAATTTTATGTGGGATAAACATATGAAAGAATTAAACTGGGAGTATTTGAAGCATGATGATGTTCCAACTTGCGTCAAGGATTTTGCTTATGACATGTCAAGGTGTTTCCAAGTTTTCTACAAAGAGAGATGGATTTAGCATTTGTAGCAAAGATATGAAGAAGCATGTGGAACAAATCCTTATTAAACCTATTGAAATGTAAGTCCTTAGTTTATAGACTTTTATGATTATCAATTATACATCCAAGTGTAATAGAGAAATATATTTTGTATTGTTGAGTGATGGAAGACAACACCTCTAAGTACTCATGGTGAATAGGTTATTCTTGTTTTATATAGACCTTAGCATATGCCTTGGTTTTGTGTTTTATGGCAGTGTTATGCTTCACCTCATTCTAGATGTCCTTGTTTTGGTTTCAATACGGTTTATTGTAGTTTTAGGTAGTGTATGTTGTGCTAGAAGGGTGATAGTTTAATGATTAGTTTTGTAATGTTCAAGTAAGGTCATGATACTATTATCTTATATGCATGTTGTCAAGTTATATTTGGGCTGGGGCCCTATAATAGAACCCCAATAATATGTTTATAAATAAATAAATATATTCCATAACTTACCCTCTACTTCTTATTAATAGATGAATGGTTTAAAATATGTTCATGAAGTTTAAATAAAAAACTAGGGCATCAATTATATTTTTGGATGCTAGATAATAGTTTCAAATATATTCAATACCATTATCAATGATACATCCCCAAATAACTAGCATGATTATGGCCCATGCTAGGCCTATCTATTTTCAAATAATAAATTGTGAACGATAACAAACATGCAATGGTGAATAATGGTCATGAAGGCATGTGAGAATTCAAGATTAAAGGAAAAAAATGTAATTATAACCACCCAAAAAAAGAGCAAGGATTTTCCTAGATTCAAAAATATTTAATTTATTATTTTCAATAGCAAATAACAAGGTAACATAATCAATAACCAAAGAAAAACATAAATACCTCTTCGCTATGACCTCATATTTTCATTCTTCTAAATTTGTGCATGGACCTTCATCCTCCAATAAATCAACTTACAAAGTAGCAACAAGCACCAAACAATGAGTAGAAACTAAGAAAAAAAAGACGTTTCCACTCACCAAATTCATCGATTTCAACAGTTTCATGATCAAAACAATCACCTCTATGATCTTAGGCATAAAGATTTGTAAACAAGTAAAATCTCAAGGGCATGACTACACATATCCCATCAAATGTCAAATAAAAATGTTTTCCCTTTATACTAGTTGAAAACATAAAGAATTACTTAAGTCTAGAATGAAAGAACAATAGTGTGTCCCAATTTTTAGCTTTATTAGGTAACCACAATTTACATTTTTCAACATTCGACACACTTTGTCAATTGTACCAAATAAATTTTCTACAATTTAAAGATAATGTAAAAACTAATTTGTGTCCCTTTCTCTATCAATTTGATTTATTTAATTTCTGAGTTTTTAAGAAAATTATTTCTATGTAATTTTATTAGTTTTCCATATTTTTTTACTAATTTTCTATTATTTTATACTGAGCAAGATTTATTATAATGCATAAAAGTTACCTCAGATAAAATCTTGTGAGGATTTCTTGGAATTGGATCACTAACTACAATATCTATTGTGCAGTTATTTTTTGTAATCTTTTTATTGAGTATTTTATTTATTATTAATATTTTTATTAGTACTAACATTATTTTTTACGTACATTTTATCATAAAATGCCTCTTTGCTTGTTTATGAAAATTTATTATTATTGTTTAAACAATGACATCAATGCAAAGTGCAATGCAAATTTTTGAATTTTTTTACCTAGTTGGCCATTTTCCCTAGGGTTTTGAATAGATATCTTTATTTTTATAACACACTTATCTTTCATATAAAATAAATTAAAATATAATATTAAAAGATATTATATATTATAATTTTCACAAAGTTAGTTTTTGAGGGCTACATAGATATAAAAAACAAATCTATGAGTGAATTTAGTGACCCCTACATGTATGACACAAAGTATCCTATTTTATCCTCTAAGATTACAACATGTGGATAGGAGGGGAACAAGTTGCCATGGGGATGCCACATAAGTGAAACATAGAAAATAAAAAATTCTTTGTTTAAGAATGTTTAATTAACTAGATTAAATAGGGATATTTAAAGTGTACTATAACATCATATATTTAAACATAATTCAAACACACTTCAACCTAGGTCTGACAAATGGACAAGACTAGATAGGAAATAAAAATACAAACACACAACCAAGAGAGAGAAAATAACCTAAAAGTGGTTTAAGATCAACCTAGATAAACAAGTGGACATACTATAAAGTTCTTAGAATGATGTCAAATAGTTGTCTATTAATTTGTAGGTCTTTCTCATCAAGGTCAAATTATTGATACATTTAAGGACACCTTGGGTGGTAACTTGGACTTTTCTTACACCTATGTTGATAGGTTGGTCCTCTCCTAATGCCTTCATCAATAGTTCCAAAATGGGTTGAAAATTTACAAAGAGGTACCTTGGATGATGTTGAGCACATTTTCCTTTTCACAACTAGACATAGAAATGTGGGAGAAAAAGAGAAGGATTAAAAGTTTTTCACCTAATTTTTTATTATTTTAAATAGAATATTTATGATGTGGAAAAAAAAACATAGGCAAAAGATAAATTACAACAAATACAATAATTGGAAAAATACCTTTCAAATTAGTAATAAAAATTACAAAAAACAAAAGAAATGAGGGTCTAAATGAACTTAAATCTAATGGTGATAGTTACGAAAAACTTCTCTAGGATAAAGTTTCAAGACCCCCCTTGGAGGATTTCAAGAATTTTATATGAAAGGACAAGGCCATTGTAGGAAGTGATTCCATAGGTGATGATTTGTTCCTATCCTTCCACCCTTATTTATAGCCTAGTCCAAAGGTATTGATGTAATACACTGTGTCAAAATGGCCTGAAAAATAGATATAGAACTTCCTTGGATGATTTTAGGAACTTTTCCTTTTTGGATATTTATCATATTTCTAACCAAATGTTTTTCATTAATTGTAAAAACACCAAATCTACATATGAAACCCTATAAAAAAAGTGGTTAAGGGGGATTTAACCTTAGTTAGTCTCCTTTTGGAATTTTGAGAATAAATCCACTTGGAAAAATGATCTCAAAAATAAATTGAAAATGAGATGTACATTAATAATATAAACTAGTTCAAAGCATAGTTAGTAAAATCCTTAAAAATAACGCAAAAGGAAATAAGGCTTAGAAATAGTGAGACTGGGAGATGTATTGGGAAGATCAAATAGAAACATATAAAAGGAAATCAGTGTGTATGTGAATAGGACTACAACAAAGGGTCGAAAAAATTGAGTAAGGTAAAAATATATAGGATCTAAAAGGAAATTGAAAAGTGTTACAAAAGATGTCTCAACCTTGCAATTAAAAAAAGTGTGAATTTTTAGTTATCAAAATGAATAAACTCAATTTCTAGGATATAGGGTTATTTTTTGGCCAAAATAAAAATTCCAAGTTATTTTTCACCACTTAAGGGGGTGTCCAATGCATAGATCTCTTTGAGACCTTCAATTTTTAAAAAATGACCAAACCAGCCCCAAATCAAAAAGTTATGGCCTTTGGAAGTTGGGCCTCCCATATTGGAAAATGAAAGAACATGTTGAACATAGAAAAGACCTATAAGGGGTGGTTAAACATGTTGATGCATGTTATGGCACATCACAAGACATCTTTGATTGGAGATAATGGAAACCTAAGTATTTGGATGCCACTTTCGGGTGGTTTTAGATCATGATTTTGTAATTACCATTTGACGGTTTCATGTATTGTATCTCCTATTTATTAGGTGCATGAGATGGTGGTTGTGTGTGAGTCTTATAGATTTTGAGTTGCCTCTAGATCTTCAATTGGTGATAATCTTGTGAAAGCTTGATGTACAAGTATATTGTAATCTTGTTGAGATTTTTGAATAATATATTGAGTTCCTTTTATAGAGTGGGGTTATACCCACATAAATCACTATGTTGTGGTATGATTTATATTTATGTTTATTTCTATATAATTTTTGTAACTGTTGTAAACATATAAAATAAAATTTATAACCCTCCTCTCAAGATTAGTGTAGGAAGTTGTTCCACTACCTTAGCTTCCTTACAGTAAACCATTAAAGCAATCCCTTGCATCTTTAGTTAGGGACATCATGAATAATATCATGTTTACATCCTCGTGCTCCATACCAATGTCCTGTATAAAGGCATTGAAATTCATAATGTGCTCTTCAGCTGATATCCCATTATTTCAAGTGAATTTGGGGACCATATTTCTCCAGTTACTATCTATAGGGTATGGATATAATTATATCCTGTTAAATCAAATTGCCTACATACACTCATGAGATTTTGTGGAGGCATATTCATAGGTGGTGGATTGGGGTAATATTGGTATCCATATGGAGGCTGATGGTAAGCATTTTGTTGTATGTGTTGCTAAGGGCATATATTCTGAGGTGGTATATGTTGTTGATGTTGTGGAACACCATGATGACTTGGTGGTGGATGAGATTGGGGAATACTGCTAGTATTTGGGGGTTGGGGTCTTTGTGATGACGTATTATATTGAGCATATTGTCTTCAATTACCTCCTCCATTATGGGGCATTTTTGAAGTACCCGAAGCAGTTTCATTTTGAGATATCCAATGTGAATTAGCATTACTACCTTGTTTGTGTGGAGGGACATATCTAGGAGGTTTTGCTGTTTGGATTTTTAATTGTTCTATTTGTCAGTTTATCTCATAGCTTTCTTGTATCATTTGTTGTCTTCTCCTAAGCTGTTGTCTTTGCCATTCCAAATGTATTTCAATCTCTTGATTACTCATAGCATCAAAATCAACAATATGGTCTGCAGAGCCCTCCTGGTTTTCTTCTCCCTGTTGTGATAAAAATCCCTTATCAGATTCTTCCTATTTCTGCCTCCTTTCTTCATTCATCCTTTCCTCAAATTCATTTTCTTCTTGAGAATATATCATGTAACTGAGGATGTTATCATTTGTATTGATTTTTTAGGAGGTGTTGAGGGATATCCACCATTATTGTACGCTGGGGAGTTGAATATTGTAAAGGGCTGTTATGATGTGTTTACATTGTCTTTAGGTTGTTTGGGTAGTACTTCACCCCTGTTTGTATCATTTTTTGCAGGAGGGGGTCCATGCTTATCTGTCCACTTGAGATTGTTTTTCTTGTGACTTTCTTGATGCATAGATCTCCTTCCATTCATGTTGGATGATATAATGTATCTCTAATGTCTATTGTCTATCCTTTCTGATATGATATCTATTTCATCAGTCATAAAAATTTTAGAGTTCACACCTACTTTTCTATAAGTAGGAAAATGATTGTAATTCTCCCTAGTAGAGCCTTAAATATGTTATGATGTTTTGAGATAACTCTATGATGGAAGACTAAAGTTCAAAATGGGCTTGATCCCCAGCAGAGTCACCAATTTGTGGGATCTCAAAAATGCTGGTTTTAGACCACAAGAGGGTGCCAATCTCTTGATACATTTTTGGTCAACAAGACAAGGTTTATGTAATTGGAAAACCCCCTACTCTTTATTCTGCTAGACCTAGGTGGGTGTACCTAAATGATAAAGCAGATTTGGAAATATAAATGGATTCTAATTGAGGCAATTCTACTCACTATGGCACACAGGTTTGAGAAAACTGCATAGCTTGCTTACTGATTCCTAATGAGACTGTTTGAATTGTCAAAGTTTGGAATGAATTTGTGTGAAGTATTCTAAAGTTGATCAGTGCCTAATCTATTGGGTGAATGGAGTCAGTGGATAAATGATGTTTATGGAGACAGGTGTGTAGGATTAGTAGATTTACTTCATCTTAACTCTAACAATTGGGCACTTTTAAATGTATGTACCTTATACAGACATGCAAGTATGTCAGTTATTTGGGGTAAGTGCAAAAAGTTGGGTCCACATAGAGGGGAAGTCACGGGCAAAAAAAAATCCTGACAGAAACGGGTACCCGTTTAGGATCAGGCACCCATTCCTAAATGGGTACCCATTTCTAAGCAGGTACGCATTCCTAAACAAGTACCCATTTCTAAATGGGTACCCATTTCTATAAAGATATTTGAATTTGAAAAAAAAGCCTGCACACTTTTTTTCCCATACAAAAGGAATGGGTACCCATTTTAGAATGGGTGCCTGTTCCTAAAAGCTTAGGCCTAGGAAAGGCATGGTAAGCCAACCCCTTAACTTGGACCTGCAAGTTTTTTCCTAAGTACAAAACAAGAGGAAAGACTGAGTTTACCTATATGGCTGACGACATTTTTTTTTACATTTTTTACGAAATTAAAACCAATTACAGATGACAGTGTCTAGTTTTCAAATATGTTATTTTTTTTATTGGATTTGTTTTTCTATTTATTAGTTAATTTATGAGCAAACTAGTCCAAAAATTTGAAATGACAGATGTTTGTATTTTTTTAATAACTTTTAATTTTTAAAGTTTTTTGAAAATTTTTTTATATGTCATCAATCTACACATCATTTTTTACACAATGAAAAAAAATATATTTTATGATTAGTTTTGCTCAAATTATGTTGGCTGTACATTAGGGTTTTTGAAAACAATAATTAGGGGCAATAAAAAATTAATTAAAAAAATTATTAGAAAAAAATTATAAAAAAATATCCTCATCAAACTTCACTGTACTACACATCTTTCCCCAAAAGGGTTTATAAAAATACTTTTATTTAGGTCAAATTATGTTGGTCGTACACGTGCATGGTATGGTAAAAAAAAAAGTGACTTTTAAACAGTGGTTTTTAGAAATTCCTATTGAAAATCAATTTGTATCATCTAGGTATTAAAATAAATTACATATTTGGAAACCAAACTCCGAGTACTACATTTCATATTGCTAACTTTTTTTAAGATTCAATCTTTAAGTGCCTCAAATGTTTATGTCAAATGTGACAAATTCTGAAAATCAGGGAAAACACTTCCACTTTTTGGCCAAAAAGTGGACCCAACTTCTTGCACTAACCCTTTGAGCTCTTCTTAATGATCCCAATGATATCCCCTTATGCTACTGTGAAGTTGTGAAAGGATTTTAATTCAAATGTGAGGAGAAACCAATTAAGACAATTTATTTAAAATGATTTTAATCCACACAAGAACTAATCAATTTAGATTTCTTAAAAGGTAATTTAATCCTCCTGCACACAGAAACTAATCAGTAGCACCACACAATTACATCAAATGTGTATTGACAAATCAAATGTATCTTCACACTCAATTTGAATAACATAAATAACCACTTTGGAGATAGCCAAATAATATATGTGCATAATAAACTAACACAACAGTTGAACACTGAGAATAGATCACCATGAAATATCAATATGCTCCATTATATTTCTTCAGATAATATATAGTAATTGCATAAGTTTCTGAGATATGAAAGTGGATGGGTGGAATAGGTGCAATTTATCTTTTTACTAATGCCCTACCTAAAAATGAAAAATGGTAATGATGATTTTTCATTCCTACTTTCCTGGCTTATATAGCTATATTTTCAAGAGGATGTACCCCTTCACAAGTGTCTTTTGGAATTATAGAAACAACAAACAAATTATCATTAGGCTCTAATAATCCATAAATGGATTTTAGTAATATGATCCAAGTATTTTTGGCTTAAGTGAGTATCTACACACTCCACGGCACACTTTGCAGTAAACTCCATAGTAACCATTTTCTCCATGCATGCACAAGCCTCTTCCAATGATGGATCTTCACTTTTCACATCCTCCAAGGCTTCATGTAGGATCAATTGGCATTCCTACGCCCAATCCTGCTGACTTCTCAGACTCTTATCATCATTGAATAATACATGCACTACTTCTCTAGAAGCATTAATGAATTCCTTAGCTTCTACTCGAAGGTCCTCATGAAAATCTGTGTGTGCCCTAAAGAAATCCTTAGCATTAGTAATGGCCTCAGTATTAGGATTGTCCCTATTCTAAATTTCTTAGAGTTTCTCTTGAATTCTGTCAGCCAACCTTTCATGTTCTTGGAGAACAGTTTGATTTTTGGAATGGGTAATCCAGAATTTATTCATCCATGTCATCATGTTAGTATGTGTCCTTTTGAATACTGTAGAAAGAGCATTGGATCTAGCCTAGGTTGTTTGAGTGTTTGCCTATGATGCTGCATCCCCATCCTTTATCTGGGAACTTTCCCCTTGGGTTAACAGTTCGGTAGGGACTGAATCTTTTAGAAAATCATTTTCCTTTTGCATTCTTTCACAATTTAATTTATATTCATCTCTTTCTTGGATCAACATTTGAATTTGTGCTTTATTTAATTTAGCCACATTAATACCAATTTCTACAGTAACTACAAGATCGATCTCACCCACTTTTAGTGTCATCACATGGCCAAATGCCTTTTCTATGTCAATAATGGTAAGATTCTGGTGTGGAGGGTATAGGGCCCATATCATAAGAGATTCTTCATCAGGATTGTATCAGGATCTAGTATACACCTCTGTCACACTTCCCAAACTGAGTTTATGTTCAACATGATCATTATGCAGAAAGCTATCAAAAACCAAAGAAGACTTTAGATCCAAACTAGGAAAAATCATCACACCAACTTCTTCTAAGAGTTTCCTCCCTTTTTCTGGAGTCATGTCTTTTATTTCATTTTCAACATCTATTTTTAAAGTATTCAATAACTATTTTTCATTATTTGGTGTGATACCTAGAACTGATACTCTGATTGCTTTGCCTTTATGTTTATACAATAAAGATTTAAATTCTGGGGACTGGATGAACTGATCATCTGAGATAAAATATTTGTAAGCCAACTGTCTAGCATCGATATCAGATGTCTCCCTAATCTCTAACTCTCTATCTAGAGGCCTGTATTCTTCAATTATGAGTTTAGGGATTATGTTAGGCTAGTTTTGGGATCTTTTATCAAAGGATCCTTCACTATCATAGGATAACACCTCTACCTCATGTATTTCCTTTCTCCTCTTTTCAACTTCTTGATTATATTTGTCAATGGCCAATTCAACCTCTGCCTCCTCCATGTTTTTGATAACATCATCATGAGGAAAGGGAACATGAATATATCCACTCAGATTTTGTTTCCTTCTTGCAAGATCAATGAAACCTTCAGGGTCAAACCCTTTTCTTGGTATTTCTTTTCTCAAATTAAAATGTAACGGTTTATCACGAATAAGGTCATAACCTTCTCTTGACAACACAGTAAAATCACCAAAACATAATGTGCTTGGCATGAAAGATTGCTTATCATAGGCACTCAAGTTTATAACATATGAATAGTCTAACTGCCTGACAATTTCCAGGTAGGTGATTCTGTCTGGTACAGTTTTAGGTAACAAAAATGGTGTATCTTCAAATCTATACACTCTAATCATGGTGGAGTCAAGCAGACAATACCAATCCCCCCAGTTATGATTGACAGTCGGTGGTCCACTAAAATCACTAGGCCTTAAAAACTTTTTGATCTTATCTGATAAAGAATAACTACATGGATAACCATAACTTCTGTATAATGTTTTGACAAAGAATTCTTTGAAATGCACATAACAAGAATTTACAAACCTACCATCCCAGATGGAAGTCCATAATTGTATGGGTAGCAACTGACCCCCTTTATCAAACTCTATAATCTTCAATTGTTCTAGCCACATTCTTAATTCTTGTCCATAATACAACACCATATGCATAAGAGAAGAATAATTCTTGAAACTCATTGTTGGAGAGCCATTCTTGAGGGCCATCAATCCTGAATCAATTCCCCTAGAGAGGTGTGAGGCATAATCAAAAATTCTTGCATGATGGCATTGGATGTTTGCAGAGATGACCATGGGTGCTATGGACATGAATTTAGGGACCTCTGTTCCCAACACTCGTCCCACTGAATAATACGTATATTTCATATAGGGTTCAAATAAGTCAACATGAAGAGGTCCATCACCTTCCTCGAGTGGCACTAAATTTCCCTCTTCCTTGGGTCTATGCAGCGGCAATCTCCACCCCTTATAAGTGGTATCCATTCTCATATACTATTTTTCTAAATCTTCATATATTATGGGAGTATTACATGTGTCATCCAGGCCAAAAACTTCACATACTACATTATTAGACACATGAATAAATGGATCCCCTTACAAATTGTAGATGGCTTTTAGGTCGGGGTTATAATGGTAGGCCAAAAGTTTTATGAGATATATATTTACAAAGACATCTGTGACAACTAGCTTCCCCAAGTTAAAATTCTAGGGGTTACAAATAGGTTTCAACCTATTACTCCTATAGTAATGAAACATAAATAATTCATACTCCATGATAGAAGTCCATATGTTTCCCACATGTTTATATTTGTCCTCTAATCTTTCTATGCCAGCCCTAAGTTGTGCGGTTCTTCTAGCCTTTGGTCCTGAACCAGGAAATTGGTCTATAAGGTCTTGGTTGAGTTTTCATTCCTGTGCCTTTTCTCCCTTCCCTATTTCAACCTTTTGCCTTTTGCCCTTGGTTTGGCTAGTTTCAGTTTGCTGCTTTCTTTTTGTTTTCACAGAACCCTCCATTTTATCTTTATGCTAGACAACGGATTTTAACCTTATAATTTATCAGTAACAGGAAAGTCTGGTATAGTTACTTGTATGTCTTTGGCTTTGTGAATTTCTCAGCCTTTGGTCAATTCCCTGCTCTTCCACTGCAACCCTTGAAGATTTCTTTTGATTTTAATTCATAATGATTCAGAGTGGCTTGTACAAGATTATGCTCAAGCAGCCATTAATATTAGCCATTGGAATTGAATGCAGTGGGCTTCTCGAGCTTCAAAAATGTCAGAGCGATACAATGTCTTTGTATCGGGAAGACTATTTTGATCTCAAGCTGATCTATCTATTCATTTTGGTGCAATCTTTTGTTTATACATTCTTGACCGATCACCAAGACTATCTTAATGTCTTTCTGATGCGAAGTGCCCTTTTAGTTCTCTAATTTTATTAAGAAGACTTCTTGACACTTTCATCGATCATGGATAGATCCCTTTTTCTTGTTTCTCTATTCTTGATATTTCTGGGAGACATTATGGATTTCACCCTGATATCAAGGTGGTCCTAACTATTGAGGTTCCCTTTGTACATCAGTGAGTGTTTTCCTGATGAGCAGTAGTCACCTCGTAGCCATCAAGCTAACAATTAGTATAGCTAAGAGACCAGAATGTTCTTCTGATGCATTAAGTCTTGCCAATAGAGTTTTCTTATATCTTTTGTTCATGGGGAACATCAGTGAGACTCTTGCCAAAACATTTCAATACCTTCTCATTGGGGTGACTTGCATAGTTGGGAAGACATAAAAAATCCATTCCAATGGTATATGTCACTCCAACACAATTAGTGTTTTGATTTATCGGCAAGAATACATGTATCTCTTACCAAACTTATGTCCATTAGTATGACTTTTGAGATCGCCATAGTTTAATATTTTCACTCCAACTTTATCTCTTACCGATAAGTTTTTATTGACGATACATTATGTAGTCTTCCCAATCGTTGCACAATTGTTATCTCTGGGATCTTTAATCAGTGTAACTCCATTTAGGTCTTCCTGATATATAGGAAAATTTTCATTAGAGGATTATGGCTTATTTAATCGGAAAGGCATGCACATGATCTTGCCGTTAGGGATCAATTGCTTATTTTACACAACTATAGTCAGGGAAATGTTTATCTCAAAGGCCATATTTATGGAATCACCAGTCATCACAGGCTACAATATGGATCTTGTCACACAAAATTTGACAATCTGTATTAATCATGAAATCAAAATGTGGGAAATTACTTGTGGTATGTGGAGGGTAAGTGGATTTTGGCTAGTGAAAATGTTGCAAGTATGGGCCTAACCGGTGTTGTCATTGATGTCAACATACTCCTATTGCATTGATGACAAGGATTGGATGAGCTGTGTGTTGAGGATATTGAGAAAATTAGTCCTATCAGAAACAGAGAAGAACAGTGAAGACAATGAAGCACTATGAAGTGAAGATCCCAGCTAGATGAAGATCAAATAATGGGCATCAAAGGGTTTGTAGATATGCGTCTAAAGATGATCCAGTCAATATTTTAGAGGTCCACATGAAGATTTGGAGAAGTTATGGCCATATGAGTAAAACTGGTTCTAACAGCTGTTCAGAGGTGATAGAGTGACACAAATGGTCCGGTGTGATCCAAAAATACAATATCTTGTTCTGCGGATTTGGTGGAATGTTTAGGAAGCCAATGTGAATTGACAACTAAATTGGTTCATGGTTTGGAGGTCCGCAAGCATTTATTCTAATGTGACAGTGATGACAGACTGTGTTCTTGAGGTTCCAGATGAAGATGCGAACGATTTCAGTAAGAAGAAGTGTGGATGTTCTTGGTGATTCAGGCAAGCCTGTGGGTGTCTCTAGATTGTGTCCAGTTTGTGTTGGTGGTCCACATTGAAGATTGAGCTCGTAATTGAAGATTACTCTCAGGTGATGGTGTTCTTCCTAATCATGAACAATCGGATGTTTTACACATCTTATAGATGATCTTGAAGATGTTCTGCGAAGCATGGCGTGTTCCTCAAAGAAGATTGAAGTCCCAGATATGTGTGGCCGACAGTGTGGTGATACGCATGAAGTTCTTGCAACAAATTAAGTTGTATTTTTGTAATTGCTCTGTAATAGAATATGTTGTGCCGACTTTGATAATCATTCCAAAGCTGATGTCATGTATAAATAAGAATTGTGAAGTCATTTCAAAGCATCCTTGTAGAGATGAGAAAGTGGTAGAGAGGAGAAGAGCGAAAAGCAGAGCATAAGTGTTGAGCTTAAATGGAACTGACTCAAGCATGGTGAAGATGCTAATCTCCAGTTCAAGTATGTAATATTTATTATTCTAGAGACAGTGTGTCTCCTATAGGCAGTGGGCCTCTTGTGAGCAGTGTGCTCAGGTAGTGAGCCCTAATTGGCAAGTGCTATTTTATTCTTCTTATTCTTTTAACAGAGAATACAATCTTGGGTTAGTCACCCCGTGTTTTTTCCCTTAACTAGGTTTTTCACGTTAAAATCTTGGTGTCATATGTATTAAAGTGTTTCTACTCTTGAGATATTGCATTGTGCTTTCATGATTAATTCATTATTATGCTGTAGAAATATAAGAAGGATTTAAGTGTTTAAAGAAAAGAAAGTTTTTGTGACAACTGATTCACCCCCCCTCTCAGTTGTCTGTCCTAAATCAATAATTGGTATCAAAACTAAGTTCCTCTATAAGAGCTTAATCACTTGAGGAGATCCAAGATGTCTTCCTATAAGAAGGATAGTTTGAGGTTTGATGGAACTAATTACACTCTTTGGAAAAGCTGCATCGAATGTCACTTACAATGTATGGGAATGTAATATTGGACCATAACTTCAAAGAAGTATGTTCCTCTAAAGAATGGTCCGACAACTGTAGATGAAATTTGAGATGCTGAAGATAATCTTCAGGTTAAAGAAGCTTTACTAAGTGCCTTATCTAATTTAGAGCTAAAAAATGTTATGGATTTAAAAACTGCATATGAAATTTAGTCAAAGTTGGAGCTTCTGCATGAAAGAGACAAATATGTTAAATGTGCCAAGCTATAGAGTCTAAAAGGAAAATTTGAAAACTTGAAGATGTGTGAAGATGAGAATATCACTACATTTATGCCAAAAGTAAATGAGCTTGTTTGTGGCATTAGGTGTGCTGGTGGAACCTTGGATGAAGATGAGATTGTTGCCAAAGTTCTCAGATCCCTACCTCCTTCTTACAAACACAAGGTTGCTGCTATTGAAGAATTCAAATCCTTATCAAATATCATAAGAGATCAATTGGTTGGAAAATTAGTTGCATTTGAATTCGCTGAGTTTGGAGATGCACCCCCCAAAAATCAATCTACATTCAAAGTTAGTTCCTTTGTAAAAGGCAAACAAAGGTATGATCCAGGAGAGAACTCCTCAAAGAAAATATCATGGTATGAAAAAGAAAGAAAAGATCTGGAAGAAGATGAGGTAGAAGCTGCTCAACTTGAAGCCCTTATTGCAAAAGGACTGCCAAGAGGATTTGGTAAGTATGAAGGAAAATTGCCCTTCAAATGTTTCAACTGCAACAAGATTGGTCATTTTGCTTCAAGGTGTCCGGAAAGATTTTCAAGGACTAATCCTAATAGATCAAGATTTAAAAAGAAATGTTACTATGTTCATGAAGATGATGATGAAGAAGGAGTAACAGATGATAAATTAGAGATAGGAAACAAATCTGGAAGTGACTAGGTGTTTATTGCCATCAAGGAAGAAGATCCAATGCCCATTGAATTTGCCAATCATAAAATGGTAGAAAGAGCTCTGGTTGCCCAAATTGAGGAAAAGGATGAATGGGTCATTGACAATGGATGTTCCCATCATATGACTGGTGACAAAAATAAGTTCATAGATCTGGAAAGATATGAAGGAGGATTTGTAAAATTTGGAGATAATTTTGCTGGCAGAATCAGAGGCAGAGGAACTATTTCTTTTGATGGAAAGAACAAAACCAGTGATGTACTATATGTTGAAGGTTTGAAGCACAATCTTCTCAGTGTTGGGTAGTTGGTGGACAAAGGCTATGATCTCTAATTCAAAAATGGAAAATGTAGAATCTTTTAAAGTTCTAGAACAGAGGTTGCATCCGGTACTCAAACAAAAGGTAACATGTTCCACTTGGTTCCAGTACTGGCAAAAAATTGTTTATTTATTCAAATTGATCAGAGTTGGTTGTGGTATAGGAGAATGTGTCATGTAAATTTTGATAATATCATCAAGATAAGTAACACTCAGGCTGTAAGAGATCTTCCAAGAGTGGTGAAACCTACTAACAGTTTGTGTAAAGAATGTCAGTTGGGTAAGCATACCAGAGTCACATTCAAAAGTAAGGAACAATCTTCTACCGGATTGTTGGACTTAGTACATACTGATCTATGTGGATCGGAAAGAATTAGGAGTTTGCAAGGTGATAGATATTTCATGTTACTAATTGATGATCATTCTCGGATGATGTGGGTGACTTTCCTAAAAGAGAAATCTGAGGCTCTTGAGAAATTCAAAATATTCAAGGCTATGGTAGAGAATGAAACTGGGTTAAACATAAAATGTCTTAGGTCTGATAGAGGTGGAGAATTCACATCTAAAGAGTTTATAGAATTTTGTGAGAAACATGGGATAAAAAGATACTTATCTTCTCTAAGGACTCCATAGCATAATGGAGTAGTGGAGAGAAAGAACTGGACCATCCAGGAAGCATCTAGAACCATGATGATGGAAGCAAATGTTCCTCAAATCTACTAGAGAGAAGCTATAAGCACTATTGTCTATACTCTTAATCGAGTACAAATTAGAAGAAATACTGGTAAGAGCCCTTATGAACTCTGGTTTGGCATCACTCCTACTGTGAAGTATTTCAGAGTCTTTGGTAGTAAATGTTACATTAAAAGAGATGAAGACCTTGGCAAATTTGATGCTAGAAGTTATGAAGGAATATTCTTGGGTTACTCTACTCAAAGCAAAGCATACCAGTGTTATAATAAGAGATTAATAAAGATTGTAGAAAGTACAAATGTGAAAGTTGATGAAGGCATCAAAAATCCCTCGAGGTTTTATGAGTATGAAGCTGATGATCAGAATGTTGTTCTGGTCCAAGAAGATCTAGCCCCTTTTGTAGTTCAGATTCAGACTGATCCAGAGAATCCTGAAATACAGGAAGAAGAGATAAGTTTGAATGAACCTGTCCAAGAAATAGAAGTGCAAGAAATTCTCAAAACTCCCAGGTATGTAAGACTAAATCATTATGAAGACTAGATCATAGGTGATAGAAGCAAAGGTGTTCAAATAAGAAGAAAGATTGCTCAAGATTCAAAGAAGTATTGTCTGGTTTCAAAGATTGAACGAAAAACAGTAAGTGAAGCATGCAATGATGAAAGCTGGACCAAAGCAATGGAGGAAGAGTTGATGTAGATTGAGAAAAATCACACTTGGGATCTTGTTCCTAGACCTAGAAACAAAAATGTTATTGGGACCAAATGGGTCTTCCAGAATAAACTGAATGAAGATGGTGAAGTAGTCAGAAACAAAGCTAGATTGGTCTGTAAGGGTTACTCTCAAGTAGGAGTTGACTTTGAAGAAACATTTTGGGTAAGTGCAAGAAGATGGGGGGCCAAAAAGGGGTCTTAAGTGGCCACCTTTTTTTTTGAAATCAGGAAATACTGGCCTTGGATGAGAAATTGAGCATAGTTACACTCAAAATTTGGAGATGCAACCAAAACAATGTTCGTAGTGCTCCGAGTCTACTTTCTATAATACTATTTTTTTAAAAAAATGGCATAGATTAAGGGGTTCAAAAGAGGGAGCCACAGAAATTGGTGTTGTTTCTATCAAAAAAACATAGCATAGCATGTTTTGTGGCTCCCTCAAAAGGTCAACTTTTTTTTGGTATTTATAAAATCTCTTCAGTGAGAAATTAGCTAATAGCATGTAGTTTATGTCTGATTTTTTTGATAATTTTTTGATGAATATTTGATTTTTTACTAATTTTCAAAGTGGACACATCCTAAAAAATAGAATTTTGGCCGTGCTACCCCTATATATTTTGAAAACTAATTGAAAATCATTTTTTTCTTTTTTTAATATTTGTAGAATGGAGTCTAGTTTCTAAATATGTAATATTTTAAAAATTTCAATGAATAGTTAATTTACAATGAAAAAAAGACCAAACAATGTTTTTTTCCCAAAAATGGACACACAAACAAAAGAAATTAAAGATGAAAGGATTAACATTGTTAAAATGGGAAAAAATCACATCATCAAATAGCTAAGAGAAAGCCTAACATTGCCCAGGTGTTTAATTTGTTTGACCTTGAAACACGTGTAAATCTGAGGGTTAGCACGAACGAAATTATGTAAAATTTTGAAGAATATGGAAAAACACGTCTGTGACTGTTCAAAAGGCACTCCAAGCCTTTGGGTTGGAAATGCAAAGCAAATCCCAAGCCCAAGGCTTGGGATTCCCAAAGTAAGAGATAACGCGAGCGCGTTATAACGCGCTCACGTTATGTTTTGCTTTGCATTTTCCTTTTTCACAAGTCTGTTGTTTGTCATGTTTGACATAATGCAAGCACGTTATAACGCGCTCGTGTTATATTCCCCTTAAATTTTTTTATGTTTAAGGCTATTAATCATGTATGTACGTATGTATGCCTATATGTATGTATGTATCTATGTATCTTTGTATGCCTATATGTATGTATGTAGCTATCTATGTATGCCTATATGTATGTATGTATGTATCTAGGTATGCCTATATGTATGTATGTATAGTGTTGAGGGTAGAGGAGGGTAGAGATGGGAGTGAGCCAGATAGGGGAGGAGAGGGGTGGATAAGGATTGAGTGTGTGCTGGAGCACCTACCTGACAGCTGGCCTTCATGAGGCAGTTAGTTAGTTTGAGTCTTGTTCATGTTTCCAAGAAGGTCTGATAAGACCAAATGCATGTAATAAGGTCATGCTGATCATGATAAGATCATGCTGACCAGGCTTTACTATTTTTAGTTAGTTTGTTAGGACAGCTGTATGCTGTAGGTCCGGTTGGATCTCCCAGCCGCCTGGAGAGATTTCCCAGCCGTTTGGAGTCGGGTCAGTAGTACTCGCAGGAAAATCTATTTAAGCATGAGGATCGGTTGGTATTGCATATCATCGATCAGACTTTGCGAGAGTGAGACAGAGAGAGAGACTGAATATTGTAATAGCATCCTTTGAAGTCGAATAAGAGATCCTGTTGTCTTCGTTTTCTATTTGATCTCCTTTGTGTAATCGATTTGTTGGTTTGGGTGGTTTCATGGATTCACTGATCCATTCCACCGGTTGATTCGTCTGATCGGTGGAATGGTTATGTACAGTAGGTTAGGTTTTAGTTTGTTTGTTTGCATGCAGGTGTGCAGGATCGCGGTTGAAAGGTGTTGAAGACCCTAGCATGGGCATGTGCTAGGTCGAGCTGATAAAGTGTGGAAGATCACCCTGGAAGTGGATCGAGTCATCCCAGGAGGTTCGGCGGATCAGAATAGTGAAAATCCGCTAAGGCTGGAAGTTTGGCAAAACGGCATCATCAGGATAATTTGGTGAATATCCTGCAGTCGCTTCGGGCATCGTCTTCCGGATAAGTGGAGAGGAGAGCATGATGCAGTCGAGTGTATGAAGTGAATGAGTGTTGGGGTGATCATCATCAGGAGGTGCCGAGGAGGAGCGTATCAGCATAAGGAAGAAGATCGGGTTGATCGCGGGCCGAAAAAGCTAAGTTTGGCCAACAGCAGGATATGATGTCATCATCATCAGGATATACGTCATCAGGATATTTCGGAGCAGCAGGATATTGAGGAGCTGCAGGTGACGTCATCGTCATCAGGATATATGTCATCAGGATATCGGGTGACGTAAGCATCGGAAGGGACGGTGCGAGGAGTTAAGGTTTGTCATCATCAGGATAAATGGGAGGAACCGGATGTTCTTTATCCTGCTGATTAACATGATGTTGAATATCATGATGCTGAAGATAGTGAAGACAGAAGTTGTCGGTGAGATGAACAGTGGACGTCAGGAGGATGTTCGCGCTGGGCGAACATGATGATGATGCTGTCGATAATCGAATAAGGTGATGCTGTTGGTAGGCGAAAGTGCGAAGGCTTGTCATCAGGAGGATATCGGTCGGCGAGAGTAAATATGTTGATGCTGACAGTGTTAAGGAAAACATGATGATGATGATGATGATGATGGGCTGCAGACATCCATGCTATATGTTAAGGTTATAGTGTGGATGCCTCTGCATCATAGTGGTATCAGAGCTCAGCAAAAGGTCTGGGCTATTGTGTGTTGATTCTGTCACCGAAAGGGCAGAGGTAGAGTTGATTGTGTGTTGTGTGTTGATTGAGAGGTTGACAAAATGCCTCCGAAAGGTAGTGGTACTGCAAGGGAATTGCAGGAGATGAAGGAGAAACATGCCAGAGAAATGAGGAAGATGAAGGAGCTTGCTGAAGCACTTCAAGCTAGGCTTACAGCCCTGGAAAAGAACAAAAAGAGGGAAGTGGCAGACAGTGAGTCTGAAGAAGATGAAGATACTGTAGAAGAGTATGAAGAGGTAGCTGAAGATCTGGATGCTGAAGACCAGAAATTTGCAAAACTGTTAAAGGCAGTACAGAATGATAAACCTAAGGTAAAGGTTGATGTTTCCAAGTATAATGGAAGTTTGAATGAAGATGAGTTACTGGATTGGATTGCTGCACTTGATAATCACTTTGAATGTGAAGATGTTGCTGAGGATCAGAAGGTAAAGATTGCAAAGACCAAGTTAGGAGGTCATGCTTTGGTATGGTGGGATTATGTACAATCTGAGAGAAGGAAACAAGGGAAGTCAAAGATCACTTCATGGGATAAGATGGTAGCAAGGATCAAAGGTAAATTCTTACCTAGGGATTATGAAATCCAGATGTTTAAGAAGCTGCAATTTTTAAAGCAGAAGGAAAGGGATGTGAAGGCCTATACTGAGGAGTTTTACAAATTGAGTATGAGATCTGGTCATCATGAGAATGAGGTAGAAAAGGTGGCTAGGTACTTGGCTGGTTTGAGATTTAACATACAGGATGAGTTAGTTTTAGCTAACCCTAAGAATGTGGAAGATTGTTATCAAATGGCAATCAGAATTGAAGAAAAGATGAATAGAGGACATGATAAGTCCATGAGAGGAAGAGGAAACAATATGAGGGGAAGAGGAGCAGCCCCTACACAAAAGCAAACCAATGAGGGTCAAGAAGACACTGGTAAAGGACAGGGACAGTCTGATTTCAGAGGTGGATGGAAAGGTAATAAAGGTAGATTTGGAGGTGGTAGAGGTTCTACTACATTTTCAGGAAAGTGTTACACCTGTGGTGAGTTTGGTCATCCATCCTTCAAATGTCCAGAAAACAAAGGTTCATCATCCAGAAATGATAGAACTAATGACAAGAGAGTACAACTTGTGCAAGAAGAGAAAGTAGAGCAAAGTGTGCAGAGTTCAAACACTTATCAAAAGGATAGGGAGCCTGATAATTATGCATACCCAGAGAGTGGAGAGTCTCTGATGATGAGAAGAACAGTGACTACCATGAAGGTACCTGACAAAGAATCCCCACAAAGAAGAGCTCTTTTCAAGACCATATGCAAGAGCAAAGGTAAAGTATGTAAAGTTGTCATTGATACTGGTTCAACAGACAACATGGTATCTCAGGAAATGGTGGATAAACTGAATTTGGAAAGGATTCCACATCAGCACCCTTACAAGGCATCTTGGGTGAGTGATAGTCAATCACTTTTTGTCTCTGAACAGGCATATGTGGATTTTCAGATTGGAGCATATCATGATAGGGTTTTGTGTGATATTTTGCCCATGGAATGTTGTCACCTACTGTTGGGTAGACCATGGCAATTTGATAGAAGGGTACTGTATGATGGGTATGCTAATACCTATACCATCAAGAAAGATGGGAAGACGATGAAGTTGATGCCATTGCAGGCAGATGCTGCAGCACAGGGGGTAGCCAAAATCATTTTAATGGGAAAGAAGGAGTATGTGCAGATGCCGATAGGAGCAGGCATAAAGGCAGTTGAGGATACTGCAGAGACAGGAGTTGTTCAGGACAACAGGTTGAAGAAAGTTTTAGTTTTGCCTGCCAGAGGTCAGCAGCAGGTGCAGAAACAGGTTTGCAAACAGCAACCAGTTGTGAGGAATGACAAGCATGTTGTCATAGTTGGGACTATTGTTTGTCCTATAAAAGTTGAAACAAAGATAGAGTTGAACACTACAGAAGCCGTTCAGACAGAGGTTCTGGTCAGACAACCTGCCAAACACAGGGTATGTGAGAGAAAGGCCTACATTGACAGGCATGAGGATTTACTTGCCAGAAGGCAAGTTACAATTCAGAAGTCTTGGAGCAGCCAAGAGACAGCAGAGGACAAAGCTGGAACAGTTCAGCATATTGCTAAGGCAAAGTGTAAAGGTGGAGGACTTCCACAACCCAAACTCATGGGACATGAGTTCTTTTCTGTTAGGGAGTATGGTGCAGGAGCACCTACCTGACAGCTGGCCTTCATGAGGCAGTTAGTTAGTTTGAGTCTTGTTCATATTTCCAAGAAGGTCTGATAAGACCAAAAGCATGTAATAAGGTCATGCTGATCATGATAAGATCATGCTGACTAGGCTTTACTATTTTTAGTTAGTTTGTTAGGATAGCTGTATGCTGTAGGTCCGGTTGGATCTCCCAGCCGCCTGGAGAGATTTCCCAGCCGTTTGGAGTCGGGTCAGTAGTACTCGCAGGAAAATCTATTTAAGCATGAGGATCGGTTGGTATTGCATATCATCGATCAGACTTTGCGAGAGTGAGACAGAGAGAGACTGAATATTGTAATAGCATCCTTTGAAGTCGAATAAGAGATCCTGTTGTCTTCGTTTTCTGTTTGATCTCCTTTGTGTAATTGATTTGCTGGTTTGGGTGGTTTCATGGATTCACTAATCCATTCCACCGGTTGATTCGTCTGATCGGTGGAATGGTTATGTACAGTAGGTTAGGTTTTAGTTTGTTTGTTTGCATGCAGGTGTGCAGGATCGCGGTTGAAAGGTGTTGAAGACCCTAGCATGGGCATGTGCTAGGTCGAGCTGATAAAGTGTGGAAGATCACCCTGGAAGTGGATCGAGTCATCCCAGGAGGTTTGGCGGATCAGAATAGTGAAAATCCGCTAAGGCTGGAAGTTTGGCAAAACGGCATCATCAGGATAATTTGGTGAATATCCTGCAGTCGCTTCGGGCATCGTCTTCCGGATAAGTGGAGAGGAGAGCATGATGCAGTCGAGTGTATGAAGTGAATGAGTGTCGGGGTGATCATCATCAGGAGGTGCCGAGGAGGAGCGTATCGGCATAAGGAAGAAGATCGGGTTGATCGCAGGCCGAAAAAGCTAAGTTTGGCCAACAGCAGGATATGACGTCATCATCATCAGGATATACATCATCAGGATATTTTGGAGCAGTAAGATATTGAGGAGCTGCAGGTGACGTCATCGTCATCAGGATATACGTCATCAGGATATCGGGTGACGTAAGCATCGGAAGGGACGGTGCGAGGAGTTAAGGTTTGTCATCATCAGGATAAATGGGAGGAACCGGATGTTCTTTATCCTGCTGATTAACATGATGTTGAATATCATGATGCTGAAGATAGTGAAGACAGAAGTTGTCGGTGAGATGAACAGTGGACGTCAGGAGGATGTTCGCGCTGGGCGAACATGATGATGATGCTGTCGATAATCGAATAAGGTGATGCTGTTGGCAGGCGAAAGTGCGAAGGCTTGTCATTAGGAGGATATCGGTCGGCGAGAGTAAATATGATGATGCTGACAGTGTTAAGGAAAACATGATGATGATGATGATGATGATGGGCTGCAGACATCCATGCTGTATGTTAAGGTTATAGTGTGGATGCCTCTGCATCAGAGTGATTAAGGTTTAAGGTTGAGGGTTGAGCGTTTAGGGATAAGGGATTAGAGTTTAGGACCTTGAGGGATTAGGGTTTAGGGTTGAGGCTTTAGGGATAGCGTTTAGGGTTAAGGGTTGAGGGATTAGGTTTAAGGTAGAGTGTTGAGGGTAGAGGGATTAGGGATAGGGTTTATGGTTGAAAGTTTAGGGTTGAGGGATTAGGGTTTAAGGTATAGTTTAGTAGTTTACTCACTGTGGATGTACCGTACACAAAGCTTTTCTCATAGGGTTTGAGGTATAGTGTTGAGGGTTTATTGATAGTGTTTAGGGTTGAGGGTTGAGGGATTAGGTTTTAGGGTTGATGGATTAGGGTTTAAGGTATAGTGTTGAGGGTTGAGGGTTTAGGGATAGGGTTTAGGGTTGACGGATTAGGGTTTAGGGTTGACGGATTAGGGTTTAATGTCGAGGTTAGGGTTAGAGTGTCGAGGGTAGAGGGATTAGGGATAGGGTTTAGGGTTGAAGGTTTAAGGATTGAGGGTTGAGGCTTTAGGGATGAGGGTTTAAGGCTTAAGATATAGTGTCAAGTGTTGAGGGTGTAGGGATAGGGTTTAAGTTTTAAGGGTTAAGGGTTGAGGGATAGGGATTAGGGTTTAAGGTATAGTGTTGAGGGTTGATGGTTTAGGGATAGGGTTTAGGTTTGAGGGATTAGGGTTTAGGGTTGATAAATTAGGGTTTAATGTTGAGAGTTGAAGGTTGAGGGTTGAGGGTTGAGGTTGAGTGATAGGGTTAATGGTCAAGGGATTAGGGTTAAATAAGATTGTCGAGGGTAGAGGGATTAGGGATAGGGTTTAGGGTTGAAGGTTTAATGAATTAGTGTTGAGGTTTTAGGGATGAGGGTTAAGGGATTAGGGTTTAAGATATAGTGTCGAGTGTCGAGCGTGTAGGGATAGGTTTTAGGGTTAAGGGTCGAGGGATCAGGGTTAAGGGTTGAGGGATTAGGGTTTGATGTTAAGGGTTGAGTACATTGAGGTTTGAGGGTTAAGGGTTTCAGGATAGGGTTGAGGGTTGAGGGATAAGGGTTAACGGATAGGGTTGGAGGGTTTAGGGATAAGGGATTAGGGTTTAAGGTATAGTATCGAGCTTGTTGAGGGTCTAGGAATAGGGATAGCATTTAGGGTTTAGGGATGAGGATTGGAGTTGAGGGATGACGGATGACGGATTAGGGTTGAGGGATTAGGGTTCAGGGATAAGGTTTAGGATTAGGGTTGAGGGATTAGGATTTAAGGTATAGTGTTGAGGGTTTAGGGATAGGGTTTAGGATTGAGGGATTAGAGTGAAGGGTTGAGGGATTAAGATTTGACGTTGAGGGTTTAGGGTTTAGGGTTTAGGGATAGGGTTGAGGGTCGAGGGATCAGAGTTAAGGGTTGAGGGATTAGGGTTTGACGTTGAGGGTTGAGGGTTGAGGTTCGTGGGTCAAGGGTTTAGGGATAGCGTTGAGGGTCGAGGGATTAGGGGTTAAAGTAGAGTGTGGAGGGTGTAAGGATTAGGGATAGGGTTGGAGGGTTTAGGGATAAGGGATTAGGGTTTAAGGTATAGTATCTAGTCTATTGAGGGTTTAGGAATAGGGATAGCATTTAGGGTTGAGGGATGAGGGATTAGAGTTCAGGGATGATGGATTATGGTTGAGGGTTGAGGGATTAGGGTTTAGGGATAACGTTTAGGGTTGAGGGTTGAGGGATTAGGGTTTAAGGTATAGTGTTGAGGGTTGAGGGTTTAGGGATAGGGTTTAGGGTTGACGGATTAGGGTTTAGGGTTGATGGATTAGCATTTAATGTTGAGGTTAGGGTTAGAGTGTCGAGGGTAGAGGGATTAGGGATAGGGTTTAGGGTTGAAGGTTTAAGGATTTAGGGTTGAGGCTTTAGGGATGAGGGTTTAAGGCTTAAGATATATTGTCAAGTGTTGAGGGTGTAGGGGTAGGGTTTAAGTTTTAAGGGTTAAGGGTTGAGGGATAGGGATTAGGGTTTAAGGTATAGTGTTGAGGGTTGATGGTTTAGGGATAGGGTTTAGGTTTGAGGGATTAGGGTTTAGGGTTGATGAATTAGGGTTTAATGTTGAGAGTTGAGGGTTGAGGGTTGAGGGTTGAGGGTTGAGGTTGAGGGATAGGGTTAATGGTCAAGGGATTAGGGTTAAATAAGAGTGTCGAGGGTAGAGGGATTAGGGTTTAAGGTATAGTATTGAGCTCGTTGAGGGTCTAGGAATAGGGGTAGCATTTAGGGTTTAGGGATGAGGGATTAGAGTTGAGGGATGATGGATTAGGGTTGAGGATTGAGGGATTAAGGTTTAGGGATAAGGTTTAGGGTTGAGGGTTCAGGGATTAGGGTTTAAGGTATAGTGTTGAGGGTTTAGGGATAGGGTTTAGGGTTGAGGGATTAGAGTGAAGAGTTGAGGGATTAGGATTTGATGTTGAGGGTTGAGGATCTAGGGATAGGGTTGAGGGTCAAGGGATCAGAGTTAAGGGTTGAGGGATTAGGGTTTGATGTTGAGGGTTGAGGGTTGAGGTTTTAGGGTAAAGGGTTTAGGTGTAGGGTTGAGGGTCATGGGATTAGGGTTAAAGTAGAGTGTGGAGGGTATAAGGACTAGGGATAGGGTTGGAGGGTTTAGGGATAACGGATAGGGTTGGAGGGTTTAGGGATAAGGGATTAGGGTTTAAGGTATAGTATCGAGTCTGTTGAGGGTTTAGGAATAGGGATAGCATTTAGGGTTTAGGGATGAGGGATTAGAGTTGAGGGATGATGGATTAGGGTTGAGGGTTGAGGGATTAGGGTTGAGGGATAAGGTTTAGGGTTGAGGGTTGAAGGATTAGGGTTTAAGGTATAGTGTTGAGGGTTTAGGGATAGGGTTTAGGGTTGATGGATTAGAGTGAAGGGTTGAGGGATTAGGATTTGACGTTGAGGGTTTAGGGTTTGGGGTTTAGGGTTTAGGGATAGGGTTGAGGGTCGAGGGATCAAAGTTAAGGGTTGAGGGATTAGGGTTTGACGTTGAGGGTTGAGGGTTGAGGTTTGAAGGTCAAGGGTTTAGGGATAGGGTTGAGGGTCAAGGGATTAGGGTTAAAGTATAGTGTGGAGGGTGTAAGGATTAGGGATAGGGTTGGAGGGTTTAGGGATAAGGGATTAGGGTTTAAGGTATAGTATCGAGTATATTGAGGGTTTAGGAATAGGGATAGCATTTAGGGTTTAGGGATGAGGGATTAGAGTTGAGGGATGATGGATTAGGGTTGAGGGATTAGGGTTTAGGGGTAAGGTTTAGGGTTGAGGGCTAAGGGATTAGGGTTTAAGGTATAGTTTTGAGGGTTTAGGGTTGAGGGATTAGAGTGAAGGGTTGACAGATTAGGATTTGACGCTGAGGGTTTAGGGTTTAGGGTTTAGGGTTTAGGGATAGGGTTGAGGGTCGAGGGATTAGAGTTAAGGGTTGAGGGATTAGGGTTTGACGTTGAGGGTTGAGGTTCGAGTGTCAAGGGTTTAGGGATAGGGTTGAGGGTCAAGGGATTAGGGTTAAAGTATAGTGTGGAGGGTGTAAGGATTAGGGATAGGGTTGGAGGGTTTAGGGATAAGGGATTAGGGTTTAAGGTATAGTATCAAGTCTATTGAGGGTTTAGGAATATGGATATAATTTAGGGTTTAGGGATGAGGGATTAGAGTTGAGGGATGACGGATTAGGGTTGGGGGTTGAGGGATTAGGGTTTAGGGATAAGGTTTAGGGTTGAGGGTTGAGCGATTAGGGTTTAAGGTATAGTGTTGAGGGTTTAGGGATAGGGTTTAGGGTTGAGGGATTAGGATTTGACCTTGAGGGTTGAGGATTTAGGGTTTAGGGTTTAGGGATAGGGTTGAGGGTCGAGGGATTAGAGTTAAGGGTTGAGGGATTAGAGTTTGACGTTGAAGGTTGAGGGTTGAGGTTCGAGGTTCAAGGGTTTAGGGATAGGGTTGAGGGTCGAGGGATTAGGGTTAAAGTATAGTGTGGAGGGTGTAAGGATTAGGGATAGGGTTGGAGAGTTTAGGGATAAGGGATTAGGGTTTAAGGTATAGTATCAAGTCTGTTGAGGGTTTAGGAATAGGGATAGCATTTAGGGTTTAGGGATGAGGGATTAGAGTTGAGGGATGATGGATTAGGGTTGAGGTTTGAGGGATTAGGGTTTAGGGATAAGGTTTAGGGTTGAGGGCTGAGGGATTAGGGTTTAAGGTAGATTGTTGAGGGTTTAGGGATAGTGTTTAGGGTTGAGGGATTAGAGTGAAGGGTTGAGGGATTAGGATTTGACACTGAGGGTTGGGGGTTTAGGGTTTAGGGTTTAGGGATAGGGTTGAGGGATTATGGTTTGACGTTGAGGGTTGAGGGTTGAGGTTTGACGGTCAAGGGTTTAGGGGTAGGGTCGAGGGTCGAGGGATTAGGGTTAAAGTATAGTGTGGAGGGTGTAAGGATTAGGGATAGGGTTGGAGGGTTTAAGGATAAGGGATTAGGGTTTAAGGTATAGTATCAAGTCTGTTGAGGGTTTAGGAATAGGGATAGCATTTAGGGTTTAGGGATGAGGGATTAAAGTTGAGGGATGATGGATCAGGATTGAGGGTTCAGGGATTAGGGTTTAGGGATAAGTTTTAGGGTTGAGGGATTAGGGTTTAAGGTATAGTGTTGAGGGTTTAGGGATAGGGTTTAGGGTTGAGGGATTAGAGTGAAGGGTTGAGGGATTAGGATTTGACATTGAGGGTTAAGAGTTTAGAGTTTAGGGTTTAGGGATAGGGTTGAGGGTCGAGGGATCAGAGTTAAGGGTTGAGGGATTAGGGTTTGACATTGAGGGTTGAGGGTTGAGGTTCGTGGGTCAAGGGTTTAGGGATAGGGTTGAGGGTGGAGGGATTAGGGTTAAAGTATAGTGTGGAGGGTGTAAGGATTAGGGATAGGGTTGGAGGGTTTAGGGATGAGGTATTAGAATTTAAGGTATAGTATCGAGTCTGTTGAGGGTTTAGGAATAGGGATACATTTAAGGTTTATGGATGAGGGATTAGAGTTGAGGGATGATGGATTAGGGTTGGGGGTTGAGGGATTAGGGTTTATGGATAAGGTTTAGGGTTAAGGGTTGAGGGATTAGGGTTTAAGGTATAGTGTTGTGGGTTTCTTTCATCAAATGTAGATTTATGGGTTCGATTATATTGATTGCCTCTCCAGTTTTGGGGTGTGGATGTTTTGGAATCAATCAGGAAGTCTTCAGGAGACTTTGTGGAAGTGGATTGGAAATCACTTGATAGAACCCCTGCTATTTATGCTTAGATAAGGATTTGTCACAAAATAGAATTTCTATTTCCAAAGAAGATCTATTTTTCTTCCTCGATGGGCATTTTCTATCAAGAACTTGATTATGAGGGCTTGCCCCTTCATTGTTATGCCTATCATATGGTGGAGCATCTGGCAAGATCTTGCAAGAAACATGAAAAGTTCTCCCTTAAAAACCTTGTGGTCATTCAAGTTTGAAGGGGAAGGTTTGGAAATAGATGTGATCAATGTAAAGGATGTGATCAATGCAAAGGATGTGAACAATTTATAGCAGGACAAAATGTGAGCGCATTATAACACGCTCACGTTTTGTCTTGCTATTGAAACGGTAAAAAAGTGTTGACCCACGTGATCTAGGCCCACATGCTTTGTTTTCTTACTGATTCTGTGCGTGCTTCGACAAAAAAGAAGTGCTTTCATGCTGTTGGTAAGTTCACATGCACATTTGACACATTGTACCACCTTTGCATGATCTTTCCACCACCTTTTCTGCTTTGCCAACTTGAGAAGGAGGAAATAACATAGTTTTCACACCAAGTTTGATATATATCTATTCAAGTTTCAATTTTTGTAGTGTTGCAATGTTAATTATGATTCAATTTTAGGAATTTAACATTATAGATTGGTTAATAGTATTGTTGTTAGTAATTATATTTGAGTGTTATTTAATTTAACATTGAAAAGGAAGCAAGTGGTGAAAAACTCAAATTGTTGAGGAGTTTGAGGCAAGAAGAAAAAAACACTACATAATTGGGTACTCTCTCCATTTGAATCTTCATTTTTTAGGTATGTTAAGTCTTTACATGCATGTTCTTTACATTTTCCTTATTTCGGATTGAATTACATTATCATGCTTTATCATATATGTTTAAAATAGACACATTCCCAATCAAGAAAGTAGCCTACAATCTCACATGATGCCATGTATATTTTCTACACTTGGGCTCTTTAATAATTATGTGTAATAAATAGACCTTAACATACCATGATGTCAAACTATACAAGAATAAATCCTTACAACATAATAAAAATACAATCCCACTATTATCTTGTATTCATTTCTTAGGAACTAATATTGGTCTCTTTATCATGCTACAGACAAATTCTCCATCATGTCGAGGAAACGATCAAGAATTAAACCAACACAGGAAGAGATAGAAGCTAAGAATGCAAAGAAAGCAGTGGCTATGAGGGAACTTCATGAGAAGAGGAAATTGGACACGATAAATGAAGACATATGGTATTGGTGGCACAAAGAGAATGAATGCAAAAACTTTGTGGTACGAGAGATTTGAATACCATAGTTGGAGACACGTCCTCTACCGCAAGTCAACATGTAGGGACACCGTCTACCACATCTCAAGTTGAGAGTACATCATCACTCACATGTGATGGAGGTATGCCATCATTCCCACCTCAACCTCAAGGTATGTCATCTATTCCATCTTCGATCGATGGTATGCCATCTAACCCATCTCATTTAAATATTGATGAAATTCCTAATGTTGAGATGAATTTACCTAACTTAACACCACCTAGAATTTTGCATAGAAAGCCAAAGCATTTGATTGATATTGATGAGAATATTTTGTAGCCAATGGAAGGTAAGATTCTAAAACACACTTGTAGAAGATATGCTAATAAGATTTGGAGATTGTTCTTTGAAAAGTTAAATGAGACTGCAAGATGTCAACTATTTGTTGAAATGATGCGAAGTATAAAGTATAGGTCTATCATGAAGATTCTTGGGTTGAGAACATCAGAGGCTTCAAGTGAAAAATCTATTGTCAAGAATCTAATGAGTGCATATGAGAGTGTGGGTAACACCTCATGCACAAAAGATAGTAATGCAACATGACATGTGATTACATCGACTATAGTAAGTAGTCAAACGAGGAAAGCTCGTCTCATTAGAAAGATGAGTCAATAATTGAGAATTAATAGGAAAACTTTATCAAGAACCGTTGGAAGATGCCAAAGAATTGAGGACACTAATGCCAATGAATTATGGGCATTCTCGGGGAGACTACCACGAAAAGATAAACCAATTGTTGAAGTATTGAGATCACTAATTGAAGACTTTTGGAAGAATTACACAAGGGTATCTCTGAATCAAAGGGATGTGGTAAGAAGGAGAATCAGTAGTCAGAACCGCGAGCCACATCCAAAGCATTTTTTGGATGAGACTCAAACACAGTTTTATGGTACATTTCTAGAGAAGTATCCTAAAATTAAAATTTGTCAAAGATATTTTGAAGTGCTAAAACCTTTCTATGTTAAGATAAATCACACACACACACTACTTGTTGTTGTAGATTACATATTGAATTTTCTAACCATTTTGATGCTTATAGGTCTATATGTTTAGATATGCATACTAATAATGATTTGAAGGGTTGTGCCATATGTGCCCCACCAACATCTTCAAGAGACTTCATATCAAGAATTTTATGTGAAAGAGAGGAAGGTCATGTTGCAAGTATGAGGTGAGCCATTGTTGTCATTGATGTCAACATACTCATACTGCATTGACAAGAAGGATTTGATGAGCTTTGTGCTGAGGATATTGAGAAAATTAGCCTCAGTCAGGAACAGTGAAGAACAGTGATGAGAAGAAGGTAAATATACTGTATAGGATGAGAACCGGAGGATGCGGATTAAAGGGTTAGTAGATATGAGTCTTGAGATGCTACAGTTAAGATTTCAGAGGTCCGTATGAAGATCTGAAGGAGTTATGGCTGCCGGTATAGAACCGGGTCCGGCAAGTATCCGGAGGTGACAGAGGATCACAAAACGGTCCGGTGAGGTCCGGAATTGTATTATCATAATCTGCGGATTGGAAGGAGTGTTTTAGATGTCCTTGTGATGTGTCATCCTGATTTGTGTGTGATTTGGAGTTCCGGAAGTACCTCCTGCATTATGACAGTGGCGACAGACTGTGTTCTTGAAGTTCCGGATGAGGAAAACAAGAGATCCCAGTAAGCAGAGAAAGTGCGGATGTATCCGGACATTCAGACAGACTTGTGAAGGTTCTTGAATCATGTTTAGGTTGTGTTGTTGGTCCGCATTGATGGTAGAGCCCGGAACTGAAGTTACTCTTCCGGATGAAGTTATTGCTCTGTTTAGCCGACCGGATGTGTTATTCATCTTGCGGATACTCCTATGGTTGTTTGCCGACTTAGATGCTTGTTCCTAAGTCGATGTCTTGTATAAATAATGATTTGTGAATTCATTTCAGGGGGTAGCATGTGGATGAGCATGGTGTAGCGAAGAAAGGTGCGAAAGGCAGAGCAGAGATTGTTGGGCTTAATTGGAACTGATCCGGACATGGTAGAGATGTCATTCTCCAGTTCAAGACTGTGATTTTTATCACTCTGTAGACAGTGTGTCTCCTTGTAGGCAGTGGGCCTCTTTGTGAGCAGTGTGCTCGGGCAGTGAGCCCTTATTGGCATGTGCCATTCATTTTTTTTATTCTTCTAACAGAGAATAATTCTTGGGTTAATCACCCCGTGGTTTTTCCCTTAACCGGGTTTTCCACGTCAAAATCTTGGTGTTCAATGTGTTGATGCTTATCTACTCTTGTGTTTATGTATTGTGCTTCCATGAATGTTTATTTGATATGCTGCTAGAATAAAGTGTTTGAAATAGAACAAGTTCTATACAACTGATTCACCCCCCCCCCCTCTCAGTTGTATGCCCTAGATCCAACAATTGGTATCAGAGCTGAGTTCCTCTGATAGGAGCTTAACCGCTTGAGGTGATCCAGGATGTCGTCATACAAGAAGGATAGTCCGAAGTTCGATGGAACCAACTTCACTCTCTGGAAAGGTCGCATGAAGTGTCATTTGGAATGTATGGGAAAAGCATACTTGGCTATGATTTCAAAACCATATATACCCCCACAAGGTGGTCCGACAACTCCTGATGAAACCATAGAAGCTGAAAACAATCTGCGGACCAAGGAAGCTCTTCTAAGCGCATTGAATGACTCAGATCTCTCGAATGTCATTGACCTACCAACTGCATATGAGATCCTAACTAAACTGGAACTTCTGTATGAAGGAGATGAGTTTGTCAAAAGTGCAAGGTTGCAAAGTCTGAAAGGGAAATTTGAAAGATTGAAAATGAGAGATGATGAAAACATTACTACCTTTATGCCAAGAGTAAATGAGCTGGTATGTGGAATCAGAAATGCTGGTGGAACTCTAGATGAAAATGAGATTGTCTGCAAAATCCTAAGATCCCTTCCTGCTGCCTACAAAATCAAAGTTGCTGCCATTGATGAATTCAGAGCCCACACAACTGTCACAAGAGAACAATTGGCTGGCAAACTAGCTGCATTTGAAATGACCGAGTTTGGAGATGATCCACCCAAGACTGAGTCTGCTTTTAAAGCCAGTGCCTATGTGAAAGGCAAACAGAGATTTGATCCGGGTGAAAACTCATCAAGGAAAATGTCATGGTATGATCAAGCAAGAAGAGACATGGAAGAAGAAGAAGCAGAAACAGCTCAACTTGAAGCCCTCATTGCAAAGAGACTGCCAAGAGGATCCGGTAAGTATGAAGGAAAACTACCCTTTAAGTGTTTTAACTGCAATAAGATTGGTCATTTTGCCTCAAGATGTCCGGAGAGATCTGCAAGATCTAATACTCACAGACAAAGGTTTCAAAAGAATTGCTATTATGTTCATGAAGAAGATGACAATGAAGGAGTAACAGATGATGAATCAGATCCAGGAAGCAAATCCGGAAATGAGTGGGTGTTTATAGCCATCAAGGAAGAAGATTCCTTGCTCTCTGAATCTGTCAATCACAAAGTTGTTGAAAAAGCCTTGGCTGCTCAAGTGGAAGAAAAGGATGATTGGGTTATTGACAGTGGATGCTCTCACCATATGACTGGTGACAAGAATAAGTTCTTAGACTTGGAAAGATATGAAGGAGGAATGGTAAAGTTTGGTGACAATTCTGCTGGCAGAATCAGAGGTAGGGGAACTATTTCCTTTGATGGTAAGAGCAAAACAGGTAATGTACTATATGTTGAAGGATTGAAGCACAATCTTCTCAGTGTTGGTCAGTTAGTGGACAAAGGCTATGATCTCCGGTTCAAGAATGGAAAATGCAGAATCTTTACAAGCTCCGGAACTGAAATTGCATCCGGTACTCAGACAAGAGGTAACATCTTTCATCTGGTTGGTTCAAATAAAAGTTGTTTGTTTGTTCAAATTGATCAGAGTTGGTTATGGCATAGAAGAATGTGTCATGTAAATTTTGATAACATCATCAAAATAAGCAATACTCAGGCTGTGAGAGATCTTCCAAAGTTGATAAAACCTACAAACAGTGTGTGTAAAGAATGTCAGTTAGGCAAACAAAGCAGAGTCTCTTTTAAAAGCAAAGATCAGTCTTCTACCGGATTGTTGGAATTAGTACATACTGATCTATGTGGTCCGACAAGAATCAAGAGTCTGCAAGGTGATAGATATTTCATGTTGTTAATTGATGATCATTCCCGGATGATGTGGGTTACCTTTCTAAAAGAAAAATCAGAAGCTTTTGAGAAGTTCAAAATCTTCAAAGCTATGGTGGAGAATCAAACCGGATTGAAACTAAAGTGTCTAAGGTCTGATAGAGGTGGTGAATTTACATCTGGTGAATTCATTGACTTTTGTGAGAAACAGGGTATAAGGAGACAGTTGTCTGCTCCTAAGACTCCACAGCAGAATGGAGTAGTTGAGAGAAAGAACCGGACCATCCAGGAAGCTGCTAGGACAATGATGTTGGAAGCAAATGTTCCTCAAATGTTTTGGAAAGAAGCTATCAGCACTGCAGTCTACACTCTCAATCGAGTTCAAATCAGAAACAACACCGGTAAGACCCCCTATGAACTTTGGTTTGGCATCACTCCTACTGTGAAATATTTCAGGGTATTTGGTAGCAAGTGTTATATTAAAAGAGATGAAGATCTAGGAAAGTTTGATGCTAGAAGTGATGAAGGAATTTTCTTGGGCTACTCCACTCAAAGCAAAGCATATCGGTGTTACAATAAGAGATTGAGGAAGATGATAGAAAGCACCAATGTAAAGGTTGATGAAGGAATTGAGAAGCCTTCAAGATTTTATGAATTTGATGAAGATGACCAAGATAGTGTTCAAGGAACTCAATCCTCTCCGGTGAAACAGAGTCAGCCTGATCCGGTAAATCAGGAAGAAGAGTTAGGTTTAAATGAGCCTGATCAAGAAACAGCAGTACTGGATACTCCCAAAATTCCAAGGTATGTAAAACTGAATCACTCTGAAGATCAGATCATAGGTGACAGAAGCAAAGGTGTACAAACTAGAAGGAATATTGCTCAAGATCAGAATGAATGTTGTCTGATTTCAAGGATTGAACCTAAAACAATAAATGAAGCCTGCAATGATGAAAATTGGACCAAAGCAATGGAAGATGAACTGATGCAAATTGAGAAAAATCATACTTGGGATCTTGTTCCCAGACCTAGAGACAGGAATGTAATTGGAACCAAGTGGGTCTTCCGGAACAAACTAAATGAAGCTGGTGAAGTAATCAGAAACAAAGCTAGATTGGTCTGCAAAGGCTACTCTCAAATAGAAGGAATTGACTTTGAAGAGACTTTTGCTCCGGTAGCAAGAATTGAAGCAGTCAGATTACTTCTTGCATTTGCTGCCTTCAAAGATTTCAAGGTATATCAGATGGATGTCAAGTCTGCCTTCTTAAATGGTGATCTGGAAGAAGAAGTCTACATTGAACAACCGGATGGATTTCAATTGTCTGATAATAATGATATGGTCTGCAAGTTGAAGAAAGCTTTGTATGGATTGAAGCAAGCCCCAAGAGCATGGTATGAAAGGTTGGATAAGCATCTTGTGCAGATTGGATTCAACAAAGGTACTGCTGACAGCAACTTATATTTCAAAATTGATCATGAAAACATTCTGATTGTTGAAGTGTTTGTGGATGATATCATTTTTGGAGGAAGAGATAGTATGTGTAAAACTTTTGCAAATCAGATGAAAAGTGAGTTTGAAATGTCTATGCTTGGTGAAATGAATTTCTTCTTGGGTCTGCAAATTACTCAAACAAAAGAAGGGATCTTCATTTCTCAGACCAAATATGTGAAAGAATTGTTAAAGAAATTTGGTATGGAAGACTCAAAGCCTATGAACACTCCTATGGCAACCGGATGTAAGTTAAGCAAAGATGATGATTCTCCAAAGGCAGATCAGACAAAGTATAGATCAATGATTGGTGGATTGTTGTATCTCACTCAAACTAGACCAGATATAATGCAAGCTGTTGGTCTTGTGGCAAGATTCCAGGCTGATCCTAGAGAATCTCATGTTATGGCAATCAAAAGAATTTTTAGATACTTGAAAGGGACAGTTGAGTATGGTCTATGGTATCCTAGAGATCTGGATTTCTCTCTTCATGCTTACACAGATGCAGATTGGGCAGGAGATGTGGATGACCGGAAGAGCACTAGTGGTGGAGCATTCTTTTTGGGGAAGAGATTGGTTTCTTGGCTAAGCAAGAAACAAGATGCAATATCTCTGTCTACAACTGAAGCAGAATACATTGCAGCAGCAGGTAGTTGCACTCAAATCTTGTGGATGAAGCAGATGCTAAGAGACATCAAAGTTGAATATAAGGAGCCTATTACAATTTTCTGTGATAATTCAAGTGCAATTAATATTTCCAAGAATCCGGTATTGCATTCTAAGACTAAGCACATATCTATCAAATTTCACTTTTTGAGAGAACAAGTAAACAAGGAAGAAGTCAGATTGGAGTATGTTCCCTCCAAGGATCAGATTGCAGATATCTTTACAAAACCTCTTCCCAAGGACTCTTTTGAATATCTCCGGGAGAAGTTAGGGGTCATGGCCCCTCCGGTGATGAACTAAGATGCACTGATGTGCATCAGTCCGGTGGCTATCACAGTCATATCTTGTGATCCGGACTAATGGGGAGCTGCAACTAAGGGGGAGCAGCTGGTATTATTCTGATGCATGAGAGTTGCAAGTATGAGCCCTTTGCCATTGATGTCAAAGGGGGAGAGAAGACATGTGAAAAACAAGTGGTTGATGATCAAAGGGGGAGCAGCAAAGGAAGACATGTGAAGAGTTGTTGTTGATAGGGGGAACTGTGACAGAAAAGAGAAGTTCTTGTCTTGATGGTTTTTCACATCATATGTTGCCATCAATGACAAAGGGGGAGATTGTTGCAAGTATGAGGTGAGCCATTGTTGTCATTGATGTCAACATACTCATACTGCATTGACAAGAAGGATTTGATGAGCTTTGTGCTGAGGATATTGAGAAAATTAGCCTCAGTCAGGAACAGTGAAGAACAGTGATGAGAAGAAGGTAAATATACTGTATAGGATGAGAACCGGAGGATGCGGATTAAAGGGTTAGTAGATATGAGTCTTGAGATGCTACAGTTAAGATTTCAGAGGTCCGCATGAAGATCTGAAGGAGTTATGGCTGCCGGTATAGAACCGGGTCCGGCAAGTATCCGGAGGTGACAGAGGATCACAAAACGGTCCGGTGAGGTCCGGAATTGTATTATCATAATCTGCGGATTGGAAGGAGTGTTTTAGATGTCCTTGTGATGTGTCATCCTGATTTGTGTGTGATTTGGAGTTCCGGAAGTACCTCCTGCATTATGACAGTGGCGACAGACTGTGTTCTTGAAGTTCCGGATGAGGAAAACAAGAGATCCCAGTAAGCAGAGAAAGTGCGGATGTATCCGGACATTCAGACAGACTTGTGAAGGTTCTTGAATCATGTTTAGGTTGTGTTGTTGGTCCGCATTGATGGTAGAGCCCGGAACTGAAGTTACTCTTCCGGATGAAGTTATTGCTCTGTTTAGCCGACCGGATGTGTTATTCATCTTGCGGATACTCCTATGGTTGTTTGCCGACTTAGATGCTTGTTCCTAAGTCGATGTCTTGTATAAATAATGATTTGTGAATTCATTTCAGGGGGTAGCATGTGGATGAGCATGGTGTAGCGAAGAAAGGTGCGAAAGGCAGAGCAGAGATTGTTGGGCTTAATTGGAACTGATCCGGACATGGTAGAGATGTCATTCTCCAGTTCAAGACTGTGATTTTTATCACTCTGTAGACAGTGTGTCTCCTTGTAGGCAGTGGGCCTCTTTGTGAGCAGTGTGCTCGGGCAGTGAGCCCTTATTGGCATGTGCCATTCATTTTTTTTATTCTTCTAACAGAGAATAATTCTTGGGTTAATCACCCCGTGGTTTTTCCCTTAACCGGGTTTTCCACGTCAAAATCTTGGTGTTCAATGTGTTGATGCTTATCTACTCTTGTGTTTATGTATTGTGCTTCCATGAATGTTTATTTGATATGCTGCTAGAATAAAGTGTTTGAAATAGAACAAGTTCTATACAACTGATTCACCCCCCCCCTCTCAGTTGTATGCCCTAGATCCAACAGGTCAAATATTCTACAAGAAATTATGCTTGGATGGCACGTCATTGTTGCGGTGGCTTGCAACATTTGCCAATATGTGAACATATGGAAAGAACACGTGGTTGGAAACGAACTAGTAGAGTTTGGCAAGTATAAAATAGTGGAATACAATACAAAAGATGGTAAAGAAGCAAAGAGGTGTGAATTGGTTATTGAAAAGATTCCAGTGTATCAGTTTATGCCTATATTTCGTGACAGCATAGTGTATGAGTATGCAAGACATGGCCATAGAGCTCAATGGTTGGACTTGCAATTCAAGTTATGCAAGGACACATTTCCAGTTGGTAGCATTGTTTTAGTCATAAACTTTATAGAGAACTACAGTCTACAGCCACAACGTGAGGTGCAATCACAATATTACAACTCCACACAGGTTTCTATATTTGTGCACATCGCATTCATTCATGCAAATGATAGTACAGAGGATAATAGGAAGATCATAAGGGAGTATAATTCTATATTAGTGATAATCGCACGTATTCTACGGAGTTCGTGCAAGGTTGCTTTTAGGTGTTCTACAATGATTTGGCTAGAAGGGCCATATCGTTCAGTCAGCATATCATATGGTTGGATAACTATGTGTCACAATTCAAGAACTCGCAGAATTTCTATTGGCTGAGTATGAGGCATAATTTTACAGGTATTCAGCATATGTGGAACTTTTGTGAGGCCTAGCATGGAAAGGGGGAGCATGATGGTGCAGGAGCATGTATCAAAAGAGCCATAGCATGAGAAGAGTTAAAGTATAAAGACAGTACAAAGTTGACAGATGTAAAATTGATTGTTGAGTGGTGTAATGCTTCCATGGGTCCAAGTAATGAAGGTAAGTCTTTAGTTCGTAGATTTTTTTGGTTAATAGATGATACTAACATTGTACCATATGAGGGCTGTTGTACACTGACAAGATCAAATGAGATGCACTCTTTTAGAAGCTCAATTGCAGGTTCATGGAGTATCCATACACAAAAGATGTCATGCTTTTGTTCTTCCTGTACAATTCAAGTCTGGGATGAGTGCGAGTCAAAGGAGTGGGTAGACGAATGGCAGTTAAGTTATCTTAGCCCACTTGACACGTATCAACCCCCGACGGCACTGGAACTAACACAGATGGAATCATCAGTTGACTTTGACCACATATCAGATTTAGTTCAACCAAGTAATATAGGGGACGTATATTCATCTAATTTTATCTAGTTCAACCAGGTAATGTCATCTTACTTTGTAGTGTTTTTGTAATGTTGACTAATTTCATCTAATTTGCTACACATATCAATGTAGGGCACGTATATGAAGTTATTGCAGATGAAGATAATGAAGAAGGAATAGATTATTACTTATGTCATTGTGTTGAGGCCAAAAAGAAATTGGAGGCCCCTATTATAGATGGAGAAAACATCGAATACCCTACAGGCTCAGTGGTTATTATTGGAACATGTCTTAGAAGGTACCCACATAAGAGTGTTAATATTTGGCTGTTTCAGGACTTTGACACATATCGGAAGATTCTTCATTACTTAAACCTTGTCGTGGCATCCGATGTTCATTTGATAAAGTATCAGGGTAGACCTTTGAACAAAATCTTGTGGAAGGTGCGTGAGTCTGACCATGAAGCAATACTTGACACAATAAAGAGTAGAGCAGACCCAGATGGTTCATTGGATTAATTTGTAAGTATTCACATTGATTTTTTAAAGTCATGTTACATTGAGTTGTAAGTATGCACATTAATTTGTAAGGTTTGTCTTTTTTTATTTCCTCCTACATTTTTACACATATACACATTTTTACATCATGTTATGCATTTTTGGTGTCCTGCTCCTGATGCGACCAAACTCATAACTCACCCTACTTTCTCTAGGCACCATTTGATGATCTCTCCAACACTCTGGATCTAGGGTGCCCAATCATGATGATGACCTATATACCATTCTCCCAAGGTGCTCATAATGAATGAAAAGAAGACCAAGGGCACCCAAGCTTAATAGACTTATTTCTTTCAATTTTGATGATCCAAACTCTTGCAAAACAACATCCACTTTCATGCCTTTAGATCTTCCTTCACATACAGGGCGCCAAATCAAGTTGAAAAATCTACATAAGGGCACCAAAATGGATGAAAGGAGACATGAAATGTGCCTTAGGACTCCATGCTAAGGTTTGAGTCATTAAAGTCTCTTGATATTAGGCGCTCATGATGATGAAACTTAGAGCTTTTTCCTTTCCTAGGCGCTCATCTACGATGTTTGAATGATAAGGAGTGCCTCAACCTCTATAATGTACATTGGGTGCCAAAATCAAGGTGATTTTAAGTCACTTTGAGTCATTTGGGGTCAGTTTGAGTCTTTGAGTCATGTTGCAAAAAAGTGTCAATGTTGTCAAGTTGCACAAAGCAACTTTTGCATTTTTGGTGTCCTACTCCTAATGCGACCAAACTGACTATTCCAACGTGTCTGGATGGGTACATTTAGGCTAGGCATGGTCCTATTTTTCACCCAAACATGTCGAAACAGTCTGAGCTACATTGTACCGATGATATCCTGAAGAGTCCAAAGTGCAAAAAGGTAGCAATCTTTGACGAGATGCTACTCAAAAATTGTGTCACTTAAAAACATTCTATTTGAGGCAACACGATCATGTAGAGTGCGTCTACAATAAATTCTCTTAATTTTTTATATCTCTGAGGCATTTTCCTGTGGTGAAAGGTTTTCTGCTGCCCCAAAAATTATTAGGAGGTAGTATAAAGTTGCAAAGGGGTGTAACTTTCATCCTGCTCCTGATGTGACCAAACTGACTATTCCAACGCATTTGAATGGGTACATTTAGGCTAGGCATGGTCATATTTTTCACCCAAACATGTCGAAACAGTCTGAGCTACATTGTACTGACGATATCCCTGAAGAGTCGAAAGTGCAAAAAGGCAGCAATCTTTGATGAGATGTTACTCAAAAACCATGTCACATAGAAATATTTTGTCTAAGGCAACGTGATCATGTAGAGTGCCTCTACAATAACCTCTCTCAGTTTTTTATATCTCTGAGGCATTTGCCCATGGTGAAAGGTTTTCTGCTGCCCCAAAAATCATTAGGAGGTAGTGTAAAGTTGCAAAGGGGTGTAACTTTCGTCTTGCTCCTAATGCAACCAAACTGACTGTTCCAACACATCCGGATGGGTACATTTAGGCTAGGCATGGTTCTATTTTTCACCCAAACATGTCGAAACAGTCTGAGCTACATTGTACCGACGATATCCCTGAAGAGTCTAAAGTGCAAAAAGGTAGCAATCTTTGACGAGATGTTACTCGAAAACTATGTCACTTAGAAACATTCTGTCTAAGGCAACGTGATCATGTAGAGTGTCTCTACAATAACCTCTCTTAGTTTTTTATATCTCTAAGGCATTTGCCTGTGGTGAAAGGTTTTCTGCTGCCCCAAAAATCGTCAGAAGGAGGCAGTGTAAAGTTGCAAAGGGGTGTAACTTTCATCCTGCTCCTGATGCGACCAAACTGACTGTTCCAACGCGTCCGAATGGGTACATTTACGCTAGGCATGGTCCTATTTTTCACCGAAACATGTCAAAACAGTCTGAGCTACATTGTATCGACGATATCCCTGAAGAGTCTAAAGTGCAAAAAGGTAGCAATCTTTGACGAGATGTTACTCGAAAACCGTGTTACTTAGAAACATTCTGTCTGAAACAACGCGATCATGTAGAGTGCCTCTACAATAACATCTCTCAGTTTTTATATCTCTGAGACATTTGCCTATGGTGAAAGGTTTTCTACTACCCCAAAAATCGTTAGAAGGAGGCAGTGTATTAAGTCAGGATGAAAGCCTATTCACTCTAGGCGCCAATCTCAAGTTGCACAATCATGAATGGGTGCCTAGAGCAATAAGGTGCTACATCATGGTTCCAGGACCTTGAAATGGCACCCAAGCATGTAGGAGAAATTTTCAAGGAGCCAGAATGTTTTTGAAACTCTCAGGAACTAGTCCAAAGACTCTATGGCACCATCTTGATACCATTGAGTCAACTTTGGAACTCAAACATATTGAAACAAGGTCTAGGAAGCTAGGCACCATCTCTTGCTAGTTCAACCTCTCAGATGCGCCAACATTGGAAAGACTCTTAATGAGCACCTAAGTTTGAATTGATCTTGTGATTGAAAGTTTGGTGATGTATTGGTGTGAGATGATCTTTAGTTGAAGCAATCTAAGTTCCAGGAAGAGTTTAGAAGTTATCAAGCTCTTCACTAAGTTAGGCACACTTTACAAGCTTTCTTACCCAAGAGTTGGACCTCATTAAGACAAGGTGCATCTTAACCTCTGGGACTTTTCCAAAGAAGTGCTTTAGTTTATTAGCACCTTTGGACCTTGTTTTGCATTCTGAAAGAGAAGGCACACTTTGGAGGCATTTCTAACCTAGATTGACACCTAGGTATAGTCATCTCTCTGGAGCATTACAATGTGTTTTAAAATGAAGGAGGACATTTCATAAGTTGGGGAATTGATCATTGAAGACCTTGGAGTGTTTGAATTACTCTAAGCAAGAACGCGCATTTCCATGGAGTAACATACTCTAGATAGCGCCTAATGCCATCAAGGCACAATTCCACCCTCACTTTGGTGCCTATCATCAAGAAGGGGCATTGGGCATTCCTTGAATAGTTTTGAGTGTTTGAAGTTCGTGAAATCACCAAGGAATGTTGGGCGCCATGTGTATCCTCAACAAGCTTGAGTTTGCGCCTAGACAAGTTGGTGCTTATTCATGTTTTAACTTCCCTCTTGAAGCGCCTAACTTGGGAAAAATTTATCTTGTTGTTAGTCAAGTGTTTGATGTGTTTTGGAGACTCCAAAAGACTTCCTCTTTCTAGGCGCTCTTCTTGGCAACTACAACCTTCAACTGGTGCCTAGATCTTGAAGAAAAACACTTGCAAGTGTGGGCGCACTTTCCTTGTGATGGAGCATCAAACTGGCACCTAGAAATCATAATGCATGAAGTGAGTGCCTAGGATCCTATTGGTCCAATAAGTGGTTTTGGGATCCGTGTCAAGTCATTGGATTAGGTTGCCAACTTAGAATGATTTTCATGCACTTAGACTTCAAGGCACCAAAACTAGTAGGAAAATATTTGGGGGGAAACCACGCTGATAAAAGTTGGGTAAATTTAACCTCCGAGTCTGATTAGGCTCCATATAACAACAATATTTATATCACGTCCCTTTGCTTTATGAAACAAGTAGTATGTGTCAAGTCATAGGGATAACACTTTGGTCCTTAGAAATTTCTCTGTGACTTTTGATAAGATTATCTACTATTATGTGGATGCTTGATAGTATTATCCTGATCCATTGGACTAGTGTGGCTATGAGGTTGGAAAGTGTTGCAACCTCCATCCTTTAAACTTCTCCACCTTGTTATGGGTTGTTTTGAGTATTTTCACTTGCTTTCTCTTTGAGAATATTTTCTAATGATACATGATGTGTCATAGATCATTCAACTTGATAAACAACATGGAGGGATTCTCATGCCTCCTATACTTCTTGTAAGTTTCTTTATAGATAGCTCACATCATTATCCATCTAGGTGGTCATTTCCCTAAATATTATGATAAGATAATCCTGTTAATGAACTTTGGATTGAATGAGAATCAACATGCTTTGTCTTGACTAGAATAGTTGGGATGGACAAAAATCTATTGATTCTAGGTTGGGTTGTTAAAGGTCAAGAAGTTTTGGTGTCTAATGCCCTCTAAATCTAAATATTCAAAATCATAGTGGTTCAATAAGTTACAACAAACAGCTAGGTAGACAATAGACTATAAGGAACAAGGACTACACATGAATCCAAAATAACACCAGTCAATAAGGACATCACAAGTAACTCAAAATTACTTCCATAGGCGTTCACAAAAACAAAGGGCAGAACATAACTAGAGAATGCTAGACTGTAGTAGGGATGAGTGTCTGATGTAGAGCACACAGTGGAAGCATAGAATTATCAACTTTTGAAGCTTCAAACTCACTATTGGCAAGACAACATACCATCAGCGAGCTTAAAATTTCATCGGCCGATAGGCCGATGCCACCATGACTCTATTTGATTTCACTTTTGACAAACATCCCATCATTGACTCTTATCGGTCAGATAGACCACTATCGGTGACTTTATATTCTTTCACACTGATGTCTTTGTCACTCCGATACGAGACTCTAAGTCCCTCGCCTATCGGTAGGACTTAATACCATTGACACACTCAAAAACTCTTCTACCTACACACCGATCTCACTAATGACAACCTTTGGACCACACCCATCAGTGAGACTCCAAACATCGGTGAACTCTAATCTCGTTGGGACGATACACTGATGGATTTCAATTGTCGGTGTGACCCCCTTCATCGGCGAATCTCTCAACTGCTCTTCTGATGTGCCGATGGGATTATCTTCTAATACACCAATGTCTTCGAATTCAAACCACACTCATTGGCAAGACAGACCACTATCGGCAAAGCCTAACCAAGGTCTACTGATGCGTCGATATGACCAACTCTTGATGTCGATACAAGGTTCTTTTGTAGGCAAAGGGCGCCTAGGCTTATGGGGCTCAATTTGATGTATTTATTGAAAGCTCAAGGTGAATTGATGCTTATTGAAAATGTCACTTAGTCCTTCATTTGCATTATAGGTGCCATTTCCTATTGAATTATATACTCCTCCTCATGCTAGGGTGCCATAATGAAGTGGTTTAGACAATAGGTACGCTTCACTTACTAGAGGCTTGTCCTCCTTCCACCTTAGGTGCACTTTTATGGTGGAATAGGTGTCAATGGGCACCTTGTCTTAAATTAATGCTCTCTCTAAGTTGGGCGCCCTTTTAAGGCTTTATGAGTTGCAAATTGTGCCTTAACCCTTCATGGTTGTTGCTCAATGTTTGAATGTTTAAGAAAGTCTCCTTTAAGTGCTCATCTTAATGACTTTTTCTCAAGGCGCAATTATCCTAATGACTTGGATATTCATCCTAGTGTTTTAGGATATCAGGCTACCAGACTAAGTCATTTTTCAGGATCTCAAACATAAAGAATAACATGATGATTCATTTTTTTGTATTGCATATAGTTGACATTCTATGCTACTCATAAAGAATATTAATATTTTCTGTTCAACATGATGATTCATTTTTTTTTTAAATATAACTTTTATCTTTTAGTTCCAAAATGAGGTTTAGGTGATACTTGAATAACAATAGCTAGCTTATTGGATCAACAAACATCCTATGTAATACAATTGGACTTTAAATATTTGAAGTAGCCATCTATAAATATCCATTCAAATGTGGATTTATAATGCAAGTATGGATGCCATCAATAAAAAAGATTTGTATTAACCAAATATCCATATAGACATACATCAATATCTGTCGATATAAGTATAACATATATACAAAATACCATATAGGCTTACAAGAATGCCATATAGGCATATAATGTCAACTATATACAATACAAAATATATGTCCACAAATGCCATATAGGCATACAACAAAGGAACACAATAAAAAGTCATTCCCCTCTGGCTAGTGAAGAGAATAGATCATGAGTAGCCTTTGATCTTCTAGGGGATGGAGACGCACATGTGGGTGGTCTACTATAAACCCGAGGGCTGCTCTTCCTATTTAGTTCTTCCTGTATCTTTACCTATTACAATAAAAAGTATAGACATTAATATATAGAAATTACATGTTATCAAAAATGAAACATTTAACAAAATAATCACTTACCGCTAACATATAATCTGTCTCCTCACTTGCCTCAGTAGCAGGAATAGGCTGTGGTGATGTCATGTCCTATAGAAACCATCCAAATAGAAATTAAACTTCAAATCAATAATCTTTTGATTTTTCAAAATTAGACAACTATAACAATGAATGTAAATTAAAATTTACTAATCTTCCTCATACCCTTTTCAATGCCATGGAGCTATGAATCGCAGAGGCCACACCCTGCTGCATTGCCCTATGAACATGGGGAGGTGTCTCCGTAGCCTGCATCATCTAGAAATAAAACAACATTATTCAATTACAAAAACTATAATAGTGATGCAAATCATGGCTCCTAACATACACACACATTCATCTAAACATGGAAGTACACACAATAGAGCACACAAGTCACATACAAAAATCTAGTAAGTACAATTCATTCATTAAACTATTTATTTTATTACCTCCGTAAAGCTTTGAAGTCCACTACCGCTGGCAGGTGTTGTCGTGAAATCTATAGTATTAACCTATTCAACATCTAAAATCAGATATTAGAATACCATTCATATAATGATGCTATTCACATGTAATATTTATAATTGTTTACTAGTTACATACCCCGACAGTAGATGATCTAGTGTAAAATGCAGGTGGAGAACCACTGAAAACTGCATCGACGCTATGACCCTGAAATTTCATTAAAATCATCAATTTAAATTAGTTAATCTTGCATTTCAAAAATGAAATTTAATAAATTAAATTCAATAAACTTGCTAATATTTACCTAAGTATCAAGGCCGAAAGTCTCACTCAGGAGGGTATCTGTCATCACCATTTGCTCAGCTACAGATGTAGCCTGTGCACCTACGTCTTGACTACCCATGGGGTCATAACCACAGGCTGACCCGCAAGTCTGACAAGTATGGGGTGGGACCTTGCTCCTCGCACTATCTCCCAACCCAATCTGTGCTGCAGGACCGGCATGCTCTATGATGCTCTGGGTCAAGGCACTAATGGACTGAAGTGTATCGACCTCAACACTCTCCTTCACAATGGAAGGGATAGAAACATGCTCATGGGCTAGTCTACTGATTACTCATCTCACTACCCACTGTGGGTCAAGACATACCCTTGGTCTATCTTGTGCTGACCCCCCACCTCTACCCTGGAAGTCCCGCATATCAAAATAGTTTGGCACTTTATTGAGGACAAACTCGCAGTAGAGTTTCCTCAAAAAGTATTGTGGGACCTCATTATTATTGCATGGAGGATGGTCAAAAACCATCCACCACCTCTACCCAAAATTGTCTCTTATCACTTGGTTGTTGCACCAATGGATAGGGAACCTCTTGCATGTAATGGGTGGAGGTTGATTTGTTTGTGGGTTTGTGAAAATCGAACACAAGTCTAATTTTGTGATTTGTAATTTTTTCACATCTTGGTATGACAACTTGTCTGCATAATAATCTCTAAACTCTCTCCTCTTAGCCGTCCAACTAGTTATTTACTTGCTAATTGAATCTACATTTGATAACATAGATTCAAGAGATTCAGCAAGCGTGGACCTATGCAAGGTTGAAGTGGAAGGATCTTTCAACCTTGCAATTATATCTTCAATTTTTTTTTTGTTGTTTTCAATTTGCCCCATTATATTTTCTTGTGTTCCAGGGGCATGTTGAGGAATGGATGGAGGAGGTTGTTCTACAGGATTTTGTGGAGGAGGAGGTGCATTAACATTTCCTGACAATTAACAAAATTTACATCAAAAATCAACTCAGGTTTTGTAGGCTGCGGGTATATAGGAAGAAAAAGAAATGAAATGAAGTGCTTTGCTCTTTTTTTAATTTATAGGAAGTAATACCGCACTCGCGTAATAACGCACTCGCGTTATAACATGAGCTCGTTATGGTTTGGTTTTGAGGAGCCTTAGGCTTGTCATTACCAAACCATAACGCAAGCGCGTTATGTATTATTTTTTTTTCAAAACAATGTGGCCACTTTTTGGCCCCCCATATTTTTGCACTTACTCTTTTCTTCGGTGGAAAGAATTAAAGCAGTCAGATTCTTTCTTGCCTTTGCTACCTTCAAGGATTTCAAAGTATATCAAATGGATGTCAAGTCTGCCTTCCTAAATGGTGACTTGGAAGAAGAAGTATACATTGAGCAACCGGATGGATTTCAATTGTCTGATCATGGTGATATGGTCTGCAAGTTGAAGAAAGCACTATATGGACTCAAACAAGCCCCAAGAGCCTACTATGAAAGATTGGATAAACATGTTTTGAAGATTAGTTTCAACAAAGGTACTACTAACAGTAACTTGTACTTCAAGATTGATCATGAAAATATCTTAATTGTTGAAGTATTTGTTGATGATATCATTTTTGGAGGAAGAGATAGTATCTGCAAGACTCTTGCAAATCAAATGAAAAGTGAATTTGAGATGTCTATGTTTGGGGAAATGAATTTCTTCTTGGGTCTGCAAATCACTCAAACAAAGAAAGGAATCTTCGTATCATAAACCAAATATGTGAAAGAATTGTTGAAGAAATTTGGGATGGAAGATTCAAAACCAATGAATACTCCCATGGTAACCAGATGTAAACTAAGCAAAGATGATGAATCTCCTAAGGCTAATCAGTAAAAGTATAGGTCAATGATTAGAGGACTACTATATCTTACTCAAACTAGACCTAACATTATGAATGTTGTTGGTGTTGTTGCTAGATTTCAAGCTGATCCTAGAGAATCTCATGTCATGGAAATCAAGAGAATTCTTAGATATCTAAAGGGAACAGTTGAGTATGGTTTATGGTATCCTAGGGATCATGAGTTCTCTCTTCATGCATATACAGATGCAGATTGGGCAGGAGATGTGGATGACCAGAAGAGTACCAGTGGTGGTGCATTCTTTTTGGGGAAAAGATTGGTCTCTTGGTTGAGCAAGAAATAAGAGGTAATATCTCTGTCCACTACAGAAGTAGAATATATTGCAGCAGCAAGTAGTTGCACTCAAGTATTGTGGATGAAGCAAATGCTAAGAGACATCAGAGTGGAGTATGAGGAACCTATCACAATCTTCTGTGATAACTCAAGTGCAATAAATATATCAAAAAATCTGGTGTTGCATTCAAAGACAAAACATATATCCATCAAGTTTCACTTTTTGAGAGAGCAGGTGAACAAGATTGAAGTCAGATTGGAGTTTGTGCCCTCTAAGGATCAGATTGCAGACATTTTTACTAAACCTCTACCTAAGGACTCTTTTGAGTATCTCAAGGAGAAGTCAGGGGTTATTATCCCTCTGGTTTTGAATTAAGATGCACTGATGTGCATTAGTCCAGTGAATCTCACAGTCATATCTTGTGGTCCGGATTGATGATAGGAAGCTGCTACTCAGGGGGAGCAGTCTATATGACTCTAATTGGTGCAAGTATGTGCCCTTTTCCATTGATGTCAAAGGGGGAGAGAAGACATGTGAAAAACAAAAGTGGTTGTTGATCAAAGGGAGAGCAGTAAAGAAAGAGAAGACATATGAATGATTGTTGTTGATAGGGGGAGCTATGTCAGTTAGTAAGGAGAAGTTCTTGTCTTGATGGTTAAAACAATTTTTCACATCATATGTTGCCATCAATGACAAAGGGGGAGATTGTTGCAAGTATGGGCCTAACCGGTGTTGTCATTGATGTCAACATACTCCTATTACATTGATGACAAGGATTGGATGAACTATGTGCTGAGGATATTGAGAAAATTAGTCCTATCAGAAAAAAAGAAGAATAGTGAAGATAATGAAGCTCTATGAAGTGAAGATCCCAGCTAGATGAAGATCAAACAATGCACGTCAAAGGTTTTGTAGATATGTGTCTAAAGATCATCCAATCAAGATTTTAGAGGTCTGCATGAAGATTTGGAGAAGTTATGGCCATATGAGTAAAACTAGTTCTGGCAGCTGTTCAGAGGTGACAGAGTGATACAAATGGGTCCGGTGTGATTTAGAAATACAACATCTTGTTATGTGGATTTGGTGGAATGTTTAGGAAGCCAATGTAAATTGACAACTAAATTGGTTCATGGTTTGGAGGTCCACAAGCATTTATTCTAATGTGACAATGATGACAGACTGTGTCCTTGAGGTTTTAGATGAAGATGCGAATGATTTTAGTAAGCAGAAGTGGTGTGGATGGGTTCGCTCTAGATGGACTTGGGGTGGAATAGACTGACTTAATGGCACTTGATTAATGGGGCATGAGAGCTACCTTTACCTTCGCCCCTACCTCTGCTGGGGGGTCTCGATCCCGACCAGATGCAACTATGGGGTGGGACCACTTATAGCTTTGTCCTTGTAGGATCTGCACTCATACACCACCAGAGTGGTGATACATGCAGGCCCTACCCAGGAATGATATGTTTTTGGTGATTCAGGCAAGCTTGTGGGTGTCTCTAGATTGTGTCCACTTCGTGTTGGCAGTCCACATTGAAGATTGAGCTCGTAATTAAAGATTTACTCTTGGGTGATGGTGTTCTTCCTAATCATGGCCGATCGAATGTTTTACACATCCTGCAAATGATCTTGAAGATGTTTTGCGAAGCATGGCATGTTTTTCAAAGAAGATTGAAGTCCCAGATATGTGTGGCTGACAGTGTGGTGATACGCATGAAGTTCTTACAACAAATCAAGTTGTATTTTTGTAATTGCTCTGTAATAGAATATGTTGTGTCGACTTTGATAATCATTCCAAAACTGATGTCATGTATAAATAAGAATTGTGAAGTCATTTCAAAGCATCCTTGTAAAGATGAGAAAGTGGTAGAGAGGAGAAGAGCGAAAAGTAGAGCAGAAGTGTTGAGCTTAAATGGAATTGACTCAATCATGGTGAAGATGCTAATCTCTAGTTCAAGTATGTAATATTTATTATTCTATAGACAGTGTGTCTCCTGTAGGTAGTGGGCCCATTGTGAGCAGTGTGCTTGGGTAGTGAGCCCTAATTGGCAAGTGCCATTTTGTTCTTCTTATTCTTTTAATAGAGAATACAATCTTGGGTTAGTCACCCCGTGGTTTTTCCCTTAACCGGGTTTTTCACATTAAAATCTTGGTGTCATATGTATTAATGTGTTTCTACTCTTGAGATATTGCATTGTGCTACCATGATTAATTCATTATTATGCTGTAGAAATATAAGAAGGATTTAAGTGTTTAAAGAAAAGAAAGTTTTTGTGACAACTGATTCACCCCCCCCTCAGTTGTCTGTCCTAAATCAACAAAAAATTGTGAAATTTTTCTAGTTCCAATAGGATAGAAATATGGAAGGTAGGAGAAGAATAAAATACAAAATTAGGAGAAAAATAGGTGGACCCTAGTGGAATTGGTAGCATGAACTAGCTCACCTAGTGACAACAATCAAAATAGTTTTGTAGTGAAGAAGAATTACTTGTAACAATGTCCAAGATCCTCCAAAAAAATGATGTAGAGTTTCTAGGATAATAGATATAATACCTCTACTATATTTCATTAATTGTACTATAATGGACACTCCTTTAGAGGAAATTACACAATATACCAAAAAAAATTGGACAATTTATGCAATATAGGTGAAAATTTGATAAAGATAGGTCTTATTTATAGAGTTTTTATAGAAAGTAAAAAAGAAAAAATAGTTAGGCAAAACCATCATCATGTAATGCATTCTTCATTTAATTTTGGAGGTGAGAAAGTGAAAATAAATTTCTGCGACCTTGGGTGTACATAACTATTGTAAATATCCTTTATCCCTAGGAGGTCCAAATTTTGAGGAAAACATAAGATGAAATGGTTTCATCTTTAAGTATGGTGGTTATAAGTCATGATTATTTATGTGATGCGATATCTAAAGAGGAAAAGAGGATGGTTACACAGTATTATCCTTTTTTTACTATGGAAAATTTTAAACCTTTTGTGCTCTTGAAATTAGTATATGTCAATCAAGTCATCTCACTAAAAATTGTAAAAGTACTTCCATTTATTTATAGAAGTTCTTTGTGCTATTGATTTGACTAAGTTGAAACTATCCATGTCAAATACTTTCAATGGAAGTTTCAATAAAATAAATCATTCATTTTGAGTTATTGAAGTTGTCTATCAAGTCAATAATTGTTAATTGCTAATCTTTCTTGTACGTGATTTAGAGTAAAAATTAGTCACCTAAAAGAGTCACAAAATTACTAGAGTCGGGTCCTAAACTCCTTTTAGTCTAGTAAGTTGTGGAAATAAGTTTAAGTATCTATTAAATCATTATGAGAGGATGTATGAATCTTTAGTGTAGTTTAATAGTTTTATTAATTTATGATTTCATGAGATTACACTCCAAGAATTTGCACAAGGTTTGTCAATCTTTATTTTGGATCACCTTTAAGTTACAGTTGATTTTCAAGTGTAAATTTCTAAATATTTAGGGATTAAGGGATTTAATAATCTATACATAATTGTGCAATTATATCCAACTTCTGAACTTCAACCAATATACAAAGAAAAGTTTAAAGGTAAAAAGTTAAAGGCTTAAAAGTAAAAGTTGGAGCTTCATTTTAAAGGGTAGAAGTGCAAAATCACAATGCAAATATGCAATTTTAAAATTGTATATTATACTCTAACCTCCTTTTCCCACTAGATACAAAGTAAAAACTATGAAGAGTATTTTTATTAAGTATAAAAGCAAAACTATAAAATAATTTTACTAACATTACAAAATGTACTAAAAACTTACTCTTGGGACTTAACAAACCTATCCCCTAAAATGCCCCATTTTTCCCCCAAATTCCATTTGAATCCCACTTGAACCTATAGTTTATAATCAATCAGATACATCATTCATAAGTTTTCTTATGTCTACCTTTTGACAAATACAAAATGTTATGTAGAAAAGAGGGATTTTCAATTCAATGCAATGTGTGGTTAAATCCTCCTTTCAGTACATACATTCAAGGGCATATCAACCAAGTTGAATCTCCACTAAGTGATAGCATTCACCTATTAGGTTGGGCTACCCCTTGGAACAATGTGGAAGCTTAGATGTATCAAACAATATCTCAATTTAATGTTTAATTACTCCTAAAACCCTAAATAGGCAAAATAGTAAGCAAATTGATGAATTATGATAAATCCTATCAGACTAAGGTGAAGGGCAGAGATTATTAACTCATTTTGGTTCGAAGTTCAAAATGCGGAATAGTTGGGGACACCAGGACTAGTGTCCTAGTCCAATGTACTTCTTTTTGCATAGAATCTGAGTCTCCTTCTGACACTGATATTTAGTGTATCTTTTGTTTCTACCTCGAAAAAGGTGGACACTGGGACTAGCGCACTTGTCCCGAAATGTTAAACTTTGTCTTGTTTCTTCTAGATCCCAAATCCTTGTTGTCTGCAACTCCACTCCATGAAACTCAGTACCTGTAACCTATAATCACAAAGGAGTGTGGGAGGGGGTTGTGGTGTTTAGGGGCTTGCCTCGGTCAATCCCCAGAGAGACATTCAATTCTTCCAAACACCATTCTTAGATGAGAGTGCATATCCTGGTAGGATAGAGGCAAAAATTCAAATGATAAATGATTGAAAACACAATATATATCACCTTGAAGTGTAGATCTCATAGAAGGAAGAATCTCTTTCATGCCATGAGGAGATGGAGTCAAATCTGCAACAAACAAGCATAAAAACAACACAATATTGCTCTCCAACATAATGAAAGCCTTGAATCACTTTAGCATAAAGTCACAAGTTCACAATGTCCATCTAGTTTGCAAATCAAACACTAAACATGCTTATATATATGCAATTATAAATATTTCTACTAAGAATTTTGTAATTCAAACTTGAGATGTTGGTATAGGACCTAAATAACAATCATAAAACTAACATTTAAATTTAGGGTAGACCCAAAATAGGGAAGGACTAGGGCACTAGCGCCCAAGTCCACCCTCTAATTTTTTTTAGGGATCATCAAAATAGCACCCCTAGGTCCTATTTTCCATAAGACTTGAGGATTTTCTCATCGAGATTGAAAGTTACCATGCAAGATGCTCTAAATGCATTCTAAGGACCCTAGACCTAAACCTTAAGAGGAAAAAGCCCCCAAGGGGACATTTTCTGACATAATATTTAGCCCCCACTTTAATGTATGTATAAATGCCAGGCCAATACATGCATTAAAGTAAGGTCAATAAACACAGCAAACATGCCAAGCATGGTGAAGAGATGCCAAACACATTGAAGATAGTAATAAGAACACAAGACATGGAGAGGACAATTATAGTCATGCAAAACATAGAGAAGACAACATTGAAGACATGCAAAGCACAATGAATATAGTGCATGCAGTGATTTTTTTTTTCATTTTCTCATATATGAAATGCAAATACAAGTACAAGGAACGTAAACACACAACCCAAATGCAGAAGGTGCTCATCGCCACTAGTCTTGAAACTGCATAAGGGGCAATAGACACACCAAACAAATCTCAAAGTGTAGGAGGCACTCATCGTCACTAGTCTTTAAACTACACTTGTGAACAAACACGCCATACAAATCCCAAAGCATAGGAGGAGCTCATTGCCACTGGTCTTGAAACTATACTTGGGAACAAAAATGCCACACACACACATGGAAGACACAGAGGAAACATGGCAAACAAGTGATGGAAGAAACCTATTGGTAGGCTTACAACCATCTCAGGCACATTACAGGCACACATCGATGATTGTGCTTTCCCACAAAAATCACTGAAGACACGCTTAAGGGTTAGGTTAGTCTCAGATCCACTCCCCGCCTACTTAGAGGACTTTTAGAAAATAACAAGATGTGCAATCTCCTTGAGAAATACACCATCCCTGCCACTGTAGAGGGCTTAAATGATTGCAGTATAGAAAAGAAAGATGTGCACTCGCTCGGAGATACAACATCCTACCTCCATAGAGGGCTTCAAACACACTTCATTAGTACCAAAATCATCATACATCTTACCTTATATATGCCCCCACCTTAAGGTGGTTGATATCGTGTACTTATATCAAGCACATTAAGGTAGGAAGAAAATACACAAGGGAACATGAGCTCTCACAAAGCCCATGCCCCCTAGAGGTGACATGTAGTTTATGATTGCCAAATGTTCCCATAAACACACAATTTCCTGCAAGAAAAGGTGTTAGCAACCATATAATCATGATAAACAACAATGCATATGACCATTCACATAAAGAGTTGAGGAAAGATAGATCTAAGATAGACAAAGTGCATGGAGCAATAGTATTGTTATGTTTTGTAAGTGCGATAAGACAACATCAAGATAGCACACAGAGTGATTCTACTAGCCAAGTGTCGGATACTATATATCAACCCCATCTCATTTATGGACTAGGTCCATTTTTTTATGTCTCACCGAAGTTACACTAGGTCCATATCAATATAATATGTTTTTCGTCATCCGCCAACTAGATAGAACCACTAGAGTAAGGTAAACAATAAATCAATAGAGGAGAAACAAGTGCCTTATGGACAGTCAGGTAGGAGGGTGCCCCCAAGTCACCAACTGCGATGTTATGTCCATAAGACACAATACACAACAATGAAAATAGAGGAGGATCAATATAGAAGAATGATGATACAAATAGAAGAAGGGTCACAATAGAGGTGGTCTCCTGGTATACTTGACCTTACAAGAGTATCAAGGGTCATCCTAGGAGCCTAAACAACACATAACACATCACGAGGGAAACACAACACAGAGGTAAAGGGTTACAATACTTACCTGCCAGTACAACCATACTAAAATTTGTAACTTGCGAGTCTCTTGGAGAGATGGTCTATCAAGTTTTGTGTGAAGCTTGAGTGGTTCTTATGAGAGTCTTGTTTGTTGTCAGGGAGTCCATGCGATGCTTGTTTCTCAAATCCTTGTGTATGTGAGATCTTTTGTTGCTTATGAGGAGAAAAACCACTATTATTCCTAACTGATGATAACCGTCTTTCTCTTTTCCAATTTTTAGTACTTTGATTTTGTTGATTCTGTCTATTGTAGAGAAAAGCACTATCTTGTATTATTTCAATCTTTTCTTTTGTCACGATCTCTTACTTTTCTTGTTCTAGTTGTTTTTATGATATCTTTTGATTATCTCCTTATCCTTGAAGGGATAACAGAGGAGGAACCTCAACATAAATACCATTTCTTCGTGGGTGAGGTAATACTTCACTATTTTCCTTGTCCACCTCTTTCTTATAAATTATCTCATCGTAGTTCAGATAGTCATCTTCTACTTCTAGTGTATTTTGTTCCATCATGTTATTATCGGTATGCTTAGGGAAGGTATTAGTAAAGATCTATAAATCCTGATTCAGTGAAGCAACCAACTTATTTCCATTATCATTCACACTAGATACCTATATAACATTCGAGTCGATGAGGTCTTGTATTTCATGTTTAGAACGTATACATCGTTTAGTATCATGTCTTTATTGCCGATGGTAATGACAAAAAGAATTAGCATCAAAATAAGGTCCTTCAAGAGATTATTACTCATAGCTTGATTCATAATAGAGTGATAGGATTTAGATATCGGAGTAAACTTTCTTTGTTGAAATGGTGCCTTCTTCGGATTAGTGATAGCAGAGACTTGTGAGAAATTATTTGAATTTTGTCTATTAACCTTGATGAAAGTCTTATTATTCTTCTTAAAGTTGTTTTGTGACAGTCCACCCATGAATTGACCAACTTGAGCCAATGAGTTTTGGTTTTCATACTTACTAGACAAAAGTTGATAATCACGAAGGGAAGTACATAAATGTTGAAAGGAGTTATACTTCATCAAGAGAATCTTATCATGGATTTTAGGTTGTAGATTTGTAATAAACACCTTCTAAACATCCTCATCCTTCATCTGATATTGAATTTGTACATAAAGAGCTTGATACCCACTGATAAAATTAGTTAACTTCACTTTTAGACCTTGCTTGCAATGAACTAAATCAATCAAGGAGACTTGAGGTCCAATGTTTGCTTGAAAATGTTGTAGAAATTATTAACTAACTGTGAAAAAAAGTGTATTGAATTTGGAGGAAAAGAGAAAAACCATTCTAAAGCAGTATCTTTGAGAGATCATGGGAAAAGTTTTGCTAACAAGTCTTCTTCAAAGTAAAAATCACTACACATAGCTGTGAATGCTGCCACATGAGTATTAGGATCACCTTTTCCACCATATTTTTCAAAGTGAGGAGTCTCAAATCTCTCAGGCATAGGAGTTCTCAGATTGCATAAGATAAAGGATTATGGGCATGATAGGATGGTATATTAGGTTGTGAAGAATTTGTCAGATTTGTCACCTTTTGCTATAAAGAAATTATGCCTTACAAAAGTTGGTTTAAGATGGCATCGTTAGGAGATGCGGTTTGTTGTGAGGAATTAGAACCGAAGTGTGGGTGTAATTGAGCGTGAGTAGTGACAAGTGGAGGTTGTGAATAGGTGGATGGTGGTTGGACATAGTGATAGGTCGAAGGTAGCTATGAATAGTTGTATGTAAGAGGTGGTTGAGAAGATGTGGGATGGAGAGGTGGTTGAGAGTAATTATTCATAGTTCAGAGGTCACCTTAGGATCCAAGTTTTGATAGTTAAATCCCATAGTTTTGTAATTTTGTGAATTAGTGCCATTAGATACTCCAATACCAGTGGTAACATTACTACAAGCATTTGCATTAGTGGTTAAAATTGTTGATGTAAATGTATATATTCCTATAGTCGGTATAGGTGCCGATACTTTCGTGTGAGACGGTGATGACATGTTATTAATACCATTCACACATTCAGTCACTAGCATAACATTATTGTGTACTATGTGAATTAAACCTTGAATAACATTAATACCATCTTGTCCATATTTTATCAACTCTCTTATGTTGTGAAACACATGTATAGCTTCTTCCGCTATCCTTTCATTTTCAACAAATACTTGAAAATCGTCTAACTCTTTATCAAGTTTGTTTATTTTCTCATTAGGTAGATGTGTGACCATCTCAATAGTGTCCTCTGGGTAAAAGCAAGAAATTGGGTCCATGAAGAGGGGAAGTTTTAGCAAAAAAAACTCTCAGGAAATTCATGCGCGTTATTGAAAAAATGTGTACGCACTTAGCTACGGGTACTCGAGCCTAAATCAAAACACTTAATGCATTATGGTTTGATTATACACTAAGAAATGCATATGCATTATAAAACGCGTATGTGTTATAATGTGTACACATTACAAAATGCATATGCATTATAACGCGTACGTGTTTCTTAAAAGTATTTAATTTTTTAAATAAATGACTGCCATTTTCATTTCTTCCTGCGAATATGGTGGAGAGAAACAATGGAAGAACCTTATGTGTACACATTCTTGAGGACCGATACTAGCCCATTTTTAGTTGCCACCACCTCCCGTTGATGCAAGTGACTGCTGTGACCTCTAGGTTGGTTAAATTCTATGTTTTTTGGTTTTATATCTTGCATTTTTACTTGTAATTGTAGTTTACTGTTTGTTTATTTTGTTTGTAATTAGCTTGTTTAATTTATAGTTTTTAAATTGTATTTAGAAACCAAATCATCATGCAAATGAGAAACCATAAATTCTAAACTGAAATCCACAAAATTTATACATAATTTAACTAATTTAACCCTCAACCACACAAAACCTAGACTTAGAAATCAAAACCCTAAACCCTAGGTTCAAATAAACTTAGACCTAAAAGCTAAAACCCTTAACCCTTAACCCTAGGATGTAAACCCTAAAACCTAAACCTAAAACCCTTAACCCATAACCCTAGGACCTAAACCCTAAAACCCTTAACCCTTAACCCTAGGACCTAAACCCTAAAACCTAAACCTAAAACCATAAACCCTAAAACCTAAACCTAAAAACCTAAACCCTAAAACCTAAAACCTAAACCTTAAACCACAAAACCTAAACCTAAAACCCTAAACCCAATCTTCTTCACTTAAAACATCTCATAACCCTTTTTATCAATTTTCCTGGCCTTCCTAGTTTGTTGAGAAACTACCAAAAATAGTTAAGAGCTACATATATTCCAACTACCCGTTAATCTCAATCATCGAGGAGTGACCATTTGTATTAAAAAAGAAATTCAATCACCACTGCTTAGTCTTCCTTTCGTACCTTTATAACTTTTAACTGTAACCTTTGATTCCTTTTTGCTCGCTTGAACACTTAACACTTACGATTGCTTCCGGTGTGTCCTAGTAGGTAGGGTCAGTTAACAAATGTTGTAAAAGCCCTCCAACTGGTAAAGGTTAAGTGACTTACCTGTCATAGCAAGTCAACTAAGATTTATAACAAAAGTGACTTGGATGGTGTGACGGTTTCTTTAGTGTTTAAGTATTTAGGAAGGACTTTAATACTCAAGTTTTAGTTTAGGGTTTTAGAGATTTATAAGAGTTGGATGTTTGAATAAAACCCTAGATTTATTGTGGAAGACGACATCTTAGATTTTGTCCCAGTTGTAGAGAACACATCTGAAACACAAGGTGAACTTTTCTTTGACAAAATCCAAAAGGCATATACTTAGACTTATGGTTTTAGTTATTAGGTTATAGAATGCAAAGCCCTAACCCTGCAGATAAATGAAGTCCCCTACTCGTGACAACCATCTAGCATAACATGAAGCATTAACAATTGAATCTAACCTTACCACCTGAGAATGAACCAAGTGAACAAATGTGAACTCTTCAAAGTAACCAACATGATAAAAGACTATCTGGTCAAATATCTTTGTATGCTCTGACATATCAACAGCTTATCCTGAAAAAAGTGATGACATTATGAGATCACTGTTATGCATAATCCAAACTATATATCAAAAAATCTGAAAAGGGCACATATCTTCTCATACTGCAATCAACTCAATCCAACACCAAAATATGAATGCTATGATATGATCACAACTCAACTCAACTCCTATTGGCCATATTAAAGTATGATCATGAGTCTGCATATAAACCTTTGACATCAATGACAACCAAACAACATGCCAAAGTCAATAGAAGGTACTAGTCTAGCTAGTGCTAGGCCAAAATTATTTTATTTAGTCATCTCTCAATTATTTTTAGATTCTAGGATTCGACAAATTATGATGGTTCAATATATAACTCAAGGAATATTCTAAGCAAACATAAATATATAATATTTTTTAGAGAATCATACATGTGCATTCCTACAACTTGCACTTGGGTATGAAATGTTAAGTGGAGTCCTTATGGGGATACATTGTACTAATTTGGACATGCCTTTAAATTCATTTATAACTTGATTTTTTATAAACATGATAAAATGTTTACTTGACATCCAATATCTAGGTTCCAGTTCTAACTCTTTGGATTGATATAAATGCTTGATATAGAAAAATGTGTGTTTTAATTTTTGTCCATGACCTTTTGAAAGTGATTATCAAAAAATATGGGATGAAGGGAGAGATTAATTTAGTATTAATTTTCGTCCATGTTCATGTTGTAGGGGAGGCTCGAATTTTTTGTAATTTCTATGACATAAATTAGTCTAAATTTTCATGCTGTGCATTTTTTAATGTTTTAAATTGAATGTGTCTTCAAATGACATGTATTTTGAATTTTTCCACATTCAATGGGATTTTTAGTTCAAATTGTGTACATTATTTAATTAGTTTGTTGATATATATATTTTTATTGTTCAACATGCAGTTGTCCTTTCATCACATGGAGCAAAATTTACCTATAGTCAATGAGTTTTCTACAAAGGATTTCATACATACTTACTAGCCTGAAAACCCCTTACATGGACCATCACCTCCACATAATGGATCACCACCACAAAACCTCACGCCTCCACCCTCTTCGCCTCCTAACCTGCCACATCCTCCAATTGATCAAAATCAGTTAAGAGAGAGCATAAATGCAAACCTAAATGCCATTCAAGAAAATATAAATTTGATAAAAAATGAACCCAACCTTCCCGCCATGTAGCATGATTTGCATCTTCGATGCAAATTGTTGTTGACTCTGTTCGATCCATCGATGCATACCTAGTTAGTTTCAATTGATGGAGAGAAGAGAGAAGACAATTTTATGCAAATGGGTTGTCTTATAAAGAAATCCATGACCTTCATATTACTAAAGAAGCCATTTGCCAATATTTCTTCAACCCCAATACAAATGAAGCAATTCCACCCAATAAAAATAAATTTCAATTAAATGGTGTAGGCACCCACAGATAGATGCACAATTTTGGGATAGATGGTGGATGGTCTTTGATACTCCACCACATGGCAATTGTGAGGTGCCCCTTTATTTTTTGAGAAAGTTATGGGCTGAGTTTGAGTTGGGTAAAAAACTCAACAATTTTGATATGAGGTCATTTCAGGGAGTTGGGCATGCCATGCCCCAAAATAGATTAGGAGCACGTGTTGATCCTCAGTGACGTGCTCCGATTACATCGATTGTTGCTCCTCTAGCTCCTAGTATTCCCACTACATATCAGTAGTAGATGATATTGTCGACATTAGGAGCATTGAGTTCTCTCTCAGGAGATCTCATTCATCAGACTACCCATGTGGCAGCTAAAAAGTGGGCGATAGAGAGCATGGAGGTTCATCCTATGGGCATAATCAGGCATCCACTCTAGGTCCACCTATATCTATGATGGAATCATTTATAGAATTATTATATGTTGATGATCATCCTACACGAGTATGTACATCTTTTGAAAGGCATGTATTTTTTAATTTGTTTGAAATGTGTAAAATTCATGTAAATAATAACATTAAATTATAATATTAATTTTCAAGAAGTGTTTGGTCTAGATTCGTGATCAGAGGAGGCCAGTTTCTCAATATGATCGTGTTTTTTTTCGAGAGTTGTAGAAATGGGCACACCTTACAGTCAGGTAAACCAATATATATTTTAATTTATGTCCATATCTAATTTAATTTGAATTTGTACACATGTGTTAAATTATGATATATTGTATCTATATAGGGAGGTCATGTGATACCCATGATCGACCTACCACAAGGTGTGGCGAGCACTCCTGAGTCATCATCAACTTTTATGCATGGGCCATCTCAGGTGTGTGCTTTCAAAATTTATTAAAGTTTGAAATTTACATGTGCTTTAAAAACTCACTACATGTACTATGCTTATTTTATGCAAGATGATAGCAGTATCCTTACAGGTGGTAGGCAAGCTCCTGATCGTGGTCATGACCATGAGGGCATGTCATTCAAGGTCCTAAACTATAATAAATCTCCTATACAATTTTTAGGTCTTTTAAATATATAAATTCAATTAAAATAATTTTTTATCACTAATATTTTCTAACCTATTGTTTGCTTTATTTGAATATCTAGGAAATAACAGCTCAATCATTTGGTCCTCAATTGACAGTTATACCACTAGTTGAACAAAACGTGCCATTATATTCATATGATTAGATGGTAATTTATGCATACTTAGAATCATTTTTACTATATTTACTATATTTAATTAAAATCAAATTTTTATCAAGTTAATACTTTCTAACCTAGATTGTTTGCTTTATTTGAATATCTTCAATTAAAATCATTTTTTATCACTAATATTTTCTAACCTATTGTTTACTTTATTTGAATATCCAAGAATTAGCAGCTCAATCAGTTGGTCCTCAATCGACATTTAAACCACTTGTTGAACAAAATGTGCCTATATATTCACATGATCAGATGGTAATTTATGCATACTTAAAATCATTTTTACTATATTTAATTAAAATCAATTTTTTATTGAGTTAATATTTTCTGACCTATATTGAACTTGCTTTATTTGAATATCTTCAATTAAAATCATTTTTTATCATTAATATTTTCTAACCTATTGTTTGCTTTATTTGAATATCTAAGAATTAGTAGCTCAATCAGTTCATCCTGATAGACTTGATTTGGCCGATTGTTCTAGTAGACTTTAGATAGTTTTATTTTATGGACTATAGATAGTTTTATTTACATGTGTGTAATGCCCCGTCATGCAACCCTAGAGATAAGTCAACTGAAGCACTAAAAAGGCAGATTTTTATTTATTTATTATTTTTTAAATAGAATTAATGGTAACAAGATATGACATAGTCTGATACAACAAGTTAACTAACATCTCTAGGGATAACATGATTGCATTACTGAAATTAAGCAGTATTCCACAACATACATAACTCATTACTACACGCGAACATGATCTAATTAATAACCGTGGTTTGTTCTAAATCTAAAAGCATTAGCTAAAAACATACACATACACCTTTTTGTAATGCTTATCCCTGAAAATATTAGTAGGTAACAATAATAAAATTAATCGGGTGGTACAAAAAAATTTACAAAATTTAACTTAGTAAAGCTCAAATTACATAATGAAGTATATCACATTCATTGTAATTAAAATGTCAGATACAAATATTTCAGATTTAAATTATACATAAGTATACCCATTTACCATGGTGCTAGATGATCATCCATATGCCAATTGGAAAGGTGCCTTCTTAGCTTCTGAGTCTTGCATGGCTAAAGGTCTCCTACTACACATCTAAAGAAACATTAGTCCTGCATGATTATTAATTACACAATACCAATTCCATGAAGTGACAACCTAAGGCCCTAGGGGCCAACGTAATGTCTCGGGGGCTCATCTCTGATGGCCTTGCCTATGTACGCGTAGCACAGAGACTTCGTAGTTCGGGAATTGAACTTGCACTCCTCAACAATGGTTTCATAACACATATAACTTGGTTTAACATAAACAATACATGCTTATAATCTCAGATATACCACATCCAACACGTGAACACATAACCAAAACATACTAGAGAGAGGATTTATTCAACACAAGTCATAATAATAAATACATCTTTTTGGAAACATAATGTAGCAAACATTAAGTTTATACCTATCCAAATCTTTCACACATTAATCTCACAAGATTCCCTTATTCACACATTTGATCTAGATTCTAAGAGCATAATATTTCTCACTATCCATACATAATAGAGTGAAGAGACTATAATTTTCAAATAAGAGGAAGGACATACTAGATCCTTGATTATCATCATAAAGGTATTCAGAAATAATATTATCATATTTTCATTTTACTCAAGAGGAGAAAGAAACTTAGATTCCTATGGATTATTTATATCACTTTGATCAATCTCCTAAAATTGACTACTAAATTGGTCCTATCTGTCGATCCAATTAAATACTTAGTTTTCCACGAAGAGTCTATTTCTCATAATGACTAGTCAGAACACTAGTCTTACATGTATAACTCAAATCAAGCATAACACACATGTTAAATATACCAAAATATTTTCAAGGCAAGTCTTATTCCCAAATACAAGTTATCTTAGACACAATTCGAAAGAAACATTATATCAATTTGTTTAGCTTCACCATAAGTTTTGTCCTGACCATACCACTAGTATCCAACAAGTACTTTCAAATCAGCATCTTACAATATTACACTAATCTAGAAATGATTCACTAAAACAAGGTACATTAGGTAGTCTTACTAAATTTTAAACAATGAAACCCAATATTTTGTTAGCATTTAACTAGATTATGAAAATAATACCTACTTCACCTAGTTTAGTTTGTAAGATTGTCTTACATAGATTTAGCTCATGTCTATTGCATAAATAGAAAAACATGGTAAGACAAAAGGGCAATGTCACATGACAGTCTACTTAATGTCATATTGACATCATAATTTCTCTTCTTCACAACTAAATGTATATGACAGAGAATACTACCATCTATCAATTTTAGCACATATAACTAACAAAACCCCCAAGAGGTAAAGTCTACAAAATCTGAATACCACTCATATCTACAAATTAATCAAGTTTCAATTAAATAACACTTAGATGATTTCTATCAACAACGTATTCTTTTAAGTATTGCTTATACAAATAATACAAGGAAAACTAAATGAAGAAATGTTGGGATTTAATTAGGCACCATGATAATCAAATGTTTGTGGAAGTCATGGCTCCACACGGTCCCCACATCTCTTTCTAGACAAAAAAATGCAGCAAAAAAAATGCTAACCTCCACGACTCAAACCAAATCCAACAAAAATTCCTAAAGATTTTAATGTCACAAAAAAGTAATTTATTTCCAACATTGATATAGTTCTGATAAAACATTTCAGTTTATATATTAGATATATGATGAGCTGAGGCGCTATGCCATATCGAATTATCAGAATCACTAACAAAAAACTAATAAATGAAATCAGATATGGATATGACTATATCAAACATTATAACCAAGGCGGCATAAAATTTCTATCTAAGATGGAGAGAAACAATGGCTAAAGATCAAGATGCTTGGCACTTCGTGGAATGTTCCAGAACTAGATTTGACAGTCACAGGTGAAGATCACACAATTATTGCTAAACAGAAATATGCTTTAGTTGTACTCTTAGCGCCATCATTGCCCAACTCAATCAATATTTTGTAGAGGGAGATTGTTGAGTGCAGCACTACCAGATGAGCACCATAGGGTTTAAAACCTCATTTGCTATCAAAACACAAAATGATCTCAACAAATGTAATTATAAGGAGGTCAATCACCACTGTAACACAAGAAAAATCACTCAAAAATAAAGGCAATATTAGACAAATGAATAGGATCTAAAGAATTTTGGGCACATAAAAGAACTCGTGTATGTGATTCATTAATGGTCAACATGATTGCAATAGAAAGCATAAAAGAAAAAGTGAAACCATTTATCAAATGACAAATGTTAATGTAGAAGAATACCCTGTTGTATGTGGGAAACTGAAGATGATTGGATAGAGGCTTATGAAAATTTCAAGAAAATGTAATTGGCAGACGTAAAGCCAAATTCCACAATCTTTACCAGTGATAAAGAGAATGCCTTGAAGTGCAGGTCTAAAAATAAATGTTGTAGAGATGAAGATACAAAGTGCATAAGGAAATAAAATGCCTCCACCAAACTTCTAACCCTTAAACCTATCAGGTATAAACTACTGACAACTTCACAAAAATTGCAACCTAATCCTTTACCAGTAGTGAACTAGAGAGACTATCATATATCCCTCCGCACAACACTATGTCTATCTCAAGAATGGAAACAAGCCCTCTAATAATGTACTGACTTATGAATAATCATGCGATCAATTGTAATATACAATGCAAGTCTAGTAGTAGGAGGAAAGAATAAATCATTATAGAAATCCTGAAGAATGCTTGTAGGGTTTGACACCTGTTGTGTGGTTACACAACATGCCCCATTTTGCCTTGACAAAATAGGGACCCAACTTTTTCTTGCTGCTTTGGCTTGTTTATCTGCTTTGGGCGGTCTGGTAAAATTAAGTCATGCAGGAACACCCCAGGAGGGGTGGATATGTCACCATGATGAATTTAGTTGTCAAAGTCAGTATTTCATATTATTAAACTCATGGTTGGAAAGTCCAAGAAATTCTAAGTAGCTTTGCCTTTTGGATCACCCCGAAATTCTTTAAGGGAAGAAAGTTATGTTGAGTCAAAGTTTTGGTCAAACCTAATTTTCTGAGGGGGCGTCATATTTCAAACGTCAGTCATATTATATAAGATCACCCTGATATTGCATTATCACCCCGATAATCACTTGACCCGTGAGGTGCGGACGTCAATTTTACGTAGTAGCTGATATTTACCTGTCGAACGACTTCATATTTTGTGGGGGGGCATATTTCTAATATCTATCATCTTACGAATATCACCCTGTGCCAATATGACGGTGACATCATCTAAGTGTAACGAATGAAAGAAGCCATCTTGATGATGATGTCATCATTCCATTCTACCTCGTAGAGGTATATATCAGATGCCGACCATATTCAATTCATGACTGTGACGTCATTAAAACACAAAGATTAAACAAAGTCACCAATATGGTGACATCACCCCAATCTTTTCTTAAGGGGGTCATTTTAGCTGCAGGGTCATATTTTAAACATCCCCTAATCTTAAATTCATGACCCGATATACACATGGTCAACGTTGACCACATCACCCGACTCCTTTGCATTAGTTTTACCACTCAAAGGAGGGGGATCATTTTACCCAGAGGGGGTCATATTTTGAATATCACATGGTCTTTCGAAGATCAGCCCCCCTGTTTCCTGACATTAAATAGACTTAAATGCGGTAGATGGATTCCTGCCGATTGTGAATACAAATCAAACACTTGGCATCATCCATGAATTCTCTGCAGAGAATCAATGGATTTAACCATCTTGACTCAATTTTACCCTAATTCACCCTATGGATGCATTTAAAGGTAACTTTCCAAGGTTAGTTTCATTTACCTTGTGAAAAAACAAGAAATTATAGAGCAAAGAAGTCAAACCCTCAGACAGCTACCTGTTAACAGACTAGATCTTACAGCGTAAGTGAACGGGTGATCTTCAGCATTTGCAACCCTTTTCCATAATCACCCATCTAACCCAAGAGGAAAGCACTAAAAGGTAAGTAATTGAAAGCCCTCCTGTTATCATTTTCTACATGTTCAGGTAGGGTGTATGTTTCTTTCTTATGGTTTGAGTCTATGGATATACATATCATGAGGAAGTAAAGAATAGTAGATAGAGTATGCATGATGCTATAGAAATAGATAATGTTGTATGAATGCATATGGACATTGGAAGGTAAGACAAATCATGTTTATTGTAAGAATCAATGGCAGATCTTAGAAGGAATAGGTCCAAATCAAAGTTTCTTAAGCCTATGTTTGTTCAGCCCGAGGGGGTACAGTTTAAGTATGGCATCGTTGGTGATAGTCACCAGGGAGATATGAACCTGGAGGCATGGTCAACAAGAATAGATCATGACAAGGATAATACCATTCTGAATGCAATATATGTTTCAGGAATGTGGCATGCAGCCAGATTTTTGTATGCCATGGAGACCCCAGAGTTGGTAGTGGAATGTGCTAGGAACTATAACCCTGAGGCCAGGTGGGTAGAGAAGCATGGAAGAGTATATGCCAACTTTTCAATTAAGGGCATCACTTCTACTTTTAATTTGCCAGTTGGGAAGAAGGTGGTTAGTGTAGACCTACGAAAACTAGAAACAGAGTACAATAATAAGAAGAATGCAAGGAAGAGGATGTATCAATGGAGGTTGAAGAGTAGTACTTACACTACCTCAACTAAATTGCTCATACACTTATACAAATTTGATTTTGATGATGAGTACCAGTACATGATTTCCCTGCTAAGAAGGATGACAGGTAAGCTTCATGCTAGGAATTTTGAGAATTGGATGTTTGGGGTCATCTAGATGGTCCTATATACAAATAACAAGCCATTATGGGCCAAGATCATCAGTGATGCACTAGATGAAGGGATGAGGAACTTGGGAGGTCAAGCATGCATGTTTCATATGACCTCATATGTTGTGTACTCATGTGCTTATAGGGGTACCTTTGATGCCTTGACTATAGTGGGTAAGGCTGACGGTGATGTAGATGATGCCCACATATGGGATCACTATCCTCAGCTAGAGAGAAAGAACTACCTCCTGGATTACAAATTGGTAAATGATGCATTCTCTATGCATCTAGTCATAACTATGGAGGAAGACAGAACCAAGAGACTAAGCATGGAAGCTCAAGAAGTTATCTACAGACATGGCACCTAGTTCATCTAGTTTGCCACCTTTTCATACATAAGAATAGAGGGATTTGAAGGACAACCCCTTATGCTACCAAGATACCCTACTGATGGGGTTATCGTGATGGAGTTTCTTAGGCAAGTGTCTACCATAGTTGTAGCATACAAGGAACAAAAGAAGATACCTCCATTATTATTTCCAATGTCTATGGGTTGGTATATGTGCTTAGACCCCTATGGTAGGATGCAGAAAATAGTCAGAAAACCTATTCATCAGAAGCATCTAGAAGATTTCTAGACTGATTGTGAGGATGAAGCTAAGGTGAGGAGAAGAAAATATCAAAGGCTCACCTTGAACTAGATAAAGACATTTGACTGCATCCCAGTGCCAGCACAGCTGAGAAAGGATGATGGAATGATTATGTCTAATGAATATGAAGACAAGAAGGTGTACAATGACACCATATCAACCCCTGATCTAACACAATCAGAGGATATTTCCCTAGATAAGTTTATAGGTGGAGTGCTACAATTAACCCAAGCTTGTATGGATGAAGAAATAAATAGATTGAAGAAAAGGGGTGTAGCCCTTATAGTTGATGCTAGGAAGAAAAGGCAAGAACTAGCTGATGAGTAGTATGATGACTTCCTCAGTGAGAAAAGAAAGTCCAATGGGGAAAGGTTACCCACACATAAACAGAGGAAAGGTGCCCCTAGAGGAAATAAAATTGAAGAAGAACCTAATGGGGTGATAATTGAAATAATTGCCATACCAGCTGGAGGTGCATCAACATCAAGTCAGGCATCTGCCACATCTACATAGCCTTCGAGTAAAAAGCCAAAGACAAAGATGATCCTAAGGCTAGCTATTGAAACTACGGGAGTACAGGAGGAAGGTCTGGCCTCACAACATGAAGTGGAAGAAGACATCCCGTTTGAGGAAGTGCAGGTAAACAAGGAACTTGCAGACCTGATGATGGTCAGTAGGAAGAGGAGGGCGATGTTGCAATCACCACCCAAAAAGCAAAGAACATCCATGCGAGGTGATGTCAAGGCTGACCCTATTGTATTAAGAGGAGCCAGAGGTGAAGCATTTAGGAAAGAGATGCAACATGATGTTCCGCTTCCCACCATATATAGTTCAAGACTGAGAGGGTAGAGGAACAAACAAAGGAAGCTCTCAAAGCAGGTTAGGGTGTTCCTTTCTCCTTGGAGGACACCGTAGAATTATCAGATGATGAGGTAGTTTAGAATGTAGCCTCTCAAAGAATGGAGACCCTCACCTCCAGTACCCACATGACTCCATATGGGACCCCATTAGCATAGATGGTGGTATTGAAGGAGGTAAAACAAACAAAAGTAAAAGAAAGTAGCCCAAAGAGGGTAGCCCAACAAATAGGGCTTGATAAGTTAGTTGATCAGGTGACTAGCCCTGCCTTTGTAGATTTAACATACAGGGGTGATGTAAGTCCCAAGGATGAAGCAGGTGCACCCAATGTGACACAGAAAATTGAAGTGGCCAGGCAGGTAGAAAAAGAAAGCACTGCTCCTGATATGGGTTAGCAAGAACATGAGGTACCCGCAAAGTGAAGAATAGTAGAGGTTCAATAGAAAGGCAGAGATGATAAAGATACATCAAATGTTGCTTCCACTCAGACTCAGGGAGATCCAAGCGATGCCATGGGAACTAAAGGTAAATCAGGTCAGGAGGACCTTAAGCCACATGATGTTAGTACATCAGGTGTAGAACAAGAAGTGACCCTCAACCAGGGTGATGCACATGGCCAAAAAAAATAGACATCCACGAATGTCAACATGCCTCAGGATGAGGAAAGCAATAAGGAAGATGAAAGTCAGAAGGAGGGAGTACAAGACTAGGAACAGGATCATCATGTGGACATTCCACAGGATCCTCCTCTACAGAAAGAGACCCCTCAACAAGAAGAGATGCAACAAGATTCCCCTCATGAGGAAATCCATGAGGAAGAAACTAAGAAATCTCCTTCTCCGTTGAGAATAGAAGCAGATACTAGAGAACAGGGAAGACATGATGATGACAAAGGACATCAGGGATCTGGAGATGAAGTGCCTCAATGGCTGGAGAAAGAAATAGGTATGGAACAAGGCTTTGAAATTCAAGAATTTGATGTTTCCACCTTGTTTGCAGAGACAATAATGAAGCCAAAGAGGAAAGCCAGATTAACATCGGCTATTAGGAGAGATCCTGCTACAGGCAGAAGGACTGCACAGGTAGCACTTCCCATGGTTGAAAAGGAGAAGGGCAAGATCACCCTGGAGGAATTCCAAATCACAACTATTGATTTGGGTTTTGCTAATGAGGACCAAGAAGGTCAAGAAGGGAAAGACATCATTGATTCTTTGACCCAAAGGGTAAAGAAGGAGAAAGAGAAAAATAAAAAGCATAAGGAGCACATTGCTCAGCTGTATTCATACATAAAAGGGTTAGTTAACCCTGACAATATGCCAGTTGATCCGGTAGTCCCATTGACTATCATATCCCAAGAGGAGGTCACCAAGTTGGACCTCATGAAGTATGAGGCCATGATCATGGAGAAATGGATGATGTCAGCCCTCACTGGAGCTGAGGATGTTTTGAGAACCCCCTGATAGAGGTGGAATTCTTTGAGCAGTTTAAAGAGAAAGGTAGACAAAATGCAAAATGAAATAGGGAAACGATCATTCCAATTGGAAAAAGACTTGACTGCTCTAAGTGAAATAAAGAGGATTGATCCTCAAATCCTAATAAATAATCAAGTGTTGAGTAATAACACTGCCCTGCTGATAGAAATATGGTATGAGGATATTAGGTTCGAATGTGATATCCTAAAGAAATGCAGTGGCAAGCTCAGGGATATAAGTATAAAGCTGCACAGCATGATGGCTTATGAAGTAGAGATCCTTGAGGCTTTAGAAGGAAAAGTAGAGGGAAAGATTGAAAATCAGGATGCAGACTTTTCTATCAAAGCTCTGCATGATGATTTTCAGCTAGTGGCGGATGACCCCCTCACCCACCTAATGGAAGAAGTCATGAATAAGATCATGAGAATAAAGGTCAGGGTGAAAAATTATAATGAGACTTTAAAAAATAGAAAAGGTAAGATGGAAGCACTCAAGGATAAATTCCAGTCTCATAAGCATGTCGTAACAAAAGCTAAAATCCAAGATGGAGGAGAGGTAAATAAAATAGTGCAAGCATATGAGCACATCAGGACAGTGATGAAGGTCCATATACATGAGGATGTACATCAGGGTGACAGTGATACCGAAAGTAATGAAGATGATGACCATGATGAAGAAGATGAAAATGAAGAGGAGGAACCTAAAGAATGAAGATATATCACCAAGAAGACATATGCATAAGACACTCATAAGATAATGAGTCATCCAGATGGTTTCCACCTGGCAGAGTTATTATCAACTGTTGATCTTAATTGACAAATCCTGACCGTTGGTCATTTGTAACTGCCTCCTCACCTTATTCTATAAAAGGTGCAGGGGTGCAATATATTGAACATTCAAAACTTAATTGAAATTTGATTGCTAAAATATTAGGACTCATTTCAAAGTTGTTGTAAATGTACATGTTCTGCATACTAAATGAAAGAGAAGCATATTTGATTACAAATTATCATAAATCTTGAGTATTCTGTGTTTGAATTCTGGATACATGCATTGATTAGCTGCATTGCTTAGAGTTCTTGTTAGTCTGCATGTGTTGTTTTCATTCCTTATCCTTTGAAGTTAGCATCATCCATATCTAGCTGTAGAACATCCTGGTGACATATGGTTTGATTCCTTCTCCTCATGAATGTATCTTGTATGTATGTGGTTAAATGGCTAAAGATTCATTAAAATTAGAAGCATTCTTTTAAATTACGTTTAACTTCATAGCAGATCATCACCATAATTGTAAATATCAAAGAATCAAAAGCAAATAACATAAAATATGCTGATATCCCGTAGATAATTGGAAATATAGAGCATATTTAGAGTAAAAGCATGTTAAATTGACAAATATCATGCAAATTCATACAAATATCCATGAGATACATGCAAATATCCACTTATAGACACATCATCTAAATAAATATATAGTGTAGAAGAAAGAACAAGCTCACAATGATCAATAATCAGAAGAATTGATCAAACTTGCAAATATATCAGCTATCTTTTGAAATAGAGTAGAGTTAACCTATATGTGGAGTAAATTTACAGGAAACAGTGCAATACTGGTCATTTAGACAAATGTAAGACCCCTTGAAATGGAAAACAACATGTCACATCAACCTCTAAGTAACGTCAGACGATCATGACCTAATCAACGGAGACTTGGAGTCATCAACTTATCCTAAGTTGATCGTACTTAACAAGATAATAAAGGTTTGTTGTGCAAATTTTTATGCATGTTGTTATGACTAACAATCATCATCAACATAAATTGGTGCTAGAAGGAGGGCCTTCATTCGTAGATTTGTCTGCTTTGATGACGTAGATAGAAAGGTAATATTCATGCAGCTCTGTATTTCAAGTCATATGCAAAGATTTGTTGTTTTAAGTCTATGCATGTTTGTCTGTTGCAAAGTTTTCAAAATTGAGCATAAATATTTCAAGCTTTGTGGTTGATCATCCTGATGTTTCAAAGATAAGCCCTATTTCAAGTCTTTTGCTAAAAGCATTGAGGTAATTTTCTTAAGAAACCTGATATCCGGTTGCTTGTGTCCCAAAGCCTCCTATCACCTCATATTTGCATCATTTCTACAAATATTGCATAAATATCCAGTCAATTTCAATTTCTGATCATAAATACAGCCTTTTCTAGGGTATTTTAGCTGATCTTTATAGTAAACAAGCCAAATTTTCTTTAAATTCAAGAAATCATGGCTCTAAGGCCAAATACTGGGTCCAGATCCAGTGGACTCTTGAAGAATTACCTATCTGGGGATTTAGACCTAGAACAGTAGATATTCATCATTCTCCTAGTTCTAGTGGATCAGGAGCTTCACCAGAATGTACTCCTATAACTCCTATCATGTTGCAAACACCTACAGGACCACCTGTCACACCTCCAGTCCAACCTCCACCAGTCATAATGTCATTCTTTACTACAGAGTCACCTCTAACTTTTACTGCATATCATCCTTTACCTAAAAATCTTGACAAGATTTGTCCTAAATATCATCCATATTAGGATGTTGATGATCACATTATAACATTCAAGGAAGCTTGTTGTAGGGCTAGAATTGAACATCAGGATGTGGTATGCAGGTTATTTCCATTTTCCTTAGGGGAAGAGGCATATAACTAGTATATCAGTCTTGATCAAGGTTCAGTTGGTTCATGGGCTACCTTGGAGAAAGCCTTTAAGGATAGATTCAAAATACCTATAGATCCTTCAATGAATTATCATCTGTTTGCCACAATCAAAAGATTTGAAGGAGAACCTATTTCTAATTTCAATGCAAGATTCCAAAAGATGCTCTCAAAGTTAGTTGCTCCCTATACTCTAATAGATGAAGCTGCCAGGAGCATATACTACTCAGCCTTAGATCCCTTGACTTCTATGTTTATTAGGAGAGCACATCCTGGTGTTACAACCTTGACAGGAGCTTTTGAAGAAGCTGTCAAAGTCAGTTAGCTATTGATCCTTGCTCCAACACCTAATATTGCATTTCCTACACTCCCTGCTTATCCTACATATCCTGCTTAGCAACAGACCAATGGAGACATGATACCTCCAGCTATGATGCTAAGTCCCTTACAGATACCTCCACTCAGTATCATGCCACCTCCGAATGGAAATGGTCAAATGTTACAACATCCAAGACATACATAGGTACCTCAGGTTGTGGAACATTCCAATAACATTAACAATGGATCTTTCTTCTTTAAACCTCAAACAAAGAATGTAGTAGCCAAAGTTTAGGAAGAAAAGGAAGAAATTAAAGAGATATTAGCATAGTTGAGGAAACTCACCACTGAGATCACTCATTTGAGGAGTCAAAATTTCTATTCTCAACCAAATCAAAATAGAGGATATGCCAATGATAGACCTAAGTATCCTTATAGGGGATACAATAACAATTACAATAATAACAATGGTAACAATAATCTGCCATCACCCCTAGATAATCAGTCTCCTGGTGAACCTCAGTAGACCACTAGAGTGAACCTTGCAGAGGTAGCTCTTACAAATTGGTGCAAGATACATAATACCAATGCTCATGTAGAGCTGGATTGTCCTTAGTTCAGGATTGCTACCAGTATATTCCAAACTGAAGTATCCAATACTGCAGGTAATCCACCTTGTGTTGAAGGAAATGAAATCATCCCCTGTGGATATGATTATGCTTTAGTGCTAGAAAGTTTCATCAATCATCCTCATCAGTAGACAATGTCTCCTCATTAGAATTACACCTTAGCATGTGAAGAGTCAGCCATGGTTTTTGAAACCAATTATGTTTTTCCATTTGAAGATGAAAATGAGCCATCAATTGAACATGAAGAAGTACATGCTTATCAACAACAGTATCAAGGTAGGCATAATTACAATCTAAGGAACAATTCCAACCGACCTACTAGTCCTTTGACTACATCCTTGCCTCCAAATAATTTCAACACTCCTCTTGATCCTAAGGCAAGCAATAACCCTGGATTTCCCAAAGTTAATGCTTAGTACTTAGTACCACAAAATATAGTATCAAAAATTGGTAATCTGCCTCCTGAGTCTGACAAATTGGTTACATACTTAGCAGATGAAATGAAAAAGATCAAAATCAGCTTGTCATTGTCAGAACTACTTAAAACCCCAACTATCAAAAAAGCCTTCATGAAATCCTTAGATGATCCTACTCCAAAAGAGAATAATCATATTTCATGTTAGACTGGGAATAAAGATCATGCTGTTAAAGATGTTCATGTTAAACACAAAGCTCCAGCCACTGTTCAAATTACAGAGACTTCACACATGACTCTTTATAGAGATAAAACTAAGTCACCTCCTTTTCTCCTTACCATAAGGATGTTTAGTAAGAATTTTCATAATTTCTTAGTAGATTCAGGAGCATCTACCAATGTAATGCCCCTGTCCATATGCAATGCCTTAGGGTTGCATCCTGCTAAGTCACTGAAGAAAGTAACACAGTTAGATAAAACAAAAGTGAGTGTAGTAGGAGAACTAACTCACATCCATATGCAGTTAGCATCAGACCCAAGAATCCAATACTACAGTGATATTCAAGTAGTAGATATACCTGATACCTATGGGATGTTGCTTAGCAGAGATTGGTTGAAAACCATCAATGGATACATGTCCACTGAATTTAGTCACATGTGGTTACCTTGGAAAGGAATATCTAATCAAATAAGGATAGATGATGAGCCTCACATGAAACATATGATCATTGAATACAATAAAACCAATGAGATCGTGTATGTAGATGTTGAACCTAGAGTCTACTCCATTAGACCCCATAGCGTTAGAATAGAAGAGATCCTCATGTATGATGTTAATGTTCATGATGATAATCTTCAGGATGATAGAATAATTTTAGAATCTGATTGTAGCTTTGAAAATGAGATAGAAGTAGATCACTTCAAGAATTTTGAGAAACACTTGTCCAAAGAAGTAGAACGCTGCCAATTGTTAAAAGTACCAGTTCACGATGTTCTAATTGAAGGATGGTGCAGGTTACATGATGAAGCGTATTCTCAAAAGACTTGTGATGCTTTCTTATACATGATAGAACTCAAACAAGCATGTAGTGAGGCATCATCATTATCATTTGGGGTAAGTTTTGTGGATAGTGATAGTGATACTAATTGTTGTTTATCATCTACAGGAACAGAAGAAAGCACATATCATGATGAAAGTCATATTCAGATGATAGAAGAGATTTTGGTGTGTAGCAAGAGTAATGCTAAGAGTAACAAGAAAATCACCCCAGGAAGTGATTGCTTGGTAGAGTCAAATTTTGAAATATCTGATGAAGATAGAGGCAGTAATCTGTCCAAGTTTGAAGAATTTTTATCAAAACATATTCAAAAGATGATACAAGAGCAAGGATCTCCACATGATGCCCTAATTGAGGGATGGTGCAGGTTACATGAAGCACCACATTCAAAAACTACTTGTTCATTATGTTTGCATATTTTGAGGAGGCAGATGTTACCTAGTTTAAAGGATTTTCCTTCTGATGGTAAAGAAGAAGAAGAAATATCAGCTTCACATCAGCTAGACAAAGTGAAGTTTGAGAAAATTGAAACACCAAAATTGAAATGGATATCAAGTGGTGTAGCTGCCACAGCTAAAAAGAAAAGAGAAGTCCTAGACAAGCCTTTAACTGAAGATAAACCATGGATCCTCAGGTTTGATGGATCTAAATCAAAACAAAGGGTTGGAGTAGGAATAGATCTTATTGATCTAGCTGGTAACTCCTACCTAGCAACATATAGACTGCAATTCCCATGCACAAATAATGTGACAGAGTATGAAGCCTTGATTCATGGGATATTGTTTGCACTTAGAAAGAAAGTAAAGATTCTGCATGTCTATGGAGACTCAGAATTGGTAGTAAGACAAGAAAGAGGTATATATTCTTGTAATTACAAGAAGTTGTCTAATTACAGACATAGGGTATGAGATCTGATAGAAGACTTTGATGCATTTAACATCACCCATGTGCCTAGAGAACAAAATCATATGGCAGATGCCTTGGCCCAAGCCGTAAGTACTCTGGAACCATTGTCCATATCTGGTTTGAAGAGATTTTTAGTTGAATTAGTGTCAGTACCCTCTGTGCCAAACAATGTAGTCAACCTTCAAGTGTTTGATAATGACCAGCACATTTTAGACTTCATCTCCAATAGAGATGTCTTTGATGCACAGATCATAGATGAAAGAAATGTGGAAGATCATATCTGGGAAGAAGAAGAGATCCTAGAGTTGCCTAGTAATAAGATTCCTAAGGGAATGATAGAATTGGAAAGAGCATTTGATTTAGATAACATGCTAAAGCAAAAAGATCTCCCTAAAGAAGATAGAGGGGAGTATTCACAAGTTAACATTGGACATGATGATGAAAAAAGGAATGTATTGATTGGAAAAGTGTGTACAGAAGAAGAGATGGAAGGGATAACCCAAGCACTTAAAGATTATATCCATGTTATTGCCTAGACATATGATGAGTTAAAGACTTATGATACATCAATCATCACTCATACTATACCTTTAAAGCCAGATGTCAAGCCTTTTAGATAGAAACATAGACCTATTAATGCTTTGCTGGAGCCCATCATTTTTGAAGAAGTTAAGAAATTGCTTAATGCCAGGATCATATTTCCTGTGAGACATTCTACATGGGTGGCTAACTTGGTCCCAGTAAGGAAGAAGAATGGTGACATTAGGTTGTGTGTAGACTTTAGAAATTTAAATAGAGCTTCTAAAAAGGATAACTATCCTTTGCCTTCTCTAGATGAGGTCTTACAGTTTATAAATAGTGCAAAGATGATGTCATTTTTGGATGGTTTTTCAGGTTACAACCAGATGATGCTAGACAAGATAGATAGATTGAAGACTGCATTCACCACTAAGTGGGGAATATTCGCCTACAGGCGCATACCTTTTGGATTGATAAATGCTGGAGCAATATTTCAGTGAGTAATGGATATAGCCTTCAGAGGCCTAATTGGTTAATGTATAGTCATATACATGGATGACTTGATGGTTTTCTCTAAAGACAGAGGGAATCATGTAGAAGACCTCAGGAAGGTACTAAAGAAATGTGAGCATTATGGAATATCCCTAAACCCTAAGAAATACATATTTGGAGTAACTACATGGAACTTATTAGGTCACTTGATAACAGAGAATGGGATCATCATCGACCCTGAGAGAGTAGAATCAATCATGAAGATACAGCTTCCTAGAAGTAAGAAGGAGCTCAAATCTTACTTTGGTAAGATCAATTTTGTTAGAAAGTTCATTACTAGTTTTGCAGAGATTGTTAGACCATTGAATGCAATGCTCAAGAAGGATGCCAAAATTGAGTGGACACCTGAAGCTAGAGTAGCTTTTGAAGATATCAAGAAAGCCATATCTAATGGTCCTGTTCTAGTTAGTCCAGATTATACCAAAGATTTTTATATTTATTCATTTGCTTCAGAGCATACATCTGCAGCAGTATTAACACAGAGAAATGAGGCTAAAGAAGAAAAGCCAATATCCTTCATGAGTTGTCCTTTCAGGGATGTAGAACTCAGATACATGGATGTTGAAAGACAAACACTTGCTGTGGTCCGAGTAATCAAGAAGTTCAAACATTACATCTTAAGAAGTAAGGTGATCATTGTAGTACTAGATGTAGCAGTAAAGATGCTTTTAATACAAAGTGAACTAGGTGAAAAGAGATCCAAATGGATAACTGTCCTCTAAGAGTATGATATGGACATAACACCCATGAAATTAGTGAGGGGACAAGCACTGAGTCAGATGATATTTGAAATTGATCCTAACATCATGAGCCAGCAGTATGTCATAAATGCAAAAGAAGATGGAGAGTGGTATTCAGACATCAGGCATATCTTGATTACTGGAAGATGCCCTTCAATATTGTAGGCCTCACAGAGGAGAGCCTTAAAAATAAGATCACAAAAATACATGATAAAAGGAGGAGTCCTTTTCAATAAGAACTATGAGGGAATATACCTTAGATGCCTAGAAAGGCAACAAGAAGACAAACTGCTGACAAAATTACATGATAAGTTTGGAACTGCACATGGATCATACTTAGCTACCACTCATGCCATCCTCAGAGCAAGGTATTATTGGCCCACTATTTTTAAAGATACTGCTAAACACATCAAATGTTGTCATATGTGTCAGGTTGCTACAAATAGAGAAAGATATGCTGCTCAACCCTTGCAACCAATGATGGAGATGCACCCATTTGCTCAATGGGGAATGGACTTCATAGGACCTATCAACCCTCCATCATCTTCAGGCCACAGGTATGTGTTGACTATTACTGATTATTGTACCAGGTGGATTGAAGCTGTCAGTAGTAAGACATGTAATGCTGAGGATGTAATCAAGTTTTTGGAAAGTAACATAGTAACCAAGTATGGAGTTCCTTATGCTTTAGTATGTGATAATGGGTTTGCCTTTGCTTCAATCAGATTATCAGTTTGGATTTTTGACCATGGAATCATCTTGAAGTTTTCCTCAAATTACTATCCTCAAGGGAATGGATTAGTAGAATCTACAAACAAAAATTTATTGAACATCATAAAGAAATTGATAGAAAAGAACCCAAGGGAGTGGAATACCCTATTAAAGTATGCCTTGTGGGTAGATAGAACCAGGATGAAGGATGCATTAGGAAATTCTACTTTTCACCTAGTATATGGGGTGGATCCCATCCTCCCTATCAACTTAAAGATCCCCACACTGCAGTTTGCACAAGAATATCTAGGCATAGATAACAAACAAGAAGTCAGGTTGCTTCAATTGATGTACCTAGAAGAAAAAAGGAATAAAGCAATTGATCAATTTGCTAAACATCAGGCTATTGTCAAGCGTTGGTTTGACAAAAGAGCTAGAGTTAAGGCTTTTAGAATTTTAGATTTAGTCCTTATGTGGGACAAAGCACATGAAAGGAAAGGAGATCATGGTAAATTTGATAAACTTTGGATAGGTCCCTTTCAAGTTTCAGAAATCTTAGGAGACAACAACTATAGGCTAAAGACTTTAACCGGTAAGGATGTTCCATTACCAGTTAATGGACAATTTCTCAAGCATTACTTTCAAGCCTGAAACAGTGTCATGTAAGTCATGTGTATCATAGTGTGCATATTTGTATAGTTATTTGTATAGTTTTGTTTCTTTTTGTTTTTTTGCTTGTTGAGTTCTGTTTTGGCTAGTCAAGATGATGTAGCTCATCACCCCAAAAAAAAACCAAATTGTTAAGATTCAAGTGATGAGAAAAAATTCCTACATAGGTTATGACTCATTTTGAGAAGTGTTGGTGATCAGGTATGTGATATCTTTTCATCAAGGTGCCTTTTCTTGACCAAAGTGATTTTTTCACAATGACTCACCTAACAGCCTTGGGTCTATGGAACACATAAGTATAGGTGTTAAGTGCAAAATCTAAAGGGACTCCCTTGCTACCAATGCAATCTCCAACCTAAATCAACAAGTGACCATCCCTTGCACATTAAGCTTGCATGATGACATCATATGAATAGAGAGAATAAATATTGAAAATCCAAAAGAAATAAAAATTAGGCCATCTAAGTAACTCTACCAGGGCTATAGACGCCTGCTGGCAGTGGGGCTCTACTTAGGGGGATTGTATAGATGACCTTGCCAGGGCTATAGATGCCTGCTAGTAGCAAGGCTCTATCTAGGTTGGCTATGAGGGATGCTCCCAAATTATGTAGCTTAACATCAGTTACTCATGTTTTCAACTTACTTTCAAGATGAGGAATTAATCATCTACACACACCTGATCCTTTGTTATCTTTGTTGCCATGATGAAAACCTTATCATTAGAAAGATTATAATACTTGTACTTAGAAAAGGTTAAAATGCTATGTTAGGATGTGATCCCATCACTTGAATCATTAGAATTTGGTTATGTTCTTTGGTGGCAAGTTGTTGTGTGGTTACACAACATGCCCCATTTTGCCTTGACAAAATAGGGACCCAACTTTTTCTTGCTGCTTTGGCTTGTTGTTTTTCTGCTTTGGGCGGTCTGGTAAAATTAAGTCATGCAGGAACACCCTAGAAGGGGTGGATATGTCACCATGATGAAGTCAATTGTCAAATTTAGTATTTCATATTATTAACCTCATGGTTGGAAAGTCCAAGAAATTCCAAGCAGCTTTGCCTTTTGGATCACCCTAAAATTCTTTAAGGGAAGAAAGTTATGTTAAGTCAAAGTTTCGGTCAAACCTAATTTTCTGAGGGGGGGTCATATTTCAAACGTTAGTCATATTATATAAAATCACCCCGATATTGCATTATCACCCTGATAATCACTTGACTCGCGAGGTGTGGATGTCAATTTTATGTATTAGCCGATATCTACCCGTCAAACGACTTCTTATTTTGCGGGGGGGGTTCATATTTTTAATATCTGTCATCTTACGAATATCACCCTGTGCCAATATGACGGTGACGTCATCTAAGTCCAACGAATTAAGGAAGCCATCTTGATGATGATGTCATCATTCCATTCTACCTCACAGAGGTATATATCTGATGCCCACCATATTCAATTCATGACGGTGATGTCATTAAAACACAAAGATTAAACAAAGTCACCAATATGGTGACGTCACCCCGATCTTTTCTTAAGGGGATCATTTTAGTTACGGGGTCATATTTTGAACATCCCCTGATCTTAAATTCATGACCTAATATACATGCGGTCAACATTGACCACATCACTTGACTCCTTTGCATTAGTTTTGCCACTCAAAGGCGGGGGGTCATTTTACCTAGAGGGGTTCATAGTTTGAATATCACCCGATCTTTTGAAGATCACCCCCAATGTTTCCTGACATTAAATACACTTAAATGCGGTAGATGGATTCCCGCCAATTGTGAATACAAATCAAACACTTGGCATCATCCATGAATTCTCTACAGAGGATCAACAAATTTAACCATCTCGACTCAATTTTACCCTAATTCACCCTATGAATGCATTTAAAGGTAACTTTCCAAGGTTATTTTCATTTACCTTGTGAAAAAACAAGAAATTATAGAGCAGAGAAGTCAACCCCTCATACAGCTACCTGTTAACGGACTAGATCTTGCAGCGTAATGGAATGGGTGATCTTTAGCATTTGCAACCCTTTTCCATAATCACCCATCTAACCCAAGAGGAAAGCACTATCAAGTAAGTAATTGAAAGCCCTCCTCTTGTCATTTTCTACATGTTTAGGTAGGGTGTATGTTTCTTTCTTATGGTTTGAGTCTATGGATATACATATCATGAGGAAGTAAAGAATAGGAGATAGAGTATGCATGATGCTATAGAAATACATAATGTTGTATGAATGCATATGGACATTGGAAGGTAAGACAAATCATGTTTATTGCAGGAATCAATGGTGGATCTTAGAAGGAATAGGTCTGACTTAGAATTTCTTAAGCCTATGTTTGTTCAGCTTGAGGGGGTACAGTTTAAGTATGGCATCATTGGTGATTCTCACCAGGGAGATACAGACCTGGTGGCATGGTCAACAAGAATAGATCATGACAAGGATAATATCCTTTTGGATGCAATATATGTTTTAGGAATGTGGCATGCAACCAAATTTTCATATGCCATGGAGACCCCAGAGTTGGTAATTGAATGTGCCAGGAACTATAACCCTGAGACCAGGTAGGTGGAGAAGCATGGAAGAGTATATGCCAACTTTTCAATTAAGGGCATCACTTCTACTTTTAATCTACCAATTGGGAAGAAGGTGGTGAGTGTAGACCTACAAAAACTAGAAACAAAGTACAACAACAACAAGAAGAATGCAAGGAAGAGGATGTATCAGTGGAGGTCGAAGAGTAGCACCTACACTATTGTTGTGATGCTCACAACACGCCCCATTTTACTTCTTAACAAAATGAGGACCCCTGCTGTGGCTATGGCTTTTTGCTTGTGTGTGTTGGTCTGCTTGGTGGTAAGAGGGAAAAGGGAGTGAAAAGTACAAACCTTGTCGAAAATTAAAAAAAATAGCATTAAGTACCAGGGCTGAGTATAGGTGAATTCCTTGTCAAAAATGAGTAAGGGTTGCTTTTTGAACCATTTTAAAATTCCCAATATTTTGCAAGATATGTGTGTTTTTGGTAAGATGTATTATGGGAGGGTTTGTATGTTACATAAACAAAGTCATTTGTATGTTGTGTTGTTGTGTTAGTCACATAACGAAGTTATCAGGTTTATATACATCGTTATACTTGTATGCATGTTGCTAACTCTTTATTCTTACATACAAATCGGGCCCGACAAAGTTTAGAATTTAAATGAATAATTATTAAGTCCGTCGGGTGTATTTTAAGTTTGTATGCTTGGCAAAAAAGGGAAGCGTACAAGGGGATATACAAAGCTATATACATATCATGGAATTGAAAGGATTATGAAATGACGTTTTATTATTGTATGTTTCGTGCTTTGTATGTATATTTTGAAGACATACATTGCGATGTACATGCAATGCAGAACTCAAGAAAAGTTAAAATCTGGTTAAAATGATGCATCATGACTTAAAGTATATCGGAAGATGCATTGCACTTTAGACATGTCGCAGAGCCGAAAAGCAAGTAAATTGTGGTTTACAAAAAATGAAAAGTCTGAAAGGAGATACAAATGATTTTGTATGTATCTAGACTTGTATCTAAGGGTTTTGATACAAGTATTGTCATATCGCAGAGATACAAGGGGAAAATAATGTGGACCCCACTGTTTGCATATCGGGCTTGTATAAGAACAATGTATATCTTCGATATACAAGCCGAAGTACAAGTTGAAAGATACAAGTAAGAGATACAGGCTGGATACGAAAAGAAGTTCGATATAGAAAAGTCTTTGTATATTTAAATGCTTATATGTTTATGATATACATATCTGAGATACAAAGAAACTAAAAGCATCGTGAGAGATAAAAGGTAATGAAAGGAGGTTTGCATAGGGTTGTTTGTATATGCGCTCATATAAGAAAATATACAAGCAGCAATATACAAAGTGAGAGATACAAGTACGGACAAAAGGGAAAAGGGGAAAGAACGGTAGTCATGGTTGTTAGCATATATGTTTGTATGTTAAAAGATACAAAGATAACATACAAAGATTACATACAATAGAAAATACAAAGAGAACATGATGTATGCTAAAGTTAAACTAACAATAAAAAGTTAAAAAAATGCAAACACTGAAATAGGAGGCTGAACTTTTGGTGCATTAATTACTGTAATTAATTTTGATCTAACACTCAAAAAGCGTAAAATTCAACGGGAGTTAGGGTAAATTAAACATATTTTTCTTTCATATATACATTGTTAAGAGCGAAAATTGCAAGAAAAGAAATTGTTATAGTGATTTGAATATAACTTATCAGAGTGAAGGAATTACGGTAGCTGAACGAAGGAAAAATGGTAAAAGTAAGTCAACGACTGAAGTTGAGTGGTCAAAGAATACAGGTATTTATCCCAAAATGTTGTTATATTTTAAATGGCAAATTACATGTTTATTTCAGTAATTTCGTTATAAAACGTAGGCATTTGTCAAATTACTATTTTAAATGTTAATTAACTGGGTAGAGCTTAATAAATTTAAAAGTCAAAATAGAAAGGACAAATTGGGTTAGGGTAAAATAGTAAAAAATGGAAATTCACAGTAAAACCCTAGGTAAAAGGTAAAATGAAGAATTTAAAAGATGCATTGTTTCACAGGATGGCCCCGAGCCAGAAAAATATAGACACAGGCAGTGAAGTGAAAAAGGAATGAAAACCACGAAAGGAGATAGAAAAAGAGGAATTACCCTTGCACAGAGGTTATCCATCCCTAATCAGTATGAGTGGAGTGGTAATGGATATGAATATAGGAAATTATGATGTAGAGGATGTTTTACAGAAAATCACTGTTGCGGATGCTTCGACGGACATGAAATGCATATGGGAGAGTGGACTATACAAGGCTACAGGTTTCCCATTGGCTATGGAGGCCCAAGATTTATGCTTGGATTGTGTAACTCTATATGATCCAACTACCAAGAAGATTATGTTATATGACAGACTTATTGTTGATTTAACCACAGAGGGGATTGCGAGGACATTTGGATTGGAAATCAATGAGAAAATGAGAGATATTGATATAGATCAATATAATAAAGATTTTCATACAAATGAGAGGGAGTGCAAAGGTAAAATATTCCACAGTTGGTATAGCATGGAAAATAAACCCAAGGCTATAGATAGGGTGCATAAGAATTTGATGAGCATATACTTCAAGGAAGAAATTTATTTGATGATCACAATGCTGAGTAGATTGGTGGGACCGAGAGATGGTACCAAATGTGAACCATGGATGTTTACTGTTATTGAGTTCATAAGAAAAGTAGAAAAAGAGCAAGAGCAAATTCACTAGGCCAAAGTAATAAGCACTGCTATATGGAAGCAGGCTATGCTGAGAAAACAAAAGATGGTGCCCTTTTATCTATCTTCATACTTGCTATATTCATGTGCAACTGAGATTAGACCATACATACATGGAATAGAATGGGTAGGAACCCTAGGGAATGGCCTTGGTCAGAAATTAGTATATGAGCACTACCCTGACCTATAAGAGGAAAATGCATTGAAGAAGTTTTCTTTGGTCAATGATGTGTTTTATACCTACATGGTGAGAGTTTTGAGAGAAGAACCTGACAAAAGATTGTCTACAAATGCAAAAGATGCAATTGGATTGCATAGTTCTTGGTTCATTCAATTTGAATAGTTTACTTATATCAAGACTGAAGGATTTGTAGGAAAACCTTTTATGCTGCCTCAGTATCCTCCTAATAAATTGATTGTTTTGGAAGTTTCAAGGCAAAATGTGAATGTCTTTAAGATGTATAAGAAGTTCAATAGGGGAAATATGAAGTTGCCTTGGGCTATTGGCAGATACTCTTGTTATAGTGAAGAGGTTGCAGGATATTTAGAGCAAGAATTAAGATATTATGGCTTTCAGGAATTTGATTTAGTCAGGAGATTTGATCCTTTCCATAGGATCCAGAATTTTGTTGATAAAAAGTATAAATATCAGATACATATTGAAGATTTTTGGGCTGATTACAAAAATGACAAGGAAGTGAGGAAAAGAGCCCATAAAAGATTGACCATTGAGCAAATGAGGTCCATAGGTGACATATATGTTCCCCCAGAAGTTTAGGAGGATGATAAACAATTGCATCATAGTTATGCAGAGGCTAGGCTGGCTCCTATTACAGAGCCTGATTGGTCACAGCCTTGGAATACATCTTTGGACATATTGTCCAAACCAATTATATTGTTTTCAAAAACATGGTTAGAAGATAGAATTGAGGAACTTAAGGCTGAAGGAAAAGAAATCACCTATCCAAAGAAAGGGAGGAAAAGAAAAGGAGAGCCTAGTGAAGATATCCAATGTTTTTATAGGAAGAAAAGGAAAGTTGTAGAGGCTAAGGTTATTGAAAAGGATAAGAATGCTACTTTAATGGATCCCTATGCATTGGGAATAATAGTAGCAGTGGCATCAGATACTTTTGTGGATGCAAAATTACTAAGTCATGAGGTAAGTGCTCAGGAAGCACAGACTTCCAAAGGGGTAGCAGGACAGCAAATTAGGAAGGCAATACCCATAAGTTTATCAAAAGGAGAGCCTTCTAAAATAGGTGATGTAATTGGAGCACATGAAGTAGGTGCAAAATTGAGTAATATACCTAGTACCTCCACTCCATCAGAAAAAAAGACAAACATATGTTTAGGTGAAGACAGAATTGGCTAAATAAAAGCTGCAAGAGTCAGAAACACATAAAGCCAAACAAACTATTGAAACTATTCATATTGGAAGTGATACTAGTGAGAGTGAAGAAAGAGGAATGTATGCTGGGAAGGAAATTGAAATAGACGAGGGGTCCGGTGATTTCTTAAGTGAAGAGGAGGAACCAAGCACTCAGGTTGATATGGAAATGGAACAAGACTTAGAGCATGAAGAAGAAAGGGTACAGGAAGAAGCAAGAGAAGTGGATCCATTTGGTACCTTAGTCCCTCCCGAAATCATTAAAGATGTGCAAGACGAGGCACATAAAATTGAAAAGGCTGAGAAAGAAAAGACACCTGAAGAGATAATCATAGAAAAGTATGGTCATGTAGAAGAAGAAACAAAAGATGACACCTCAGGTGTGGATGCTTTAAATATGCTTAATATGTATGATGAACAAAGTGAAGAAGATAAAAACATAGAAAGTGGACAAGAAGAAGAAAAAGAAGCAAAAGAAGAAGATACAGTAGTAGGAGCCTCTGCACCCACAGAACAAGATAATATGTCTGAAAAAGAATGAAAAGAAAGTGAAGATATAGGGGGTGCAATCAATACAGAGGACACAATCAAGAGGCCTGAGATGAAGAAAATTTAGAAAGGATAGATGAAATTAAAACTAATGAACAAATAGAAGACATAAATATGCCAAATATAGAACAAATACATATAGAGGAAGATCAGGAGAAGGAGATATCAAAAGAAGAAGGTATTGAAGAAGAAGTTGAGGATGGAGGGGACACAAAAATAGAAGAAGAAGAGAATGAAGGTGAATCCAAATAGCGGGATAATCCTATGGTCCAGGAAGAAGCACCTCAAGAACAAGAGACTCCACCTTGACAACAAATTCCACAACAACAACAACCACCTCAACAGTAACAATAGGAACAACAACAACAAGGAGAGAGTGAAACAGAGAGGCCTCATGAAGAGGTAATTGATGAAGTTAAAACCGTAGAAGGCACCAGGGAGATTATTGCATGGTTAGGGGAGGAGGTAAGAAAAGAAAAGAAAGAGGTACAATTGGTACCAATTGACATTAAGAGCTTGTTAGGTAATACAACGCCAGGAAAAGAAAGAAGAAAAGCTAGGACAATGTCATCTATACAGAGGGGTCCAGATGGATCTAGGGTGCTAAATCTAGCCATACCTCAGAAGGAGAAGGCAAAAGGTGAAATAACCTTAGAAGAATACAAAATACTAAATTTTGACCTTGGGCATACTACACGGGAACAACACATCTTTGAATGGGAGGATATGCACCAAGTGACAACAGAGATGCTAAGAAAAGATAAAGACAAGCAGGAGTATCTAAAGGACATATTGTCAAGTTACAACAATTTATTAAAGGGATATTTGATCGCAATACCACATTCCTAGAACTACCCAGTGACATAACAATAATATCCAAAGAAGAAATAAGGGACATAGAAAATAAAAAGATTAAGGCTAATGTTTTTGATGAATGTTACAAAGATTCTATGCAAAAGGGTGAGAAAATAGTAAAACAAGCTGTGAAAAGTTGGGAGATAGTGGCAGGAGAAAGGAACAAATGTAATATATTGGTGCATAATTGTCAATTTAGAAGAGAAGAGTGCAAGTCTGAGCTGACACAGTTGACAGAAATAGAAGAAAGAGCAGAGGAGTTAATCAATGAAGGAGTAATTACCCCTTCACTGGCAAGTCAAGTGCCACAGGTAAGATTGGAGCTCAAATTCAAGGAGGATAATCTTAGAAAATGTATAATAGTTGTCTAGGATTTAGAAGAGAAAGCAGATGAAATGATTAGAATGCACAAGAAGATAGTAGAGAAACTTTTAGAGCATGAATGCATGGACATACCAGCATATGGAGAGGAAAGGGCTTTAACAGAGTTTAATGCTATTTTTACAACATGCATAGAAAATCCTGAAGCATACGTGAGCAAATAGATGATGGATTCATTAGTGGAAGAAAGCACTAAAATGAAAAAGTATAAGAAAAGAAGAGAAGGCTTAGAAAATAGAGAAAAGAAGTCGAGGGAAGGAGTTGTGATGCAATAGTACATATGGGCAAAGAGTCCAGGAGGGGACCGCACCTTTGTAGAAGGTGTAATTGGTAATTTCAAAACATACGTAAAGAAATGAAAAGACGAAGGCGAACAATGGTTTTGAGAGACAAGTAAAGAGTATCAGCGAGTAAAAGTCAAAGAAAGGAGGAATCTTATTTTTTGAAAAGATTCCAACAACATCCTTTGAGAGGGAAAAGATGTCATTTAGATATTTTGGCAGACGGTTAGAGATGAATGTGCACCATTGATCAAAAAGGGAAAGATCTCAACCATAGATGAAGTTTGTAGCCATAGCAATGAGAAGTTTCAAAATCTATATAAGGAACTTTGCTACTTGTACATTAATTACACAGGGATTTATGGAATAGAGCTGGCAATTGTAGTTGTTTGAATATTTTGATTAGAAGAGCATTTTAGTTTAGAGGAGGTCGCCTGTGTCTACATTAAGGAATGCGCGGAGCATCTAGCTTCCTTACTGTATCTATAAGACATTTTGTAAGTTTTTCGTAAGTTGATTAATGAAGCAAAAAGTTAGTCATACATTGTAAATCATATGTGACTGTATATTTTGAATACAAATACATCTGGAATTCTGCATCTACTTTAGAGTGTTTTTTGGCTCTTGTTTGTATTTGAAATATTATCCCTTCAAAAGCTTGCAATCTTGAATGTATGTTCATGAAAATACTCAGGGCTTACATTTAAAGGTTTAGTTTGTTGATTTAATCAAGTTTGTTGTACTATTTGCAACGTGAATAACAGAGCATTTAGATCCTATAGCAAAATGAAGTTCAATTTAAATTTCTCTAACTTTTCTCCAAACATTTGAAATACTTAGCTTAAACATGGAAATTTAAAGGAAATTGTTTGATATTTGAAGGAAACATGAACAATTGAGTTAATATTTGACAATTTCCATAATATTTGAAAAGAAAACCTTGTGTTAATATAAATTGTATAAAGCTTTGTGGTATAGTAACAAATTAATGCAAAGAAATGAATAAAATGTTGATATTTGTGATATTTTGCATAGTTAGAGTCCAATAAGTCATCAATCACCTTGAATCAAGTAAGGCCCCTTGCATATTACAGCTTCACATCAACCTATTGAATTGTCCATAAGGTCAAGACCTGACCATATAGAAGCTTGGGATTAAGTAATCTTAATTGATTTCTTCATATCTTTCAAGACAGTTAGGTTCATTTTGTGAATTTTAACTTTTGTTATGAATGTGTAAAAATAATCATCAACAACTGCCTCAGCTAAATGCCGTACACTTATACAAATTTAATTTTGATGATGAGTACCAATACATGATTGCCCTGCTAAGCAGGATGACAGGTAAGCTTCATGCTGGGAATTTTGAGAATTGGATGTTTGGGGTCATCCAGATGGTCTCATATATAGATAACAAGCAATTCTGGGCCAAGATCATCAGTGATGCACTAGATGAAGGGATGAGGAACCTGGGAGGTCAGGTATGCATGTTTCATATGACCTCATATGTTGTGTACTCATGTTCTTATAAGGGTACCTTTGATGCTTTGACTACAGTGGGTAAGGCTAGCAGTAATGTAGATGATGCCCACATATGGGATCACTATCCTCAGCTACATAGAAAGAACTACCTCCTGGATTACAAATTGATAAATGATGCATTCTCTATGCATCTAGTCAAAACCATGGAGGAAGAGAGAACCAAGCGACTGAGCATGGAAGCTCAAGAAGTTATCTATAGACAGGGCACCTGGTTCATCTTGTTTTCTACCTTTTCATACATAAGAATAGAGGGATTTGAAGGACAACCCCTTATGCTACCAAGATACCCTACTGATGGGGTTGTCCTGATGGAGTTTCTCAGGCAAGTGTCTACCATAGTTGCAGCATACAAGGCACAAAAGAAGATACCTCCGGTATTATTTCCAGTGTCTATGGGCTAGTATATGTGCTCAAACTCAGAGAGCATAAAGCATGTCATGGGAGGTCTGAAACTAATGTTTCTACAGCCATTTCCCTTGGCTAGATCTTATGACCCCTATGGCAGGATGCATAAAATAGTGGGAAAACCTATTCATTAGAAGCATCTGGAAGATTTCTAGACTGATTGTGAGGATGAAGCTAAGGTGAGGAGAAGAAAATATCAAAGGATCACCTTGAACCAAATAAAGACATTTGACTGCATCCCAGTGCCAGCATAGCTGAGAAAGGATGATGGAAAGATTATGTATAACGAATATGAAGACAAGAAGGTGTACAATGACACCATATCAACCCCTGATCTAACATAGCTGGAGGATATTTCCCTGGATCAGTTCATAGGTGGAGTGCTACAATTAACCCAAGCTTGGGTGGATGAAGAAATAAATAGATTGAAGAAAAGGGGTGTAGCCCTTAAAGTTGATGCCAGGAAGAAATGGCAAGAACTAGCTGATGAGGAGTATGATGACTTCCTCAGTGAGAAAAGAAAGTCCAACGGGGAAAGGTTACCAACATAGAAATAGAGAAAAGGCCCCCCTAGAGGAAAGAAAATTGAAGATGAACCTAAGGGGGTGATAATTGAAAGAATTGCCACACTAACTGCAGGTGCATCGACATCAAGTCAGGCATCTACCTCATCTACACAACCTCTGGGTGAAAAGCCAAAGACAAAGAGGATCCTAAGGCCAGCTATTGAAACTGCAAGAGTAGAGGAGGAAGGTCAGGCCTCACAACATGAAGTGGAAGAAGACATCACGTTTGAGGAAGTGCAGGTAAACATGGAACCTGCAGGTGATGCTGCTGACATCACCACCCAAAAAGTAAAGAACATCCATGCGAGGTGATATCAGGGCCTACCCTATTGTATTAAGAGGAGCTAGAGGTGAAGTGTTTAGGAAAGAGCTGCAACATGATGTTGCACTTCCCACCATAATACAGTTCAAGACTGAGAGGGTAGAGGAACAAACAAAGGAAGCTCCCAAAGCAGGTGAGGGTGTTCCTTTCTCCTTGGAGGACACTGTGGACTTATCAGATGATAAGGTAGTGTAGAATGTAGCCTCTCAAAGAATGAAGACCCTCGCCTCCAGTACCCACATGACTCCACATGGGACCCCATTAGCACAGATGGCGATATTGGAGGAGGTAAAACAAACAGAAGAAGTAAAAGAAAGTAGCCCAGAGACGGAAGCCCAACAGATAGGGTTTGATAAGTTAGTTGATCAGGTGACTAGTCCTGCCTTCGTAGATTTAACATATACGGGTGATCTAAGTCCCAAAGACGAAGTAGGTGCACCTAATGTGACAGAGAAAATTGAAGTGGCCAGGTAGGTAGAAAAAGAAAGCAATGCTCCTGATATGGGTCAGCAACAACATGAGGTTCCCGCAGAGCCAAGAATAGAAGACGTTCAATAGAAAGGCAGAGATGATAAAGATACATCAAATTCTACTGCCACTCAGACTCAGCAAGATCCAGGTGATGCCATGGGAACTAAAGATAAATTAGGTCAGGAGGACCTTAAGCCACATGATGTTGGTGTATTAGGTGCAGAACAAGAAGTGACCCTCGACTAGGGTGATGCACATGGCCAAAACACATAGACATCTGCAGATGTCAACATGCCTCAGGATGAGGAAAGCAATAAGGAAGATGAAAGTCAGAAGGAGGGAGTACAAGATCAGGCACAGGATCATCATGTGGACATTCCACGGGATCCTCCTCTACAGAAAAAGACCCCTCAACAAGAAGAGATACAACAAGATCCCCATCATGAGGAACTCCATGAGGAAGAAACTAAGAAATTGCCTTCTCTGCCGAGAATAGAAGCAGATACTGGAGAACAAGGTAGACACGATGATGACAAAGGACATCAGGGATCTGGAGATGAAGTGCCTCAATGGCTGGAGAAAGAAATAGGTATGGAACAAGGCTCTAAAATTCAAAAATTTGATGTTTCCACCTTATTTGTAGAGACAATAATGAAGCCAAAGAGGAAAGCCAGATTGACATCGGCTATTAGGAGTGATCCTGCTACAGGAAGAAGGACTGCACAGGTAGAACTTCCGATGGTTGAAAAGGAGAAGGACAAGATCACCCTACAGGAATTCTAAATCACAACTGTTGATTTGGGTTTTGCTAATGAGGACCAAGCATGTCAAGAAGGGAACGACATCATTAATTCTTTGACTCAAAGGGTAAAGAAGGAGAAAAAGAAAAAGAAAAAGCATAAGGAGCACATTGCTCAGCTGCATTCATACATAAAAGGGTTAATTAACCCTGACAATATGCCAGTTGATCCGGCAGTCCCATTGACTATCATATCCTAGGAGGAGGTCACCAAGTTGGACCTCATGAAGCATGAGGCCATGATCATGGAGAAATGGATGCTGCCAGCCCTCACTGGAGCTGAGGATGTTTTGAGAACCTCCTTACAGAGGTGGAATTCTTTAAGTAGTTTAAAGAGAAAGGTAGACAAAATGCAAAATGAAATAGGGAAATGGTCATTCCAACTAGAAAAGGACCTGACTGCTTTAAGTGAAATAAAGAGGATTGATCCTCAAATCCTAATAAATAATCAAGTGTTTAGTAATAACACCACCCTGCTGATATAAATATGGTATGAGGATATTAGGTTCGAATGTGATATCCTAAAGAAATGTAGTGGCAAGCTTAGGGATATAAGTATAAAGCTGCACAACATGATGGCTTATGAAGTAGAGATCCTTAAGGCTTTAGAAGAAAAAGTAGAGGGAAAGATTGAAAATTAGGATGCAAACTTTGCTATCAAAGCTTTGCATGATAATTTCCAGCCAGTGGTGGATGACCCCCTCACCCACCTGATGGAAGAAGTGATGAATAAGATCATGAGAATAAAGGTCAAGGTGGAAAATTATAATGAGACTTTAAACAACAAAAAAGGTAAGCTGGAAGTGCTCCAGCCTAAATTCTAGTCTCATAAGCATGCCGTAACAAAAGCCAAAATCCAAGATGGAGGAGAGGTGAATAAAATAGTGCAGGCATTTGAGCACATAAGGACAGTGATGAAAGTCCACATACAAGAGGATGTACATCAGAGTGATAGCGATACCAAAAGTAATGAAGATGATGACCATGATGAAGAAGAAGAAAATGAAGAGGAGGAACCTGAAGAATGAATGAAGATGTATCACCAAGAAGAGATATGCATAAGGCACTCATAAGATAATGAGTCATCCAGATGGTTTCCACCTGGCAACCTGTGCCACAAGGAAGAGTTGACTGATTCACAGAGTTATTATCAACCATTGATCGTAATTGACAAATCTTGACAGTTGGTCATTTGTAACTACCTCCTCACCTTATTCTATAAAAGGTGCAGGGGTGCAATATTTTGAAAATTCAAAACTTAATTGAAATTTGATTGCTGAAATATTAGGACTCATTTCAAAGTTGTTGTAAATGTACATGTTATGCATACTAAATGAAAGAGAAGCATATTTGATTACAAATTATCATAAATCTTGAGTAATCTGTGTTTGAATTTTGGATACATGCATTGATCAGCTGCCTCCCTTGGAGTGCTTGTAAGTCTGCATATGTTGTTTTCATTCCTTATCCTTTGAAGTTAGCATTATCCATATCTAGTTGTGGAACATCCTGGTGACATATGGTTTGATTCCTTCTCCTCATGAATGTATCTTGTATGCATGTGGTTCAATGGCTAAAGATTCAATAAAATTAGAAGCATTCTTTTAAATTTCTTTTAATTTCATAGTAGATCATCACCATAATTGCAAATATCAAAGAATCAAAAGCAAATAACATAAAATATGCTGATATCCCGCAGATAATTGGAAATACAAAGCATATTTAGAGTAAAAGCATGGTAAATTGACAAATATCATGCAAATTCATACAAATATCCATGAGATACATGCAAATATCCACTTATAGACACATCATCTAAATAAATATACAGTGTAGAAGAAAGAACAAGCTCATGATGATCAATAATCAGAAGAATTGTTCAAACTTGCAAATATATCAGCTATCTTTGGAAATAGAGTAGAGTTAACCTATCTATGGAGTAAATTTACAAGAAATAGTGCAATACTGGTCATCTAGAAAAATGTAAGACCCTTTGAAATGGAAAACAACATGTCACATTAACCTTTGAGTAATGTCAGACGATCATGACATGATCAACAGAGACTTGGAGTCATCAGCGTATTCTAAGTTGATCGTACTTTACAAGATAATAAAGGTTTGTTGTGCAAATTTTTATGCATGTTGTTATGACTAACAATCATCATCAACAATACCAAGGGTGTTTTCTTTTTTTTTAATTGTGTTTAATATTGAAAACATGAAAAACCATAAAATACATCTTGATGAACAAAAGATGCCAACCATGGCTATTAGGAGCTGTATAACAAAATGCTCAATCCAGTTATCCTCTCTGAAGATGCAATAGACATAGTATTTTGATGAAAACTAATAATTGCAATATAGGGTATTCACAAAACATCATAATATAAACCACAATGAATCATCTCATAAGATCTCAAGAAAGTAAAAAAATCATCCTAGCACTCAAGGTGCATATTAAAGGCATAATCACAGGCATATGACAAATAAACGTAATTTGAGAAATTCAAATTTTGGTCAATCCTGCTGAAGTAAATATATTAACAAACCTGTATTTTTCTTCAACCCCCTTGTGTATATCTTTTCCCTCGAGAGAAGATTTTCTTCCTCTTTTCTCACATCGCCCCCTATTTCTTCCACTTGTGCTACTCTATTTTCTACAAATTTGAGCTGTTGAATGCTCCATGCCTACACAATTATTAATGCGCACTCCTCCTTAACATGGCTCTAGCAATCTAATCGCCATCTATCGTTACTCTCCCTCCTTATAATGCCTAAAATCCTTATCATCCCCCCCTGCCAAAATTTCCAAAATGCATGGAATATATTTATTGATTTATTAATAACATCTGGCAGGAGTTAATGTTGGCTGTCTCAAAATAGACTAAATGGTTATGGGAAAGAGCTTCACTAATAGGAACAACTAACAAGTTTATTTTTAAACATAAATATTAATGCAAAACTAGCACCACATAATACAATGAATGAAAGATATCGAAACTAATACTTTATATTGACCCTAGATTAGTAGTGAATTTAATGGAATGCAATTCCAAGCTATCTAATGCAATTCTTAGGGAATTCTGTGTAGAGTAGACTGGTTTGTTTACCAGCGCCCTCTATTTTCCTGATTATCAAACAACATGCCCAATGAGGAGTAACTAGGTTGTGCTACCAAACTATTAAGCACATAGACAATTGTTTTCAAGTCACAGTATATCTTTTTGTTATACACCTTAGGATGTTTGAGACGACAAAAAGTTACTTAGAGACATTGTATTAATGAACAATGTGGATAAGGGATGTAGATTATGGATAAGCTTTGATGAATTATATTTTTATGCCTTGCGGATATCATAAAATCACTTGTCCTTTGATAGTCAAGGAGTGGTAATCTCAAAGGGAATTTTGTAAAGATACGTTCCAATTAAATGGCACTACCCAACCTTGCATTTGTAGATATACTTTCTCCTCTACATTACTAAATGATAGATGCACACAAAAAAATTCACTGTAAAATAAAACTAGTTGCAAACTATAAACTTTTGAGCAAGCATCTTGAGATGTTCACTTGGTGGACCATTATAAGCCTGTAAATTGCAATGTTAAATTCTTATGATAGCTCTACTATATGAAAACATAGTAATAATTTCTGCTAGGTTTAGGAATGTTGTAGAATACAAGCAGGTGTAGATTTATTAGATAAGAAAGATGATTCCATTCTAAATATTCTGACTTTGCTCAATCCAAGCTTGCAAGTTAGCTTCACCTTCGTTTAGTCATCTTTTAAAGAATGAAACTATAGTAAAAGAAAAGCATTGAAAATCAAATTATTAATATATTACATACCCATGCAGAACACCTCCTTGAAACATTTTCTTCTCCAATAGTTGTCCCATCTAACAAGAAGCTTCCAACCCTTTAATTCCAGAATAATACTTATCTCTGCATATTCATAATGGTATAGTCCCTGTGTCAAACTGCACAACCAAAGTGATTATGGAGGGGCACTACAGTATGTACCACTTGACATATACATTTTGAACATGTTATTTCATTGACCATTTCACATACATTATAAACATTATGATCATGTTTGTGTTTATGAATGTGTTCATGTACATGTTATGTTCATTATGATGATTATATGCCCTCACATATATATTTTATCTAATTTTCAAGTAATATGCACTATAAATTCTATCTAGAATCAAATTGCATATATATATTTACATGCCATTGTTGAATGAAGTTTAGATGTCTTAAAATACTTTAGATAGATTTATTTTATGGGCTATAGATCTAGTTTTATTTATGTGTGCTGCTTGACATATACATTTTGAACATGTTATTTCATGGACTATTTCACATTCATTATTTATATTATGATCATGTTTGTGTTTATGAATGTGTTCACGTACATGTTATGTTAATTATGATGATTATATGCACTCACACACACACACACACACACACACACACACATATATAATCTAATTTTCAAGTAATATGCACTATAAATTCTTATCTAGAATCAAATTGCATATATATTTTAAACATGCCATTGTTGAATGAAGTTTAGATGTCTTAAAATGATTACCTTTCAACTTTCAATAAAATAACATGGTTAGGTGACAAATTAATACATTCCTTATAGTTTAGATCATATTCATAATAAAGTAAGGGTAAGTAATTTTAACTATTTTCCAATTCTAGCAAATATTAATCACTAAACAAAAATCTATACTTGACATGTATAAAATGTATAAGATACAATTGAACAATTACATAAAATGTGATTTATAAGACACAATTTGTATAAGATAAAATTGGAACAAGATATAAAAAGTGATTTATAGGTTCATTGAAGTTCATACATCGAACACAGATATATAATGTATATTGATGTGTAATACAACTATATAACATGATAAAAAATAAATGTATATAAATAGAACTAAAGCTTATCCACTTTTATCTCAAGACCACAAATTGATATTTACATAATTTATATGATGAAATTTTTTTACAGTGACAATCATGGTAGATCGACTTGATGAGAACCTGCAAATATAATTAATGTAAGTAAAGTAACTATATTTTATAACTATAATTTATATGAGTCATGTAACTAGATAGTTCATGTGAGAAAACAACAATACATACTAAAAGTTATAAAATTGGATCTTATAAATTCCTTACAAATTCAAGTGATCTCTACCATATGATGTATTAAGGGGATCTAAGAGGATAGGGCTTAAGGGGTCGTAATAGAATGGCTTAAGGGGAGTTAAGAGAATGAATTAAAGGAATTCAAGATGGTGGATTCAAGGTATGTAAGAGGATATGACTAAAGGGGTCCTAAGTGGATGGCTTAAGGGGAGTTAAGAAATGAACCCTAAACCCTTAACCCATAATAGATTTTCTATTCTAACCATCTTGTGAACCCTATAAACCCTTAACCCTTAGCCCTAGGACATAAAGCCTAGGATATGAACCCTTAACCCTTAACCCATAATAGATTCAAGTTATTCTAAGCATCTCATGAAACCTTAACCATAGGACCTAAATCCTAGGATATAAATCCTAAACCCTTAACCCATATAGATTTGTCATTCTAAGCATCTCTTGAACCCTACAAATCCTAGAAATCCTATATAGATTTGTTATTCTAAGAGGATGGCTTAAGTGAGTTAAGAGATGAACCCTAAACCCTTAAACCATATATATTTGTTATTCTTTGCATCTCATGAACCCTAGGACCTAAAGCCTAGGGGATTCAAGAGGATGGATTAAGGGTTGATAAGAGGATATGGCTTAAGGGGTCCTAAGAGTATGGCTTAAGGGGAGTTAAGAGATGAACCCTAAACCCTTAACCCATAATAGATTTTCTATTCTAACCATCTTGTGAACCCTATAAACCCTTAACCATAGGACCTAAAGCCTAGGATATGAATCCTTAACCCTTAACCCATAATAGATTCAAGTTATTATAAGAATTTCATGAACCCTAGAAATCCTAAACCCTTAAACATAGGACCTAAATCCTAGGATATGAATCCTAAACCCTTAACCCATATAGATTTGTTATTCTAAGCATCTCGTGAACCCTACAAATCATAGAAATCCTATATAGATTTGTTATTCTAAGAGGATGGCTTAAGGGGAGTAAAGAGATGAACCCTAAAACCTTAACCCATATAGATTTGTTATTCTATGCATCTCATGAACCCTAGGACCTAAATCTTAGGGGATGCAAGATGATGGATTAAGGGTTGATAAGAGGATATGGCTTAAGGGCTCCTAAGAGGATGGCTAAAGGAGAGTTAAGAGATGAACCCTAAACCCTTAACCCATAATAGATTTGCTATTATAACCATCTTGTGAACCCTATTGTGAGGCCCACCCTTGTGCAACCAGATTAGTTGCACCTTTAAACCATGTTGTTTTGATTCACCTAGCTAAGGGTTTGATATATGGGAGTGTGACCCTATCTTAGAGATAGTGTAGTGTTGTTTTGGATCTTTTGTTTAAGGTGGTTGTGTTAATTTGCATATGTGTAAGTGATGCACACCCTAATTGGGATTGTTGGAATATCACCTATTTGTGCTTGGTCTAGAACCTTTCATGTTGTAGTGAGAGGCTACCATGTGTTGCACTTCCTACTTTTCTTAGGAAACTTATTGCTTAGATTATCCTTGTCATGTGGACATTTTTGGGGTTGTTGACCCCCATAGATTTAGACGTTCATGGACTTACCTCACACCTTGATTGATTTATGGATTATATCGTGATGATGTTATAGCTATGCATGTTAGATTACAGTTGAATCTATGATTTTCAATACGAGGTTAATTTTGAGGCAATTGAAATGTTAATTGATGTGTACGTTGATGAGGTATCATGCAATATATGATCCTGATTTGATTATGTGAAATGCAAGTGATTTGAAATGCAAATGAATTATGAATCATGTAAATGATAGCATGTGTATAATTGAGGATATAGGTGGTTATGTGACTCTGTTTGTGTGCGTGTATTTCCTTTCACTTTGGCTATGATGAACATGTGCTATATATCTATTTGTGGAAGTGTGCAGGTAATTTTCCATGCCCATGGAAAATCAGAGGTCATTCTAGAGTAACCCTATGTGATATTCATGTTTAGTTGACCTAGTCCCAAGAGGGACCAAGGTCATTTGTGATGGAGCACATATGGTTTGTAATGTATTTAATTTATGTTTATTTTGATTAGGGTTTACCCTTTATAATTGATTTATTGATGTGTTGTGAATTGTAATGTTGAGTTGTACTATTTTGGTACTTTTTATTTTTAAGCCTTTTTATGTGAATTTATGGATCCCTTGGTGTTTATTTTGGTCAAATAATGACCCTAGGACATACCCCTAGGGTCTAGGACCAATTTGAACATATGAAACCTTAGTTTAACCTTCTTTTGGTCACCTTAACTTGATGCTAAAGTTAAGTGACAAAAGTTGAAGTTGGGTGAGGTGGTGGATAAGTCAAGAGTCCACCATGACCAACTCCACTTCCCTAGGATAAGGTCTCCCTTATCTTGTAGACTTGGGAAGCTTCTAAGGTACTCAAATACGAGAGACCTCATTCCTATACTCTCACACATGTGTGAGAGCATCTTCAAGGGAATGGGTTTGCCTTGTTTGATAGGAGGATGACATGTGTCTTCTCCTTATCCTTATGGAGTCTTCCATGTGATATTCTATTGGATTTAGGACAGACAACTGAGAGGGGGGGTGAATCAGTTGTCCAAAACTTTCTCCAAATTAAGCACTTAATTCCTTTACTTAATTTAGCAGCATAATGATAAATCAATCATGGAAACATAATGTAATAATTCAAGAGCAGAAACACATTAACACATAAGACACCAAGATTTTTGACATGGAAAACCCGGTTAAGGGAAAAACCAAGAGGTGACTAACCCAAGAATGTATTATCTGTTAGAAAAATAGGAAGAACAAAATGGTACATGCCAATTAGGGCTCACTGCCCAAGTACACTTCTCACAAGAGGCCCACTGCCTACAGGAGACACACTGTCTATAGAATAATAAGTATTACATACTTGAACTGAAGAATAGCATCTTCACCATGCTTGAGTCAGTTCCATTTAAGCTTAATACTTCTGCTCTACCTTTTTTCTCTTCTCCTATCTACGACACTCTCATCTCCATTCCATCCTTTTGAAATGACTTTATAACTCCTTATTTATACAAGACATCGACTTAGGAATAATCATCTAAGTCGGCATACATTACAGAGCAAATACACAAATACAATATGACTAATTACAAAAAGACCTCACACGGATCAACACACTATCAGCCACATAGTTCTGAGACTTCAATCTTTCTTTAGGAATATGCCATTCTTCACAGAACATCTTCAAGATCATCCGTAGGATGTGTAACTCATCCGGTCGGCCAGACTTAGGAAGAACACCATCGTCTAGAAGTAATTCTTCAATTACTAGTTCAATCTTCAATGTGGACCACCAACATGAACTAGACACAATCCAAAGACCTCCACAAGCTTTCCTGAATCACCAAGAACATCCACACTACTTTTGTTCACTGAAATCATTCTTTCCTTCATCCAGAACCTCAAGAACATAGTTTGTCATCACTGTCATATTGGAATAGGTGCTTGTGAACCTCCAGACCATGAACCAATTGGGTTGTCAATTCACATTGACTTCCTAAATACTCCACCAAATCTACATAACAAGATATTGCATTTCTAGATCTCACCGGACCTATCTGTGTCACTCTGTCACGTCTGAACACCTGCCAGAACCAGTTTTACTTAAGTGGCCATACCTTCTTCAGATCTTCATGCAGACCTCTAAAATCTGTACTAGATCATATTAAGACACAAATCTACAAACCCTTTAAAGCACATCCTCTGATCTTCATCTTATCTGGGATCTTCACTTCACTGTCTTTCACTGTTCTTCTATGTTCCTGATTAGGACTAATTTTCTCAATATCCTCAGCACACAGCTCATCCAATCCTTACCATTAATGCAACAGGAGTATGTTGACATCAATGACAACACTGGTTAGGCCCATACTTGCAACAATCTCTGTCTTTGTCATTGATGGAAACATATGATGTGAAAAACTATTTTAACCATCAAGATAAGAACTTCTCCTTATTAACATAACTTCCCCTATCAACAACAACCACTCACATGTCTTCTCTTCCTTTACTACTCCCCCTTTGATTAGTAACCACTTGTTTTTCACATGTCTTCTCTCCCCCTTTGACATCAATGGCAAAGGGCACATACTTGCATTACTTTAGAAACATATCAGCTCCTCCCCCTGAGTAGCAGCTTCCCATCATCAATCCGGACCAAAAAATATGACTATGAGATCCACCAGACTGATGCACATTAGTGCACCTTAAGTTAGAACCGGAGGGGTAATAACCCTTAACTTCTCCTTGAGATACTCAAAAGAGTCCTTAGGTAGAGGTTTAGTAAAAATATCTACAATCTGATCCTTGGAAGGAACAAACTCCAATCTGACTTCATTCTTGTTCACTTGCTCTCTCAAAAAGTGAAAATTAATGGATATATGTTTAGTCTTTGAATGCAACACTGAATTCTTTAATATGTTTATTGTACTTGAATTATCATAGAAGATTGTGATAGGTTCCTCATACTCCACTTTGATGTCTCTTAGCATTTACTTCATCCACAATACTTGAGTGCAACTACCTGCTGCTGCAATATATTCTATTTCTACAGTGGACAGAGCTATTGCCTTATGTTTCTTGCTCAGCCAAGAAACCAATCTCTTCCCCAAAAAGAATGCTCCACCACTGGTACTCTTCCGGTCATCCACATCTCCTGCCCAATCCGCATCTGTGTATGCATGAAGAGAGAAATCATGATCTATAGGATACCACAAACCATACTCAACTGTCCCTTTTAGATATCTAAAAATCCTTTTGATTGCCATGACATGGGATTCTCTAGGATCAGATTGGAATCTAGCAACAAGACCAACAACATTCATAATGTCAGGTCTAGTTTGAATGAGATACAATAGTCCTCCAATCATTGACCTGTACTTTTTCTTATTAGCCTTAGGAGAGTCATCATCTTTGCTCAATTTACATCTGGTTGCCATGGGAGTATTCATTGGTTTTGAGTCTTCCATCCCAAATTTCTTCAACAATTCTTTCACATATTTGGTCTGAGAAATGAAGATTCCTTTCTTTGTTTGAGTGATTTGCAGACCCAAGAAGAAATTCATTTCCCCAAACATGGACATCTCAAATTCAATTTTCATTTGATTTGCAAAGGTTTTGCACATACTATCTCTTTCTCCAAAAATGATATCATCAACAATCACTTCAACAATCAAGATATTTTCATGATCAATTTTGAAATACAAATTACTGTCAGCAGTACCTTTGCTAAAACCAATCTTCAAAAGATGCTTATCCAATCTTTCATACCAAGCTCTTGGGGCGTGTTTGAGTCCATACAATGCTTTCTTCAACTTGCAGACCATATCACCATGATCAAACAATTGAAATCCATCCGGTTCATCAATGTAAACTTCTTCTTCCAAGTCACCATTTAGGAAGGCAGACTTGACATCCATCTGATATACTTTGAAATCCTTGAAGGCATCAAAAGCAAGAAATAATCTGACTGCTTCAATTCTTGCCACCAGAGAAAAAGTTTCTTCAAAATCAACTCCTTCTACTTGGGAGTAACCCTTGCAGACCAATCTGGCTTTGTTTCTAGCTACTTCACCATCTTCATTTAGTTTATTCTGAAAGACCCATTTGGTTCCAATCACATTCTTGTTTTTAGGTCTGGGAACAAGATCCCAAGTGTGATTTTTCTCAATTTGCATTAGCTCTTCCTCCAATGCTTTAGTCCAATTTTCATCATTGCAAGCTTCATTCACTGTCATAGGTTCAATCTTTGAAATCAGACAATACTCTTCTGAATCTTGAGCAATCCTTCTTCTTGTTTGTACACCTTTGCTTTTATCACCTATGATCTGATCTTCAGAGTGATTCAGTGTTACATACTTGGGAACTTTGGGAGTTTCTTGTACTTCTGATTCTTGAACAGGTTCATTCAAACTTATCTCTTCTTCCTGATTTACCAAATCTGTCTGAATCTAAATTTTAGAGGGAGCTTGGACTTCTTGAAAAAAGACATTATTTTGATCATCTTTATCATATTCATAAAATCTTAAGGCTTTTTCAATACCTTCATCAACCTTCACATTTGTACTTTCTACAATTTTCCTTAATCTCTTGTTATAGCAGCAGTACACTTTGCTTTGAGTAGAATAACCTAAGAATATTCCTTCAACATTTCTACCATCAAATTTTCCTAGATCTTCATCTCTTTTAATCTAACATTTTCTACCAAATACTTTGAAATACCTTACAATGGGAGTGATGCCAAACCAAAGTTCATAAGGAGTCTTACCAGTATTGCTTCTGACTTGTACTCAATTGAGAGTATAGACTGCAGTGCTTACAACTTCTCTCCAATAGATCTGAGGAACATTTGCTTCCATCATCATGGTTCTAGATGCTTCCTGGATGGTCCGGTTCTTTCTCTCCACTACTCCATTTTACTATGGAGTCCTAGGAGCAGACAACTATCTTTTTATTCCATGTTTCTCACAGAACTCTATGAACTCACCGGATGTGAATTCTCCACCTCTATCAGACCTCAGACATTTTAATTTTAATCTAGTTTCATTCTCTACCATAGCCTTGAATATTTTGAATTTCTCAAGAGCTTCTGATTTCTCTTTCAGAAAAGTCACCCACATCATTCAGGAATGGTCATCAATTAATAACATGAAGTATCTATCACCTTGCACACTCCTGATTCTCGTCAGACCACATAGGTCAGTATGAACTAAGTCCAATAATCTAGTAGAAGATTGTTCCTTGCTTTTGAATGAGCCTCTACTTTGTTTACCCAACTGACATTCTTTGCACAAACTATTTGTAGGTTTCACCAACCTTGGAAGGTCTCTTACAGCCTGAGTGTTGCTTATCTTGATGATATTATCAAAATTTGCATGACACATTCTCCTATGCCACAACCAACTCTAATCAGTTTGAACAAATAGGCAACTTTTACCAGTACCAACTAAGTGGAAGATATTACCTTTTGTTTGAGTACCGGATGCAATCTCTGTTCCAGAACTTTCAAAGATCTTACATTTTCCATTCTTGAATCAAAGATCATAACCTTTGTCCACCAACTGTCCAACACTGAGAAGATTATGCTTTAGACCTTCAACATACAGTACATTACTAGTTTTGTTCTTTCCATCAAAAGAAATAGTTCCTCTACTTCTGATTCTGCCAGCAGAATTATCACCAAACTTTACCACTCCTCCTTCATACCTTTCCAAATCTATGAACTTATTTTTGTCACCTATCATATGGTGAGAGCATCCACTGTCAATGACCCAATCATCCCAATGAACTTATTTGAACTGAAGAATAACATCTAACAATGCAAGATTATAGTTTTGGTTAATCTCAATATGCTAACTTCACACATTTCATCTCTCACTACCCTATTTCACTATTTTTCCATGATCCGAGGCTCAGATCTCTTGCTTCACACTTGATACTACCACACTTTGTACCTCTCACTTCATATTCACACAACCATACATCAAAATGCTCAAACCCATTGATCTTATATATCTGCAACATGAAATTTTATCAACTTCAGTAGGCCTCAAGAAAACTTACACTTTTCCAAGATCATTGTTCTGTTGGTTGAATCCATGCACAAACATCAATGCAGACCAAAACCTATGTATTCAAGTCACCACACATGTTGGCCAATACCAATAGATCTCATAAATTACTTAACCAACCACTTCTAATAATCTGCACAAGGATCAAACACCAAGTCAGCATGTTCTTCACCGGACTGAACTGTCTAACCAAAACTTGATACTCAGTTGCTTGTAATTATCAATCCGTTCATCACTAGAGGCTAAAACTCTAGATTTAGGTAGCCTTGACATCCCTTAACATTCCCTCAGATCCACAACACAATATGATTACCTATGGAGAAATGTGGACTAACGTGTTGAACCTTGTCATATGCTCTATTCATGTCTATCTAGATTTAGACAAATCTGTGATCTGACTTCTGATATGATCAAATGATACAATATGAATGTGTAAGATAGATTCAATTGCCATAAATTACAACACCTGATATGCCTAGCAGTGTCTCTTGCCAACACACTTTCCATTGAATGATTGATTGTTCCTAATATTTTGAAAATTAGTTCTTACCGAACTTCTGCATTCATTTGATCTGTGTCCCATTTTATTACATGCATTGCACCTAATAGAATTTTGACTTACTTTACTTCTACATACAACAGCTCTATGACCAATCCTATTGCAAGTGAAGCATTTACCTTTGAATGACTGCTCATTCCTTCCATTGTTGAAACTTTTTCTGATCTAATTTCTACATTCATTTGCTTTATGACTAACTTTCTTGCAATCAAAGCACTGACCAAAGAATGATGGAATCTTTTGATTTATTCTTCTCCTATACTGAGTAGACCTATGACCAAACTTATTTCATGAATTACAATAACCATTGAAAGATGGGTACCTTTGAGCATTTGGTTGTCCTAATGGAGGTCTTCTGGGTCTTCTTCTTTGATTTCTAAACTGGTGTCCTTTGTTTTGCCTTGACTCAGTTCTTATTTGCCTGGAGTTTGAACTTTCTCCTTTCTCAAATCCTAAACCATGTTTGTCATCAACATTCCTCTAGATAGAAATCATTTCATCAAGCTTTGTAGTACTTATCTTGATTTTTTCTTCAAAACTTCTTGCCTTTTCCAGATCTATTAAAACTTATAATTTCTTTTTCAAGTTTAGCACAATCTTCTAATCTGTTCTTCACAATCAAATTGAGATCATCTTCTACTTTTGTCCTTTCTGTAGCTTCTTCTTCCAAATCATTTAGGGCTTCATTTTCTGATAACAATTGGTCACTAACTTCTTTGTATTTGTCTTTGAATTTCTTAACTTGCTCCTTCAACTTTAAGATGCATTCATCAGCTTGTTCCAAATTTTCCTTCAGATCTCTAACCTCTACTTTAGAATTTTCAAGATCCATAAGAGCTGCTTCTAGTTGATTGCATATCTCATAATTTCCATACCTTCTTTCTACCATGATCACACTATCCTAGATCTTCCTTGAGCTATTAAACTATTTCAAAGGAACCTCGCTCTAATACCAATTGTTGATTGTCAAGAACACTAAGAGGGGGGGTTGAATCAGTGTTCTATAAATCTTTTCTTGTACTTTTACTTTTAACCATTTCAAAAGAACAATCCAATAGAAGCAAAATATACAACTGAACATCATCCAAAAAAGCATGACACATAACACCAAGATTTTATGTGGAAAACCCAAAGAGGGAGAAACCACAGAGAGGATTAGTTCTCATATATATATTGAAATCTTTACAAAAATGATGTTAATGCTTGGTCACTCCATGGGCCTAGAACATGTTGTCTTACTGCCATGAAGTACAACTAGATTTAGCAAGATTACAATGAGAGTTGTTAAACCCTATTAGAGGCTCACTATTGGATTACTACCTTGATGATAAAAACTTGCTTCCAATATGATCACACATGATAACTGAATACTACTTAAGCATCTGCCACTATGCCAGGGTGCAATCATTTAGCAACTAAATTCTGAATCCCAAGTCTTCATCACTACTTCTCTTCTAACTCTACTTTTATATTCGCATGTTTGCATCACTCACACACACACACACACCACTCAACTAAAGATCATCACTTTTATATATATATATATATATATATATATATATATATATATATATATATATATATATACATCATGATTTAATCCATAATCAGGTCAGCATCCAAGAAGTGAACCATGTACATAGAAAGATGTACCTTGTCGCTCAATCCAATGAACTATGTGTCGTGTGGACCCAAAATTTCTCGTAAACATGTTCATATAGGTCAGATCTAATCATTTAATTACCTACATAGATCTATCACACACTATCCTTTCTCCACATCATGATTTATCTCACCAGTCGACCTGTTCCTCAAGAGCATGATTAACAACTTCATCTACTAATTTACAACTTTTACTGAGGATCTTAAAACACCTTCCAAATCATATTAAGGACTCTTTGCATATTCCCAATCTTACCCTTAGAACCACAAGGCATTATATCATCTTGCAGAGAAATGTGGACCATCAGAACTTAGACTCTATCTATGTCAAAATCTGTCGAACACTATGTCGATACTTAGCAGCTTGTAGCTAACATTCCGGTGGACTTTGGATCTCCTAACTCTGGAATAAGAGACTTCATATAAGTGTTCACAATACCTCAACACTACATCACAAAATACTTATCTATAGAGGAATGTAGACCATTGCACTATGCCCTGTTCACTATTCCTGCTAAGCCTTTGCTTACCCAGACTTGGACATTTCTTCAAGATGACTTCTAGAGGAAGTTAGGACATAATCTCTAAGGCATAACATTGTCAAACAATTGAGAACATCATACCTGAACCACATTACTAGATCATTATCTGCAGAGGCATACTGTCTAGCTTACCATCCTCTACTCTGCATACTTTCCATACTTAGCCATTTTCTGTCAACCGGACCTGGAATCTAATATGTTCTTCTGGAGATATCTCTTCTTGTCATGGTGATAGGATCTCTGAGCTTTGTTTCCATCAATGACAACATACAAGTTAATACCAGAGTAGTGTCTCTTGCCAACAGAGGCCAAGATTGGTAGTTATAAGGTTGGGCCTAATATTAAAGAGAATAAGCTTACATGTATTAGATCCTTTGAACTTTGATAGTTTAAGGGAGGAGATTGTTGAAGTCCTTTGTCTATTGGAAAGGGAATTTCCACCAACAATATTTAACATTTCCATGCATCTTTTGATACATCTATAATATGAACTAGAGCATTGTGGCCTAGTAAGAATGATATGGATGCATCCTATAGAATGATATATGAAGGTTTTAAAAAAAAATGTCCGTACTAGGGTAAAACCAGAAGACAACATGTCAGAGGGATATTCAATGTAAGAGGCCATGGGATTTTCCATAGAATATATGAAGGATTTTAAAAATGTCAATCGACGTGTATGGGATGATGACGTAGATGAAAGAGTTGTAGGTGAAGTATTAGAAGGCAATGGATGTTGCCTCAAGCTATCATATCAAGAAAGAAGTGCAATACATGCCTATATTCTTCTAAACACAACTTCATTCGATAAGTGGCATAGGTAAAAAAAATTACACAATAATTTATTTACTTAATTGCATTTACAAATTTATATTATTAATCTTAGTATTTGTACGTTAATATTCTATGTAGAAAATATGAAGAAGAGAATCAAACTTGGATGCAAGATTGACCTCAAAAGCGCAGATGTCATGATTTGATTGGAGGTGATTCTTTTCCAAAATTTGAAGAGTGGATTGCTAATATAGTCAATCATGTAAAAAAAGAAGGTCAAGTTGTAACAATGGAGGAAAGTGAGCTTTCACAATCTCCACATGTATGGGCTATGTGTTTTAGGCCTATGGTAGTCATTTAAGGGTGGAAGAAAAAGAGAAAGGCAAGACTAAATGTGATTGTGTTGTTAGTGTTGAATTTCTTACTGAGAAGCAATTTTATGTTGGATTCATCCAAGAAATTATTCAAGTGGATTTTGGTGAAAATATTCCTATATTATTAAATGTAAGTGGATCATGTTAGAACTGGAAAATAAAAAAATTCACCAACCTCTTTCACACTTATCCTCTATATACCATGGAAATTGGCCACATTATAATTTTATGATTAAAACAAATTGTGAAAATTTGTGTGAAAAGATACATATTAGCCCCTATTGCTAAAACATGTGTGACAAAATCCTATCAGAACAATTACATTTGTAAACAAATCTTCATAATATCTTTTCCTAAGTGTATTAGCCTAGAAACACTTCATCGTTGGAACCCTATTTATAGCTCCACCGACAACCCTATGAAAAAAAAAATATAGCCTTATCAGTCTAAAAATACCCTATCGGGCTAACCTTTGAAGTCCTTCCCCTTATAGACCAATATAGCCAACTATAGTGAGCTCATCATTGCAACACATAGTCATCGATGGGATAGATATTCATATTCCCCCGATGCCCCGATATAAATTTGGGTTGTCTGAAATTAGACATAATCAGCTGAACATGCCCTCATCATTGAAATTCCCATCGTACTCCCACCGATAGCCCTATGAACATAACTCATAGCTACATTAGGTTGACAATATCCTATCAACCTAATTCTTGAGAGTCCCTCACCGATGGACTGATAAAATCAACAAAAGCTAGCATATCACTATGACTCATAGACATCGGCGAAACAAATGTTTATGTTCCCCTGATAACCCAATATGACCATAAGTTACCCAAAGGTGCAATATCGCCCAAGCTAATGTACATCGGGTGACGTTATCTGGTGTCCCATTAATACACCAATACAAAGAGTTCATCAGTGAAGGAAGCTGACATCGGTGAAACATAAATAACAGCCTCATTGATGTAGTGATAATAATTATTAGACATCCTGAGGCATCATTCAGATATTCAAAATAAATTAGGTCCAAGTATGACATGACAAAAATTAAAGGTGCATTTATGAACTAGGAATAAAAGTGGGTTATGCCATAATTTGATCACATAGCTCCTAAGAAATTTGAACAAATTGCAAAGGGTTGAAGTGGAAGGGGACTAGAGCTCTCACATAGTAAAGTAGAAGAAAAACTAGTGGGAAGGAAAAATTCAAGTACTCCGATCCCAGCTGAGAAATTCTGTCTCTTAAAGGTTTGAATTCAAGCAATGGGAGATAGTTCAGAAAAACCTAAAACTAAGAAACTAAAAACTAAAAAGAAAACATTAAACTAACACTTGGTATATCAGTGTCCTAGGTGAGGACCAAGACCAAAATGAAGTGTACAAATGAACCCCTCAATTGATTGATTGTTGGACAATTAGAAGGACTTGGGAAATGTGTGGACTCCACTACAAAGGTATGAACTTTTCTTATACCACTACAGAAAACAATAAAGGTTTTCACTAGTCTGTAACCTATGGAGGATGAACCTAGGGAGATTAGTTGTGCCAGATGTGTTTGTCAATGTGGAATTAATGAAATCCCTTGCCAATAAATATGATCTGAAAATGAGAACTATTCAAACACACAGTGGTGATAATTTACTGGTTATTTCAAAAGATCTCATTTCCAATGTATTTCAATTAGAATGTGGTTTTGATTTATCATTCACAATCAAAGATCTATTGCTAGAGTATCATCATATGGATACTAGCTATAAAATATGGAAGTTGGCCTTGCATAGGCCTAAGGACGAAGAATGACAATTAAGGAAATTCTCTAGTAAAGAGAATCCTCCATTTCATGAGGATCTGTTTGAAGAGTATTTTTGATACACCTATTATGCAGCTGGTCAAGTCTTGGGAGTAGAGGTCCCACCTCTAATGTCAATTGCACCAATGATTTTAGCCGCAAATGTATAGACTAAGTGGGCCAGGCCTTTTGACTATGCTAGCTATGTGGCTGATGCCTTGAATCAAGGGCTTGAAAATTTTAAAAATAACAGTGATAGGATCAATTTAGAACACTATTCCTTATTAATGCATTTGCTTTTGTATGAGAGACATGATAGGGTTTTGGAGTAGTGAACTAAGGATAAGGGATTCTTTTGATAATGGGGATCCTAAACCTATACAGATGTGGACTTCATTATGGGATAGCCAATTTGGTAGATCTCACTACCTTTACTTTGTAGAGTTTTTTGTAAAACCTTTAATGGAGTTGCTGGGATATCCCTGGGAATATAACCTATCCTGAAGGATGCAGAGATTTCTAAGACCCAAAGAAAATAACCCTAAAAGTAAAGTAGACCATAACTGGGGAGATTGGTATGTTTTCCCTGACTGCATAGTGATTAGAGTTTATGGATTTGAGGGCACCCCACATTTGCTGCTTCCTAATTAGATTGCCTATCTAGAGATTGTGAGGCAATTAGTAAAATCTGATGCCATACACCTCAAGAAGCATAACAAACAGTCAATCATGCCCAGCACTCTATGTTTTGGAGATTTCACAGTGGTCACAAATGAAGTGTATGAAGAAATTAATGCTAAATTGGCACAGTACAATCTTCCTATAGGTAATGGAAGACAAAACTTTGATTTAGAGGGTTTTATTCATAAAGCAAAGATTTCACAAGGGCTCTCAGGATATGAACATTTATTTTCAGAGGAAGATGTGATTAGAAACCATGATGAGGCCTCTACTATAAATAGAATGGGTACATTCAACAAAGTGATACTTGCTGATGAATGGAAAAGAAAATATGTCCAATCTTATTCAAAAATGCTTTGTGAAATATAGGATCCACTAGCAAGAATTGAACAATTGATTGCTCATGCAGATGAAATCATAAAAGATATGCCCCCAGTTGTTTTTTATACAACTTATACAATCTATTTAGGAACACAAGCTAAAGATATAGAGCCTCTGGGCTACGAAGCCTCACAACCTACTCTTGAAGTATGTTTTTCTATAGATACTAACATAAGTGAAGAAGGGGAAAGTGATGAAGAAAGTGAACAAATGAAACCAATAAATGCTCCTAAAATAGCACAATATGAGCATCCTGTAAAATTGAATGATGTAAAGTTTGAAACATCAGATGAATTATCTGATTACATTAGAATCTTCGTTGCACATAAATTCATTTCTAATGATGATTCTATTAAAACTCCCGGATTTAAGTCATTTGTCTATGAGTACAAAGGTAAAAAGGTGAGAGAAAAAATGTAAGATGCCACTTCTAAACAAGAGGCTACTACTTTGGATGAATTAAAAAGGGAAGTTGATAAAGAGATGGAGTCCATCACTCATGAAGGAGGAAGGGAGTTACTTCAAGAAGCCAAAGTATTGCTCTTGTCAGGGTGGGATATGAGTTCAATACTTGTGTTTGATAGCTTCAGGAAGAGAGAAGACAAAACAATGAATTTGATAGAAGAAGTTAGTGATGAGATATACTTAGGATTAGGGTATAATGCAGATGAAGCAACTCTACTCATTCAGTCACTTTACCCACATGATAAGAGACCAACAATTGCTAACAATTCAAATCAAATGTTTGGTCATCTCTTAGTCAAAAGGGTAGGGGATACTAACCCCATGGAAACAGCAGAGCTCAATATTAATGTGGCAAAATTCAACAAGGCACAAGTTGAAAAATTGCTTAAAGAAAATGATAGACTAAAGAAGGAGCTATTATATGAAAAGGAGAGATCCTCTTCCTCTTCTATATCACAATTCTATCCTCTAGACCTTAATAAAGATAAGAAAGTGTTGGATGCACTTACTGATGCATCTTATTGGAAAAATTGCTATCTAAAATCCTAAGGGAAATGTACAGAGCTAGAGAGGGAAGTAAAAACTATCAAATAGGATATGGCATCTGAATTAATCAGGGAAAGATTTATTAAAATGATGAGTTGTACTGATACTTATTAGAAATTGTTTAAGCTGACACTCTCGACAATGTTAGAAAATAAACAACTACAGTGGAGGATGACTAAAGAAAAAGAAGACCTTATGGGCAAAGGGATCTTGGTGGGACAAACATTATAGGCATATAATGATTTGATAGAGTCACATTATGAATATCATGACAAGCTCAAAGAAGAGCTTGATTATTTTAATCTTGCTCCACCACTTCAGGATAATTATGGGAATCTCTGAAGGCTTGATGATTGGAAGGAAGAATTGGCCATGGTTCTGACTAATGCATTACAGGAGATCGGCAATGAAGAGATGGTCTTGAAAAATACTCATAAGAAGTTGGAAAAAAATGATGTGAATGGAGTATGATATGAAGGAAGAAATTATCAATGTGAATACCTATGCAAAATAGGACTACATCCATCATCTCTCTGGAATAAATCTATTTATCAATCAAACCATGAACATGCCAGGTACGACAGGACAACCATTGGATGGAGGAGATTAGCTGATAGTATGATGGGCATCATATCAAAAAGTAGAAGCTTTGCATAGGCCTTAGATGGTCACACACTTCTATTCAGAGATTAACGGAGTGGTGCATCCATTTAATGAAATGTTTTCTTTTCAATTATGATTAGTTGTCAAAATTCATGTCTTTTTGTAATGGGTTTGTAGCTTGTTGCCTCTCATATATAAGAGAGACCAAGACCTGAGAGATGAATCATCGGCGGTAGTAGTATCACTTTCCATTCCATTTTAGATAGGGCATTAGTAAGAAGATAGATTGCACCTATTCCACCCATCCATTTTCATATCTTAGAAACCTATGCAATTACTATATATTATTTGAAGAATATAATGGAGAAGATTGATATTTCATGGTGATCTATTCTTATTGTTCAACTATTGTGTTAATTTATTATGCACATATGTTATTTGGTTGTCTCCAAAGTGGCTTCTTATGTTATTCAAATTAAGTGTGAAGATACATTTGATTTGTCAATACACATTTGTTGTAATTGTGTGGTGCTGTTGATTAGTTTTTGTGTGCAGAAGGATTAAATTACCTTTTAGGAAATTTAATTTGATTGGTTCCTATGTGGATTAAAATCCTTTTAAATAAATTGTCTTTATTGGCTTCTCTTTACAATTGAATTAAAATCCTTTCACAACTTCACAGTAGCATAATGGGATATCACTGGGATTACTAAGAAGAGATCAAAAAACTTACATACCTACACATCTGTATAACGTATAGACATCTAAAAGTGCCCAACTATTAGAGTTAAGCTAAGAACTAAATCTACCAATCTTACACCTCTACCTCCATAATCACTATTCATCCATTGACTCCATTCGCCCAATAGACTGGGCACTGGTCATCTTTAGAAAAAAACTTTATATAAACTCTATTCATATACTTGATTTTTAAAGCATTCTCATTAGGAATTAGTAAGAAATCTCTACGTCTATCTCACACTTATGTGCCATAGTGAGTAGGTTGCTTAATCAGAATCCACTTAGATTTTAAATCTACCTTATCATTTAGGTATACCTGCCTAGGTCTAGCAGAACCTAAAGAGTAGGGGGTTTCCAATTACATAAACCCTATCTTGTTGACCAAAAATGTATCTAGAGACTGGCACCCTCTTGTGGTCTAAAAACAACACTTTTGAGACCCAACAGATCCAACCATATGCAGTACAATTTGATGAGTATGGTTTGTATGTGCAAATACAGGGCATTTTTTATTAGAGATGGATGAGTCGTATGTTTCCCCTCTTCAAATTAACCAATCATTTCTAATTGATGATGTAAGAAGTATAGGATGGTCATATATCATTCAAACAGAGTCTTATTCCAGACAAAAAATCATGGAAGTTGTCAATATAATGCTTGATGGGCAATATGTTAATTTACAAAAAACATTTGAAGAAGTGGATGAAGACGATGATGGAGTGTTTGAAGAAGAAATTTTGATTACAAATGAATATATTGGGAGAGAGAATGAGTAGCATGTCATAGATGAGGATGAGGAAGAAAATCAAGCAGATGCAGACATGAGTGATTAGGATTTTGATCTTGCTAGCAATGCAGATGATTATGATGGTGTTTTATCACCCTAACTAGCCTATTACCTTAAGAGGTTATCTTGTCACCTAAACTTTGGTTATATGTATGGTGTAATTTATTATTGAATGTAATAAATATCTCAGTATAGGTATGCTTATTCACTATTGTTTTAGTGATATATTTCTGAATGTAATAATCATTATTCTACTGGTACATTATATACAAAACTTGAGATGTTCACTATTGATTTGAAGTGCATTTAAAGTTAGGTTCAATCATTCTTCTTAGTTTTCTTACCTTGGTTGAAATTAATTTTGTTTAGTTAGAATATAATTTCTTGTATGTCCTATATGTTTTCTAGATGATAGACTTTTCTTGTATGTCCTAGATGATAGCTTTAGTTTGTAATATAGATTCTAGCCTCCACATGCATTGAATATGCTTGTGTGAAGGAAACAATGACAAACATCTGTGATTTAATAATACATATAGATATCTTAACATTAGGTGAACAAAGCCTCCTCATTACAAACAAATAAATGATCTCTTAGATATCTTAACTAGAATTCGAGCACTAGATTAAATCTTCTTCGCCATTGACTGCTTCAGATAGATATTAAAATATAATAGAAGTCTCCTCATATATGTTTCTATAAATGCCTATGATGATGATATCAAAATTTTGTCTTGGTTTCTCTTTTATAAGAGAAGCAACAAACTTCAGACTATTACAAAATATGACATCTTTTCAAAATTCATGCCTCTTCGTATAAACTAAATATTAATTTTTCTTAAAACATAATTAAGAGAAAACAAAGAAAGTAGACAATATTGATTGGAAGCCTGCAACACTTGCAATACACTTGTGGTCCATTAATCAACATAGGAGACCCATGATCATCCCAATCTAGCAAACTCCCCCTCTCCATGATAAAGTGTTTGAAGGCTCGGTTCTTCCACTACAACATCTTCAAGGACCTATTCTTCTAGAGGAGCCAAATACTCTTTCTCCCATTGGTATACTATGTAGTCATGAGGCCATGATGCTTGTTGCTCCCCTATATGTATAGTCTATCTATTCATCAACTCAAAGATACTTCTCCTACCACCGAAACACAGTAAAATCACTAGGCCAGTTATAATCTTGAATTTGGAGCAAGTTGGCCTAGTGATCCTTTCACATTTTGTCCAGTAATGCTTTGACATCAATTACAAACTCTGTATATCTAGCATCCAAAGAAATTACTCTGTCCAGAGTGATGTCGAAGCTGAGAATATTGATATCTTCATCATTTTTCAAAAATTCCATGACCTTAGAAATGGTATGACCAAATTCATCCTTCCACACATCAAAATCCTTCATCTTTTCATTCTCTGTTAGGATGATGGAATGAACTAGTGTTTGAATGTGGTAAAAGAATCAATCTTTTCCTGCATTCTTTGATTCTCACCATTCATATACTGATACTCATCTAATATCATCTTGATCATTTTCTTTGTTGTCTTTAAAGATACCGGAGCATCTTGATTCCGTTGCAAAACTTTACACAGAGTGATCAGTGTGTGACGTGTTGACTGTCATCTTTGATACAAGGGATCTAAAATAGAAAAAAATACTTTCAACTATTCCATGGCCTGAGACAAGGACGAATATCATTCATACACATCTCTCAACTTGTCAACAACCATTTTCACTCTATATTCCAAAATTTTCTCAAACACTTCAAGAATTTTCAATTTTGCCTCATTCTTTATTTTCTCATTTTGGCTTTTCAATTCGTCAATTTCTTTTTCCAACTTCAATTTCAGAACATTGAATTGTTCAACAGTCATTGTGGTATCACCGGTGTCTTGTTGCATAGGTGTTTGAAATGGCACAATGGCTTGAATCTGAGAAGAACTCTCACCCTTCAATTATTTTTTTAGGTTTACATTTTCAAGATACAATCTATTTACCTCATCATTCATCTCCATCTGAGTTCTCTCATAATCAAACAATTTTTTCTCTAGCTTTACAACAAAAGCTCATGTAAACATTGTAGTATGCATAGTGAGGGTAGCTGCTTCAGTTGCCGATGTGTCCTGGAATGTCTTTACCATAGTTGTTCCCCTTATTTATTGGACCACATCAAGTAATCTTGGTTTTTTGGTGTTCTTTTGTGTTGCCCATATTGCCAAAGTCTTTGTTTTTGGATTGAAACCACAACCACTGACACCTTCCTCATAGTCGAATTCAGAAACTAGCATGGGGTCATCTGGGTTCATGACTTGGTGTAACAAAAACATTTTCTTCAACTCAAGCTCAAGAATGATCAGCATGTTGCTCCTTAATACCATTTGTCTAGCCTCATCAGGGCTGACACTTATTTCATTTTTTTTCATATTCTTGAAAGTTTGTGAAACAATTTGGTCATGCTGAGATTCATCAACACCCATTTTATTTATTTCCACTTGTTCTTCAAATTCTTTCATCTTCATCTTAATCCAAAAATCTTTGAATTCAAGAGAATTAATGAAATCATCATCCTCCATAAATCTCATAGAAGTCACAATTCTTTCATCTTCTTCTAATTTAGGCTCCCCTTATGCCTGTTTGGCCATTCTAGCCTCTGGTTTGTATGCTTTTGTTTCTTGGCCAACAAGTGGCTGATCTATTTCTCCTTCATCTCCCATATTTCTCAGGATACTAGCCACTTCATCAATGTCACCCCTGCTTCACTCAATTCATATGGAACCAGTGGAGAAACATCCTCAATCCTTTTCCTTTTGGCAGGTGGTGAATCAGGGACATGACCTAGATCTTGTAGTGATATTGCATATGGTGCAGGATCTTGAATCACAACTCCCGGTGGTCTTTTGGCACTGAGCTTGGTACTCTTTGAAGCCTACTTCTCAGACTTTCTATATATTCTTTCAAAATTGTCAATTATTAGATCTATTCTTCTCAAAGGGTCCCTCTCTTCAACAAATAATCTAGGAAAATTAGGATTTGTTTTTCTCCTATCATCCTCAATCCTTTTCAAAATCTCTCATTTTCTTACCCTATTATACACTTCTTGAAAGGTGACAAGATTTCTGATCACATCCTCATCAAAATTGATTTGATGGGATATTCCCATTCTTGTGAGGATGGTTTGTCTAACAAAGTTCATGTGACCCTCTGGGTCACAAACCCTCTCTACACCTATTTTCAAACAATCATTCCACAACATCCTTGAACAATTTCTTAGACCCCTTCTCAACTAAATTTTTTAGGATGTCCAATAATGATTGTTGAAGTGATCATTTCTTGGGAGTAGGGGGTTAGTGCTCTTACTCACAGACTTAGATTTTTAGGTGTCATATTTTAGTGCCTCTACGAAGTAGGGTTTTGATATTTTACTTGCTTTACTAGACTATTTGAAAATAAAGCACAAACCAAACACCAACTTTTATGCAAAGAGTGATAGGGTAGACTTACCCATTCAGAAAATGCCTGAGGGCAGCACACAAAGCTTGAATTCGCCTTCTACAATCAACACTAAATTCGTTGGAATGAAGAAATACAAAAAAATCCCAAGTTTTATCGTGCCATGAAGCTGGTCATTTTGCCATTAACCTGGTTCTTCTACAAAATCAATAAATCTCAGCATTCAATTCTTTTCAAACATAGACCATTGATTTGATCCAATCCAATGGTTGGGCAAGTATTTCAAGACATGTAGTCCTTTCCTCGAAAACTAGAATCTTGGAGATATCAATGATAACCATTGCAGCACAGCACCAAACTCATTTTGACATTTAATTCCTTATCGCATCACTGCAACACCAACATAGGGCAATGACGGGACCGTAGGACCTCTTGGACAGTTATGTTCATCTTCACCACTTACCGCCACCCCACAAGCCTTGTTGCACACCACTGTGGGATGGCGGGATACATGTTATCCCTTATGTCTTTTACTGTGCCACTGCCAAGATTTGGCCTAACCATTGTGGGGCCGTGGGAGCCTTTGGTCTCCCATTCATTGTTTACCGCATTACTGCTAATCGAAGTTATCAACATCATGGGGCTGCAGTATGTAGCATTATCAGTTACTTGAACTCCTCATACCGTAACACTACATGCTCGACTTGAAACTATCATAGGGGCACGCTGAACACTTAATCCCGACTCCTTCCTACTGCATTGCCACCGGTCATCTCCTTACCTGCCCCGTAGGCATAGTAACATATTATGTGTCACTTGAGTTTGTACCGCAACACTACAACTAAATTTTTTGCATGTTGTGGGCAAGCAGTAAATGTGTATTCACATCCTCTAATTCCTGCACACCCACCAAGGTTGTTTGCATGTACTGTAGGGTTGTGGTAAGAGACAAAAACACATCAATGGTATAAAATATAAATTTATTTCACATAGACCTGATATGAGATGCTCATAAATGACTCTTGAAACAATTCTAAAAGGAATATGAATCCCTAATTATGGATTTATGGCAGGAAAATGTAATGGTTCTAACTCACCTCATGATGAACTAGGCTATGTTTTTCCTTCATCCTCCTTGTGTTATGTTTTTATGAGTTCTTTTCTTGTGAGTATATCCCTAAGGAAAATTTGTCTAATACCTGTAATTGTAAACATCTTCTTGGTTTTTGACTGCAAATCCTTTTTAATCTATAAACTAAATTGTATTTTAAGTTTTCATTTGCAGTTATCAGCAAATTGGAAAGTCAACAGTTATCAACTTATGAACTCAATAAAGTTTTACTGATTCAAGTTGTTGATTTATACATTATTGCTTATTTGGACTTTAAGAAATAAAGAGAAGGGCTATAAGGTGCAAATTAGATGATAGTGATCATAATGATGAAACTTCACTGATAGATTATGAGCACCTTCGTAGAGAAAAAGTGGCCAAGAATAATGAATATTTATTGAGACTTGGTTTGACAAATAGGCAAGTTGTAAATCCACTAAGTAGTATATTGTTTGTTTAATAGTGTTTAATGAAATTTTATAGGCAAGAGCGTTATGTATATAAGACATAATATGATATTATTTTTTATTTTATAGGCAACAAAAAGAGTGCAAAGAAAATGTAGAGAAAAAACAAAAGGAAAGAAAAGATACAGTCTTGCCATCTTGTAGAAGCCACCACTTTTGTGATTCAACAAATGTAGTTGGTGAAAATAATAGTTGCAATGATGATCATGTGCAGCCTAATATAGCATATGTTGATGTGCAGCCTGATATAGCACATAGTGATCATGTGCAGCCTGATATAGCACATGGTGATCATGTGCAGCCTGATATAGCACATGGTGATGTACAACATTGTGATGATCTCTTAGAACAAAGTCTAAGAGAGATTATTGAAAAACATCAGAGCATTAAAGGAACAACATGTCTACAGATGATTTATTCAAGATTAAAGGTGTGTTTGAAGTAAAATATATGGAGACTGGTACTCATGATCTACCTACTAATGCCACACTTGATGTGGCCAAGGAGCATGAAGTTTCATTTAATGAAAGTCATAGAGAGAGACTGCTTGCATCTGTTGTGCCTCAGAGTGCACCTGTTGCATCTACAACTTTTGAAAGAACTAGTGGATCAACTAGAAATACTAGTAGTAGTTTAATAGAAGATGTGGATGCTTTCTTCAAAAGACAAAGATTGAGTCAAGATTTGTATAGATCTATAGAAAGGAATGCAAAACTAAGAAAATTAGAAGGCAAGAAGTCATTCTTGCTTGAGGTATTGAGAGATGGTGAGCCCATTGGGCTAAATTATGCAAAGTGGGCCTCCAAGTTGGGTGTAAGATGTAGGGCCCATTTATTTGCAGAATGAAGTTTTATAGAGCAAGATCCATTATCTGTGGAAAATGTTATACACAAAATGGAAAATTCTTTTGAGACTACTGGTAGACAAATCTCTAGAAAATATTACAAGCAAAAGATGAGAATATTGATAAATAATTTTAGATACAATTGCAGAAAAGCAATCATGGAGGGAAAGAGAAGTTAGACTCCACTCTATGTCCCAAACAGTGGGAGGCATTGAAATAAAGTATGCATTTCGAAGAATATTTGGTAAAGAGTAAAAAAGGCAAGAGAGCAAGAGATAATGTGAGGGCTGGATATACATTTGGCTGAGGTGGGTTGCAGGCCAAAATGGACAAATTTGGAGTAAGTGTATGGCTTTTTGGTTTAATTTTCATTGTGTTATTTATTTCAATTTTTTATTGAACTGACTATATGTTGAAATTGACATTGTATTTTATGTGGAAAATAGTAATAGAGAAGCAGGTGCAGAAGATATTGTCAATTATATGGTAGCACTAGATCCTAGTAAATCTAAGAGTAGGATGAACTAAAAATCTAGTTCATCAACAGAGATTTCACAACCATCTGTTACATGCCTAGTAGAATCAACCTCTCTAGATCATGCCAACTCAAATGAAGGGTACCAACATGTACTAAATTGCATATATTGTCTCAGTTAGCAAGTTTTGCAGTTGGTTAGCTCCATTAACCCTATAGTTTCTACATGGAATGAGCATAAATCCACGGATTTAGATGAGGTAAGAGGCTCTATTGATCTCGTTTCTTCTTGTTTGGTAATTCTATATACAAATGCCCGTTAATATGTATATTATTGAAATTTGAGTGTAGGAGAATCCAACCCAGTTTCTTTATTGTTGGAGTGATCCAGAAAATGTTCTTTTGGACAAATTTATAGCTTACATTCTTTACTTGACTATTGAATTCATTGTATATTTTTTGCATGATGGTTAAACCACATGCAAAGCAATTTTTTCAAAGTAGCAGGAAAGAAAAAATGCCTTCATGATGTCAACAGAGATGCCAATATTGATAGTGAGGATTATGATGAATTGGACAAGTATGTGTAGCACAGTCGTCATAGTTATGCTGAAGTTGAGGTAATATAATAGTTGTCAATTAGCTATCCCAATGTTTTGTCATTCTTCATTCTTAAAATGTTCTTTTGGACAAAAAATTATAGCTTTTGCATTCTTTAAATTTTAAGTTAATCTTTCCCAATGTTTTGTCATTAATTCTTCATTCTTAGAATGTTCTTTTGGACAAAAAATTATAGCTTTTACATTCTTTACTTGACTTATATTAATTTTTGTATGATGATTAAACCACATGTAGAGCAATTATATGAAAGCAAAACAAAAAGAAAAAGGCACTGTCAATAGAGCTCTCTATAAAACTGTACAACTTCATGTCAATGTTGATAGTGATAATTATGATGATGAACTCGACGAGCATGCACATGATATTCATAGTAGTAGTTGTACTGAACTCGAGTTGAGTGCTATGAAACCACATTCAAGTAAGTACTATTCATGTAAGTAATGGTTGTTTTATTATGTAAATAAGGGTAATCATTACCTATTTGATAGAAGTTGGTTAGAATAGTAGTGAAGTGTAATTATCTAGTATACATAGATTATAGAAATAAGGGAGAACTTATAACTTACATATGAAAGCTTAGAGCTTAGTTGTAATAGAGGACGTACATAGATTTTGACTATGCATTAGTGCATTGTGTTCGAGGATGTCATGGTCCTCAGTTGGGGGGACTTCATTACCAATCCATATCTCTTTTTGGAGTACTCGTATGGGTTAGTTTTTTTTAAGAGTAAAAAGTTGTTTCTTTGTTATTCAACAGAATTGAGAAAAGCACATACAAAAATTGATTTGTTCCAATACATAAGACATTACATACAGCTATAAAAAACAATATAATGTGTATTTTTTGTTTTTACAAACATTTAATATTGATAAACTCCAAGAAGGGGATAAAGTTTGTGAGTTGGATCCTAGTGATGGTGCTACATCTGTGGGGATTGGGCAGATTCACTCACTATCTATTATACATGGAGTCAAATTGAAAGGATCAGGAGATGCAAATGTAAATATTTTAAAGGTCACAAGTAACATACCCCTTGCTTATGAAGACAAAATAGATGGAGTTGTCCATCTAAAAGAGAAAGAAGGGACCTTCACATGGTGTGCACTAAAATATTTGAAAAAAATTAATAGTTGATGTTTATCATGTACTAGCTGTTAGACACCTTGGCCCACTACTTTATGCAATAATTTGAATGTGTTGTTCAGGGATCTTAGTATTTTTTGTCTGTTTTGGAGCTGTATAAGAAAAAAAAAGCCATTGTAATTCAATTTTCTCAATCACAGTACTAAGAAAAACACTTTGTAACACATTTTTCAAAGCAAATACACATATTTAAGTCTTATGGGTTTTTTGGACTTGATTTTATGTTGCTTTTCCTCCCTAAACATTTAGCATCACTACCTTATATGCCTTTATGAAAAGGTTCTAGAGTTATTGTTCACTTCATTGAAGGAGAGAGCTTCATAAATGGGACACAATCAATACTCAGTCATGAAGACTCAAGGAGCATAAATGAGAGAGCTTCATATATGAGATGTCATGAAGATAGTCATGAAGACTTAAGAAGCATAACTGACAATGAGCAAGAGATAAAGTACACATTTCATGCCATAGACAAAGTGAGGAGTCTTAAGCTATTGTGATCAAGGGTGGTGTGTTAGTTTTTGAGAAAGGAAGGGTAGTTGGCAATGCATAAAGATCAATGAGGAAGATTACAGTCATAAGGTGACAATGTTAGCATTTCATCAAGACTTTGGAAGCAACTAGTAGACAAATTTATAGAAGTCTTAAATAGAAAAAAGGACAACCACTAATAATGCTATTATTACAAGGCATATATTCTACATGGCAGTATAGTTGTAGGAATATGATAGTTTCATAAACCTATGACAATCTACAAATGAAAGTCTAAATTATGCATACTTATCCAGGTGATTGTTCTATAATAGAGAGATAATGAGTGCATAGAGGTAAGATGTTCATGGTGAGTGGCAATGGTCAATGGTTCCCAGGGATACATGCATAGTAAACATGGTTTCAGTGGCATGAGCAAAGGAATAGAGGACTGTAGTGTTAGCATTAATTAAAAGGCAAGTATATAAAAGTTGCAGGGCAATCATCTAGAAATCAAGTATGCATAGTTTAGTCACCACAATGAGTAGTGAAGACCAAGGATACTAAATATATATGACTCCCTACCAGGTGTCCAATGTAATAGAGGCAGGGCAAGTGAACGGTTTAGACTCAAAAAGAGGCTTTTGAAGATGCATTAATGAAGGAAGAATCTAATTCCATGCCCTAAGAGGACTTGATATCTTCAAACTCAATAAAAACATGTCCCATAAGCAATGCTAATGACAATAAAAAACACAAGAATATAGTGATGTTTCATTAAGGAATCTTGATCTAGTCCATGTTTCACATTGTGAATATCCTATCATAGACCCGATTACATATGATAGTGTATTTCCTTTGGTTGTAGTCAAGAAGAACAAGTGCCAGACTACATGGGGTGGATTAGATGACCTGTGGTAGCAGTTAGGCTGGTTGAGAATCAGTTACTGACAGTTTACTTTTTGGCAAAGCATTGTAAACTTGGAGAAGTTTCTTTCTTGTCATTTATGTGCATTGTAACTCAAATTTTTAGTCTTGTGACTGAAAATAAACATTGTAATACTCTATTTCTAAGCATTTTTCAAGCAAGATAGATATTTCAAACTTGTGCGAGCTGTAAGAACACCTTTCTTTTAATAAAGTTCAGCAATTTTTCCTTCTTAATGGTTGTCTTTATATTGTATACAATTAATTGATGATTATGATGTGTATTTATGTGTTTTATATTTAAATCCTCAAATATCAGTCAATTAAAATGACTAAATATACTACTAATTGACGTCAATTAATAATTGAATTGACTAAATATAGTACCAATTGATAGAAATTATTAACAGTGAATAAATATGACTAAATATACTACCAATTGACAAAAATCAATGAACAATGAATAAATATGACTAAATATACTACTAATTGATAGAAATTAGTGAACAGTGAATAAATATGACTAAATATATGACCAGTGTTAAATCAATGAATAAAATTTGACTAAATATACTACCAAATTGATCAAAATTATGATTAAAATTAAAGACTAAATACACTACCAATGGACAGAAATTAGTGAATAAAAATGACTAAATAAGTGACCAGTTAACAACAATCAATGACTAAATATATCAGTGAGAAATAAATGACTAAATAAGTGACCAGATTATAGCAATCAATTACTAAATCAATGACTAAATATACTACCAAATCGATCAATGAAAACAACTAATAAATGACTAAAAATGGTTGAATCATCAATTTGGTTGTGTTATAAATGACTGGCAATAAACTACTAATGGTCACGTGACCATGTTTGGTCATTTATAAGCAGTTTTTAGTAGTTTTTTATTAATATATTGCTCTTTTTGTACTAGTGTACAATGCTTTGGATATTGCGTTTGGATCTAGTGTAAGCTCAGGGGAAAGGGACCATCCAAGCGGGTTGGATGGGTGCAGATGTATTATGTACCTAAGTACTAGAAACTTCCTTCGTATTCTAGACTGCCTACATACCCTATATCCACAGGATCAAGGTACATTAAGATGCAGGTGGTGATGATATGTAGTTCTGATTTGTGGTGATGATGTGGGATGGTTGATTAATGATATGATGTTTAGGTTGGTGATGAGATGTTGATGGAATGGTGTTGATTTTGGGATGGATATTTTTGGGATTTTGTGGATATTTTATTTTTTTTAGATTTTGTGATTTTCTATTTTTATGGATTTTTATGATTTTGGACTAGGAATGGTTTATTATGAGATGATTGCATTGGATTTCATTTGGATAGCCTTTACGCTAGATACCAATGACAAGGGAACACCAAGTCTAGAGGTGAAGGTGATGGGGTTGGATAAGGGGATTAGTGATGAAAGATGATGGATAGGTGATTCATGATAGATGAATGGGCAAGTGATAGTGATGCATGTTAAATAGATGGAAGATGGGGATAAGGATTTTCTCCAAGGGCTAGGTTGCAAGGAATCATATGCCCCAGGCATGATGGACTTATGTTTGGATGGATGGACTTTGTAATATCTAGATAGATGGATGGGGAATATGCTTGGAAAGGGACATATGTCGAGAGGTGTCCAAAGCATGTTTTTCATTTTTTCCCCTAGTCTTTATCAAGTAATAAGGAGGGATATGGTAAAAGGAAGATGTAATGAATAGGATGGATGAAGATGGTGGATTGGAATATGATAGGATAAGGGTAAGATAGTGGATACGATATGCAAGAGGTTATTATGGATGTGGATGATTTTGTCCCCAAGTGTAGGGGTACAAATGGATGGGGAAGGGAATACACATGATGCCCATAAGGGGTTTTAATCATGGTAGTTTCCCAAGGTGCCACAAGGAGTGGTTTTCACCACTGCATGGACTTTCTCTCTCTCTCATGGAATGGGGACTCTAGCATCTATTTCCATAGCAAGTGGAAGATCCCATGTTGGATAGCATTATGGATGACAATTGCATGGATGGTGGATAGTGGATTATGAGGTGGATTATGATATGGATTATGTAAGGTTTATGCAAAAGCATGGACCATAGGGAGATGACGAGGAGGATATGGAGGATAGTGGATGAAAGATGGAGAGATGGGGGTATGTCTAAATCTATTGGAATGGAGAGGAACCAAGACCAACAGTTACACACATCATGATATATTTAGAAGATCGTATATTGGATGCGGCATGGGTGGTAATGGAGATCAGGATAGGGGTTTTTTGGATGGTCGATTTGGGGTTTTAAGGACCCAAATAGACTTACGAATTATAGGTTTTTTAGATGGGAAGCGGGATGTTTGAGATTTTTGAGAGTTGGAGGTGGATGCCTCTTTTGGTTTGTTTTTTTTTTTTTAAGGACCCATACCATTTTTGTTTTTGCTTTTTCTTTTGATGGTGTTGACTTTGGTAGCCTTTTGGATTTTTTTATTTTGCTTGGGAGAGATGGCATCTTTAGGCTTTTGTGGATCTTTTGCTTTATGTAGAGAGGCATCCAAATTTTTATTTTTGAATCCCATGGGTGTGTTTGTAGCTTCTCTTTTGGATGATGTGTGCTTTTGTTGGTCTTGATTGAGGATTTTAGGGGATTTATGGGTAGAGGGGTTAAAAGTAGATTTATGGATAAATGGATGAGGGGATTTGAGGATAGGGCTATTAGGAGTTGGGAAGATGGGAGGATCAGGGGATTTGTGGATAGGGATGTTTGGTATTGGTAGGATAGGAGGTAAAGTGTATTTAATAGGGATATTTGGAGTTGGAAGTAGTGGAGGTAAATTTGATGGAGGAAGATGGATGATCACATGATTTTGCAAATGATATGATGATGGAGGGGCAACGGTGACATATGATTTCGAGGTGTGATGAGGTGCACTGTGTTTGGGATTGGATGAATGGATTTTGGAAGGTGCATGGGTGGTGCCAACATAGGTAGATTGTTTGCCTTGGGATGTATAGCCAAAGCCATGCAAGGATGGATGGAATGTGGTGTAGATGGGCTCCAAGATGCCTTGTTCATGAAGGCCTAAGCCTTTGCCTTGATAGTTTATATGTTGTAGCATGCGACATGTAGTGGGATGTTTAGTGCTTTGGAATAAAGATGCAAGTCCATTATTTGTTGGAGAAGAATAGGTGGTGGATGGAAGTTGTTCACCTCCTATAAAGGAGTCACCACAGATGAAGGTGATTTATCCAAGTGGATGGGAGGATGGATTTGAGATGGGGTTGGTAGATGGGATGGTTAGATCTTGATTAGGATGAGGGATTGATGTTTCAACATGCTTTGGATTTAATTCTTGACATAGCTCATGTGTTTGGATAGAAGTGGAATTGACTTGGATAGATGTGTTGGGTGTTTGGATGGGTATGATAGGTTCTTGACTTATGGCTTCTTCAACATGACTACATGATGGTTCTTGACTTATGATAGGATATTGTTCAAGAGTTTTGGTGGGTGTTGGAATTCATGGGGGTGTTTGATTCCTTGGCAATAGCCAATGGATGACAACCTTCATGAGTGTATGGGTTGAAGAACAATATAATGGATGGGTAGTAAGGGTGTATGGTGTAGGATTAGGATTAGGATTGGGTAAAGGGATAATGTGATTAGATAGTGATGGTTCTTGGATGGGTTCAAGAATAGGAATTGGATTAGATGGTGGTGTTGGAGGGGTGGGGAATTTGGGGGATTCTATAGCTTTTCTTTTTCTTTTGAGAAAATCCCTCAAGGATTAGTTGGATGCTATGGGCTTAGGATTTGAAAGGTTTGATGGTGGATTAGATGGTGAATTAGATGATGGAGAGATGATAGGAATTGATGGATTGGGAGATATATATGACAATGGATTAAGGTTGATAAGGTTGGAGGAATATTGTGGTGGAGTGATTGGAGAAATCGATGGATTGGAAGATGGGGGATTCACATGGGAAAATAGTTTTTGATGTAAGCTTTGAATTTTGGCTATGAGGTGTGCTAGATTGGTATTCCCTTGACCAAGGTTATCATGACAAAGGTTGGGGGATGGATGAGTTGGAGGAATTGACTGGTTGGATAGGTATGATGGTATATTGGATGAAGGTTGATATGATGTTGATTGGGATGACATGTAAGATGTTGAAGGTTAATATAAGGTTGATGCGGTGGATATATAGGATGAAGGTTGATATGATAAAGATGGGGTAGGTGCTTGGGATTCTCCAATGATGATGTGTGCTAAGGGGGTATCTTTAATGATGTTTTTGCATTTCTCCTTAGTGATAGGATCAAAATCCTCATAGGCATATTTAAGTCTTTGTAAATGTTACATTACCACATAAGGATCCATGTTGTTAGAAGGATATGAAATTAAATGGGTAATGGATGATTGTGATGTTGGGGATTAAATTTCAAGACCTTAGAATGATTTTCTTTGATTCAAAGGATGGATAATTCTCTATAATTAAGATAGACTAATGATCTTAAGCAAGAGGGTTGATTGGATTGGTTGTTGATTTTGATGACTTACTTAAGACAGCCTAATGATCTCAAACAAGTTTGGATAAAAGTTGATGACGATCAACTAAAAGTCTTGATTTTTTATTGAGTTGATTCGATTTAGATTTAGATTTGGATGAAATTGTTCAAATGGATGAAGGAATGGGATTGAGATAATGATAATGAATTGGATTAAGGATTATGAAGATGATTGGGATGGTTGAGATGAAAGAGGTATGATGGGATGAGTGACTAGGAGGATAATATGGGATGAAGCTCAAAGATGGGGATTAATTAAGCTCTAAGGATGGGATTTGATAAATGGAGGGGGTGGTTTAGTAGTGTTGGGAGGAAAACCTAGCCTGATGTGAGGGGGGATGCGACCCCCTACTAATAGGGGTTCAGGGGCATAGCCCCCGACTAGATTTTTTTTGAAAAATGGGCTTATAAAATTGATGTTTTTGAGGGGAAAGTTTGATTTTTTGACACAGAAAAAGGTGCCAAAACAAATGTAGAAGGTGCTAAAATAGAGGGAAATGGCATTGAAAGATTAACAGATGGTGCTAAAGGATGAATGTATGGCACTAAATAGAGGACTGAAGGCGCTGAAATAGAGGGAAATGGCACTAAAAGATGAATAGATGGTGCTATAGGATGAACATATGGTGCTAAAATAGTAAAATATAGCTCTAGAGGAAATGGTGCCATAGGGGAATTTTTAGGTGCCAAATAGAGAAGTTTTGGCATCAAAATGAGACAGTTGCTTGGATTTAGTCTAGGTTTTTGGCAATTCTTTTTGGATTTTGGTCTCCAATTTTGGACTTGGAAGGTCAAATGATGAATTTGGAGATGTCAAATGTTCCAATGGTTCAATGATGTAGGTGACTTTGGATAATCCCAATGGTAGTTTCTTGGCAAGCAATACAAACACTCCAAACAAGAAAATACAATGACCAAAGGTTGGACAGGAAGTTCAAGTGTGATGTGTATGTTCAAGAAACCCCTCAAGGCCCAAATTTCCATGGGTATAAACACAATCACAAAAGGCTTGAATACAATGCTTAATCTACCCAAGGTCAAGGTGAATGGTGATTTGTCAAGCCCACAACTTGGAACCTCCAACTCAAATGTCAACACACCTAGGATGGGTGTGCATATTATATTTTCTTTTGAGAGAGGATCGATAGGGGCCCCCTGGAATGGAAGGATAACCCAATCACCCTTTCCCTAGAAAGCTACATGTAGCTTATACTAAGCTGAGGATTCCCATCTCATCTCAAAGGAGCCATATAGTGAGAATCTTAAGAGGATTATGTGTCCTCTTGCCTTGAACAAACCACCACAAGGTCAAAAAAGGGGTGGGCTTCTAACCAAAGGTGTTTAGTGGGGGATATTGAGGGGATCGGTACATTATGAGAATCCAAAAAACCACTTAAGGCTTTAACCAGTCCTACTGGGAGTCTCATATACACAAGGTACACCTCTATTCAAACTAGCATTGTACGGTAAGCACTAATATTGGTTAGACTTGGCTTTCACCTTATCCTTTTTTATATAGCAAACCAAATGAAAGTACTCCTTAGGGTCATCCCTTGGGGTGAGTACCTCTTTTCCCACCAAGGGAGGCCTTTTTCTACAAAAATGAAAAAGAAGAGAATAGAACCATTTCTCTTCACCCAAGATCCTTATGAAGGTGGGGGGAGAGGATATTTTGATTCTATCCCTTTGGGATCTACTTGACAAGGTGTGCAAGTGCACCAAACATGCCAAGCAAATCTAAGTTCTTTTTAAGCACCAAGATGAAGTGTTCCTAGATTTAACCATGCAAAGACACACACACACACAAAAGTGGGAATCCTACAATGAGATGTTAGTAGTTTGGTTTTGTTGTCTTTGACCAGCATTCTATTTTTCTACAAAAGATGTTAACAACCTGCACAAGTCCCAAGAAGTTGTTACAGAAATGGCACTAGAACAGATATAAATGGCGTTAAAATAGAAGATGGCACTAAAACAAAGATGGTACCAAAATTTTGGAAAAAGGGTGCCAAAATAGAAGATGGTGCCAAAGGATAGGTGGATAGCACCAAAACAAAAGTTGGAACCAAATGACAAGATGGTACCAAACTAGAGGATGGTGCCAAAAGATGAATGGATGGCGCTAAACTATAGTTTTACATGTCTTACCTTCTGTCGACTAGTTTAGATGGCGTCAAACTATGTATGGATTGTGGCAAAACGGTGCAGTCTCTCTAAACCTATTTAAATAGTGTACTGACCAGGTTAATTGTATTCCATGAGTCAGGAGAGCGATCGGACCGCCTCTAAACCTATTTAAAAAAGGTTGTTAGTTTCAAAATATTAGTTCAAAAGAAGTTTAGAGAGCCTCCTATCCTATCTACAAACACCAAATGTCAGATTATTGCACCAAAAACTGTTAGTGTTAGGAAAAATGAGTTAGGGTTAGATAAGAGACATATTTTATGCATTTCTAGAGAAATTTTGACAATATAACCCCTTGCTCCTATGTATTTTATGCTAAAACAGAGAGCAAGATGTCCTAGAATCCCCTAAAAACCTCAAAAATGCATAAAAAATATTTCTAAGTCTAACAAAGTCAAAAAACACCATGGAGATATGGCACTAAAACAAAAGGAAATGGTGCCACAAATCAGAGAAATGGCACCAATCCAAAAGAAAATAGTGCCAAACCAAGAGGTTTTAGTGCCAAAACCTACAAACACGTCTCTTTTCACAATTCAAGAAAAAAAGTTAGTATCTTGGGACCATGGGGTTCTAATGGGCATGCCAAATGAAGAAGAGAAAGATTTGAAAACAAAGAAACAAGAAAGGAAACTCAAGATACAAGATTTATACCTTTCACAAGCTCCAAATCTCCCACTCCTTGATAAGGTGGAGGAGCTTGCACCCAAAAGAGCTCCTAGCTTTACCCAAAGTGGATGTTGCAAAATATGGATTGCTCCTTGTTCTTCAGCACAATGTGATGAGGGATTGGATGATACATTTGGCTAAGGATAGAGATTTTGATATGGATGCGATGAGAAGCTAGATGAATTTTGGCATGGTAATGTTAAGATGAAGAGCTATGATAGAAATTTGGGCATAGTAAGGATGCTATGATGAATTTATTAAAATGGCTTAGATGAGGTCTCTATTTATAGATTTTGGTTAAAAGGATGGAGGGCGAGGATTGGAAGTATAGATCAATGGCTAGGAATGCTTAAGGATTAGGGTTTGGATTGGATTTGTAGTCTTGTGACAAGTGTCACACAAGGGTTGGATAAGAGAGATAAAAGGCTAAGATTTGGTCAATAAGATTGGATGGCTCCCATTATTTGTGAATTTTAAATTCACATTGGCAAGGATTACGAATGAATAAAAAATTTATTTCCATGGGAGAGTGTGAGGATGGGAATAAAAGTGAATTGTTTTATTCACATGGGGAAGAGTTCCATTGATGGAGACTAGGACAAGTTAGATGAAGGAGATAAAAGGTGAATTTTTAATTCACATGGGGAAGAGTCCCATTAAATGGAGATTAGGAAAAATGGGAATAAAAGTTAATTTTTTATTTGTATGGGAATGAGTGTTAAGTCATATTTGACCAAGCTAATCAAGGGGATTAACTAAATTAATATGGCTGGAGAAAATTAGTAAATAGTTTAATGAAGGATTAAAATTAATTAAATAATGATTTATTTAATTAATTTAGGTCTAGGGGTCATGTAGGCTAAGGTAGTGAATTAAATAATTGATATTTATTCAATTAGACTAGGGTTAGGCTATAGGATAGGGTAGATTAATTAAATAGACATGATTTATCTAATTAATAAGGATTAGGAGATGGAGAGGTTAACTAAATAAATATTGAGAATATTTATTTAATCAATGAGGATATAGTTATAAGGTATAGTGATATATTAAATGAATTAATTGATCACAAAGGATAGATAAATGGCTAAGGGTAGATGATTAGGGATAAAATAATTAATTAAAATGAATTTATTTAATTAATAGGAGGGATAATTGTTAGAAATGAAAGCAACACTACTTCAATGGAAATCTGATTCAAATAAATTTCAGCAATCTTCAAGTGTGCATTAACAATGGAGATTGTAATAAAACATAAAACCCACTACAGAAAAGATGTCAAATATGAAGAACTCAACACAATGACACAATGTTTATGTGGAGAAAACCCTTGCGGGTAAAAAAACACCTCCAGGAAAGAGGCACAATTTTGTATTTGTTTAGTGGAAAATTGGATTTGTTAATGTTTTAGAGTTTTGATGTTTAAACCATCCTTTCCACTTTACATTCAAGGATCTAGGGTTGAGTGGCGAGCACTATCATACCCTAGATCACAATGAGATGTAGGGAAACTTGGATTAGGGAGTTTAATTATCAATTTCTCTTCTCTTATGCTCAATTGAACATTAAAACCCTAATTATGTAAATACGGCAATAAACTGATGAATAATGAAAAATGCTCTTGCAGACGGAAGTAAAATAGAAAATCACAAAATACCTATTTTCAGGGTTCCAAGGTGGAATAGTCAGGGACACTGGAGTGAGATCCGAAGTCCAAGGTACCAGTTTCTTTGCAGGATTCAGAACTCCTTCCGACACTGATTAGCCCTATAACTTTTGTTTCCAGAAACTCAGCTGTGAAAAACACTAGAGCGAGTGCCCAAGTCCTAGAAATGCTCCGGTATCCTATTTCTCTTCAGATCCTGAATCCTTGGTACCTACCAATCCTTCCTGCAACTTCACTTCTCCCTAATATGACACATGTAACCTACAATCACAAGACTTGGTTTGGGGGTTGTGGTGTTTAGAGGCTTGCCTCAGTCAAAACCCGGAGGACACTTAAGTCTCTGAACACTGTTGTCAGATAAAGAGTGCATGCCCTTGTGAGGTAGAGGCAAAAACCAAAGGAAATGATGATAAAACACAATATAATGTCACCTTGTAGTGAAGCTCTTATAGGAGGAAGATGCTCTTCACTCCATGAGGAAATTAATGCTCAAATCTACAAATACAAACACACAAACCACACAAGTCTACTCTTGCAACACAATGAAAGCCTTGAATTGCTTTGAGAATACAATAGCTTGCCAGTAATTATCTAATTGAAATCTAGTTTACAAATGAATGCCTAAGCATACTTTTATATGCAACTACAAACATTCCCGCCAAGATTTTAAAAATCAAAACTTATCTGTCAGCCTAGGGACCTGTTGATCATGATGTTAGTCATTCACAAACATAGAATAAAAGTTACACAACAACCTTTACTCATCTTGAAAGATACGATGAATTTAGAGAATTCATGATCCCAAGTCTCCGTTGATTAGGTCTTAATCTACTGACATTACTCAGTGGTTGATGTGTGTTGCTGTTTTCCATTCAGGGGCCTTACGTATTTCTGCAAAGTTCATCATTATTTCTTCAAATATCCTGCTCTGTATGTCTGCCCTGCATAAATCTCTAATAATTCTACCTCTGTACTGTGAATTTAGTCAAATAATGTGCCTACAGGCTGATATTTGCATTATTTCTACCATTATTTGCAATTCTTTGCATGATATTTTCAATACTACATGCATTTAACTCAAATATGCTAATGATTTTCAGTTACCTACGGGATTTTAGCATATTTCTTTGTTCTTCTTGTTATTTATCATGATTTGCAGTTATGGTGATGAATTTATGAAATTAAAAAAAAAGGAAAAAGGGTTAAAGAATGAGATTCCCAAAACTACTTGACAGAGATCACTGACCCACATACAAGCTCCCATACATGCAATGAAAAGAAGGAAACTAGAATCATACTTCACCAGGACATTCCACAAATCCGCATGATCTAGTGCAAATCTTCAAAGGAAAAGTTGACAACATGTAATGAAATGAAAGCGCTTCCAGTTGAACACAGCATTCACCAGTACATATTCAGAAATCAACAAGAAGATTACGTAAAATTTACAATCAGGATGTAATCTGAAACTTCATATCCATTCAGTATGCTCAAGAATAGGTACATTTATAGTGATCTGAAGAAAGAACCTTGACATTTCAACAATTCAGTCTTCATTAGTCTCAGTAATCCGATCTCCTAATTGATTCTAAAGTAATTGGCCTTAATGTGCCAGATATATCTATCTATCTTCCCTTCTGTATAATGTCTCCTCATGTATCAGGATCTGGCTCTTATATAGAACAAATGCCAGAAAACAGTTACAATGATCCAAGGATCAGGATCTTCTCATAACAATCAACGGTCCAGATGAAAAGCACATGCTTCGCCAGTTGGCAAATGTACAGCTGGCACAAAATATTCCAGCATCTTTGATTTGATTCGGTCTCCAGCTGGCAAACAGTATATTTGACAATATCCTCCTCATTTCTGGTTCATGTTGCCTTCATGTGCAACTTTGTAATTATCAGCAACAGCTCTAACAGCATCATGACTTCCTGCAAATAAACAGACAAACATTAAGTTCATCATCATGTGGATAAACAACAGGAATTTAAACATTTTATTAACCATGCCTCAAAATGTGCAGCTACAAGCAATCGAGTTCCAAATCAGTGGAAAATATGCACTAAATGCATAAACAGCGTTAAAAAACACTCGGGTCAACCATCGTTCCATTTTCCCGCCCATTTCCATGTATATCGGGTTCAAATAATGATCATGCATCGCAACATATACAATGATTAAATCGCATTTCATAATATTTCGGGTCTACCTTTGTATGTGATGCATGTATGTATTTCGGCGTGACCACATACTGTCGGAATGACAATTTTACATTAGGCCAACGGTTAAACTTATACCGACGCCAAAAATCATGATGATGTCCATCCATCGGGAAGACATGTTCTATCGGCATGATAACTCAAGATAAGGCCGATAGCAAGACTTAAAACTTTCATCTACATGATATTGTGAATATGATGCTCCCCCTCTTCGAATGTCCTGATGACGTCATTGTCATGTTTCGCTTCTGTATATTGGGGAAAAGAATGACATCATCATCATCATCATGTCGAAGGAAAATAGGAGGATATGAAATATGATCCTACTGCTGAGGAAAGGAATATGATGGTGACGTCATCGTCATATCCGGGCTTCATTAAAATGCAAAAGATGACGTCACCGTCATGTTTAGTTAAGATCAGGGGATAAATGTAATATCGGGTCACCTAAGGAAGATGATCAGGTGGTGAATGTAATATGACCCCTTTGCGGCCAAGGTAACCCTCTCGAAAGATCAGGATGATGATGATCATCAGGATATCCGGGGCTTTTGTTAAACTTAGAACATGACGTCATCGTCATATTCGCGAACCGGATCATGTTTTGGAAAATATCCTGCCGAAGGGAAATGTGATGATGATGTCATCCTGATATTTGCTTCTTCGTTTTTCAAGTTAGGATGACGTCATCAGGATATTAGCAAAAGGTCATATTTCTCGGCAGGAGGACATTATGAAATATCAGGTAGACAAACAAGATCATGATGATCTTGACAACATGATAGGATAAAAATATGATGATCCTCTTGCGATTATCAGGTTTGACCAAAACTTTGACTGCTCATAACTCCCTCATATGGATAAATTTTCAGGTGATGTAAAAGGCAAACCTACATGCAATTTCAAGCTCTTTCTAAATATGAGGTCATAGAAACAAAATATGAACTTTGACAAACTGACCTCATGATGATGACCAACCTCATCGAATATCATGATGATGATGCACCTGACTCATTTTTACCAAACCGCCAGAAAGCAGACAACACAAGCCAAGCCAAAAGTTGGGTCCCTGTTTTGCCAAGTTAAAATGGGGCGTGTTGTGTAACCACACAACAGGACCAAATAACGGTCATAAACTGACACTTAAATTTTGGGCCTGACCCAAAATAGGGTAGGACTAGGGTGTAAGCGCCCAAGTCCTCCCCCCTATTTTTGGTAGGGCTAAGGTCAAGGGGTCTTCCTAGGTCCACTTTGCCATGAAACATAGGTCTCATTCCATCAGGATGCCAAAATATGAACTAAGATGTCCTAAATGCATGCAAAAGACCTAGGAGCTAAACCTTATGAGGGAAAATCCCCAAGGGAGACATTTTCTAACATTACATTTAGTCCCCACTTTAATGTACGTATAAACACAAGGCCAATACATGCATTAAAGTATGGTCACAAACACAGCAAACACATCAAGCATGAAGAAGACATGCCAATCACATAGAAGATAGTAATAGGCATGCAAAACACAAAGAAGATAGTTATAGTCATGCAGAACATGGAGAATACAATCAATGCATAGAAGACACATTAATGCATGGAAGATAGAAATGATATCTTTTCTTTTCTTTTCCTCATATTTATAAAATGCAGATGCAAGTACTGGAAAGTAAACAAACCTCCCATAATACAAGATGCACTCACTGAGCAAGTCTTTAGACTATATGTATGGGGCAACACACCTGCAAGACACACAAAACCTCCCAAAATGTAGGATGCACTCATTGAGCAAGTCTTTAGACTACATATGGGGCAACAAGCACGCCACACAAAATAAGCACACCAAATGCACACACTTGAAAACATAGAGAAAACATGGCAGACAAGCGATGGTGTGTTCCCTATTTCTAGGCTCACCACTATCTCAAGCACATTACAGGCACACGTCGACGATTGGTCTTCACCACAATAATTGACGAAGACACACTTAAGGGTTGAGCTAGTCACAGAACCGCCCCCTGCCTCCGCAGAGGACTTTTGAAAATGACAAGATGTGCAATCTGCTCCAAGAAATACACTATCCCCGCCTCCACAGAGGGCTTAAGATAAAAAGGATATACGCAATATCCCACCTCCACAGAAGGATTACATGATTGATTGATTGATTGCAAACAAACTCAGGATGCAGGATGTACTCATTGAGCAAGTCTTTAGACTGCACCTGAGGACAAGCACATAGATAACATATACAACAGACATCTTACCTTATATATGCCCCCACCTTAAGGTGGTTGATATCAGGTATTGATATCAATCACGTTAAGGTAGGAAGAAAGCACACAAGGGAACACCAACTTTCACAAAGCCCATGCCCCCCAGAGGTGACATGTACTTTATGATTGCCAAATGTTCCCACAAACACATCCCTGTAAGAAATATGTTAGTGTCTACAACATCATGATAAACAACAACATCAATTCATATGTTTAACCACACAAAGAGCCAAAGTTATACAACGAATTCAGAGTTCGAGGATAACTGTGGAGCTATATCATGAAGTTCTCTGAATCGAGTACCACCAAGGCTAGATTCAAAGACAAACAAAGGTGCACAGAGCAGCAGTATTGTTAAGGTTTGTAAATGAGATAGAACATCATCAAATTCACTACACAGAAAGCACGAGTGCTTCCACTAGCCAAACATCAGATAAAATATACAACCCCATCATCATATTAGGAATTAAGTCCATTTTTTGATTGTTGTTGAAAGGGACACTAGCTCCGCATCAGTGTAAATGTTTGTCATCATCCACCCGCTAGGTGGAAACACTAGAGGAAGGGAAACAATAAATAAGAGAGGACAAGCAAGTGTCTTAGGGATAGTCACGTAGGAGGGTGCCCCTAGGTCACCAACAGCGACGCTATGTCCATAAGACACAACACACAATAATGAAATCAGAGAGGCAATATAAAAGAATGATGATTTAAATAGAAGAAGGTCACAATAGAGGCAGTCTCCTGGTATCCTGAACCTTATAGAAGAATCAGGGGTCATCCCAAGAGGCCTAAACAACACATAACACATCATGGGGGAAGCACATCATGAGAGAAATAAAAGTTAGAGATACTTACCTGTAGGGCCCCTATTGGGCTAGAGATTGTCTATAAGCAAATCATTATCGTCATCTTCCCACTCCCTAATGTTGGAGGAAAGTGGGACATAAGGTATCATAGCTAAATTCAGGTCTTGCTCATCATGTTGTCCATTGTTAGGATCATTATCATTTTGGTTGAATGTTGGGATCAATCTTTTCTTGTTGAGAGGCAAGGTTTATGGCATATTCTTGTCTTCTTCTTCTTCTTTCTCTTGCTTTTCTATTTCTCTTTCTTTGACCACTTATCTCTTATAAGACAGGGTCTTGCTCTTTCATAGGTTTTTGCAAATTAGAAGATGAAGCACCGGGATCAAACCTCATTTGTGGTGGAACATTTTGTTGTTGACAATGACCTCCTAATTTTTGTATGGATTTTAGGGGAGGAACCTCAGCATAGGGGCCTTGTCCTTTTGGTCTAAAGTTCTCTTCACATGTGGGTTGTTTCTCTTTTGTCATTTCTTGTATAGGAGGACTAGGTATTTCAGTTTTATCCTAAAAGTAATTCAACTTGTAATGTATTTTCTAAACCAAAGGTTTATACTTGTTGCGAGGGATGGTGATTATACGACCATCCAGAGGGAAATTCAGACAATGGTGTATTGTTGAAGGGATAGCTTTCATTTCTTTTAGCCAAGGATGTCCCAATTTAATGTGAAAGAGGTCATAAATAGGGACAACTTCAAACCATTATTTGACATGTTTTCCAGATAGTGTTGCCAACAATGATATCTACCAACAATGATATCTTACCCAAAGGCTTGATAAAGGTTCCTTTATGTGTCTTAATCATCATGCTCAAGAGGTCATAAGAACCTTGCATTAGTTGATGTGAAAAGAGGAACTCCTCAGTGACAAGATTAGTCATGTAATTAGGATCAATAAGAGTTCCATCCACTGGGTTTCCCATTATTTTCACAGTGATGTAAAGAGGTCCTTCCTTGTCTCCAGTTGTTCTATCATGAGGTGTAAATACTATTTCAAGTTCAGGGACTTTTCTTTTCATGTAAGGTTTAGGAGGGAATCTATTGTATTTGTTGTGATTAAAGGTCATGTTTATATTTTTAAATCAGATTTTGAAAGTTTTGCAAAAATATGTCAAAGATAAGTGCAAAGCGATATATCCCAAAATAGCCTCAAATGCTTGATTTTTTGTACTTTTTTCAACACAAATGAATGGAACAAAGGATGTTGTAAGGATTTTGATCAAGGGCAGAAAATTATATGTTTGATATCAGTCCAAAACAGCAATATGTTCCTTCCCAACACACTCTTGATGCAAATCCAAGATAATGTCAAGTCAACTATAGTGAAAATATGTCAAAATAAGCACCTTATTCACCAAAACTTAATGCAAAAGAGCATAAAAAAGAGTGTTGTGAGGAAAATGATGATGGATAGAAAATAATATCAGTAATAACAGCCACTTGGTACCAAAATACCCAACACAACATGCTTTTAGTACCACTTAAGGTCAAACCCTAGTGAAAATATAGCAAAAATAGGCTATTTTTCACAGTTTTTCAACTCCAAGACCTAGAAAAAGGGGTGTTGTAAGGAATTTTAGGGGGTAAAGAAAATAATATCAATGATATCAGTCACCTTAATACATAAAATTGATCACAACATGCTTGGAGTGAAAACTAGGTCAAACCCTAGGGCAAAATTGGTCAAAATGTGTAGTTTTTCACCGAATTTTCACTACAAGAGCTCGATAAAAGGTGTTTTCATGATTTTTAGGAGGGGAAGAAAATGATTACCTTGATAGTGTCATTTTAATTCAAAAATACTCTTCACAACACACCTATGGTGCGAGTTTATAGAGTCAATAAGGGCGAATTTAGTGAAAATCATTATTTTTGAAGCCCTAGGTTTAAGATGTTAACACAAAATTCTATGTGAATGTTTTTAGGCCTGATTTATGATGAAAATTAAATAATATTAGATATGAAACTAATTTTCAAGCTTGAACATGCAAAATGCCCATGCAAATTTAATGAAAATGCATCAAAATTGCTAGTTTTTGTTGAAATGTTCTATGTAAAATTTCAAATATTTTAAATATAAATTTAAATTTAAACTAAAATTAAAGACTATAGCCAAATGTAAATTTGAATGAGCCTCTAAAATCAGTAGAAAAATATGAAAGAAGATTTTGCCTACTAACCCTAGATTTTGGAATTACTAGGTTTAATGAAAATTGTCAAAATTTCTACAAAAGCCTAGCAACTTAATGATGAAAATGCAATGCAAATTTTCAATTTTTTGTATTTTTCTATATTTTATATCAGATCTAATGTAAAAATCATGAATTAGGAAAATTTAGAAAGAACTGATGCAATTTAGTAAGCCAAACAATGTAATTTGTTTTTAATTTTCCAAAATTTTCAATTTTTTTTGAATTTTTATCAATGTAATAAAATGAATGACTATATGAATGAATGAAATGAATCCAAATCTAAAGACACACAATCAGCAAGTTGTAATTTAAGTCTAAAAACATGGGTTCACCAAAATGTTTAGTGGAAAATTAGATTTGTTAACATTTTAGTGTTTTGATGTTTAAACCCTCCTTTCCACTTTACATTCAAGGATCTAGGGTCAACTGGCAAGCACTATCATACCCTAGATCACTGTGAGATGTAGGGAAACTTGGATTAGGGAGTTTAATTATCAATTTCTCTTCTCTTATGCTCAATTGACCATTAAAACCCTAATTATGCAAATATGACAATAAATTGACGAATATCAGAAAATGCTCTTACAAACGGAAGTAATATAGCAAATCACAGAATACCTGTTTTTGATGTTTTGAGGTGAATTAGTCAGGGATACTAGAGCGGGTGCCCAAGTCCAAGGTACCAATTTCTTTGCGGGATCCAGACCTCCTTCCGACACTGATTAGCCCTGTAACTTCTATTTCTGGAAACTTAGTTGCAGAGGACACAAGAGCGAGCACCCAAGTCCTGGAAATGCTTCGGTGTGTTGCTTCTCTTCAAATCTTGAATCCTTGATGTCTACCAATCCTTCCTACAACTTTACTTCTCCTGAATATGACACATGTAACCTGCAATCACAAGACTTGGTTTGGGGGTTGTTGTGTTTAGAGGCTTGCCTTAGTCAAACCCCAAAGGACACTTAAGTCTTTGAACACCGTTGTCAGATAAAGAGTGCATGCCCCTATGAGGCAGAGGTAAAAACCAAAGGAAATGATGATAAAAACACAATATAATGTCACCTTGTAGTGAAGATCTTATGGGAAGAACATGCTCTTCACTCCATGAGGAAATTGATGCTCAAATCTACAAATACAAACACACAAACAACACAAGTCTGCTTTTGCAACACAATGAAAGCCTTGAATCACCTTGAGAATACAATAGCTTGCCAGTAATCATCTAATCAAAATCTAGTTTACAAATGAATGCCTAAGCATGCTTTTATATGCAATTACAAACATTCTTGCCAAGATTTTGAAAATCATAACTTACCGTGTTGGCCTAGGGACCAAATAACGGTCATAAACTGACACTTAAATTTTGGACCTAACCTAAAATATGGTAGGACTAGGGTGTGGGTGCCCAAGTCCTCCCCCCCTATTTTGGGCAGGGCTAAGGTCAAGAGATCTTCCTAGGTCCACTTTGCCATGAAAACTAGGTCTCATTCCATCGGGATGCCAAAATATGAACTAAGATGTCCTAAATGCATGCAAAAGACCCGGGACCTAAACCTTATGAGGGAAAATCCCCCAAGGGGACATTTTTTTATGTTATAGTATTAATCTCAACAAGATTGTACAATACAACAACACTTCAATTGTCTCCACCAGTCTTCAATCTGACAACATTTTGGCAGCACCTAAGTACCTAAAATCTGTATTGCAACAACAAATACATGGAAAAATACTTATAAAAATATTTTCCAACTCATCTTAGGTGTTCACCATCTCTCTCATGAGATTCTCCAACCTATAAACATTAATTACCATCTTACAAGAATCTTACACTTGTCCAAAAATAGCCATGCAAAGGTTGGGGGCCCAAGACTAAATCTGGCCTCTTACAGCATCTTATGACATGTCATAACCGTCATAGATTCCACAAAAGAGTATATTTCCAAGATAGGAACCTTGGGCTAAATATAGCAAATATACAACTAACATATTCATCATATGTGTCATAGAATCATAAAATCTTATGACAACTTGCAGCTATCATAGATTCACTTACCAAACATTATGACAGTTGTCATACATGCCAAAAATAGTATATTCCTCAAGGGAGCATGCCTACCCTCATTTACTTTGAGTTTTTACATTTGCCAACAATAAAATTCACTCTGTAGTTACCTCCAGTTACTTTAAAATTACCCCTACCAGTGAAACTAGTACATCTCCTCATAGATAATTACAAATTACATATAATAAATAGAATAAATACAATATTGGGATTTACAAGGTTAATGGAACCTTATCCCAACATTCTCCCACTTGACATTATAAATTGTAAATCAACCCATAGGAAATCAAATGAAAAATAATCAGGCACTAGAAACAAGGTCCATGGCCTCTCTGCACCATAGGAACTTCTTTGTGCTCACAGGTTTGGTCAATGAATCTGCAACATTCTCCTAAGTGTCTACCTTCTTCAGCTTAATCTCTCCATTTTGCAACCAACTCTTGAAAAAAGTGAAATTGAACATCAACATGCTTAGTTTGAGCATGAAACATGGGATTCTTGGTCAGACAAATAGCACTCTAGCTATCACAACCAATCTGAATGATCCTGCAATCAAATCCAATACCTCTACACAGTCTCATCAACCAAACTGCCTCCTTAGAGACATGAGTAGCAACCATATACTCTACTTTTGTGGTGGACAAAGCAAATATGGGTTGTCTCTTACTCATCCAACTCACTGCACCTCCAAACAGAGTAAACACATAGCCACTAGTGGACCTTCGACTATCCAAGTCACATGCCCAATCTACATCAACAAAACCCTATATTTCCAAAGATTTATTATCACTACTAGTACTAGAATAAACTGAACAATGATCAGGAGTACCTACAAGATATTTAAACACCCTCTTCACATAGTTCCAATTATGTCTACTAGGTTAGACATAAATTTGCTCAAAACTCCCACTGCTTGGGCAATATCTGGTCTAGTGTAAACCACTACATACATCAAACTCCTTATAGCACAAGCATATGGCACATTAGACATATCCTCAAGATCATTCTTACTCTTTGGACACATATATAATCAAAGCTTAGTACCAATGGGTAAAGGAACTCTAACTGGGTTACAATCCTACAAACTAAACCTCTACAAAATAGTATTCACATACTTACTTTGTGACAACCAAAGCTTTCTATTAACTCTGTCCCACCTAATCTCCATTCCCAAAATATACCTTGTAGGACCAAGATCCTTCATCTCAAATGCACCTGAAAGTTGGGCTTTAAGCTCACTGATCATACCCTTAGTATTGTTGAAAAACAACATGTCATCAACATACAAAGCAATAACTAGTATAGAATCATCAACACAGTAAATGTAAACACAGTGATCCTCCTCACTTCTAACAAAACCCAATTTCAAAACAAGTGAATCAAACTTTTGATACCACATTCTAGGGGACTATTTTAAACCATAGAGAGACCTCTTCAACCTGCAAACCCAATGTTCTTTTCCTTTTACCTCAAAACCTATAGGCTATTGCATATATATTTCTTCCTCAAGATCTCGATGCAATAACATAGTCTTAACATCCATTTGCTCAATCTCCCAATCATAAGCTGTAGCAATGGATAAAAGAAATCTAATAGAAGTCAATTTAGCAACAGGATAGAATATCTCACCAAAATCAACTCCCTCTCTTTGGGAGGAGCCCTTGGCTACCAGTCTAGCCTTGTACTTCTCCAATGACCCTTCTTCTCTAAACTTCGTATTGAAGACCCACTTATATCCTATGACCTTTCTTCCTTTGGGAAAACAAACAAGATCCCAGGTGTTAAAAGAGTCTAAAGCCATCATCTCCTCCTGCATGACTAGCTGCCAAGACTCACTATCATCTGCAGAAATAGCTTCCCTATAGGATCTAGGTTCATCGTTAGTACTCAATAAAGCATATACACAATAGAAATCTGGTGGGCTATACCTATCACATGGATTCTGTTGTCTTTTGGATCTCCTCAAGGGTGGAGTAAGAGACTCTACTCATTCTTCTACATGATCATCTACAACAACTTCTTATGTGACAACAAACTCATCTTAATCAGAACTACTCAAATCTTCTTCTTCTTCTTCACCCCCCAATACATCATTCTATTCTTTTTGAGGTGCATCTTATTGCTCTAAATGAAAGTGCACCTTCTTTACCTTTTCTTCTTTTTCTTTTGGCTGCTCAGGTTTAGAAATAGCTCTAAGTTCGTTGAAAATAACATCTCTAGAAAAGATAATCTTGCGGCTTAGTGGATTTCAAAGCTTATAACCTTTGACATTATCACCATATCCAATGAATGTACACTTTTCAACCTTTGGATCCAACTTAGATCACTTTTCCTTAGGCACATGAACAAAAGCCTCAGCCAAAAACCCTTAAATGTTGAACATAAGGTTTCTTACCTGTCGACACTTCACAAGGTGTCAAATCAAGAGCCTTACAAGGAGATCTATTTATCAAGTAGCAAGTAGTACACACAACCTCTACCCAAAAGCATTTATCCAACTGTGCATCCCTAAGCATACTTCTAGCTCTTTCCATCTTTGTTTGATTCATCCTTTCTGCAACACCATTTTGTTGTGGTATATACAGAGTTGTCTTTTGTCTTATTATACCTACATGCTTGCAAAACTCATCAAATTCCTTAGAGCAATATTCCCCTCCATTGTCAGATCTTAGTATTTTTATCTTTAAACCTGATTGGTTCTCTACTAAGACTTTGAATTCCTTAAACTTAGGGAAAACTTCAGATTTATGCTTCATAAAATAAATCCATGTAAATCTGGATACATCAGCAATGAAGGTAAAAAAAATAATGATATTTTCTGATGGATTCATTATCCACATGCCCAAACACATTCGTATGAATAATTTCTAACTTCTCTTTTGCTCTATTGCTTCTTGAAGGGAATGATTTTTTGTTTTGTTTACCAAACACACAATGCTCACAGAAATCAAAGTGGTCATCATAATAGGAGAAACCATCCAACAAATTTTTATTCTTAATAGATTTTAATACATTATTACTTGTGTGGCCCAATCTATGGTGCCACAAAATACATGTATTTTCAGTAGTGGCCTCAGATACATAGTGTTTAGGGTGAAAATTGATAATTTGTTTACTAGGGTAAATGCTACCATTTCCCATCGCTAAACATGAGGGAAGTGACAAGGATCAAGCTTGGAACAAGATTCTAATCACTTTGCCTCCCTTTTATGCTCACATGGTTGTAGAACCCAAGGCCCTAATCAAGATTTTATCAAGTGTTGTATTTCCAACCAAGCAAAACCCTAATTATGCCTCAAATCAACAATATACAAAAATTGATGAAGTGTCTGATAAAACTAACCACAGAAGCGCAGAGGACGAGTTTCAAAGACACAGTACCTAGATTTTGAGGGCTACATACACTAGGGCACTTGTTCCAATGTCCTACACATTTTTGAATAAAAAAACCTTCTGCACAGGTTGTCTGGGATTGTAAAATGGCTTCCGGATATCAGAGAAAACACCTGGTTGGACTAGGGTGCTCACTCGAATGTCCTACAAGTCTCAAGATCTGAAAGTCTATTACGACTATACCTGCAATATCTTTCTTCCTGTGGCTTCATTTTGTCAGAACCTGTGAAACATGATCTATACATGCAAAAGAAGGAAATTGTTGCAGCTATATAGGATCTTGCCTTAGTCAAGCCCCATTTTCGGTATTTCTACCTCAACAATAGCCAAAGGAAAAGATTTGTAGAAGTGTGTGCAAACCTAACAATGTGTGTATGCAAAAAAATCAAACCCTAGATGTCACAATCAAGGGAAGATCAACAACTTGCTTTCAATCAATAAACACATACAACTTCACCTCAAAGAGAGGAGATAAATGAAGACTTGCACGAACAAGAAGGTGAATCAGCAATGTTCACGGAGGATCTCCAAGCTTGCTATTGGAGGCTTCAACCCTTCTCCCAAACATGCAAAGGGTGTACAAACCCTAGGAAGAGCAAGATAGACTCAAGATATTGATTCCTAATCTTCATCCATGGTCTCCAAGATAGTAAATAGAGAATACTTTGAATAGCTGAAACAAGTCATTGGTCTTCAATGGCAATTGCAACAGAGTTTTGGTATTAGGCTTGCATAAGAATTGTGTTGGTGCAAGAGCACCTAAAAGAACACCTTGGAGCAAGAAGACACAAATGATCAGAGGAGGAGCCCATGGAGCAAATAAAATCAAATGGAACATCCTAAAACCAATTATGGCATATTATAATGGGCAAAATGATGTAATGATCAAATGTCCTGAGGGTCCTAGTAAGGACCCTAGGACCAAAAATGATGTAAGTGGGCCAATAGTGCCTCTAGAGTCAAATAAGAGTCAAGTATAGGTGTTTGAGATTAGGAATAAGGTATAATGATCCTAAGAAGATCAACCATGATGAACCATGATGATTTGGTAGAGTAAAAGTCACTTAAAACAAAGCTTAATATTCAAATTTTTGAATAATGCATTTGGGCGGGAAAATCAAGAATGGACAGTTTTTGGAAGTTTAACCATCTCCAACCGATGGGAATTGATTGTGGGAGTTAGGACAAAGTTATATAAGCCTTCCCAAGGTGTGAGATGGCATAGAGGAATCATTTTGAGGCCTAGGTTGTACGGCAGATTGGGAAGTAACAATAAAATTTAGTTTTCTTGCATTTTCCTTATCATTTCTGTTGATCTTTTTGATTGTTGATTGTTGGAAAATGTATTAGGACCTCAGTTAACATTAATAGACTTGTTTTCATGCTCTGAGAAGGGTTCTTTAGGTAGATTTATTGCTATTTATCTGACTGCTACAAGGAACAACATACTCTTCTGTGAGTTCTTGAGTGGTTACAATGCATCATAGGACCTTTCCATGGATGTAAGATCATGATTCTCATGGAATAGGTCCTTAGCAACATGTATAATATGATTCCTAACTTTGCAGAGTAGGAGGAGTGCAAATGGAGAGGTGATCACCGTTGAAAGTCTAAGTTTGCATGTGGAAAGTGCATTGAAATGGTGGCATGGTTATAACAGCAGGAGATCCATCTTAACAAGGTGGTGTTTTTATGATTTCTATTGTTTAATATGGCCAAGGACATGGTGTTAGACCTTTGAATGAGGTCTGGAAGTGATTGAAAGTGGGAGATCTAGCAAGCCCTAGGTTTTGGGGCCTAGAAATGAGTTTTTTGTATTTCAAACATTAAATGAGAAAATTACGGTCTGAAACATGGAAAATCCTTTGTTTTAGATCCTTTCCTAAGACTATTTCAAGGTTTGGAGTGAATGGAATAAGTATTTCATGGGGTTCCTTTGTAAAATGGGTAATTTAGGCCTTGTAGAAAGACAACATGGTGTTAGGACAGTGACATTCCGTCCAAAACAATAGTAGGTGAGTTTGAGATATGTTTTAGAACTTAATACAGGGTATCCAAATCAGTCATTTGTTTCTAGAGTGTTTTGGGAAAGTTTGGAGAAAAGTACAGTTTAGTCACTGAACAGGGCTACTAGGATCAGGCCTAGTCAAGTAGAATTGCCAAGAACCAAGCAAATTGGTGTATGAAACCTATTGAACCTTGTTGGTTGGGGTAGGTTGAGACCCTAGAAGGTACCATATTTCATCTGAGAAGTTGGAACCCAAACTTGATCCCTTTGGTGGAGTTTAAGGCAAAAGGAAGACTAGTGAAGTCCTATTGAAGCCGTCACTAGATTGAAAATCCTTTGTTCTTGTCAAATTATCTCTAAGACCTAACACCTCTGCATCATATTGGTATCAGAGCAGCAAGTAGGTCCTTGAGGAAGTAGTAGGATCTTGTGAAACAGTAAGGGTTTGTGAAAGTGTGAAGATGGCTCCTAAAAATCAAATGGCTAGAGAGAACAATGAATTGAGAGAAGCCTTAGAGGCAAGAGAAAGAGAGTTGAGGGAGAGAAGAGAATAAGATGCTGCAAGAGAAAGAGAGTTAAGACAAGGGAGAAGGGAGAATGCATCAATCTTGGCAAGGTTGGAAGCATTGGAGAAGAATCCTAGAAGGGATGAACAAAATGATTCAGAAGGACATGAGGAGGCAGATGAGAATCTTCCTAAGGATGAATTGGATCCTGAAGAAAAGAAATTTGTGAGATTGCTGAAGGCAGTCTAAGGATGTGGAACAAAGGCAAACATAGTTACCTATCTATCAAGGGAAGATGGATAGTGAAGAGCTATTAGGGTGGATAGATACCCTTGAAAATGTTTTTGAGTATGAGGAGATGAGTGATGAGAAGAAGATTAAATTTGCAAAAACAAAGTTGAGAGGGATAGCACTTACATGGTGGAGTAGTGTGCAAATAGAAAGAGTGGCTAGAGGTGGAACAAGAATCACTTCTTGGGGTAGGATGAAGCATATGATGAAGGATCAATTTCTTCCATCTGATTATTCCATTCAAACAAAGAGGATGAGGTAGAATTTGAAACAAAAGGACATGGATGTTATGTCCTATACTGAGCAATTTCATAAGCTTAGTATTAGAGGAGGATTGGAAGATGAAGAGAAAGTGGCAAGATACCTTAATGGGCTTAGGTATAACTTGCAAGATGAGATTGGTTTGACCATACCAAAATCACTTGGAGAATGTTTTCAGTTAGCCATAAGGGCTGAAGAGAGGGTGAAGAGGAAACAAGAAAGGCAAGGAGGTAGTGGTAGAGGATATAGAGGTAGGGGCAAACCTACTAATGAAGGATAGAGCAGCAATGAGAAAGGTAAAGAGTTTTCTGCAGATCAGAGAGGCAGATATAGAGGTGGAGGTAGGTTTGGATCAGGTAGAGGAATATTCACAGGCAGATGTTATCATTGCAATGAAGTGGGACACACATCTTTCAAATGTCCTAAGAAGGATGATGTTGATAAGAACAAGGAGAGAAGAGTTCACTTGGCACAAGAGGAGGAGAAGAAACAAGACCAGGAAATATGTTCAGCCTCTCCATAAATGGTTAGAGAACTTCTCATGGTGGAAAAAGGCAAAATGTAGCAAGCACCATAGGTATCCATTTTTAAAACTAATTGTTTAAGCCATGGAAAAATGTGCAAATTGATTATAAATTCAGGTTCACATGATAATTTAGTTTCCTGGGATATGGTGCACAAGTTGGGATTGAAAACATTTGATCATCCTAGTCCTTACAATGCCACTTGGGTAAGTCAAGAGCAGCAAGTAAGGGTTAGTCAGAAGGCATATGTTGATTTTTCAATTGGTCCATATCATGATTCTGTTTTATGTGATGTTATTTCAATGACATGTGGGCATATCATTTTGGGTAGACCATGGCAGCATTTGAGAAGAACAGTTCATGATGGTTATACAAATAATCATTTGGTGCATAAAGATGGTAAATAGTTTAGACTAATGCCTTTACCTTGTGAAGACAAGCAGGAACATGCTATTGTCTGTTTCAGAGAGAAATTGCAGTTGAATGTGCAGGTTAAGGATGATTGGAAACAATAGGAATAGTTGTAGTAAAGGAAGGTGGATGACAGTCCTAAAGAATAGTAGGTTTGGGACCTGAGTCATATCAAGATTGGGGACATTGACTACCCTATAAGGAGGTAGAAGAAGGAAGGTAGACATCAGATAGTATAGGGAGGAATAAATTAGAATTCTAAGATGGAAAGTGCAAGAGCATTACAGCAGCAAGGTCCTAGGCAAGGACATCAAAACATGTTTTATGATGCTAACTTTTTTTGCAAGAGTCATGCAGGTGTGAGAAGAAGGAGGATAACCCTTAGAGAATTCATGTTTCCTATCACAAATCAGAGGAACATTTCAAAAAGACTGCAGGAGGTTTGGAGCAGATCACATGAATCTTGGGACAAGAGTTTTTATCATGCTGGGGAGTATGGTGCAGGAGCACCTAAAAGAACACCTTGGAGCAAGAAGACACAAATGATCAAAGGAGGAGCCCATGGAGAAAATAAAATCAAATGGAACATCCTAAAACCAATTATGGCATATTATAATGGGCAAAATGATGTAATGATCAAATGTCCTGAGGGTCCTGGTAAGGACCCTAGGACCAAAAATGATGTAAGTGGGCCAATAGTGCCTCTAGAGTCAAATAAGAGTCAAGTATAGGTGCTTGAGATTAGGAATAAGCTATAATGATCCTAAGAAGATCAACCATGATGAACCATGATGATTTGGTAGAGTTAAAGTCACTTAAAACAAAGTTTAATATTCAAATTTTTGAATAACGCATTTGGGCGGGAAAATCAAGAATGGACAGTTTTGGAAGTTTAACCATCTCCAACTAATGGGAATTGATTGTGGGAGTTAGGAAAAAGTTATATAAGCCTTCCCAAGGCATGAGATGACATATAGGAATCATTTTGAGGCCTAGGTTGTACGGCATATTGGGAAGTAACAATAAAATTTAGTTTTCTTGCATTTTCCTTATCATTTCTGTTGATCTTTTTGATTGTTGAGTGTTGGAAAATGTATTAGGACCTTAGTTAACATTAATAGACTTGTTTTCATGCTCTGAGAAAGTTTCTTTAGGTAGTTTTATTGTTGTTTATCTGACTGCTACAAGGAATAGTAGACTGTTCTGTGAGTTCTTGAGTGGTTACAATGCATCATAGGACCTTTCCATGGATGTAAGATCCTAATTCTCATGGAATAGGTCCTTACCAACATGTATAATATGATTCCTAACTTTGCAGAGTAGGAGGAGTGCAAATGGAGAGGTGATCACCGTTGAAAGTCTAAGTTTGCATGTGGAAAGTGCATTGAAATGGTGGCATGGTTATAACAGTAGGAGATCCGTCTTAACAAGGTGGTGTTTTTATGATTGCTTTTGTTTAATATGGTCAAGGACATGGTGTTAGACCTTTGAATGAGGTCTAGAAGTGATTGGAATTGGGAGATCTAGCAAGCCCTAGGTTTTGGTGCCTAGAAATGAGTTTTTTGTATTTCAAACATTAAATGAGAAAATCACGGTCTAAAACCTAGAAAATCCTTTGTTTTAGATCCTCTCCTAAGACTATTTCAAGGTTTGGAGTGAGTGGGATAAGTATTTCATAGGGTTCCTTTGCAAAATGGGCAATTTAGGCCTTGTAGGAAGACAGCAGGGTGTTAGGACAATCACATTCCATCCAAAACAATAGTAGGTGAGTTTGAGATATGTTTTAGAATTCAATAGAGGGTTGGTGTATGAAACCTATTGAACCTTATTGGTTGGGGTAGGTTGAGACCCTAGAAGGTACCATATTTCATATGAGAAGATGGAACCCAAACTTGAGCCCTTTGGTGGAGTTTAAGGCAAAAGGAAGACTAGTGAAGTCCTATTGAAGCCCACACTAGATTGAAAATTCTTTGTTCTTATCAAATTATCTCTAAGACCTGACACCTGTGCATCATGTGTGTGTTAAAATGAATTGGAAATGTATTTTTATATCTAGCTTTAGGGAATTCATATTTTTAAATAACCTCTCGGTATTGCATGAAAACTGAGAATTTGAAAATGGAATCCCAAGGCACTCGGTGGGAACCGACATGCTACCAAAATTCAAAATCCCATGAAATCGAGGAGAACTAGGGCATGGGTGCCCATGTCCAAGCCCCCAATTCCAACTTAAATCTGCATTTTTTGGGGTCTAAGGAACCCTATTCTCAAATCTCTTTTCGGGTTCTATCAATCAGTTACCTCAAAAGGTGAATAAACTGCTCCTAGACTAAGTCAGTCAAGGTTTCGGGAAGGCCAAAAAAAGAAAGGTTGAGAAGTCACTGAGAGTGAGGACCTAAACCGAGGGAAATTGTACCATTCCATATAGGAGGATAATTTTTGACGTTATATTTAGCCCCCACTTTAGTGGCCATATGACACTATGTGCATATGCAACTAAAGGAAAGTAAATACATTAATCATGGAAAGGATATTCAAAAGGATACTATAGAGGAAGCTGAAGCATTGTCACCAAGAAGGAAGAAGCCCCCAACTCTGCAATCCTGCAAGACCACAAAGTCAGGAACCGCAGCCTACAAAGGAACACTTGTTAGAAGATCAAAATGAAATCAACCTGTAACCACCACCAATGAGTTAGTATCAAAAATGCTAAGGGGGTTGAGTGATGGCGAGGGAGGAAATCAAGGGAGATATATGTCCCCCTTGTTTCTGCTTGCTTAGTTCAAGAGTAGAAACAAGTAGATATCCATGTGTGTTGATTTCAAGGGGAATACATTATGGAGGTCATTTGAAGAACAATGCTTGACCATAACACGTAGGGTAAGAATGAGAGCGGAACCAAGATTCCAATGCAACAAACAACACCAAAATCAGAGTTTGACAGCGCAAGAAAAAGGGCTCAAGAGAAAAGAGCACACTTTTGCACCTAGTTAGAGATAGGATTTCTCACTCACTTGATGTAAAAGGGAGTTGTCACTTACCTCTTAACTCATTCTTGTTTCTTGTTATTGTAGAGAGAGAGAAGGAGAATAGGAGAACGACCAAGCCGAGCTGACATCCATACCATCCACCATGACTGGAGATGCTCTAAGCCCGAGTGGTACAGAGACACTTTGAGGCTGAGGTAGGGTCTTGATTCCATCCTTCTGTCATCTTTCATCATGTTTTTCTTTTTACATTTATCGATGTCTTTTCCATGGAGGGAAGGTCGACAAGGTTCCTAAGCAGGGGCACCCAAGTCCACTTAGGGCGCCAGAGTCTCTCTGGGGTGCCCTAGTCCCACAAGGGCGTCAGTGTCCCTCTAGGGTGCCCTAGTCCATAGAGGACACATGCCCTAGGCATAGGCACTCTATTCAGTTATTGATAGCTTATTTTGGTTTCTAGTGTGGATTCTAATCCTCTTGCTTGCTTTCTGATCTGTAGGATGTCCCTGAGATGCGTGAGCACACAGGCGACCGTCTGATGGCACTTTTATGAGAGCGCGCTAGCACTTTGACAACCATAGAGAGAGAGCACTTATAGATGGTGGGCCTATGGTGGGTGTTTGAGATGCCCACAATTAGATTCCATTGTGCGATGCTGATGGCACTGATGGAGAGATGGGATGCGGATACATCCACATTCCATTACCTGACTAGCGAGATTACCATCACACTGGAGGATGTTTTTAGGATCCTTCAACTACTAATCTGAGGAGAGATAGTGAGGGTTGTTGGACATCACTCAGAGGAGTATACTCGGGAGAGTCAGTTATACTGCTTGGGTCGCATTATTTCTCATGCAGAGCGAGGACATATTCAGCTCCGTTTACTAGAGTAGGGATGTAGAGACATTCCCTTACTACAGAGGATCATGATTGTCACAGTCGCACTAGCCATCACACCAGATGGATGAGGCACTCACATTCATGGGAGTCTCATTCACACTATTAGAGCGATGGAGGAGCATTAGAGTGTCTATGCATGGGGGCGCAGTATGTTAGTGCACCTATATCGCAACTTAGGGCGATATGTCCACTACGAGATGTAGAGTTTGATGGTTTGTACATTATTACTAGTTTGGGCCTTTGAGTACATCAAGTGTACATGACTGATGGGTTATCCCATAGAGGCAACGTTCACACATCTGTGCATCTATGGCTACCCACTAGATAGGTGTTGGAGGCACGATAATTTGTTACATTGGAGAGTAGTATTTGACAGATTGCAGCTCTGGTGACATCATCTAGAGACCATATCGCGGCTACATCAAATGGCCTGGTGAGCAGAGGTAGTTAGCTCAGATGCAGAGGGATCGGCTAATGGCCAGTCACCTCAATCATGCTGTATCTTGGTTCTACTTTGACAGGGTGGCATGATAGTTCAAACAGGTATAGGATGTTCCTACAGTTCATCTGAGCTATGCATGTGTAGTCAAAGCCAATACTATCTGATGGCTGACTATAGTAGACATACCACTTAGAGATGATGAGGGTCCTGAGGATGCAGATCCAGTATCAGGAACAGATGATGTTGGGTGTACCTGAGCACACCGTACAACCTACACCTATCTTTCCACCCGGGCACCCTACGGGAGATGCCCAACCTTGGCTAGGTCACACTAGCGACATTGGGGTGGAGGATGATGTCAACAACTTTGTGGGATACTACAATCTTTATGAGGGTATGGAGGAGGACAAGGATGATTTTGAGGAGGTCCCATCATAGTACATCTTCAGAGCGAGATCACAACAGAGCCAGTAGGAGACAGACACTAATGAGGAGATTGGGCTGAGGCCACGGTCCAGCGCTCATGGTACTGCTCCTACAGATGATGTGAGGTCCAATCAGACAGAGTGAGGGGAGAGTAGTAGGCCTATGCCCCCAGCTGCAAATCAAACAGCAAAGCTTGTCACACCCTCAGCAATCCAAGATCCATCTTGGTGAGATGGAGATCTAGGTAAGGTTTGGTTTATTAGTTTTGTGCTTTGGATAGTTTGTTATTTATGATTTATATATGGGAGTCTAACATCTATCTCACTCTCTATCTTGCAGTTGGGATAGATGCATGGTGAGACTTTGTGAGTTGCGTCATAGGAGACATGTTACCGACAGATGCTTCAGCACAGCAGGTGGAGGCAGATCATATGCCACGATCATCCACTGGGCGGTATGCTGAGTTATTTATTCCTGTCACTAGATATAGGACTGCTACAAAGGCCATGTTAGAGCAGTCTGCTTAAGAGAGAGGAGAGTTTTGACAGAGAGCTAAGCATGCCGAGGCTGAGCTCAGGACACAACGAGAGAAGATAGTAGCGGTTCCTACATCAGGGGGAGAGCTAGCTGTCAATGAGTTCTTTCTAAGGGAGGTCCAACATGCAAGAGTTAATAGAGATAGTGCTTGAGCTGAGAGAGACCAATACCAGAGGATGTACCAGGAGGCACATGAGTAGATGATAGAGATGAGAGGCAAGATTAGGGGGTTACGATCACAAAGTGTCTCTAGGAGTCATTCGCGATCCGTAGCCACTCATGGTCAGGCTTCTGTCACTCACATACCATGAAGGCCTGAGGGTACTGGTGATCGAGGCTCAGCTATGTGATTCCTAGACTTCAGGCACTATGAAATCCCATTTTGTTTCAAGGGATAGTCGATTCAGATGTATACATGAAACTGAGATATATATATATATATATATGTGATGTTTACTTCTTTTAATCTATGTGTAATGGCTTTTGATCTATCACATGTGATTTTTGTAAAATGCAACTAGTGATGATGTCTAAATGCTATTGTGATATACTAACAATTCTAAAAAGAACATGTAGTAACAAGAACAATGATTAATTATTTTACACATAATTTTAACTTCCATGCTATATTCAGTTAATACAAAAGTGATCTAAGTAATGACTACTTAAACACGATGCAACAATGACTAACTGAACAAAGATATAATGTAAAATGAATTAAGACAAAACAGTAATAGCTTGTCAAAATTGAAGCTAATCTATGTGCTAAATTAGCTTAGGAACATTTGACATTAGATCTTTAAGCATAAAATATTTTGAGGTGCGCCACATTAATAGGTTCTTTAAGGGGTGTACCTTGCTCGTCGACTAATTTATACGCTCTGGAGCCAAAGGTTTCAATGATGATATACGATTCAAGCCAATTAGGGATAAACTTACCTTTTTCACCAGGCGGTGCACTTATATTGTGTTGATTTTCATAAAGAACCAAGTCCCCAACAATAAATGAACATTGTATGACTTGCACATTATAGGCCCGTTGTATTCCTTTTTTATAAGCCTTGAGATGTTCAAGAGCGTTAATGCATCTTTCATCAAGCATCTCAAGTTCTTGTAACCTTTTCTCTCATTCTATGTCATCATCCATGATGTCTCTTAGGGAAATTTGCAAGGAAGGAATTTCTAACTCCAAGGGCATTATCACGTCTGTGCCATAGACAAGATTATACGGTGTGTTACCTGTAGTTGTTTGAATACTTGTTCTCTAAGCCCATAAGGCATAGGATAATTGCATATGCCAATCTTTTTGATGTTTATTAACAGTTTTCCTTAGAATTTGTCCAATAACCTTGTTTGAAGCTTCTGCTTGGCCATTGGATTGAGGGTAATAAGGCATAGAGAAGTGATATTGTATATGATACTTTTTGAGGAACTTTTTCACATCCTTGTTCTTAAATGGTATTCCATTGTCTGAAACCAAGGAGGAAGGTATTCCAAATTGAGAAATTATGTTATCTTGTATAAATCAATAGATTACATCGGTGGTCATGGATCACAAAGGGACTGCTTCGACCCATTTTGTGAAATAATCAGTAGCGGTAATTATAAATGTATGTCCTTGAGATGAGGGCAAGGAAATTTTACCAACGAGATCCAAGCCCCAAATAGAAAATGGCCAAGGTGACCCCTAGGCATGAAGCTCTTAAGTAGGAGCGTGGATGAGGTGTTTATGTTGTTGACATTGCAAGCATCTCTTGACATAAGCGAATGAATCTTGTTCCATATGCTGCCAATAGTACCCCATACGTAACAATTTTTGCACTAATGATTTTCCACCAAAATGCCCTCTGCAGGCACTCGAGTGAGCTTCTTCTAAAGCTATCAGAATCTCTGTATTACTTAAACATCAGAGTAAAACACCATTATAACTTCGTCGATACAAGACATTCGATAATATAATGTATTGCGCTGCTAGTTTGCGTAAATGGAGTCGGGCATTCTTAGATGTTGAGTCCGGAATGGTTCCATCGCGTAGACAGTTGAATATGTAGGAGAACCATTTATCAGTGTATGTATTACCACAGAGTTCCAAATTCATAATTATAGGGCTTTCAATTATCAGATTCTTTAGATTATGAACAACGAAGGTAAATTCCTCAAGAGAACCAATCAGGGGATATAAGAGAAGCTGCTCTCGCCATTGCATCCACATGCCAGTTATCTTTCCTAGGAATGGTATCGATTGAATATGATTTAAATTGTTTTAAAAGGGATAATGTGAACTCTCGATACTAAGATAACTTATCGTGTTTAGTTTGATACGATATTGTAATGTTCTTGATGTTAAGAGCTAATGCTGCACGAAGTCCAGCGATAAGGGCTTCATATTCAGATACATTATTTGTGCATAAGAAATCTAAGTGGTAAGATAAGGGGATCATCTTACCAATGGGAGGTATTGTTATAACACTAGCCCTGAAGCCCATTCGACATTTTCATCTGTCGAAGTATAACTCCCATTTTTCATCCACAGAGATTGTTAAAATCTATTCATCAAGAAAAGCATCGACATTTTGTATAGAAAAGGGTGAGGGAGCTTCAACTAACTGATCAGCTATCCCTTGCCCTTTAATTTCTTTTTGTGAAATGAACTTATGATTGAATTTTGTTAACAACATAACCCATTTAGCAAGACGACTTGATAAATCTATTCTTGCAAAGAGATGTTTCAAAGGGTCAAATTTCACCATGACGTGCACTTCAGTATTTAAGAGGTAATGTCTAAGCTTTTGAGTGGCAAACAATAAAGCTAGGCAATGCTTCTCTATGACTATGGATCACATTTCATAAATGAGAAAAGTATGACTGATGTAATAGACAACACATTCTTTGCCTTCAGTATTATGTTGTGCTAACAAAGCTGCTAGGGCATTGTTAGATGCTGAAATGTATAACAGAAATAGTTTATTGAAATAGTGGGTTGCAAAACAAGTAGATTAGCTAAGTAATCCTTTAGATCATTGAAATCTTTCTGACATTCAGAGTTCCATTGGAAGCGAGAATCTTTCTTTAGTAGTTACATAAAGGGGCGAGTCATATCCACGAGTTGTGAAACAAATTGACGAATGGCCTGTATCTTTCCCTACAAACTACGAAGTTGAGATATGCTCTTAGGTATTGGCATGTTAAAAATTGCATCTATCTTTTTCATGTCAACTTCTATACCTTGATTTGAAATGATAAATCCAAGTAACTTTCCACTGTCCATGCCAAAAACACACTTTTGGGGATTCAATAGCATATTATATTTTCGTATGCGCTCAAATATTTGTCAAAGATTTGTAACATGATCCTTACAATGGATAGACTTCGTTAGGATGTTGTCAACATAATCTGCTAGAATATTATGCATGTAGTCATGAAATATAAGAGTCATCACACGTTGGTAAGTAGCTCCTACATTCTTAAGTCCAAACGACATGACTACCCAACAAAATGTACCCCAAGGTGTTATAAAGGTTGTTTTGTATTGGTCGAGAGGATTTATCAGGATTTGATTATATCCCAAAAATCCATCCATGAAAGATAGAAACTCATGTCTAGCTATGGAATCAACAATCATATCGATATTAGACAGTGGAAAATCATCTTTTAGAGTTGCCAAGTTTAAATCATAGAAATTTGTACACATTCTTATATGACCATTAGGTTTAGCGATGGCGATAATATTTGATATCCATGAAGAGTAATCGATAGGTCGGATAAAGCTAGCTTATAAGAGTTTTTCTATTTTAGTTTTAACAAGCAAAGCAATCTTAGGATTCATCTTACGAATCTTTTGTTTGAAAGGTTTAGCATCTGGCTTCAACACAATATTATGCGTTACAATCTGAGGATCTATACCAGGCATGTTTGAGTAATTCCAAAAAAACAATTCTGAGAATTCTTTCAATAATTTAGTCATTTCTTCTTTTTCTTCTGCATTTAAACAATCGCCAATAGGGATAACTTTTTCAGGATTATCCTTATCCATAACAACATCAATAGTCTTTCCGTTAAGGAGAGTACTATGGTTAGGGGGATTGTAGGATTGTAATTGTTCTTCAAATTATTCATTATGCTCTACTGTAGTAGTTATTGTGCTAGTAGTCTTTCCAAAATATGCATCATTGTTCAAACAAAAAGGTAGGCCACGTTTGTGATGATAAAGAGGAATACCATCATAAGCACCTAAGAATTCCATTATCGCTTCATCCACCATAAACATATCTAACGGAAGTGATCCTGGAGGACAATTGGTGTTAATCATCTCAGGGAATATCAAACTAACTGTTGATATTGTATTCAGATTTAGAGTAGGGCATTTGCGGGCTTTGGATGTAAGAGTACAATTAACACTAAGAGGGGGGGTGAATCAGTGTTAATATAATAATTCAATTTTCTCACCTTTTACAAATTGTCAATGAACTTTATTATGAACTGAGATCAAATATTAACTTCACATTCATCAAATTGTTAAACACCAATTATTAATGCAAAGAAAGAACACAAGAAGTTTAACTCAAAGATATACCAAGTGGAAAACCCTCCAGGGGTAGACAAACCACTCAAACTACCTCACTGGCTTAAATGAAAAACTTCAAGTTTACAAATGTCTCACTAACGTTGTTGTCGGAGTAATTCACAAAGATCATACTCCACATCTTCTTTAACCATCTCAAATATTGTGTAGATTGTAGTACCAGAGACTAAATTTTCCCAGTTTGAAAAATAAACTTTGTACTCAATAACCATGGATGCAAATCTTACTGCATGGTCTTCAATGTCATTGATTGTTAGTGCCCTTTTGTCAAACTTAGCTCTGGTGGCTTTCATTACAATATCATTCTTTACTGACTTCAATATAGAAACTCCACCAGTGGAATTTAATCCAGTAACTACCCTTATGGCATCCTTAGTGATCATGGATGTTTTCTCTAGCCATATGAATTTATCATATCAGATCTATATCAGATCCATTCGTCCTCAGTGAATGTTGGGAAATCAATGTACTAAATGAATTTCTTTGTTTCCAATGCCTTATATTCATTCTTTAAATCATAATCCTCACCACACAAGTGATTTGGGAATAAATATGTGAGTTTATTATTTCCATGTTATTCTAAGGCAACATGAATATAAGCCCTAACATCCTCCGCGTGCATAACTCCATGTGGAATATCTGAAAATGCACCTATTTGATCAACTTTGAATGATTTGAATGCATGTTTCTTAAATTTTGGTCGAGCTCACTCAATGATATCCATCACTTGTGGTGTTGCCAATTCCATGAATAATCGAACAAATTTGCAGTAGGGTTTTAAATGGAAAATACCTCTTTATCCAGATTAGGGTTTCCTTGGCCTGAGATCGATTTAGCTTGAATTATTTTAGAAATCTCTGAGTTGCTTGGAGTTTTGCTTCAATTTGCCTTAGACACTTGATAGTTTGAACGCAAAGTGATTAATATTTTATGAATCCAAACCTTTTAACCCCTTTGAAGCCTTAACTTAATTGTCATAAATGCGATCTTTCAAAAAGTATCCAAACCCTTCTTTGACAACCACAGTCAATCCAAATTGCTCCACATTACATCTTTCTCTATTGGAATTTCTTTGAGAGGGTTTGTCATAGAGTTCTTCACAATATACCTTAGTGTTAGATTCCAGCACTAACTTTCTAGTTGGGGGTTTTGGATTTTCAACATAGCTCCCCCTGAGCCAGATCTCCCAATTTAGTTCCTGGAGGAAGTATCTGCACCAGAGGCTGGTGTGGATCCATCCTTAATATTGTCAACATCTTTCTTAATCTAAACCTTTCTCATTTCCTTCTTGATTTCAACCAAATCAACTTTTTCCCTTCCCTTATCATTCCTCTGCTTTATTTTCCTTTCTTCAGCATAGTGGTTTCTTTTCACATTCTTGCTTCTACAGAATCTTGCAACATGTCCAAACTTGTTGCAATTGTAGCATACCACATTCCTTTGTCCTTGATTCCCTTTATTGATTGGATTTGATCTACATTTATTAGCTAAATGTCCAAATCTATTGCATGCAAAACACTTTCCATTGAATGATTGAGTATTCCTTGCATTGTAAGAACCATTTCATACCAGGCTTCTGCATTCATTTGACCTATGAACAATTTTCTTACAATTGAAACACTGACCAGAGAATGATGGAACATTATGATTTATTCTACTCCTACACTAAGTAGCTTTATGACCAAACTTATTGCAAATAAAACAATGGCCATTGAAAGATGGGCACCTTTGTGCATTTGGCTATTTGACTGGAGGTCTTCTAGGTCTTCGTTGATTCCTGAATTGGTTACCTTTGTTTTGCTTCAAAACAATATTTACTTGACCTAAATTTGAACTTTCTCCTCTCTCAAATCCAAAGCCTTGCTTGTCATCTGAACTCTTTTGACTAGAATTCATCTCATCAAGTTTTACAGATCTTATCTTGAACTTTTCTTCATAGCTCTTAGATTTTTCCAAGTCTGTTTTCAGGATCACAACTTCTTTTTCTAGATTGGCACATTCTTCTATCTTTCTTTTTACCATCAAATTTAGATCTTCTTATGCTTTACCTCTTTCTATAACTTCCACTTTCAAATCATCCAGGGTCTCATTTGTTGATATCAATTGTTTACTAACATCTCTATATTTTTATTTGAATTTCTTGACTTGTTCTTTCAGCTTTAGAATGCATTCATTAGCTTCTTGAATGTTATCCTTCAGATCCCTAATTTCTACTTCAGATTTTTCAAGATCAATAAAAGTTGCTTCCAATTCAACATTGTTTGAGAAGCTTCCAGATATCTTGGCTGTCATGAGTGAATTCTCCTAGATCTTCCTCAAGTTGTTAGGCTTCTTCTAAGGAACCTTTCTTTGATACCAATTGTTGAAAGTAAGGAATACTGTGAGCGGGGTGAATCAGTATTCTACAAAACCACTTCTTAACTTGTTTATTAATCCAATTTCCAAAATTAATAACATGAAAGTAGAACAAGCATAAGAGAAGCAACCATAAAGACATAACACATAGACACCAGGATTTTTATGTGGAAAACCCAAAAAGGGAAAACCACGGTGAGTGTTAGCTCACAATATATTATGATAGAACAACACTGAATTACAAGAAGGCTCAATGCCTTGGGGCTCACTGTCCTAAGAAGAAGTGCTCACTAGACAAAGGCTCACTGCGAAGAGAAAAGATGAAAGAAGAAGGATTGGCTCACTACCAAAAGATGAACTATTGTAAATGCATCTACCATATGCTGGGTCACAGTTCCATTGAAGGCTCAATATACAGATTTAAAGGTCTTCATCTATTATGCCCTACTTCTCAACTCAACTACATGTACTATGTGTTTCTTTCTCTACTCTGCACTATGCTCATAATACTTCACACTTTAAATTCACACACCACACACCTTTCTACATCACAATCTATCAAGTATTTATATTCACAACAAGATTCATTTCATAATCAGTTCAGCAAGCTAGACATGAAGTGTGTATGCAATGTATTCTACCTTTTCAGCTTGATCATGTGTACAAACACTAATGTGGATCCAAAAAATCATTGTATAATCTTCATACAAGTCAGTACCACACATATAACCACTTAGATTTATTATTCAAGCAATATACCTTCTCTACATAAAGATCTAACTGCCTGTCAGCTTGTCTCTTCAGAACATGCTTGACCTAATCAACTATCACAACAAAATTCTTATTGCAGACCAAATGAGACTCAAATAATCACATCAACCATTCCTCATACCTCATAGATCATAACTTACCAACCGCAAGTCATGATGTCCTTATGTGGTGAAATGTGGAACTCAGAACTGACTCTTCTACCTTGGTGAAGTATTGGCAAACCAACACCCAAAACTTGGAGTTTTGTAGATAGTCTTCTGGATCACTTCAGACTCTTTAACTCATCAATTATATGCTTCTGACACCTATCCATATTGCCTCAAAACTACATACTAATACAACCACTTGTGAAGAAATGCATACTAGAATACTCATGCACTCTGCATTGTTCTTGACTTAACTGTATTCAGTTAGACTTAAGCCAATCACAACTTGTCTTCCAGAAGTCATCAGGACTTGTAACCTTGAACATAGTATCTCCAAACAATCCTAAATAACATACCTTGACCATCAACTACAGAGGAATACCATTTGAGTCTCTGCTACTAACTCTGTGTTGTTAGTACTTAGCCATTATGCCTTAGTCTTTTGTGTTCAGACTAGAATCTTGTATGCAGGCTATTCCAGTTTGAGTTCCCAATCATCCTTAGCTCCATCATGCTCTATTTTCCTTGTTACCATCAATGACAACATTACCCAATCAGCAGTGTCTCTTGACTATGTTTCCAATAGTCAGATGAATCTACTGATACAAAAAAGGTTGAAAAAGGCAAGGAAATAGAAGTTTAGACTAAAGAACAAGCTACTCTAGAAGAAGAAGAAATTCAAGTTGAGGCTCCGATAAGAACTCCTAAAACTCCAAGGTATGTGCAAAGAAATCATTCTAAAGATCAGATTATTGGTGATAAAAGGAAAGGTGTCATGCCAAGAAGCAGGATTACAAAGGAACAAGTAAATCTCTATATTCTTTCTAAGGTGGAACTAAAAATAGTAAACGAAGCATGCAATGATGAGCATTGGGTTAAGGAAATGAAAGAAGAATTATTGCAGATTGAGAAGAACAATACTTGGGAACTTGTCCCTAGGCCTGCAAACAAGATTGTGATTGGAACAAAGTGGGTTTTCTAGATCAAATTGAATGAAGTTGGAGACGTTGTGAGAAACAAGTCAAGACTTGTGTGTAAGGGATACTCACAAGTGGATGGAATTGACTATGAAGAGACCTATGCTCTGGTGGCAAGAATGGAAGCTATCAGACTGTTTTTGGCATTTACAGCACATAAGAACTTCAAGGTATATCAGATGGATATGAAATCTGCCTTCTTGAATGGTGAGCTAGAAGAAGTCTACATAGTGTTAGGATTAGCCAGTAGAAGATATCAATTAAATGCAAATAAAGATTAAATAGAGGAATGAAAATACACAGAAATAATAACAACAAGAGACAAGTTTTAACATGGTTCACCCAAACTCAGGCTACATCCACCAATAAAGAGTCTAATATTATTATCTAGTAAATCAGACTGATTACAACCAGCAATCCCTACAACTCAATACCATTGTAAAATGCTACAATAGATAAATTTAAACCCTAACCCTTAGCCTCTTTTTTGCAAGCCTTATGTCAGTTACAAAAATAGGTTTTTTTTTTATGTTGGCCAATAGAAAAATAACTCCTGATACCTTTATAAAATAATAAAAAATTGTGTGAGGTTTCAGGGGCACTACCCCCGAGCCCCTGCGAGGGCGCTACCCCTCAACCTTGCCTTGTATCGTGATAGGGAGCACACCAGGGCACTACCCCTAGACCCCACAAGGGGCACTACCCCTTGACCACATCTTAGGGGTGCTGCCCCTGAACCCCCGCAAGGGGCGCTGCCCCTTGACCCCATTAAATGATTTGGGGGGAAACCGCACCAATAAAAGTGGGGTAAATTTAACCTCCAATTCTAATTAGGCTCCATCTAACAACAATCTCCCACTTGGAGACTAATCAAGCTCCACACCATATCATCTCCCACTTGGAGACTAATCATAACACCACTGACCCTGTAGCTCCCACTGGAAATAAGCACCCTAGACTCTGTTGTTCTAATTTTTTATTTTTAGTCTTGAAGACCAACCAAAGTTGAAGAGGAACTCAACTGCTCCCTTATCACTACCTTTGTAAACATATCCACTAGATTTTCATCTATATGTATCTTTTCCAGCCGTAAATGTCCATCACCCAACACTGATCGAATGAAGTGATACCTCAACTGTATGTTTTTGGTCTTTGAATGCAAGGCAGAATTCTTTACAAGATGTATGGCACTCTAGCTATCTACATACAAAGAACTATTAGCCTATTGTTTGCCCAATTTTTCCATGAAAGATTGCAGCCATATCATCTCCTTGCTTGCCTCTGTTGCAGCTACGTACTCTACCTCCATGGTGGATAAAGCAACCACCTTTTGCAATTGTGAGATCCAACTCACTGTTGTCCCACCTACAGTAAAGACATAACCTGTAGTACTCTGCATGGTATCAATATCCCCTACCAAATCTGAGTCTACATAACCTACTAAATCTATATTAGAGCCCCCAAAACATAAGTGTTTATTGGATGTACCTCTCAAATATCTGAGAATCTATTTTACCACATTCCAATGCTCTAATCCAGGATGACTCATATACCTGCTTACAACTTCTATAGTATGTGCAATATCTGGTCTCGTGCATACCATGGCATACATTAAACTTTCTGCAGCTGAACCATATGGTACCTTAGACATTTTTTCTTCCTTCTCTTATGTCTTAGGACACAACTCCTTAGTCAATTTCAAATGACTAGGCAAAGGTGTTCTCACAACTTTTGCATTCTTCATATGGAATCTCTACAACACCTTTTCAACATAATCAGCCTGAGATAGAGTCAGTTTTCTATTCTTCCTATCTCTGCAAATTTTCATTCCAAGGATTTGTTTTTTTCCCCCAAATCTTTCATAGCAAATGACTGTGCTAACTACTATTTTAACTCTCTTATGTGATCCATGTTAGACCCAACTATAAGCATATCATCAACATATAAACATAAAATAATGTAGCTATCATTATCCAACCTCTTAAAATAAACACAATGGTCATAATTACACCAAATGTAACCTTGCTCAGCTATAAAATTATCAAATTTCAAATACCATTGCTGAGGTGCTTGTTTCAAGCCATATAAACTCTTCTTCAATCTGCACACTAGTTTCTCCTTATCGTTAACCTCAAATCCTTGGGGTTGTTCCATATATATCTCCTCCTCCAATCACCATGGAGAAAGGCAATTTTCACATCTAGTTGTTCCAAATGCAAATCTTTAGTAGCCACAATACTTAAAATAGTACGAATAGAAGTCATCTTAACAACCGGAGAAAAAATCTCATCAAAATCAATGCCCTTTTTCTGTGCAAATCCTTTTACAACTAACCTGGCTTTAAATCTTTTCTTACCTCCATCTTCCTCTTTCATCCTATAAGCCCATTTGTTTGGTAAAGTCTTTTTACCTATAGGCAACTTACATAATTCCCAAGTCTGATTTTTCAACAAGGAGTCCATTTCTTCTTTCATTACAAGCTCCCACTGAACCTTTGTATCCACTTGCATAGCTTCATTATACCCTTCTAGTTCACCAACATTTGTTAACAAAATAGAAAACAAAGAGGGAGAAAACATTTCAAGAGGTCTACTTAGCCTTGTTGACCATCTAACATTCATTGGAGTTTGTGGTATTTCTTGTTGTTGTTGCAGAGCATGAGGAACCACTAGAACATCATTATCTGGAGTATCATCTAGAACCACATAATCATTTTCTTTCTTCTCGTGCTATTGCAACTAATCTTTGTACAACACCTTCTCATTGAATACAACATCCATGCTTCTCACAATTTTCTGATTTTCAAAATCTCAAATCCTATAACCAAATTCATCAATGCCATATCCAACAAAGGTATATTTTTTTGATTTTACATCTAGCTTGGTTCTATTTTTAGATTCTACATGTGCAAATGCTTCACATTCAAAAGTTTTGAGAAAAGAATAACTCACCTTCTTACCTATCCATGCTTCCTCTAGAATACCACAGCCCAAAGGAACTGAAGGACCTCTATTAATTAAATATATAGCAGTATTGACAACCTCTACCCATATATTTAAAGGCAGCCCAGCATGTAATCTCATGGTCCTTGCATGCTCCATTATTGTCCTATTCATGCATTCAGCCACTCCATTTTCCTGTGGAGTCCCTGGAACTATTTTCTGCCTATGAATTCCATTAAAGAAATAATAATCCTCAAATTCTTTGTTGCAATACTCACCACCATTATCAGATCTGAGACATTTTAGTCTTTTACCCATCTCATTCTCAAACAAGCTTCTCCATTTCTTAAATGTTTCAAATACATCAGATTTCTACCTAAGGAAATAAATCCAAACCTTCTTAGTTGCATCATGTAACATAATACCAAGAGCCACCAAGAGAAGATACCTAAGTTGGTCCCCATATATCTATATAAACAAGTTCCTACTTTTCATCTTTCTTTTGATTCCCATCCTTGAGAAAATTGACTCTCTTTTGTTTGCCATACACAAAACTTTTACAGAAATCTATATTAATACATTTTAGACCTGGTAGAACTTTCTTAGAATGAAGTACCTTCATACCTTTTTCACTCATATGCCCAAGTCTGTTATGCCACAGTGTTGTCTTAGAACTTGTAGCAACTAGTTCAGTCTCTTCATGTGAACCTACAACAACCGTTCATGAACCTGTTTGTTTTTTCTCTACAACAGCTAAAGTAGAAGGAATAGTATGACCTATACAAAGATATAAGGTGCCTACTTTCACACCTTTTGCTACTATTAAGGCATCTTTTGAATCCTTCCAATTTTTATCACTAAAAGTAACTATGCAGCCTTCATTAGCTAGCTACCCTGCTGAAATTAAATTCCTACTCAGCCTTGGAATGTGCCTTACCTCTTGTAGTAGCCAACGATTCCCATTCTACAATTTAATGTTGATTCTTCTCTTTCCAACAATCTGACAAGGTTCGTTATCTCCCAAATAAACCATTCCAAAATCCCCTTGGACATAATCAAGAAAATAACTTCTATGGGGTGTAGAATGAAATGAGGCCCCTGAATCTAAAACCCATGAATCATCAACATTATCTAGGGAAAGAATCAAAGCATCATCTTCAGATTTATTACTTACCACATTTGCCTCCTTATTGCCTTCTTGTTTGTCTCCTTTATTGTTTCTAGACCAGCAATCTTTCTTTAGATGACCTAGTTTCCCACAGTACCAACAATCCTTTTATCCTCTGGATTGGGATCTCTTGTCCTTTGATTTTTCTCATGACTTCCCATGACCTCCAGAACCTTTTCCTCTCTCCTTTGATCTACCCCTGCTTTCTGCATTCAAAACACTACCTAATGTGAACCCTCCTGAGCTTTTCCTTCGCATTTCCTCGCTAAGGATAACACCAACAACATCATCAAATTTCAAATTATTTGAACCAGAGACAGAGTTAGTTATAGCCATTACCAAGCTATTCCAGATTTCTGTCAAAGAACATAAAACCAAGAGAGCCCTCACCTCTTCATCAAATTTCACTTTTACAGAAGTTAACTAACTGGTAATCATATTAAACTCATTTAAATGATCTATCATAGATCCACCTTCAATCATTTTTAGATTAAACAAACGCTTCATGAGAAATGCTTTATTTGAGGCTAAAAGTTTTTCATACAATTTAGCCAAAGCTTTCATCAATTCACTTGTTGTCTTCGCTTCTATTATATTAAATGCCACAGGTGGTGCTAGGCACAACCGAATGGTTCCCAGTGCCTTTCAGTCCAGAAGTTCCCAATCCTCGTTAGTCATTAGTGCCAGTTTCTTGGCTACTCCTTCTAACGGCCTCCATAAATCCTTCTGATAGAGATAATCCTCCATATACATATTCCATAACTAATAGTCCTGCCCATTGAATTTATCTACCTTTAATTTACCCTTGTCTGCCATTACTCCCACTCAACCGTGAGACCTTCCTGTAGATAATAATCGAACACAACCCACTTTGATACCACTTGTTAGGGTTAGCCAATAGAAGCTATCAATTAAATACAAATAAATATTAAACAGAGGAATGAAAATATATAGAAATAATAACAATGAGAGACAAGTTTTAACATGGTTCACCCAAACTTGGGCTACATCCACCAACAAAGAGTCCAATATTATTATCCAGTAAATCAAACCGATTACAACCAGGAATCCCTGCAACTGAATACTGTTGCAAAATGCTATAATACATCAATCGAAACTTTAACCCTTAGCCACTTTTATCAAGCCTTATGTTGGTTACAAAAATAAAACTCCCGACGCCTTTATAAAATAATAAAAAATCGTGTGAGGTTTTAGGGGAGTGCCCCTGTGAGGGTGCTTCCCCTTGACCCCACCCTATATTGTGATATGGAGCGTTCCAGGGGCACTGTCCCTGGACCCTGTAAGGGGCGCTGCCCCCAAACCCCTGCAAGGGGTGCTGCCTCTTGACCCCATTAAATGATTTGGGGGAAACCACGCCGATAAAAGAGGGGTAAATTTAACCTCTGGGTCTGATTAGGCTCCATATAACAATGCATAGAGCAACTAGATGGGTTCTAGTTATCAGACAAACTAGACATGGTATGCAAATTGGAGAAGGCCTTGTATGGATTGAAGCAAGCTCCCAGAGCTTGGTATGCAAGACTAGACAAGTATCTGTTGTAGCAGGGTTTCAGCAAAGGGTCTGCAAATAGTAATTTGTATATCAAGGTAAGAAAAGATCAAATCTTGATTATTGAAGTCTATGTAGATGATATCATATTTGGTGGAAATGAAGAGATGTGCAAGAATTTTGTAAATGAAATTTAAAAAGAATTTGAGATGTCTATGTGTGGTGAAATGAATGCCATTCTTAGATTGCAAATCAATCAGACAGGCAAAGGCATTTTTATTTCTCAATCAAAGTATGTTAGGGAATTATTGAAGAAGTTTGGAATGGATGACTCCAAACCGGTATGCACTCTTATGGTTACTGGTTGTAAACTAAGCAAGAATGATGAATCTCCTAAGGTTGATCAAAGAAAGTACAGATCAATAATTGGAGGACTACTTTACCTAACTACTACCAGACCAGATATCATCCATGTAGTCTATCTTGTGGCCAGATTTCAATCAAATCCTAGAGAACCACATGTGATGGTAGTAAAGAGGATATTCATGTATTTGAAGGGGACTTCTGATCATGGCTTGTGGTATCTTAAGAACAATGATTTTTATTTAAGTGCCTATATAGATACAGTTTGGGATGGATGTGCTGATGATAGAAAAAGCACAAGCAAAGGTGCATTCTTTCTTGGAGATAGGGTAGTGTCCTCACATAGAAAGAAACAAGAATCAATATCCTTATCTACAGTAGAAGCATAATATATTTCTGCAGTATCATGTTGCACTCAAGTGCTCTGGATGAAACAAACCTTGAAAGATATCAAAGTTTAGTATGACGAGTCAATCCCTATTCTTTGTGATAACACAAGTGCTATAAATATTTCAAAGAATCGGGTGATACGTTCAAAGACAAAGCACATTTCAATCAAGTATCACTTTTTGAGGGAGAAAGTTGCAGAGAATGAGGTAAAGCTTGAGTATGTGCTTACAAAAGATCAAGTTGTTTATATATTCATTAAGGATCTACCAAAAGATGCATTTGAGTATCTCTAGGAGAAATTAGGGATTATTGCCCCTCCTTCCTTGAACTAGATGCATAAGAAAGTGCAAATCAGTCCACTGTGCTTCAAAATCCATGTCTCCTTTTTGGACCGGTGTTGGAGGCTACCTCTTAGGGGGAGTAGGTAGTGGTTTGAGATGGTTGTTGCAATCAGGGGGAGTAAAGAATGGTTTCAAAATAATCAGAGTAGTGGTGTACAAGTATGTGCAGTAGAAGTGATGTGATTCCCTTTGCCATTCTTGTCAAAGGGGGAAATAGACCATGTGAAAAATTCAAGGGGAGTAAGAGTGCAGAGGTGTAAAAAGAAAGGGGGAGTTCTGATACAGAATTGTGTCTTGATGGTGGAACATGTTTTTCACATCATATGTTGCCATCAATGACAAAGTGGGAGATTGATGTAAGTATGTGCTAACTGGTGTTGTCATTCATGTCAACATGTTTGTGTTGTCATTGGTGCCAACTGTATCTTCTAATATTATTGTTTATTGATTGATTGAAGAACAGTGTTTGAGTATTTTTTTCCGCATTTTCTTTGTATTGAAGATCAGAGTATGAGATTTGGATATGATTTACAAAAGTGTTTGAAGATGCTAAATCCAAAATTTGGTGGTCAGATTGCTATGCAGAAAAAGTTCTATTCACCAGTTTGAAGATTGTGCCTAGCAAGTTTTGTAGAGTGACATGGAGAAAGTGTTTTTCTCTGCATTTCTCTGTAAATTGGATTTTGTCTTTGTGGTTCTGGACTTAAGCTTATAAGGTCCTTAGTTATCTTCATTCCAAAGGATTTGTCATTTGGTCCTCCAGAAGGCAACCTAGTGATTAGTAGAGTTTGACAGTGTCTGTTAAGAAGCAGCCTGTGATGTGTTCTCAAGTGATATCTATTTACTTCAAGTGAGATCTATTGTTGTTGGATTTGTTAGCTCCCAATTGATTCTATGTTGTTCATAGATGTCTCCAAAATGTGTTCTTGATATGTGCATAAGTTATGGCCAACCTGGTTTGTCACACTTGTTGCAGAGGTGATTCTTGGATTATGGAAGCGTTTCAGAGCGTGTCAGGATGTATTTGGGTCTGAGCTAAGCCTTGATGATTTTTCTAAGTGTTCTTGATATGTGCATAAGTTATGGCTAACCTGATTTGTCACACTTGTTGTAGAGGTGATTCATGGATTGTGGAAGTGTTTCTGATTGAGTCAGGATGTATTTGGGTCTGAGCTAAGCTATGATGTGTTCATCCTTCATTCATTTACCTCGCAAGTTTGTTTAGGTCTAGTCCTAATTTGATTTATATATGTATTCCAACCTGGGAGAAAGTTCCAATGGTTGTAGAATGTAATGCTAACCTTGATGTACATTCCAAGGTTGATGATAGGTATAAATGTATGTAATGAATTCATGATTGAGGAGTGGTTAGGTGAGAATACGAAGATAAGTGTGAAGTGTAAAAGTAGAGCAGAGTAGAGGAGATATATTGTGCTTCAATGGAACTGAACTCTGGCATGGTGTAGATGCTACTAAATTAGTTCATCCTTTAGTAGTGAGCCACCCCCGGTAATGAGCCAACCCTCAGCAGTGAGCCACCCTTTGGTAGTCATCCATTCTTTTGGGTAGTGAGCCCTTTGGCAGTGTGCCACTTTTGATATTCGATATAGTTACTACATTATATTGTGAGCTAACACTCGCCATGGTTTTTCCATGTTTAGGGTTTCCATGTAAAAAATCTGGTGTTCATGTGTGTATGGTGTTGATGTGTTCATGTTTTGATTCTACTATTCGTGGTTAATTTTCATAACAGAATAAGGAGTTAGGTTAAATGAATGTGAAAATGTTTTTGGTTTAAAGAAGTTAAAGTTTTTGATACAACTAATTCACCCCCCCCTCAGTTGTCTTGTGCCTTTCAATAGCTCTCTCCCTCTCATTTGAGGAGGATGAGGAAGTTGTATTTGAATGAATACTTGATATATGCTTACAAGCTCCCTTTAATACAAATTTTAAAGCTCTCTACTTGTGAATTAGCATTGCTGCTATTACTCTAACCCTTGTAGGTATTTGAGGAATCTTATTACTTCATCCAACATATCCTAGTTTGCCACTAGTGTTGTGACATCAAGTCCAACTAGAGTTTCATGGTGATTTTGTTCCATTACATTTGATTACTACTATTTTTATTATTCATTTGCCTTTGTTCATCACAAACATGCACTCTCTCTCTCTCTCTCTCTCATCTACTTTTGTGGAAGTGGGAACACTTACACGAGTTTTGACCAAGACAAGGCTCTCTATAGCTCCAAACATTTTTCCTCCTTGTGTGTGCAGATCTGGAGTGAAGGATTTTTTATATCGATGAATGACAGATAGATGAAGGTTATAGAGACAATGATCTTAGCACAAAATTTGATCTTCCTTGAAACCCTATGATGCAGAGTGGCACAAGGGAAGCAACACACAAAGGTTTACTCTACTGTTCTTTGCCCACTCACCCACTTCAAATAGGTTTCAACCAAGCAACCAAAGGCACATTCAAGGGTGTATGAAGGATTTGGTATCCTAGTGATAGCTCCACCTTCTAGGCTTCTCCAATGCCTTAGGACAGATCAATAAACACCTTCTATGCAGTTGGTTTCATCTCCAACTTCCCAAAACTCTTCAACCTATACCTTGACTAGTAAGGCTACTAGCCCTCCAAACTAGGTTTTCTCAACAAAACTTGACAAAATCCCATATGACCAGGCAAGAAAATGATGGTTTTAGATACACTCTATGGAACCCTATCAAACTCCCAAGTCTCCTGTTCCAACTCTACTCCAGCAATCCAGAACACTCATTTGGTCTTCTAGGCCTAATTGATCAATTTAGGCTAGGTTACAAAGCAAGTGCTCAAAATTGGGTGCATAGGTTAGGGGCAGGAATTTGGAATGCTTCTACCATGTCCCTAAAACACAAATCCATCATTTATTTGCTCACCCTAACAGGATTCTATCATCTACAACCTCAAATAGCATGAAATTGGCCAAATACAATGAAATACTTGACCTAGGGCATCACCTTAAAAATAGAAGACTGCATTTTCCAACAAAAATCTTTTGGATTCTTATAGTATATACCCCTAGCCTGCATTTCACCAGTTTTTGCGAATTTTCAACAGTGGGAATGCATTCTAGGGCCGGATTTCTAGGGCTGCCCTAGAAAACAGGGTTTCTAGACCTGTTTTGAAAGAAAAATCTATAACTTTTGATCCCGACCACTTCAAGACCTCAAACTAGTTGCATTAGAACCCTGACTCCAAGAGATTTCAGAAAAAGTATATTTTCACCCCTAAAAAATCCGTACAGGCCGTACACAGCAAGAAAAATAGTGAAAAACAGTCAATTTTCTTGATTTTTGTGCCCAAATTCCATACAAAAACTTTCTCTTCCGTACTGGAGCAATATGTTTACCATATTAACCCATCCCATTTGGTATGCAACTTGAAAAATTAGTTTGAACTGTCCAAAATGAGTTGCAACCGCCCAATGTGTCATAATACATTGACAATATTTGACACTATGGTATTTTTGCATTAACACTATGGTTTAGTTTGTCCAAAGGAATCAAACCATCCTCCATACTTCCAAAACATGATAAAACACACAAACAATCAAAAAAAAAAACTCAAAAACCAATCCTTTAGACCTTCTAGGCCTTATTGGCACAACAAGGATCCAAGTGGACTAAGCATGACTGAGGTTTATAGGGTCACCTCAATCATCTTGACCACACAAAAGGGACCATACAAACATGGCTAAAGCCTTATTACCACACATACAATCAAAACAAAACATAGCTTATCAAAATGCATAAAAAATGCTTGAGGTGTCAGACTGCTCCTAGGTGCCCTGCACCATACACCCACTGTCAAAGAGAACTCAAGTCTCTTGAGTTGGAATGCTGTCAAATGTGAAACCTGTCTTCTCAATGTCTGCCTTGCTCATCCAAGTGGCATCCTCCTGAGGTTTGTTTAGCCACTTCACCAAATAGTCATGATAGGTGTGCCTTCTAGTTTGTTTTGCAATCCTCTTGTCCAAAATGCACTCAATCTGATTTGGAGATGAAGGAATGAGTTCCTGGAGTGTCTAATTAGTTTGATCTTCTTCAACAACAGTCTGAGGATTAGATCCTTTATAGGGATAAAGGTCTGAAACATTAAAAATTGGAGACAAAGCAATGCCATCTAGAAGTCTGATTTTATATGCATTTTCTCCACATTTCTTGAGCACTTCACAAGGCCCAATCTTCTTCATGAGTAGCTTAGTGTGTTTACCTGCAGGGAGCCTCTCCTTCTTCAGATGAACCATGACTAAATCACCTTCCTTGAACTGCAAATCCCTTCTTTTTCTGTCAGCAAATTGTTTATATTTCTAAGAAGTGGACAACAATTTCTGTTGTACTTGTTCATGGACATCTTTCATGACTTGAACGAAGTCTTTACCCAAGGCACTGCTGTTTTCCAGTCCTTTAACCTCCCTTAGTTCCAAAATACCCCTTGGGTGAGTGCCATAAACAATTTGGAAAGGAGACAGGCCGGTGCTTCTATTGACAGTGTCATTGTATGAGAACTCTGCCTGAGCCAAAATTGAATCCCAACTAGCACCCTGCTCCTTGGTTAGGCATCTTAGGAGGTTGCCAAGTGACCTATTAATCACCTCTGTTTGTCCATTAGACTGAGGGTGATAGGCAGATGATAAGGACAAATTTGTACCTAGTCTCTTCCACAGTGTCCTCCAGAAGTGTCCTATGAACTTGGGGTCTCTGTCTGAGATTATGGACAAAGGTAAACCATGTAACCTGACTATTTCTTTGAAGAAAAGACCTGCTATGTGTGAGGCATCATGTGTGGTTCTATATGGGATGAAGTGAGCCATTTTTGACAACCTATCTACAACCACAAAAATGCTGTCATGTCCATTCTTCGTCCTAGGCAAACCAAGTACAAAGTCCATACGTATGGAATCCCAAGGCTTTGAAGGAATAGGTAGAGGAGTGTATAAACCTGCATTGGATGTATGCCCCTTTGCTCTTTGGCAAATTTGACAAGTTTCAACAAACTTCCTTACATCGGTTGGCAATTTTGGCCAAAAATAGTACCTCCTAACCAATTCTAGGGTCTTATCAATACCAAAGTGACCTGACATGCTACCACAATGCTTTTCCCTAATTATATTCTCTCTAACAGATCCTCTTGGGATACACAACATGCTACCCTTGAAAAGATATCCATCTTGCAACCAAAAATTAGAAAAATCAGTATTATACCTTCCTGTCATGGCCTTGCAAGATAGGTATGGCTCTTTGAAGTCTTCATCTATTGTATACTGATCTTTAATGGCATGAATACCTATACTTTCCAACTAAATAGTTTGCACAACAAGATTTCTCCTGCTTAAGGCATTGGCTACCTTATTGGCCACTCCTTTCTTGTGTTTTATGGAGAAGGTGTATGCTTGGATGTACTCCATCCACTTGACATGTCTGTGATTCAACTTTTGCTACCTGTTCAAGAAGCTTAATGCATGGTTGTCAGTAAAAACTATAAATTCCTTTGGCAATAAGTAGTGTCTCCATTTCCTTAATGGCTGAACCATGGCATATAACTCTAGATCATAGGTGGAGTAGTTTTGTTTTGCCTCATTTAACTTCTCACTAAAGAATGCTACAGGCTTCCCATCTTGACTTAGGACTCCTCCAACAGCCCTCTTACTTGCATCACACTCTACCACAAAGACCTTGTCAAAGTTAGGTAGCACTAGGACTGGTTTTTCTGAAATTTTTTTATTTAACAGTTCAAAGGCTTTGCTAGCCTCATTTGTCCATACAAACACACATTTCTTGCCCCCTTTTATGGTGTCAACAAGTGGAGCACAAATGCCACTAAACCCTCTAATGAACTTTCTATAAAAGCTGCACAAACCATGGAAACTCCTTACCTCTGAGGCTGTTGTAGGTGTTGGCCAATTAAGAATGGCTGCAACCTTACTTGGATCCATTTTTAGGCTGCCCTTGGAGATGACAAACCCCAAAAATATCAACTCTTCTTGTAGGAAGACACATTTGTCAAGATTGATTCTCAACTTCTCCTCTTGAAGCCTCATGAGCACTTGATGGATATGCCTTATGTGGTCTTCCTTGCTGTCACTAAAAATTAGTATATCATCCAAATATACAACAATAAACTTGTTAAGGAAAGGTTTTAGCACTTCATTCATCAATCTCATGAAGGTGCTTGGTGCATTTGACAAGCCAAAAGGCATGACAACCCATTCAAATAGTCCTTCATTGGTTTTGATGGTGGTTTTCCACTCATCCCCTTCCCTTATCCTGATTTGGTGATAACCACTTTTTAGATCTATCTTGGTAAAATACTTAGCCTTACCCAAGCAATCCATTAAATCTTCTATTCTAGGCATTGGAAATCTATACCTGATAGTAATCTTGTTGATGGCCCTGGAATCAGTGCATAGTCTCCATGTTCCTTCCTTCTTGGGTGCAAGCACTGCAGGTACTACACATGGACTAATACTCCTCCTGATAAGTCCTCTATCCAACAAGTCTTGGATTTGTCTTGCCACTTCAGCATTTTGTTCTGGAGTCAACTTGTAGGCTGCTTGGTTTGGTAGGGTGGATCCAGGGATGAGATCAATGCAATGACTAATCTCCCTCTTTGGTGGAAGGGCATCCTTGCCTTCATCAGCTATCACATCCTGAAACTTCTCCAATAGTTCTTCCACTTCCTTTGGTCCAATCCTCCTAAGAGGTTGCTGCACTTTGACCTTCTTGGGATTCACATCCTTGGGCTTGATGACTACTGCAAAACATGGTACTTTCTCTTCCTTGAGGTTAGCCAAAAACTCTTTTTCACCTACCAACATAACTGAACTAGAAATGACTTTCTCTTTGCAATCATCAATCAAAGGAGTCATTGTAAACTTTTCACCATTCTTGAACAAATGAATCACATTGTTCTTACCATCATGTTGGGCACTTGTGTCATGTTGCCAAGGCCTTCCAAGAAGAAGGTGGCATGCATCCATATCCACTATCTCACAAAGAACCTTATCATGATATTCACCTATCTTGAATTCAACCCAACATTGCTCTTTCACCACAATTTGTTGTTCCTTGGTTAGCCAAAAGACTCTATAGGGGTTAGGATGAGGCATTCTTTCCAATCCTAACTTAGTCACCATTTCATTAGAAGCCAAATTTTCAGAGGAACCTGAATCTACTATTACCTTGCAAACTTTTCCTTTCACCTTGCAAGTGGTTCTGAACAAGTTGTTTCTTTGGGGCTACTCCTTGGTGGCTGGCATGATGAGGGATCTATTAAACATGATGCATTCTCCGCTCTCAGGTGCTGCAGACTTGGAAGAGGCTGTTTGGTAACTTGTGGTGCTTTAACAGTCCTCTTCTTGAAGGAGTTGTACTCTTCTTTCTTTCTGATTTGCAGCAGTGTTTCCCATCTTCTCCGGACACCTAAAGGACTGATGTCCAATCTGATTGCAAGAGAAACACCTTCCAGTAAACACATTGGGACCTCTGCCCCCACTTCTTCCTCTACCATTACCTCTGCCCCTAAACTGACCCTTATCAGCAATGTTTTTATCAGCCTGCCCTTGGCTACCTTCTTGTGATCCGCCACTTTGGAATCTAGAGAAATTATCTCTGTTTTGAAATCTGCCCCTGCCCCTAAAGTTATGATTTCCTCTGCCTCTATTACTACTGCCAAAATCCCCTTTTCTTCTTTGCTTATCTTCAATCCTCAGTGCCATTTGAAAACACTTATGGACTGTCTCCGGGTTAAAGAGAGTTAATTCATCTTGAATGGAGAACTTGAGGCCATTAAGATACCTTGCAAGCTTCTATTTTTCATTCTCAGGCATCTTGGCTTTCAATGTCATCTTGTGAAACTCCTCTGTGTAGGTGCTCACGTCCATGTCCTTCTGTCTCAAGTTGTGCAACTTCTTGTTCAAGTTGACCTCATAATCCTCAGGGACAAATTGCTTCTTGATTTCAAGTACCATCTTCCTCCATGTAGAGATAGGATTCCTATCATCTTCTATCCTCTCATTTTGAATAAAATTCCACCAACTCAAGGCTGGCCCTTTCATTCTTGACTTGGCAATCCTCACTTTCTGATTTTCTGCCACTTCTTCACATTCAAAATAGTTCTCCATTGCCTCAATCCAATCAAGGCACTCCTCTGGATTCATCTTACCAGGAAACATAGGTAAGTCTGCCTTAGTGTCCTTCCTACTCAACTTTCCAAGTGCATCTAGGAATTGTCTCTCTGACATGCCTCCTTGTGGCTCTTCCATAGGCACTTCTTCTTCCTCATCTTGATCCTCTTCATCTAAATCCAAGATGACCTCTAGCTTCTTCTTCTTGTCTTTGTCTTTCTTCAACTTTTCTATCTCAACCTCCATCCTTTTGTTCTTGGCTGCTTGCTCTCTCACTATCTTTGCAAATTCGGCATTAGTCACCTTTGAAGGAATTTCCTCCTCTTCTTCTCTATCTCTCATCTCTTTGATGGCTCTGATACCACCTGATGCAGAGTGGCACAAGGGAAGCAACACACAAAGGTTTACTCTACTGTTCTTTGCCCACTCACCCACTTCAAACAGGTTTCAACCAAGCAACCAAAGGCACATTCAAGGGTGTATGAAGGATTTGGTATCCTAGTGATGGCTCCACCTTCTAGGCTTCTCCAACACCTTAGGACAGATCAATAAACACTTTCTATGCAGTTGGTTTCATCTCCAACTTCCCAAAACTCTTCAACCTATACCTTGACTAGTAAGGCTACTAGCCCTCCAAACTAGGTTTTCTCAACAAAACTTGACAAAATCCCATATGACCAGGCAAGCAAATGATGGTTTTAGATACACTCTATGGAACCCTATCAAACTCCCAAGTCTCCTGTTCCAACTCTACTCCAACAATCCAGAACACTCATTTGGTCTTCTAGGCCTAATTGATCAATTTAGGCTAGGTTACAAAGCAAGTGCTCAAAATTGGGTGCATAGGTCAGGGGCAGGAATTTGGAATGCTTCTACCATGTCCCTACAACACAAATCCATCATTTATTTTCTCACCCTAACAGGATTCTATCATCTACAACCTCAAATAGCATGAAATTGGCCAAATACAATGAAATACTTGAACTAGGGCATCACCTTAAAAATAGAAGACTGCATTTTCCAAAAAAAATCTTTTGGAATTTTATAGTACATACCCCTAGCCTGCATTTCACCAGTTTTTGTGAATTTTCAACGGTGGGAATGCATTCTAGGGCCGGATTTCTAGGGCTGCCCTAGAAAACAGGGTTTCTGGACCTGTTTTGAAAGAAAAATCTATAACTTTTGATCCTGACCACTTCAGGACCTCAAACTAGTTGCATTAGAACCCTGACTCCAAGAGATTTCAGAAAAAGTACACTTACACCCCTAAAAAATCCGTACAGGCCGTACACAGCAAGAAAAATAGCAAAAAATAGTCAATTTTCTTGATTTTTGTGCCCAAATTCCGTACAAAAACTTTCTCTTCCATACTGGAGCAATATGTTTACCATATTAACCCATCCCATTCGATATGCAACTTGAAAAATCAGTTTGAACTGTCCAAAATGAGTTGCAACCGCCCAATGTGTCATAATACATTGACAATATTTGACACTATGGTATTTTTGCATTAACACTATGGTTTAGTTTGTCCAAAGGAATCAAACCATCCTCCATACTTCCAAAACATGATAAAACACACAAACAATCAAAAAAAAAAAACTCAAAAACCAATCCTTTAGACCTTCTAGGCCTTATTGGCACAACAAGGATTCAAGTGGACTAAGCATGATTGAGGTTTATAGGGTCACCTCAATCATCTTGACCACACAAAAGGGACCATACAAACATGGCTAAAGCCGTATTACCACACATACAATCAAAACAAAACATAGCTTATCAAAATGCATAAAAAATGCTTGAGGTGTCAGACTGCTCCTAGGTGCCCTGCACCACCCTAGGAGTAGGGTGCCTAGCACCCTTGTCCTACCCCAACAGGCTCTGCTTCTGGTGACAAGTTCTTCTCTATCTGCTAATTCTATTTCTGTTCCAATTTTTTTGCATTTTATTACTGTTGTCTATAATGTTACTCAATTTTCTCATTAGGTCTTCTCACTTGCATAGTTTAGTCAATACATTTATCATCAATCTCTAATCATAGCAAAAAAGGAACAAAGTTCCCACCAATTCGTAGCGTGGCTCCTGTCTAGAGATAGTAGCCAAGCCTATATCCCTTGGTGGCTTATGTTCCAATGTGATATAAGGAGAGATTCATCTAATTACTTCATTGTTGATTAGGATCCTTTTTTCCCACATTGTACCTGCTACCCTCTTAAATTTGACCAAGATTCTCTTAAATACACTTTCCTCCCTAATGGAGGCTTACTTGAACAAAAGAGTGTCATAAAAAAACTATACATGGGTTGTCTTATTCACCCTTGTTGTTATTATGAGTGTGTTAAGTTTATTTGATGTTACTTCAACCTTCAAATATCACCCTAGGACTTCAACAGTTACAAGAAAGAGGAAAGGGTATGGAGGATCCCCTTTCCTAAGAGTCGATTTGGTTTCAAAAGATCTAAAGGGGATTGTTGGAAGGATAAATTTTTGCCTCCAATTGCATTGAATACCTCAAAGAGCATCATAACTAAGGGCAACATGGTGAAAACCTAGAAGGATACCAAAGGTTGGTAGCATACAAACACATCCCAAGTAGGACAGAGTAAGCTAAAGTCACCACAAGAAAAAGACATTATAGTGTGACACTTGTATCTAACCTATAACACCTATCAATGAAGGAGCATAAAGAGGGACACATACCTATACTTAATCATAGACATATATGTACTACATGTAAGAATAGAACATATAGATCTAGAGAATAATAGAACATATGATATATAGAGGAGAGACAGAGAGAGATGACATGTCAGAGGTAAATTTATCAAAAGATATTTAATAAGAAATAAATATGTATTGAGAGGAAGTTAATATGTACCACATTTTTTTTTTCATTTTTCCTATTAGTAAATTGTAGGCATGGGGCGTGCCCCCATATCTATTGAAAATATAATAAAATTTTAACAATGTCTTGAGAAACCACTAGTAGAACAACAAAAACAGGGGAAAATCAAAATCCTTGTAGCACTCCTAAAATCCTACCACCTTTGATACAAAATATACAAACTATATACTAAGTTTACAAAATCTAAATAACTACAATATCTATATACTAACTGCTACCATCACCTTTTATTAAACATTCATGTCCAATGCATAATAGGCCTCTAGAATATCCTGCATCCAATTTTCTTCCACATCCAATCCAGGAAGCTTCTTCAAAAATGTAATTCCTCTAGCCATGCACCTCCTTCGCCCAGCAATTTTTGTCACCCCTGCTTTGACAATAAATAGGTGCCAATACACCACATTGTCAACTGCATTAATCCTATGGAAATCATTCGTGAGAAGGATGCCAACTCTAGGCCTGGACACACCCACCACTTCTTTCCAACCGCCGCAAAACTCTACATTTACAAAGGACTCCAACAAAGTCTAGATAGCCTCTTGTTCTTCATTAACATCCCAAAAAACCACCAAGAACATAGATTCCAAATCGGTGTTAGCCCAATACCTATGCTCAGTCACCATAAATTGTTCCCCCCAAAACCCACTTTATCACAAATAGAATAATTCCACTTTTTAGTTTAAAAACCCATTTCATCCTCTTCTCCATGATACCACCTAGGAATGGCATCTGCCTTTAACTGCAAGTTAGTTGGATTGGGGTATCCATCTTATGCAAAAAGAGAAGATCAATCACTGGTGCAGTCATGGTAGGAGGATTCACAGAATGAACTATCCAGACTGTGTAGCAAGAGTAAACACAATGGAAACAACTCAAAGATATGAAACAAATGTAGATTTAGGCATTTAGTATATCATAGAATTCAAATACAAACTGGCTGACATCATGCGGTCTTACAATTAGGGCTCATAGGCTTGATTACAGAATATCAGAATATGCACAAGATATAGCTTCGAAGCTCCTTCACAACGAATCCAAACTATCAACTATGAATCAATCATTCACTACTTTCCTAGGCATCTATTACATCAATATATATCATCTCTTAAACAATAGATTCCTCCGTGTTGGCCAGGGAAGATCACAAGCTCTAATGAAGACCTGTAACATGTGTACATGGATAGGTCAGACCTAATTGCATAGAGTTCCTCCGCAAATGAATGGAATGATGTATGGATCTCAAGGAAGGTCGGCCACGAACCAAATATCAATAAATGATGTGTCATTAGGCTCCACAAGTCTTCTCCTTTAGCTGATTATCAGAGGTTTTTAGCATGCTCTATTCTAAGAAAACATTTGATCTTCTAATAACAATAACTTTCAACACTTGGTCCAAATGCTTTGAATTTTGGTGTTGTGCATGAATGAATGTAGATTCTAAGTCTAGCTCAGGAAGATCTGAAATGCAACTGTGGTAGAATACGAACCAAAATATAATAACTACTACTGACAGAACTGAATTGGAAAATGAAAAGAAACAAACTAAACTACAAACAAACTGAAATGCAAATGTTTTTGGTTGATGCAAGATTGCTCCTGACCCAATGATGGTCCTGCATCAAACATCCAAGGTTATTGAAAAAGTGAGTCCCTCACTTTTCTAGGGCTAGAGGAAAACCAAGATGGTCTACCTCAGTATAAGAAATCCATGATGAATCTTCTTCCGGTCTGCCTTTCCACTTCACAAGGTATTCTTTGTATTGTCTTCTTCTGGTGTTATGCCCAATTCTGCTCTCCAAAAAGTCTTCAATCTACTCTGGTTCTTGTTGTGGTAATTGCTTCTTCAATTTTTCTTCTATGTTGTCACTGAACTCTGCTTCATGATACAAGTATAGGTCTGCAATTTTGAAAATAGGTTAAATAGCCAATGGCTCTGGTAGTTCCACTTCATATGCATTACCTGAATCAAATTTCCTACGAGGTCCAAACTTTTTCATCTTCAACTTGTTATATGTTCCAATTGGAAATCTTTCTTTTCTCAAGTATACCATCACTTCATCTCCAACTACAAATTCCTTATGCCTTCTCTTCTCATTTGCTCGCTCCTTATATTTGCTATTCATATCTTCCAAATGCTTTTGTAAAGGGTGGCTTTTGGATGTTTAGGTTTTGGTAGTTTTGGTGTACTATCCTAATTTCACCCTTTCATTCAAGGACCTAGGGTCTAGTTGCAATGTACTATCCTACCCTAGGTCACTATGAGATGTAGGGAAACTTGGATTTTTCTAATTAGATTTCCAATTATCTTCTCTTATGCTCAATTATGCCTTAAAACCCTAATTATGCAAATACAACAATAAATGGACGAATATCAGAAAATACTACTACAGAAAGATGTAAAATGACAAATAACTGTGCACCTATTTTTGGGGTTCCAAGGCAGAAAAGTTAGGGACTAAAGAGTGGGTACCCAAGTCCAGTGCCCTACTTTTTGTCGAGATCTACAAAAAAGATCTGCAACCTGTTCCTGCTGCACTGAAGGTTTTTCCATCATGAAACTTTGAGGACTAATGAGCGGGCACCCTAGTCCAGGGGATTGTTTCTTTCTCTGATACGTAATTCTAACACTCTATTGTACCCTCCTACAACTTCACTTTCTCCAGATCTGACACCTATAACCTGCAATCATGAAAACTTTGGGAGGGGTTTGTGGTTCTTAGAGGCTTGCCTCAGTCAAGCCCTGGAGAGACATTCAAGTCTTCCAAACACCATTGTCAGATAGAGAGTGCGTGCCTTGGGAGGCAGAGGCAAAACCCAAATGATAAATGCTTACAAACACAAATGAATATCACCTTGTAGTGAAGATCTCATGGGAGGAAGAAGCTCTTCATGCCATGAGGAGATGGATGCTCAAATCTACAAACACAAACACAAAGTCAACACAAATCTGCTCTTGCAAAATAATGAAAGCCTTGAATCACCTTTAGAACACAATAGATTTCTAGTAATCATCTAGTTGAAATCTAGTTTACAAATGAATGCCTAAACATGCTTTTATATGCAACTACAAACACTCCCACCAAGAATTTTGTAATTCAAACTTACCATGTCAAAATAGGACCAAAATAATAGTCATAAGCTGACACCCAAAAATTGGGACTGACCTAAAATAGGGTAGGACTAGGGCATGGGTGCCCAAGTCCTCCCACCCTATTTTGGGTAGGGGTTATCTCAAGTGTTGGCCCTAGGTCCTATTTGCCAAGACACTTAGGGGTTTTCTCATCGGGATGTCAAATTATGATGTAATATGTCCTAAATATAGCTAAGAGACCCAGGAGCAGAACCTTATGAAGGAAAAGCCCCCAAGGGGACATTTTCTGACATTACATTTAGCCCCCACTTTAATGTATGTATAAACACAAGGCCAATACATGCATTAAAGTACGGTCAACAAACACAGCAAACACACCAAGCACGGAGAAGACACGCCAAACACATTGAAGGCAATGACAAGCATGCGAAACATAGAGAAGATAGTTACAGTCACGCAAAACATAGAGAATATAGTAAATGCATAGAAGACACATTAATGCATAGAAGATAGGAATGATTTATTTTCTTTTCTTTTTCTCATATATATGAAATGCAGATGCAAGTACAAGAAAGTAAACAAAACCTCCCATAATGCAAGATGTACTCATCACACAAGTCTTTAAACTACATATGGGGTAACACACATGCAAGACATGTAAAACCTCCCAAAATGTAGGATATACTCATCGCATGGGTCTTTAAACTACATATGGGGTAACAGACACACCAAACAAAGCAAGCACACTAAAACACGCACTTTAAAGACATGGAGAAAACACAATAGACAAGCAATGGAGTGTTCCTATTTCTAGGTCCAACACCATCTCAGGCACATTACAGGAACACACCGACAATTGGGCTTCGCCAAACAATCACCAAAGACATGCTTAAGGGTTGAGTTAGTCACAGAACCGCTCCCTACCTCTGCAAATGACTTTTGAAAATGACAGGATGGTACAATCTGCTCTGAGAAATACACCACCCCCCGCCTCCATAGAGGGCTTAAATGATTGATTGATTGACTGCAAACAAACTTAGAGTGTAGGATGTACTCATCGCACAAGTCTTTAAACTACACCTGAGGACAAGCACATTGCTAACATCTATAACAGACAGCTTACCTTATATATGCCCCCACCTTAAGGTAGTTGATATCATGCATCAATATCAAGCACATTAAGGTAGGAAGAAAACACACAAGGGAACACAGACTTTCGTAAATCCCATGCCCCCCAGAGGTGACATGTACTTTACGATCACTAAATGTTCCCACAAACACATCCCTACAAGAAACATGTTAGTATCTACATAATCAAGATAAACAATAACATCAATGCATATGATTAACCACACAAAGAGTCAAGGTTATACTATGAATTCAGAGTTTGAGGATAACCATGGGGCTATATCATGAAGATCACTGAATCGAGTACCACCAAGGCTAGATTTAAAGACAAACAAACTGCGCAAAGCATCAGTATTGTTATGATTTGTAAATGAGATAAAAACATAATCAAATTCACTATGTGGACAGCATGAGTGCTTCCACTAGCCAAGCATCGGATAAGATATACAAACCCATTGTCATATTAGGAACTAAGTCCAATTTTTGATTTCTCACGAAAGAGATGCTAGGTCCGCATCAGTATAAATATTTTTTGTCATCTGCCTGCTAGATAAAAACACTAGAGGAAGGGAAATAATAAATAAGAGAGGAGAAACAAGTGTCTTAGGGACAGTCACATAGGAGGGTTCCCCCAGGTCACCAACCGCTATGCTATATCCATAAGACACAACACACAACGATGAAATCAAAGAGAGAGGAAATATAGAAGAATGATGATACAAATAGAAGAAGGTCACAATAGAGGCAGTCTCTTGGTATCCCAGACCTTACAAGAGAATCAAGGGTCATCCCAGGAGGCCTAAACAACACATAACACATCACAGGGGAAGCACATCATTAGAGAGATAAAGGGTTAGAAATACTTACCTGTAGGGAGGCACATGCTAGGTTTTATCAAGAATCAAATTATCCTCCTCCCAATCCCAAATGCTAGTGTAGAGAGGTACATGTAAGGTACCAAAGCCCAACTTTTGTTTTTGTTTTCATGCTGTTCAGTTGTAAGCTCTTCTAGGTTTAATTCAATGTTAGGTTGAATGTTTTCTTGTTGAGTTGTATACATTATGCTCTTGAGAGATGGAAGAAGGAATTTGGTTTGAGTGATTTCAGTATCTATCCAAGAGATTTTTAATGTAGGAGACCTTTCCTCATCCACTAGTGCTACATCTTTTGAGAACAGAGCATCAGCATGAGGGGAAGGTAAGGTGTTGTGAGGACAATTATCAATGTTTGTATCTTTAGTGATGTTCAAAGAGGTAATTGATGTTTTTTAATCCTTAGTGATGTCCAAATGGCTTGAATATTCGATCAAAGGAGGGACATTATAGGTCTTCTCTTCCTTAGTGATATCCAAGGTGTGTGAACAATCAACTATAGGAATAAGGTTGGTAGGATGATCCCTAAGGGTTTCATGCATTATGATAGAGTTGTTATTGTTGTTAGATGAAATCTCATCATCTGCCCATGGAATGTTCTTTGTTGAAAGGATTTCTTCAATCACTAATGCTTCCTCTTGGCCAAGGAGAGCATTGGAATGGCAAAGTGGTGATAGCTCTTTATTTGCTAATGCTTCATCTTGGCCAGAGTGAGCATTAGAATGAAGGTTTGGTGGTATGATGTTAAGAGATGTGTCAATGAAATCATCCTCTTTCATCAAAGTGTCCTCATGAGGAGGAACAACCTTGGGAGATGGATCATAAGGTAAACCAAAGTTATTATCACATGTTTTAGCAATAGGTGCTAGTGGGGAATGTTCCAGAAAGTCATCTAAGGCTTCATCTAACATTTTGAGGTCATCACTAGTATGTCTTATTGATCATGAATTTAGTGAGATCATCTAATATCGAAGGGTATATTCTCATGAAAGTGGTGAATCTATCAAAATCAGATATATAACAAAAGATTTCATAGGTGGAGCACAAAGAGAGATCAACATCATCTCTGTATGTGATTTGTCCTAGAACTTGAGGATGTTTATCAGTGAATTTAGAGAAATGATCAATGTCTATGATATATGAAAACAAAGATTCCAAATAAATATCCATGATATATGCTTTCAAATCAATGTGAGATCATATTTTAAAATCTTTTCAAAAGTATGCAAAAGACAAGTGCAAAACTATGTGCAAAAATGACCTAAAATGCTTTATTTTTTGTACTTTTTCAATGCAAATATATGAAAGAAAAGGTGTTGTAAGGATTTTGATCAAGGGAAGAAAATAATATGTCTTATATCAGTCCAATACAACAATAATATCCTTCACAACATACTCTTGATGCAAATCTAAGATGATGACAAGTCAAAATATAGTGAAAATAGACTAAAATATGCGATTTTTTCACCAAATCTCAATGCAAAAGAGAATGACAAAGGGTGTTGTGAGGAAAATGATGATGGAAAGAAAATTATATCAGTAATAACATCCACCTAATTCCAAAATATCCACCACAACACACTTATAGTGCCACCCAAGATCAAACCCTAGTGAAAATATAGCAAAATATGCAATTTTTCACGATTTTTCAAATCCAAGACCTAGAAAAAGGGATGTTGTAAAGGATTTTAGGAGGTACATAAAATAATATAAATGATATCAGTCACCTCAATCCATAAAATTTGTTACAACACTCTTAGGGTGCAAACTAGGCCAAACCCTAGGGCAAAAATAGCAAAAATGTGCAATTTTTCAACAAATTTTCAATACAAGAGGCTAATAACATGGTGTTGTAAAGAATTTTAGGAGGGGAAGAAGATAATACCCCTGATATCAGCCAATTAGTTCAAAAATATTCTTTACAACATGACTATAGTGCAAATTTAGAGAGTCGATAAGGCCAAATTTAGTGGAAATCAAGGTTTTTCAAGCCCTAGGTTTGAGATCTTGATGTAAAGTGCAAATGAATATTTTGCAAGCTGATATATGATGAAAATTAAATTCTCTCAGATCTTAAAATGATTTCCATTCTCTAACATGCAAAATGCAAGTGCAAATCTAATGAAAAATCAATGAAAATGCTAGTTTTTGTTGAAATTTTCTATGCAAAAATGCCAATTTTTGAAATCTAAATGCAAATTTGTTCTAAAGTGCAAGACTAAAGCCAAATAAAAATTTGAATGAGTCTCTAAAATCAATAGAAAAATCTGAAACAAGATTTTACCTACAAACCCTAGACTTTGGAATTACTAGGTTATATGCAAAATTCACAATTTTCAACAAAACCCTACCAATTTTATGATGAAAATGCAATGCAAGATATTGAATTTTTGTAATTTTCTATAATTTAAATCAGATCTAATGCATAAGTCAAAAATTTGATGAAATTCAAATTAATTGATACATGTAAACCCTAAAATGCCATTTTTTTTCCAATTTTTCCAATTTTTCGATAAGCTGAATGACTATATGAATGAATGAAATTACTATAAATTTGATGCAAAACACTCAACAAGGTGCAAAAAAGTCCAATAACATGGGTTCACCAAAATGTAAAAGTGTAAAATTTGGATGTTTAGATTTTGGTAGTTTTGGTGTATATCCTCCTTTCACCCTTTCATTCAAGGACCTAGGGTCGAGTTGCAATGTACTATCCTGCCCTAGGTCATAGTGAGATGTAGGAAAACTTGGATTTTTATGATTAGATTTCCAATCATCTTCTCTTATGCACAATTATGCCTTAAAACCCTAATTATGCAAATACGATAGTAAACGAACGAATATCAGAAAATGCTGCTACAGAAAGATGCAAAATGACAAATAATTGTGCACCTATTTTCAGGGTTCTGAGGTGGAAAAGTCAGGGACTAAAGAGTGGGCACCCAAGTCCAGTGCCCTACTTTTTGTTAGGATCTGCAAACAAGATCTACAAGTTGTTCCTGTTGCACCAAAGTTTTTTCTATCACGAAACTTTGAGGACTAATGAGCGGGCACCCTAGTCCAGGGGATATTTCTTTCTTTGATCTGTAATTCTGACACTCTTGTGTACCCTCTTGTAACTTCACTTTATCTAGATCTGACACTTGTAACTTGCAATCATGAAAAGTTTGGGAGGGGGTTGTGGTTCTTAGAGGCTTGCCTCAGTCAAGCTCTGGAGAGACATTCAAGTCTTTTGAACACCATTATCAGATAGAGAGTGCGTGCCTTGGGAGGCAGAGGCAAAAACCAAATGATAAATGCATACAAGAACAAATGAATATCACCTTGTAGTGAAGATCTCATGGGAGGAAGAATCTCTTCATACCATGAGGAGATGGTTGCTCAAATCTACAAACACAAACATATAGACAACACAAATCTGCTCTTGCAACATAATGAAAGCCTTGAATCACCATTAGAACACAATAGCTTGCTAGTAATCATCTAGTTGAAATCTATTTTACAAATGAATGCCTAAACATGCTTTTATATGAAACTACAAACACTCCTGCCAAGAATTTTGTAATTCAAACTTACCGTGTCGGCATAGGACCAAAATAATGGTCACAAGCTGACACCCAAAAATTGGGATTGACCCAAAATAGGGCAAGACAAGAGCGTGGGTACCCAAGTCCTCCCCCCCTATTTTGGGCAGGGGTTATCTCAAGTGGTGCCCTTAGGTCCTATTTGCCAAGACACTTAGGGTTTTTCTCATTGGGATGTCAAATTATGATTTAATATGTCCTAAATGCAGCTAAGAAACTCGAGAGCTAAGCCTTATGAGGGAAAAGCCCCCAAGGGAACATTTTTTGACATTACAACTTCTTAACCTGGTTATACGCTGTCTCCATTTATCCTACAAATTGCTCTTATTTTGTACTTTTCTTTTCTTCCAAGCCAATGTCTCTCAATTCTGCAACTCCTCTAGGATTCACTCTGGTAACAATCTCAAAAGGTGTTCTTCTGGTACTCTTATTCACTAAATTATTGTATGCAAACTCTGCTTGTGAAAGAATTAAATCCCAACTTCCTACCTTATCTCCAACCAAATATCTCGACAAGTTTCCCAAACTTCTATTCACTGCCTCTGTCTGTCCATTAGTCTGTGGATGAAAAGTTGAGCTGAACTTCAAATTTGTCTTCAATTTCTTCCAAAGTGTCTTCCAAAAGTATCCTAGAAATCCAGTGTCTCTGTCTAAAATTATGCTCTTAGGTAATCCATGCAATCTCACAATCTCCTTGAAAAATAGGTCAGCTACATGCAATGCATCAGTTGTCTTCTTACAAGGTATGAAGTGTACCATCTTTGAAATCTGTCCACCACTACAACTATAGAATCATGTCCTCTCTATGTCTTAGGTAATCCCATCACAAAATCCATACTTATGTCTTCCCAAGGTATCTTCGGTACTGTCAAAGGTTTGTACAATCTAGTATTCTGACTACACCCTTTTGCAACTTGACAAACTCTACAACTCTACACAAATTTCCTAACATCCTTATGTATCTGAGGCAAAAAGTAGTTTTCACTTACCAAAGCCACTTTTTTATCAATGCCAAAATGTCCTGCCAATCCACCACTATGTTTCTCCTTGATAGAAGTATCTCTCATTGAACTTCTAGGTATGCATAGTTGACTTCTTGAATGAAATAGTCTAACCATTTACTCCTATCTATCACAATAGGTTCCTTACATGCTTTCCAAGGTTTTGCAAAATTAGTGTCTCCCTCATACATGTTCTTCAATTCTTCAAATCCTATCACTTCAACTCTCATCTCTGTTAACAAGTTCCTTCTCCTACTCAATGCATCTGCAACTTTGTTTAATTTTCCACTCCTATTCTTCAATACAAATGTATAACTCTACATGAACTCTACCCATCTCATATGTCTATGATTTAACTTACCTTGATTGTTCAAATATTGCAAAGCTTGATGATCTGTATACAACACAAACTCCTTAGGTAGCAAATAATGTCTCCACTTCTTCAAGGCTTGAATTATGGCATAGAACTCTTGATCATAAACTGAATATCTTCTTCTTGCATCTTTCAATTTCTCACTGAAATATGCTATAGGTCTACCTTCTTGACTTAACACTGCTTCTATTGCACTCCCACTTGCATCACAATAAACTTGAAATACCTTATTGAAATCTAGTAATGCTAAAACAGATTGTTCTGCCACTTTCTACTTCAACAACTCAAAACTCTTATCTACTCCTGATGTCCATTTGAAATCTTTTTTGTCACTTCTCATTATCTCTCTCATAGGGTTGCATACTGAACTGAAATTTCTGATGAACTTCTAGTAGAAACTAGCTAATCCATGAAATGATCTGACTTCTCCAATGCTCTCCAGTGTAGGTCATTCAACAATTGCTCTTACTTTCTCAGGGTCCATCTTCAATCCTTTTGCAGAAATCACAAATCCCAAATATACCAATTCTTCCTTCATAAAACTACACTTCTTGATGTTTATCAACAATTTCTCTTCTCTCAACCTTTTTAATACTTGTCTTAGATGTTGTAAATGTTCTTCTTTTGTCTTTTGAAAATCAAAATGTCATCCAAATATACAATAACAAACTTAACCAAAAATTTCTTCAAGACTTCATTCATCAACCTCATAAAAGTACTAGGTGCATTTGTCAATCCAAAAGGCATTACTAACCACTCATACAATCCTTCATTTGTCTTAAAAGTAGTCTTCCATTCATCTCCTTCTCTGATTCTGATCTGATGGTATCCATTCTTCAAATCTATCTTTGTGAAATATCTTGCTCCACTCAAACAATCCATGATATCATCCATCCTAGGTAAAGGAAATCTATACTTAACTGTGATCTTGTTTATTACTCTAGAGTCAATACACATTCTCCATTCTCCATCCTTCTTAGGTGCTAACACTATAGGTACTTCACAAGGGCTCAAACTTTCTCTTGTCAAACCTTTCCTCAACAACTCATGTATCTGCCTATTCAATTCTTCATTCTCTGTTGGTGTCATTCTATGTGCTACTTTGTTAGGCAAACTAGCTCCAGGAATAAGATCCATGTGATGATTGATACTCCTAATTGGTGGCAATCCTTCAAGTACATTGTCTGATATGATGTCTTCATTCTCTATCAGCAACTCTGTTATCTCCTCTGGTTGTGATTCTTTAGTCTCCTTCTTCAATGTTGAAAGATTCTTAGGAATCAAATCATAACACATATTCTCATGTCTCAAACCATCCAGAAATTTTATTCCATCTACCAAACAGATTCTAGCATTTCCACATACTTCATTCTTAGGATCATCTTCCAAAGGAATCAAGGTAATTCTCTTCCCATTTGATGTCATAGTGCATGTATTCTTTCTCCCATTATGTATATCTTTTCTATCATATTGCCAAGGTCTACCTAACAAAATATGACATACATCCATAGGCATAATATCACGCAAGACTTCATCATGATATGATCCAATATGAAATTTCACCAAACATTGTTCACTCACCAATACCTTATGATCATCCTGAATCCATGCTATCTGATAGGACTTAGGGTGTTTCAGTCTTTCCAACTTCAGCTTAGTCACCATCTCCTCTAAAACTAGGTTATCTGAACTACCACTATCAATTACAACTTTACAACATTTACCTCCTAATTCTTGTTCTGAACAAACCTTTCCTCTGTGGTGGTTCCTCATTGGCCTCTGCTTGAAATAGTTCTCTTCTCCTCACTAGTGATTCTCCTTTCTCAATTTTACCAACTAAATTAGGTGATCCAACAGGTTCTTCTTCCACATAGGCTGCTCTTCCACTGTTCTAAGTCCTTTTGCTTGTACTTCCTTGATTACATTCAAATGCTGTATGTCCTTCACCTCCAAACTTGAAACAAGTACCTCTAAATGTTCTCCTATTAGTTCCTCTTCGTTCTCTTATGTATTCTTCATTCCGGTATGCACTAGGGTTTCCTCTCTAGTAAAAGTTTATGTCATCTCTCTAGTAAGCATTATTATCTCTGTCATCCTTCTTGAATGTATCCTCTTGTCTATTCTTCTCTGCATATGATCTCTCTCCTTCAGAAAATGTTCTGCTCCTCTAAAATTTACCTCCTCTGCCTCTCTATCTCTGATCATGCCTCTTATTCAACTTTTCTTCAACTTTTAGGGCAAACTAATATGCTTCTTCCAAAGATGTCATCCTTACCAAACTTAGTTCTTCTTGAATGTTCAATCTTAGTCCATTGACATATCTAGCCACTTTCTCCTTTCTTGTTTCACTGTGTCTTGTCCTTATGATCATCTTATGAAATTCTTCAATATACTCCTTCAAAGATTTCTCCTTTTGTCTTAGGTTTTGCAATCTATTCAATAATTTCAACTCATAGTCAGTAGGTATAAATTGATTCTTCAATTTTGTCACCATCCTATCCCACTTTGTAGTCTTTTATTTTTCTCTTCTATTTCTATCTACCTGAACTTCTTTCCACCATATAGCAGCATGTCCTTTCAACTTTGTCTTTGCAAACTTCACCTTCTCTGAGTCTTCAACTTCTTCATACTCAAAGTACTCTTCCATGTCATTTGTCCAGTCAATCAACTCTTCATGGTTCAAATTGCCAGTGTAATTCAATATATCAACTCTAGGTATCTTTCAAATATTTGAAATAGCTTGCAACATTTTTACTTGATCTGATTCTTCTTCTTCATCACCTCCTAGGGTTTCACCAATTTGTTCAATGGATTGAAATTCTTCATCACTTTCAACATTAGGTCTAGGTGTCAATCCTCTTCACCTATCTTCCTCGATAGCATCCAATCGAATTCTCATTGTTTTTATCATTTCCATCATCTTATCCATTCTACCATCCATTGTTCCAATAACAGGGATTCTCCTCAGTGGCATTTTTCCTAGGATCAAGTGCAAACTGCCTCAAATTTGGCGATCGGGCTACAAGGTGACAGCTACATCACAATCAGCAATAGGTTATGACACAAGTAACCCGCCTCAGATTGGCGATCTTCTTACAACAAGATCTTTCAAAAATCCTTCATCAACTTTGTTCAATTTTCTCCCAAAGATTCAAACTTTCACTTTGATACCACTTGGTGTAGTCACGCTAAGAAGGTTCACAGAATGAATTGTCTAGACTATGCAGCAAGAGTAAACACAATGGAAATAACTCAAAGATATGAAACAAATGCAGATTCAGTCATTCAGTATATCATAGAATTCAAATACAAACTGGCCGGCATCATGTGGGCTTACAATTAGGGCTCACAGGTCTGATTACATAATATCAGAATATGCATAAGATATATCTTTGAAGCTCCTTCGCAAAGAATACAAACTATCAATTATGAATCAATCATTCACTACTTTCCTAGACATCTATTACATCAATATATATCATCTCTAGAATAATAGATTCCTCCTCCGGTCAAGGAAGATCACAAGCTCCAATGAAGAGCTATAATGTGTGTACAAGGATAGGTCAAACATAATTGCATAGAGTTCCTCCACAAATGAATGGAATGATGTGCAGATCTTGGGGAAGGTCGGCCATGAACCAAAGATCAAGGAATGATGTGTCATTAGGCTCCACAAGTCGAGGAATGCTCCACAAGTCTTCTCCTTTAGCTGATTATCAGAGGTTGTCACGATGCTCTATTCTAAGAAAACATTTGATCTTCTGATAGCAATAACTTTCTGGCACTTGGTCCAAATACTCTAAATTTCATATATGTTGTGCATGAATTAATATAGATGCTAAGTCCAGCTCTGCAAGATCTGAAATGCAACTGCAGAAGAATGCAGACCAAAATACAGGAACTACTACTAACTAAACTACCTAAACTAAACTAGAAAATGAAAAGAAACAAATTGAACTGCAAACAAATTGAAATGCAAATGTTTTTGGTTGATGTAAGATTGCTCTTGACCCATGGATGCTCCTGCATCAATCACATTCACCTCTCTCCTAAATAGCCTTGCAATACAAACTAAATTGTTACGCCAGATAAACCATTCTGCATGCTTCACTAGCTCCATCTCTACTCAAGAACAAGATGGAATGTTAGTCAAATGAGCCAACACAATAATTAGACATTACCTCCTGAGAATGGCTTGTCTTGAGTTGATGGCCAAGTTGGCCAATGTGTCTGCTTCCATGTTTCGCTCCCTAAGCATGTGATTAATCACTACACTCCTAAACTCTTTCATCAAATGAAGGGCTTCTTTTAATAAAATGTTCATCTTCCAATTTACCAATCCCCCCTTCCTTAATGCATTTATCACTATAAGAGAATTGCCTTCTATTTTAACCTTTGACACCTTTAATTGCCCAGACAAATTGAGTCCTAGGAGAAGAGCTTGGATTTCCACCTTGTTATTTGTTCCAACAGCTAACTTCTTTCCTGCTTTGCCTAAAATTTCACCCTTACAGTCTTGGACCAAGCAGCTAGCACCTGATTCTCCTAGGTTTCCCTTTGACACTCCATCAAAATAAAACTTCACCCAACCCTTCATTGGCAGCTCCCACTTTGTCTCCTTTCTTTTTCTAAGGGTATCAGCACCCCCAACCCCATTAATAGGGGAAATAATTAGTCTATTCCAAGCTTTTCTCATTTTATCATCCTAGTTGGAGAACCTGCTTTAACTCCCAACTAAATTCTATTATTAACTACATCTGTGATGTTTGTCTCCAAATTGATCTAAAAGGAAGAAATCTCCATTCCTTTATCTTGAAAAATTCTCTTATTTTGCTCTTTCCATATTTCTCACACCAGGATTGAGGGACATATTATCCAAATGCACCCATACACTAAGAACTGATGTAGAATAGTCCAGGCCTTAAAAAGCCTCAAAATATCATTAGGCAAAACTCCAATCCAACCAAATTTGGTGTACAACCACCTCCAACATGCTTGGGGAAAAGGACATTGCAAAAATAGATGATCAGTAGTTTGGCCCTCCCTCAATCACATCAAAAATCTACTTGGACCCTCATAGCCCAATTTCATGAATCTGTCTCTAGTCAATACTCTTTTCTTTAGAGCCACCTAGGAGAAAACACCTGCTTTATAGAGGCAAGCCTTGTTCCAACATAGCTATACTAGAAGTTCTATCTGTTCTTTCTCCCCATTAGCCACTACATAACCAATCTTGGCATTATAATCTCCCATGGAAGAATAGTTCCAATATAGTCTATCCCTTCTAAGAGAGAGGCAAATTCTTCTATTCTATAAAATCTCCATTAAAGTTGGCGTCTCTGCTTCTGAAATGCCAAGGTATTTCACATTCTTCCAATCCCACAATTTGAGGTCATTTCTTTCCTTGATCTCCACATAGTTTGCCACCTTGGAACCCCATCTCCCTATAAGAATATGTTTTGCAGCTAGGAAAGCTTTCCCATTTTTTGGATACCCCATCCATGAATCCTCCCAAAACAAGGTAGTCTCATCATTTCCTATCTCTCAAGTGAGATAATCTGTGATTATATTTCTACATGAGAGTAAGAAATTCCATAATCTCAAACCCTTGATAGGATTTGTAGTGGTTAGGACTCTATCATCCTCAAGGCTATCAAAATATTTGTTTCTGAGAATTTTACCCACTTCAGTTCTGGCTTTGCATGAATAGACCAGACAATCTTGGCACCCAATGTCCTATTTTGTATTACCCAGTTCCTTAGACCAACTCCCCTGGCCATTTTTAGCTTGTAGATGGTATCCCAAGAAATCAATGAAAATTTCCTATCCTTTGAAGATCCCTACCAAAAGAAGTTCCTTAATTTTTGATCTATAATTTTTCTTGTGGATTTTAGAAACCATAGGTAGGAAAAAGAAAGATAGGGATGGCTAAGATGACTGCTTTGAGCATTATTATTCTCCCAGACCAAGAGAGCCACTTCCCCCTTCCAAGCTCCCATTGTGTCATTTATCTATTTTAGCAAAGGCTCCCAAAGGCTTGATTGCTTACCCCCATCAAACAAAGGGAATCCTAAAATACTTTCTTGAAAAAACCCCTTTCTTGAACTCCAATATTCTAAGGATCTCCCTTTTCTTCTTTTGGTCTATGAATGGTGCAGGGGCACCCCTTCATCAAGTTAATTAGAAGCCTAAAGTCTTAATAGGTTGTTATGCATTTCGTATGTAATAAGGTCTATTTGACCAACGCTTGCTATTTTTTAGTTTGTTTTTGTTGTTAGGACACTTGTCGATCTGTAATGACAGGCTGTTAGTTAGTTATGAGTTTGTTAGTTAGTTGTGTCTCCCAGCCACCTGGAATTGTCTCCGAGCAGTTGGGAATCTAGTCAGTACTACTCTCTATGGGTTGTTAAATAGCTTAAGTTCTGATCGATTGAGGGAGAGAGAGAGAGAGATAGATCAGAAAAGAGAAGTTAGACAGAGCTGTGATTGTGAATTTGAGTTGTACTATGAAACAGACATTTGTCTTCATCCTCAGAGCAATAAAGAAGATCCTATTTTGCATTTAAATTGCACTTGTGTAGTCGATTTCTAATTTATAGTCGATATGGGGTTTTTCCATTCCACCGGTTGATTACTCTGTAATCGGTGGAATGGATGTACATATTAGATTAGATTTTGTTTTTGCATTTTCTATTTGTGTGAGTTTTGCAGTTACTGGATCGATCAACAGCATGCTAGAATAAACCCTAGCATTCGCATGTGCTAGGCTGACGAAGTGTAAAAGTTTGTTTGTTTGTGGGAGAAGTAGTTCTACGAAATCATGAGGGTTTTGGCAGGCTCCACTGGTGAAATTTGAGGTGTTAAGTTACTGTGATTGAACCATTTTTTTTAATGGTTCAATAGTTCACTAATTTAGCAGAAGCCGCATGTAGCATCGGTATGAAGTTCACCATCGGGCGGAGAGTATTGGCTCCACTGATGACTTAAATTGGGTCATAGTCTTTTGTTTGAACTGATTTTGAAAGCTTGAGAGTTCACTAACTCAACGAGGTTTGAAACTAAGTGATCGGTATGATAAGTTTGGCGGAGAAAACCTTTAGGTTGAACCTTTGAACTGGTTCAATGGTTCAACCGTGTGTTGATTGGAGGCTCAGCGAAATGACGAAGGGTGGTAAAGACTAGTAACGATAGTTGAACCACCCATTGAACTGGTTCAATGGTTCAATGGTTCAACGAGCCCGGCAAGTTCAACGATGGGCGCTAGTTCAGTGGATCAATGGCTCACCAAGGTTTGAAGGTTCAGAGAGCTGATAATTCACCATGAGAGCTGATAGCATTTGACACAATAAAATATTAAGTGTAGGGTATAGTGACTCAACTACTGTCATAGCCACACTTTAGACTAGTTCCAACAGTTTCAGCCGCGCGCTCTGCGTCATAGTGGTATCAGAGCAAAGGAGTATCTTTTGGAAAGATAAGAAGACAAAATGTCAGACAGAGAGGGATCATCAAAGCTCCCAGCAAGGATGACCAATGCTGAGTTGGCTGTCCTGGTAAAGAAGTAGATTATAGAGAGCAAAGCAATGAAAGCTCAGAATTAGGCTTTGAAAGATGAGTTGGAGAAATTGAGGGACAAAGTAAGTTCTGGTAAAGAAGATGATAGGGAGGAAGAGGAAATCACTAGGTGGGAAGAGATAGAGGTTCCTGCATACCAGAGACCCTTATTGAATGCCCTTAAATCCATGGAGAGGAGAACCATGGATGTGAAATTGGATTTACCAATGTTTATAGGAAAGATGGATCCTGATTCGGTGATGGAGTGGATAGACTCCTTGAACAATTTCTTCAAAATAGAAGAAATACCAGAGCATCAAAAGGTAAAGATGGTACAGTCCAAAATGAAAGAGGCTGCATTGACTTGGTGGAATTTCATCCAAGATGACAGAGTGAAGGAAGGAAAGAACAGAGTTGCTACTTGGAAAAAAATGGTGGCTATAGTAAAGGAAGCCTATGTTCCATTGGATTATAACATCCAATTGCATAAGAGGAGGCAAAGCTTGAAGCAGAAAGAGTTAGATGTCAGCTCATATACTGAAGAATTCATGAAACTCTATGTCAAGACAAAGGTAAAGGAAAATGAGGAAGAAAGGGTAGCAAGATATCTCAATGGGTTAAGACTTGCCATCTAAGAAGATTTAAATCTACATAGTCCAGATATAGTTCAGAAGTGCTATCAATTGGCACTAAAGGTGGAAGAGAAGTTAAAGAGAAGACAAGAGCAGAACAACAAAGGAAGAGGAAGACAACAAAGGGGTGGAAGAAGTCCTTTCAAAGGCAGAGGCAATGGATTTGGATATCACAGAGAATCCAATCAGGAAGGTAGCAAAGGAGACAATAGTCAAATTCAAAAAGGAAGCTATAATCAACAAGGAAACTTTAGGGGCAGAAGGCTGCCATTCAGAGGAAGATCCTAGGACAGAGGATCTATCAGATGTTACAATTGTAATCAGGAAGGTCATATAGCCAGCAGATGTCTAGAGAAAGCATCAAGTTCAATGGGAGAAAGAATAACAAATCTGATACAAGAATCCGACTATCAAAGTGTGACAAGCTCAAACACTAGTCAAAGTGTAAGAGCTCCTGATAGTCATGGATATCCTGAGATAGGAGAATCTTTGATGATTAGGAGGACAATGACCACCATGAAGGTCCCTGATAGAGAACCCCCACAAAGAAAATCTCTTTTCAAGACTACTTGCAAGGCAGTAGGAAAGGTATGTAAAGTTTTGATTGACTCTGGATCTACTAAAAATTTTGTGTCTGTTGAAATGGTAGAAAAGATGAAACTTAGGAGATTGCCACATCCTTACCCATATAAGATTTCATGGCTCACTCAAGGTCAGCAAACAGTCATAGAAGAGCAGGCTTGGGTAGAGTTTCAAATTGTAATGTATAAGGATAGATTATTGTTTGACATAGCTCAGATGGACGCTTGCCATCTCCTATTTGGAAGACCATGGCAATATGACTTAGGAGCACAACATGATGGAGTTAGAAATACATTTTCAATCACCAAGGATAGTAAGGTGATAGAGTTACTACCATTGATGGAAAAGGAGGTAGAGTCAAAGGGGAAAGAAGCTAAGGTAATGCTGGTAGAAGGTAAACAGTTCATGAAAGAAATAGTAGAAGAGGGTACAGTTGCATATGCCCTAATTCCATGCCTAAAAGTAAATCAAGAACAGAAGCAAGAAATCAAGGGAGAGAAGCGACAGAGGTTCATAGATCCTACTGTCCAAGAGTTGTTGGATAAATACAAAGGCATCATCTCTGATGGAATGCCAAGATCCCTACCCCCTGTAAGGGATATCAGTCATTGCATAGATCTGATCCCAAGATCTACACTTCCAAACAAGGTAGCATACAAGCTTACTCCAGAACAAAATGCAGAAGTTGCAAGACAGATTGAGGAATTGTTAGATACAGGTCTGATTGGTAAAAGTTTAAGCCCATGTGCAGTACCAGCTGTACTAGCACCAAAGAAAGAAGGCACTTGGAGGCTTTACACTGATTCAAGGGCTATTAATAAGATCACAATCAGGTATAGATTCCCAATACCTAGGATAGAAGATTTACTTGATTATTTGGGAGGTGCTAAGTATTTCACAAAAATAGATTTGAAGAGTGGTTATCATCAGATCAAGATTAGGCCAGGAGATGAGTGGAAAACAGCATTTAAAACAAATGAGGGATTGTATGAGTGGAAGGTCATGCCTTTTGGATTGTCTAATGCTCCTAGTACTTTTATGAGACTGATGAATGAGCTCTTGAGAGAATTTATAGGCAAATTTGTCATAGTATATCTAGATGATACTATGATTTTCAGTAATACAAGGGAAGAGCATCTCAGACATATAAAGTTGGTCCTCAAAAGGTTACATGAAGAGCATCTTATGATCAACTTGGAAAAGTGTTTGTTTATGTAGGAAGAGATCACCTATTTGGGTTTTGTCATTTCCTAGGGTACACTGGAAATGGATAAGGAGAAGGTAAGTGCCATATTGTCTTGGCCAACTCTGAGAACTATGAATGATGTCATAAGTTTTCATGGGTTAGAAACCTTCTATAGGAAGTTTATAAGAGGGTTTAGTCATGTCTGTGCACCCATGCTTGACACCATTAAAGGAGGACAGAAGTGCAGGTTTATTTGGACCAAAGAAGTAGATGATTCATTTGAAACACTGAAGAAGAAGGTGGCATAGCAGCCAGTCCTTACACTACCTGATTTCAGTAAAAAATTTTAGGTAGAATGTGATGCCAGTCACATGGCAATTGGCGCAGTACTCAGTCAAGATGGTAGGCCTATTGTATTTTTTAGTGAGAAGTTAAATGATGCAAAGAAGAGGTATTCATCATATGATTTGGAGATGTATGCTCTAGTCCAGTCACTCAAGAAGTGGAGGCACTACTTGATGCCAAAGGAATTCATAGTATTCATAGATAATCAGGCTCTTAGTTTCATTAACAGTCAAGAGAAGCTGAATCATAGACATATTAAATGGGTAGAAACTTTACAAGCTTTTACTTTCACACTTAAGCACAAGAAAAGGGTAAAGAACAAGGTAGCAGATGCTTTGAGTAGGAGAGCTCTAACCATAAATTAGATTCAACTAGAAAGTGTTGGTATTGATTCCTTGAAGACTCTATATGATGTTGATGAAGACTTTGGAGAGATATATCAAGTATTCATTTCTATTGGAGACAAATATCATACTGAATTTTATGAATTTCTGATCCAGGATGGATTGCTGTTCAAAGGTGTACAATTGTGTATTCCAAGGTGTTCTATGAGGCTGAACATCATTAGGGAAAAGCATTGTGGAGCTATGGCAAGACATTTTGGTTTAGATAAGACTCTGGAACTGGTAAAGAGACATTACTATTGGCCTAAATTGTAATCAAATGTAAGAAAATTTGTGGAGACATGTGTGATATGTCAGAAAGTAAAAGGAAGATCAACTAATGCAGGTTTGTATCAACCACTACCCATTCCTACTAGGCCATGGGAAGGCATCAGTATGGATTTTGTGTTGGGTTTACCCAGAACAAGGAAGGGTTATGACAGTGTCTTTGTTGTAGTAGACAGATTTAGTAAAATGACACATTTCTTGCCATGCAAAACTACTTGTGATGCTTCATATGTTGCAGATTTGTTTTTCAAGGAAATAGTGCGGATACATGGATCGTCATTGAGTATAGTGTCAGATAGAGATGTGAAATTCATTGGTCATTTCTGGAGGACTCTTTGGAAGAAGCTTGGCACAAATTTATCTTTCTCATCAGCATATCATCCTCAGACAGATGGACAGACTGAGGTGGTTAACCGTTCATTAGGAAATCTACTCAGATGTTTGACAAAACAGCATGGAGAGAAGTGGGATAGCATCCTACCACAGGTAGAATTTTCTTATAATGATACCATCAATAGGAGTACAGGGAAATCACCTTTTCAAGTGATGTATGGTATGCATCCAAGAGGTATTTTGGAATTAAGAAATCTACCTACAGGAGACTTAATTAGTGCAGATGGAGAAGCTTTTGCAGCAGCAATAAAAGAGGTGCACGATCAAGTAAAGAACCAACTCCAGCAAACTGCTTTGAAGTATAAAGAATATGCTAATAAAAAGAAAAGAGATGTACAATTTGATGTTGGAGATTTGGTACGGGTTTATCTGAAAAAGGAATGACTCCCCAAAGGAAAACATACTAAGCTCATGCAGAGGAAGATTGGAACATGTCAGATTTTGAAGAAATGTGGACAGAATGCTTATGAGATCCAACTTCCTTCTGATCTTGGATTGTCACCTATTTTTAATGTATGTGATTTAACTCCATACAAACATAATGCAGATATGGAACAGGAAACATTCCAAGATACAACAGATGATGAAATTCCTAAACATGATCCACCAAACTTGCAGAAGATTTTAGATTCCTGAATGGTACAGAAGACTAGGAATAAAGAATATATCGAATATTTGGTTGCTTGGCAGGGGCAACCTGATTCAGAAGTAGTTTGGATGACTGCTGACCAGATCAAGAAATATGGAGTAGATTTACACACTCTGATCTCAAGTGGGCTTGAGATCTCTTCTCTTAGGGAGTATGGTGCAGGGGCACCCCTTCATCAAGTTAATTAGAAGCCTAAAGTCTTAATAGGTTGTTATGCATTTCCTATGTAATAAGGTCTATTTGACCAATGCTTGCTATTTTTTAGTTTGTTTCTGTTGTTAGGACACCTGTCGATCTGTAATGACAAGTTGTTAGTTAGTTATGAGTTTGTTAGTTAGTTCTGTCTCCCAGCCGCCTGGAATTGTCTCCTAGCTGTTGGGAATCCAGTCAGTACTACTCTCTATGGGTTGTTAAATAGCTTAAGTTCTGATCGATTGAGGGAGAGAGAGAGAGAGATCAGAAAAGAGAAGTTAGACAGAGCAGTGATTGTGAATTTGAGTTGTACTGTGAAATAGACATTTGTATTCATCCTTGGAGCAATAAAGAAGATCCTATTTTGCATTTGAATTGCAATTGTGTAGTCGATTTCTGATTTACAGTCGATATGGGGTTTTTCCATTCCATCGGTTGATTACTCTGTAATCGGTGGAATGGCTGTACATATTAGATTAGATTTTGTTTTTGAATTTTCTATTTGTGTGAGTTTTGTAGTTACTGGATCGATCGACAGCATGCTAGAATAAACCCTAGCATTTGCATGTGCTAGGCTGATGAAGTGTAAAATTTTGTTTGTTTGTGGGAGAAGTAGTTCTACGAAATCGTGAGGGTTTCAGCAGGCTCCACCAGTGAAATTTGAGGTGTTAAGTTACTATGATTGAACCATTTTTTTTAATGGTTCAATGATTCGCTAATTTAGCAGAAGCTACGTGTAGCATCGGTATGAAGTTCACCATCGGGTGGAGAGTATTAGCTCCACCGATGACTTAAATCGGGTCGTAGTCTTTTGTTTGAACTGATTTTGAAAGCTTGAGAGTTCACTAACTCAACGGCATTTGAAACTAAGTGATCGGTATGATAAGTTTGGTGGAGAAAACCTTTAGGTTGAACCTTTGAACCAGTTCAACGGTTCAAAGGGTTCAACGGTTCAACCGCGTGTTGATTGGAGGCCCAGTGAAACGACGAAGGGTGGTAAAGACTAGTAACGATTGTTGAACCACCCATTGAACCGGTTCAACGACGGGCGCTAGTTCAGTGGTTCAACGGCTCACTAAGGTTCGAAGGTTTATAGAGCTGATAGTTCACCATGAGAGCCAATAGCATTTGACACAATAAAATATTAAGTGTAGGGTACAGTGACTCAACTACTGTCATAGCCGCACTTTAGACTGGTTCCACCAGTTTCGGCCACGCACTCTGCGTCAATGAAGAAGAAAAAAAATTCTGATTTAGAAGTATTAACACATTTCCCAGAGGTATTAAAATAAGCCTCCAAAATGTTCTTCATACATCTATCCTCCCATCTTTTGGTTGTCCTATACAACATAGTATCATCAGCGAATTGCTAATGGGTCAGAGGATTGACATTTCTTGTGATATGTAGTCCTTCCCACTATCTAACATCTATTGCCCGCTAAATAAATTGACCAAGAGCATCCGCCATTATGATAAAGAGGAAGGGGGAGAGGGGATCTCCATCTCTTAAACCCCTAGATACTTCAAAAAACCCTAGGGACTGCCATTAATTAACACCAAAAATCTTGGGCTCCCTACATAGCTAAAGTTCCAATCAAGCCACATTTTATCAAAATGGAATGCCTCTAGGACTTTGAAGGGAAATCTCTTATATACCATGTCATAGGCCCTTCTTATATCTAATTTCACCAACATCCCATTTCTTTTAGAGGACAAAAGAAAATCGTTCTAGTCTCTTGTGCTATAATTATGCCATCAAAAATAGATCTCCTTGGGACAAACCCAATTTTCTCCTATAAAATCACTTCATCTAGATACAAATGCAACCTATTTTCTATAGTCTTGGAAAAGATCTTGTAAACCGTATTACACAGTGAAATGGGCCTAAGTCCTCAACGGAAATAACTTGCTCTTTCTTTCATAGCAGCAAATGAATGTATTATTTAGATCCTTCAAAAGAGTTATTTTCTTCTAGGATTCTTCCACAACATCCCATATTTCCTTTTCTGTAATATGCTAGCACTTGTGGAAAAAATTCACAAGAAATCCACCTATCCTAGGTGCCTTGTCTAGGTGAATTTGCATTATAGCTACCTTAAGCTCCTCTTTAGTAAATGGTGAATTTAACATCTCGTTATGTTCTACCTTAACCCTTCTAGGAATGCACTCTAGGATCTTAGATTGAGTGCTTGAATCAGAGGCCTCTCTATTGTTCAACAAATCCTCAAAAAAGTTGACCCCCAAAGAATTGATGACATCCTCATCCTCACAATCTTCACCATTTTCCAACCTTATTTTACTCACATGATTTTTTTCTCTTCTAATCCTTGTTGAATTGTGAAAAAAAAATTTGTTTGTATCCCCATCCTTTAACCATAGATCTCTTGATTTTTGGCACCAAATAATTTCTTCCTTGGCCAAAACTTCAACATGTTTGATCATGAAATCTTTTTCAGCCAAGAAATAGTCTTGATTCATTCTATTCTTAAAGATCTCCTCATTGAGATCACTGAGTTTTGTCTCCAATTCTTCCTTCTTCATGAAGATATCCCCAAAGGTAGTTTTGTTCCAAACCTTCAATTTCTTTTTCAACTTTCTTAATTTTGAATATAGGTTAAACATTTTTTTATCCTTTTTTATCTTCCTCCTTCCACCAAGTTTCCACCAGGCTAAGAAATTGCTCATCATGCATCCACATGTTTTCAAATTTGAAGGGGCATCTAATCATCTTCTTATCTTCCTTAATCTATAACTGGATTGGGAAATGGTTTGAGCCAGAAATCGGTAATAGAAAACATTTCCATTCTCACCCAAAAGCCCCTAAATCCCCAAGCTAGAGAAATCTATAGAGTCTTTCTACAAAATTGCAAAAGTCCAGTCTATGATTATTCCAAGTGTGGTTTCCATTCTCTAATGGAATTTCCAAGAGATTGTTTCTTGAGACAAAGTCTATGAAGTCCAACTACGATTGGCTACATTTCTTGATCCCCCCAATTTATCGTCCCCTCTGAGTATAGCATTGAAATCCTCACCTAGAAATAAAAAGTGATTTGTAAAGTTTGCCAACACAAACTCCAATTCATCCCATACTCTTTTTTTAAGAAGAGGAGAGTTGGGGCCATATACATTTATCAAAGAGAACTGTAATTTAGTTGAAACACAAGTCACCTTAGATAACATCCAGAATCTAGAGCTACTTTGCAATTCCAGGGAGACATAATTCAACCTCCAAAGGATCACTAGTCCACCTAATGCACCTTCTGCATTGACAAAGAAACCCTCCCATCCCTTCAATCTAAGTTTAAAAAAATCAATATCTTTTGTAGTAAGCTTCATTTTCTACAAGAGAAAGATGTAAGAATCTGAAATGTCTATCTAGCGTATAGCTAGATGCCTCTTGTTAGGGGATTTTAAGCCCCTGACATTCCAATAAGTGATCTTCATGACTGTCTAGGAAGGATGATTCCCTTCCCAGACCACAAAATCATTTAGGTTATCTTCAATTGCCCTTCAACATCTCCACCATCTATCATATTTACACTGTTAGGTTTTCTCCCCTTCTTTTTTGATTCCCCCTAATGAGGAGTAATTAGAGGGGTATTTGTCTGGGAGACCCCCATCGTCTCCAAAGATAGAATTTCCCCTTCTTCCATATCTAGAATTTCTCTAGTTTTCATGGGGTTCTGAGCTCTAATAATGGTTGATTAACTGCAACCATCCTTGGGGGATTATTTTTGAGAAGATCTTCATCTTGGATCAAAACTTCCCCTTTCCCATCCTCCATATAAGTCAAGAAGCCTAGTTTTGTTTCCTTGCTTTCCATCTCACTCATGTTCTTATTTGAAAGTCCAAAATGATCCAAATCCATATCAAAGTTAGTAAATTTGTCTAAATCTACTTCACAATGTGTGGAGCCCATGCACTCTTCCTCCTCTATCCAGTCCCACAAATCTTCTAAATTTTTAACCCCCAACGGAGGGTTGTTGGAATCATCTTTCCAGCCTTCAACCCTCTCCTCGATTTCTTCAGTCATATTTTCAATCACATTTTCATTTTTTGGTTCAAGGCAGTCTTCTTCCCCCTTGTTATCTCCCAATTTGGAATTTTCCTTTTCCTCTGGCTTTTCACATTCCTCTCCTTAATCAGACTCTTCATAGGAGAACTCATTCTTAGGCTCAATCACACCTTCCAATTCCACTTTTTGTTTCCAAACCCTATTCACCATTACTAAATTTATATGATCAGGGAAGTCTTCAACCATATTTATGTTGACACACAATCGTGCATATACTCCAAAGTCCCCACTTTTCATTGTTTCATCTATTTCAAGAAAGGATCCGAGGAAATTACCTATTTCATTCAGAATCTCCACTATCTAATATTCTAAGGGAAGATTGTACAATCTAACCTAGCAAGGGGTGATAGAAACTATATGTTCAGTCAGATCAAAATTTGGCTCCCAATCTCTAATATAGAAACCCAATCCATCTATCATCCAAGTCTTATTGTTGAGTATCTTTTCCTTGGTTTCTCTATTTTCACACAACACCAAGAAGTAACCTTTCAGAAAATTATCTTAGTGCACCAAGAATTAATCCTTTCCCAAGGTGGCCATAAGTATGCCTATTTTAGGAAAAAGGCCTTATCTCTCAAATCCTTCATTGAATCTTTCAAAAGATCATTATTAATATTTAGAGTTTACCCTCAACCCTAGCGGTGATTGGTATTATGTTCACTCCCATAGCACAAGAGGGAATATTACTCTCCTTTTAAACTCCATTCACCACCCTATGTAATTTCTTTTTCTCCTTCCACACCTAGACTTTTGCTTCATCTAAACGAAGGGATTCATTGAGTGATCTTTGCACCTTCCCTTTGAATCTATTTGATGCATGTGATCCTCTTGCTGGGTTCACTCCCCTTTGAAAGGGTCTCTTGAATATCTACTCCTTAGATATCCTCTTGTTAGAAAAATGCAACCATGGAAGCCCTTGCTTCTGCCAAAAACTGCCTCTGCGCATTGTTGCATTATCAATCTAATATGTACCACATATTAATATAATGAAGATATGTGTATTTATGGGATCTGATATGCGTATAATGTTTTATTATATTTATGTATGTTATATTCTACCACACTAATCTACAATCCATCACCTATGTTATAATTATCTTCGTATGTATTACTATGCGATATAAATACAACAATAATAGTGAATAAAACTAGAACCATGGTCTACACTTCCTCTTGTCAACATGTTGGTTCCATTGCCAAGACCTTGGTATTTGATTGAAAGGAGAGCACCAAAACATGAAATTGTTTATTCCATGATATTTTAAGAAGTAATTAATTACAAATTAAAATGTAGTTATTGTAATGGTTTATGGTAGATCACACTAAGTCCTAGCTCATGACAGTGCTTAGGAACCTAGGGGATGATAAACTAAAAGGAAACAAAAAAGATACAACCACTAAGGTAGGTCTAAATTGAACCATTAAGGATGAATAAATGGATTAATGACATTATGAATTAAAAACACCCATCACAAAAAGAGAAAACAAAAGATTGAGGAGAATGTTTGAAGAGATTAAGATGTCAATGGAAATGAACATGGAAGATAGGGAATTGAAAGAAGTCCAAAAGAGATAACAAAGATATTGTAAGAGGATGGAGAAGGATATGGAAGCCTCTTTAGAGCACACTAGGAGGGGTGCTACTGAGTGTTTTGAAAATGTAGATATTTTTAAGATTTTGCCACCATAAGGACAAATATTACTACTTAATCACAATGATGCATCTCAACAAAAAATCAATCCTATTAAAAGGGTGAAAGAAAATTTGAATAAATTAATAGATCAGATGAAAGATTTTGATGAATTTAAGAAGTCACTAAAGGGAGGGCTTAGTAACAAGAGTGCTCAACATGGGCATAACATGTGAGGTGTTCTACTGTTTAAATTTTTATCTCATGAGCCACATTCTAAATAAGATTTTTCAAATGTTAGGGTCACTATTAATGATGATTTTGAGGGTTAATTAACCTCAATTTCAAATTAAAAACCTCTATAATTTATCATGAAACAATTAAATAGTGTGGTAAGTAAATGTGTGAGTTTAACAAAGGAAAAGATAATGAAAAACTTGGAATTGCAAGAAAGAGAGAAGAATGTGGAAAGAGAGGATTCAATGGACATGGTTAGGGAATCAAACATGGACACAATTGGAGAACTTGGAGAAGGATGGGATAGTCCTATATTATTTAATGAAATGTTATTAACTAATTATAAATTGTCTAAAAGTACATCTTGTAAATTAAAGAAACACATTGAAGAGGTCACCCCTAGATCGAGAGTAATCTCTTATACCATGTAAATCAAGAAGAAGAAAGGATATATTTAGTGAACAATTTTGAATAGAGGAAGAAGCAAAGAGAATAGAGTTTGTAGTCTTGATTGAAGAGTTATTGGGCAAAGAACTCTTTGGTTTTGAACTATAGAGGGATAAAAGAAAAGTAGGAAATATATCAAGAGTGGTTAGAATGGCAAGGATTTCAAGGAGAAGGAACCTAAAGAATCAAGGAAAAACCAAGAAGATGCACATGAAAGAGAAGGAGAAAACTAACTAAATAGTGAAAAAATAGAGGTTCTTGCCACTAAACCAATAAAACAAATCTATATTTAGCTACAAATTTTGGTAAGGACACTAAAGATGATACCGAACACATATTTATCCTAGAGTCCACCTATAGAAGAAATGGAGTAACTAAGTCATGAAGCCCTCATGTTGTACAAGAAGGTATGGCTTGAACATAGTAAGGAATAGACATATTTAAATGAGGGATTCTTGAGAAATTTATAATCCCTAGAATTCTTTCAAAAAGTATTAGTAAAATGGGGGACATGACTCAAAATAAAGAAGAAATCATAAATGAGATAGATTAAAGATTCAAAGGGGTGATTAGACAGTTAGATGAGCCACTAATTGAAGAATAGAGAGGAATGATTTGTCCTTGGATTACTACCTAGAGATGAGGAGATTCAAGTACAACTTTGTTTTCTAAAACTTAAATCTACATGGGTGCATTGGACTAAACCAGAAAACATCAACATGGACATATTTTATATTTTAGAATTTAAAGGCTAAATGATCATATCTACAACATTGAAGCATGAAAAATGAATATCAACAACAAACCATAAATATATCATAATTTATGTCTTCCCAAATGCTTAAAATTGTTGCAAGTATGTGCTAAATGGTGTTTTCATTGATGTCAACATGTTTGTGTTGTCATTGGTGCCAACTATGTCTTCTAATATTGTTGTTTGTTGAGTGATTGAGTTGTTATGATAAGGACATTGTCTGAGTTTTTGCTCCGCATTCCTCTGTGTTGAAGACCAAAGTATGAGATCTGGATATGTTTTAGATAAGTGTTTGAAAATGATAAATCCAAAATTTGGTGGTCCAGATCGCTATACAGAAAAAGTTCTATTCACCAGTTTGAAGATTGTGCTTGGCAATGTGTGCAGAGTAACAGGGAGAAAGTATTTTACTCCACAAATCTCTGCAATTTGGATTTTAGTCTTGCAGTTTTGGACTTAAGCTTATAAATTCCTTATCTATCTTCATTCCAAAGTATTCATGATTTAGTGCTCTGAAAAGCAAGTTATTGATTAGTAGAGTTTGACAATATTTGTTGTGAAGCAGTCTGTGATGTCTTCAAGTGATATTTGTTGTCTTCAAGTGAGATTTGTTGTGGTTGGATTTGTCAGCTCTTAGGTGATTCTATGATGTTTGTGGATGTCTCCAGAACCTATTGAAGGCATGTGTTTGATCCACAAGCTATATTGAAGGTCTTGGAAGCATGTATTTAAGTATTCTTGATGTTTACACTAGTTCTAGCTGACCTAGTTATTTACACTTGTTGTGGAGATGATTCATGGACTGTGGAAGCATGTTGAAGCATGTAAGGACGTGTTTGGGTCTCAGATAAGCTGTGAAGTGCTCTTCCTTCATTCATTCTCTCCGCAAGTTTGTTTAGGTCCAGACCTAATTTAAATAATGTACATATGCCGACCTTGGGGATAGTTCCAATGGTTGTAAGTAGTATTGTCGACCTTGATGAATGTTCCAAGGTTGATGATTGGTATAAATATATGTAATGAAACTATGAGTGATGAGAGTGTGTGCAGATGCAAAGATAATGTGTGAATTGTAAAAGAAAAACAGAGCACAGGAGATATATTGTGCTTCAATGGAACTAAACTCAGGCATGTTGTAGATGCTACTATATCAGTTCATGGTAGTGAGCCACCCATTTTGGCAATGAGCCACCCATTCTGGCAATGAGCCACCCATTGTCAATGAGCCACCCTTTGGCAGTGAGCCACCCCTTGGTAGTGATCCACCCTTTGATATTGAGCCCTAGGCAATGAGCCTCTTTTGTTATTCGGTATTGTTACTACATTATTGTGAGCTAACACGCACTATGGTTTTTCCCTTTTAGGGTTTTCCATGTAAAAATTTGGTGTTCATGTGTGTATGGTGTTGATTTGTTTATGTTCTGATTCTGCTATTCATGTTTAACCTTTATAATAGAATAAGGAGTTAAAGTAAGTGAATGTGAATGTGAGTTTGTTTAAAGAAGCTAAACCTTTTGATACAATTGATTCGCCCCCCTCCTCTTAGTTGTTTTGTGCCTTTCAACAATTGGTATCAGAGAGAGGTTCCTTGGAAGAAAGCCTAATAGCTTGAGGTAGATCTGGGATGGCACACAAGAAAGGCATTCCTTAGTTTGATGGATCTGACTATGCCTACTGGAAGGCACGAATGCAAAGTTGTCTTATTTCTATTGGTTATAATGTCTAGAAGATGGTTAAAGATAAATACATGGTACCTAAAGGTGGTCCCCAGTGTGATGATGAAATTAAGGATTATGAGGCAAATCACAAAGCTAAAAATGCTTTATTAAATGCTCTGTCTAACACTAAAATGGCACAAGTTGTGGACCTATAAACTACTCATGAGATCTGGAACAAATTGAAAAACATCTATGAAGGTGATGAATCCATCAAGAAGGCTAAGTTGCAGAACTTGAAGACCACATATGAAACCATGCGAATGTCTGAGGATGAGAACATAACAAGCTACATAAAGAAGATTGATGAAGTTGTTAGCAGCATCAAGGGCTCTTGGTGGAAAGTTAGAGGATGTGGATGTTGTAGATAAGATACTAAGAACTCTTCCCAAATCTTATAGCCACAAGGTATCTTCCATTGAAGAATTATTTGATATGGGCAAGCTTACAAAAGATTAATTGCTTGGTAAACTGATTGCTTTTGACATGAGACAATTTGGTACTATTGATGGCCCTGTGAAAACTGAGACTACCTTTCAGGGCAAGGAAGAAAAGACTGCTAGATCAGATAAATATGCTATGGAATCAGATGAAGAAATTTTGGAAGAGCTTGAGGCAAAATTTGGAAGAAGAATGAAAAGACCCAGTAGAGGAAAGTTCAAAGGTAAGTTACCTTTCAAATGCTTCAATTGTGAGAAAATTGGTCACTATGCCTCAAGATGTCCTGATAGAGCTTTGAAGTTCAAAAACAATGAAAGTAAAGGAAAAATGGTAAGGAAGAGTTACTATGTTAGAGATGATGATGGTGTAACTGATGATGAACTTGATTTTGATAATGGTAATAGTAGTGAATGCTTCTTTATTGCACTTAGAGAAGAACCTATTTCTACTAATCTTGCAAGTTGTGTGAAGGAACAAAGACCAGGAGAGTTGTCTGCATCTCATGCCGAAAAAGAAGATGAATGGATCATTGAAAGTGGATGTTCAAATCACATGACAGGAGATAAGAGTAAGTTTGTAAAATTTGAAAAATATGATGGAGGACTAGTTTGGTTTGGTGATGATGCAGCTAGTAAGATTTGTGGAAAAGGATCAGTTACTTTTGATGGCAAGCATAATACAAATGATGTTCTTTATATCAGAGGCTTAAAGCATAATCTTTTTTTATTTTAGAAAATGTCTCCTTGGACTTTTCCATCCTAGGTTTAGCACCTGAATCCCTTGTTTTACATCATACATGTTAATTTTGACTTTCGAAAGAGAATGACCTAAAACTCATGTCACATGGGGCATGAAGGACATTGTGGCATCTGATCCTACCTTGGAAAAGGACCTATGGACACGGGCACTAGCGCCCTTGTCCTACACTATTTTAGGCAGGTCCTAAATTTAAATATCAGTTTGGTGATCTTTAATTAGGTCCCATGCTGACATCTTAAGTTTGAATTATGAAATTCTTATAGGGAATGTGTGTAGTTTCATAAATAAGCATGTTTAGGGTTTCATTTGCAAACTAGAAGATGATTATGAACCTTTGGCTAACTTATGATTTTAGAGCATTCAAGATATTCATTGTTGCAGAGTAGAGCATTGTTATTGTGTCTGTGATTGTAGATTTAGCTTCATCTTCTCATGTTTTGAAGAGCCTTCATCTATGTGTGATCTACACCTCTAAGGTGATATCTATTTGTATTTGAATCATTTATCAATTTGTTTTTCTTCTATCTCATAGGGATACACACTCTTTATCTGACAACGGTGTTCAGAAGACTTGAATGTCACTCCGGAGCTTGACCAAGGCAAGCCTCTAAACACCACAATCCCCAACCACTCTCCTTGTGATTGTAGGTTACATGTATCACATCTTGATGGAGTGGAGTTGCATGGAATAGCAAGATAATGTGTAGATTCCAGATCCCTAAAGAAAAGGACTGCTTGGACTCAGGTGCCAATGCCAGTATCCTCTAAGGTTGAAAACATAGAAATCATTTGAATAGTGACAATTAGCATCTAAAGAGCCTCTGGCATCTTGAAAATCACCCTACCTTGGATTCGAGCACTAGTGCCAGTGTCCTTCGCATCTCATGGGACAAAAATAGAAAGTACAGTGAACATCAATGCCAGAAGGAGATCAGGATTCTGCAAAGAAAAAACCACCTTGGATAGGGGCATTAGTGCTAGTGTCCCCAGCATTTTGTATCCCAAAATTTGAAAAATGGTCTGTTATTAATCTATTCCTACTACCTTAGTCTGCAAGCATTTGTCGTAATTCATCAATTTACTTACTATTTTGCATAATTATGGTTTTAAGGGTATTTGAGCATTAAATTGGTACATTAATTGACAATCTCTAAATTTCCACATTGTTCCAAGTGACATCCTAGCCTTTAGGTGAATCCTCTTGCAAAAGTGTGATTCAACTCGATTGATATGTCCTTGAATGTTTGTAGTGAAAGTAGGATTTAACCCACACATCCATTGAATTGAAACCCCCCCTCTTTTCATATAAAACATTTTGGTGAACCCATGTTTATTTAAAATTTTCACATTTCTAAGTGTTGTACTCTAGATTTGCATTCATTCATCTTATTGCATTTAAAAAATTGCAAAAAAAATTGAAAATTTTAAAAAAAATTTAAAAAATTAGCATCCCATGCTTACATTTTGGCATAATTTCCATTTAATTCAAATTAATTTCATTTAATTTCTATTATTTTCATTAGATCTGATTTAAATTGCATAAATTCATCTTATTTTAATCACTTGCATTGCATTTTCATATTTAATTTGTTAAAAATTGCTTGAAATTGTGCATTTTTCATAAAAAACCTAGTTTTACATTAGCTAGGGTTTGTAGTTAAAGTCTTGTTTCATATTTTACTACCCTTGTCAAACACTCATTTAGGACTTATTTCTAATTTTAGTGTTGCATCACAGTGCCCTCTTTGTAAAAATTCATGTCTAGGGTTTGAAAACCTTGCATTTTCAGTAGATTTGGCCTTGTCGTCTCTCTAAGAATTGCATTATAGGTGTGTTGTTAAGGATATTATTGCATTATTGGACTGATATTGATCTTATTATTCATTTCCCCTCATAAAATTCTTCACAACACCTCTTCTTTTAGTCATTTGCATTGAAAAATTGTGAAAAACATGAAAATCAAGCATTTTTAGATCATAAGCATACATAGTTTTGCACTTGTCCCTTGCACAAGCATTGAAAATATTTTAAAATCTGATTTTGTATACATTTTAAAACATATACACATGGCTTATAATCACAACAATAATTCTAGGCTTCCCCATAAACCTTATTTGAAAAGGAGCCTTGAACCTGAAATTACATTTACACCTCATGACAAAACATTTGTAGACAATGAAGGGCCTCTTTACATTACTGTGAAAATAATGGAGATTCTAGTGAATGGTACACTTATAGATCCTAATTGCATGACTAATGTGATAACGAAAGAGTTTCTCCTTGCACATAATTTGACACAAGATTCCTATGAACTTTCGAATATAAGAATTAAGACACAGAATGGAGCTTTAATGCCAACCTTTGGGAAGATAGCTTTATTGGTTACAGCTTCTAATAAATCTGTGGATCAAGTATTTGAGGTTACCCCTTTATCTGACCTCTTCTGTGTAAACCTATGACACCCATGGTTGAAAGCTATGAATTTTGTCCCCTCAACTATTCACAATTGCATAAAATTCCCTTTACATGGACAAGTGTGCACTATTCGACGTAATACATATCAACCTTTGGCAATGGAAAACAACTTTACCCTTGATTACTTTTGGCCACAACCTGATAGAGACCCTGAGCCATGAAGAGATCACTCTTTCCTACAATACAAACAATACAAAGCAAAACTTATATCTAGAGTGACTGGGCCTCCTATGCAAACAATAAGAGACAAACAACCCGCATTAGAAGAACTTCCTAGAGGACAAAATGAAATAAGAATAAACCAAGATTATTATGACTATGATGAAATAATTTGCATGATAGAAGTGGATAAGGAAAAGTTTCATAACTCACCTCATTCACGAAGAAATGGTATCTATGCTGAGGTTCCTCCCGCGTCGTCAAGACAAATGAGATTTGAACATGGTGCTTCCTCCTCTAACGTGCAAAAACCTATGGAAAAACATGATAATACTTTTGAAAATATAATCAATAAGACCAAAAAGAAATAGACAAGCAAGAGAAAGAAGGAGAAGAAGATAAGCTTTTGCCCAAGGAAATGTACCTCAACAAGAAAACATTCCACCTAACATTCAATCAAACCAAGACAAACTTAACACTGAACAATTTGAAGACAAGAAAAAAAGTTGGGCTATGATACCTTATGAACCTCTTTCCTCTAGAATTCAAGATTGGGAAGATGATGACTTACTCAATGATGACCGCTAGTTTGGTTGTATCTGCAAGTAAGTATTTCTAACCCTTTACCTCTTTGTTGTGTCTCCCCCGTGATGTGTTGTGTGTTGTTTAGGTCTCCTTGGATGACCCTTGATACCCTTGTAAGGTCAAGGATATTGGAAGACCACCTCTGTTGTGACCCTTCTTCTATTAGTATAATCATTTGTCTATATTGTCTCTCCTCTATTTTTTATTATTGTGTGTTGTGTCCTAGGGGCATAGCGTTGCAGTTGGTAACCTGAGGGCACCTTCCTATGTGATGACACTAAGGAACTTGTTTCTCCTCTCTTGATTTATTGTTTACCTTCCTCTATTGGTTCTATCTAGCTATAGGATGACAAAAAATAAATAAGACTGATATAGACCACGTGTCCCTTCAGCGAGTAAGGAAAAATGGACCTAGTCCATACTTGACGATGGGGTTGATATATATATTATCCATTGCTTGGCTAGTAGAATCACTCCATGTGATATTTTGATGATGTCTTATCACACTAACAAACCATAATAATACTGTTGCTCCATGCACTTTGTTTATCTTGAGTCTCGCCTTGGTTTCGTGCTTGGTTCGGAGATCTCTGTGGTATAGCCCCATAGTTATACTCGGGTTCTGAATCCATAGTCTAACCTTGGCTTTTGATGTGATGGTTTTTATGCATTGTTTTGATCATGTGATGTGGTTATTATCTTATGAAAAGATTTCTCACCTCTTCTCTTGTAGGATATTGTGTGTCTGTGGGAACATTTAGCGATCGTAAAGTGTATGTCACTTCTGTGGGCATGGGCTTTGTGAAATCTCTTGTTCCCTTGTGTGTTTTCTCTCTACCTTAATGCGCTTGATATTGGTACACAATATCAACCACCTTAAGGTAGGGGCATATATAAGGTAAGTTGTCTGATAATTTTGATATTGATAAAGTGTGTTTTCATACATTGATCTATGGCGTATACTTCCTTTGCACTGTAAGGCATCTCCGTGATGTGGGTGGGGTTGTATACTTTCGAGCACATGCTTCCTTTTCATTGTAAGGCATCTTCGTGATGTGGGTGGGGTTGCATTTTGAAATCCCTTTGCGGAGGTGGGGATGGTGTATCTCTGGAACTAGTGCACATCCTTTTTATTCTAAAAGTCCTCCAAGTAGGTGGGGTTGGTGTATCCTCCCTTAAGCGTGTCTTTGGTGATTACTGTGGTGAATCCCAACTATTAGGTGTGCCTGTAATGTGCCTAAGATGGTGGTGAACCTAGCAATAGGATCATTCCATTGGTTGTTTTCTGTGTTTCTCCGTGTCTTCCATGTGTGTGTGTATGACATGTTTTCTCCCAAGCATAGTCAAAAGACATGTTGTAATGAGTCCCTCGTATGCTTTCGGATTTGTATGGCATGCTTGATTTGTATTGCATGTATGTTGTCCAATATGTAGTCTAAAGACATGTGGCAATGAGTCCCTCCTACATTTTGGGTGGTGTGTTTACTTTCCATGTACTTGCATCTACATTCATTTATATATATGAAAATAAAAATAAAAAGAAATAATCACTTCATTCAATGTATTCATTGTGTATTGCATGTCTTCAATATTGTCTTCTCCATGTTTTGCATGACTGTAATTGTCCTCTCCATGTTTTGCATTCTTGTTACTATCTTCACTATGATTGGCATGTCTGTAATGTGTTTTCTCTAATGTCTACCTGAGACTAGGGGCTGGAAATAGTCTCTCAATCTTTGTGTATGCATTAGCTTCAAGTGCTTGGCGTGTTTGCTATGTTTTGACCGTACTTTAATGCATGTATGGGTCTTGAATTTATACATACATTAAAGTGGGGGCTAAATATTATGTTAGAAAATATCTCCCTAGACTTTTCCCTCCTCGGTTTATCTCCCAGGTCCCTTGTTTTGCATCATACATGTTAATTTTGACTCCCGGAAGAAAATAGCCTAAAACCCATCTCACATGGGGCATGAAGGACATTGTAGCATCTTATCTTGCCTTGGAAAAGGACCTATGGACATGGGCACTAGCGCCCTTGTCCTTCCCTATTTCAGGTAGGTCCCAAATTTGAATGTCGGTTTAGTGACCATTAATTAGGTCCCATGCTAACATCTTAAGTTTGAATTACAAAGTTCTTAGTAGGAATGTGTGTAGATGCATATATAAGCATGTTGAGGGTTTCATTTTCAAACTAGAATATGATTATGAACTTTTGGCTAACTTATGATTATAGAGCATTCAAGATATTCATTGTTGCAGAGCAGAGAATTGTTATTGTGTTTATGATTGCAGATTTAACTCATCTTCTCATGTGTTGAAGAGCCTTCATCTATGCAATATTTACACCTCTGAGATGATATCATTTGTATTTGAATCATTTATCAATCAATTTTGCCTCTATCCCCCAAGGATACACACTCTTTATCTAACAACAGTGTTCAGAAGACTTGAATGTCTCTCCAGGGCTTGACCGAGGCAAGCCTCTAAACACCACAACCCCCAACCACTCTCCTTGTGATTGCATATTACAGGTGTCACATCTTGATGAAGTGGAGTTGTAGGGAATAGTAAGATAGTGTGTGGATTCTAGATCCCTGAAGAAAATGACTACTTGGACTCGGGTGCCAATGCCAATGTCCTCCGAGCTTGAAAACATAGAAATCATTTAGATAGTGACAATCAGCATCTAAAGAGCCTTCGGCATCCTAACAATCACCCTACCTTGGACTATGGCACTAGTACCAATGTCCTCTGCATCTCAGGGGACAAAAATAGAAAGTATAGTGAGCATCAATGTCAGAAGGAGATTAGGATTCTACAAAGTAAATACCAACTTGGATAGGGGAGTTAGTGCCAGTATTCTTGAGCATTTTGCATCCTGAACTTTAAAAAATGGTCAGTTATCAATTTCTGCCTACTACCTTACTCTACAAGCATTTGTCATAATTCATCAATTTACTTATTGTTTTTCATAATTAGGGTTTTAAGGGTATTTGAGCATTAAATTGGTACATTAATTGAGAATCTCTGAATTTTCACATCGTTCCAAGTGATAGCCTAATCTGTAGGTGAATCCTCTTGAAAAAGTGTGATTCAACTTAGTTGATTTTTCCTTGAATGTTTCTAGTGAAAGGGGGATTTAACCCACACATCCATTGAATTGAAATCCCCCTCTTTTCATATAAAACATCTAAGCATTGGACAAATGTGTGACAAAGGGTGTAATATGGTGTTTAAGGACAATGGGTGTGAGATAAGGAAAAGCTTTGGAACCTTAATTGTTGTTGGTAAGAAGGCTCATGGTAATGTTAATTGTTGTTTGTTGGCTCAAACAAATGAAAGCTAGTCATGGCATAGGAGAATGTGTCACATTAACATTGACAATTTGGTGAGAATAAGCATAGTACAAGAAGTGAGAGACCTACCTAAGATTGTGAAGCTTGCCAATGCTATGTGTAAAGAATGTCAGTTTGGGAAGATGACAAAGACTACTTTCAAGAGAAAAGAATAATTCTCTATCGGTTTGCTAGAGTTGGTGCATACAAACTTATGTGGCCATACAAGAACAATAAGTCTACAAGGTGACAAGTATTTCATGCTTCTTATTGATTATTATTCAAGAATGACTTGGGTTACCTTTTTTAGAGAAAAATCAGAAGCCCTAGACAAGTTTAAGGCATTCAAATCTATGGTTGAAAATGAGATGGATTTGAGAATCAAGTGTTTGAGATCTAGTCAACAGAAGTGGTGATTTTACTTCAAATGAGTTTAATGTTTTCTATGAAGAACATGGAATAAAGAGACACCTATCTTCTCCTCAGACTTCTTAACAAAATGGAGTGGTTGAAAGAAAGAATAGAACTATTTAAGAAGCTTCTAGAACAATGATCAAGGAAGCAAACCTACTAGAAGTATATTGGAAAGAAGTAATACACACTGATTTCTACATTCAAAACAAAGTTCTAGTCAAAGAAAAAGAAACAAAGACACCTTATGAGTTGTGGTATGGAAGAACTCCTATTGTCAAATACTTCAAATTTTTGGAAGCAAATGTTACATTAGAAGAGATGAAGATTTAGGAAAGTTTGATGCTGGTGATGAAGGAATATTCCTTGGGTACTCTACTAAGAGCAAGGCTTACCAGTGCTAGAACAAAAGACTGATAAAAATCATTGAAAGTGCAAATGTTAATGTAGATGAAGATATTCAGTTAGATGGATATGAGTCAGATGGATCTGTTGATACAAAAAAGGTTGAAAGGAAAAAGAAAAGGAAGTTCAAGTTGAAGTGTAAGTTGCTCATGAAGAAGACGTTCAAGCTAAAACTCTAGAAAGAATTCCTAATACCCTTAGGTATGTGCAAAGAGATCACTCTGAAGATCAAATTATTGGTGATAAAAGGAAAGGTGTGTTGACAAGAAGCAGAGATGCAAAAGATCAAGTAAATCTTTGCTTACTCTCAAAGGTGGAACCTAAAATGGTAAATGAAGCATGTGATGATGAACATTGGGTCAAAGCAATGGTAAAAGAGCTAATGCAGATTGAGAAGAAAAAGACTTGGGAACTTGTCCCTAGACCTGCAGACATGAATGTGATAGGAACAAAATGGGTATTCTAGAACAAGTTGAATGAAGTTGGAGAAATTGTGAGAAACAAGGCGAGACTTGTGTGTAAAGGCTACTCACAAGTGGAAGGAATAGATTATTAAGAGACCTTTGCTCCAGTGGCAAGAATGGAAGCTAACAGACTATTTTTGGTATTTACGGCACATAAAAATTTCAAGGTATACTTGGAATGGATGTGAAGTCTGCTTTCTTGAATGGTGAGTTAGAAGAACAAGTTTACATAGAGCAACCAAATGGATTCCAACTATTAGACAAACCAAATATGGTATGCAAATTGAAGAAGGATTCGTATGTATTGAAGCAAGGTCCCAGAGCTTGGTATGCAAGACTAGATAAGTACATGTTGCAATAGGGATTTAGTAAAGGGTCTGTAGATAGTAACCTGTACACAAAGATAAGTGGAGACCAAATTCTAATTGTTGAGATCTATGTTGATGACATTATATTCGGTGGAAATGAAGGTATGTGTAAGAAGTTTACAGATGAGATGCAAAAAGAGTTTGAAATCTCTATGTGTGGTGAAATGAATTTCTCCCTTGGACTGCAAATCATTCAAACTAGTAAAGGTATTTCCATTTCTCAATCCAAGTATGTTAAAGTGTTGTTGAAGAAGTTTGGAATGGAGGACTCTAAATTGGTATGTACCCCTATGGTTACTAGTTGCAAATTGAGCAAGATTGATGAATCTTCTAAGGTTGATCATAGAAAGTATAGATCAATGATTGGAGGACTACTTTATCTAACCTCTACTAGACCGGATATCATGCATGCAGTCTGTCTTGTGACTAGATTTCAATCAAATCCTAGAGAATCACATGTTATGGTAGTGAAGAGGATATTCAAGTATTTGAAGGGCACTCTTGATCATGGTTTATGGTATCCTAAGAATAATGATTTTTCCTTAAGTGCTTATAGAGATGCAGATTGGGCCAGATGTGTTAATGACAGAAAAAGTACAAGTGAAGGAGCATTCTTCCTTAGAGATAGGGCAGTGTCCTGGCATAGCAAGAAACAAGAATTAGTCGCCTTATCTACTACAAAGGCAGAATATATTATTGTAGCATCATGCTGTACTTAGGTACTGTGGATGAAACGGATAGGTTGAATGATATAAAAGCTAAGTATGATGAGCCAATCCCTATTCTTTGTGATAATACAAGTGCCATAAATATTTCAAAGAATCTAGTGATTCATTCAAAGACAAAGCACATTTCAATTAAGTATCACTTTTTGAGGGAGAAAGTTGTAGAAAATGAAGTGAAGCTTGAGTATGTGCCTACAAAAGATCAAGTTGTTGATATATTCACTAAGGCTCTTCCAAAGGATACATTTGAGTATCTCTGGGAGAAGTTAGGGGTTGTTGCCCCTCCTTCCTTGAACTAGATGTATAAGAAGATGCATTGGTCTAGAGTGCCTCAAAGTACATTTATCCTTTCTAGACTGATATTGGATGCTACCTCTTAGGGGGAGTAGGTAGTGGTTTGAGACAACTATTGCAGTTAGGGGGAGTAAAGAATGATTTCAGACTGATTAGAGCAATAGTGTGCAAGTATGTGCAGTGGAAGAAATGTGATGACCTTTGCCATTGATGTCAAAGGGGGAGAGAGATTATGTGAAAAACTCAGGGGGAGAAAGAGTTTGGATGTGTAAAAAGAAAGGGGGAGTCTTGATGCAAAGTTATGTCTTAATGAAGGAACATGTTATTTAATTTTTCACATCATATGTTTCCATCAATGAAAAAGGGGGAGATTGTTGCAAGTATGTGCTAAATGGTGTTGTCATTAATGTCAACATATTTCTGTTGTCATTGGTGCCAACTATGTCTTTTGATATTATTGTTTGTTGAGTGATTGAGTTGTGTTGATAAGGACACTATTTGAGTTTTTTCTCCACATTTCCTCTATGTTGAATACCAGAGTATGTGATTTGGATATTTTTTAGAGAAGTGTTTGAATCTATGCTAAATCTAGAATTTGGTGGTCTAGATCACTGTGCAAGAAAAATTTCTATTCACCAATTTGAAGACTGTGCCTAGCAATGTTTACAGAGTAACAGGGAGAAAGTTTTTTTCTCTACAAATCTCTGCAATTTGGATTTTCATCTTGCATATATGGACTTAAGATTATAAATTCCTTAGCTATCTTCATTCCAAAGGATTCGTGATTTGGTGCTCTAGAAAGGAAGTTATTGATTAATAGAATTTGACAAAGTTTGTTGTGAAGCAGTTTGTGATAGGTCTTCAAGGATAATTGTTGTCTTCAAGTGAGACCTATTGTGGTTAGATTTTTCGGCTCCTAGTTGATTCTATGATGTTAGTGGATGTCTCCAGAATGTATTGAAGGCGTGTGCTTGATCTGCAAGCTATAATGAAGTTCTTGGAAGTGTGTGTTTAAGTATTCGTGATGTTTACAGTAGTTTTGGCTGACCTAGTTATTTACACTTGTTGTGAAGGTGATTCGTGGATTGTGAAAGCATATTGAACCATGTAACGATGTGTTTGGGTCCAATCTAAGTCATGAAGTGCTCTTCCTTCATTCATTTTCTACACAAGGTTGTTTAGGTCTAGACCTAATTTGAATAATGTATGTATGCTGACCTTGGAGATAGTTCCATTGGTTGTAAGTTGTATTGCTGACCTTGATGAATGTTCCAAGGTTGATAATTGTTATAAATATATGTAATGAAGTCATGAGTGATGAGAGTGTGTGGAGATGCATAGATAAAGTGTGAATTATAAAAGCATAGCAGAGTAGAGGAGATATATTGTGATTCAATGGAACTAAACTTAGGCATGTTGTAGATGCTACTATATTAGTTCATGGTAGTGAGCCACCCATTTTGGCAGTGAGCCACCCTTTTGCAATGACCCTTTCATTTGGGTAGTGAGCCCTGGGTAGTGAGCCTCTTTTGTTATTTGATATTGTTACTACATTATATTGTGAGATAACACTCACTGTGGATTTTCCCTTTTAGGGTTTTCCACATAAAAGTCTGGTGTTCATGTGTGTATGGTGTTTTGATTCTACTATTCATGTTTTTAAACCTTCATAACAGAATAAGGAGTTATTGTAAGTGAATGTGAATGTGAGTTTGTTTAAAGAAGTTAAAGTTTTTGATACAACTGATTGAACCCCTACCCTCTCAGTTGTTTTGTGCCTTTCGACAAAAGTAACCTCCACCCTAAAAGTATGCCAAATTTGAGTAAATTCAAAAAGTAGGTAGGGCCAATCTCCCAACAAAACCATATGCCATGAAAATGGATCAGGCCTAAATGGCTTGATGAAGTCATGAATCCAAGTTTGGGCTTCTTAAGCTTTGGTGTGGAACAAAAAAAGTGCTTGAGAGTATTAGGTTGTCCACAAAATGGACAAAAAGGATCAAGAACTCCTAGATTAGAAAATCTTGATCCAAGTGAATAGCCTTGATAAATAATACACCAAACAAAATGAGCAAGCTTGGGTTCAAGAATAGCAGATCAAATAGTTTTGAATCTATGGTTCCAAGTGCCTAGAAAGGGTTGGAGGTGCCCATGGAGATTCTCTATTATTTCTACTAGTAATATTACAAATCTTAATTATATTCACTAGTAATATTATTGTTGACCTATTTTCCTCTGTCCAGAGTTAAATAGTTCACCTTGTCTATTCCTTGAATATTCTTTAGAAAATGACCCTACAAAGCTTAAATCCTTCAATTACCCATGCTCTACCTTGCCAAAAATCCTAAAATCTCACCATGAGAATCCTTGAAGAAAACCCAAAAAAACCTAGAAATCTTTTGTCTTCAAGTGCCTTCCATCGCAGGGATTTCTGAGTTTCATGCTTAGTCTCTTTGTATGCATCTTTGTATATATATTCACATTGTATATTTGCATATACAAAGGGCAGATGCAAGGTCACATACAAAGTCACATGCAAAGGTTAGATGCAATGTTTGTATGTATAGGCGATTGTATGTAGTTTTGTTTGTATATTCGCATTGTATATGTGATATACAAAAGGTGATGCAAAAGGAGATACATACAATCTAGACGCGAATGAAGAATCAAATGTGGCAGATAGTCTGTTAGGGTCCACAGTTGTATGTTGAAGTCCATGTATGTGCTGATATGCAAAAAGCAAAGATACAATGCCGAACCTATTCTAAAGTTCCATTATGGTTGATAATCTTTTGAGTTCCACCAGTTGTATGTACATGAGATTGTATCTCCTATATACACACAATGGATTTTCGGCGAGACAATGTGTATCGCTAGCTCAGTTTGAGGTCTTTCTGATGGCCGATAAAGATGCAAATGTTCAGCGGTGGGTCCCAGGTTTAGCTCAGCAACCAATCAGATAGTGCCACGTGTCAGGTCGATTCAAGGGCAGGTGCAAAAGGTGATACAAAGGTAAAGGCCTGCTTTTGTATGTTGGCCATTGTATTATATATACAATTGCACATACAAAAGCATATACAAAGGGAGATACAAAGACATATGCAAATCGATTTGATATGCAAAATGCAAAAAGTGAAGAAATCGCATAAGTGCAAAATTGAAGGATTTGAAGGACCCGATAGCATGATGACATCATCCAGGCATGTTCTTTGCCAAAGTTCTATATGATGCTGACATCATCATGGTTTTTTACAGTGCATCCAATTTTCTATATATTTGTATGCATACGATGACGATTCTCCTTGCAGCAAAGACAAATTTGACGAACGGTCTGCATTCAGTTAGGAATGGTCGCCGACTCTGAGGATGAATGTGTAGTTTTAGTGATAAGACATCTCAACGGCCAAATTAAGTTTTGCAGAGATCCCTTAAACACAGAATCAATGAAAATACAAAGAATTCAAGGGGTTGGAGATTTAAAGTGTTGTAAAAGTTTTGTCAAGGGGCGATATGTCCCATCTGCCATCAATATAGATCCAATCTCTCAACTGCCATGCTTCAAATATTTTTATGTATTCATTGTTGAAGATAGATGTTTGAGCTACTCACATTCAAGGTCCAAAATATCTTCCACCTGCCCTGTTCCATATATTTTATTCCATAACTTCTTGCAGGTGGACGTCCCTTCTGGTGATGATATTTTCTGACAGAGCCCATGGGGAGAATTGATTGTAACTAACTTAGGTCAAATGCAAAATGCTATATATGCATAAACATGAGTTGTAAAAAGGGTTGGAAGATTTAGTAATCTATGCTTCTGATTCCAAACAGAGCATTCCTCTACTGTAACTTTGCTTTCTGATTAAATACATGCTGGTTATTTTACCTCTTCATGCTATTTTGACTCTGTGTGATCTAAGAATGATGTGTTTGTGAATGTTTAATTCCTTCTAATCATCTCTTGCTCCTTGCCTTTGTTAAAATCAGCTTGATCTGTGTATGTTTATTGGTTGTATCTAGTCATTTTGTGTATTTTCTCAGTTTTGTGAGGGTTCTTTTATTCAACTTGGAGTATCACTTAATTTCCATTTATGTTTCCTTCTCCCCTTTTCCCCTGTAGCATTAGCACTAGGTTTAGATATTTTCCTCTAAGCATTAGGCTTAGAAAGAGGAAGCCAGCCTTCTCCAGAGGTCTGATCTCAGTTCGTAAGGTCCCACACTTCGAGATCATTCCCATTGTGTCATTAGAATGTTTGGACTCTCTCCAAGCAGGGTGCAATTCTATGTGACAACAGTTTCTGGCACGCCCAGTGGGACAAGTTCGATGAACTTCTCATCAAAGTACAAAGAGATCTGGTGTTTCTCCTAGTATTACCAGCCTTTGGAGTTAATACAAACAACACCATGGTGACTCTAATCACATATTAGCTGGTTTTAGCAGTCCAGATTGCATGCAACTAATGAGGTTGGCGCTACTTGTTAGTTTTCTACCATTTGAAACTATTTTCTCAGCACCTAGCGACTCTATTTAGTGTTCTAACTCACATCCTAGTGTTTCAAGCCCCTGTTGTCCATATTCATTCCTAATTTGTTATCTAGACTTGCATATGCTTCATGCTTTACCCTTGCAATATTTAGTTATCAACACCACAATAGTTTTTCTCCTCCATTTCGTAAAAATTTAGACTTTTGGCCTCCAATAGCTCTTTACCTCATTATAATCAGCATTACCAGTGGGAGCATTTTCAAACCACTCTTGCTTATCCTTATTTGTAGCCTGTTCATTCCTATAGTCAACCTTGTGAAACCCATCCTACTCTAAATCAAATGTGCAACCTCCCTAGTCAGTCCCAAAATGATGTTGATTTGGGTAGCATTAAGAGTTGGTTTCTAGATTTTCAAAGGCAAATTCAATAAATAGATAGAGAAGCATAATATAACATACAACAAGAGGAGTTGTCCTATCAGATTTCTTGTTGTTAGTAGGAGGCAAAAGATAGAAGGGTGTATGAGGAAGAATGCTTGACCATGCAACTTATAGCCAAGGAGAAACAAATAAAACAGTTGCTTGCTCAAGCGCAAGAGCTCAAAGTAAAATATTTCTCTCTCATTCGTAGTTTCAAACATCCTCTCCCTTTCACACCTGCTCAGCCTCCTGCGGAAGAAGCCCCAAAATTTAAGATTCCAAGCTTCAGGCAGGATAATCCATCTGTGCCTCCAAAACCACTTCCAAGTTTTAAAATCCCAAGTTTTAGAGGCCCTCAGCATTCACAAGCCCCTGTTCCTATGCAAACTCAAATTATCACTCCCCAGAAATAAATTTATCCAGAACCCTCTCCCCTCCAAGAAATTCAAGAAGATATTCAGACCTCTTTCCCTGATGCTTTTTCAATCCTCAAGGGTGGACCTATTATCTACCAAGATAATTGGAAAGATGAGCCAAAAGAGGAGGTGGAAGAAGATAAAACTGATGAGGAGCAGTTTATTCCTACACTCACAGAGATAGAATTGTTTGAACCTACTACACCTATGAGTACTGTTAACCTAAATAAAGGATTGAGTCCTCTAGTCTTTAGTTCTTTTGAAGCCTTTTCTCATGCATCTGATCAAGCAAACAAGGTTGAAATGCAAAGAGTGCATGGGGAAAACCTTCAGTTGCAGAGGCAACTTAAACATAATTTAGTGGAGCTGCAATCAAAGGATGGAGGCATAAAGGAAAAAGTTGTTAAGGTCACTTCAGAAGTGGATGATGTTGCCCTACTTCATGAGCTACCTGATTATGTTGAAGATGAAGAGGACGGGCAGCTGGTCATGGATATGCAACAACATGGGGACTGTGAAAATGATGGCGGATTGTTGCAGGTTGAGGCTGAGCATAATAGTGGGGTTCCAAACCATAAAGAAGGGCAAGCATGTTGCCCTATGCTAGATGATGCAGAGGCTGATGATGCTGATATGCTTGAGGAGCTTCCATGCTTTATTAAAAATAATGAGGAGACTGAACATGGGCAAGAGCAAATTGGAGATTTGTTCTTTATTATCCAGCAGAGATATTAGCTTCTTGGTGGGGAGGTCTTCTCTTTTGAGCATGTGCATGGATCATTTTCTGAGCCTAAGTTAGAAAATCATGAGCATCATGTTCATGAGGTGGAGACAACCATATCTCTAAGTGAGATACAAGAGCTAGAGTATTCAGACCAGCAAGAAGAGAAAGAATCAGAGCAGAGACATGAGATCAACCATGATGATTTGCATGTCCCTTCAAGGGGATGCCCAATCAGGCATCTAGCCCAGCTAGAGACACATCAAGAGGAGTCACCACTTGTCATGCTTATCTCCAAGCATGAAGTTGAGCATTAAAATGGGTGGGATCAGCCTATTTATTCACCACAAGTTAGCAGCGTCAGCAATTAGTCCAGGTGGATAAGTGAGTTTATCTCTATTTTGGGGGAGATGTTTTGTCAATTTGTTAAATGCCCATCCCTCCCTCACCTCTTTTTAATTACCCACATGCATGAAAAATACTGCAAATTGTTAAAGAAGGGTAGTTACTTTCAAGAACCAGTCAATGGCTTTGTTTATGGTCACCTCTAACTGGTTAGTTTAGGATTAGAGTAGGTTTTATTTCAGTTTTAGGTTTCCTTTCAATAAGTATCCTTGCACTTTATTGTATTCTCATTAGGAGATGCATGCTTTCTTGTTGTTTTTGTTTTGGCTTGGTAGCTTGCTCAGTGTTTCAGCTCCTCTATTCTTGTTGTAGTCTCTTTTGACTCTATACCCAATGGATGTATAAGGCCACTAGTCTAATGTTTAGCAGGCAAACATCCTTGAGAAGTCACCAGAATGTTGACCTATTTTTCTCTATCTAGAGTTAAATAGTTCACCTTGTCTATTCCTTGAATATTCTTTAGAAAATGACCCTACAAATCTTAAATCCTTCAATTACTCATGCTTTGCCTTACCAAAAATCTCAAAATCTCACTTTGAGAATCCTTGAAGAAAACCTAGAAAAACCCAGAAATCTTGTCTTCAAGTGCCTTCCATCGTAGGGATTTCTTAGTTTCATGCTTAGTCTCTTTGTATGCATCTTTGTATGTATATTCGCATTGTATATTTGCATATACAAAGGGCAGATGCAAAGTCATATACAAAGTCACATGCAAAGGTCATATGCAATGTTTGTATGTACAGGCGATTGTATGCAATTTTGTTTGTATATTCATATTGTATATGCGATATATAAAAGGTGATGCAAAAGGAGATACATACAATCTAGACGCGAATGAAGAATCAAATGTGGCAGATAGTCCGTTGGGGTCCGCAGTTGTATGTTGAAGTGCATGTATGTGCCGATATGCAAAAAGTAAAGATACAAGGCCGGACCTATTCTAAAGTTCCATTCTAGTTGATAATCCTTTGAGTTCCACCAATTGTATGTACATGTGATTGTATCTCCTATATATAATTGCGATGTACAAAGACACACACAATAGATTTTTGGTGAGACAATGTGTATCGCTAGCTCAGTTTGAGGTCTTTCTGATGGCCAATAAAGATGTAAATGTTCAACAATGGGTCCCAGGTTCAGTTCAGTGACCAATCAGATAGTGCCACGTGTCAGGCTGATTCAAGGGTAGGTGCAAAAGGTGATACAAAGGTAAAGGCCTGCTTTTGTATGTTGGCCATTGTATTGTATATACAATTGCACATACAAAAGCATATACAAAGGGAGATACAAAGACATGCAAATTGATTTGATATGCAAAATGCAAAAAGTGAAGAAATCACATAAGTGCAAAATCGAAGGATTTGAAGGACCCGATAGCATGATGACATCATCCAGGCATGTTCTTTGCCCAAGTTCTATATGATGCTGACGTCATCATGGTTTTTTACAGCATATCCAATTTTCTGTATGTCTGTATGCATACAATAACGGTTCTCCTTGCAGTGAAGACAAATTTGATGGACGGTCTGCATTTAGTTAGGAATGGTCGCCGACTCTGAGGATGAATGTGTAGTTTTGGCAATAAGACATCTCAGTGGCCAAATTAAGTTTTACAGAGATCCCTTAAACACAGAATCGATGAAAATACAGAGAATTCAAAGGGGCAGAGATTTAAAGTGTTGTAAAAGCTTTGTCAAGGGGCGATATGTCCCATCCACCATCAATACAGATCCGATCTCTCAACTGTCATGCTTCAGATATTTTTATGTATTCATTGTTGAAGATAGATGTTTGAGCTGCTCACATTCAAGGCCCAAAATATCTTCCACCTGCCTTGTCCTAGATATTTTATTCCATAACTTCTTGCAGGTGGACATCCCTTTTGGCGATGATATTTTCTGACAGAGCCCATGGGGAGAATTGATTGTAACCGACTTAGGTCAAATGCAAAATGCTATATATGCATAGCATGAGTTGTAAAAAGGGTTGGAAGATTTAGTAATCTATGCTTCTGATTCCAAACAGAGCATTCCTCTACTGTAACCTTGCCTTCTAATTAAATACATGCTAGTTATTTTACCTCTTCATGCTATTTTGACTTTGTGTGATCTAAAAATGATGTGTTTGTGAATGTTTAATTCCTTCTAATCATCTCTTGCTCCTTGCCTCTGTTAAAATTAGTTTGATCTGTGTATGTTTATTGGTTGTATCTAGTCATTTTGTACATTTTCTCAGTTCTGTGAGGGTTCTTTTATTCAACCTGGTGTATCACCTCATTTCCATTTATGCTTCCTTCTCCCCCTTTTCCCCTGCAGCATTAGCACTAGGTTTAGATATTTTCCTCTAAGCATTAGGCTTAGAAAGAGGAAGCCGGCCTTCTCCGGAGGTCTGATCTCAGTTTGCAAGGTTCCACACTTCGAGATCATTCCCATTATGTCATTAGAATGCTTGGATTCTCTCCAAGCAGGGTGCAATTCTACGTGACAACAATTATAATGTAATTACAAATATTACAATAATTTATAATGTAATTAGAAATCTTAATTACATTCGCCAGTAAATTAATTCTGGGGAAATATCACCACTAATAATAATTACCATTTAATTTTAGGGATATTTTAACTTTGAATAGGGCTTTTATTTGTTTCCATTGATTAGTTTTTAATCGAATGGTTGTAGGTCAATTCGCGACCTATATGTATGTTCCTTTTAAAAGGCTTGTTGAGGCCTATAATTTGTTTTTGACCACACATTATAAGCAGTTTGTATTATCTAAAATTTAAATTAATAAATTCAATTTATTAAGTTCTACTATAAAAATTAAAAATTAAAAATATTTGAACTTAAAGTCATACTAATATGACTTGTGTGGTTAATGGTAGGTGAATGTAAACTTGGTGTACATCTTCATAATAATTTACTATATTTTAGTTAAGTATATCTCATGTTCCAACTAACTCTAAAAATTAGGCCAATGTATAAATAATTAGTTAGAATATATAGTTAGTTATGACAAATGTGTGTAATTATTTTTATTTTTATTTTTAAAAAAACTTTGATTTAACTCATTTATATTAATAAAGAAATTTCACTCGAAACATCAAGATAACATAGAACGACCATTGTCTAAAAATGAAGTGTAGGTGACAATTAGAATTAATTTTTTTTTCTTTTTCAAATTAAAATTATAAATTAATTCTTGTTTGGAAAACCCACACCAAGCTCGAGAGATATAAATGGAAAATGATCCGATTGTAATGGTGAAATTTGCAGCATTTAAATTTCACAGATTTAAATTTATTAAAAATATCGAAACTGTTGTTAGTCAGTAGACAGTCTAGAACATTACGGATAAAGACGAAATATTTATTATTAAAATATCTCAAAGAAATTACTTTAATGTCATCAGCAAAGTTGGTGTGAAATCCAGACCTAACTCAAAAAGTCTTCCCAAATCAGTGGGCTCTAAAATAAACTATTTGTGGCAGCACTCCTTTTTCGTGTTTTCCACTGACATTAAAAAATTTATCAATATGTTTTTTTATTCTGGTAAATGACTGTGTCAAATTATTATCTCTTCATATTTTAGGTTGTTTTAAATAGCTATTCTTAAATATCATCCACTTCATCAGTCAAAGGTTAATTTGGACCAATAAAAATAGGTCAAATATTTACCACTTTTTATTGTGAATGAGGTGTAAAATTACTATTAAGTGTTTGACCATTGAAATGGATGATATTTAAGTAAAGTGGTTTTGAACGTACTGTCTTATACAGCTGGCTGCTTCTAATTTATAATGCTTCAAGTTTAATCTATTATTAAAAATTAAAATTCATTAATTTTTATTATAAAAAGCCAAGGAAATACGCTCTCCAAAATCATCCTTAGGAATGGCTCTTATTTCTATCCCTTGCTCTACCTTGAGCTTCTGCTTAAAAGCTAAGCCTACCCATCATATTAAGCCTTTCATTAAATCATTCCCAACATTGAGCAGAAAGAGTCTCAGTAGTTCGATGATAAATAAGGCATTGGCCTCCACTAGTGTTGAAGGTGTATCATCCCAAGCTGGGGTATTTAGATCTTTACTGCTATCATTCCAATACTTGCTACTCATTTTCTTTCAGTTACTAATCATCCACATAACATGCCAATCTTAATCTTTAGTTTTAGCTTTGGTGAAATATACCTGTAAACATAACCAAGTGCTTTTGCTATTTCCTTTTCAATGTATCTCCCAATTCTGAGGCATTCAACATTATCCACCATTTCAAGGCGTTCTAAAACATTTTCTGCAGAAGAAGTCGCCGCATTGAACATGTCTTTGACCTCCCCAATCAGTCTCTCACCACTCTCACGATAGTGAGGGGCCTGCTTTGTTTAATTCTAAAATAAACATTGCAATTCATATTATCATGTAGAAAACACATGTAAAATAAAATAGCATGATGGTGTGAAAGAAGCTTACATCATAAGGCAGGGAGAAACTATGAAATCGTCGTCCCATAAATTGGGATGATGGTTGCCTGTGCGCCGAGATACACCTTCAACACTAGTGGAGGCCAAGGCCTTACTCATACTCTTTCTAGGTTAATTTGTTTGGAGCTTCATTGATTGGCTTTCCAAATGAGAAAATAATGGATGAAACTAGAACTTTCACTGCTATGCATTTAAATCATGTCTTGGAAAAAGACTCACATGCCCAATGCTTATCTTTTACAAGAGGTAGTAATGATATGTGTGCCTAAACAGATGAGCTTTATTTCATTTTATTAAGCTTTATTTCCTTTTATTAAGTTAGATAACAAGATATCTAACGACAAATGTCATACATAGCAAGTGTATTGATTTTGTTTAAATCTTAACCCAAAAAAAATGTCTATGCATAGATAACATTTAATTTAGAGTATGGTTGGCACACAAATTTGCCAAGATTGAAAGCAAGGAATTATATGGACATTTATGGAGAAAATAGTTCATGGATCAAGTAATTGCAATAATTTTAACTTATAAATATTTATATTTATACTCAATTTCTTAAGAGAAAATTTTTAGAAACTTTTTCCTCTATCTAATTTTCAGGAATGTAGATAATAAAAAGATTTTATATCTAACTAAACTGGATTTTAACATTATGCAATTATTGCATCAACCAAAGCTTCAAATGATCTCTAAGTGAGCTAATAGAAACATATTTGGTTTTTTTAAAATATTTTTTTATAATCATTTTCCTAGTACAAGGCTCTTTGAATATTTCACCTTGGTTGAGTGTTTGAACTTAGATATCATTTATATTTGCACAAGTAGTGATTATAAAATATCTTAATTAATAATTGTTTTTTATTCTACCAAATATAATATAATATTGTATTTTACTTTATTTTAGACTATTACTTCTATTTTATTTTTGATAATTTATAATTGTAAACTTGAACTAACATAAAATTCTGTTTATATCTTCTAATCTAGAAACTTGAAATTGTGTTTGTTGTGTTCAGATGGTCCAGGAGTCGGGGTTGTGTAAATTGGACTTTTGTCATTATAGACATATAGAATATCACTTTTCAGGATGTGCAATTACAGTAGAACTTAAACATTCTTCTTTTAGAATTGCCTTGGCAAAATTTCTTACTGTTACAATGTGTATTGATGATATCTATGATACCTATGGTAGTCTCAATGAGCTTAAACTTTTCACAGAGGCTTTTAAGAGAAAAGTAGTCCTATATGAAGTCTTAATTTTAAATAGTTATTTATTTTTGTAATTGTAAGTATTAGTAGATAATATTAAAATGTGGTTTAGATGAAAATTTTGTAATCTACACTTTATGATGCAATTAATAAAAGTGCACAAGAGGCAAAGAAGACTCAAGGTCAAGACACTCTCCACCATGCTTTAAAAGTTGTATGAATAACTATCTTTTAATTTAAATAAATACATACTATAAATTTTAATGTTTATAGTAACTAACAATATATAATACAATGTATACAATATACAATTAGATACCCCTCATGTTGCTTTAGAATGTATAAATAGAATTATATGTTTTTTTCAAAGGTTTATATTTTCCATTTTCTTTAGGTGATAAAAATTAAAGTAAATCCATTAAATATATTATTTATAAAAAAAAATTGATAATCATTTATTATTAAAATTGACCTAACAAAAATAATTTTTAAAAAAAGTTACCATGTAGTTTACATTTCTCTTTTCTATTTCTTGAATTACAGTACTAACTCTTTTCTTATGTATCTTTTACATATATTCCTATGCATATTTCTTATTCCACTCAAATATAAAAATAAACATAATACTTATCTTAATGTTAATTATTAATAGTTTAATTTTTAAGCATTTTAGAAAGAAATCTACTTATATATGCACTTGAGCATGGTTAAACCCTTGTTTATATTTCTAAAGTTTAAATTCAAGTTGTATTTTTTGAAATTTCATAATCAAAGAATTTTTAGTGATTATTTGTTGTTAATTCTTTTACATTTAGTTATTTAAGTATTTTGTATGCCTCTAGTTTACTTAAATTTAATAGATTATTGTCTGATTTTAACATAAAATTGTTTCATCTTTATAATTTTAATTGTATAAGATAGACACATATTAGACTATTGTTTATAATATTTTGGTGCTAATCACCCTACTTTGCTATGGTATTTTTTATTTTCTATACTCATCCCTATTTTCACATTTTAATTTAAAATGTATATATTGATAAGAAATTTAAACCCTGAATCATAATATACATGTTATGTTATGTATTGATAGAGAAATATATAGTATATAAATTATAAAATATTTGGAAAATGATTTTTTAATCCATTATAAAATTTGACTTCCACTGTGAAAAGGTTGTCTAGGATATTTAGCTTCTCTATATAGTGGATTTAACAATCTATCTATAGAATTTTTAGAAGGTTATTTCTTAAATTATGTACATTATGAACTTAATATTATTATTTATGAAAATTTTATTTTTTTTAACATGTAAGCAAACTAGAATTAATAAAACAAGCCCCTTTGAAGTTATTTGAGTAAAAAAAATATGTTGATGCAGTGGGATAACTATTTAGATTCTATGATGGAAGAAGCTAAGTGGATTTCTATTGGGTACATACAAAATTTGAAGGAATATTTAGAAAATGGAAAAGAGAGTTCAGGGTATCATGCAATTACATTGCAAGCACTATTAACATTAGATGCACTTCTTCCAAAAAATGTCCTTCAAAAAATTAATTATCCATCAAGGTTCAATGATCTTTTGGGATTGACCTTCAGATTAAGAGGTGACACTAGAACCTTCAAGGTATGAAAGAGCATCTTTACCAATATACAATAGTTATAGTACAAAAAGCTCACACAAGGAAAAAAATTACTAAGATTTAATCCTATAATTGTATTTAAATCTAAATTCCAACTTTTTTTTTAAGGCTAAGGCAAATCATGGGGAAGTTGCTTCATCCATAACATGTTATAAGAGAGATCATGTAGAATCTAGTGAGCAAGATGCACTAGAGTATCTCGATTTTATGTTGGATAAACATTTGAAAGAATTAAACTGGGAGTATTTGAAGCATGATGATGTTCCAACTTGCATCAAAGACTTTGCTTATGATGCAGACCAAGGTGTTCTCAAGTTTTCTACAAAGAAAGAGATGGCTTTAGCATTTCTAGAAAAGATATGAAGACTCATGTGGAACAAATCCTTATTGAACCTATTGAAATGTTATTCCTTAATTTGTAATCCTTTTATGATTATCAATTACACCCCTAAGTGTAATAGATAAATATATTTTGTATTGTTGAGCGATGGAAGACAACACCTCTAGGTAGTTGTGGTGAATAGGATCTTCTTGGGAGACAACACCTCTAAGTAGTTGTGGTGAATAGGTTCTTCTTGTTATGTGATATGTAGGGTACTCTGTATTACTTTTGTTTATATAGGCACTACTATATGAAGGTTTTATGTTTTATGGTACTCTTATGCTTCACCTTGTTATAGAAGTCTATGTTTTGATTTCAATATATTGTTTATTGTAGTTGTTAGGTAGTGTATGTTGGGTTAGTAGGGTGATAGTTTAATGATGATTTATATAATGTTCTTAAGGTGGTGATACTATTATATTATATGTATGTTGTTAAGTTGTATTTGGGTTGGGGCCCCATAATAAAACCCCAATAGTATATTTATAAAATAGAGAAGTAAATTTGATAGTTTACCCTCTAGTTACTATTATAAACATTATAAACATATAGTTTAAAATATGTTCAGAGATTTCAAAAAACGTAGGGTTTCAAATATATTTGTGGCATCTAAACAAAAAATTCAAATATATTCATGATCATTAACAATATATCATGGAGAGCTTGGGTGGCTAGCTGGGATCCTGCATCAATTGCCAGCTAGACTCACGGTTCAAAGATTGGGGTTCCACGAAGTTGATGTGCCAGATTAATCTTATTAGTACTGGGTCACGTCTTCGTGACAAAGGTGGCACTCATATCACGCTGAGATGGAGGCCTGAGGAGGGGTCTCACATGTCTAAGCATGTGAATTTTCATGACTTCATCTCGACGTCGCTTAGCATGTATTACAATGATGAATATTTATTGTTCATTAATGATGACAAGAAAGAGATAGATTGTTCACTCATGGTGAAAATTAGTAAGCACACCACCCCCAGCGTTAGAAGGGACACAATAATCATTGTTTTGGGTTTTAACAGCGAAGTGGGTGAGTTGGACTACAGTGAGATATTTGCTAAGTTCCATTCTGCTGCTTGCATTGCTAAGTTCTTTTTTGCTGCTTGCATTGTTATTCTGACACTGAGTCACTGGAGTAAAATGGGGGGATAGGTCTTGCACAGAGCCAGAATCTTGTGAGGAATTCAAAAGAAACAAAACCCTTTGGCATATTTGTCAAGAGGGCAAGGTTGCTTCTTACTTGGAGTGTTTACAAGGCCATGATGAAAGTCTTTCTATTCAGTTTCTGCGCTTCTACGAGGACAGAAGAGTCAAGGTGGGAGTTGTGAGTTTTGATATATCAGAAGAAGTGATTGGTTTGGTGACGGGGATGTCCATTGAAGCAACGAAACGTCCCAGGAAAAGTAAAGTGTCTGACACTGATGGTATGACGGCTTTTCTCAAGACTGGGGAGGTTCTGTACAACCTCGAGGGGGATTCGAAAGACAATTTCTTCCTCAACCCTGGGACGAGGTATGTTATATGATCATGAAATACTTCACTTTGAAGGGAAGATTCAGGAGGTTCTTCCATTACCATTTTGTGTTGCTGAATCATTTTAGGCGTAGCAAATTCATAAGCTTTCCTTTTTATTTACTCTCATCTTTGGAAACTTCTATTGTGACTGCTAAAGAACAACATGCTTTAGACCCTAGCAAGCCTGAGATCTTGTTCCCCCAGGGGCTTATTATGAGACTTTACAAATTCCATCTCACCTTCTACCCCCTAAAGGCCTCACTCTTGTTAGGGTTGAACCCCCTCAGTCGCCTATTTTTACCCAGGGGAAGGATAAACTGGTTATTATAATAGAAGTCACCCCTGCTTCTTATGCCACCTCCATAAAGTTTGGCAAGAAAAAGTCTACCGCAGCCAAAAGCCCTGAACCCACTATGAAGGACCTTACTCCCAAATCTCCTGCGACAACCCTTGCTAAAAGAAAAATTTTACAAGGCAACCCTACCCAGGTGACCCCACGCAAGAAGAAGTGGGGTAACTTTGAGGAAGAGAGTGGCACTGATAGTGGGATTAAGGCTACTAAGGCTGCTATGGTGGTGGAGGAAGTGAGCTCTGAGGAGGGAAGTGGTGGTTCAGACAGCGCTAGTGAAGAGGACTTTATTGTCACTGATAGCAAACCTAGGGTGCCATCAACCAAGAGGTCGATGAGGCTCATTGCCAAGCCTACTTCTACTCCCCAGAGGAGGGCTGTCTCGGCGGTGGAAGTTAATACTATGGAGCCGCAAGTTGAGGAATGGTCTGAAGGTAAGAACAAGGTGGATTCTATGGAGCCGCAAAAAGATAAAGATTCTGAAGATAAAAATAAGATGGTTTATGTTGAGTAGTAGGGTGTGGGTTCAGAGGGTAACAACAAAATGGATACAGTGGTGGCTGAAACGGAACAAATGGGGGTGAATTTTCAGTGAACAAGGACAACAAAAATGATAAAATGGACACAGATGATGAGGGTCCCAGCAATTTTCTGGAGTTCAATGCTCAAGGTTCAGACTCTGTCAGCTCTTAAAAGGGGAAAAAGGGAATAGGTAAAAAGAAAAAAGGTGGAAAGAAGACCAGTAAAGACAAAGAAATTGAAGCCCTTTCAGCTAGACTCAGTGATTTAGAGCGGAAGTTCAACATTCTGGCAAAGTTTTCAACAAAAGTGATGTGTAGGCCTCCCACCACTCTGGCAGTACTTCAAGATGATGAGCTTATGGGCCAAGGGTTGAAGGACAAAAAACTAAAAGAGTACAGGATGTTTATCAGTTCCTGGTGGATGACTGGGATAAGATGTTCGGTTAGCCTTTGGAGGCTTGGTCTACTGCCGATCTGTTGTCTGTCTATTGCGTCTGTGGTTTCCTGTTGCTTTTTATCTTTATGTTTTATCTACTTAAACTATGATGGTTTTGCTTAAACTGTAATAGTTTTTGGTGTGCCTTTTTGGTTGTTCTGTACTGGGATTAGACACCTTTTTTGCCACTTATCTTATCAAAAATAATATATCACCAAATAACTAGGATGCTTATTGTTTATGGACCTGAATAATTTATTTCTTTTTGGTTAAAAATAAAAAACATGCAATGGTGAATAATAATTATGAAGGAATTTGAGAATTTAGGACTAAAGGAAACAAATGGAATCATATCCACCCCAAAAAAGAGCATGCATTTTCCTACAATCAAAACTCTTCAATTTATTATTTTCAATAGCAAATAATCAGGTAAAGTAATCAATAAAAAATAAACATAAATACCTCTTCACTATGATCTCATAGATTCCTTCTTCCAAATTTGTGCATGGACTTTCCTCCTCGAATAAATCAACTCATGTAAAAGTAGGATTGAGCACCCAACAATAAGAAACTAAGAAACAACAAACCCTTACATTCACCAAATTAATCAATATAATAGTTTCATGACCAAAACAATGGACTCTATGGTCTTAGGCTTTAATATTGGTAAACACAAGTAAAAAATCAAGTGCACATGATTATACATGTCCCATCAAATGTCAAATAAAAATGCTAGCCCTTTATAATAATTAAAAACCTAAATATTTACTTATGTCTAGAACGAAAGCACAATAGCATGCCCCACTTTTTACCATTACTAGGCCACAAAAATTAACAGTTTTCAACATTCAACACACTCTATCAACTATGCCAAACAAATTGTCTAGATTCTAGAATATAAACATTATGTGCACTAGTAATTTGTGTTCCTTTCTTTGTGGATTCAATCTATTTATTTTTCCTTATCTTTAAGAAAATTATTTCTATCATTTTTATTATTTTTTAGTAACTTTTTGACTATTTTTCTATTATTTTATAAAGAGTGACATTTTATTGTAATGTATAACATTTACCTCAAATAAAATCTTATTAGGATTCATTGGAACTAGATCAAATTAACTACAATATCTAGTTTGTGGTTACTTTTTTTCAATCTTTTATTGAATAAGTACTTATTTTTATTATTAACTTTTATATTGGTACAAACATAAATTTGAAATACATTTTATCATAACATGTTTCTTTTCCTATTTATCAAAATTGGTCATATTTGTTGAAACAAGGACATCAATGTAAAACATGTTAGGCCCAAAAATGACATGCAAAAAAGATTAAAAAATATAATGGATTGGACAATATTCAATGAACTTCATAACATTCATATATTAATGCAATCATTTCATTCATTTATTAAAAATGTGATACAATTTACATATTTAAAGGAAAAGCTAAAGCCTTCGCTAAACCTAGTATGGGGATTCCATTCCTAGGTGTTGATGATACTTGCCCCGAGGTCACTATTGAGCCAAGCATTATTTATAGCGCCACATCAACCTTTAAAGAAGTGAATGATGGCATCCATTTTCTAAGCCAAGACATTTTGACTCTACACTAAACCTTTGACCTCCAACATAAGTTAATGAAATGGTTCTATATTGAGATTAGTAGGATCAAAATCAAAATGGAAATCATCACTAAAAAGAGTATTGGTAAAGTGAAGTGCTCTTGGAGGAAGAAAAAAATATTTCAAAACTAGGAAGCCATCCCCTTTGTAAATGACCTATAGACTGACCTATCTAACCAAATATGAAACTAGCAATAATAGAGGAAAACCCTTTCAAGTAAAAAACCCCACACTCCAAAGCCACCCAATACATTATTTAGGAATCAAGAATATTACAATATACTTGTAGAGCAAGCTTTCACATGATTATTAATCAACTAGAGATCTGGAGGTAACTTAACATCTATAAGACTCTTACACACAACCTCCATCTCAAGCTCCTGATACATAGGAGATACAATACAACAAACCATCAATGGCAATTACAAAACCATGAGCCAAAACCACCCAAAAGTGGTGTCCAAATTATCTCCAATCAAAGATGTCTTGTGATGTGTCAAATCATACACCAACACGAGTAAATCTCCCCTTTAGAGCTCTTTTAAGTGTCCAAAACGTTTTCATATTTCCCAAAAATAGGAGGTCCAACTTTCGAAGGTCAAAACTTTTGATCCGAGTGTCCAATTGACGAAGTGTTTAATGTGTCATAAAGCTCATGAAGAGATCTATCAAGCTATAACCAAATTTTCTAGTTATGACAACTTTCGGGACATTTAGGGACCTCTAAGTGCCTCAAATCTGAGTTCAAAACTTTTTTCAGTAGTTTAAAAAAAAGAAACTTTAATATCTTGTAATCTAGGTATGATCTTGAGTTGAAACTCACCTGAGATGTTTACTTAATAGTTCCACACCTTTTGGAAAAATTTTAGGTCAATCCGAGATCAAATGTAGAGTTACTAAAAATAGTAAGTTCCGCCATTCTTAGCCCTTTTGGAAACTTTGAAAGTTCTAGACCATTCCTCAAGATAAAGGGTATTCGAAAAGACCAAAATTGGGAAGAATAGTAACTTTTCGTAGTTGCAAGGTTCAAACACTTTTCTTAACATGCAAGATAAATATAACATGTTGATTTCAAAACAAACTTGGGAGCTTGATCCTTTACCTCAAGGTACAAGAATCTTGTTTCATGCAAATGGTTGTATAAAACTAAGTTCAATGCCAACAGTGATATTAATAAATTTATAGCTAGATTAGTAGCTGAGGTTTCTCTCAAGTGGAAGGCTTAGATTATAGTGAAACTTTTGCACCAATGGCCAAAATGTCAACTATTAAATTAGTTCTAGCTTTAGCTTCTCATACGTATTGGCCTATTCATCAAATGGATGTTAAAAGTGCATTTTTAAATGGTGATTTGCATGAAGAAATGTATATGTCTCAACCTTTGGGTTTTGTTCAAAAAGGTAAAGAACATCTTGTTTTCAAATTAAAGAAATCTATTTATGGTTTAAAATAATCTCCTAGAGAATGGTACTCTAAAATTAATGCTTTCTTTAATTTTCAAGGATTTACTAGAAGTGAAAATGATCCTAATCTATATATATTAAACATAGTGAAAATGATATTGTAATTTTTATTTTATATGTTGATGATTTGATACTTACTGGTAGTTCCAACAATTTGATTTGTGATACTAAGTCTCAACTAAATCGTCAATTTCAAATGACTAATTTAAGACTTGTTACATTGTTTTCTAGGTATAGAAATTTGGCAAACACCTAATGATATTTTTCTTTCTCAACATAAATATGCTTAAGATCTCTTAGATAGATTTAAAATGAATGATGCTAATCCTATTTCTACTCCTTGTGAATTAGGAATAAAGTTAATAGTTGATATGGAAACTCCTTTTGTTGATTCTACTTTATATAGGCAACTAGTTGGAAGCTTAAATTACTTAACCCTAACTAGACCTGATATTTCCTTTAGGTGTTGGTTTAGTTTCTAAACTTATGGGTAAAAGCAAGAAGTTGGGTCCACAAAGAGGGGAAGTTTCGGCCCAAAAAAATCTTGCAAGAAACGTGCATGCATTATTGAAAAAACACGTATGCACTTAGCTAGGGGTACCCGAGCCTAAAACGCATATGCATTATAAAACGTGTATGTATTATATAACAAGAAACACATATGCGTTTCTTAAAGGTATTCAAACGGGAAAATACATAACGCGTATGTGTTATCTAACGCATATGTGTTTAGTTTTAAGAATGCGTACACATTTTTCAAAATTTGAGTCTAGGGAAAAGCTTGGCAACCCGACCCTTAGCCTTTGACCTACAACTAAAAAACTAAGGCAGGTTCAAGAGAAATGTCCAACTTTGGCAATATAGATGATGGAATTTTTTTCTGAATTAGTTTATGAAATTAAAACCCATTATAAAACATGATTTTTAGTTTCTAAATATATAATTTTGTTAAGATTGGATTATGTTTTCTATTTTTTAATTAGTTTCTAAGCAAACTAGTCCATAAACTTGAAATATCAGGTTTTTTTTGTTTTTTAATAACTTTTTTTTGGTTAATTTAAAAAAAAAAAAATTATATGACATCAATCTTCAGATAATTCTCTACACAATGAAAAAAAAATCAAAATTTTTTTAGTTTAGGTCCAATTATGATGTCCGTACACGATTTTTAAAAATAACAATTAGGGCCAATAAAAAATTCAAGAAAAATAAAATATTCACAAAAAAATAACAAAAAAACATCCTTATCAATCTTCATGTTGTTAGATATCTTTTCCCAAAAGGAATTAGAAAAATACTTTTATTTAGGTCAAAAAGCGGTGTTCGTAGACGTGCATGGTATGGTAAAAAAAAATGACTTTTAAGAAGTGGTTTTTATACATGCCTATCAAAATTTAATTTTTGTCATCTAGGTATTTGAATAAATTACATATTTGGAAACTAGATTCAAAATACTAAATTTCATATTACTAACTTTTTCCAAGATTCATTATGTAAGTGCTTCAAATTTTTAGTCCAATTGTGACAATTTCAGAAAAACAGCAAAAACACTTCCACTTTTTGAGTTTTTTGTGGACCCAACTTCTTGCATCAGCCCTTATGTCTAAACCTCAACAAACTCATTTTAAAGTTGCAAAAAGAATTTTAAGATATATTAAAGGTTCCATTAATGTTGGTCTTTTTTATGATACAAATTGTAACATTTCTCTATATGGTTATACTAATTTAGATTTAGGAGGTGATCCCAATGATGGGAGATCCACTTGTGGTTATTGTTTCTTTGTTCTCAACCGTATCTTGGAATAGTAAGAAGCAACAATCCACTTTTCTTGGTTCTACCAAAGCTGAATATAAAAGTTGTACTAATGCATCTAAAGAAGCACTATGGTTAAGAAAATTACTTGAAGAATATGGTCTACCTCAAAAGGATCCCACTCCTTTGTATTGTGATAATCAAAGTGGCATTGCCTTAGCAAAGAATCCAGTTTTTCATGCAAGGACCAAACATATTGCTCTTCAACATCACTTCATTAGAGAGCAACTTGAAGACAAACAAATTTCTATTTTGTATTACAAGGGTGAAGATCAAGTTGTTGATATTCTCATTGAACCCCTTTGTAAAGAAAAATTCTTTTATCATTGTAAAAATCTAGGCTTACATCCTATTGATGGATTTGATGTAATCTCCCCAAGTAAAGCTTAAGGGGGGGTGTTAGAATATTAATCTTTACTTGTTAAAGGTAAAAATTATTATTTAATCTTGTATTTCATAAATACTTGTATTTATAATTAGGTATTTTGTCTTATTTAATATCCTCACATATGTGTGAGGATGACTCACGTACACATTCCTCTTGGAGGAATATTTAGGTTTTAGTCACCTCATTATAAGGTTGACACTTTGCACACACTTACATGAAAGGTGGCATATGGGAGTTATATGTAACTCCTCTTCTCACCTATATTTATGAGGTGTTTTCTCTCTCATTCTCTCAACTAAATCTCTCATTCTCACATTCACATGAAAATTCTCTCTTTGTAATTCTTTTAATGCTTCTTGTCATTTTCATATATATTGGGGGTTTTTCTTTGTTTTCCCCCCTTCAAAACTCTTGTCTCCATTGTTGATTTTGGTGTATGCTTTTGGTTTATTTTCTTCTTGAAAAGGTAAAATTACTTCAAACAAATACTCCAATACTTGATTATTTCTTTCCTTGCTCTTCCTTTTCCTTTCCACTCCTAAGATGTTAGAGATCTGACATTAGTATATAGGATTGCAAGGTTAATATCACCTTATCCTAACATGTAATTGGATTAGTGATATGTATACTATGACGTCTACTAGTGGGTATGTGTTTATCATGTTTGGTGACATGATCAATTAGATGAGAAAAAGTCATATTGTGGTTTCTTTATCAACTATAGAGGCAAAGTACATGGCAGTTACTCATGCTTGCAAGGAGATAATTTGACTTCACATATTATACTCAAACATCAAGTTAAAGTAGGATATAATTGTGATTTAATGTTGCAGTCTAAGTGTCATCAACTTGGTAAAGAACTCTACCTTTCATGCACCAACAAATCACATTGATGTGTGGTATCACTTTGTTTGTGACATGGTGGAGAATAAAAGGTTTATGATCAAGAAGGTGGATACCTTGATAAATGTTGTAGATTATTTAACAAAGCCCATAAGCATAGAGAAGTTCAGATGATGTAGGATGGCCATGGGGATCATCCCCTAGCATTTAGTTCACTTTGTTGAGCATCTCTTATGACTCTTGCAATGTATACAAGTAGGAGATTGTTAGGACTAGTGGACTAAGTTTTGTACTCCTTGCAAGTCCTAAGTCTAGTTACATATATTTAATACTTTATAATATTATAAATAATGTGCCCACATAGAAAAGGTGTCCCACTTGGGTTAGGTGAAATCTTGAGATTCTATAGTTGCCACTTTTTGCTGTGTCATTTGCCTTATAATAGTTGTAAGAAGTCATTGAGTACAAGGTGACCAGGTGGACTATGACTAGTAGCGTTGATCAACTATTTATAGTGTGTGTAAGAGGTAATTAATACACCTACATGGAGCTCTTAGGAGTTATTTTGACCCCACTTTATCTTGGTAGTCAAACTAGTTAATCAAGATTTTTTTCTTCTATTTGTGGAGTTACACTTGGAGGTAGGACACATTGGTTGGATATGGACCACACTGATTAGTCTTTGGCTTATGGTTTCAAGCCCATGGTTTTTGAAAATCATTCATGGTTTCCTCAGCATTCTTGGCCTATATATATACAGCTTGAAATGGAAATATTATATTCATATATATGCAAGGTTATACTATCAAAATTCCTCTAGGTTTGGAGTGTAGATCCCTTGTGAAATTTGAAGCTTGATATTGTATTGTAGCATTTTTGTTGATAATACATTTAATTCAATGGTTCAGAGGCCAAGTTTTTCATTATGAGGGTTTTCTCAAGGTATATCAATGTCATTCTTTGCGATTGTTTCTTTGATTATTCTTCTTTCTTCTATTCTAGTTCTTATTCTAAGTGTTTTTTATATGCTAAAACTTTGTTGAAATTTAGTAAAATTGGAAAACTTGCAATACTCTCCTCATAGGATTAATTAGGAATTATTGCATATTTCCTTTCACAAGAAGTTTTTCCAACATGAAATCTTATTCATCTACAAAAAGCAGATCCTTTCTTCTATAGGAAATAAATCATTTTACTTTCTGAAAGCATAAGCAATAGATAATTTCCACTTAATAGCTTTCTATTGGTTAATTATTGAAGTTTGCTTCCGATCGCACCTAATTTCCATTGAAAAAATCCCAATATATCCTAAAACTTATCTTTGAGAAATCTTCAAGAGCTCCTAGGAGGATGTTGGGAAAAATCTCTTGGGATCTAAGTCTTTTTGGAAGTTGTTTGAATATATTTTATTGATAAGTTACCATTTCTTATTATGTAGAAGATTACTTTGGATAAAAGAATACATACAATAACAAGCTACAAACAAGGCATTGGAAACAATTATCTCTAATCTAACTCTCATATGCTATTAATTCCTAGATTAATAAAAAAAAAATATGCTAACACAAACAATCTTTTCTTAATCTACCAAAATAAACAAAGTCAAATCTCAATAAAAGTAGTAAATCCACACGTAGACTTGAATGCTTCAAATATGGAGTTGTGTTGATAATAGCAATGAAGTGCTAAAAAATTAGATCCCTTCTTTACTTGATATTCCCTCTTTGATCAGCTAATTGTGGGTCAATCTCCAGCGAAATAATAGGCTCAACGAAAGAGGATTAAGATGATGGGATAGGGATAATACTAGTTTGACAAAAACCGATTTGAATGTTTTGAAACAATGGTCTCAGGAAAGCTTCTGACAAGATCTGGCTTGTCATTGGATGACTTCACAAAAATTAAACATTTTGGAGGTTCTAGATGGTCGATAGATGGAACCTTACCCTAGAGACACGTGCTAGATGTCACATAATTGCATTTTTATATCTTGTAGGCTTTTCCTTTTTTTATGAATACTTCCTATTTGACTTTATATTAAAAAAAAGTAATAAAAAAATGAGGGTGGTAGAGAGGTATACCTATAGAGTCTAAACTGGACAAAGTCCAAAACAAAGACAAGGATTAAACAGGGCCAAGCCCAGACATAACTAAATTGCTAGAGCAATGCTAGAAGGAGGAGGATCCTTCTCATCAGGTGGGCTTGGTTTTTTATATCAGAATCATCATTAAACTTGACGCATTGACCCATTCATTTTTCGGCTTGGAATATGTGGAACTTAGGATCTCAAGTAAAATATTTTACTTTAATCTTGAGGGGATAAATAAAGAAGGCATTAGACTAAAAACATCAACTTTAAAACCACTTGAGGTAGATAGTAAGACTGTTATAGACACATTGCAAAGCGAGATTCCAAGATGACAACACTTCATAATCTCCAACCCTTGCCTTATTCTGAGTGAGCAACCTTACCAACATCCCAATTACGCACTTGATCTCAAGTATAAAATTGAATCTATTCAACGTGAAAGAAATTGACAAAAAGTGCAGTGTGCCCAACTTAAAAAAGCAAGAGAGAATACAGATCTTGCCATGTCGATGCATCTTGGAACAGGGTATCTGAGCTAAAGCGTAGAAGGGAAACTTGTAAAATATAAGGAATACACCCAACTTTATCTCAGTAATTACATTCTTTAAAAACAAAACACAGGACTGGAAGACCAAGAAACCCTAAATTAAAGATTTATTTTTTAAACAGCGAACATATAACCCATATTCATTGCAGAGAGAATTAAATACGAACAGAGAAATGCAAAACAGATCATAATAAATCAAGTACGCGTTTCGAGGAAAGTAAATTGAACAGACAAAATAGATCATAACATTTGACTGAAAAATGAAAGTTGCACCCTTTAAAAGCATGGCCCCGATTGCTTCAATTGGGAATATTGATCACAACACACAAATTAATATTGTGAAAACAAAAACTTTCAAACATTACACGGTGAATGATTATCACGACTACTCAAATCTCAAGAAAATCAAGAACTACCCACTCACAGTAGAAAGATTGTGGTTTCATCCATTTTCTCTACCTTTGTCTGTCTTTTCCTAACACAGGACAGAAAGGGAAGATCCATGCATCCATTCAATCACAGATTCACATGAGATATAACCTAATTGCTTCGAAAAGAAGGCCCTGAATCTCTATCAATTAGAATGCATTACAGATATGTAAAGGAGGAAACTAAAGTTTTAAAAATATCCTGAAATGTGAATGAATAAATTGCATCCAGTCCATCTTCAATCCAGTCTCCAAACTAACTAAACCATCAAATACTACATAGAGGCGCTTCTAATGCAGCCTTTGTGTAATAAAGGGTGCCAACTATACAAAATATATGATAAAAGTAATAACATTTGACCTTAATCATGGCAGCATTCAAGCATTTCTATAAGTTCACCAGTAGGATTCACAGACAGAAAAATATTTACCTTATTGGAAACAATACTTACTGTATAGAAAACCTGATTAATAATTCACCATTCCCAACTCTGTTAGGTAGCGAGTATGCTTTTTGAGAAACAAGCATCCCCACAATTCACCATACCCAACTCTTTAGGTAGAAGGGTATGGTCGGTGAGAAACAAGCATCCCCAATTATGAGGTAAAATGCTAATTTAGCTGCTTATAATGGTTGGAAAATTGCTGCATTAAACAGAAATGGCTCCTTTATAAGACTAGAAACAGTAGAAAGACATTTGAACTTTACAAAATGAAGAAAGTTCGGTGGATAATCAACACACAGTCCTCTCCACTTGGACAGCAGTCAGAAGTAACATTCCACCAATACAACAAATTTAAAATTTGAGGTCAAGGATTAAAGATGAAACAAAAATTAGAATATCTTAGGCACAATTGGTAAGTCAAGGAAGAACAACCAACATGCTTTAAGTTGATGAATGGGATTCCAATGGAAAGATTGCTGCAATCATCTTCCTTGAGGATTGATCAGTTGCGAAAATACTAAATTTGTAGTTGCACCTTCTGAATCATGTTCACTTACCCCACTACGCCTGTCAATGATACTTTCTTCAAGATGCTCTGGATAAGGAATGCGCAAGGGAATCTCATCAATTCGATTGGTGCTATTTTCATCTGGATCACTCAGCCTTGCAGTCTCCTGAAGTTGAAGGGCATACTCCAAGTTCCATAGCACATCTCCCATTGAAGGCCTGTCAATACCTTGGTCTGCCAGGCACTTTTCAGCTGTCTCTCCAAATTTTCTCAGAGAGTTAGAATTGATGCTTCCAACAAGCTGAGGATCGATTATTTGGTCCAGCATGCCTCTTTTCTGCCAATGCATAGACCACTCTGCTATATTCACTTGGTCCCTAGGCAGCGCAGGATTAATGGCTGGCCTAGCACATAGTACCTCCATTAGAACTACTCCAAAAGAATAGACATCAGATTTCTCAGTCAATTGTTGCCTTCTGAAGTACTCAGGATCAAGGTATCCAAAGCTACCCTTGACAACAGTACTCACATGGGTCTGGTCCAGAGCAGGTCCAGTCTTTGAAAGCCCAAAATCTGCTACCTTAGCCACAAGATTTTCATCTAACAGAATGTTTGTTGTCTTCACATCACGATGAATGATACCCTGATCTGCTCCAGTGTGAAGGTAATGAAGGCCCCTCGCAGACCCTATGCATATATCAAGCCTCTGTTTCCATGACAAAGTAGGAAGATCAGACCCATATAAATGACTCCTAAGAGGCCCATTTGCCATATATTCATACACCAAAATCATCTCACAACGCTCCTCACAAAACCCAATAAGAGAAACAAGATGACGATGACGAAGCTTAGACAGCATTTCAATTTCAGTCCGGAACTCAGCAATCCCTTGTTCAGAGCTTGGATTACCCCGTTTGACAGCAACTTTGGTACCATCTTCAAGGACACCCTCGAATACCTTACCAAACCCACCAACACCCAGGATTAACTTTTCATCAAAGTTTTTAGTAGCTTCTTGTATCTCTGAAAATGTGAAGTGGCGACCAAGACTTGAAGGTCCAGAAGAACCATGGCTCCCTGCGGATTGTTTGCTTTCTTTGCTTCCTATTGTCTCTGAATTTCCACCATGTAGAGGAAGAGGCAACCAAGTTGTAGGTGTGTGTTTTGTATGAGATTTTCGACGCTTGAAGAGCATGTAGATTACTGTTAGCAACCCCAGAGCTGCAAAAGCTCCTGCAACAGACCCAACTATTGGACCAACCTTGTTATTCTTCTTTGCTATCTTAGAGCCATTTGGAGAAAAAGATTCAGCAAGACTCTTGTCAGAGTTGCTCATCTTCATAATCTCCAGCCCATTTAATATGGCATTATAATATGAACTTGAAGGATATGACGCAGGCCCAATGCTGACATAGAGATTGTTTGATCCAGAGGAGGACTTGGCTACAAAGTCTTTATAAAGAGGCCTTGCCAGGTAATTTGTTGTACTTGAGATATCAAAGCCAGCGATTGCCATGTCACTGTTAATGTATACATTGAAGATGAACTGGTTAAGTGTTTTGCTCACAAAATCACAGAAATGCATGCGAATGAAATATTCATAATTGGGATCCACAGAAAAATTCCAAGAGATATTGAATATGGGAATTATTGTGCCCGGATTAGCCATTTCCTGAAGTGTGGCATATACCATCTGAGGAGCAATTTCTTGGGTAACTTCACTTGTGTAATATATTGTGTTACTTGTATTAGCACTTTGGGCAGAATTGCTAAGAACGAGGTATTCTTTATCTGGTTGCCAATGTCTCCAAAGGGCGTCTTCATCAGGGGTAATCTCAGGTCCACCCATGTTGAGTCTGTAAACTGTTTCTAAAGCATGTGAGGATATATCCTCAGAAGTTGGGGAAGAGGGTACAGAGTTTGTTTCGTTTGGCATTTGATTGGATGGAACAGAAACAACTTCTATGGCATTGATAAATGCCAGGGAATTGTTTGAAGGAAAAAAGTTAAGAACCAAACTATCTGAAGCTAAATTGATAAAATATTCCTTGGACACATTTAAGCCATTCTGGATGCCAAAATTGTACAAAAGGCCAAATTCTTCAGTTGCTACAGAAAAATTTGCAGATGCTAGATTGTAGTTCTTATAAGAGAAAGGAAAGAAATAGAGTCGTACCAAGTGCATGCCCTTTTCCTGAATTTTGAATGTGTAGGAGGCCTCCGTAGTGAATACTCGGGCTGTCAAATAGATATCAGAGAGGTTACCTGAATTTGAAGCTGTGGTGTTGGCAAATATGGATCCCTTGGCAGTTATGGACAAGGAGGAAGAGCCGGTATCTGAGCTGAAGGTCCTATTGCCCACTGCTGTGTCGCTGTTTGATCCACAGTCTATAAGGTAGTTATCCTTTGGACTGAAAACAGCATCAGATTTTGACTGATTAATTGAAAATACCAACAAAAACACAAGGAAGCACAAATCAAATTCCATCTCCTTCCTCTGCTTCCCAATTATGTCACTTCAATTTTACCCTCCTTTTTTCCTTTGCAGAATTACAGAAAAAGGGGAAATTAGACTTGCAGCTCCACAGGTACCCAACTTTTGTATGTTGTGTGGTGAACCCTCAAACGATAAATCTTCTGTCCTCTGGCTGGTTGAAGGCTTCAACATAAATCCATATCCATTTGTGTTGTAAATCCTTTTACAAGGTATGCAGAGATGAAACTATTGGGATTTTACCATTTGCAGGGCTGGGGCAATTTCTTTTGCAAACTATGAAGAGTTGTGAGATGGCTGGGCTTTCACTGTTGACAGGGCTGGGCGTGATTACTACTACAATTCCAGGTTATCCCAGAGTATTCTATGCTTAATCACTGCTGGGGAGTTTTTAAGCCTAGGCTTCACCAGGTCAAAATCAAAAAGGAAAAACCATTGTTGTAGTGCATAGATTAGAATTACTTATCTCAAGCCAACTGCTTAATACCACCATCTTTCACCTCCTTTCTACACAGATTTCATACCAAGAGTGAAATTGGAGCCGACCCAGTTACAGCTTTGAGGGGGTCTATGAAACCTTTCAGAAGAGGGAAAAACAGAACTCCTTATAAGAATTGCTTATAAAGGTCTGAACATAAAGACAAACCATGGCATTCAGGAAATAACCTGTATAAAGCTATTACATTTCTCAATCATATATATCACTTTCATACTCATGACAACCTCCATATAGGTACTCGGAGCAGGCTGTTTCTGTAAAAGCAAACTTGAGACCCTGTTTTCAAATTTTCCCAATACACTCTATATGTTTGTCACCATGCTTAGCTAATTGCAGTCCTTGGACCCACATCCAAAATTCCCCTTCACCCGGCCACCCAACCATGTCAATATTCAAATCAATTACCAAATAAAAAAAGGTGAAAACCCATCTCCAAAATCTCCTTCCAAATTGATCTGATCGCCATCTAATTCTTGTTCTCCAACTCACAATTAAATCAAACTCAGTCATTTATTTCATCTTACCATTATGACAAGTATTGAGCGTAGAGTTCGCTTTTTAAGCATCGTGGAAAAGAATTTAATGGCTAAGATACAAAAAATGGCTCAATTATCAACCCAGATGCAGGAGTTTCACACAGGCAACGAGAATTGTGACTTTTTGACCCACAGTTATTTTGTTTGTATGCATTTGTTTCAATTGCTACCAACTTCGAGATATGCAATAATAAATTAATGTTCTAGAGGTCGAGGAAATATTGAAGGTTACATGGATTGACATTTGGATTGGTGGGGTCATTTGTGATCCCTTAGAAAATCAGATACAGTTACTTCAAATGTATTAAATATCTTCTTGTGACTTCGATATTGTCAGCAGAGGGTTATCTTGTCCAAATCAACCCACCATCCTGCCGGCTGCTTCTGTAAGCATGAACTCGTTCAATTAAGAATGCCTCCATACATTTATGTATGGAATATAAAATTAACTTGCTAAGGATGTCAATTACCACATTATAATTTAATGTGGTCTTCATGTTCTTTCCGTAGTGGTTAGAGTCCCCAAGTGCTCTTTGAGGTAATCCATACTTCATGAACTCTTATAAATATCTTTTAAATATCTAGATTATATTTTTATATTGAATCACTAGAAGGTATATAAAATGAGTAGTGTCTTGGAAAACTTTACAATTATAAATCTCTCATTTATTTAATAAGTATTTATTATTAAATTTATATGAAATAGCCAAATTGTATTTTTCACTTATTTTTAGTTTAATTTTGTTTTTTATTTTAGGTATATGTCTTAATATATGCATATAATAATAAATAGTGTAATTTTTTGCAAAATTGTTTTTATTTATCTAGTTTTATTTGTATATGTTCTCATGTTCATCGATTTATCTTTTCCCTATATGTGCATGTTTCTATATACATTCAGCGTATCTATTTGATTATCATGATTATATATACATTGATATCTAGATAGCCTCTATCTACCATGATCCAACCTATCTTTTGATCTCAAGTCGGGTCCATGGTCACAAGGTCATCCTTGAGAATGCAAACTTAACCTACCTTTAAAAAAAATAAAAAATTCAAATTTGACCAACTAGTCTCATTGTATCTTTCCCATGCAAAGCTGATTAAACACATATTTTCGCAGTTTGATGTTATGTGCTAGTATTTAAAGACATTTACTGCATTCATTCTAATCATCAAAGAATATTGAACAAAAATCTCTCATTTAGATGTCTTCTCTCATCATAAAGCATTGAAAGAGTAATCAATAGCAAAACACTTACATTTGGTACACTAAAAGGAGTAACAAATCTACATTCTAGGCATTTGTTTGTTATCTTTAATCCTATCTATTCTCAAGGGGTTGATTGAGACATAGTGCCCTCATGAATTCAATCATACAACAACCTATCAAAGGTAATTTTTAATACTACTTATCCCATAAATTGACAAAAGACGCAAAGAGAAACCGTGAATATCAAGAAAGCATAAAAGCAAGATCTGGCTAGGATGAGTTTGTAGGAAAAGGAATAGGTTGTAGTCACAAATTTGTACCAAACCCATATTAATACTATCCTTAAATAGAGTAGAGATTAGGCACAAAACTAGAGTTGCTTACAAGATAGAGAGGTCACACTTTCCAAGGTAGAGCATCAACACATTCAAGATCTTCATTGATAGTCTTCATTCTTCAGTCGTAGAGCTAAGTATTATTGTCCTCCTCATATCCATTTCTAAATATAGCATTATACACATGTCAATTCCATCTCACACTAATGTGTTTATTGTTTAGTCTAGATTAAAGGTGTGCATATGTGTATGAATTCTATTGGAGTAGCATAGACTAAACCTTAAGGAGTATTCATTTTTCTTTTCATATTTGGTGAACCTAATTGATCCTACATGACCTAGTTTTCCTTCTAGGGTTTATAATCACATTAGGATGTTCAAATATGCACTTTTATGAGATTACATCTAATTTTTAGATCAAAGATCCCTTTACATCCTTGTGCTTAATTGACCTATAGACACCCAAAATTGGCCCATATCATTATTTATGCATGAAACTCATATTGCATCGCATACCTTCATTTTGTCTAACATACTTATATTTCATTTTCCTCTTTATATCCTTAATTAATTAAATAAATAAAATTTATTTAATTAATTTTCATTATTCTTCCATCTACCATTAAATGATTAAATAATTTTATATTATTTAATTATTTTGTCTTTTCTTCTAATAAATAATTAAAGTCATTTATTTTTATTTCTTTATTCACCATGTCCATAAATTAAATAAATTTTTAATTTATTTAATCTATATTATCTTCCATCCTTTTCATTTTCTTCTAAAATCGTGCAAGTGGGCCCCCCTTGTCCATAAAATAGAAAAAATCAGATATGGGAAGATTTAATAAATTAGAAAAAAATCAACTATCCTCATCTCTTAAATCTCAAAATAGAAAAAAACATTCTATCTTGAGAAAGAATCTTATCCTCATCAATAACCCACCTAAGATTTCTAAATAAAGTGCCTTTTTATGGACACTTGGCACATGCACGTTCATTCTTATCTCTCCTTCATCCTCATCCATTGATTCATCATTTTTCTCTCCATCGTTGATCATCCTCTCACCTTTGTCTATAAATATGGCCTCTCATAAGCCATTTGGTATGCATTGAGTTTGATATCCTTATGCTGTCGAATTATCTTTAGAACCTTTGCATCATTCTTCTTCATTCTTCTCATCCATCCTCATCTATTATCTTCTCATCTATTATCCTCATCTATTATCTTTAGAACGTTATATTACAGATCGAAGCAATCAACAATCTAAATCATTCGAGCAAATTAAACATGCATGCATCAATCTAAGGTATTCGAAAAGGTTTGGATCAAGGTATTGCATTTAATTTGTTTTATCTTCATTTGTCCAAATTTTCTTGTCTACATTATGGCACACCCAGTGGGACTAACCCTTTCCTTTTGCAGATCTACTAGCTTGTTTTTTTGTAGGTTTTATTAACTTTTTGTTGCAGATCTGCCATTTTTGGATAAAACCCTAGGTTTTCAAGATTTCATCATATCTTTCAAACTGCTACAAATTTTTCTATAATATTTTCACAGAAGCCTTTCCATTATCTAAGGAAGCTACAACAGAAAAATTGCGAGTTTATCGTCATTTTTGTAGGAGTTATCACGATTTTATGTTTTTTCATATAATCAACTTTCTGGGCGCAAATCAATGACTCTTTCAGAAATTTTTACATTTTTGGAAATCTCTCAAAATTTTAATGGGGGTATGTGTTTTACATGTATTTAATTTGGAGGTCATATACAGTGCAAAAAAATAAGATCTTGGCCGATTGTAGCTTTTCCATAAATCCGCATTTTTGGGCACAAAACAGGGAAGTTTTTCTGACTTCCTTACATTTCTAGAAAGTTCTCAGAAAATTAATAAGGGTCTCTTCTTTGATTTTTTAGTTTTCAGATCAACAATGTCTTGAAACAATCACATCTAATTCAGCTATGTATCTGAAATTATAGTTTTCCTTGTCTAATGAGCTTTTTACTATGGCTGCATTATAATATCATTTTCTAATTTTGTAGGTGAATCTAAGGAGTTGGAATAGCATTGACATCAGTCATGCACAACAGATTTAAGGATAAAAAATAATTAGGTGCACACATTCCATCTTTCATCTCTAATAATTGATTGTCAAAACACTTCGATTTGGGGCTTAAAATGAATCTTGTCTTCAATCACACATCAAAATTGGTTTAAAATGAACAAGTGTCTTCCTACACATTTGGCTTTGGGATCTAAAAAAAATAAGTGCTTGAACTGCTTGACACACATTTCATTTTTTAAAGGGTCAATTAACAACTGCGAGTGTGAATCAAGTTGCAGCTCCCTTGGTTTGCTTTTGTCATAACTCTTCTAGGAGGCCTTCTTAGAGACACAGCACTCCAAGGGACGACCTCAACCGAGGCTGAATTGAAAGACACCCTCATTAGGAGTTGGAATCTTGTCACTCTTGGCTAAGCCCCAAAGAATTTTATACCTTAGCGAAGTGAAGGTGAAGGGTGGGTTACCCTTTTCTCCCAGCTGTGTGGCAGGATTTCGCTTTCAATCCATTTCCCTAGTCAACCTTGTGCAACTTAGCTTAAGACCTAATTGGCCATACCCCACCTAACTAATCATTATGGCTTGTTGATGTGTATTCAAGTGTTTGTTTAATCATAACATTTAATCTTGAAAGGAAAATTGAACATTGTGTTTGATGTGTGTGTTCATACATTTTACATGTGAAATTTTGTGTTTGATATTGCCCAAGTCAAACTATCAATAAACATTTGCCACATCATCCAATCTTTCCAAGACAAATTATCCTAGTCATTCAAGCAATCACATCCTAATCTACCACTTGTAAACATGGACATGACATTTCCAAACAAGACCTATGAGAATGATCCTTATGGCACCATAAGAATACTTGATACACTTGAGTGGTTATATAGAAAGGAACAAGTCCCTACGCCACCACAACATCAACAAATCCCGCAATATCAAGTCATAAGCCAATATCAACAATCCCAAATTCAACAAACTCAACCACAATCCCAACCTCAACAAATTCCACATTAATCCTATGTGTCATCCCCCTCAATGTCATACCAATATAATCCATCCACATATCAAATCAATTCTAGATCAACTTATCCCACTTCATATCAACCTAATTCACCCACCTATCAAATCAATGCCACATCATCTTATCCCATACCTTTCCATGTCAATGCCACATCATCATACCCAACTTCTTCCAATACCAACTACCAAGCCTATCAATGGCCTCCACAACAAGGCTATCAAGCACCATTGATAGACCTAAGTCCACTTTTACAAGACCTAATATCCTTTGATACTCATGATACCTTTGACAAGGAAGATACCAAACTAGAGTGCCCTTAACTGTCCACCCAAATGCTAACCCATGAGCCAACTAGTCCTATCTCTCCACCACCATGTACTCCCAATCCTAGTCCATTCGTCCATCAACCTTCCATCACCTTCATCCCCATGTTCCATTAACCCTTCATTAAAAGATTTTATGGAGATACTTTTGCAAAAATTAGTCCAAGAAAATTTGATTAAGCTGCCACCAATAAAAGCCTTTAGAGAAATCTACTTTAAACCCAATTGGTATAAAGATGATGAATATTGTACATACCATAGAGTTAAGGGCCATGCCATATCCACTTGTACAAAGTTTAAGATATTGGTCAAGAACCTATAATATGGTGGTAACATTGTGTTAGATAAAACCAATCTATATAATCCCATTATCCTTCCATCTAGCCCAAGTCCTAGCCCATCTAATTCCATTATCCATCCCACAAGCCCTAATCCTAAACCTACCACTCCATCCACCATTATTGTCCATCCCCTATATTGTCCATCTACCCATACTCTTGCAAATGATGCGATCCAATGGCTACTAGCAAGGAATAAAACATCTCCATGTCATCAAACACCTATCCTTGACTCTCCCAATGAGCTCCCCATTAACATGCTTAGCCCTTCAAGCCCATCATGTGACCCACAAGCCATCGAGCCTATTCAAGAGCCTCCCACCATGAGTCCAAGTCAAAGTCCATCATACTCTCTTATTAATGAATGTCAAGAACCCATCAAACTTATCGTTGAAGGGTCTCCCACTTTCACTTCCATGAAACCATAAGAGTTATGTCAAGAGTATGATCTTAAGTAGGTGGAAACATCAAGCCCCAGTCCTACTCAAGAACAAATCACTTTCATCTAACCTATCCATAACCTATATATTTTCTATGATTAAGATATTACCTATGAAGAAGCTATCTATGAGCAACTTTATCCTATACGGGTAAGTGCAGGAAGATGGGGGGCCAAAAAGGGGTCTTAAGTGGCCACTTTTTTTCTGAAATCAGGAAATACTGGCCTTGGATGAGAAATTGAGCATAGTTACACTCAAAATTTGGAGATGCAACCAAAACAATGTTCGTAGTGCTCCGAGTCTACTTTCTGAACTACTATTTTGTTTTGAAAATGGCATAGATTAAGGGGTTCAAAAGAGGGAGCCACAGAAATTGGTGTTGTTTTTGTCAAAAAAACATAACATAGCATGTTTTGTGGCTCCCTCAAAAGGTCAACTTTTTTTTGGTATTTTTAAAATCACTTAGGTGAAAAATTAGCTAATAGCATGTAGTTTATGCTTGATTTTTCTAATAATTTTTTGATGAATATTTGATTTTTTACTAATTTTCAAAGTGGACACATCCTAAAAAACAGAATTTTGGCCGTGCTACCCCTATAAATTTTGAAAACTAATTGAAAATCATTTTTTTATTTTTTTAATATTTGTAGAATGGAGTCTAGTTTCTAAATATGTAATTTTTTTGAAATTTGAATGAATAGTTATTTTACAATGAAAAAAAGACCAAACAGTGGTTTTTGCCTAAAAACGGACACACAAATGAAAGAAATTAAAGATGAAAGGCTTAACATTGTTAAAATGTGAAAAAAATCACATCGTCAAATAGCTAAGAGAAAGCCTAACATTACCCATGTGTTCGATTTGTTTGACCTTGAAACACGTGCAAATCTGAGGGTTAGCACAAACGAAATTATGTGAAATTTTGAAGAATATAGAAAAACACGTCTGTGACTGTTCATAAGGCACTCCAAACCTTTGGGTTGGAAATCCAAAGCAAATCCCAAGCCCAAGGCTTGGGATTCCCAAAGCAAGAAATAACACGTTATGTTTTGCCTTGCATTTTTCTTTCCCGCAAGTCTATTTTTTGTCATGTTTGACATAACGCGAGCGCGTTATAACGCGCTCGCGTTATGTTCCCCTCAAATTTTTTTACATTCAAGGCTATTAATCATGAGGGTTAAGGGATAAGGGATAGAGTTGGAGGGTTTAGGGATAAGGGATTAGCGTTTAAGGTATAGTATCAAGCTCGTTGAGGGTCTAGGAATAGGGATAGCGTTTAAGGTTTAGGGATGAGGGATGACAGATTAGGGTTGAGGGTTTAGGGTTTAGGGATAGGGTTGAGGGTCGAGGGATCAGAGTTAAGGGTTGAGGGATTAGGGTTTGACATTGAGGGTTGAGAGTTGAGGTTCAAGGGTCAAGGGTTTAGGGATAGGGTTTAGGGTCGAGGGATTAGGGTTAAAGTAGAGTGTGGAGGGTGTAAGGATTAGGGATAGGGTTGGAGGGTTTAGGGATAAGGGATTAGGGTTTCAGGTATAGTATCGAGTGTGTTGAGGGTTTAGGAATAGGGATAGCATTTAGGGTTTAAGGATGAGGGATTATAGTTGAGGGATGATGGATTAGGGTTGAGGGTTGAGGGATTAGGGTTTAAGGTATAGTGTTGAGGGTTGAGGGTTGAGGGTTTAGGATTAGGGTTTAGGGTTGACGGATTACCATTTAATGTCAAGGTTAGGGTTAGAGTGTCGAGGGTAGAGGGATTAGGGATAGGGTTTAGGGTTGAAAGTTTAAGGATTGAGGGTTGAGGCTTTAGGGATGAGGGTTTAAGGCTTAAGATTTAGTGTCAAGTGTTGAGGGTGTAGGGATAGGGTTTAAGTTTTAAGGGTTAAGGGTTGAGGGATAGGGATTAGGGTTTAAGGTATAGTGTTGAGGGTCGAGGGATCAGAGTTAAGGGTTGAGGGATTAGGGTTTAACATTGAGGGTTGAGGGTTGAGGTTCGAGGGTCAAGGGTTTAGGGATAGGGTTGAGGGTCGAGGAATTAGGGTTAAAGTAGAGTGTGGAGGGTATAAGTATTAGGGATAGGGTTGGAGGGTTTAGGGATAAGGGATTAGGGTTTAAGGTATAGTATCGATTCTGTTGAGGGTGTAGGAATAGGGATAGCATTTAGGGTTTAGGGATGAGGGATTAGAGTTGAGGGATGACGGATTAGGGTTGAGGGTTGAGGGATTAGGGTTTAAGGCATAGTGTTGAGGGTTTAGGGATAGGGTTTAGGGTTGAGGGTTTAGAGTGAAGGGTTGAGGGATTAGGATTTGACGTTGAGGGTTGAGGGTTTAGGGTTTAGGGTTTAGGGTTAGGGTTGAGAGATGAGGGATCAGAGTTAAGGGTTGAGGGATTAGGGTTTGACGTCGAGGGTTGAGGGTTGAGGTTCGAGGGTCAAGGGTTTAGGGATAGGGTTGAGGTTGAAGGAATTAGGGTTAAAGTAGAGTGTGGAGGGTGTAAGGATTAGGGATAGGGTTGGAGGGTTTAGGGATAAGGGATTAGAGTTTAAGGTATAGTATCGAGTCTGTTGAGGGTTTAGGAATAGGGATAGCATTTAGGGTTTAGGGATGAGGGATTAGAGTTGAGGGATGAGGGATTAGGGTTGAGGGTTGAGGGATTAGGGTTTAGGGATAAGGTTTAGGGTTGAGGGTTGAGGGATTAGGGTTTAAGGTATAGTGTTGAGGGTTGATGGTTTAGGGATAGGGTTTAGGTTTGAGGGATTAGGGTTTAGGGTTGATGAATTAGGGTTTAATGTTGAGAGTTGAGGGTTGAGGGTTGAGGTTGAGGGATAGGGTTAATGGTCAAGGGATTATGGTTAAATAAGAGTGTCGAGGGTAGAGGGATTAGGGTTTAAGGTATAGTATCGAGCCTGTTGAGGGTCTAGGAATAGGGATAGCGTTTAGGGTTTAGGAATGAGGGATTAGAGTTGAGGGATGACAGATGACAGATTAGGGTTGAGGGTTGAGGGATTAGGGTTTAGGGACAAAGTTTAGGGTTTGGGTTGAGGGATTAGGGTTTAAGGTATAGTGTTGAGGGTTTAGGGATAGGGTTTAGGGTTGAGGGATTAGAGTGAAGGGTTGAGGGATTAGAATTTGACGTTGAGGGTTTAGGGTTTAGGGATAGGGTTGAAGGTCGAGGGATCAGAGTTAAGGGTTGAGGGATTAGGATTTGATGTTGAGGGTTGAGGGTTGAGGTTTGAGGGTCAAGGGTTTAGGGATAGGGTTGAGGGTCAAGAAATTAGGGTTAAAGTAAAGTGTGGAGGGTATAAGGATTAGGGATAGGGTTGGAGGGTTTAGGGATAAGGGATTAGAGTTTAAGGTATAGTATCGAGTCTGTTGAGGGTTTAGGAATAGGGATAGCATTTAGGGTTTAGGGATGAGGGAATTAGAGTTGAGGGATGAGGGATTAGGGTTGAGGGTTGAGGGATTAGGGTTTAGGGATAAGGTTTAGGGTTGAGGGTTGAGGGATTAGGGTTTAAGGTATAGTGTTGAGGGTTGATGGTTTAGGGATAGGGTTTAGGTTTGAGGGATTAGGGTTTAGGGTTGATGAATTAGGGTTTAATGTTGAGAGTTGAGGGTTGAGGGTTGAGGGTTGAGGGCTGAGGTTGAGGGATAGGGTTAATGGTCAAGGGATTAGGGTTAAATAAGAGTGTCGAGGGTAGAGGGATTAGGGTTTAAGGTATAGTATCGAGCCTGTTGAGGGTCTAGGAATAGGGATAGCATTTAGGGTTTAGGAATGAGGGATTAGAGTTGAGGGATGATGGATGATAGATTAGGGTTGAGGGTTGAGGGATTAGGGTTTAGGGACAAGGTTTAGGGTTAGGGTTGAGGGATTAGGGTTTAAGGTATAGTGTTGAGGGTTTAGGGATAGGGTTTAGGGTTGAGGGATTAGAGTGAAGGGTTGAGGGATTAGAATTTGACGTTGAGGGTTGAGGGTTTAGGGATAGGGTTGAAGGTCAAGGGATCAGAGTTAAGGGTTGAGGGATTAGGGTTTGATGTTGAGGGTTGAGGGTTGAGGTTCGAGGGTCAAGGGTTTAGGGATAGGGTTGAGGGTCGAGGAATTAGGGTTAAAGTAGAGTGTGGAGGGTATAAGGATTAGGGATAGGGTTGGAGGGTTTAGGGATAAGGGATTAGAGTTTAAGGTATAGTATCGAGTCTGTTGAGGGTTTAGGAATAGGGATAGCATTTAGGGTTTAGGGATGAGGGATTAGAGTTGAGGGATGAGGGATTAGGGTTGAGGGTTGAGGGATTAGGGTTTAGGGATAAGGTTTAGGGTTGAGGGTTGAGGGATTAGGGTTTAAGGTATAGTGTTGAGGGTTGATGGTTTAAGGATAGGGTTTAGGGTTGAGGGATTAGGGTTTAGGGTTGATGAATTAGGGTTTAATGTTGAGTGTTGAGGGTTGAGGGTTGAGGGTTGAGGTTGAGGGATAGGGTTAATGGTCATGGGATTAGGGTTAACAAGAGTGTCGAGGGTAGAGGGATTAGGGTTTAAGGTATAGTATCGAGCCTGTTGAGGGTCTAGGAATAGGGATAGCGTTTAGGGTTTAGGAATGAGGGATTAGAGTTGAGAGATGACGGATGACAGATTAGGGTTGAGGGTTGAGGGATTAGGGTTTAGGGACAAGGGTTAGGGTTGAGGGATTAGGGTTTAAGGTATAGTGTTGAGGGTTTAGGGATAGGGTTTAGGGTTGAGGGATTAGAGTGAAGGGTTGAGGGATTAGAATTTGACGTTGAGGGTTAAGGGTTTAGGGATAGGGTTGAAGGTCGACGGATTAGAGTTAAGGGTTGAGGGATTAGGGTTTGATGTTGAGGGTTGAGGGTTGAGGTTCGAGGGTCAAGGGTTTAGGGATAGGGTTGAGGGTCGAGGAATTAGGGTTAAAGTATAGTGTGGAGGGTATAAGGATTAGGGATAGGGTTGGAGGGTTTAGGGATAAGGGATTAGAGTTTAAGGTATAGTATCGAGTCTGTTGAGGGTTTAGGAATAGGGATAGCATTTAGGGTTTAGGGATGAGGGATTAGAGTTGATGGATGATGGATTAGGGTTGAGGGTTGAGGGATTAGGGTTTAGGGATAAGGTTTAGGGTTGAGGGTTGAGGGATTAGGGTTTAAGGTATAGTGTTGAGGGTTGAGGGTTGAGGGTTTAGGATTAGGGTTTAGGGTTGACAGATTAGCATTTAATGTCGAGGTTAGGGTTAGAGTGTCGAGGGTAGAGGGATTAGGGATAGGGTTTAGGGTTGAAGGTTTAAGGATTGAGGGTTGATGCTTTAGGGATGAGGGTTTGAGGCTTAAGATATAGTGTCAAGTGTTGAGGGTGTAGGGATAGGGTTTAAGTTTTAAGGGTTAAGGGTTGAGGGATAGGGATTAGGGTTTAAGGTATAGTGTTGAGGGTCGAGGGATCAAAGTTAAGGGTTGAGGGATTAGGGTTTGACGTTGAGGGTTGAGGGTTGAGGTTCGAGGGTCAAGGGTTTGGGGATAGGGTCGAGGGTCGAGGAATTAGGGTTAAAGTAGAGTGTGGAGGGTATAAGGATTAGGGATAGGGTTGGAGGGTTTAGGGATAAGGGATTAGGGTTTAAGGTATAGTATCGATTCTGTTGAGGGTGTAGGAATAGGGATAGCATTTAGGGTTTAGGGATGAGGGATTAGAGTTGAGGGATGACAGATTAGGGTTGAGGGATTAGGGTTTAGGGATAAGGTTTAGGGTTGAGGGTTGAGCGATTAGGGTTTAAGGTATAGTGTTGAGGGTTTAGGGATAGGGTTTAGGGTTGAGGGATTAGAGTGAAGGGTTGAGGGATTAGGATTTGATGTTGAGGGTTGAGGGTTTAGGGTTAGGGTTGAGAGATGAGGGATCAGAATTAAGGGTTGAGGGATTAGGGTTTGACGTCGAGGGTTGAGGGTTGAGGTTCGAGGGTCAAGGGTTTAGGGATAGGGTTGAGGTTGAAGGGATTAGGGTTTAAGGTATAGTGTTGAGGGTTGATGGATCAGAGTTAAGGGTTGAAGGATTAGGGTTTGACGTTGAGGGTTGAGGGTTGAGGTTTGAGGGTCAAGGGTTTAGGGATAGGGTTGAGGTTCAAGGGATTAGTGTTAAAGTAGAGTGTGGAGGGTGTAAGGATTAGGGATAGGGTTGGAGGGTTTAGGGATAAGGGATTAGAGTTTAAGGTATAGTATCGAGTTTGTTGAGGGTGTAGGATTAGGGATAGCATTTAGGGTTTAGGGATGAGGGATTACAGTTGAGGGATGACGGATTAGGGTTGAGGGATTAGGATTTGATGTTGAGGGTTGAGGGTTTAGGGATAGGGTTGAGGGTTGAGGGATTAGGATTTGACGTTGAGGGTTGAGGGTTTAGGGATAGGGTTGAGGGTTGAGGGATTAGGATTTGACATTGAGGGTTGAGGGTCGAGGGTCGAGGGATCAGAGTTGAGGGTTTAGGGATTAGGGTTTGATGTTGAGGGTTAAGGGCATTTTCTATCAAGAACTTGATTATGAGGGCTTGCCCCTTCATTGTTATGCCTATCATATGGCGGAGCATCTGGCAAGCCCTTGCAGGAAAAATATGTGATCAATGCAAAGGATGTGATGAATCTATAGCAGGACAAAACGCGAGCGCATTATAACGTGCTCACATTTTGTATTTCTATTGAAACGGTAAAAAAGTGGTTACCCCCGTGATCCAGGCCCACATGCTCTATTTTCTTACTGATTCTGCGCGTGCTCCAACAAAAAAGAAGTGCTTTCATGCTATTGGGAAGTTCACATGCACATTTGACACATTGTACCACCTTTGCATGATCTTTCCACCACCTTTTCTGCTTTGCCAACTTGAGAAGGAGGAAATAACATAGTTGTCACACCAAGTTTGATATATATCTATTCAAGTTTCAATTTTTGTAGTGTTGCAATGTTAATTGTGATTCAATTTTAGGAATTTAACATTGAAAAGGAAGCAAGTGGTGAAAAACTCAAATTGTTGAGGAGTTTGATGCAAGAAGATAAAAACACTACATAATTGGGTACTCTCTCCATTCAAATCTTCATTTTTTAGGTATGTCAAGTCTTTACATGCATGTTCTTTACATTTTCCTTATTTCGGATTGAATTATTTTATCATGCTTTATCATACATGTTTAAAATAGACACATTCCCGATCAAGAAAGCAGCCTACAATCTCACATGATGCCATGTATATTTTCTACACTTGGGCTCTTTAATAATTATGTGTAATAAACAAACCTTAGTTCATACCATGATGTCAAACTATACAAGAATAAATCCTTACAACATAAAAAAAATAAAATCCCACTATTATCTTCTATTCATTTCTTAGGAACTAATATTGGTCTCTTTATCATGCTACAGACAAATTCTCTGTCATGCCGAGGAAATGATCAAGAATTAAACCAACACAGGAAGAGATAGGAGCTAAGAATGCAAAGAAAGCAATGGCTATGAGGGAACTTCGTGAGAAGAGGAAATTAGACACGATAAATGAAGATATACCAATTGAAGAGGAACCACAACCATCACAAAGAGATATGGTATTGGTGGCACAAAGAGAACAAATGCAAAAACTTCATCGTATGAGAGATTTGAATACCATAGTTGGAGACACGTCCTTTACCGCAAGTCAACATGTAGGGACACCATCTACCACATTTCAAGTTGAGAGTACATCATCACTCACATGTGATGAAGGAGGTACACCATTGTTCCCACCTCAACCTCAAGGTATGTCATCTATTCCATCTTCGATCGAAGGTATGCCATCTAACCCATCTCATTTAAATATTGATTAAAGTCCTAATGTTGTGATGATTTTACCTAACTTGACACCACCTAGAATTTTGCATAGAAAGCCAAAGTATTTGATTGATATTGATGAGAATATTTTGTAGCCAATGGAAGGTAAAATTTCAAAACGCACTTGTAGAAGATATGCTAATAAGATTTGGAGATTGTTCTTTGAAAAGTTAAATGTTACTGCAAGATGTCAACTATTCGTTGAAATGATGCGAAGTATAAAGTATAGGTCTATCATGAAGATTCTTGGGTTGAGAACATCAGAGGCTTCAAGTGAAAAATCTATTGTCAAGAATCTAATGAGTGCGTATGAGAGTGTGGGTAACACCTCATGCACAAAAGATAGTAATGCAACACGGTGTGTGATTACATCGACTATAGTAAGTAGTCAAATGAGGAAAGCTCATCTCATTAGAAAGACAAGTCAAGAATTGAGAATTAATAGGAAAACTTTATCAAGAGCCATTGGAAGACACCAAAGAATTGAGGACACTAATGCCAATGAATTATGGGCATTCTCAGGGAGACTACCACGAAAAGATAAACCAATTGTTGAAGCATTGAGATCACTAATTGAAGACTTTTGGAAGAATTACACAAGGGTATCTCTAAATCAAAGGAATGTGGTAAGAAGGAGAATTGGTAGTCAGAACTGCGAGCCACATCCAAAGCATTTTTTGGATGAGACTCAAACACAGTTTTATGGTAAATTTCTAGAGAAGTATCCTCAAATTAAAATTTGTCAAAGATATTTTGAATTGCTAAAACCTTTCTATGTTAAGATAAATCACACACGCACTACTTGTTGTTGTAGATTACATATTGAATTTTCTAACCATTTTGATGCTTATAGGTCTATATGTTTAGATATGCATACTAACAATGATTTGCAGGGTTGTGCCATATGTGCCCCACCAACATCTTCAAGAGACTTCATATCAAGAATTTTATGTGAAAGAGAGGAAGGTCAAATATTCTACAAGAAATTATGCTTTGGATGGCACATGTCATCGTTGCGGTGGCTTGCAACATTTACCAATATGTGAACATATGGAAATAACACATGCGGTTGGAAACGAACTAGTAGAGTTTGGCAAGTATAAAACAGTGGCATACAATACAAAAGATGGTAAAAAAGCAAAGAGGTGTGAATTAGTTATTGAAAAGATTCCACTGTATCAGTTTATGCCTATATTTCGTGACAGCATAGTGTATGAGTATGCAAGACATGCCCATAGAGCTCGATGGTTGGACTTGCAGTTCAAGTTATGCAAAGACACATTTCCGGTTGGTAGCATTGTTTCAGTCGTCGACTTTGCAGAGAACTACAGTCTACAGCCACAGCGTGAGGTGCAATCACAATATTACAACTCCACACAGGTTTCTATATTTGTGCACATCGCATTCATTCATGTGAATGATAGTACAAAGGATGACAGAAAGATCATAAGGGAGTATAATTTCTATATTAGTGAAGATCGCACGCATTCTATGGAGTTCGTGCAAGGTTGCTTTCAGGTGTTCTACAATGATTTGGCTAGATGGGGCATATCGTTCAGTCAGCATATCATATGGTCAGATAACTGTGCGTCACAATTCAAGAACTCGCAGAATTTCTATTGGCTGAGTAGGAGGCATAATTTTACAGGTATTCAACATATGTGGAACTTTTGTGAGACCGGGCATGGAAAGGGGGAGCATGATGGTGCAGGAGCATGTATCAAAAGAGCCATAGCACGAGAAGAGTTAAAGTATAAAGACAATGCAAAGTTGACAGATGCAAAATTGATTATCGAGTGGTGTAATGCTTCCATGGGTCTAGGTAATGAAGGTAAGTCTTTAGTTCGTAGATTTTTTTGGTTGATAGATGATACTAACATTGCACCATATGAGGATTGTTGTACACTGACAGGATCAAATGAGATGCACTCTTTCAGAAGCTCAATTGCAGGTTCATGGAATATCCATACACGAAAGATGTCAGCTTTTGTTCTTCCTGTACAATTCAAGTCTGGGATGAGTGCGAGTCAAAGGAGTGGGTTGACGAATGGCAGTTAAGTTATCTTAGCCCACTTGACACGTATTGACCCCCGACGGCACTGGAACTAACACAGATGGAATCGTCAGTTGACTTTGACCACATATCAGATTTAGTTCAACCAGGTAATATAGGGCACATATATGCATCTAATTTCATCTAGTTCAACCAGGTAATGTCATCTTAATTTGTAGTGTTTTTGTAATGTTGACTAATTTCATCTAATTTGATACACATATCAATGTAGGCCACGTATATGTAGTTATTGCAGATGAAGATAATGAAGAGGGAACAGATTATTACTTATGTCGTGTTGAGGCCAAAAAGAAATTGGAGGCCCCTGTTACAGATAGAGAAAACATCGAATACCCTACAGGATCAGTGGTTATTACTGGAACATGGCTTAGAAGGTACCCACATAAGAGTGTTAATATTTGGCTATTTCAGGACTTTGACATGCATCAGAAGATTCTTCATTACTTGAACCTTGTCGTGGCATCCAATGTTCATTTAATAAAGTATCAGGGTAGACCTTTGAACAAAATATTGTGGAAGGTGCATGAGTTTGACCATGAAGCAATACTTGACACAATAAAGAGTAGAGCAGACCCAGATGGTTCATTGGATTAATTTGTAAGTATTCACATTAATTTTGTAAAGTTATGTTACATTGAGTTGTAAGTATGCACATTAATTTGTAAGGTTTGTCTTTTTTTATTTCCTCCTGTATTTTTAAACATATGTACACATTTTTACATCATCATGCTATGCATTTTTGGTGTCCTGCTCCTGATGCGACCAAACTCATAACTCACCCTACTAGACACCATTTGATGATCTCTCCAACACTCTAGATCTAGGGCGCCTAATCATGATGATGACCTATATACCATTCTCCCAAGGTGCTCATAATGAATGAAAAGAAGACCAAGGGCGCCCAAGCTTAATAGACTTATTTCTTTCAATTTTGATGATCCAAACTCTTGCAATATGACATCCACTTTCATGCCTTTAGATCTTCCTTCACATATAGGGCACCAAATCAAGTTGAAAAATCTACATAAGGGCGCCAAACTGGATGAAAGGAGACATGAAATGCACCTTAGGACTCCATGCTAAGGTTTGAGCCATTAAAGTCTCTTGATATTAGGTGCTCATGATGATGAAACTTAGAGCTTTTTCCTTTCCTATGCACTCATCTAAGATGTTTGAATGATAAGGAGCGCCTCGACCTCTATAATGTACATTGGGCACCAAATCAAGGTGATTTTAAGTCACTTTGAGTCATTTGGGGTCAGTTTGAGTCTTTGAGTCATGTTGCAAAAAAGTGTCAATGTTGTCAAGTTGCACAAAGCAACTTTTGTATTTTTGGTGTCCTGCTCGTGATGTGACCAAACTGACTATTCCAATGCATCTGGATGAGTACATTTATGCTAGGCATGGTCTTGTTTTTCACCCAAACATGTCAAAACAATCTGAGCTACATTGTACCGACGATATCCCTGAAGAGTCCAAAGTGCAAAAAGGCTGTAATCTTTGACAAGATGTTACTCAAAAACTGTGTCACTTAGAAACATTCCATCTGAGGCAACGCGATCACGTAAAGTGCCTCTACAATAACCTCTCTCAGTTTTTTATATCTCTAAGGCATTTGCCCGTGGTGAAAGGTTTTCTGCTGCCCCAAAAATCGTCAGGACGCAGTGTAAAGTTGCAAAGGGGTGTAACTTTTGTCCTGCTCCTGATGTGACCAAACTGACTATTCCAACGTGTCCGAATGGGTACATTTACACTAGGCATGGTCCTGTTTTTCACCCAAACATGTCGAAACAGTCCGAGCTACATTGTACCCACGATATCCCTAAAGAGTCCAAAGTGCAAAAAAGCTGCAATCTTTGATGAGATGTTACTTGAAAACTGTTTCACTTAGAAACATTCCGTCTAAGGCAACATGATCACGTAGAGTGCCTCTACAATAACCTCTCTCAGTTTTTTATAGCTCTGAGGCATTTGCCCGTGGTGAAAGGTTTTCTGCTGCCCCAAAAATCGTCAGAAGGATGCAGTGTAAAGTTGCAAAGGGGTGTAACTTTCATCCTGCTCCTGATGTGACCAAACTAACTATTCCAATGCATCCAAATGGGTACATTTACGCTAGACATGGTCCTGTTTTTCACCCAAACATGTCGAAACAGTCAGAGCTACATTGAACCGACGATATCCCTGAAGAGTCCAAAGTGCAAAAAGGCAGCAATCTTTGACGAGATGTTACTTGAAAACCATGTCACTTAGAAACATTCCATCTGAGGAAACGTGATCATGTAGAGTGCCTCTACAATAACCTCTCTCAGTTTTTTATAGCTTTGAGGCATTTGCCCGTGGTGAAAGGTTTTCTGTTGCCCCAAAAATTGTCAGAAGGAGGCAGTGTAAAGTTGCAAAGGGGTGTAACTTTCGTCCTACTCCTAATGCGACCAAACCGAGTGTTCCAACGTGTCCGAATGGGTACATTTACACTAGGCATGGTACTGTGTTTCACCCAAACATGTCAAAACAGTCGGAGCTACATTGTACCGATGATATCCCTGAAGAGTCCAAAGTGCAAAAAGGCAACAATCTTTGATGAGATGTTACTCAAAAACTGTGTCACTTAGAAACATTCCGTCTGAGGCAACGCGATCATGTAGAGTGCCTCTACAATAACCTTTCTCAGTTTTTTATAGCTCTGAGGCATTTGCCCATGGTGAAAGGTTTTCTGCTGCCCCAAAAATCGTTAGAAGGAGGCAGTGTAAAGTTGCAAAGGGGTGTAACTTTCATCCTGCTCCTGATGCGACCAAAATGACTGTTCCAACGCGTTCGAATGGGTATGTTTACGCTAGGCATGGTCCTATTTTTCACCCAAACATGTCGAAACAGTCAGAGCTACATTGTACTGACGATATCCCCGAAGAGTCCAAAGTGCAAAAAGGCAGCAATATTTAACAAGATGTTACTTGAAAACTGTGTCACTTAGAAACATTCTGTCTAAGGCAACGCGATCATGTAGAGTGTCTCTATAATAACCTCTCTCAATTTTTTATAGCTCTGAGGCATTTGCCCGTGGTGAAAAGTTTTCTGCTGCCCCAAAAATCATCAGAAGGAGGCAGTGTAAAGTTGCAAAAGGGTGTAACTTTTGTCCTGCTCCTAATGCAACCAAACTGACTATTCCAACGCGTCTAAATGGGTACATTTATGCTAGGCATGGTCCTATTTTTCACCCAAACATGTCGAAACAGTCAGAGCTACATTGTACCGACAATATCCCTGAAGAGTCTAAAGTGCAAAAAGGTAGCAATCTTTGACGAGATGTTACTCGAAAACTGTGTCACTTAGAAACATTCCGTCTGAGGCAACACGATCATGTAGAGTGCCTCTACAATAACCTCTCTCAATTTTTTATAGCTCTGAGGCATTTGCCCGTGGTGAAAGGTTTTCTGCTGCCCCAAAAATCGTCAGAAGGAGGCAGTGTAAAGTTGCAAAGGGGTGTAACTTTCGTCCTGCTCCTGATGCGACCAAACTGACTGTTCCAACGCGTTTGAATGGGTACATTTACGTTAGGCATGGTCCTATTTTTAACCCAAATATGTCGAAACAGTCGGAGCTACATTGTACCGACGATATCCCTGAAGAGTCCAAAGTGCAAAAAGGCAGCAATCTTTGACAAGATGTTACTTGAAAACCATGTCACTTAGAAACATTCCATCTGAGGCAACACAATCACGTAGAGTGCCTCTACAATAACCTCTCTCAATTTTTTATAGCTCTTAGGCATTTGCCTATGGTGAAAGGTTTTCTGCTGCCCCAAAAATCGTCAGAAGGAGGTAGTGTATTAAGTCAGGATGAAAGCCTGCTCACTCTAGGCACCTGTTTTTCACCAAATCACACATGCACCTTAAACAAGTGATGCTACAAGTGGTGAATAAAATGGGCACCTTGAAGAATTGAGCCATCTAAGACATCTTGCAATTGCCTAAAAGTCCAAAATTTACATAAGTGAGTTAAGGTGCCATTTTCCATCTCCAGAGCCTCCTTTGAGCGCCTTAACATGGAGTGAATGTTTTAGTCTATGAAGGATTGTGCCTAAAGAATATAACAACCCCTTGAGTCACTAGGATGAACTAAGTTAACAAAATGAACTTCATTGAGGGAGGCACACTTGTGCATCTAGACAACTCCAATTTAGCGCTTGAGAAAAAGCATGTTTAGAGACACCCCTCGAATGAACCCTCTAGAACCAATAACCATAGCTCAAGATCCATAACCATGAGAAGGTAAAGCATTAAAAAAATTCATCTAAAGGATGGGAAATACCTCTTAGATGATAGTCTGCCAAGTAGACCAAGAGTGGGGAATGAGAATGCTCATCGAAGATACACCAAGCCACAATGACTCTCTCCAATAAGAATCTTCTCTAGGTCCATAATTAACTCACACCCATATCCAAGTGAAAGTCTCCTTGGTCTTCCTGCTAAAACCTCTAAAGGGTAACCATCTCAACAAGTGTCTCTAATCCCAAGAGAACTCTAGCCTCACCCAAGTCTCGAAGTATGTATGAGAACCCACAACCAATCAATCCATGTTAAACTCCAAATGCAACACCACATTATCATGAAGCTCCCAAGCACATGACCAATGTACTCAATACCAAGAGAACCAACAAGATCACTGTCAAAACTCCAACTACAAAATTAGGTATCCAAACATGACATCATGATCTAACATCTCCTCCTAGAAGATCACATGCACCAATACAGACATCCTAGTCTCAAGAGAACTTGTATCATGCTAATACTCTAATCTAGAATCAAGAGTCCACCAAGACACACTACCAAACACCTCTAAACCAAGGATCAACATCTACAACCACATGAAGATAACCATTACACCCAACCACTATATAAGATCATCCATCACTAGGTGACAAATACACATCATCCCAATGCAACATACCAATGCACAAATGAGCATAGACAAGGAAAAATAACAAAGTCATCCCGTGGATATAGGCAATATGCATTCAAGTCATCCCACTACAATCAATGAGGTGTGCATCCCAAAAAAATGCATAACTTGTAGATCCCAACCATTGAAAACATGCAAAATCATCATCACATTAGTAATCATCATCACATTAGTAAACTAGTAAACATCATTTGCATCCATACTTAAACCAATCTTATTGTTGTGTTTGATGTGTCCTCTTTCAAACAACCATTTAACAAAATTTGAGTCCAAACAATAAATATTTACAACCATAAACATCTCAAAGTCCAAAATCCAAACATTCTATCATCCTTAATCATTTCCATCATGGACCCTTGGTTTGAAAAAATCATTATGCAAGATAAAAACCCTATGCCTATTACCTTGTCCGAGGCTCATGCAAAACCCAAAATGATTAGCCTAGTACCATGTGTCATGTCCCCGTTCCTGACTTGATCATCAAGTGTATAATGGATTAGCCTATTCCTCATTCTGGAGGCTAATTCCAAATGATGAAGGAATGAATTGGTTTCGGACTAACTCTATCTATTTGTTTTGCAGGAACAAGGTCAGAACCCTAAAATTTGACTAAGTATGGAAGCTTGGGTGCCTAGGTGCCCATTTCACTCCAGTTTTCCTTACTAAGCGCCTAGCACAAGGATCATCCAAATTAAGCGCCTAAGAACCTCAAGGTGCCTATACATGTTTCTAGGGATCCTCCAATTGAGCGCCTAGCATAGATGGATGAAGATTGAAAGTTTTCAAGTTAAAGATGTCCTTTGGGTGAACTCACAGCACTAGGCGCATGTGTTGGTTGGAACTCCCTTGATCTGGTGCCTAGGATTGAAAGCCTTTGATGAGGAGAGAAGTCTCAAGGCCTGGTCTGGCGCCCTCACTTGCCTACCCCACCCTTAGAATGTGCCTAACCTTCATAAGGCGTTAACACTCTATTTTGAGCACCTAGCAGGGGGTAATGGATAGATTAAAGGCTTGGGAGCTAAGGAAAGTCACTTAGATGAATAATCAAGATTGAAATGAGAAACTCCTAGCCAAGGCGCAAAATTCCTCAATTCTGGCATCTAGAAAACAAATCTAAGTAAGGCGCTCTTTCCATTTGCCAAAGGCTCTATTAGCGCCCTTGGTTGATGATCTCTCCAGACACCTGAAATGGCGTCCAGTGGATCTTTCAACTTGTATCAGGAAGAAGGGAAGCATTCTCAGTGTTGTTCAGATAATCTAAGTTGTAAAGTTAACAAGGAATAGAGCCAGAGGACAAGGCGCACTTATTGGTCTCCATCACCTCAGAAATGCACCTAATGCAGTTGGTGTCAACTTCCCTCTTTCTAGCCTCCAAATGGCACCTAGAGTCAAAAAAGGATTTCACTAAATAATGTTAATGTTTTGAGCATCAAACTCTGCTTGGTGCATACCTAGGCTCGTGCAACCTCAAATTGGTGCCTAGGGTTCAGTCATCCTCCTAAGGCATGGTTCTGCTCCTCCATAACCCTATTTTGGCACCTAAACTTGGAAATACCTTGAAGACTTGGATTAAGATGGAATTCACCTCCAGAATGTTAGGCGCTTGATAGAAGATAAAGGCGCTAGGGTAAAAGAGCTTCAAAAGTTTGATGTCAAGTGTGAATTGAGATAATAGGCGCTGATACTAGTTGACATTACTCCAAACATGCACCTAAGAGAGATGGAAGTCCCCAAGACCAATTTTGGAACAAGGCGCTCCATCAGAGGGTAAGATGATAATCCTTGGAAGTCAAGTGTTTCAAAGATTCTTTGAGAAATTGACAAGTTGTAACCTAGGCACCAAAACCCCTGAGAATCCTCCTATCTGGCGCCTAGTCAGAAGAACACTAATATTGCACCTAAGTGAATTTGAGTGTCAATATAGAGTCATCAAACCCCACCAGACGTTCATCCATGTCTCTACCACCTCAAGGAAGCGCCCAGCTTAGGATGGCGCCTAGTCTGGTCTCTACTACCTTCAGTTGGTGCCTAACCCTAAGAGTCTTACAACTATGACGTTCATCCATGCAACAAGCAAGGTGATGCTCCCTTGTGATATTGTGAGGTGTTGACATTCAGTTGACATCATTGAGTTTGATTGAGTTGATCAAGTGTAGACGCCATTGTAAACATCAAGGCTTCAAGGCCTTTCTTTTGTATCTCCATTGAATAAGTTGTAACTTCATGCTATTGAAAGCATTATCCATGTAATAAGACATTGCAAGTTGATTGAGTCAAATAACTAGACAAGTACCCAACTCTAAGGTTGATTCATTCAAGTAGTTATCTTTGATGTATATCTTTGTGTTGTTGAAGTAGTTGATGAATTGATAGCAAGTAAAATTGTTTAAGTAAGGAAAAATTTTCATAGAACTAGTTGGGTATCTTACACCATGCCTATCCATCAAACATCACAATGCAATCAAAATCCTAACAACATGCCCATGATCCAAGATCAAGTGCAATCATGCAAAGATATTATCAATCACAAGCCTATTAAGAATGAACTAGAGTCTTCTAGTACCATACTTTTCCATCAAACACCATCATGTAATCTATGGCCTATCAAGCCTATCAAAGAAAATGCAAACATCCTATGTAATACAATCAGACTTTAAATATTTGAAGTAGCCATCTACAAATATCCATTCAAAAGTGGATTTATAATGCAAGTATGGACGCCATCAATAAAAAAGATTTGTATTAACCAAATATCCATATAGGCATACATCAATATCTGTCGATATAAGTATAACATATATACAAAATAGCCATATAGGCTTACAAGAATGCCATATAGACTTACAATGTCAACTATGTACAATACAAAATATATGTCCACAAATGCCATATAGGCATACAACAAAGGAACACAATAAAAAGTCATTCCCCTCTGGCTAGTGAAGAGAATAAATCACGAGCAGCCTTTGATCTTCTAGGGGATGGAGACATGCATGTGGGTGGTCTACTACAAACCCGAGGGCTACTCCTCCTATTTAGTTCTTCCTACACCTTTACTTGTTACAATAAAAAGTATAGACATTAATATATAGAAATTACATGTTATAAAAAAATGAAACATTTAACAAAATAATCACTTACCGCTAACATATAATCTGTCTCCTCGCTTGCCTCAGTAGCAGAAATAGGCCCTGGTGATGTCATGTCCTATAGAAACCATCCAGATAGAAATTAAACTTTAAATCAATAATCTTTTGATTTTTCAAAAATAGACAACTATAACAATGAATGTAAATTGAAATTTACTAATCTGCCTCATACCCCTGTCAATGCCATGGATCTATGAATCGCAGAGGCCACACCCTGCTCCATTGCCCTATGAACATGGGGAGGTGTCTCCGCAGCCTGCATCATCTGGAAATAAAACAACATTATTCAATTACAAAAACTATAATAGTGATGCAAATCATGGCTCCTAACATACACACATGTTCATCTAAACATGGAAGTACACACAATAAAACACACAAATCACATACAAAAATTTAGTAAGTACAATTCATTCATTAAACTATTTATTTTATTACCTCCGTAAAGCTTTGAAGTCCACCACCGCTGGCAGGTGTTGCCATGAAATCTACAGTATTAACCTATTCAACATCTAAAATCAGAAATTAGAATACCATTCATATAACGATGCTATTCACATGTAATATTTATAATTGTTTACTAGTTACATACCTCGACAGTAGATGATCTAGTGAAAAATGCAGGTGGAGAACCACTGAAAACTGCATCGACGCTATGACCCTGAAATTTCATTAAAATCATCAATTTAAATTAGTTAATCTTGTATTTCAAAAATAAAATTTAATAAATTAAATTCAATAAACTTGCTAATATTTACTTGAGTATCAAGGCCGAAAGTCTCACTTAGGAGGGTATCTATCATCACCATCTGCTCAGCTACAGATGTAGCCTGTGCACCTGCGTCCTGACTGTCCATGGGGTCATAACCACAGGTTTACCTACAAGCCTGGCAAGTATGCGGTGGGACCCTACTCCTCGCACTATCTCCCAACCCACTCTGTGTTGCAGGAACGACATGTTCTATGATGCTCTGGGTCAAGGCACTAATCGACCTCAGTGTATCGACCTCAACACTCTCATTCACAATGGAAGGGATAGAAACATGCTCGTGGGCTAGTCTGCTGATTACTCGTCTCACTACCTGCTATGGGTCAAGACGTGCCCCTGGTCTATCCTGTGCTGAGCCCCCACCTCTACCCTGAAAGTCTCGCATATCAAAATAGTTTGGCACTTTATTGAGGACAAACTCACAGTAGAGTTTCCTCAAAAAGTATTGTGGGACCTCATTATTATTGCATGGAGGATGGTCAAAAACCATCCACCACCTCTACCTGAAATTGTCCCTTATTGCTTGGTTGTTGCACCAATGGATAGGGAACCTCTTGCATGTAATGGGTGGAGGTTGATTTGTTTGTGGGTTTGTGAAAATTGAACACAAGTCTAATTTTGTAATTTGTAATTTTTTGACATCTTGGTATGACAACTTGTCTGCATAGTAATCTCTAAACTCTCTCTTTTTATCGGTCCAACTAGTTATTTGCTTGCTAATTGAATTTACATTTGATAACATAGACTTAAGAGATTCGGCAAGCGTGGACCTATGCAAGGTTGAAGTGGAAGGATCTTTCAACCTTGCAATTATATCTTCAATTTCTTTTTTGTTGTTTTCAATTTGCCCCATTATATTATCTTGTGTTCCAGGGGCATGTCGAGGAATAAATGGACGAGGTTGTTGTTCTGCAGGTATTTCCTCCTAAGGATTTTGTGGATTTTGAGGAGGAGAAGGAGGAGGAGGAGGAGGAGGTGCATTAACATTTCCTGACAATTAACGAAATATACATCAAAAATCAACAAAAACCTACCTATTTAGAAAGAAATTCAAACAAAAAAACAAAGATAACTCACCCCTTTGGCGTGCTCGACGTCGTGGCGACATTTTGGTGATGAATTGATAAGCTTTTTGTGTTGATTGGTGTTTTGCAGAATGCGAGCATGTTTTTGAGGGTTTGGAAGCCGTGGGCAGAGAAGAAAATGAGAATGAAATGAAATTCAATTGCTTTTTTAAAAAAATTTATACTAGGTCATAACGCGAGCGCGTTATGGCTCGGTAATGATGAGCCTAAGGCTTGTCATTACCAAGCCATAACGTGAGTGCGTTATAACGCGCTCACATTATGACTTAAATTTTTTTGAAATTATTTTGGCTACTTTTTGGTCCCCCATCTTCTTGCACTTACCCATACCTATCCATGAGTAAGAAACCCCTTCCATCCATCCTCCATCTAGCCCTAATGCACAAGCTTCCACTTGTCATGATGAGACACATGGCTCCCAAGAAAGCATAGAAGATAAAACCAATAGCTTGGATCTACATGCACATAATCATGATCCTAATGATCCTTCCACATCCACTATTGATCCTATTTCAAATCCACCTTCATCCATGAGTGGTCCTCCTTTGAACACCAACAACCATTATCCTCTATCTCACCTTCTCCATCCAATAAGGAACTCGTGTCTAGTTCCCAAACTACACCTAGTCCTCTTGTCCATCACATTCTTCAAAATATGAACTACCAAGGTAAAGGCTTAGGCCTTCATGAACAAGGTATTTTAGAGCCTATCCATGTCAAAGTCCCTCCACACTCATATGGCCTTGGATATACACCCCAAGATAAACAATCTAAAGATGTTGGTAAATCATCCATTCCTTCCAAGTCCACCACTTTCCATCACAAATCTTATCATACCGCCAAAACATACGTTGCCATTCCACCTCCATCATCCTACAAATGTCAAAAGCATGTGACCATACACCTTCCACCATCCACTTTACCTCCACTTCTTCCAACTCCTAATTTCCCTCCATCCACTTTACCTTCATTGCTTCCAACACCTAATAGCCCTATCATTCAATCCCCTTATCCATTTACCCATAAATCTTCTAAAAATCCTAATCATGACCAACAAATGCACACATTGTCTAAACATAAAGCTTCCACTAATTCCACCAAACCCAAGGGATTCCAAAATAAAAATTTGGATGCATCTACACATAATGTTGAAAGTCCTAAAGGTCCTAATGCCTTAAGATACAATTGCAAAAAGTCAAAGCCAAGTACATCTAAAAAGCAGTCAAAGCCCATACTTCCAAAAGAAAAGTCTAAAAACAAAACGGTTTGGGTACCTAAGAAAAAATAAATCAAGTCAAATCTGGCATCCACATCACAAAAATCCCAACCATCCTCTTCCATCCAAAAATTCCACTCCATTCAAAAGTTTCAAATTCCTAAATCCCACAAGCAAAGTGAAAGTCATGAAAATACTAAGTCTATGTGGGTACCTAAAGTACTTTGTTACCCATCTCCTAAGCAAACATCTCCATTGCTTCCCACACCACCTCCTCATCAAAAGCTTCAATGTCTATCACAGTGTGTGCAACCATTGGTCATGGTTCATTTCTATTCCACATCATTCATCCACTATCCTACATATTTCACCCATCACCTTCCTATGGTCCATGCTTTTGGCTAAGTCTTCCACTCATCCTTGCATAAGTTCTATATAATCTGTATCATAATCCACTATCTTCCCTACATAATCCACATCATAATCCCCTATCCATCCTTGCATAAGCCTTACATAATCCATTATCTACCTACTCCATCTACCTTTTTCATGTCATCCCTTACAAACATCGATGAGCATAATGACACTTGACATGGTCCATGTGATGACATCCATCTAGAGAGACTACCACCTTTCATGGAACTAGACACTTGAGTCCCTCATATCCACCTATGCCATCCAAAAATCAAAAAATCAAAAAAAGTAAAGAGAAATCCTTTCATCCAATGGTGAAAACCACCCTTGGTGACGCCTTGGATAAGTACCATGATGAAGACCTGGCAAACCGGCGTCATGTGTAGGTTGATCTTCTATGTCACCTACACTTGGGGGCACCTTGTCTCATCCACACTATATATCCTATCATTTTCCACCATATTTTATCTTACCATCCTTAGACACTACCCACATACTTATCCTATTGAGTCCATTCATCCTCCCTTCCTCTTTGATCTTGATGAAGATATAGGGGCAAAAACAAAAAAAAATGTTGAAACATGTTTTGGATAACTCTTGATGTACCTCATCTTTTCCAATCCATCCTATCATCATCATATTGTCCTATGCATTGTCATGAAAAATCCTAAGTATTGTTCCTAGAATGGGGCATGTTATACCTATGTGACATAGTCTTTTGAGATCACATCCTTTCTCTTATGCTTACATCCATCCACTATAGCCTATCCTTTTATCTATCCATTTATCATGAGCCTTTTATCCTTATCCTATTACCCATCTTTTTATCCATCTATCTATATCGAATCCTACATTATCCTTGCATCTAGACTTGGCTCTCCCTTGTCATTGGTATCTAGCACAAAAGCTACCCAAATTGTCATCCAATACCATCCCAAAACACATTTCAAAATTTCAAACATACAAAAATATGGAAAACGGTCCTGAAAAAATCCAAAAAAATCAAACATTCCAAAAATCCAACAAAAGCAAACATTCCAAAAATCCAAAAAAAATCAAATATTTCCAAAAATCCAAAAAAATCAAAATATTCCAAAAAATCCAAAAAAATCAAAACATTCCAAAAATTAAAAAAAAACAAAACATTCCAAAAATTCAAAAAAAAACAAAACATTCCCAAAAATACCAAAAAAAAAGCAAAACATTCCCAATAATACAAAAAAAATCAAAACTTTTCAAAATCCAAAAAAATCAAAATATTCCCAAAAATAAAAAAAATCAAATGTCCAACACAAAAAATCCAAGCAATAAGATCAATCACAAAACAATCCAATCACATCAAATCCATCAAAACAAGTACAATCAAACCTATCAAATCAAACATCCAATCAATCTCAATGAATCCATAACCCGATCAATCCATCCATCTTCATCATCACCATCAATACAACACAAATTAGAACTACATCTCATCTTTATCGTTAAATGCCTTGATCTCGTGGATACAGGGTATTTAGGCAATCTGGGATACGAAGAAAGTACTCAGATTTAGGCATAGGCGATAACCCATTTCCATCTTTCATCCTTCTTCTAATCTTTGCCAATCATCATTTTTATCCATCTTATTTCCTCTATCATCTATCTCCCACACCTAAAATCCAATCAATCATCACTTCATTCCAACCAAACCATCAATCCATCACTTCTTCCAATCAATCAAATCAATCAAATCATTCCAAGCAATAAATCTCAAATGTAAGTCAATCCTTAAAACCATCAATCTTGTCAAATTATCCAATTGCATCAATGGTCTTGATCCTGGCCTTGAATCAATCAATCAATTAATCAATCATCCTTGTGTTGATCTAGGGATATATCGTTCCCCGCCATGACAACACATCATCATCATCAATCAATCAATCAAACAATCAATCATTGGTTTATAGCTTGACAGGGGCAATACCTTGTTTGTTTTTGAATCATATGTGCATGCTTGCTTGCCTATGTCTGTTATCATTTTTATCTTGCATTTGTATCACATCTAAATCACTCCCATCTAATATTCATATCTTGTATCTAGACAAGGTTGTATTATGATGGGGCATGAGACACATTGTCACATTGGTCCTCATACCCTGGTGCATAACATCTAGTGCTATATATCAAACATCTGGTTGCTCACTTTTATTGCAGCATAACGTATCTTTCATCTCTTTCATCCACTTCCTATCTTGAGTCATTCTTTTTATCCCTCCTTTATCATTTCATCTCATTTCAAGAGCCTAGCCATGTTTGTTCAACCCACCTATCCTCTCGAGGGGGCATCATCCACCAATTTCATTGGGGCATAGCCTGTTTATCCAACGTATCATATCTTCTTTGAAACAACACCCTAACGGACATTGTCTCAAAGAGGGGCAAAATGTAGACACCCAAAATTGGCCCATTTCATTATTTATGCATGAAACTCATATTGCATCGCATACCTTCATTTTGTCTAACATACTTATATTTCATTGTCCTCTTTATATCCTTAATTAATTAAATAAATTTTATTTATTTAATTAATTTTCATTATTCTTCCATCTACCATCAAATATCTACCATCAAATGATTAAATAATTTTATATTATTTAATTATTTTGTCTTTTCTTCTAATAAATAAATAAAATCATTTATTTATTTATTTATTCACCATGTCTGTAAATTAAATAAATTTTTAATTTATTTAATTTATATTATCTTCCATCCTTATCATTTTCTTCTAAAATCATGCAAGTGGGCCCCCTTGTGCATAAAATAGAAAAATTAGATATGGGAGGATTTAATAAATTAGAAAAAAATCAACTATCCTCATCACTTAAATCTCAAAATAGAAAAAATATTCTATCTTGAGAAAGAATCTTATTCTCATCAATAACCCACCTAAGATTTCTAAATAAAGTGCCTTTTTATGGACACTTGGCATGTGCACGTTCATTCTTATCTCTCCTTCATCCTCATCCATTGATTCATCCTTTTTCTCTCCACCGTTGATCATTCTCTCACCTTTGTCTATAAATATGGCCTCTCATAAGCCATTTGGTATGCATTGAGTATGATATCCTTATGCTGTCGAATTATCTTTAGAACCTTTGCATCATTTTTCTTCAATCTTCTCATCCATCCTCATCTATTATCATTAGAACATTATGCTACAGATCGGAGCAATCAACAATCTAAATCATTCGAGCAAAGTAAACATGCATGCATCAATTTGAGGTATTCAAAAAGGTTTGGATAAAGGTATTGCATTTAATTTGTTTTATCTTCATTTGTCCAAATTTTCTCGTCTACATGGCCTATTCTTTTTCTAGGGTTTGGTGCTTATTTACCTATCTGACATTTCACAAGCCTTTCACCTACCCTACCCACCCTTGCATTGACTTTAGGGTTTACACTTTACACTTATTTTCATATCGGGTATACTTTTATTTTTTTATCTTTCTAATCTAAGATCTATTACTCTGTCATTTACATTATCTTATCATGGACATCTTTTTTCCCTTTCTTGCCAAGATTACTTCTTACATACACTTTATGATGATATATCTTTTATTGCTTATGATATTTACTTAGCTACTACTTCATCCCTATATACTCTTAATACATCTAAGGATCTTGACACGTGATGTTATACCTAATGAGCATATATTTTGTACATCTCCTAATACCTCTCCTCCATATTCCTCTCTTGATTCATCTTTCCTTAAGGAGTCTAGTGATGGATATATATACGTTTCACCTTATTTAAACATGATAATATACCTTCTATAATCAAGATACACTTGTTGATTTGGGATTACTAATATATGATGATTACCCCAATCATGATCTCTATTATGATTGCATTTCATCTATAACGTACTAAGATGCCTCTAATTGTAATGAAGAAAATTTCATACCCTCGCAATTTCACATTATGTTTTGCACCTACTTTGGTGTCCATCTCCCATAGCATATTTTGAGGTCCATTTATCCTTTTCCTTAGCCTTTTTCTAGCCATGGTGCCATGGTTATGCTTGTGTTTTTCTTTCCATCATCTTCTTTTTGTAATTCTATTTTTATGCCATGTCATTCTTGTTGTTTCTTGGTGACTAGACCTCTCAAGAGCACGCCAATGTGACGTGTTGACATCCACATGATGCACTAGTGTCCACCAACTTCCTATCATATGACAATCATTTTTGGAGTGTTTCACCACCTTGCTCTATCTTTAGCTCTTTGGTAACCATTCAAATGACTACCCCTAACCTTGGACCTTCTATTTCCCTCTCATTCCTTAATTTTTGGATTTATCCTTGCTATCTCTAAAATATTTTGGCATCTCAAGCTACTAGCAATATTTTGGACTCTCTTTCAAAAAACTCAAAATAAATCTATAACACTCTTTCATTCAACAAAGTGTCTCTTGGTTTTTATGTGAATTTATAGCACCTTCAAGCACTCTCCATGAAGTCTTTAGCACACTACAGCTGGATGGGGTGTCATTGATACATTTGCTCTTGGTAAATTGTAGGTTTCATCTCTTCTCATTTGAGGTGATAGTGTTCTTACCTCCTTTTTTGTATTTCTATTTTTTTTGTAGAATCCATTTAGTGTCCTTTTCATTTGTTGGTTTTCACATCATCTTGTCTTTCTACGCATACACACTAATTTATTGCTTTTGTAGACCTAAGAGCAATATTCATAGTTCTTGTCACTACTTTTAGTTCTAGATACACTTAGTCTAAAATAAAACATTTCTACATCATTTTTCTTGGCTACCCATGGAGGTTGGAAGACTAAAATAGGGGCTTGACCATTCATGGAAAGATCCTCTATAGCCCCAACGTTTTTCTCCTCTATTTTAGCTAAAGGTTTTAGTTGGGAAATATTAGCCGCACTAAGGTTTTCAAGTATTTTCCTCTTCTTGTCATTTTCATCTCTTTTCTTGAAATACTTAGATTAAATCATTTCCTTTCATTTTTGTTATTATCTAGAGTGTTACTATTTCATATTTGTTTCCATGCTATGTAGACTAGGCATAAATTTTAAGAAGAATCAAGCACTTTACCAGAGTGTTTGATGCATCAACTGTATGGATGACATCACACCACACAAACATTAATGCCTCACATAGGTTTCCTCAATAGAGACCTCCAAATTTTGCTTCCAGGTTCCTCATTGATTGTTATTTATAGTTTTGCACTTAATTTGTGAATTCTATGTTTTACAATCTTGTGGATCAACAACTTTTTAGTTAGCATAAATTATATTTTGGCTTGATAAAAAACATTGTCTTGCAAGATTAAAACACATTAGGAATTTCTAGTGTGGTTTTTTTTCTTTAAAAGAATTAGCTCTTCCTAGTTTAGTTCCATAAGAGAACATTTAGTTTGGAAAACAAGACTTTTCTTAGTTGAATCATTTTTCCTACATTGTACTATATGAGACATCTTTTTCACCTTCACATGAGGGTTCTATTACTTATCTATTTTGGCCCTCATGATCTATTGATGATATTTATATAGATGAGCACAATAACTGTCCTTTATCTTCTCATAATGGATATAATGATTATGTTTTTCATAATGACTATGTACCTCACTCATATCCTAATGACCATTCCTTAGTGGATTCTATGTACTTCTCTATGCATCATGATTATATACAACTTTTAGACAGAGATTCGCATTTGGATTCCCTCATGTTAATTTATTTGGATCTTCTTGTCACTTATGGAGCACATTTTTCTACACCTATTAAACCAACACATGATTTATACATACTTAAATGAAAATAACAACATGAGAATGTTTGTGTTTAGTCGATAATACATTTTCCTCATCCTTTCCCACTATTACACACAATATGGGACATGTTGAAAATGGTACTTCCCATTTGAACTACCTTGAATCACTAGGATTAACAATACATAATGATATATTGATGCACAAAAATTTCAATCACAAGATAACAATATCAAAATATTCTGCAATCCTTTAGCATATGACATTTTGATTTATCCTTTAAACAAATTTGTGGCACCTTGTTTCAAATCATATGATGGTAACTGAGTTCAATCCATTACAACGTGTGCAATAAAGTTTCTAAGATATATGTATCACTTATTTTAATTAGGATTAATTACTTTCTAAGGTGTTCCCTTTGATCTTAAGTGATTATGCACTTACAAATAAATGCATGGAAATTGGGGACAAAAAGGGGGTCAAAAGTCACAGCTTTTTCTTGAAATCATCTAAATCCAAACTTGGACACAGAAATCAAGATGCTTGCACTCAAATTTTGAAGATGTCATTAGAACAAGAATTGTAGTACTCCAGGTCTAGTTTCTAAACTACTAAGGACTTTAAAAAATGGTTAAGACTAAGAGGTTCAAACTTTGAGCACACATAAAATTGTTCCTATTTTTATCAATAAAACATAACATAGTTCTTGGTGTGCACCCCACTATATTTTGTTGTTTAAAGTATTTTTCAAAACCAATTGGTGGAAATATAGCTAAGAGTTAGTATTACAAGTTGTATATTTTTTATATTTTTTATTGAAGATCTCTTTTCATAACTTTTCAAAGTGGATGCATCTTGAAAACTACATCATTTAGAATGAATGTAATAAAAATTCACAAAAATAATCAAAAATGTATTTCTTTTGATTATGTAAAGAATGAAGTGTAGAATAGTCTAATATAGATTTTTTTGAAATTTGGATAAGTGGATCAAAAAAATTAAACAAGAAACAATACATCTATTCCATTGAAGACATTAGTAAAAGTAAATGAAAATAAATATCTTGGTTTATTCAAAATAAATAAATAGAATTGTATGGTTAGAAATCTAAGAAGTAAAGTGATATTTTGGTAGTGGTTTTGCAAAATTTTGTTGTAAAATGAGTACAAGTGATGATGATGAAATATAAAAATGCTATTTAATATGCAAAACATGTATTTGGGAGGTAAGATGGAGCTCCAACCCCTAGGATTGGATGACCAAGTCTATTACAAGACTAATAGGGTGAGAGGGAAAATTTTGAAATATAACACACTCACATTATAACATGATTATATAATGCACTTATGTTATGTTCAACAACCAAAAGTCACACAAATAGCCAAAACAATGGGTATGTACAAAAGATAGGGGGCCAAAAAGTGGCCAAAGAATGTTTGAGTCATCCCACAATAATGGGTCCCAAACTTGGGACATCAATTTTTTGATTTCAGATGGAACAAAATTTTCTAGACATCTTCGTTTGAAGAAAAAATTTTGAACAAAGATCCTTTTCTCGAAGATTTTGCAAAAATCACCTTTGAGCAAAGTTGATCTTCGATCGAAGGTCCTATACTATCGATTAAAAATCATTAATATAATACCTTTGAGCAAAGGTTACCTTTTCTCAAATGTATTATTTTATTGATTTAAAAAAAAAGGGAATATGAAGCGATATAGTTGCTTTCACTATCATTATTTATAAAACAAGGAATGAAAATGAACCTGCAAGCTTCCTTCATGGCTTAAATGGACACCACGCAAGAAAAGCACCAAAATTTTCCCACATGCCTTCGAACAAACATGCCTAACTCTATCCACCTCAACCAGGGTACTTCGTCCACCTCAATTGGCCAACAACTAGGTATTCCTCTCGACAATGTATTTGAATTTGTATGGTGAAAAGTGATAAGTTTAAACTTCAAACAAATTTTCATGGTGAAAGAAGTTTAATTTCAAACAAATTTTCATACTAGTGAAAAGATAAATACAATTTAAAACCAGTGAATGTGGATATTCAAACCCTAAAATGTTAATTCAAACCCTGAAGTGTCAAATTGAAACCCTAGCTTGTGCAAAATCAAACCCTAAAATGTCAAATTGAAACCGTAAAATGTGCAATTGAAACATAAATTTTAGGGTTTCAAATTTTAGGGTGTTTCAAATATTACTGTTTCAAATTTTAGGGTTTCATAAAATAGGGTTTCAAATTTATGTTTTTAGGGTTTCATGTGCATTCATAGAATACTTTACTATTAGACCTAGAATATGTTTTACTTATGATAGTTCCCCTTATTTGAACTACTTCATGTAGTGAGATTCACTATCTAACAAAATACATTCATGATTAACAGCAAACATCTAAATATAAAGATCATATTGAAAGAAATTATGATTTCAAGTAATAACATTAACATGAGTTATGCTTTAGATGATGATGAACTTCAATAAATATTTGGATGGTCTACTCCTAAACTTGTAGGGCCATTTATTACATTATAGCATTGTTCATTTTTAGAACTATTTACCACTATATATAAATGTGAATGTGCTTTAGTAAAAAATCCTCAATTATATCAATATATGTTTTAGTAGTTTGTCACATTCAAATAGTGATGAGAATGAGGCTATACTTATGATGATCATCATGCATACCTACAACCAAATGAACTTACAAATTTCACTACATTAGAGGAGCCTCCACACATGGTATTGAAACAACTCTTGAAACATTATCTTATAACTTTACCTCCAATTATGCCAATGGATAAATTTAAGCTTTCACCACTCAAGGATATGTAATTTTATTCCTATCATCACATACATGGACATTATATAGATAGATGCATTGTATTCAAGCATAAATTCAAGATATTATAGATAAAGGGACATAAAAATTGGCCATACTCATGGGCCAACAAACCCATCACTTGACTAGCTTAATTATATAAAATCAATTGATGTATGCCACATAATTGGTCTTGTTCACCATAAGACACCCCATGTTGAGGTTATGCATGAAAGAAGAGAGAAACCATAGCTAATGTGCAACCAATTAATAATTAACAAAAGAGACATGTGTTGATATGCGCCAGACAACTGAGAGGGGGGGTGAATTAGTTGTCACAAAAACTTAAACACTTTCTGCAATTTAAATATTTATCACTTATCCACAATTATTATGATTTAACAATGAGAGCATGAAATCTGAAACTTAACCATAGATACAACATTAAACACAAGAACCACCAAATTTATGTGGAAAGCCCCAAGGCGAGAAAAAACCACAGAGAAGATTAACTCTCAATAGATATTGCAATCTTGAAATAATGATGTTCAATCTTGGTCACTCCACGGCCTAAACATACTGGCTTACTTCCTTGAAGAACAACTAGGTCTAGTAGACTCACTGCCTCAACCCCATACCTAGCAAGATTACAATAAGGGTTGTTAAACCCTACTAGTGGCTTATTGCCAGACTTACTGCGATGATAAACACCTTTCTGTATTTTGAATAACAATTCCTCTTCTCTACTCTACCTTTGGACCTTTCTTAATATTTTTGTTATCACCCAGTTTTGCACCCTTGCATACAATTGTGAAACCTCTGCAAACTGGAATAACATGGGAATGATCTCTAAGTGTGGGACTTTGCTAAATGAGACCAAACCTTGAGAGAAGGCTGGCTTCCTTGTCTAGTTATCACCTAAAACTACTAAATTTTGAGGGGAAAAGGGAAAGAAAAAGCTTGTAATGGAAATGAAATAAAAGCTTGAAAACAAGGGTGATGCACTAGACAGATTTAAAGAAATTTCCACAACACTGAGAAGATGCACAATGTAATCAAATACAGCAAGTAGGTATACACAGATTAGATGACTCTAGTAGAGGTGAGAAGTAATATGATTGAGAGGAATGAAACATTCATAGACAAACCATATGCAGATTCACACAGAACTAGAAAAAAATTAGTAAAGAGGTAAAAATAACTTGGATATATTCAATGGAAAGGCACGGTTACAGCATATGAAAACCCTGTTTGGAAAATAGAAAAGCCTTAATGCCAAAAAATTTCCAACCCTATTTACAATATTTGAATGCATACTTATAGCATTCCAAAACTATCCTAAGTCAGTTACAAAAATTTGCTCAAAGAGCTGTCATAAAAAATATCTCAATCGATGACTATCTAGCCACAACAGCTATGGCATCAAAATCTAGCGCTGGACAGATAGGAGATATTTCAAGTCTTTATTGCAGCTGCTTACTCATCGCCAATCTTCAGCCAACGCATCAGTGAGGAGATATTTTGATCATGAATGCGAGCAGCTTCCCTTACCTGCATCAATGAATGCAAAAACTATCTATATCTCATTCAAGAAGTCGCTGAAACATCCAGTCGTCCAAAATATGCAACTCCAGATCTGAATTTGAAAAAGTGACAAAACTCTTTAAAAAAACCCTGCCAAATGAAAGAGGGGGCCAAAATATGCAACTTTGCCTCTTGGAGCATGCTGAAATTTGCCAAAATGAAGGAGATATAGGTGGTCAAACTTTCGGTCAACTACCTGTATATATCGCTTTTGCATTTCTATGTATATCGTTGCATCTTGGCGCCTGAATCAGCATTCAAAAACTCATTATGCAACACCTTTGTATGTGCAGGGCGCCTTGTATATCGGGCTCTGCATATGCCTACAATTTCACTTGTATGTGCGGGCCCCACCATTTATTTCTCCTCTTCTGAACATGTAAACATACAAGCCGCGGACCTGAAAATGACCATTAGTTGCTTTTCATTGTCCTATCGGGTCTGACTTGTATCACTTTTCCTTGTACATTTATTTGTATATGCAAAATATACAAACTTATTCATACAAAGTGGACTCCAAACCCTTATGTGCCGAAACTGATCCTTGATTCAAATCCGCCTTGTATATCGCAATGCATCTTTGACTTGTATATCGCAATATACAAGCGCCATATACATACAAATCGGACCCGGAGCCTAAATGAGGCAGAAATGATATCCATTTGAAATTCGGCTTGCATATTTCATTTGTATCTTTGGCTTGTATATCACAATATACAATTGCCATATACATACAAGCCATGGACTTAGCGCTGCATTCCGCCAAACTATACCTATCTTGAAATCTAGCTTGTACATGCTCTTTTGTATGTGAAGATCATACAAACACCTTTTATACAAGGCAGACCCGAGAACAACATAGAATAGATTGAAACTTCTATTCGGGTCCGGATTGTATATGTTTCCTTGTATATCGGCTTGTATGTGCGAACATACAAGTCGATATACATTCCACTGTAGCACTTGAACCTTTGTATGTATATGATACACAAACCTCTTTGTATCTTCACGGGCCCCACCATTTGTATCTCTGAGATATACAAACTCCTTTGTATATTTCTTTGTGACACCCTTTGTATCTCCCTTCGTAACACTGTAGCAAATGCACATTTGTTTGTATATGCGGATATACAAACGCAATATACAAACTATCTCACATACAAGCAAGGTATCTTTAATGGAATATACTCGTGATGCATATCTTCATTTGTATATAGCCGATTGTATGTGCGAACATACAAAGCAATATACAAGCCTTTTTATGCAAACAAGTGCGGAATATTCTAAGGAATCTTCAATGTATGCTTACCTTGTACATTTAGCGAATGTATATTTGCTTGTATGTGCGAACAGACAAGGCAAACATACAAGCCGTCACATGTAAATATGAAATCTTTGAGGAATATTCCTTGAATGTATCTTATACCTTGTATGTTTCACTTGCATCTCCATTTGTATATCGCTGATATACAAACCCAAAATATTCCCAGGAATCTGCGAAAGATTCCCGAAATGTATATGCATTTCCCTGGCCTGATATACATTCAAAAAATGTATATAACTTAATTTTTTTATTATTTCCTAAGGCCAATGGGGATTTTCAAGCCCGCCAAATGCATATCTGAACTGTATGTTGACCAAAACTTTGACCATCAATAACTTCTTTACTTGGTCGAATCTCAGGGTGATGTAAAAAGCAAACCTGCCTATTTTTCAAGCTCTTTCCAATGGTAAGGTTTCTTAGGCAATTTGGCACTTTTCATTTTTAGGCAACATTTTCCAAAGGCTTTTCAAGGAAAATACCAAGTTGACTGTTTGGCTCTGGTTAGAGGAAAAATGGGTCAACAATTTGGCGACCTCTATGGGATGTTTGCCTACTAAATAGTTAGATCAGTGGCCTATACATCTATTAGGCATAGAGTCACACAGAGACTGAAATATAGATATTTATAACCTTAGCAAAACAAGATAGAAGCAATAAAGAACACTTGGAAGGCCAAACCAAGACAAAATGTTGAAAGCAAACTCTTTCAACAATGCTAGACAACATTTAGGGAAAGCAAAAGCAGATCTAAACTAATGTGTAGCAACACTTATTGAAAGCATAGAGACCTAATTTACTGATTTACAAGGCACTCATACCTCAAAACACCTCTTTAGGTGTATCCCATTGACTGGGATAGGCAGATTTTGTCCATCCATATTTGATATCTGAAATGCATTGTGCTCTTTGCATTTAGTAATGAGAAATGGACCACTCCACATGTTGTTAAACTTGGAATGCTTTCCTGGTCTGCTTTTTAATTCATCCCATTTAAGCACCATGTCACCCATTCTAAAGCTTCTGGGGGTGGCCTTTTGATCAAAATTTCTTTTTGTTTGAAGCTGATGATATTCCATAGTCTTCATAGCCTTGTCCCTGATTTCTTCAAGCTCCATAAGCTGAGCATATCTGACAGCCATGGGATTCTCTTCTTCAAACATTTCCAGCTAGTTCATGATGTCCAGTGCTGGCAGTTCTATAGAGATAGGCAATCTTGCTTCCCTCCCATATACTAACATATATGGAGAATTTCCAATGGACCTCTTAGGAGTTATTTTGTCTGCCCATAAGGCATACTTCAAATTAGTATGCCAGGTCCTCTAGTTGTCCTCCATTGATCTTTTAATAATCCTTATGAGATTTTTGTTGGTAGACTCAACCAAACCATTACCCTGTGGGTAATAATTAGAAGAAGTATTCAAATAAATCCCATTTTTAACAGCCCAATCAGTTATCTTTAGGCCAACAAAGGCTAAAGCATTGTCAGAAATTATTGACTCAGGAACTCCAAATCTGGAAATCAAGTCATGATAAAAATTTAAAACAACATTTTCATTTGATTCCTTTAGAGCTACTACTTCAGTCCACCTTGTGAAAAAATCTGTAGCTGTAAGAATCCACTTGTGGCTTGCACTTGATGGTGGATTAATGGGTCCTACGAAGTCAACACCCCATCTCATGAAGGGTTGCTCTATTTGAATTGGCCGTAGAGGTAAGGCTGGCAGCCTCTCCTTTCCTACAAAAATGACACACTTTACACATTTCCTTGCCCATGCATAGGCATCCTTAAATAAGCTGGGCCAGTAATAGCCAGCTCTCATTACTTTCCAAGTGGTATTCTTTGGGGCAAAATGACCCCCCGCTACTCCATCATGAAATTCATGTAGTACCTTGTCAGTCTGATCCTTATCAATGCACCTTAACAATACACCATTAAAGTCCTTTCTGAAAAGGATGCCATTTATTAAAACATATGGAACCGATTGCAGTCTATAATATCTTTTTTTAGTTCTATCTAGACCTACTGGACATTTGCTAGTTTGCAAAAATTTAGTCATATCAGTAACCCAGCCTGTGTTCGCCACTGCTACATTATCTTGAGGTGCCTCCTCAATGGTCAAAAGTGTCTCATCCTCCTTGTTAGAACTAGTAGCAAGCTGCTCGTTGAGTCCTCTGCCTCTGACAAGCTTGGTTACTTGGATATCCACGTCATAGTCCATGGCCTTGGTGATCCAACTGGCTCTTTTCTCATTTATATCTTTGCTCAACAGGAACTCCTTCACACTGGGATGAGCCACCATCAAATGTATCTTGTTATTAGAAACAAGATGCCAAAATTTCTTGAGGCTCCTTATCACTGCAAGGACGTGCTTCTCAACAAAGCTATACTTCTGTTCATATTCTTCCAGCCCCTGACTGAAAAAAGCAATTGGCTGCTCAAAGCCGCTACTCTGCTTCTGCACTAAAATCGCAGAGATTGTATCTAGGCCGCCATAAGCATATAGAATAAAATCTTTGGAAAAGTCAGGATTTATCAAAGTTGGTGCAGCCGCTAATGCCTCCTTAATGGATTCAAAGCTGAGTCAGGCCTCTTTTGTCCAATTGAAAACTATGTTCTTCTTTAACATGGATGTTAAGGGTTTCAAAAGATTTGTAATATCAGGGATGAACCTTCGCAGAAAATTAATTCTGCCAATAAAACTTTGTAATCCCTTCTTATGACTAGGTAAGGACAGCTCCAAAATGGCCCTTACTCTTTCAGCATCAATAGTAATGCCTTCTTTTGAGACAACATGCCCTAATAGCTTGCCTTCATGGACAACAAAAATGCATTTGTTTAGATTAAGGGATATCCCAAACTCTCAGCATCTCTCAAAAACATGCCTTAAGTGGGATAAATGCTCAGATGCATTCTTGGAAAAAATTGTTATATCATCTAAGTACACCAGCACCAGTTTGTATAGCAAACCCTTGAACGCCATATCCATGGCTCTTTGAAAGGTCGAGCCAGCATTAGAGAGACCAAAAGGCATCCTCCTATTGGCCATGATGCCCCACTTGGTAGTGAAAGTAGTTTTGAACTGATCCTCCTCCTTGACTAACACCTGATTGTAACCAGAAAATCTGTCAAGCAAAGAAAATCTCTCCGATCCAGCCACTACTTGTAAAATCTGCTCCATTGATGGAAGTGGGTAGTGGTCTTTTAGGGAGGCTCTGTTCAGGTCCTTGAAATCAACACACAGCCTGATTTCTCCGTTCTTCTTCCTCACAGAGACAAGGTTTGAGACCCAAGAAGTATGCTTGATGGGAAAAATGATCTTTCCCTCAATTAGCTTAGTCAATTCTTTAATCATCAGGGGCTCTAACTTTGGATTTAGGGGCCTCTGCCTCTACCTTACAGGGTTTGCACCTGGTTCCAATTCTATGGTGTGCTGGGCAATATGAGGATCAAATCCCTTTAGGTCTGAATAATCCCAAGAAAATACCTCCTTAAATTCCTGACAAAGAGCAATACAAGCTCTTCTGTCCTCAGCTGAACAGATTTTACCTATTTTGAGGAGTTTTCCCTTAAAAATTTCTAACTCCTCATAATGTTCCTCTTTTATTTGCATACCAATCTTAGTCTTCTTCATCTGATCATCGGTGCCAAAAATAGACTCCAAAGTCACCAATCCCTTGGGCAGCTTGTTTGTCTTTAGCTGAATAATCTGATCATTGCCATACGGTTGTTTGAGTTTAGCCTGATTCATCATAGAAAACTCATCTTCCTCTAACAGGAATCTCAGAATCTATTCATCACTTTCAAAGACCTGCCAATGAACATTATTGTCTGGGATAGAGGGTCTATCAACTATTTTTACATGAGGCTGTATTTTCTCCTTTTGAATGTCACTAGGGATGTCAAACTGTGCCCCAATTGCAGCCAATCTATCAGCATGGGAGTTTTGATTTCTTGGAATGGAAATCAGATTAAAAGCATCAAACTCCTCAATCATGTTCCATACCCTATGCTTATAGCACTTCAAGGTATCATTTTTGGTAAGATGCAGTCCTCTTACCTGATTTATAATTAGTTCACTGTCCCCAAATACTTGCAAACAACCAATTTTCTTCCTTCTTGCCCATTGCAATCCCTGGATTAGCCCCTCATATTCAGCAGTGTTATTGGTGTATGAGAAGGCAAAACAGAAAGCAACATAATATTTTTTACCCTGTGGTGACACCAGCATTGCACCACCACCAGATCCATTTCTGCTCCTTGAGCCATCAAAGTACATTTTCCATACTTCTCCTTGCTGCTCTATTTGCTATTCTGCATCCTTTACCATACTTGGAATTGCTGCCTCAGGCTCATGAAGTATATAGACCCCCATACCATTTTCTTGAATATGTGTTTTAGGATCATCTACAACATCTTCTAAGGACCATTCCCTTAATAACATTTTTGGTATACTCTCAGCTTGTAACTCTTGAGCTGCCACAAGTTCAGGATCATCAGAAATAATGTGATTTGCATTAACCACACTTGGTGTATAGGGCTCTATGTGATGGTTTGAAAGCAATTCAGATCTTAGGGTCACCTTAGTGCCATATCTAGTCCTAAAAAACATATGGGACCAGTCAGAGGATAGGTATCCTCCTATTTTAGCTATGAATTCTCTTGATAGGCACATGGAAAAACAGGGAGGCAAATCAATAATGAAGACCTCTTGGAAGATGGAAACATTGGGACAGGTATGTAGAGTAAGACCTAGGTCTTTTATTACACCCACAGTACTAATAGTTGTGCCATCTAATTTGAGTACACCCTTCTCAAGAGGCTGGTACTTGAGCCCTAATTGGTCTGCGATTTGTTTAGGCATCATAGAACTGCTTGCTCCACTATCCACCATGCAATTATGAACTAATTTATCTCCAATTATCAATGATATATAGAATGGGAGTGGCTTAGTACTTTTGTTAGGCTGTTTGCTATTATCCTCAGAGGAATTAGTAAGGACAGCCCTATTTGGGTCAACAGTTGTATCTTTGGACACCTTCAAATCAGACAAGGCAGATTGCAATAGGTCTTTTTGGCCCGGGATGGCTAAAGAATCCCACATAGACATTGTCACATTCATCTTTTTCATATTTTCAATAATATTGAAAGGTGGAATGGCACTCACCTTCTGATTTGATTTTGTAGCAGCGACGTCTGGTTGCAAACAAGGTATCTCCCTTTCTTTTACTGGGTCATTTCTTTGTAGAATATGGGGAATTTGGGGTGTAGGATCATCAGCAGACGCTTTTCCTTTATTTTTTGCTTGTTCTACCTCATAACCCCTTTTCTTTGCTCTTGTATTTGCTGCAACTGAGGTGTTACCGCTGTTTATGCCACAAATTTCACCTTCCTGCCAGTTCATGAAAGCAGAATCACTCTGAGGTTGTTCCTGTTGTTGCACAACCCCATCATTTGGTGTACTTGGCTGTGAGGCTAACACATTTTGCACCATTAAAGCCTGATTTATGACTCCATTTGAGCAGGCTGCTTGACTGTGTGGCTGATTGCATGGGTAGAACCACTCATATTTAGCAGCTAGGTTGTTCTAAGTAGGGACAAGGTCCCTTACAGTGTTAATAGGTGCTGGATTATAAGGCAGAAAAAGCCTTTGATTTACATTCTGTCTAGCACCTTGATAGTTGCTTTGATAAGGCAGCCTATTAGCTTGATATGGCTGATTTTGGCCTTGAAATGGTTGATTCTCCCCCTGGCTAGATTGCTGATAAGGCTGAAAGGGCCTCTGGGGCTGTTGCTTCTTTATGTTTACCAGTTCATTTCCAAAAGTTTGAAGGATACCCTCAATCTTTTGTTGATTGTTTTTAATCTCTTTCAACTCTTGAGATGAACTAGAGGCAGTAGGTTCAAAATTAGCAATATTTGGTAATGCTGCGATAGTAGGCACAGGGGGAAAACATGGAATTGGCAAAGGCATAGAAGCCTGAATCTCAAGAAAGATAGGCACTGGTGGTCTAGGTGCTATTTTTTCAGCCTAAATGAGATTATTCTCTGCCCTAATTGCTAATTCATATGCATCTGGTAAACTATTACCTCCTAGTGATTGAATCATTACTGAAATATCACTATTTAGGGCTTTCAAAAAATATAGAAATGCATATCCAGCTGGAGGTCTTACCATGGCAGGGATTTTGTCCCATGTCTTCTGAAATCTAAAGTTAAAATCCATCATTTGCTCCTGCGGAGCTCTCTTTATGGTGGTCATCTGTTCGACCAATGATAGATTATCTAATTTTTCTTGAAATTGCTTGTTTAATTTCTCTCCTAGCTCATCCCAGGTTCCTATAGTTTGCACTGGTAGACTCCTGAACCACTGCAATGCCTTCCCCTTGAAAGAGGTAGCCAGCAATCTGATGGCTACATTTTCCTAAGTGACATGATGCACCCCACACAGAGATGCTATGTCTCTAATGTGCTCGATCGGAGTAGTCTGATTTTCCCCTGTGAAATAGGGTAGATTCTTCAAAGCTGCCATTGGTATCACATCGTGCACTGTTAGATTCAAAGGACTCCCCCCATCAAAAGTCACAAATGGCTGATTTCTTGCCATCTGAAGAGCTGTAGGTAGATTCGCTTGAGTTACTGTGGGAACTACAGAAGCAACTGGTCTGAAAACTGGTGGAGTTGACTGTACTCTTTTGGAAACTGGAGTCCTTGCTGCAACTCTGCTCAGTCTTCTGGGTGGAGAGAGCAACAAATATTTGAATGAACCTAAACTTGAACTCCTGGTTTGTACCTTTCTCATAAATATGTAACGGCAGAACTGATCCGCTTGTCCTTTCCTCAGTCTGAGTCGCCAGATGTGTAAATTTTAACCTCTTAAAGGTCTGCAATTACTAGTTGCACATCAAAACCAGCAATAATGGTTGTTAATTTGATTGTTACTCAGATTTCTTGTGTCCCACTAGGCATGCCAAAGTTGTTATCACCTAGTTTTGCACCCTTGCATACAGTTGTGAAACCTCTACAAACTGGAATAACATGGGAATGATCTCTAAGTGTGGGACTTTGCTAAATAAGACCAAACCTCTGGAGAAGGCCGGCTTCCTTGTCTAGTTATCACCTAAAACTACTAAATTTGGAGCGGAAAAGGGAGAGAAAAAGCTTGTAATGGAAATGAAATAAAAGCTTGAAAACAAGGGTGATGCACTAAACCGATTTAAAGAAATTTCCACAACACTGAGAAGATGCACAATGTAATCAAATACAACAAGTAGGTATACACAGATTAGATGACTCTAGCAAAGGTGAGAAGCAATATGATTGAGAGGAATGAAACATTCACAGACAAACCATATGTAGATTCACACAGAACTAGAAAAAAATCAGTAAAGAGGTAAAATTAACTTGCATATATTCAATGGAAAGGCACGGTTACAACATATGAAAACCCTGTTTGGAAAATAGAAAAGCCTTAATGCCAAAAAATTTCCAACCCTATTTACAACATTCGAATGCATACTTATAGCATTCCAAAACTATCCTAAGTCGGTTACAAAAATTCGCTCAAAGAGTTGTTATAAAAAATATCTCAATCGATGACTGTCCAGCCACAACAACTATGGCATCAAAATCTAGCGCTGGGTAGATAGGAGATATTTCAAGTCTTTATTGCAGCTGCTTACTCATCGCCAATCTTCAGCCAATGCATCAGTGAGGAGATATTTTGATCATGAATGCGAGTAGCTTCCCTTACCTTCAGCAATGAATGCAAAAACTATCTATATCTCGTTCAAGAAGTCGCTGAAACGTCCAGTCGTCCAAAATATGCAACTCTAGATCTAAATTTGAAAAAGTGACAAAACTCCTAAAAACCCTGCCAAATGAAAGAGGGGCCAAAATATGCAACTTTGCCTCTTGGAGCATGCCGAAATTCGCAAAATGAAGGAGATACAGGCGGTCAAACTTTCGGTCGACTACCTGTATATATCGCTTTTGCATTTTTGTGTATATTGCTGCATCTTGGCACCTTAATCGACATTCAAAAACTCATTCTGCAACACCTTTGTATGTGCAGGGCGCCTTGTATATCGGGCTTTGCATATGCCTACAATTTCACTTGTATGTGCTAGCCCCACCATTTATATCTCCTCTTCTGAATATGCAAACATACAAGCCGTGGACCTGAAAATGACCATTAGCTGCTTTTCATTGTCCTATCGGGTCTGATTTGTATCACTTTTCCTTGTACATTTCTTTGTATATGCAAAATATACAAACACTTTTTCATATAAAGCGGACTCCAAACCCTTATGTGCCGAAACTGATCCTTAATTCAAATCCACCTTGTATATCGCAATGCATCTTTAACTTGTATATCACAATATACAAGCACCATATACATACAAATCGGACCCGGAGCTTGAATGAGGCAGAAATGATATCCATTTGAAATCCGGCTTGCATATTTCATTTGTATCATTGGCTTGTATATCGTAATATACAATTGCCATATACATACAAGCCACGGACTTAGCACTACATTCCGCCAAACTATACTTGTCTTGAAATCTGGCTTGTACATGCTCTTTTGTATGTGAAGACATACAAACACCTTTTATACAAGGCGGACCCGAGAACAACATAGAATAGATTGAAACTTCTATTCGGGTCCATATTGTATATGTTTCCTTGTATATCGGCTTGTATGTGCAAACATACAAGTCGATATGCATTCCACTGTAGCACTTGAACCTTTGTATGTATATGATATACAAACCTCTTTGTATCTTCATGGGCCCCACCATTTGTATCTCTGAGATATACAAACTCCTTTGTATATTTCTTTGTGACACCCTTTGTATCTCCCTTCGCGACACTGTAACAAATGCACATTTGTTTGTATATGCGGATATACAAATGCAATATACAAATCGTCTCACATACAAGCAGGGTATCTTTGATGGAATATACCTGCAATGCATATCTTCATTTGTATATAGCCGATTGTATGTGCGAACATACAAAGCAATATACAAGCCTTTTTATGCATACAAGCGCAGAATATTCTGAGGAATCTTCAATGTATGCTTGCCTTGTACATTTAGCGAATGTATATTTGCTTGTATGTGCGAACATACAAGGTAAACATACAAGCAGTCACATGCAAATACAAAATCTTTGAGGAATATTCCCTGAATGTATCTTATACCTTGTATGTTTCACTTGCATCTCCATTTGTATATCGCCAATATACAAACCCAGAATATTCTTGGGAATCTGCGAAAGATTCCCGAAATGTATATGCATTTCCCTGGCCCGATATACATTCAAAAAATGTATATAACTTAATTTTTTTATTATTACCTAAGGCCAATGGGGATTTTCATGCCCGCCAAATGCATATTTGAACTGTATGTTAACCAAAACTTTGACCATCAATAACTTCTTTACTTGGCCGAATCTCAGGGTGATGTAAAAAACAAACCTGCCTATTTTTTCAAGCTCTTTCCAATGGTAAGGTTTTTTAGGCAATTTGGTACTTTTCATTTTTAGGTAACATTTTCCAAAAGCTTTTCAAGGAAAATACTAGGTTGATTGTTTGGCTCTGGTCAGAGGAAAAATGGGTCAACAATTTTATCATTTCCTCTCAAGGACACCTTTTCCATGACTCAACTACAAGTATTTATACACTACATCAACCTTGGAATGATCATCAAGGTCAGCATCACAATTATCAACCATTGGAACAATCTCCAAGGTCAGTATTACAAACATTTACAAAATAGGTCCTAACCTATTGCAATATCATGCAAAGGGAATGAAATTATGATCATGCCATGCCTTAGCTAGGACTCAAACATGATCTTCCATGCCACAACATGCTTCCACAATCTTCCAAAGATCTTCGCAATCACTGGGATCAACTAGGTCGGCCAAGACTGGTTACACGCTACCTTATCTGGGAACAATCTTCACACATCGTCTCAATTTCTTAACGTGGACCAAAGTCTAGATTGGAACATGATTAGGATACATCCACAAGCATGCTATAATCATTAGGAACAACTGCATGAACCTTAACCACTTTATCCATAGGAATCTTCTCACCAGAACACATGAACTTTACTATCTTCAACTGTCATAAAAGAAAGATAGCTTGCGAACCACCAAACCATGAACCATTGCAATTGTAGGCACTTATCATCATCCCAGACTTCCCTCTAGAACCACATAGAAAAATACTTTATTGTGGAGGAATGCGGAGCCAAATACTGTCTTCCTATCTCAACTAAACTTATAGAAAAAGTAGGTTTCACTCTAGTGAACACAACTCACTCAGATCTTCATGTGGATGGCTTAGACCTAAAATGTAGCATCCTCAAACATACCTCTAACTTACTTCCAATCTACAGACCACAATCTTCAAGTAGAAATAAATGCAGAGCAATTTACCGAACTGTTCTTCAGCATACAATTCACTGTCTATACTGCACTTCTCTGTAACTCACTTATTTCTTCTAGAGAGGCTAATTTTCTCAATATCCTCAATATACAAGTCTTCTAAACAAGTAATAAAATAAGATACAGTTAACACTAATCACAACAAGAATATGTTGACATCAATGACAACACCGATTAGGCACATACTTGCAACAATCTCCCCCTTTGTCATTGATGGCAACATATGATGTGAAAAACTACAACAGCCATTAAGACAATATTCTCCCCCTTTCTCTTTACACACCACTTCTTTCTTTCTCCAAAATTCTACCCCTTTCTTTTACACATCTACACTCTAAGTTTTTCACATGACTTATCTCCCCCTTTGACATTAATGGCAAAGTGCACATACTTGCACTCTTCTGCTCTGATCTAATCTCTCTTCTAATCTTTTTGACTACTCCCCCTTAGAAGTAGCCCTAAAAAGCATCAATCCAGACCTCTGAACACCTCTGGATTGATGCACCATTGTGTATCTTAGTTTAGAGTAGGAGGGCTGATGACCCCTAACTTTTCTCTGAGATACTCAAAAGTATCCTTGGGCAAAGGCTTGGTAAAGATGTCTACAATTTGATCCCATGTAGAAACATACTCCAACTTGAATTCATTCTCTGTCACTTTTTCTCTCAGGAAATGATATCTAATGGATATGTGATTGGTCGTCGAATGCATCATTGGGTTCTTTGATATGTTTATGGCACTTGTGTTGTCACAAAAGATTGCAATAGGTTCTTCATACACAACTTTGATGTCCTTCAAAGTCTACTTCATCTGTAACACTTGAGTGCAACTACATGCTACTGCAATGTATTCTACCTCTGTAGTAGACATAGATATTGAATCATGTTTCTTACTTAGCCAAGATACTAATCTTTTTCCCAAGAAGAATGCACCTCCACTTGTACTTTTTCTGTCATCCACATCTCTGGCCCAATCAGCTCAGTATATGAACTAAGAGTAAAGTCATAGTCCTTAGGGTACCATAAACCATAATCTATTGTGCCTTTTAAATATCTTAGAATTCTTTTGATTGCCATCACATGTGATTACTTGGGTTCTACCTGAAATCTTGCCACAAGACACACTGCATGCATTATGTCAGGTCTAGTTTGAGTTAGATAAAGTAATCCTCCAATCATAGATCTATACTTTTTCTGGTCTGCCATGGGTGAGTTATCATCTTTGTTCAACTTACAACTAGTTATCATAGGTGTGCATACTGGTTTAGAGTCTTCCATCCAAAATTTCTTTAACAACTCTTTCACATACTTAGATTGACAAATGAAGATACCCTTATCTGATTGACTTATTTGTAGACCTAAAAAGAAGTTCATCTCTCCAAACATAGACATTTCAAATTCACTTTGCATTTCTCCAACAAAAACTGAGCACATACCTTCATTGCCTCCAAAAATAATATCATCAACAAAAATTGTAATAATCAGGGTTTTTTCGTCATTGATCTTGAAGTAGAGATTACTATCAGTCATACCTTTACTAAACCCTATCTGTATCAAGTACCTATCCAACCATGCATACCATGCCCTAGGAGCTTGTTTTAATCCATACAATGGTTTCTTCAATTTGCATACCATGTCCCCTTGTTCTGATGACTGAAATCCTTCTTGTTGTTCAATATAGACTTCCTCTTCCAACTCTCCATTTAAGAAGGTAGACTTCACATCCATTTGATAAACCTTGAAATCTTTGTATGCTACAAAAGCCAGAGACATTCTTATTGCTTCAATCCTTGCTACTAGAGCAAAAGTTTCTTCAAAGTCTATTCCTTCAACCTAAGCGTATCTTGCTTTGTTTCTTACCACTTCATCATTCTCATTCATTTTGTTTCTAAAGACCCACATTGTACCAATTACATTCTTGTCTGCTGGTCTGTGAACAAGATCCCAAGTCTGATTCTTCTCTATCTACATCAATTCTTCTTCCATGGCCTTTATCAAATTCTCATCTTTGCAAGCCTCATCCATAATTTTAGGTTCAATATTAGAGATCAAACAACAATTTACTTGTTCTTCTGCAGCTTTTCTTCTCATTAAAATCCCTTTGCTCTTATCTCCTATGATTTGATTTTTAGAATGATTGATTCTTATATATCTTGGAGTTTTGGTAGAACTTACCAGAGGTTGTTCTTCTTCATTTGTGCTGCCTTCATGCTGCACCACTTCTGAAACATTTGGATCATTTGACTCATATCCACTTGATTCTGAAGACCTTTCCTTACACCTATCAACTTTAACATTTGCACTTTCAATGATTTTATTCAGCCTCTTATTATAGACCGGTAGGCCTTACTCTTGGTGGAGTAACCAAGGAAGATTCCTTCATCGCATCTAGCATCAAACTTGCCTAAATCTTCTTGTCTTTTGATATAACATCTGCTACCAAAGACTTTAAAATATTTCACAGTAGGAACTCTACCATGCCACAATTCATAGGGAGTTTTTGAACTGTTATCTTTTACTTGAACTTTGTTTAGGATATATACTACGGTGTGAATTGCCTCTCTCCAATATGCTTCCAGAAGATGAGCTTCCTTCATCATGGTTCTAGCAGCTTTTTGAACTGTTTTGTTTTTCCTTTCAACAACTCCATTTTGTTGTGGAGTTGTGGGCGCAGATAGCTGTCTCTTTATTCCATGTTCTTCACAAAAGAAATTGAATTCATTTGATGTGAACTCTCCTCCTCTAACAGACCTCAAGAATTTGATTTTCAAATCCATCTCATTTTCAACCATTGCCTTAAATGCCTTGAATTTATCTAGATTTTTAGCTTTCTCTTTCAAAAAGGTGACCCAAGTCATTCTAGAATAATCATCAATGAGCAGCATGAAATACATGTCTCCTTGCAAACTTCTTACTCTGGTAGGTCCAAATGAATCCGTATGCACTAGCTCAAGTAGTCCTCCAACTGATTGGTCCTTACTTTTGAAACTTGTTCTTGTCTGTTTCCCAAATTGACACTCCTTGCAAACCGGATTAGCAGGATTCACAAGCTTAGGCAAATCTCTAACAATTTGTGTAGTACTTATCTTCATAATATTATCAAAATTTATGTGACACAACCTTCTATGCCATAACCAACTCTCATCAATCTGAGTCAACAAACAATAGTTCTTGGTTCCTTTCAAGTGATAGATATTACCTCTGGTCTTCTTACCAGTTGCAATGACTGTTCCGGAGCTTTCCCTAATCTTGCATCCATTGTCCTTGAAGCTTAAGTCATAACCCTTGTCACACATCTGACCCACACTCAGAAGATTGTGTTTTAGTCCTTTCACATACAAGACATCTTCAGTATTATGCTTGCCATCAAAAGAAATAGATCCTTTTCCACAAATCCTACCAGTTGTATCATCTCCAAACCTAACCAATCCACCATCATATCTTTCCAAACTTACAAATTTACTTTTTTCACTAGTCATGTGGTGAGAGAAATCACTATGAATAACCCATTCATTCTTGTCCTTAATGACCTGAGCAGCCAAAGCACTTTCCACTAGTTTTTCTTCCTTCACATAGCTAGGAGAATTAGTAGACACAAGATCTTCCTTAATAGCAATGAACAAGCATTCATTTACAAAGGAACTAGCATTATTTGGTTCACCATTATCTGATACTCCTTCATCATCATCAAAATCTTCAACATAATCTGGAAGCAAAATGACCTACTTTACCATAGGAAAAGCATTTGAAAGGAAGTTTGTCTTTATACTTACCAGATCCTCTTTATAGTATGTCCACAAATTTGCCTTCAACTTTATGTAACTCATCATCAGATTCTACCATATACTTTTCTGATCTCGAAGTACTTCCAAGAGTACTGGCTTTAAAGGCCATCTCAACTTTCAGCAGAGCATCATCTAACTCCCTCATTTCAAAAGTAGTAAGCTTACCAAGTAGCTGATCCCTGTTAACTATTTTTACTTGCATGAATTCTTCAATCGTGGCCACCTTGTTACAGTAGGACTTGGGCAGAGATCTGAGTATTTTCATAACAATTTCCATTTCTTCAAGAGTTCTGCCTATGGCTTTTATCCCTGTAACAAGTTCATCAACTCTTTGCATAAAAGATGATATGTTTTCATCATTGTTCATCTTCAAGCTTTCATATTTCACCTTCAGACTTTGTAACTTGGCTTCCTTCACAGAATCATCTCCTTTATACAGATTTTTCAACTTTTCCAATACCTTATTTGTAGTTTCAAGGTCCACCACTTTTGTCAATATTGAGTCGGTTAATGAATTTAACAGAGCATCCTTTTCCTTGATATCTATCTCATATTCTTTGATTTCGTCTTTAGTCATCGAAACCATTTTGAGGTATGGTGTATTCTGTTTCTGCAGCTTTCCAAACTTTGTAAGCAAGAGAAAGAAGATGGCTTTTCATCCGAGCCTTCCAGAGAACATAATTCATTTCATCAAAATGCAACGCTTCCTTCCTATAAGACATTTTGGATCTTCCTCAAGCTATTAAACTTTCTTCAAAGGAACTTGGCTCTGATACCAATTGTTGATATGCACAAGACAACTGAGACAAGGGGGTGAATCATTTGTCACAAAAAAACTTAAACACCTTCTGCAATTTAAACATTCATCACTTATCCACAATTATTATGATTTAACAATGAGAGCATGGAATTAGAAATTTAACCACATATACAGCATCAAACACAAGAAACACCAGATTTACGTGGAAAACCCCAAGGTGGAGAAAAACCATAGAGAGGATTAACTCTCAATATATATTACAATCTTGAAATAATGATGTTTAGGCTTGGTCATTCCACAAGCCTAAACATACTGGCTTAGTGTCATGAAGAACAACTAGGTCTAGCAGACTCACTTCCTCAAGCCTAAACCTAGCAAGATTACAATAGGGGTTGTTAAACCCTGAGGGCTGTTAAACCCTACTGGTGGCTTACTGCCAGACTTACTGCCATGATAAACACCTTTCTATATTGTGAATAAAAGTTCTTCTTCTTTACTCTTCCTCTGCTCTGCTCTTCCTCTTCTTTCCTCTACCTCTTCTCTGCTATGCCTTTGGACCTTTCTTAATATTTTATCATTTCCACTTAAGGACACCTTTTCCAGGACTCAACTGCAAGTAATAATACACTACATCAACCTTGGAATGATCATCAAGGTCGGCATCACAATCATCAACCATTGGAATAATCTCCAAGGTTAGTATTGCAAACATTTACAAAATAGGTCCTGACCTATTGCAATATCATGCAAAGGGAATGAAATGCAGATCATGCCATGCCTTATCTAGGACTTAAACATGATCTTCCACACCACAACATGCTTCCAGAGTCTTCCAGAGATCTCTATAATCACTGGGATCAATTAGGTCAGCCAAGATTGGTTACACGCTACCTTATCTGGGAACAATCTTCACACATTGTCTCAATTTCTTAATGCAGACCAAAGTCTAGATAGGAACATAATTAAGAGACATCCACAAGCATGCTATAGTCATTAGGAGCAACTGTACAAACCTTAGCCACTTTATCCATAGGAATCATCTCACTGGAACACATGAACTTTACTGTCTTCAACTGTCATAAAAGAAAGATAGCTTGTAGACCACCAAACTATGAACCATTGCAACTATAGGCACTTATCATCATCCCAAACTTCCCTCTAGAACCGTAAAGTAAAATACTTTATTGCGGAGGAATGTGGAGCCAAATACTATCTTCCTGTCTCAACAGAACTTACAGAAAAAGAAGGTTTCACTCTGGTGAACACAACTCACTTAGATCTTCATGTGGATGGCTCAGACCTGAAATGTAGCATCCTCAAATGTACCTCTAACTTTTTTCCATTCCGCAGACCATGATCTTCGAGAAGAAATAAATGCGGAGAAGTTTACTGGACTATTCTTCAGCATATAACTCACTGTCTGTACTGTACTTCTCTGTAACTCATTTGTTTCTTCCGGAGAGGCTAATTTTCTCAATATCCTCAACATACAAGTCTTTTAAACAAGTAATAAAATAAGATATAGTTGACACTAATGACAACAAAAATATGTTGACATCAATGACAACACCGATTAGGCACATACTTGCAACATGTGATATAAGAAACAAATATTGAAGTAAAAAATGTAAGAATCAATGAACATTAAGAGGATACATTTTGGGATGAAGAAGATGATGATGATCATCCTAGGTTTGTTTTCTAATTCACAAGCACCAAATTACAACATATACATAGGTCTATAGATATATCTATAGTTTAGAGTTCATTTTTCCTTTTGTTTGTTTATTTCTTTCTCACTTTGGGATTTTGTTTATACCTTATTTGTTGTGCTCCACATGCTTATTTCACATTGTATATTCTATCTAATGCTTATCTTCCCCCAATTATAAGAAATTTTGGTTTCCTTTTTCTTTTACTTGACATATTTTCATTCTTGTTCGCATCTTGTCTATTCTATACTCTTACATGATTTTCCTTATCCTTTCATTTACCTATGTTTTACACTCTTGTTTTTCATTTACCTATTAGTTTTCTACTTCACTAATGTATCCTTATGCTTATCCACTCATGATCTTTTTGTGCTTTGTTTATTACTAAATGGTTTTTTATTTTACTTTGAAATTGTTTCCAATTTTACTTTATATCCTTACGTATATTTTGTACTATGATTTACCTATGCTTCATGCACCTATGACATTTACCATATTTAAACCACATACCCATTCTCTCCATTCTTTATCTTATGACTATTGATCCTACATTTCAATATACCATAAGTTTTTAGATATATTGAACTTTCATTGTCATATCCTTACAATGGGTGCATAATGCCTTTTGGAACATACTTAATATAATTTCAGATCCATATATTTATATGTGGAGCATAATTATTTCCCATATTCTATCTCTACCTACATTACCTTATCATGCTCTTAGAGACACACTTTAAAAGTATAGGCATCAAGCCTTCCCCCTTATCACCCATTTTATTACTAGATCCATGTGTATCTTAATGTTTTATTAAAATACATCATCATTGCATGCATATTGTGTAATGAAACTTGCAGTTTCTTCTAGGGGGTTGATTTATTGTCTTGATACTAGATTAGGTCATCAAAAATTTTCCTTCAAGTTTAAACACCATCATGCTTCTTAGCATGAAAAGGTTTTTATAAACAAGTTTAGGAACACATGAAAGATCCCACAAATCATTAGTGGTAGGAAAAACGTCACACAAGTAGCATAGGGTGACACATAATACATTTAAAATTAGGACTAGAGGGTGTGGTGCACAATAGTTTATAGAGACAAATTTTTGGTATCAATTCTTTTATTATGTCTCACTATCATGTGTCGTCATCATTTAATATTATAACTATTTTGTTTCATGTATCACATATACATTAGAATGTCAAAGAGGAAATCAACCTCACATGTGAAATAGCTAGGCACTCATATATTATCAACTAAACTTATTTGTGATGTTTGTTGTTTGATTAGATCTAAATCATAACACACATTTAATCTATGCACATCCTAGGGTTTGAGCTCATAGCAATTTATTTATCTATATTTTTAGCAAGCATGTTGTTGATAGTTATTTTAAATTATGTAGTTATGTATTAAACATACACTAAATTAATGCAATGATGTCATCAAATATAAGTCCTTGAATAATTTGGTAAATTGCTATTAACTTTTTAATGAAATATGTCAATGCATGGACTCTTTCATAATCATTTTATGACCAATCGGAATTATGCACATAGACTCAAATGTCATATTAAATTATTTGCTAACTTGTCAACCTGTCACTTCATCTATTAAGTAACAATAAGATCCTATGGTGCAAGATAATCAAAGAAATATTAATGATCATTGGCTAAATGACTAAATCCAAACTCGAGTGTTACTACTGTTGGTTCCCAAATCTGTACACATCAAGTTCTAAATATTTGCCAATTCTTATAATCAATTTCAATGGGAAACTTGGCCAATAGATTGGGAGATTGTTTACACCTATCTCCCTTTCACTTTAGGCTCTGCCAAACCTAGGGGAGTATCCCTTATTTTACAGTCAATAGATTTGTCTTTCACAATATCAAGCAGAAATGTTCTCATAGATTTGCGCCAAGATATGTAAGATTATCCCACAATTTGGCAAAGTTCTTAGCGATTTTCACATTGTAACTAGCTTTGAGAACATGTACTAAACCTATCTAAACTAAAGGAAACAAAATGAAAATGGTGTGAATGATTTTATCTTTGAAGTTTTGTATTCTTTATGGACCTTTGGGCAAATAATTTCCCAGATCAAAGCTTTATCAAGGCAACATAGTAAAAAAACTACAATGCAAATGTTTACTTTTGACATAAAAACTTCAAATTTAGAGGGTGTGTTTGTATCACTGCCTTACAATGACACACCCAAGAAAGAGTATTTCCTACAACTCTTCTTCAACAATCCCTAATGTAATACATCGCTCCCTATATCTTACCTAAAGCATGTTTAATCCATTCCTTGAACATAAGCAATAAATAAGACATTCAATACAACAAGTGTGCATAGATGAAATCCAAAATCCTTGATTCTTTCATTCACAAAAGATATACATACATTCAAGGAGACAATTGCAAGAAACACACATATGTAGTGTTATTCATATAATCCAATCTTAACTAAAAATATCATACAAAACTTTATTCATCTACAGGTAATATTCTACTCTGCAGTCTTGACAAAATGGACCTACTCTACAACAGAAGACTACTCCCAAAAAGATGTGGATATCTTGTATCCAAAGTACTAGAATCAGACCCCTTACTATAACTTTTCAAGTTGTATATATAAAGGAAATAATCTATGTTGGCCAAGAATACCCACCACAATTTTTAATTACATCCTTTGATTTTTATTTAATCTTTGTGACTTGGGTATTTGTATCTATTCTATGATTGGCTAACTTTAAAACAATTTCCTTTAACCAATCTTTCTGTGACATGAACTAGGATTGATACTATTGCTTTAAAAGGTTTACAATAATATTTTGGTTTACAAGAATGTTCTAGTATGTCTAAAAGCTCCCAGACAATTTGAGACAAATTCACACTTTTTGTTTCAAATTCAGACTCAAAGCTTGGGCTATTGGGTTGTCAACGTGACTCCCCATCTTTCAATCTCTAGCCTCTAAGTGTCAGGGCTCTTGGAACCATTGAGGTAACCACCATCAGTTGGATCAGAAGGTAATCAAAACCACCTTTGTGAGGCAGATCCTACAAATGTCTCCATCATTCAGGTACTTACTTCTTTGATTCTATCAATAGAGTCCTAATTCTTCATCACCAACTAGGCTACCCAAACATAATATCCTTTCTCTATTGCACATGTATCTTTGATGAGTGCCATAATAGAAGAAAGGGCCTGAAATAGCAAAATGATGCCTCTCTGCCTGAGCATATGGGCCCCAAATTTGACTGAGTTTGTTGGAATTTCAGCAAACTTATCCACCTTAGCTGAGTAGCTGCATTTAGTTGGAGCCTTTGGATAACCTAAACCCTTCCTCACCAAAATGACAATACTCATTAGTGGTCTTGAGGAAGCAGTAAGGATGTTGATACCAAAGACTCCCATTCTTACCTAATCCTCCTATCCCCTAGTCAACATTCACCCCTTCCTTAATTCAGAATGAGCAAACCTGCAACTAGGAGTACTGGGGCATACTTCTTCAGGAAATAGAGGATAAAAGTAGTAAGGCAAAAGAGGAAATATTCTACACAGTACCCATGGTGAAAACTAATTAAAAAGTCCACAAAAACACTTCTATTTCTAATAGAGATGGAAGGAGGCCCTTTCCCCAAGCATTTTCTGTTGAACATAATAGGGTGCGGAGAGGGGGGGTGAATCAACACACTTAAAAACTTTAACCAAACATTTGCTGATAAAACTAAATAACTTTGAAAATATGAGGAAAAACATGCAATTCAAGAATCAACACATAACACCACTGTTTTTACATAGAAAACCCTAAAACAAGGAAATCACAGTGACGATTAGCTCACAATATAATATGCTCACTGCAAAAGGTATTACAACATTGTTTTAAGGCTTCAACCCAAGGAAGCTACTACTCCCTAATTTGCAACTTTTGTTTAGAGTTGTAACCCAAGGAAACTACTACTCACTAAATGCTTAGCTCACTGCTATTACAATAACAATATAGATATAAGGACTACTATGGAGAACACATCTGTTGTATGTTGATGGTGTAGTCTGCTATTCTTGATCAATACATATCTTCAAACTAATTTTGTGTATTTCATATATTTTGATACTCTACTATATTCACATTCATCTTAAATACATAATTTCAAATGAATTATATCTTCTATATATATATCCTCCACAACACCTTGAAACATTGATTAGGTAGACATCAAGATCAATATTGAATGTAGTGTGCAACTTGTCACTGGCCAGCGTCAATACATGTAAAATGATAAGAAAGATTGTTGTAGACCTTAGGGCATTATGAAAAACATTAGGACACATATTTCCATACCTTCCAAACTTGGAGAAGCTAGTTAGGAGCCTTTGCATGCATTAGGTACTTAACCAGTTGACTCAAACTGCTTAGCATTGTTAACTGTCCATCTTTCAACTACTAGAGAGAAGCTAGAAACTCAACGCAGACCAAAGATTAAATCATACAAGAGCTCAAAAACATCCATACACCTTACTGGAGAAGTATCATACCAAACTATACATCCAAAAGACAAGAAATGTATCTATCTATAGAGAACAAGGTCTTCCGGACCTTATGTAATGCTTCACATCCCAAGATATGATGTTACAGGGTAGTTCAGGGCCTAAAACCTTTTGGGAATGATCATAGACATCAATTTATGCTACTTACCAAATCCGCACACCTTTTTCTAAAGTTTCCAGAGGAATTCAAAGAATGACTTAAGTACCCATAGTTTCGAAGGACAGTTATACATAGGCTTCACTTGCTTATCTTTGCTGATCACCAAAGTACTTAAAACTCCATCAAAACTGATATAATACATGTCTTAGTTATTCCTCAGAACCGCATGATAAATATATCTCTTTTGGAGGAATGTGGAGCATTCCATTGTTTCCTCATTAATACTTTGCTCTGTCTAGATGATGGTAGATTCATTGTTCCTTGTAACTTTTCATGTTGACAACGTGAGGAGCTGAAATCTTGAATGTATCATGTCAGTACATGTTAGAAGCTATCATGAGAACCACACGGTCAAATATTTCTTTGCAGCGAAGTGCAAACCAATTTAGGTGGACTCTGCCTTAGGATGTATATTGTGAATGCCTTAGTCAATTTTCTACTTCTTAACTTTGAGTGTGGTACTCCCAACTGATGATATATGTAAGTATGTATGTAGGAATCATGCAAGGATATAAATATTCACCTCCACATCATACTCAAGCCCAAAATTGATCCATAGTTAGACTATTTTCTCTTCTCCTAGACTGATTTGCCTTGACCATACTAACTTTTCCTTTGCACGAGTCTGTCTATACTTTTCCATCTACTATATTGACATCAATGATAACACATATTGCCAACAATCTTCCTCTTTGTCATTGATGGCAACATATACTCCTCCTTAGACCTATGTTTCTCTCTCCCCCTTTGACATCAAGGACAAAGGGATTGAGAACATTTGTATCAATCCAAAAACTACATGTACTCCACCTTACAAATAGATATCTAAACAGTGCTCCCCTTGACTGTGTTATTTAGTTACAAAATTGTACTCTTGAAAATAAAAATGGTGCTGCTAGTGTACTCAATATCTCCACAATACTATATACAACAAAAGTGTCCTAACAACTCACTTGGATGGGATAATGGCTTTGTAAATTATGTTGAGTTGTTGAACAATTGTGGTCTAGATGACACATTCTGAGGCAAGCATTTGATTCTGACACTTGCAATATATGGACATTTCCTCAGCTTCCTCTAAATCACTTGGAGTCTTCATCGTTTGATCTATCTTTTCTGCCTCCCCTAACATGCCTGACATTGAGGCAAGTCTCAAATTCACTGCCTCTCTCAACTGACCAAGTTGCTTCTTTATGTTTTCTCTTTGCTCCTATAATTGGGATAATTATGCATGAAGATTCTCTACTTGTGCCCAGGTTACACCATTCTTATCCTTTGATAAATCATACTTCTGCCAATTGAGATAGTTGTGACTCAATAGAGTCAATCTATGGCTTGATATTCTTTGTTGAAGTAGGACATTTTAAACAAAATAGATATAGAGTTGTAGCTTCATCAATGCAGATTTTAAATTTCTTCAAATTATCTTTAAGCTTATTATGTACACTGGCACATTTTTCAATCATTTCAACCATTTTCTTGTCAGTTATTCTTCTTTCTACATCTTGTTCTGCGTTTTGCTTTAATTGGGAAGAGTGATCTTTGAAAGAGTCCATTAATAACTTGAGATTTTTCTTACCAGGCAGAGAGGGGTCAATGGTTACCTTTGGTAACCCTTCCTGAATAACCTTTAATACATCTTCTACTACACTGGTTTTTTTCAAATTTTCTTGTAAAAACTCTTTTTCATATAGAGGCATGTAGTAAGTCACCAAGTTGCAATTTGTGTAGAGAAAAGATACTTGTTAGATCTATCTATCCCTCATTACTTGGAACCTGTAGTAGTTGGGGAATGATAATAGATTGAAATTATATTTGTAGACTTAGTAGGTCATGAAGAGAATCTATCTCAGATGCACTTTGACTTATGTCATCTATCCCTTCTAATTGCTCTTCTTCTCTAGCTTTTTCTTTATCCTCTTTATTCTTTTATTCCTCATCATTATTTTCCCTCTCTTCTTGAGTCTCCTTAGGGGTAACTTCTCTCCTTATTTCAATAATTCCTGTATTCTCTGAAGGAGATACAACACTATTTTTATTCTGATGCTCAATGTTATGTGCCTTACCAATTTTAGGAAGAGAAAGAATTTTCTCTGCATGAGTATTTGAGGGAGGTAGACTAGTCTTTCCTTGGCCTTCTATAGTCGATGCTCCCTTATTCTCAGGAGTGACAATTTCCTCATTGTTTTAATGCATATTAATGCCTTCCTCACTTTCCCCTGATACTTCTTCAATGATTCCCATCTCAATTTTCAACTCCTTGAGAACTTCAATAGTTTTCTTTAGTATTTCCTTTTTCAACTTCTTTATCTCATCCTCATTTCTTGACATTAGAGTGTTTAGCTCCTCCTTTTAGTTCTAAATTCTTTTGTTAGAATTTTGGAAACTCTGACTATGTCTTCTTTGGAGATGTTGGGACAAGTCTTTTCAATTGTACTTTTCTTTATCTTAGCTACTTCACTCAGAGCATCATTTCTTCTTTTGGTTAGGAATTAGCTAGGCTTTTGGGAAGTTGGTCTATAACTTTAATTAAAGCCAAATTGTGTGCTCCCATGTACCTGACTACTGCTTCTTCAAGAGTGGATTTATCATTTGTAGGCCTTTCATCATAAATTATTGCAACTTTTGTCATTACATTTACAGTTGCTTCTAGTTGTAGAGGAACATAATTAGATTTCTTGATCTTCTTAACTTTTCCTTTATCTTTCTTCTCTAAGGTCTCACCTTCTTTTCTTGTTCTTTTCTTCATTGAAGATGTTTTCTATTGACCTATTTTTCTCTTCCTAAAGTTAAATAGTTCACCTTCAAAATCTTGATTGAATCTTTTGAGGATTTAGCTCTATGTTAGGACTTGCATTTTTCATGCATTTCTTGCCTAGGGTTGCATTTGTTTAGACTTGTTAAAACCCTGCTAAAACCCTAAAAGGCCTAAAACCTTTAAATTTTTCCTTCGCGTGCCTTTTGTTATAATCCTCTATTGACTTCCTATTGCCCGTTCCCATTTACTTGAGTCATTTCTCGAGTATTCCTTACCATTCGGTGACTGACCGCTTCCCTAGGTAGTCGATCGTATGACCCCATTTTAAAATAACCTTTATGCATGTGCACAAAAAACCTTTAAGTTGTGTTGAAGTTGAAACCACATCAGCAAGATTTTTCTTTTTTCTATGGATTCCCTCTTCACTAGGTCGTGTTTTGAGTCTCAGTGGCACCACAGACTCTAGCATGGCACCCTAGTCATCAAGTTTTCCTTTTTCGCTGAAAGGTCGCTCTTCACTGAGCCTTATTTTGAGTTTCAGCGGCACTGTGGGCTATTTGATTTTGTCCGACATGGCACCTACACAAGCATTTCACCAAGGATAGAGTCTTTGCGGGACCTTCCAAATAGTTTCATTGATGCTGAAAGATCCGATGTGGCAACATTTATTTTAAGGCAATCCTTGGTTATGAGCAAGGTGATGTCATCTAGACATTGAGGAGATCTAGACATTAAGATAATGTCTGGATATTAACAATGTAGAATATCCAAGTGCTGGAATGTCCAGATGATGTCATCAATGTTTAGCATTTCTTTGGAAAGGGATCTAGATGATGTCATCATGATGTACACATTGAAGGATCCGGACATTGAGGTTTTCTTACGAATATCCGTATGTCAATATCCAGTTGAAAGGTGAATCGGGACATGCCATTAGGATATGGCCATTATTTTCGTGGGTATGGACATTAAGAAAGGTTTGGATATTAGACGAATGTTATGATATCAAGATTTGTAAGCATTAAGCAAATGTCCACATATTAAGGGATGTCTGGATATTAGGTGAATGCCTAGATATCGAATGTCCATGCATATGACAGTTTTGTCAAACTGCTAGGGTAAATTTGACCAGCGCACATCTGGATATCAAGATACTAGACTGCGAACATATTAAAGTATTATGAAAGGCGATGGCTATTGGTGAGGTGATGGCCGTTGATTGAATCCAGGGACATTTTCATCCACAGTCAATATTTGAAGAAGAGACATGCCATGACCTAAAAAGGGAGAAAAGTTACCGACTGAGGATGGAAATTTGTAGAATTAGAAGCTGAATTATTCATAAAATTTAGAAATCAAAGAAAGAACAGAGCTATAATAAATTGTAAACCTCAAGTATCTGAATGTGAATATTTGAAGTGTTGTAAAAGATTTGTAAAAGTAGATATTTTGCATTAGTTGTTGCAGTTTGATGAATTAACTGCTTTCATTAAATGGAAAATATCTTCTAGCTGCTCCATGATCCAAATAATTTTTGTAGTTATTTCTTTCAAATAGATATGCCTTTTGTGGGGATATTTTCTGACCAACCAATGGGGGTGAATTTATTGTAACATATGACTGAGGTCAATGTAAATAAAATTCTATATATGCATATTAGAACGATGTATTAAGGGTTGGATACTTTTCATTCTATATTCAAATAGAGCCCTCCTCTGCTGTAACTATTTTTTCTGATTAGATATATGCATGTGTTTTTACCTTTTCTATTATCTTGGCTCTGTGTGATTTAGAACTGATTATCTGTGAATGTTTCTTTCCTCTCAATCTTGTTCATTTCCTTACCTCTGTTAAGAATTTGTTAGCTTTGTGTAAATGATCAGTTGTATTTCTTTATTTTGTGCATTTTCTCAATTCTGTGAGAGCTTTTATATTCAAACCTGGTGTATCACCTCTATTAAAATCCAATTTTATCCCTCTCTCTTTTCATAAATGGTGAATAGATTAGGTTTAGTCTTAGGAATAGCTGAATCTCTTATTCAACAAAGTAACAAACCTCTCTCTGGTGATTTGATCTTCCTACAGGGTCCCACACCTAGAGATCATCTCAATGTTTCACTAGATTGTCGGAGCCCTAAAAAACTTCAACATAAGGTGCAAATCCAAGTGACAACATTTTCTTTATTTCCTCTTCATCTTCTTCATCATCCTCAACATTCACTAGATTTATCTTTTCTTCATCTTTAATTTCTTCCTCTTCTTCAACATCTTTGACTCTTTCTCTTTTTCCCTTACTCTTTTGCCTAGGCTTCTTCTTTTCAAAAGTTTGTATTGGTATCTCAGAACCAATTCTTTTGGTAGGTAGTGAAAATCTAGAGCCAACATAGTAAGTGGTTGCAGTAGATGTTGATCTACTTGTTCTTCTAGGTAGTTGTGTAGATGGAAGTGTTTGTGCCCCTCCTAAGGAACATTTAGGGGCTCTAACTATCTCCTCTAAGTTTGTTTTCATTTCCTCAAATTTGGATTTTGTCTCTTCTATTTCCTTTATATCCTTCTTAACATTTTTGAGCATGATCTCATCATATGTGCCAAACGTTCTAATAGAGAGATCATTTGGCTTGCTGAGAAGTATGTCAACATACCCTATCAAATCAAACTCTGAAACCTCATAGGGCAAAGTTTGTTAGATTTAGGACAGACAACTGAGAGGGGGGGTGAATCAGTTGCCCAAAACTTTCTTCCAATTAATCACTTACATCCTTTTCTTAATTCAGCAGCATAATAATAAATCAATCATGGAAACATAATGCAATAATTCAAGAGCAGAGACATATAAACACATATGAAACCAAGATTTTTAACGTGGAAAACCCAGTTAAGGGAAAAAAGCATGGGGTGACTAATCCAAGATTGTAGTCTCTATGAAAAGAATAGGAAGAACAAAATGGCACATGCCAATTAGGGCTCACTACTCGAGCACACTACTCACAAGAGGTCCACTGCCTATGGGAGACACACTGTCTACAAAATAATAAGTATTACATACTTGAACTGAAGAATAGCATCTTCACCATGCTTGAGTCAATTCCATTTAAGCCCAATACTTTTTCTCTACCTTTCGCTCTGCTCCTCTCTACCACACACTCATCTCCACAAGATGCCCTTGAAATGACTTCACAACCTCTTATTTATACAAGACATTTGACTTTGGAATAATCATCCAAGTCGGCAAACATTACAGAGAAAATACATAAATACAATATGACTAATTACAAAAGACTTCACGCGGATCAACACGCTGTCAGCCACATAGATTTGAGACTTCAATCTTTCTTTAGGAACATGCCAATCTTCACAGAACATCTTCAAGATCATCCATAGGATGTGTAACTTATCCGATCAGCCAGACTTAGGAAGAACATCATCATCCAGAAGTAATTCTTCAATTATGAGCTGAATCTTTAATGCAAACCACCAACACAAACTAGACATAATCCAAAAACCTCCACAAGCTTGCCTAAATCACCAAGAACATCCACACTACTTCTACTTACTGAAATCATTCTTTCCTTCATCTGAACCTCAAGAACATAGTCTGTCATCATTGTCATATTGGAATAGATGCTTGTAGACCTCTAGACCACGAACCAATTGGGTTGTCAATTCACATTGACTTCCTAAACACTCCACCAAATCCGCAGAACAAGATATTGCATTTCTGGATCTCATCGGACCTATATGTGTCACTCTGTCACCTCTGAACACCTACCAGAACCGGTTTTACTTAAGTGGCCATAACTTCTTCAAATCTTCATGTGGACCTCTGAAATCTTTATTGGATCATATTAAGATCATATCTGCAAACCCTTTGAAGCGCATCCTTTGATCTTTATCTTAGCTGGGATCTTTACCTCACTGTCTTCATTGTTCTTCTTTATTCCTAATTAGGACTAATTTTCTCAATATCCTCAGCACATAGCTCATCCAATCCTTATCATTAATGCAATAGGAGTATGTTGACATCAATGACAACACCGGTTAGGCCCATACTTGTAACAATCTCCCCCTTTGTCATTGATGGCAACATATGATGTGAAAAACTATTTTAACCATCAAGACAAGAACTTCTCCTTACTAACATAGCTCCCGCTATCAACAACAACCACTCACATGTCTTCTCTTCATTTACTGCTCCTCCTTTGATTAGTAACTACTTGGTTTTCACATGTCTTCTCTCCCCCTTTGACATCAATGGCAAAGGGCACATACTTGCATTACTTCAGAATCATATCATCAACTCCCCCTGAGTAGCAGCTTCTCATCATCAATCCAGACCACAAAATATGACTGTGAGATCCACTGGACTGATGCACATTAGTCCACCTTAATTCAGAATTGGAGGGGTAATAACCCCTAACTTCTCCCTGAGATACTCAAAAGAGTCCTTAGGTAGAGGTTTAGTAAAAATATCTGTAATCTGATCCTTGGAAGGCACAAACTCCAATCTGACTTCATTCTTGTTCACCTGCTCTCTCAAAAAGTGAAACTTGATGGATATATGTTTAGTCTTTGAATGCAACACTGGATTCTTTGATATATTTATTGCACTTGAATTATCACAGAAGATTGTGATAGGTTCCTCATACTCCACTATGATGTCTCTTAGCATTTGGTTCATCCATAATACTTGAGTGCAACTACCTGCTGCTACAATATATTCTGCTTCTGCTATGGATAGAGATATTGCCTCTTGTTTATTGCTCAGCCAAGAAACCAATCTCTTCCCCAAAAAGAATGCTCCACCACTGGTACTCTTCCAGTCATCCACATCTCTTGCCTAATCCACATTTGTGTATGCATGAAGAGAGAAATCATGATCTCTAGGATACCACAAACCATACTCAACTATCCCTTTTAGATATCTAAAAATCCTCTTGATTGCCATGACATGAGATTCTCTAGGATTAGCTTGGAATCTAGCAACAAGACCAACAACATTCATAATGTCAGGTCTAGTTTGAGTGAGATACAATAACCCTCTAATCATTGACCTGTACTTTTTCTTATCAGCCTTAGGAGAGTCATCATCTTTTCTCAATTTACATCCAGTTGTTGTGGGAGTACTCATTGGTTTTGAGTCTTCCATCCCAAATTTCTTCAACAATTCTTTCACATATTTAGTCTAAAAAATGAAGTGATTTGCAAACCCAAAAAGAAATTCATTTCCCCAAACATGGACATTTCAAATTCACTTTTCATTTGATTTGCAAAAGTTTTGCACATACTATCTCTTCCTCCAAAAATGATGTCATCAACAAACACTTCAACAATCAAGATATTTTCATGATCAATTTTAAAGTATAAATTACTATCAGCAGTACCTTTGTTGAAACTGATCTTCAAAAGGTGCTTATCCAATCTTTTATACCAGGCTCTTGGGGCTTGCTTGAGTCCATAAAGTGCTTTCTTCAACTTGCAGACTATATCACCATGATCAAACAATTGAAATCCATCAGGTTGCTCAATGTAAACTTCTTCTTCCAAGTCACCATTTAGGAAGCCAGACTTGACATCCATCTGATATACTTTGATGTCCTTGAAGGTAGCAAAAGCAAGAAATAATATGACTGCTTCAATTCTTGCCACCGGAGCAAAAGTTTCTTCAAAATCAACTCCTTCTACTTGGGAGTAACCCTTGCAGACTAATCTAGCTTTGTTTTTTACTACTTCACCATCTTCATTCAGTTTATTCTAGAAGACCCATTTGGTTCCAATCACATTCTTGTTTTTAGGTCTGGGAACAAGATCCCAAGTGTGATTTTTCTCAATTTGCATCAGCTCTTCCTCCATTGCTTTAGTCCAGTTTTCATCATTGCATGCTTCATTCACTGTCTTAGGTTCAATCTTTGAAATTAGACAATACTCTTCTGAATCTTGAGCAATCCTTCTTCTTGTTTGAACACCTTTGCTTTTATCACCTATGATCTAGTCTTTATAGTGATTCAATTTTACATACCTGGGAATTTTGGGACTTACTTACACTTCTATTTCTTGCACAGGTTCATTCAACTTATCTCTTCTTCCTGATTCACCGGATCAGTTTGAATCTAAATTTTAGAAGGGGCTTGGACTCCTTGGATCAAAACATCATTTTGATCATCTTCATCATATTCATAAAACCTTGATGGTTTTTCAATACCTTCATCAACCTTCACATTTGTACTTTCTATAATCTTTCTCAATCTCTTGTTATAACACCGATATGCTTTGCTTTGAGTAGGATAACCCAAGAATATTCCTTCATCACTTCTAGCATCAAATTTGCCTAAATCTTCATCTCTTTTAATGTAACATTTCCTACCAAAGACTATAAAATACCTCATAGTGGGAGTGATGCCAAACCAAAGTTCATAAGGAGTCTTACCGGTATTGCTTCTGATTTGTACCCGATTGAGAGTATAGACTGCAGTGCTTACAACTTCTCTCCAATAGATATGAGGAACATTTTCTTCCATCATCATGGTTCTAGATGCTTCCTGGATAGTCCGGTTCTTTCTCTCCACTACTCCATTCTGCTGTGGAGTCCTTGGAGTAGACAACTATCTTTTTATTCCATGTTTCTCATAGAATTCTATGAACTCACCAGATGTGAATTCTCCACCTCTATTAGACCTTAGACATTTTATGTTCAATCCGATTTCATTCTCTACCAAAGCCTTGAATATTTTGAATTTCTCAAGAGCCTCATATTTCTCTTTCAGAAAAGTCACCCACATCATCCGGGAGTAGTCATCAATTAATAGCATGAAGTATCTATCACCTTCCACACTCCTGATTCTTGTCAGACCACATAGATCAGTATGAACTAAGTCCAATAATCTGATAGAAGACTATTCTTTACTTTTGAAAGTGACTTTTCTCTGCTTATCCAACTGACATTCTTTGCACAAACTATTACTAGGTTTCACCAGTCTTGGAAGATCTCTTACAGCCTGAGTGTTTCTTATCTTGATGATATTATCAAAATTCACATGACACATTCTCCTATGCCACAACCAACTCTGATCAATTTGAACAAATAAGCAACTTTTACCAGTACCAACCAAGTGGAAGATATTACCTTTAGTTTGAGTACTGGATGTAATCTCTGTTTTGAAATTTTTAAAGATCTTGCATTTTCCATTTTTGAATCAAAGATCATAGCCTTTGTCCACCAAATATCTAACACTGAGAAGATTGTGCTTTAGGCCTTCAACATACAGAGGCACTAGCTTTGAATGCAGATTCAGTCTTAGGGGGGCATCTCCAAACTTGGTCAATTCAAATGCAGCTAGTTTACTAACCAATTGATCTCTAGTGATACCTGAAAAGGATTTGAATTCTTCAATAGTAGCAACCTTATATTTGTAAGAATTAGGAAGGGATCTGAGAACTTTGCCAACAATCTCATCTTCATCCAAGATTCCACCAGCACATCTAATGCCACACACAAGTTCATTTACTCTTGGCATAAATGTAGTGATATTTTCATCTTCTCTCATCTTCAGGTTTTTGAGTTTTCCTTTCAAACTCTATAGCTTGGCACATTTAACATACTTGTCTCCTTCATGCAGAATTTCTAGTTTTTGCCAAATCTCATATGCAGTTTTAGATCAACAACATTTGTCAGCTCTAAATCAGATAAGGCACTTAGAAGAGCTCCTTTAGTCCGCAGATTATTTTCAGCATCTCTGATTTCATCTACGGTGCGCGGACCATTCTGTGGAGGATCATACTTCTTTGAAGCCATGATCCAATAGTGCATTCCCATACATTGCAAGTGACATTCCATGCGACTTTTCCAAAGAGTGAAATTGGTTCCATCAAACCTCAGACTATCCATCTTGTAGGACGACATCTTGGATCTCCTCAAGCAGTTAAGCTCTTTTAGAGGAACTTAGCTTTGATACCAATTGTTAGATTTAGGACAGACAACTAAGAGGGGGGATGAATCAGTTGTCCAAAACTTTCTTCCAATTAATCACTTAAATCCTTTTCTTAATTCAGCAGCATAATAATAAATCAATCATGGAAACATAATGCAATAATTCAAGAGCAGAGACATATAAACACATATGACACCAAGATTTTTAATGTAGAAAACCTGGTTAAGAGAAAAACCACGGGGTGACTAACCCAAGATTGTATTCTCTATTAAAAGAATAGGAAGAACAAAATGGCACATGTCAATTAGGGCTCACTGCCCGAGCACACTACTCACAAGAGGCCCACTGCCTACGGGAGACACACTGTCTACAGAATAATAAGTATTACATACTTGAACTAAAGAATAGCATCTTCACCATGCTTGAGTTAGTTCTATTTAAGCCCAATACTTCTGCTCTACCTTTCACTCTGCTCCTCTCTACCACACACTCATCTCCACAAGATGCCCTTGAAATGACTTCACAACCTCTTATTTATACAAGACATTTGACTTTGGAATAATCATCCAAGTTGGCAAACATTACAGAGCAAATACATAAACACAATATGACTAATTACAAAAGACATAACGCAGATCAACGCACTATTGGCCACACAGATTTGAGACTTCAATCTTTCTTTAGGAACGTGCCAATCTTCACAGAACATCTTCAAGATCATCTGCAGGATGTGTAACTTATCCAGTCAGCCAGACTTAGGAAGAACATCATCATCCGAAAGTAATTCTTCAATTACGAGCTTAATCTTTAATGCGGACCACCAACACGAATTGGACATAATCCAAAAACCTCCACAATCTTGCCTGAATCACCGAGAACATCCACACTACTTCTGCTTACTGAAATCATTCTTTCTTTCATCCAGAACCTCAAGAACACAACCTGTCATCATTGTCATATTCGAATAGATGCTTGCGGACCTCCAGACCATGAACCAATTGGGTTTTCAATTCACATTGACTTCCTAAACACTCCACCAAATCCGTAGAACAAGATATTGTATTTCCGGATCTCACTGAACCTATTTGTGTCACTCTGTCACCTCTAAACACCTACCAGAACCAATTTTACTTAAGTGGCCATAACTTCTTCAGATCTTCATGCGGACCTCTAAAATCTTTACTAGATCATATTAAAACACATATCTACAAACCCTTTGAAGCGTATCCTCTGATCTTCATCTTAGATGGGATCTTTACCTCATTGTCTTCACTGTTCTTCTCTGTTCCTGATCAGGACTAATTTTCTCAATATCCTCAGCACATAGCTCATCCAATCCTTATCATCAATGCAACAGGAGTATGTTGAAATCAATGACAACACCAGTTAGGCCCATACTTGTAACAAAGTTGTGATCCAAAATTTCCTTGGCTCAACAACCTCAATATAACAATTGTTTTTATCTACCATGAATGTGATATCATTTTTATACTTTTCTACAACTTTGGAAGGTATCCTCTCTCTAGATTGCATATCTTTCTAGAAAGTCATGAAGAAGCCCCAAAATAAAGTATCACAATGCTTATGATTTGAAAAATTTATCATGTAATTCTTGATTTGATGGGCAACATGAGTATTTGGATTCCACACTACTCCTTTCATTGAAGGTGATTCATTCAAAAAGTAAAACATAAGACATATGATTAAGGAGCCATACCAGAATCTGTATTTGGTTTCTTTTGTCCTTTTTAGATTGTCAATTAGTTGTTGTCGTGGAAGCTCACAGAGATCAAAATCTTTTCCCTCTTTAACCATCTGATATGTTGTGTAGATTATTGTTGCAGAGGCAAAGTTGTCCCTGTTTGTAAAGTAGATTTTATATGCAATGCTCATGTTTTCATATTAGACTCCCAAGTCTTCAATATCATCCACTTTCAGAGTTCTCTTATCAAATTTATCTCTGGTGAGCCTCATTACTTCTTCATTCTTTACGGACTTTAGAATAGGCACTAGTCTGGAGGAGCATAAACCTATCACCACCTTTATTGCATCCTTAGTAATTATATAAGGGTGGTCTAGGTAGAATATGTCTTCACGAATTTAGCTTAGGGCAATTCTTACCCAAGCCTCTTCATACCGAAAGTTCAGAAAACCCTTCTAGATGTCTAGGTTTTTGGCAGTGATGTTTACAAGTTCAAGTTTAACTGGAAATCATCTCCCAAAAAATGTTCATTTCTAAATTGTTCAAGTTTGGAATGGTCAAACTCATCAATTGGTGAGTGAATGTAGATTCAAACATCCTCCGTATGTAAAAGATTTGCAGTAACATGTGAGAAAGATTCAGCTTCATCAGTTACACTAGATTTGAAAGGATGTTTCTTGAATTTTGGCCTTGGACTTTCAACTATATCTATCACCACTAATGTTTCCATTGTAATATCTTTAGGAGCTAGGGTTTTAACCAGAGAGATGAAAACTACCTAGATGTGCGGTGATAGATCTTGCTTGGTCAAATTTTTGAATGCTTTCAGTTCTCCTTTAGCTCTTCAAATATTTTGTCTTCAATCAAATATGATAAAAAATGATCAGGTGTATGCCTATACAATCATTTCACCAAACAATTCTCCTCCGCATTAATTGCATCCTCTTCTTTAACCTAATTTTCCCTTTTTATATACAGAATCTTATAAACCTTCAACAAACCTCTGCAGATCATTCAATTTCTCTACAATTTTTGTTAAGTTCATCTACATGTTGGATTCTCTCATCATCATGAAGAGGAGATGATGGATTTTTAGAAAAAAAATCCCACCGAGTCCATGTAACCTCTTGGTGGAAGTCCCTATCATTGTAATCCCTAGAGTCTTTCGCAATCTGCCGCATTTAAAGATTTTTCTCTAAAATTTTTATCAAACTACTTTAATTCCTTATCATTCTCATGTCACCACTAATCAATATGCTAAGAACTCAACATCTTGCATGTTTAGGGGTTTGAACATTTTACTGTTATAACTTCCCCTGACCCAGTAGTTTACCTTTTAATTATTGGAGGATCCACCTGGACTAGGTGGAGGTCTAGAGATGTCACATACTTCCTTCTTCTTCAATACTTTGTTCATTTCCACTTTTATTAAGCAACATCAATTTTCTTTTGGAACATGCGTTTCACATTCTTTCCAGAGTGCATTGTTTTATTGCACTCATGATAGGTGCACTTTGTTTGTTGAGCATTTCCATTTCTTCTTTCCCTTCATCTATAGTTACCTACTTTGTTCCCAAACTTATTACATTTATAATAGTATCTATAGAGGATTGAGCATCATCCCTATTATACCTTGACATTTTACTTTTGCACTCATTTGCCCTATGTCCCATCTTATTCCATGCATAACACCTAATAGAGTCCTATCTTATCTTACTTCTACATTTAGCAACTTTATGACCAACTTTATTGCAAGTGTAACATTTTAAATAATTTTGATTCACCTTGTTTCTACAATCCACAACTTTGTGACCAAACTTATTGAAAATAAAACAATTGCCATTGAAGCCTTGAGAATACTTGATGTGAGATGGTTGCCTTGTAGGTTGAGGATTTTTGAAATTCTTCATATTCTTCCTTTGTCTTTGGACAAGAGTGAATTCATATTCTCTTGTAGGTCTGTAAGTTTTTTCCTTAGGATCTTCAGTATAGGTTTCTACCCTCTTAGCTTCAGACTTTCCTCTTGAATGAAAGTTATCATATAAGTTTGCAGAGGCATTAAACATAAGACTTTTTCTGTTTTCAAAACCAAGACTTGTTTTTTCTTTTTCTAGCTTTTGAGAGCTTATTATTTCATCAAGAATATAAGTTCCTCCTTTCAATTTTAGTTCCTTGTCAATCTATTCTTTGCCTTTTCAAGTTCTTTTCTTCGAGTGACAACTTCTTCTTCAAGTTTTGAACATTTAGTTGATTCTTCATTGAGCTTGATATTTAAGAAATCTTCGATCCTTTTTTATTCTTCAACCATGAAATTTAAATTTGAGATCATGTCTTCAACCTCCTTGAGCTTGTCACCTCCTTTATCTCCTTCCATTCGAGATTTTAGTTGGCCAATTTCTTCTTTTGATTCTTTGGCTTTTGTCTTCAATTTGTCAATTGTCTCCTTTGCTTTTTCAAGCATATCTTCATATTCTAACTTTAGATCTTTTTCTTCCTCAAGATCATTAAGGGCTGAATTGAGTTCTTCTTAAAAATATATTTCACATTCATTAGACTCAAAGTCCTAACCTTCAGGTTCCATTGTGGTGCAGGAGCACCTTAGGTTTAGTAGGTTAAGTGCAAGTTGTAATTTTGGTTTTTTATGTTGGTTTTATATAATAAGGTCATCTAAGACCATGTTATGTGTGTTAGAGTCAATATTAGGTCACTAGGTGTGTTGGAGTGTCAAGTTACACAAGTTGTCAAAAGTTGCAAAACATGGAATATGAAGAGTCATAAGTTGTAAATGAGGGAAGTTGGACAGTTCTAGCTCGAAAAGCAGTTAAAAACCATTGGTACATGTTTAAATAAGCCTTGGAGGTCGAAACCAAGGTGTGTGGTTACATTTTTGAAGTGAAATCAATAAAAGACATCCTGGTTTCTACATTTATGAATATTAAATTGTTGTTTCAGAGCTTGGTATGACCTTGTACGATCATTTCATGGCGTGAGACCAATTGGAAATGAAATATAATTGAGTCTGCTTCCTTATTATTTTTATTGCATCCAATTTCATTGTGTTTCAAGCAAGTTATGCCCATTTTACTGCAAACAGGTCTAAAACCCTAGTTAGGGTAATAGTAAGCAAACAAATCAATTTTTGAAGGTTTCCGTACAAAGTAACCTACCTTGATTCTAAGATATGCTGTATAAGGTCTAAATGGGTATCTAAAAATATGTTTACATTCTTGATATCATGTCTGTACTAAAAACTATGGCCGAAAAACCCAATTTGCTACTACCAAGTTTGTTCAAGCAATTAAGCCTAGGGACTAGGACAATCAAGATTTGAACCTGTCCTTTCAAACCAACCCTATCTGATTTCTTGGTATGTTGAGTAAGGCCAAAAAGGGTATTCAAAAAGGATTTTATAGTTTGGATATGAGGTCTGCACAGGTAGTTATAATAGAGAAACCAGTCTGTGAGGGCTACTAGAGGATTGAGGTCTAGAAACCAAAAACCCACCATTTAATGTTCAAACCTTGAAAGTTTGATTTGTTGGAGTTGTTACAAGATTCTATATCCTTGTTCTACATTAGATTGGTATTAGAGCATAGGTTGGTCTGTAAGAAGGAAAGTGTGAAGTAAAGAGAGAATAAGATGCCTCCAAAAGGTAACCCTATGGCTAGGGAAATGAGTGAAATGAAAGAGAAGACTGCAAAAGAAATTAGGAAATTGAAAGAGTTGCAAGATATGATGGTAGCCAGGCTTGAGGCTATCGAAACTAGTCAGAGGAGAGGTATGGTCATAGGTGATGTGAGTGACTAAGAGGAAGAGGGTGAGAATGAGAGCCCTCTAGGAGGATCCTAAGAAGAAGAGTTGGATCCTGGTGAAAAGAAGATGGCCCAACTACTGAAGGCAGTCAAGGGAGATACTCACAAGGTCAGTATGGAATTACTCATGTATGAAGGGAACTTGAATGATGAAGAGCTTTTGGATTGGATTGCAACACTTGACAACTATTTTGAATGTGAAGATATTCCAGAGGAACGAAGGGTAACGTTGGCAAAAACAAAATTGAAGGGCCATGCCCTACTTTGGTGGGATTATGAACAAACTAAAAAGAGGAGCAAAGGTAAGCCAAAAATTATCTCTTGGGATAGAATGGTGGCCAAGCTTAAGGGTAATTTTCTACCAAGTGATTATGTAATTCAATTGTACAAGAAACTTCAAAATTTGAAACAAAGAGATATGGATGTCAAAGCCTATACTAATGAGTTCTATAAGCTAAGTATAAGGGTAGGTCACATGGAGGAGGATGTGGAGAAAGTGGCTAGATATCTCAATGGGTTAAGATTTAACCTCCAAGATGAGTTAAGTTTGACAAACCCAAGGATGGTAGAGGAATGCTACCAATTGGCAATTAAGGCTGAAGAAAAGCTAAAGAGGAGGCAAGACAAACAAAACAGGGGCAGAGGCAGCAATTCCAAAGGAAGGGGATCATTTTCTAATCCAAGGCAATCATATGAGAGCCAAGAAGATACAAGCAAAGTCCAAGAACAAGTTACAGATCATAGAGGTGGATTTAGAGGAGGTAGATCAGGCTTTAGAGGTAGATTTGGAGGTCAATGAAGAGGGTCACAAGGATTCACAGGAAGGTGTTACCAATGCAACAACTTTGGACATCAAGCATGGAAATGCAATGAAAGTCAAGCCACTACTTCAGTAGGAGGAGAGAGGAGGAATTAGATTGTTCAAGGAGATGATTGTGAGAGTGTAAACTCATCATCACAACATGTTGGTCCAAAAGTTGGAGAATCACTTATGGTAAGGAGAACCCTCATCAAGGTACTAGTTGAAAAGGAGCCACCACAAAGGAGGACTCTCTTCAGGACAACTTGTAAGTGATTTGGTAAGGTTTGTAAAGTAGTAATTGATTCAGGTAGTCAAGATAATTTGGTTTCAGTTGAGATGGTTGAAAAATCAAGATAATTTGGTTTCAGTTGAGATGGTTGAAAAATCAAGATAATTTGGTTTCAGTTGAGATGGTTGAAAAACTTAAGTTGGAAAGAATACCACATGCTACTCCTTACAAAGTCTCTTGGTTAAATGAGGGTCAACATGTTTTGGTGAATAAACAAAGTTGGGTGGAGTTTCATAGAGGAGGATACAAAGACAAAATTCAATGTGACATAATACCCATGGATGTGTGCCATTTGCTGCTAGGGAGGCCTTGGCAATTTGATAGGTATGCTAAGTATGATGGAAGAAGGAATACTTATGAGATAGAAAAATATGGGGTCTCCTATACCTTGACACCATTGAAAGAGGAGGATAAAGGACAAACCATGGGATCTAATGTGATGATGGTAGGTAGAAATGAGTTCATAAAGGTAGAAGAAGAGGAGCACATGGACCTTGTAGCCACTCCTAAACCTGGAGATATTATGACAACAGACATGAAGAATGACTTGATTTTGGAGATCTAAGATTGGCTTAAGAAGTATGTTGCTATGATGGTAGAAGGGTTCCACTCATTGCCTTCAAAGGGGGATATTGGCCATTCCATTTCTTTCATGCCAGAGATTAGTATGCTTGATCAAGCAGTAGTTACAGGGACACAATAATAGATGGAAGAGATGAGAAGCAAAGGTGTAGAGGTCAACGGTAAACTACAAGGGAATGTGGACAAGTCCAAACACATAATTGAAGTGAAGAAGAAGGAAGTTCATTACAAGGAAGGAGGAGATGTGCTTGTAGGTGATGATGCAGATTTAACAACATTCTTAGATGAGGAAGGAGTCAAGGATCATTCATCAAGTAGGCATCTAAAGTTGGAGCATATCTTAGATGCCAAGGAACTCAAAAAGACAAGGGATAATGCCTACTTTTGGTATTTAGTCCATTGGAAGGGTTTACCAAATGAGGATGCCACTTGGGGGTTAGATAATGACATTACCAAGCATGAATCTATTATTGCAACATTGTCCTCAATGGGACTTGAGTCTATTTGCCTAGGGAGTATGGTATAGGAGCACCTTAGGTTTAGTAGGTTAAGTGCAAGTTGTAATTTTGGTTTTCTTATGTTGGTTTTATGTAATAAGGTCATCTAAGACCATGTTATGGGTGTTGGAGTCTATATTAGGTCGCTAGGTGTGTTGGAGTGTCATGTTACACAAGTTGTCAAAAGTTGTAAAACATGGAATATGAAGAGTCATAAGTTGTAAATGAGGGAAGTTGGACAGTTGTAATTCAAAAAGTAGTTGAAAACCATTGGTACATGTTTAAATAAGCCTTGGAGGTCAAAATCAAGGTGTGTGGTTACATTTTTGAAGTGAAATCAATAAAAGACATCCTTGTTCCTGCATTTCTGAACATTAAATTGTTGTTTTAGAGCTTGGTATGGCCTTGTATGGTTGTTTCATGGTGTGGCACCAATTGGAAAAGAAAGATAATTAATTCTACTTATACTTTTTATTGCATCTAATTTCATTATGTTTCAAGCAAGTTATGCCCATTTTACTGCAAACAGGTATGAAACCCTAGTTAGGGTAATAGTGAGCAAACAAATCAATTTTTGAAGGTTTCCGTACAAAGTAACCTACCTTGATTCTAAGATATGTTGTATAAGGTCCAAATTGGTGTCTAAAACTATGTTTACATTCTTGATATCATGTCTGCACTAAAAATTATGGCTGAAAAACCCAATTTGTTGCTACCAAGTTTGTTCAAGCCATTAGGCCTAAGGACTAGGATAGTCAAGATTTGAACCTGTCCTTTCAAATCAACCCTATCTGATTTCTTGGTACATTGAGTAAGGCCAAACAAGGTATTCAAAAATGCTTTTACAGTTTGGATATTAGGTCTGTACAGGTAGTTATAATAGAAAAACCAGTTTGTGAGGGCTACTAGAGGATTGAGGTCTAGAAACCAAAAACCCACCATTTAATGTTTCAAAACTTGAAAGTTTGATTTGTTGGAGTTGTTACAAGATTCTCTATCCTTGATCTACATAACATTGCTTCTAGATTTGGTTCTGTTGCAAATATATCATTGTCCATAACTTTAGATTCCATGTGTTCAAGTGGAGGATCTACCTTAGTGGTTAAGCTTGATGTCAGTGGTACTTGGCTTTGATACCAATTGTTGAACACAATAGGGTGCTGAGAGGGGGGGTGAATCAACACACTTAAAAACTTTAACTAAACATTTGTTTATAAAATTGAATAACTTTGAAAACATGAGGAAAAACATGCAATTCAAGAATCAACACATAACACCAGTGTTTTTAAGTGGAAAACCCTAAAATAGGGAAAAAAACATAGCGAGGATTAGCTCACAATATAATATGCTCATTGCAAAAGGTATTAGAATGTTTTTTTTAGGGCTTCAACCCAAGGAAGCTACTACTCCCTAATTTGCAACTTAGATTTAGGGTTGCAACCCAAGGAAGCTACTACTCCGTAAATGCTCAACTCACTGCTATTACAATAACAATATAGATATAAGGATTGCTATGGAGAACACATCTATTATATGCTGATGGTACAGTCTGCTATTCTTGCTCAATACATATATTTAGAATGATTTTAAGCATTTAATATCTTTCAATACTCTTCTATATTCACATTCATCTTAATTACATTTCAAATTAATTATATATTCTATATATATCCTCTGCAACACCTTGAAACATTGATTAGGTCAGCATCAAGAGATCAATATTGAATGTAGCGTATAACTTGTCATTGGTCGGCCTCAATACATGCAAAATGATAAGAAATCTTGTTGCATACCTTAGGGCATTATGAAAAACATCAAGGCACATCTTTCCATAGCTTCCACACTTGGAGAAACTAGTTACGAGCCTCTGCATGCATCAAGTACTTAACCAGTTGGATCAAACTACTTAGCACTATTAACTATTCATCTTTCAATTGCCGAGGAGAAGATAGAAACTTAATGCGGACCAAAGATTCAATCATACAAGAGCTCAACAACATCCATACACCTTATTGGAGAAGTATCATACAAAACTATGCTTCCGCAAGACAAGAAATGTATCTATCTCTAGAGAACATGATCTTCTAGACCTTATGTAATTATTCACATCCAAAGATATGATGTTGTAGTGTAGTGCAAGGCCTAAAACATTTTGGGAATGATCATAGACATCAATGTATGCTACTTACCAGATCTACACACCTTTTTCTGAAGTTTCTAGAGGAATTCAAAGAATGACTTATGTACCTAGAGTTTCGAAGGATAGTTATACTTAGACTTCACTTGCTTGTCTTTGTGGATCACCAGAGCACTTGAAACTCCATCAAAACCTATATAATACATGTCTTAGTTATTCGTCATAACCGCATGACAAAAAGATCTCTTCTAGAGGAAAGCAGAGCATTCCATGTCTCCCCATTACTACTTTGCTATGTCTAGATGATGGCCGATACATTGTTCCTTGTAACTTTCATGCTAACAATGTGAGGAGATGAAATCTTAAATGTATCACGTTAGTACATGTCAGAAGTTATCATGAGAACTACATGGTCAAATATTTTTTAGTGGAGAGGTGCGGACCAATCCAAGTTGACCCTGCCTTAGGATGTATATTGTGAATGCCTTAGTCAATTTTCTACTTCTTACCCTTGAGTGCGATACTCCCAACTGATGATATATGTATGTATGTATGCAAGAATCATGCAAGGATATAAGTATTCACCTCCACATTATGCTCATGCCCAAAACTGATCCATACTTAGACTATTTTATCTTCTCCTAGACTGATTTTCCATAACCATACTGACTCTTCCTTTACACAAGTCTATCTATACTTTTCCATCTACTAGATTGACATCAATGTATACTATGTTGACATCAATGACAACACATATTGCCAATAATCTCCCCCTTTGTCGTTGATGGAAATATATACTCCCCCTTAGACCTATGTTTCTCTCTTCCCCTTTGACATCAAGGAGAAAGGGATTGATAACCTTTGTATCAATCCAAAAACTATATGTACTCCCCCTTACTAAAAGATATCTAAATAGTGCTCCCCCTAACTGTGTTATTTAGTTACAAAATTGTAATCTTGAACACTAAAATGGTACTACCACTCTACGCAATATCTCCGCAATACTATATACAACAAATTGTTCTAACAACTCACTTGGAAGGGATAATCACTTTGTAAATTACCTTGAGTTGTTGAATAGTTGTGGTCTAGATGACATATTCTGTAGTAAGAATTTCATTCTGACACTCACACTATATGAACATTTCCTTAGCCTCCTCTAAATCACTTGGAATCTTCATCTTTTGATCTGTCTTTTTTGCCTCCCCTAACATGCTAGACATTAAGGCAAGTCTCAAATTCACTACCTCTCTCAACTGACCAAATTGCTTCTTTTTGTTTTCTCTTTGGTCCTATAATTGGGATAATTGTGCATGAAGATTCTCTACATGTGCCCTGGTTACACCATTCTTACCCTTTGACAAATCATAATCTCCTTCCAATTGAGATAGTTGTGACTCAATAGAGTGAATCTATGCCTTGATATTCTTTGTTGAAGTAGGACATTTTAAACAAAATAGATATAGAGTTATAGCTTCATCAATGCAGGTTTTGAATTTCTTCAAATTCTCTTTAAGCTTATTACGTACACTGGCACATTTTTCAATCATTTCAACCATTTTTTTGTCAGTTATTCTTCTTTCTACCTCTTGTTTTGCATTTTGGTTTAAGTGGGAAGAGTGATATTTGAAAGATTCCTTTAATAACTTGAGATTTTGCTTAGTAGATAGAGAGGGGTTAATCATTACCTCTGGTAATCCTTCCTAAATAACCTTTACTGCATCTTCTACTACACTGGTTTTCTTCAAATTTCCTTGTAAAAACTCTTTCCATGCAAAGGCATGTAGTAATTCACCAAGTTGCAATTTGTGTATAGGAGAGATACTTGTCAGATCTATCTGTCCCTCATTACTTGGAACCTGCAGTACTTGGGGAGTGATAATAGGTTGAAATTATATTTGTAGGCTCAATAGGTCATGAAGAGAATTTGTCTCAGATGAACTTTGACCTATGCCATCTGTCCCTTCTAATTGCTCTTCTTCTCCATCTTTTTCTTTATCCTCTTCATTCTTTTGTTCCTCATCATTCTTTTCCTTCTCTTCTTAAATCTCCTTAGGGGTAACTTCTCTCCTTATTTCAATACTTTTTGTATTCTCCAAAGGACATACAACATTGTTTTTATCTTGACCCTCAATGTTATGTGCCTTAGCAGTTTCAGGAAGAGAAAGACTTTGCTCTACAGGAGTATCTGAGGGAGGTAGACTTGTCTTTCCTTGGCCTTCTATAGTTGATGCTCCCTTATTCTCAGGAGTGACAACTTCCTCATTCTTTTTAGGCATATCAATGCCTTCCTCACTTTCCTTTGATACTTCTTCAATGATTCCCATCTCAATCTTCAACTCCTTGAGAACTTCAACAATTTTCTTTAGTGTTTCCTTTTTCAACTTCTTTATCTCCTCCTCATTTCTTGAGATTAGAGTGTTTAGTCTCCTTTTAGTTCTAAATTCTTTTTTTAGAATTTTGGAAACTCTGACTCCGTCTCCTTTTGAGATGTTGGGACAACTCTTTTCAATTACACTTTTCTTTATCTCAACATTTTCACTTAGAGCATCATTTCTTCTTTTAGTTAGGATATCAACCAGGGTTTTGGGAAGTTGGTCTATAATTTCAGTTAAATCCAAATTGTGTGCTCCCATGTATCTAACTACTGCATCTTCAAGAGTGGATTTATCATTTGTAGGCCTTTTATCATAGATTCTTGTAACTTTTCTCATTGCATTTATAGTTGCTTCTAGTTTCAGGGGAACATAATCAGATTTCTTAATCTTCTTAGCTTTTCCTTTATCTTTATCTTCTGAGGTCTCACCTTCTTTTCTTGTTCTTTTCTTCAGTGAAGATGTTTTCTTTATTTCTTCTTCATCATCCTCAACATTCACAGGATTTATCTTTTCTTCTTTAATTTCTTCCTCTTCTTCAACATCTTTGACTCTTTCTCTTTTTCCCTTACTCTTTTGCCTAGGCTTCTTCTTTTCAGCAATTTGTATTGGGATCTCAGAACTAATTCTTTTGGCAGGTAGTGAAGATCAGGAGGAAACATAGGAAGTGGTTGTAGCAGATGTTGATCTACTTGTTCTTCTAGGTAGTTGTGTAGACGAAAGTGTTTGTACTCCTCCTAAGGAACCTTTAGGGGATCTAACTATCTCCTCTAAGTTGGTTTTCATTTCCTCAACTTTGAATTTTATTTCTTTTGTTTCATTTACATCCTTCTTAACATTTTTGTGCATGATCTCATCATATGTGCCAAACCTTCCAGTAGAGAGATCATTTAGCTTGCTGAGAAGTATGTCAGCATACCCTATCAAATCAAACTCTAAAGCCTCATAGGGCAAAGTTGTGATCCAAAATGTCTTGGGCTCAATAGCCTCCATATAACAATTATTTTTATCTACCATGAATGTGATATCATTTTTATATTTTTCTACAACATTGGCAGGTATCCTTTCTCTAGATTGCATATCTTTCTGGAAAGTCTTGAAGAACCCTAAAAATAAGGTATCAGAATGCTTATGATCTGAAAAATTTCTCATGTAATTCTTGATTTGATGGGCAACAGGAGTATTTGGATTCCACACTACTCCTTTCATTGAAGGTAATTCATTCAAAAAGTAAAACATAAGACATATGATTCAGGAGCCATACCAGAATATGTATTTGGTTTCTTTTGTCTTTTTTAGATTGTTAATTGGTTGTTGTCGTAGTAGCTCATAGAGATCAAAATATTTCCCCTCTTTAACCATCTTATATGTTGTGTCTAGATTGATGTTGCAGAGGCACATTTATCCTTGTTTGTAAAGTAGATTTTATATGCAATGCTCATGATTGCATATTGGACCCCCAAGTCTTCAATATCATCCATTGTCAGAGTTCTCTTATTAAATTTATCTTTGGTGAGCCTCATTACTTCTTCATTCTTTGTAGACTTCAAAATAGGCACTGGTCTTGTACACTCAAAATCATGACTCTGGTTGCCTAGGGCTGTTGGGTCGACACTCACAAGGACCCTTCCCTCCTTGCCACTAGGCGATCTGCCATGTCACTCTCACTAACATGGAAGTATCCAGTCAAGAGGAGGTGAGACACAGTAGGGTTCTGGCTCATTAGAGAGCTGGACTTCACAATGAGGGGTCAACAAGTATTGTGGCCTTTGTTGTGTGCTAAGTTAAATGTTTCATTCAATTAAAGTTGTAGTTGAGATAACCCTATGACCTGAAGGGTCACTGGTTTCTCTTCTCCTATTAGGGTTTCTTAGATTCCACCTCTGTGTGGGTAAACTATTCTATTTGTTTATGTCCTCTTGTCTTTCTATGCATTGAACGAGTTCTTGTTGTATCTGGTGTTGTCTAGTTTCTTCTAACAATAAGAGGACGAATGGGTCTCCTTATGGTAGAACAAATGTTTCTTGTTGTGGTCTTGGAGTAATCTCCTCGATCTCATCATGGATAGATGTCACCCACTCTCCTCTCACTCCTAGGCACATTCGTGAGCCAAGATGGAGGTAGTTTGTGTGATTGCTAACCTTAACCAGATTTAGGGTTTTGACCTAGGGTTTAGTTGACCTAGGGTTTGACTTATTTTTACCTCGCGATGGTATTGAGGGTTTGACTGGATAATTTAACCATGGTTACCTTGTGATGGTATCGAGGGTTTGCAACTTTGTCTATTCTAGGGTTTCTCTATGCATGCAAAGCTAAATGACATGCAAAACATTTTTTTGTGCTTTTTTAGTATTTTTGAAATAAAAAGTGCTTTTAATCTATGAAAAGGAAATATGTATGCAATCTAATATGATTTTACTAATGTAAATTTAATCTATGTTTTTTGTGTTTTCAATAATTTTGAAGTAATCTAATCTAAAGAAAGGAAAAAATGCTTCTTCTAATAATCTAGATCTAGAAATATGAAAACAACTAATCTAACATGCAAGATCTAATTATCAAGGAAAAAGTAATGTTTTACTGTTCCCAAGAGCAAATTTGGTTTTCTAATTACTATTAATTGAACAAAACAATGAAGGAACCTGAGAGAAATGAAGATTTGTGTGACTCCACTACCCTCAGAAATCCTTGATAATGGCAAACTTGAGTCTTTTTGTGGAAGCGAGAGATCCTCTTGACGACAAAATGACACAAAGAAACAAAAAGAAGCTTTGATGAAGCTTGAATGAGATCAATGAGAGCTTTGGTTGAGCACAATGGCATAGAATGAAGTAGCGTAACATTGCTTGGTTGAACAAATAAAGCAAAAAGAACCTTCGTCTTGTGAGAGCATTTGAATGCTAAGTTGGAGAGCAAAAACTGGCAAGAGTTGTGTACACAATGAATTTGCCTCCCTTTGTGCTTGAGGGAGGGGGTATTTATAGGTTTGAGCAATGAGATTTATTAAGAAGTTAACTCATTTGATTGATGAGTTAACAAGGTTGATTACCCAGTGAACTCAGCTAACTATGGAGTAATAAATCAATTATAGCTTATCACTGAAGAGGAAATGGAGGTGAGGGAATGAATGAGATTGATTGAAGAGTTAATTTGAGATCAAATAAAGCTAATTATGCATATGTGGGTGCATGAAATAGTTAACTCTATATTAAGCATAAAAAATCATGCAAACTGGAAGAAAAATGGGCGAAAATAGAGCAAAAACAAGTGAGAAATTCGAGTTTTTCCGTGGCAGTGAAAATGGCAGGGTCGCCCCTTTTTCCAGTAGGGTTGCCCCTAGGTGAGCATGGGTCACCCAAGGGAGATTCGGGCTAGACAGGGTCTTTTGTAGACAAACAGGTTAGGAGATGCAAGAAGAGAAGAAGAGGATGGGTTCTACCTCTGAAAATAGGTTAGTCATGTGCAAGAATCTAATTCTCCACTTGCACCTGCAGGATCTTATAGGGGAGATCTTGAAATAATAGGGGGAGATTTGGATTGGTTGAGTGGAACTGAAAACTAAAAGTGGGAGATGGATAGGGGGGACCTCTAGAAGGCTTCTAGAGGTGCATAGGATGAAAAACATAGGGGAAAGGTGAAAACTCACCTAAAAGACACTCACAAGGCTTAGGAGCAAGGTCAAAATCTCAGAAAATGCAAGTTAACAAGTGTTAAAAAGCGTCGCAAATGAGGAGAGAGAGAAATTGACAAAGAGGAAACAACACAAGACAAGAAAGAGGACATGTCATCAAGAGGTTTGCTACTCAAAGGACATTATTTCATCCTTACATGTATGTGACAAGGATTTGAATTATCATAGGGGTCCTCGTGGAGGCTATGCGTGATTTTTGTGCTTACATATTTGCCCCCTCGGGGATGGTAGTCTACATGAAAGGTAGGTACCATTCTTGAACTAGGCCTTACCTATTGCCAATTTTCTCGCAATTTGTACCTGCAATAGCTAGTATTAGTTCGACATTTAAATATATCAAAACAAATGATGAAAATTGAAATGACGAACTTACCATGGATCGTTTGAGCTCGACTAGTTGTTTGCCTTTGTTGGTTTGGACCTATAGGGATGAGAGCACGTAAAACAATGCACGAAATAAATGCATAAAAGCAAAGAACTAAACTAAAAATGCATAAATGAAACTAAACTAAGGGCAAACAAAGCAAGCCAGATTGTCAAATTAGAGCGAAACGGTGACAGAATCATTCATGTGAGCAGTCATTAGAAAGGTATCATCAAGGTGATCGCAAAGATGGTCACCTCTTCTTCAGCTGTGAAGAATCAGGTATGCAATCATTAAAAAACCCTTCTCTAAACCCTAGTTTGAATTTTGTGAAAAATCTCTTCAAATTGTTTATTTTTGATGATTTTCTCTATTGTATTGTATTTGTCTCCTCGTTTAGAGCAAGATTGGGTTTTTCCTTTTCTGAAATCAGTCAAAAAATGAAGTTTTTAGAGCAGTTTTTGTTTGGGGGATCTTCCTCTAGGGTCACTCCTTTTGTCAGGTAGGGTCGCCCAGGGGAGATTCTGTCTGACAGCAAGGTCGCCTAGGGGAGATCTTGCAAAATAGCAGTCACCCGGGGGAGATTCAGAGAAACACCTGGGTCACCCGGGGGCGACCTTGTTGGGCTGATTTTGATTGATCTACATCATGTTTAACACTTATTTAACTCTAATCTGACATGTTTTGGCTGTTGTATTCACTTGTTTATTGAAATTTTGAGGTTTATATGCTTTTTTTGTGTAAGGTTTTTCTATAGTTTTATGAATTATAGGTATTTTTACGGGTTTATGAGATCTAATCTAAAGTTCTCTTTTGATTTTGCAAGACATGCCTATCTAATGGAATGCCTGCTAAGAGCAGGGATGGCTCTCAGGGATGTTTTCTTCATTTAGTACTAAGGATCATGCTATTCTAAAGAGGACAGGTCTAGCTAGAGTTTGTCATGTGCTTGTGATTCGTCATATTTCTCATTTATGCTGTGACATTTTGACTTACTGGGATGCAGACAGAAACACATTCAGGTTCCCGCAGATCTTCAGAGAGTGGACCATCACTCTCTATGATGTGTATCGTATACTTGGGGTTCCTATGAGAGGACAACCTTTAGTTCTTCCAGGTAGCAAGTCCTATGAGGACAATGTTAGGAGTTAGGTGTTGTACACCTTGCATAATGTTTAATTATTATTATGTGTGTGGTGCACCTAGGGGAACCTAGATGGACGTGCATCACTAGGAGTTATAATGTTGGGGCCACTTTATGTTGTATGTAACATTGGGACTTAATTGTACAATGTAATTATTTAATATTGGGGAAAAATAAAATATAATAAAGTACCCAATATTAAATGTAGGGTCACATGATTTTGTAAGTTCATGGTTTTGGGCACATGGTTTATGTAATACCACTTGGTGGTTTTGTGGGAGCTTGCTTCTATAAAAGCAACCACAAGGGTAGTTGTCTAAGGTTGGAGAGTTTACTGCAGGTTAGCAAGTTGAGCTTGTGCATGTGTGAGGGTTTGAAGCATGGCATGGGATGTGTGGATTCATGCTTGGTCACATGGAATGCATGGATAGCTTGTGCTTCAGAAGTGTTCATGGAGTCTTTGAAGATGTATTGTAATGGGTTTTCATTACTGAATAATACATAGAGTGTGGATGCTTTTGGAGGCTAGGTTTTTTTCCCTCTTAAGGGTTTTCCCAGGGTATATCTTGTGTCATCATTGATGGGTATGTTGTCTATTCTCTTGCATGTGGATTTTGAGTACTTATTTGCATTGTTATCTCCTTTGGGTTATGTGGAAATTGTCATACAATGGCTGCAAGTTGCCTTACAAGTGGTATTAGAGCTTTCATGGTTGGAGATTTATTATGATAACCCTAGGTTGCATGAGAGAATGAAAGACAATGGCAAGATATGAGGGTTTGCAGGTTGTTTTTTGCAGATCTGAGGGTTCTGGGTTTGCTGTTATGATGGGTTGTTTGCAGATTTGGGGTGTGAGAAATATTGGGTCAAAAGGGCTTTTTTTCTGGTGTGCATTCAAATGAGGGTTTTGTGGGAGAAATTTTGTAAATGATCTCCTGGGACAAAATGGACCTCATGGTTGGATTTAGGTTGACCAAGAGATGAAGTTTGATATAAAACTTGACCTATTTCTGTTACTGTGAAAAGAAATGAAAAATTTGCCCTCCTACCCAGTTCGGCTGTACGACCGTATGGACTGCAGGTACGTTGGTTTGAAACAAAAAAAAATTCATTAAAAATTCCCTACACAATTTTTTGCTATAGTTATGAAGAAATATTTTTTAAAAAAAATGAAAAAAAAAACTATAGTGATTATTGGAAAATCAAGATACAAAAAAAAAAATATATAAAGGGGGGCGGGTACCCCCGTACTCCCCCTGCACTGCTTGTACTCTGCGTACGTGCAGAGAGGTACTGCCATATGCTGTAGGACTTTGGGCCAGCGCCCAAGTCTGCCCTTTGGGCATTTTAAACAAAAAAAAAGTTTTTTTTTTAAACCTTTAAAAAGGTTGCAGGCCCCGCTGCGTGGAGAAGACCCCCCCCCCGTGGGGAAAATTAAAACATTTTTTTTTATTTATTAAAACCTTTTAAAAGGTGCAGCGGTGAAATTTATTTTAAAATAGCATTTGAAAATTAAAACAAGAAAAATACGCCACCTAAAGTGCAGTGACCAAACTTGGTTTTATAGTTAAATTGGGCAGTTTTTGTTCCTGGAGGTATAACTTTCACCCACGATGTCGGTTTTCTGACTTCTTGGACTCGTTGGAAAGGTGACTCAGAGATATCACTATGGTGCCAGATATTTTTGGATATTTTGCAGTTTTGACAGTGTTTTTCTTGGTCAAAATCAAGTGTTCCTTTTGAGCTTTGAGATGTGATATCAGGTGCATACGGAGTTGGATTTTGGACTTCGAATAGTCAATGAAAAACTTGTTCAAAGCACTACACAATGGATCAGGTTTGGAGTTATTTTGGCATGGTTTATTTTCTATTTTCTTTATCTGAGCTGTTTATGGGTTGCTTTGACTATGGTGATACTATGAATTTATGGATGATCGAATCTTGGAGATTTGATTCATTGTATACTCAGTTGTACATCTGAGATTACCCTTTTTGACATGGTTATCAGTATTGGTTGGATTTGTATGTTGCATTGTTTTATCTACAAGTTGTGCAAGGTTGTAGACAGTCTATACTTACATGTTGCATTTATGACTTGGATATGGGTTGTCTTTGCCCATTGATATTTCAGTGTTGATGCATGTTCAATTTTGGTGGCTTGGTTTAGTCACTTGGTTTGCTGGTTTTGTTGTCATGTTGAGGAGGTGAGATGGTATTAATAGGTAAAGTCATGATATGAGACCTATGTAGTTGACTATGATTATGCAGATATGTGGATACGATTGGGTTGAGTTGTTGGTACATTTGGTGGTGATCATGGTGTCATGGATGTTTCTTGTGCATTAGAGACTTTGGCATGTCATGATGGTTTATGCAGGTGCATTGTTGGTGTTGGATTGGATCTTGATTTAGTTTGTGGCAGTGTATCTTCTTGGTTTGAGGAGATTGACATCACAATGTCATGGATAGCTTGGTTACACTTTTCAGTGGGAGCTTTTGACAATGATGGATTAGCAGTGATGGATATGATGGTTTGGCAGTGTATCTTCTTGCTTTAGAGGATGGTTATCATGTTGTCATTGAGAGCTTGGATTCACAGGTTTGGTGTGAGCTTATGATAGTGATGTGGTGTTGTTTGTGTGCATCATGATGCCATGGGATTGCTTGGTATCATGGTTCAGTGGGAGCATTTGGAAATGATGTGGATCCATTGTTTATTATGGATGGTTGTCTTTATAGGGATTGATTGGTGTCGTGGAGGAGCTCCTGGACTATGTGTGCTACAGTGAGAGTTCATTGACATCAGGTGCTAGAGATGTTGAGGTATTGTTTATGACTTGTTGGTTTTAGATTTTGACAAGGGATCCTTGGTTGTAGGATGGTTTTGTTATTATGTCATGGTATACTCTTGATTACCAGTTTAGAGTTATGGCATGGTACATGTTATGATGATTTGAGCATGTGATCTTCTTTTGAGAAGATGTGAGATCATGGTGTCATATTTATGTTCCTAATTCTGCAGTTGGAGCTATGATTTTGATCTTGGTTGGTTCTCTTTGTATTGAGTACTTTGATCATTTGCTTGGAGTTTAGCATGGATTGATTGGTTACAGGTGCTCATGGATACATGGAGACTTAGGTGAGGCTTGGTGTTCTCTTGTGGTTAGAGACATGTTTTTTGAGACAGTTACTCTTGATGAGATTTCAGCAGAAAGTCTGAGGAGCCTACACCTTGTTTGAATGTGAGTCCAACATGGACCTATGAGGAGAGTGTTCTTGGTTGAGTCATGATGACTTGGATATCTTGGAGGAGCATTCTCATTCCCCACTCTTGGTCTACTTGGTGGTTCACTTGAGAGGTATTGCCCATTTTTCTTTCAGGTGCATTATGTTTATGATTTGTCTTCTCATGGATATGGATCTTGAGCCATGGGTATTTGGTTTTAGAGGGTTCATTTGAGGAGTGTTGGCATGTTTATCTCCTTGTACATGTTGGGTTTAGGATATGGTTTATTGGGCTGATTTCCTTGGTTTGGGAATAGCTACTTTGAGTTTGATCTTTTTGTTTTGAGATGCTTACATCCATGATTAGTTACATGATACATATGTTATGTTTGATATTGGTAATTGGATAGTTGGATGTTATTATGGATTTTTTTATGGGGTGTTGTTGAGGAGATCATACTTGACACAATTGACATTTAGAGATGTGTGTAGGAGGAAATGCTACAGGTGTTTGGTTTGCAGGTTTTGCATATCATTGTGGATGTTCCTTGGTACTATATGTTTACATCTTCTATGTGATGTTGTTAGTAGACTTGGTATGCCTTGATCACTTGTGATGGTGCCTTATTTCTGGAATGTTAACGAAGCGACATGTTGTATGCGCTCATTCCAGGTTTGCATTCATCTGGACATTGCCCATGCAGTGGGAGCTCCTGGATGTGTATGTCACTCTTTGACAAGTTTGCACGTGGAGTTTGTTTTTGCAGTTTATGGGTGGATATGTGATGGCATGAGTTTACTATATTATGTATACCTTAGAGGTATGGATAGTTATATGTGTTGACATTTGCTGTGGGTGTCATTTCAGCTATGGATCGAGCCGCATAGTAAGTAAGGGTTTCATAACGGAGAGGGAGGACCAGAAATGGATATGTTCCGAATAGTAGGACCAGAGATGTCGCCGGGTCCGATCCCCCATGGGGCATCACTAACTCCATTGTTAGGAGTTAGGTGTTGTACACCTTGCATAATGTTTAATTATTATTATGTGTGTGGTGCACCTAGGGGAACCTAGATGGACGTGCATCACTAGGAGTTATAATGTTGGGGCCACTTTATGTTGTATGTAACATTGGGACTTAATTGTAAAATGTAATTATTTAATATTGGGGAAAAATAAAATATAATAAAGTACCCAATATTAAATGTGGGGTCACATGATTTTGTAAGTTCATGGTTTTGGGCACATGGTTTATGTAATACCACTTGGTGGTTTTGTGGGAGCTTGCTTCTATAAAAGCAACCACAAGGGTAGTTGTCTAAGGTTGGAGAGTTTACTGTAGGTTAGCAAGTTGAGCTTGTGCATGTGTGAGGGTTTGAAGCATGGCATAGGATGTGTGGATTCATGCTTGGTCACATGGAATGCATGGATAGCATGTGCTTCAGAAGTGTTCATGGAGTCTTTGAAGATGTATTGTAATGGGTTTTCATTGCTGAATAATACATGGAGTGTGGATGCTTTTGCAGGCTAGGTTTTTTTCCCTCTTGAGGGTTCTCCCAGGGTATATCTTGTGTCATCATTGATGGGTATGTTGTCTATTCTCTTGCATGTGGATTTTGAGTACTTATTTGCATTGTTATCTCCTTTAGGTTATGTGGAAATTGTCATACAATGGCTGCAAGTTGCCTTACAGACAAGGCTTCTTGGGCTGTGTTCATGGGGGTTAATCACCCTAGGGATCAGACAAGAGTTCATCTTACTTCTGTGTCGCGTCTTTGCATTCCACTTTAGAGGAGATTCCTAATTGGGTTGATTACAATGAGGCCGTCAGGAAAGAAGGCCTTGGCTTGTCTGAGATGGTGTTAGGCACCCATCATTCATGGTATTGAGGGCACAGTTTATGCTTGGGGACTAGACATCTTGGCCATGGTTTACAGAGACTTCTATGAGATTTCACGACAAGGGGCTCCGGCTTTTAGCCACTCTTCTTTGATCATGGCATGGATATTTGAGCATATGAAGCCCTACCAAAAGCTCATTCTACTTCCAACTAGAGGCTTACCCACTATTGCTACTCTTACCAGTGAGGACGTGATCTTTGATCCTTATCGTGACATGGAGGGAACCTGGACCCATGATGGTGAGGTTAGATAGTACTGTCACAGAGTATCTAAGATTTCAGACCATAATGGTCTAGTTGAGGCCCATCAGGTTGATCATGTCTTACAGCAGTTTGGTGAGGGTATCCCTGAGGACTTGCCCCTAGTGTCCACTTGCTATAGGACTATCCAAGAGATGGGTGAGATTGGGTAGAGGATAGTCATTTGGACTCCTTTGACTCTTGGAGTCTTCATTACCAGAGTTTTGAGATGAGGATAGAGGTGAGGGAGAGGGGCTCCTTCTTGATCTCTGATTGTCACTATGGACTCAAAGTCTACTAACGAGGACTACGTTCTAGATGATGATGATTTGTTAGACGGGGTCCTTCCCAAAGATGAGGATTTTGATGATATTGATGATTCAAATGATGTTCTTGATATCCTCGAGGGTCCTCCTATTGTTCCTCGACCTCCTCATTTAGATGAGGTGATGCGACAATTTGACCCTGATTGGTAGCCTGGTGATCCACGTAAATTTAGTATATTTTATTTTCTTACTTTTGTCCTTTCTCTTTTCATGGGGAACTAACTTGTTCTTCTTTCGATTCACTCTTTCAGGTAATGTCAGAGAGTGGAGGAACTTTTTTCTTGAGATTAATGTTGGATTAGCTTCTCCATTCAATAAGATGACTCGTGATCATCTTTTAGATGACCCTGGTGTGCCCCCTACTGTGGGGCGACACACTGACATTTTTGCTCCTATCTATCATGGATGCCAGATAAATATAGAGTTGAAGACCTAGGTTGGCACCCTTAAGGGTGAGAATCAGGTACTCTGAGAGATGGATCATGCTTAATTTTGGACGATACAATGCTAGTATGGTGGGGCCTTCATAGTCACATGCTCATAGTAGGGAACCTCACTCTCATAGGTGTCATGGAGCGACGCGTGGTATTCGTAGATGGAGGAGCCAAAGTCCTGAGGGTTCCATTGGAGGGAACTGCCCTTGACTTCCTTTCTTGAAATCGTGCCCCCTTGCATGGGGAGCCTTTACTTCTTTTGAGAGCATTTTGTCCTAGATCTTTGATACCTTTGTATACGTAAACTTCGGATGTATCTATGAAAGTCTATCCTTTTATGGTTTTCTCCTATCGAACTTGTACTCATCTCTTGTGCATGTTTGGAGGTTTGGGAACTTTTTGATTATGTGTTGATCTTTTTGACTCTTTTAACGATGCAAGTATGACAACAATGACATATTTTTGTAGTTTTTTGTGGCATATATATGAGATGCAGTTTATTATATGATAATGCGAGAACACAAGAAATGTTGAAATGAAACTTTTACTCTTATTGAATGTCATGAGATATGACATTTGACTTTATTGCTTTGAGACTCTTTTTTTAATTTTTGGCATGAATGCAATGTGGAACAAACAATGTGACTGCTCTTAAACATGATTTTCAATTCAGGGGATTGCAAGTTGTCATGATATAAAAGACCTATTCAAGGCTGTGAGATAGGATTTTAGAAAAACTCAAGTGGAGAGTGGGAATGAATATGGAGCTTTTCTGATTTCTAGGCTTTGCTAAAGGCTAAACATTGATCCTTATCTATATAAGACAAATCAACAAGCTTTCAACTTTAGACAAGTAGCAAATTTTATAGGTGTTCGCTAGACTTAGATCATAGATGGAAAGCAAGGTAGACCTAGGGTAAAGAATAAATAGGAAAGAACAAGGGTACCTAGGTAGAAGATGATCCTAGAGACCACTAGACTCTTAGTTTTGCTCAACTAGTGTGTGTGTGTGTGCTTTGTACCTTTCTTTCTCTGTTAGAATGTCACCCTTGAGGCTTCGAGATTAGACTGATCTCCACCCAAGAGTATGGACATTCATCAATCTTCTCTCTTTCACTCTTTTTATTTTGTATCTCTTTTTTTTCTTTTTCACTTTTTTTGTATTTTCCTCGATTTTTCTCATTTTTTTTGGATTTTGACTTTTCAAGCAAGGAATATTTTTTGGAACTTTTGATATGCAATGATTTGATCTCTCAATTCTCACTTTTTCAATGCTCTTATTTTGATCACTCATTTTTTTTATTCGCTCGGATCTTAGATTGCTTCCTTCAGAGTTTTGATCTTCCTAACATTTTTTACCAAGAAAGATAAGGGGCTGAGTGCCACCTAAAGTTTTTGTAATTTGGTTGGACTTCTCTACTACTAGGGAAGAATTGGGAAGGTCTACTTGCAAGCTTCCTTTGAACACTATAGGTTCGAATACTGACTTTGTTTAGACCTAACATCTTGACTCATAAGACTGGGATCAGTGTAGAGCTAAGAGCTAGGCTTTGATTAGAACCACTAGGAATGAAAAGGGGATAATAGCGATTTGTGAAAATGGGGAATCTCTAGGTCCTAAAAGGATGACATATATCTAGAAAACATTAGACTCCTTATTGAAAAGAAAATAGTACAAGAGAAACTCACTAACTATAATGCAAGATGAACAGAGTGATACATAAATGCAAGAAACAAATTATTTTTGACATTTTGATTTTTTTATAATTTTTTTGTATTTTTATGTATTTTTATGTATTTTTATTATTTTGGTTTTTAGACATAGTATTTCTTGAGGTGAAAGGCATTGACTATTTCACCAAGTTCCTCTCCCTCCATTGTGCACAAGATATAGGCACCATTTCTGACATCTTCCTTGACCATGTAAGGACCTATCCAATTGGGTCTAAATTTTCGTCCTTCACCAGCTCTTTTATCGATCAGATTGTCTATCTTGAGCACCAGATCTCCCACTTGAAAGGGTCTTGGGATGACCTTTTAGTTATATTTCTTTTTCATTCTTTCTAGATAAGAATCATGTCTTTGAATAGCTCCCAAGCATGTTTCATCCATTTCTAATTTGGCCAACCTTACTGCTCTATACTCTTCATTGTCCAATAATCCTTGTAATGACACTCTCAGGCTAGGCAATTCTACTTCCAATGGTAATACCACCTCTGACCCAAAAGTGAGGGTGTAAGGGGTAGTTCCAATTGGAGTCCTGACACTTGTTCTGTAAGCCCATAGAGATGGATATAATTGTAAATTCCAATCTCTCTTAGAATCTTTCACGATTTTAACTAATATTGACTTCAAAGTCTTGTTGGTAGCTTCTACTTATCCATTTCCCTGAGGATAATAGAACAAAGGGGAGTTGTGATTGATGTGAAATCTCTCACATAACTCTCTTATGGATTTTTGAATGATGAGGCATTATCTGTTACTATCACTTAGGGAATTCCGAACTAGTAGATGATTTGATTCAATATGAATTTAGCTATTATGACACCTAGCACTGTGGTGAGAGGCATGGCCTCCACCCACTTTGTGAAATATTCTGTCATGGTAATGATGAACAGATGTCCATCTATTGATGGGGGAGATATCTTCCCCACTAGATCTAATCCCCATGTGGAAAAGGGCCAAGGGGTAATGATTGATTGTAAATCTCTTGTTGGTTTGTGGTGAACATGAGCATAAGCCTAACATTTTAGAAACCTCTTTACGAACTTAATCACATCCCCTTGCAAATAGGGCCAGAAGTATCCCATTCTGTGTATTTTTCTTTTCATGTCATGACCACCAAAATTTCCTCCACATATTCCACTATGACATTCTTCTAATATCTTGCGTGCTTCTTCTTTGTTAATACATCAAAGCAACATTCTGCCTAGTGCCCTTCGATAGAGCACATCGTCTATTAAAACATATCTTGTAGTGAGGATGTGTAATCATCTTTTTCCCAAAGGGGTCATGTTTTCCAAGTAAGTCTTGTTTGCGAGATAGTTCACAATATCTCTGTACCAATACGAGGCTGCATATTTCTCGAGATCTACCACACAAATTTCCTCATCAGCGAAATTGTCATCCATAGGTTCCTCTTGGGGAACTAGATTATCTACTAACCAATCTTCTATTATTTGTCCTTTGACAAGTTTTTGGTTGATGTAGGTTAGCTCAAATTCGCACAAGATTATGAATCAGTCGACTCTTCTTGAGAGCATTTGCTGATTCAAAAAATTTCTCAATTGCTTAGATCATATCATAACTTTAGTTTCTTGATTCAACATGTAGTGTCATAACCTTAGGGTCACAAAGACTATAGCTAGGCATTCTTTTTCAGCTTGGGCATAATTCTTCTAATATTCCAACAAGGTTCGACTTATGAAATAGATGGCTCTTTCTCTTCCACCTTCATCCTCTTGGGCTAGCATGCATGCTATGGAGATATCAGTTGCTCTAAAGTATAAGATGAAGGGTTTGTCATGTTTTAGTGGAATCAACGTGGGTGGGGTTAACATGAATTTCTTTACTTGCTCAAATGTGTTTTGATAGTCCATGGTCTAGGTAATGCCAACTTGTTTTTCAATAACTGATTAATTGGATGAATTTTGAAAGTCACGTCTGATTGCGCCTAACTGTCCTAAGAAGGCTCTTACTTCTCTCTCACTTGTTGGTGGGGTTGCATTTAAGACTACTTTGACCTTGGCTAGGTTGACATCTATGCCTCTTCGTGAGACAATGAATCCCAACAACTTTCCTGTAGTGACTCCAAAAACACATTTTTTTTAGGATTCAACCTTACTTTATATTCTCGAAGCCTATTGAAGATTTTGTGAAGATCCTCCACATGTTTTGACCTTTGTTCTGACTTAGCCAGGAGGTCATCAACATAAGTTTCAACTATCTTTTGGATATAGTCATGGAAGATATGTGTCATTGCCCTTTGGTAGGTTGCTCCTGTGTTCTTCAACCTGAATGGCATGACTATGTAACAGAAAGTTTCCCAAGGGGTAGTGCATATCATGTTGTTTTGGTCAACTTCTACGATCTTGATTTGGTTATATCTTGAAAATCCATCCATGAGAGAGAGAATCTCGTAACCCGCCATTGAATCGACAATTTGATCAATGGATGGTAAAGGGAAATCATCCTTTGGGCAATTTTGATTGATGTCTCTAAAATCAAGGCATATCTGAATTTTTTCATTTTTCTTCAGAACTGGGACAATGTTTGACACCCAATTTGAATAATCCACAGGCTTGATGAAACTGACATTTAGTAGTCTTTTTAGTTCTTCCTCCACCATTTCAGCTACTTGTGGCTTTATTGGTCTTGGTTTTTGTTTTATAGGTTTTGCATCTAGTTTTGTCACTAAGTTATGCACCACAACCTTTGGGTCTAATCCTGACATGTCTGAATATGCCCATGTGAATATATTAGAATATTCAATGAGGAATTCTATGTACTTCTCTAATTATTCATCATTTAGCTCCCCTCTTACTTTTAACATCTTAGGTTTTTTAGATGTTCCAACATTGATGTCAATTGTGTCTCCCGTTAGGGATGGGTGTCCTTCCTTAAACTTCTAAAGGGCAGGCGGTAAATCTAAGTTCAGTTTGATCTAAAGGATTTCTTTTTCATTCCCAAAATAGTCTTCTAGATGAGGGAGGAGTATTTATCCTTTTTTATGGTGTACTCTTGGAAGTCCATCATAAGCATGTAGATATTCCAAGATGGCTTCGCCGTTCTCAGCGTAGTTCTGGGTTGGTCTCTCTTTGTGACCTATGGCGTAATTCAAGATATCTGGTAGTTATTCACTTTCTAACAATGGCTCTCTACACACTGAGACAATATATTTTGAATTTTGCAATTGAGCATGTGGAAAAAATAATCCATTCGATGTGGCCATTGAGTCTGCCACTTGATTTTCTTCTCTGGGTATGGCTTTGATGGAGAAGAAATCAAAGAACTAAACCAACTTCCTGATGGTTTCTTTATAAGGTCATAATCCTTCTGACTTTGTTTCATAATTTTCCACAACCTGGTTGATTATCAATTGAGAATCTCCAAAGGCAGAGATTTTATTGATTCCCATTCTCATGGCTAGTATGATTCCTAGGGATAGGGCTTCATACTCAGTGATGTTGTTGGTGCAAAGGAAACCCAGTATGAAGGCAAAGGGGAGGACTTTTCCTTCAGGAGATGTCAAGATTATCCCCGTTCCTACCCCTATTTTGTAACTAGCTCCGTCAAAATGTAGGGTCCACAAGCTTTCATGGTTTTGTGAATGAGATGTTTCTCCAAACTCATAAGTGGAAGTCCATTTTTCTTCTTTTTCATCTCCTTCTTTGATGATTTCAATTGTTCCAACTGAGAGGTTTTTGATATCCCATTTGTTGATACACGGAATGGCTACTAAGCCAAATGGTACATGGGATTTAGTGGTATGTGGATCAAAGTGGAATTCCCTAAGATCATCCCTTCTTTGATAGGATATGTTGTGAGCGCTCGTATTCATTTGAACATCTTGAGTTTCCTCTTTCTATCTCTCTTGCATTTTTAACTTCTTATCTTTTTCTTCATGTTCCTTTCTATAGATACTAAAAGGATTAGTGTCCTTTTTGATGATGGTGACCTTTACCAGATGATGAAAATGTATTTCTTGGAATAGAGTAGAGGTAATGACATTCATGGCATGAATCCAAGGCCTCCCAAGGATCATATTATAATTGGTTTCTCAATTGTTAACATAAAAGTCCGTAGAGATGGTTTTACCCATCAGAGTGAGTGGTAGGCTGATTTTTCCAATTTTTTGGATGTCATGACTATCATAAATCCTCAATGTGGTAGTTTGCTGATTGATTCCTATTTTGTTGTATCCAATCCTTTGTAGAAAGGACATTGGCAAGAGATTGACTGTCGATCCTTTGTCCACCACTACTCTTTATATAGTAACCTCTTCGACTTGAATTTGTATGTATAGAGGTGAATCCTTTTTCCTACTTCCTTCACTTTGGGGTAGTTTGGAAACATCGAATGTAAGAGGAGGTGATTCCTCCTGTGAGGAACATCCTACTTCCAATACTTCTAGGAAAGTCTTGCGATGCAAGGGTGAGGCTCTCAACAAATTTATCACTTGTGAGAAGATGTTTTCCATTTGATATGTCTATTCCTCCCCATGGATCATGAACACTTCTTAGTTTAGTTCTATGTTATTGGAATTATTTTGATTGGCCTTCCCTTTCTCAATTTGAGGATCCTTCTCCTTTCTTTAGGATTGGAGAATTTTAAGGAAGTTTTTTTGTTGATTTGGAGTAAGTTTGGAGATGGCTTTATTGTACCCATAACAAGTCTTCGTTTCATGACCCTTGGTTCCATGGAACCAACAATAAGTGTTGGGGTCATAGGAAGGTTGGTTTGACCCTTGATTTCCTTTTTGTCACCATTTGTCATTACTAAGGTTGCTTTTTATGATATTGATAACTTTCTCTTGAGGCATATTGGATGTAGTCTTTTCTATTCCTTTAGATGTTTGAAGTTTTCTATTGGTATCATAAGTTTTCCAACTGCTATCGATGGTGTCTTGGTCAATCCTCAAAGCACTTTCCAATTCCTCTTCGTAGGTTTGTATGGTAATTTTTGAACATCTTCTCTCATGTCTTTGTTAAGGGGATGCAAAAAGAGGTTGCACAGTTCTCGATGATCCATGTTCAGAGCACTGGTTGAAGAATAAAGGACTTTCCTCCATCGAGTGACAAAGTGTGCTACGGATTCGTTTAGTTCTTATTTCATTGTGAGGAATTCTCTAATCCATTTTTTAATGAGTTTGTTCATGTCGAATACCATGATGAACTCTCCAATTAATTGTCTGAATGAATGGATTGAAGCTTCTAGGAGATGATAATACTAATCCAAAGCGATGCCTTCAAGACTTTTCAAAAAGATCTTTGCCACAACCCCATCCTAAGGGAGGAGTTCTCTTATGGATGTGGTGTACGCTTTAATGTGGGAATTCAGATCTCCTTCTCCTTTGAACTTTGGGAGATCTGGAAATGGCCAAGGTAATTGCACGCTTCTTATGTTTTGGTCCAAAGGTTCTTTCAAATATTCAAGATATGTTCCTAGAAAGGCACTTTGAGATTGCGGGATTGATAGTAATAACCCCGTAGGTGGGTTTTGATAACCCATTGTCAGATTTGTTGGATTGTTTGTGGGGTTGAAGAGCAAATTTGGTTTTCTAATTACTATTAATTGAACAAAACAATGAAGGAACCTGAGAGAAATGACTATTTGTGTGACTCCACTACCCTCATAAATCCTTGATAATGGCAACCTCGAGTCCTTTTGAAGCAGCGAGAGATCCTCTTGACGACAAAATGATAGAAAGAATAAAAAAGAAGCTTTGATGAAGCTTGAATGAGCTCAAAGAGAGATTTGGTTGAGCACAATGGTATAGAATGAAGTAGCGTAATGTTGCTTGGTTGAACAAATAAAGAAAAAGGCACCTTCGTCCTATGAGCGCATTTGAATCCTAAGTTGGAGAGTAAAAACTGGCAAGAGTTGTCTACACAATGAATTTGCCTCCCTTTGTGCTTGAGGTAGGGGGTTATTTATAGGTTTGAGGAATGAGATTGATTGAGAAGTTAACTCATTTGATTGATGAGTTAACAAGGATGATTGGGGAGTTAACAAGCTTGATTACCTAGTGAACTCAACTATGGAGTGATAAATCAATTATAGCTTAGGAAATGGAGGTGAGGGAATGCATTAGATTGATTTAAGAGTTAATTTAAGATCAAATAGAGCTAATTATGCATGTGTGGGTGCATCAAATAGTTAACTCTATATTAGGTATAAACAATCATGCAAACTAGAAGAAAATTGGTAAAAATGGAGTAAAAATGAGTGAGAAACTTGAGTTTTTCCACAGCTATGAAAATGGCAGGGTCACCCCTTTTTCCAGTAGGGTTAGCCCTGGGTGACAATTGGTCTCCTAGGGGGTGACCCTGGGTCACCTGGGGGAGATCCGGGCTGGACAGGGTCTTTTGCAGACAAACATGTTGGGAGATGCAAGAAGAGAAGAAGAGGAGGGGTTCTGCCTTCAAAAACAAGTCAGTCATGTGCAAGAATCCAAATCTCCACTTGCACCTATAGGATCTCCTGGGGGAGATCTGGAAATAATAGGGGCAGATTTGGATTGGTTGAGCAGAATTGAAAACCGAAAGTGGGAGATGGATAGGGGGGACCTCTAGAAGGCTTCTAGAGGTGCATAGGATAAAAAGCATAGGGGAAAGGTGAAAACCCACCTGCAAGACACTCGTAAGGTTTAGGAGCAAGGTTGAAATCTCAGAAAATGTAAGTTGACAAGTGTTGAAAAGCAAAGCAAATGGGGAGAGAGAGAAATCTACAAAGAGGAAACAACACAAGACAAGAAAGAGGACACGTCATCAAGATGTTTACTGCTTAAGAGACATTATTTCACGCTTACATGTACGTGACAAGGATTTGAATCATCATAGGGGTCCTCATGGAGGCTGTGCATGATTTTTGTGCTTACAGGTCCAGAGGAGCATAAACTAGTCACCGCCTTTATTGCATCCTTAATGTTTATATAAGGGTGGTCTAAGTAAAATATGGCTTCATGAATTTGGCTTAGTCAGAAGTTAGGAAAACCCTTCGAGATGTCTAGGATTTTGGCAGTGATGTTTTCAAGTTCTATTTTTAATTGGAAATCATCTCCCAACAAATGTTCATTTCTGAATTGTTCAAATTTGAGATGATTAAACTCATCAATTGGTGAGTGAATGTAGATTTGAACATCCTCTGTATGTAAAAAATTTGCAAGAACATGTGAGAAATCTTTAGCTTCATTAGTTACAGTGGATTCGAAAGGATGTTTCTTGAATTTTTGCCCTGGCCTTTCAACTATATCTATCACCACTGGTGTTGTCATTGCAATATCTTCAGGAGCTAGGGTTTTAACCAGAGAGATGAAAAATACCTGGATGTGTGGTGATAGATCTTGCTCAATTGAATTGTTGAATGCTTTCAGTTCCCCTTTAACTCTTCAAATCTTTTTTCTTCAATTAAATATGATAAAAATTGATCAGATGTTTGTTGCAAGTATGAGGTGAGCCAGTGTTGTCATTGATGTCAACATACTCATATTGCATTGACAAGAAGGATTTGATGAGCTGCGTACTGAGGATATTGAGAAAATTAGCCTCAGTCAGGAACAGTGAAGAACAGTGATGAGAAGAAGGCAAATGTACTGTATAGGATGAGAACCGGACGATGCGGATTAAAGGGTTAGTAGATATGAGTCTTGAGATGCTTCAGTTAAGATTTCAAAGGTCCACATGAAGATCTGAAGGAGTTATGGCTGTCGGTATGGAACCGGTTCCGGCAAGTATCCAGAGGTGACAGAGGATCACAAAAAGGTCCGGTGAGGTCCGGAATTGTATTATCCTAATCTGCGGATTGGAAGGAGTGTTTGGGATGTCCTTGTGATGTGTCATCCTGATTTGTGTATGATTTGGAGGTCTGGAAGTACATCTTGCATTATGACAGTGGCGACAGACTGTGTTCTTGAAGTTTCGGATGAGGAAGACAAGAGATTCTAGTAAGTAGAGGAAGTGCGGATGTATCCGGTCATTCAGGCAGGCTTGTGAAGGTTCTTGGATCATGTTTAGGTTGTGTTGTTGGTCCGCATTGATAGTAGAGCCCAGAATTGAAGTTATTCTTCCGGATGAAGTTCTTGCTCTGTTTAGCCGACCGGATGAGTTGTTCATCCTGCGAATGTTCTTGTGGTGGCCGACCGGATGTGTTATTCATCTTGCGGATACTCTTATGGTTGTTTGCCGACTTAGATGTTTGTTCCTAAGTCAATATCTTGTATAAATAATGGTTTGTGAGTTCATTTCTGAGTGTGGATTGTGTGGATGAGTGTGGCATAGCGAAGAGAAGTGCGAAAGGCAGAGCAGAGGTTTTTGGGCTTAAATGGAACTGATCCGGACATGGTAGAGATGTCATTCTCCAGTTCAAGACTGTGATTTTCATCACTTTGTAGACAGTGTGTCTCCTTGTAGGCAGTGGGCCTCTTTGTGAGCAGTGTGCTCGAGCAGTGAGCCCTAATTGGCAAGTGCCATTCTTTTTCTTATTCTTCTAACAGAGAATAATTCTTGGGTTAATCACCCCGTGGTTTTTCCCTTAACCGGGTTTTCCACGTCAAAATCTTGGTGTTCAATATGTTGATGTTTATCTGCTCTTGTGTTTATGTATTATGCTTTCATGGATGATTAATTGATATGCTGTGTTTGAAAGAACAACAAGTGTTATACAACTGATTCACCCCCCCCTCTCAGTTGTATGCCCTAGATCCAACAATTGGTATCAGAGCCAAGTTCCTCTGAAAGGAGCTTAACCGCTTGAGGAGATCCAGGATGTCGTCTTACAAGAAGGATAGTCCGAAGTTCGATGGAACCAACTTCACTCTTTGGAAAGGTCGCATGAAGTGTCACTTGGAATGTATGGGAAAAGCATACTTGGCTATGGTTTCAAAACCATATGTACCTCCACAAGGTGGTCTGACAACTCTGAATGAAATCACAGAAGCTGAAAACAATCTGCGGACCAAGGAAGCTCTTCTAAGCGCATTGAATGACTCAGATCTCTCGAATGTTATTGACCTACCAACTGCATATGAGATCCTGACTAAACTGGAACTTCTGTATGAAGGAGATGAGTTTGTCAAAAGTGCAAGATTGCAAAGTCTGAAAGGGAAATTTGAAAGATTGAAAATGAGAGATGATGAAAACATCACTACCTTTATGCCAAGAGTGAATGAGCTGGTATGTGGAATTAGAAATGCTGGTGGAACTCTAGATGAAAATGAGATTGTCTGCAAAATCCTAAGATCCCTTCCTGCTGCCTACAAAATCAAGGTTGCTGCCATTGATGAATTCAGAGCCCACACAACTGTCACAAGAGAACAACTGGCTGGCAAACTAGCTGCATTTGAAATGACCGAGTTTGGAGATGATCCTCCCAAGACTGAATCTGCTTTCAAAGCCAGTACCTATGTGAAAGGCAAACAGAGATTTGATCCGGGAGAAAACTCATCAAGGAAGATGTCATGGTATGATCAAGCAAGAAGAGACATGGAAGAAGAAGAAGCAGAAACAGCTCAACTTGAAGCCCTCATTGCAAAGAGACTGCCAAGAGGATCCGGTAAGTATGAAGGAAAACTACCCTTTAAGTGTTTCAACTGCAATAAGATTGGTCATTTTGCTTCAAGATGTCCGAAAAGATCTGTAAGGTCTAATACTAACAGACAAAGGTTTCAAAAGAATTGCTATTATGTTCATGAAGAAGATGACAATGAAGGAGTAACAGATGATGAATCAGAACTAGGAAGCAAATCCAGAAATGAGTGGGTGTTTATTGCCATCAAGGAAGAAGATTCAATACTCTCTGAATCTGTCAATCACAAAGTTGTTGAAAAAGCTTTGGCTGCTCAAGTGGAAGAAAAGGATGATTGGGTTATTGACAGTGGATGTTCTCACCATATGACTGGTGACAAGAATAAGTTCTTAGATTTGGAAAGATATGAAGGAGGAATGGTAAAGTTTGGTGACAATTCTGCTGGCAGAATCAGAGGTAGGGGAACTATTTCCTTTGATGGAAAGAGCAAAACAGGTAATGTACTATATGTTGAAGGATTGAAGCACAATCTTCTTAGTGTTGGTCAGTTAGTGGACAAGGGCTATGATCTCCGGTTCAAGAATGGAAAATGCAGAATCTTTACAAGCTCCGGAACTGAAATTGCATCCGGTACTCAGACAAAAGGTAATATCTTTCATCTGGTTGGTTCAAATAAAAGTTGTTTGTTTGTTCAAATTGATCAGAGTTGGTTATGGCATAGAAGAATGTGTCATGTAAATTTTGATAACATCATCAAGATAAGCAATACGCAGGCTGTAAGAGATCTTCCAAAATTGATGAAACCTACAAATAGTGTGTGCAAAGAATGTCAGTTAGGTAAACAAAGCAGAGTCTCTTTCAAAAGCAAAGATCAGTCTTCTACCGGATTGTTGGAATTAGTACATACTGATCTCTGTGGTCCGACAAGAATCAAGAGTCTGCAAGGTGATAGATATTTCATGTTGTTAATTGATGATCATTCCCGGATGATGTGGGTTACCTTTCTAAAAGAAAAATCAGAAGCATTTGAGAAGTTCAAAATCTTCAAAGCTATGGTAGAGAATCAAACCGGATTGAAACTAAAGTGTCTAAGGTCTGATAGAGGTGGTGAATTTACATCTGGTGAGTTCATTGACTTTTGTGAGAAGCAGGGTATAAGGAGACAGTTGTCTGCTCCTAGGACTCCACAGCAGAATGGAGTAGTTGAGAGAAAGAACTGGACCATCCAGGAAGCTGCCAGGACAATGATGTTGGAAGCAAATGTTCCTCAGATGTTTTGGAAAGAAGCTATCAGCACTGCAGTCTACACTCTCAATCGAGTTCAAATTAGAAACAACACCGGTAAGACCCCCTATGAACTCTGGTTTGGCATCACTCCTACTGTGAAATATTTCAGAGTATTTGGTAGCAAGTGTTATATTAAAAGAGATGAAGATCTAGGAAAGTTTGATGCTAGAAGTGATGAAGGAATTTTCTTGGGTTACTCCACTCAAAGAAAAGCATACCGGTGTTACAATAAGAGATTGAGGAAGATGATAGAAAGCACCAATGTGAAAGTCGATGAAGGAATTGAGAAGCCTTCAAGATTTTATGAGTTTGATGAAGATGACCAAGACAGTGTTCAAGGAACTCAATCCTCTCCGGTGAGACAGAGTCAGCCTGATCCGGTAAATCAGGAAGAAGAGATAGGTTTGAATGAGCCTGATCAAGAAGCAGCAGTGCAGGATACTCCCAAAATTCCAAGGTATGTAAGACTGAACCACTCTGAAGATCAGATCATAGGTGACAGAAGCAAAGGTGTACAAACTAGAAGGAATGTTGCTCAAAATTAGGATGAATGCTGTCTGATTTCAAAGATTGAACCTAAAACAATAAATGAAGCCTGCAATGATGAAAACTAGACCAAAGCAATGGAAGATGAATTGATGCAAATTGAGAAAAATCATACTTGGGATCTTGTTCCCAGACCTAGAGACAGGAATGTAATTGGAACCAAGTGGGTCTTCTGGAACAAACTAAATGAAGCTGGTGAAGTAATCAGAAACAAAGCTAGATTGGTCTGCAAAGGGTACTCTCAAATAGAAGGAATTGACTTTGAAGAGACTTTTGCTCCGGTGGCAAGAATTGAAGCAGTCAGATTACTTCTTGCATATGCTGCCTTCAAAGACTTCAAGGTATATCAGATGGATGTCAAGTCTGCCTTCCTAAATGGTGATCTGGAAGAAGAAGTCTACATTGAACAACCGGATGGATTTCAATTGTCTAATAATGATGATATGGTCTGCAAGTTGAAGAAAGCTTTGTATGGATTGAAGCAAGCCCCAAGAGCATGGTATGAAAGGTTGGATAAGCATCTTGTGCAGATTGGATTCAACAAAGGTACTGCTGACAGTAACTTATATTTCAAAATTGATCATGATAACATTTTGATTGTTGAAGTGTTTGTGGATGATATCATTTTTGGAGGAAGAGACAGTATGTGCAAAACTTTTGCAAATCAGATGAAAAGTGAGTTTGAAATGTCTATGCTTGGTGAAATGAATTTCTTCTTGGGTCTGCAAATTACTCAAACAAAAGAAGGGATCTTCATTTCTCAGACCAAATATGTGAAAGAATTGTTAAGGAAATTTGGTATGGAAGACTCAAAGCCAATGAACACTCCTATGGCAACCGGATGTAAGTTAAGCAAAGATGATGATTCTCCAAATGCAGATCAGACAAAGTATAGATCAATGATTGGTGGATTGTTGTATCTCACTCAAACTAGACCAGATATAATGCAGGCTCTTGGTCTTGTGGCAAGATTCCAGGCTGATCCTAGAGAATCTCATGTTATGGCAATCAAAAGAATTTTTAGGTACTTGAAAGGAACAGTTGAGTATGGTCTATGGTACCCTAGAGATCCGGATTTCTCTCTTCATGCTTACACAGATGCAGATTGGGCAGGAGATGTGGATGACCGTAAGAGCACTAGTGGTGGAGCATTCTTTTTGGGGAAGAGATTGGTTTCTTGGTTAAGCAAGAAACAAGATGCAATATCTCTGTCTACAACTGAAGCAGAATACATTGCAGCAGCAGGTAGTTGCACTCAAATCTTATGGATGAAGCAGATGCTAAGAGACATTAAAATTGAATATGAGGAGCCTATCACAATTTTCTGTGATAATTCAAGTGCAATTAATATTTCTAAGAATCCAGTGTTGCATTCTAAGACTAAGCACATATCTATCAAGTTACACTTTTTGAGAGAACAAGTAAACAAGGAAGAAGTCAGATTGGAGTATGTTCCCTCCAAGGATCAGATTGCAGATATCTTTACTAAACCTCTTCCCAAGGATTCTTTTGAATATCTCCGGGAGAAGTTAGGGGTCATGGCCCCTCCGGTGATGAACTAGGATGCACTGATGTGCATCAGTCCAGTGGATATCACAGTCATATCTTGTGATCCGGATTGATGATGGGGAGCTGCAACTAAGGGGGAGCAGCTGGTATGATTCTGATGTATGAGAATTGCAAGTAAGAGCCCTTTGCCATTGATGTCAAAGGGGGAGAGAAGACATGTGAAAAACAAGTGGTTGATGATCAAAGGGGGAGTAGTAAAGGAAGAGAAGACATGTGAAAAGTTGTTGTTGATAGGGGGAGCTGTGACAGAAAAGAGAAGTTCTTGTCTAAATGGTTTTTCACATCATATGTTGCCATCAATGACAAAGGGGGAGATTGTTGCAAGTATGAGGTGAGCCAGTGTTGTCATTGATGTCAACATACTCATATTGCATTGACAAGAAGGATTTGATGAGCTGCGTGCTGAGGATATTGAGAAAATTAGCCTCAGTCAGGAACAGTGAAGAATAGTGATGAGAAGAAGGCAAATGTACTGTATAGGATGAGAATCAGAGGATGCGGATTAAAGGGTTAGTAGATATGAGTCTTGAGATGCTTCAGTTAAGATTTCAGAGGTCCGCATGAAGATCTGAAGGAGTTATGGCTGTCGGTATGGAACCGGTTCCGGCAAGTATCCAGAGGTGACAGAGGATCACAAAAAGGTCCGGTGAGGTCCGGAATTGTATTATCCTAATCTGCGGATTGGAAGGAGTGTTTGGGATGTCCTTGTGATGTGTCATCCTGATTTGTGTATGATTTGGAGGTCCGGAAGTACCTCTTGCATTATGACAGTGGCGACAGACTGTGTTCTTGAAGTTCTGGATGAGGAAGACAAGAGATTCCAGTAAGTAGAGGAAGTGCGGATGTATCCGGTCATTCAGGCAGGCTTGTGAAGGTTCTTGGATCATGTTTAGGTTGTGTTGTTGGTCCGCATTGATAGTAGAGCCCAGAATTGAAGTTATTCTTCCGGATGAAGTTCTTGCTCTGTTTAGCCGACCGGATGAGTTGTTCATCCTGCGAATGTTCTTGTGGTGGCCGACCGGATGTGTTATTCATCTTGCGGATACTCTTATGGTTGTTTGCCGACTTAGATGTTTGTTCCTAAGTCGATATCTTGTATAAATAACAGTTTGTGAGTTCATTTCTGAGTGTGGATTGTGTGGATGAGTGTGGCATAGCGAAGAGAAGTGCAAAAGGCAGAGCAGAGGTTTTTGGGCTTAAATGGAACTGATCCGGACATGGTAGAGATGTCATTCTCCAGTTCAAGACTGTGATTTTCATCACTTTGTAGACAGTGTGTCTCCTTGTAGGCAGTGGGCCTCTTTGTGAGCAGTGTGCTCGGGCAGTGAGCCCTAATTGGCAAGTGCCATTCTTTTTCTTATTCTTCTAACAGAGAATAATTCTTGGGTTAATCACCCCGTGGTTTTTCCCTTAACCAGGTTTTCCACGTCAAAATCTTGGTGTTCAATATGTTGATGTTTATCTGCTCTTGTGTTTATGTATTATGCTTTCATGGATGATTAATTGATATGCTGTGTTTGAAAGAACAACAAGTGTTATACAACTGATTCACCCCCCCCCTCTCAGTTGTATGCCCTAGATCCAACAATGTTTGCCTATATAGCCATTTCACCAAACAATTCTCCTCTGCATTAATTGCATCCTCTACTTTTACCTAATTTGCCCTTTTCATATGCAGAACCTTATAAACCTTCAGCAAACCTCTGCATATCATTCAATTGCTCTGGATTTTTTGTTAAGTACATCTACTTGTTCGATGCTTTCATCATCATGAAGAGGAGATGATAGATTTTTAGAAACAACTCCCCCTAAGTCCATGTAACCTCTTGGTCGAAGTCCTTATCACTATAAGCCCTAGAGTATTCCGCAATCTACCACATTTAATTTTCTCCAAAATTTTCATCAAACTCCTTTAATTCCTTATCTTATCATTCTCATGTCAGCACTAATCCATATGCTAAGAACTCAACATCTTGCATGTTTAGGGGTTTGAAAATTTTACCATTATAACTTCCCCTAACCCAATATTTTATCGTTTAATTGCTAGAGGATCCACCTACACTAGACAGAGGTTTGGAGATGTCACATACTTCCTTCTTCCATACTTTGTTCATTTCCACTTTTTTCTGAGCAACATCAGTTTTATTTTGGAACATGGGTTTCATTTTCTTTCAAGAGTGCCTTGTTTTATTGCACTCATGACAAGTGCACTTTGTTTTCTGCCATTTCCATTTCTTCTTGCCCTTGATCTGCAATTAGCTACTTTGTGGCCAAATATATTACATGTATAATAGTAACCATAAAAGGATTGAGCATTATCCCTGTTATACCTTGGCATTTTACTTATGTACTCATTTTCCCTATGTCCCATCTTATTGCATGCATAACACCTAATAGAGTTCTGGCTTATCTTACTTCTACATTTAGCACCTTTATGACCAACTTTATTACAAGTGTAACATCTTAAATAATTTTGATTCACCTTGTTTCTACAATCCACATCTTTGTGACCAAACTTATTGCAAATAAAACAATTGCCATTGAAGCCTTGAGAATACCTAATGTGAGTCGGTTGCCTTGTAGGTTGAGGATATTTGAAATTCTTCTTCATATTCTTCCTTTGTCTTTGGACAAGAGTGAATTCATCTTCTCTTGCAGCTCTGTAAGATTTTTCCTTAGGATATTTAGTGTAGGTTTCATCCTTCTTAGCTTCAGACTTTCCTCTTGAATGAAAGTTATCATATAAGTTTGCAGAGGCATTGAACATAGGACTTTTTTTGTTTTCAAAACCAAGACTTGTTTTTTCTTTTTCTAGCTTTTGAGAGCTTATTATTTCATCAAGAATATCAGTTCCTCCTTTCAATTTTAGTCCCTTGTCAATCTATTCTTTTGCCTTTTCAAGTTCTTTTCTTCGAGTGACAACTTCTTCTTCAAGTTTTGAACATTTAGTTGATTCTTCATTGAGCTTGATATTTAAGCAATCTTCAATCTTTTTTTTTTCTACAACCATGACCTTTAAATTTGAGATCATGTCTTCAATCTCCTTGAGATTTTCACCTCCTTTATCTTCTTCCATTAGAGATTTTAGTTTACCAATTTCTTCTTTTTATTCTTTGGCTTTTGTCTTCAATTTGTCAATTGTCTCCTTTGCCTTTTCAAGCATATCTTCATATTCTAACTTTAGATCTTTTTCTTCCTCAAGATCATTAAGGGATGACTTGAGTTCTTCTTCAAAATCTATTTCACATTCATTAGACTCAAAGTCCCAACCTTCAGGTTCCATTGCTTCTAGATCGGGTTCGGGTGCAAATATATCATTGTCCATCACTTCAAATTCCATGTGTTTAAGTGGGAGATAGAGCAATTTCAATGAGTTTGAAAAAGCCTAGACTTATGGCTCACATGGGGTTTGACATCACCAATATCTTCAAGACAGACATGTTGAGGGTTTTCTAACACCATGATGGACCTGTCCAAACCATCGACTAAGGTCTCATGCCTGCACACATGGCACTTCCTTCACAAACCTGGTCCAACTCCTTGTAGCCTTATTTCCAGGTCTAACAGAAGATTATTTTCAACCAGGACACTTTCAAGGGCAAATGAATATGGTTTGAGATACCCTTTTCAAGTATTAACAACATACCAAAAACTCACTATGGGTTCCTAAAACACATTTACCATTTCCTTCATGACAAGCCTAATTGGAAGAGCCCCAATTAGCCCTAAATTACAAAGAGACTATCCTTCAAATGGCTCATAGAAACTCCTAAACCATCTAGAAACTTCAAACACATTGCAAAAATATAGATTTTGAGTTCATTTGGGTTGCACAGTTGACTCTGATGAATTTCAACAAGACTGTTCCCTTGACTGCACCTAACACATGGGTCTTGTTAGGTGTTTAATTGGCAATCTCCACCAAACTCAATCCTCCACCCTGAATACCTTTACAACATATGAAATAAAACATAAACAATGCCATTCCACTAATTTTGGAAGATCAAACCAGTGGAATGGGGTAGAAATGCATGGTTTTATGCTAAAACCCTAAGGTAGGGTTTATCAACCCGTTCTCAAAAAAATGCCTAGATCTCTGCTATAGAATTGTTTCAAGAACCCAAATAAGATGCAAAGTAATTTTAACTCACCCCTCTATCATGTCATCATCATGAGGATTTGTAACTGTTCCATATAGGAGAATGGTAAGGGTTGAAATAGAAAATTACATAGGAAATGAGTAGAAAATTGAGATTTCTTTGTTTATTCTTCTTCAAACTTCATCCACACCAACAATGATCATGCTCATGGATTTTCAAGCATGTGGTCGACCTTGATAACTAATTGGGAGGTAGTTTGAGATTGGTGGGAGGCCAAAACTACTCTGCAACCACCAAACTGCCCTGTTTTGTCACTTAGTGCAACTACATTTTGTTTACAAGATGGATTATCCTTTGACAAGGTGTTCAAACTTTTTGAATGTGACTCCTATATGCCATGAATGGCTACAAAACATGAGACACATCCTATGAAAAACATGAGACTTCTCTGATGCAGAGGGTAAAGGTAGTGTTTGTTGAAGTTCACTCAATGAACTTAGATCACTCAACTTCCTCCAAGAGGTTTACAAAGGTGTTTGTGAAGACAAAGCCTACACAAGGATATTACTAAGATTGACCTAGCCTAGGACCACCATCTAGTGTTCTCCTCATAGGCTACCCACTTCTCAACTTGGAGAGTCATTGCTCAATCCAACCTATATGCACAATACACCTTTTAAGGACTCACAACCTACTACCCACACCTCTACCAACAGTGTCCTCATATAACTGTTAACACATACTTGTCAAGAAAACATGACTATCATGAGGTCTCTGACCAAAAAGACTACTTTCTAAATTCCCCAGGGCAGTGGACAACATCTGTAGTAAGACTGTTCTAGGACAGTGTTTGAAGAAGGCTTAACCCTTATAGAATTGATTCAACTAACAATAACTTCTCAAAGCCTCAAAAGAACATCAACACTCAATGCATACTAAACACTCAAAGTGAATGAGCAACCATTTATTCACATGCAGGCCCACACTATGTTATAGAGGATAGAGGACAGCAAATGGCAACTTGACTATCCTATGATAGTGCTATGATGATAGTTTATATCTTGTAGTCTTGATGAACAATAAAACTAGCATCAATTCTCCTATCCACAAGGATATTCACACCAAACACAATTTGTATCTATCAGGGATAGGACCAATGAGAAATTACTGACCAAATGACTAAACTCTGTACTATACATGACTGTGGACAACAAGTTACATGTGACTGTCTAAAAATAGTACCAAAAAGAAAGACTAATCTCTTATAGCCTTGAGAATGATTACACAAAGATATCTCCTTAGACCTTCAAAAGGCAATCAACATACTTTACACCTTCCAAACCCATTATGAACTTTCAACTACCCTCCAAACTACAAAGCTGTACTCTATCATAAGTCATAATAACAGCAAACTATTCTTTTTAATGAAAAGGCCTATTCTTGAAGGTTGTATGAAAGAAGTGTATCAAAATAGCATACACAAGACCTACCAAACACTCATACAGTCTTATCCTCACCACAAGACATCAAATTCACCATGTCTCAACTCCTCCTTATGATTGTCATCAGCATTTGTAATGCTGCCACTGTTTCCTGCTAACTAGTCACTATAAGACTAGAAAGTTACCATACCAAACACCCTGGAGGAGAGCATGCAACCTGCAAAACCATGGCAAACATAAAACCTAATCTACCTTCCTCCATCCCACCAAAAAATGGGTGACCACCTTTAGAGGACAGAGGAAGAATGGAGCATTTTGTCCAAACCCTAGCTATGGAGGGTTAAAAAACTAGTTTGCAAACAATGGATTCAAACACAGCAATAGAAACATTTCAAAAGCTCTAAGTAGATGCAAATGAAAGGTGATTCAACCTACAACCACATTTTCTAGATCATGAACCTCTTACTGTCTGTACCAGGCCGTACAAGAAGGTTGTTTTTAACAAAAAGCAGAAAAAACACAGTTTTACCTTATAAAATTCCTCCTCTCTATTCATTATTGGCATGTTTAAACAAAAATGATGTTTATAGGAAGTTTCTAACCTTTCCACTTCCCATTCTATCCGTACAACTACCCATGAAGGCAGTGAATCGTTGTAAGAGGTTATTTTTTCATAAAACAACAAGTTTCTAAAAGAAGAACTCTTATGAAATAGGCCTAACTAACATCCTCATGGACTAGTCAATCAAATGACTAAGTCTTTATTACAAAACAAGAAAATGTCTTTCAAAGCCTTAGGAAAAACCCAAATTAACAAGGTCACAAAATGATATAGTAAAAAAAATGACTAAAACTGAAGCTCCTGCACCATACTCCCCCTGTGGGAAAACTCAAGTCTCTTGAGTTGCCAATTGTTGAAGTGTCATGCCATGCTTCAAGATATCTACTTCAGTCATCCAGGTGGCCTCTGAGTCAAGGAGATCCTTCCATTTCACCAAGTAGTCCTTATAGACACCTCTCCGAGTCTTCTTGACAACCTTGGAATCTAGAATGCACTCCAACTGTAAAGGTTTGCTTGGAGGCAAACCCTTGATCCAATCAGCATCTTCAACCACCACATCTAATCCACTTTCATCAGGCAATGGAGGTCTAAAAGGAAAAAGATTACAAACATTGAAAATTGGAGAGATACCAAGGCCAGCTGGTAGCTCAATCTCATATGCATTTGGACCGAATTTGTGCATTATTTTGAATGGCCCAATCTTCTTCATCAGGAGTTTAGTTGGCTGACCCTTTGGCAACCTTTCTTTCCTTAGATATGCCATAACTAAGTCACCAAATTTGAACTGTACTTCTCTTTTCTTCAAATCTGCCTTTTCTTTGTACTCTGTGACTGATTTTTCTAGTTGCAACTTGACTTGATCATGGACTGTTTTCATGGAGGCAGCAAACTCTTCACCAAGTGCAATCCTTCTATCCCAACCTTGGAGATCCTTCATCTCAAGTGGCCCTCTTGGATGAAAGCCATAAACTATCTAAAAAGGACTTTTACCAGTGCTCCTATTCCTTGAATCATTGTAGGCATATTTAGCCTGATTGATAACCAAGTCCCATGCCAAACCATGCTGCTTTGTAAGGCACCTTAGAAGGTTTCCAAGTGATCTATTAACCACCTCAGTTTGACCATCAGTTTGTGGATGGTAGGCTGATGAAAAGGACAACTGTGTGTTCAGCTTCTTCCACAAGGTCCTCCAGAAGTGACCTATAAACTTAGAATCTCTGTCAGTTACAATGGACAATGGTAAACCATGTATCCTTACTACCTCTCTAAAAAATAGACCTGCAACATGAGATGCATCATTTGTGCATTTACATGGCACAAAATGAGCCATCTTGCTGAACCTATCAACAATGACAAACACACTATCCACCCCTCTAGCTGTCCTGGGTAACCCAAGCACAAAATCCATGTTGATACTTTCCCAAGGTCTGTTGGGAATGGGAAGGGGCTGGTATAGACCTACATTTGAAGACACACCTTTGGCTCTTTAACAGATTACACAACTAGCTATATATTTTCTCACATCTGATTGCACCTTTGGCCAAAAATAGAACTTTGTGACTTGTTCTAGTGTCTTGTCTAAGCGAAAATGTCCTCCTAAAGAACCATTATGCTTCTCCTTGATGATGTTGTCCCGCATGGAGCACTTAGGGACACACAACAAATTGCCTTTAAACAAGAGGCCTTCTTGCAAAACAAAATCTGCATACTCTCCATGGAATGTGTTAGCCAAGTTCACACAGACATCATAAGCCTCTTTGAAATCAGAATCTTCTTTATACAGCTCCTTTAAACAGTCAATACCCATGCTTTCTAACTGGATTTCATGAATAAGAAGCAACCTCCTACTCAATGCATCAGCTACCTTATTAGAGACACCTCTTTTGTACTTAATTGTGAAGGTATAAACTTGTAGCTGTTTCATCCATTTAACATGTCTATGGTTCAATTTTTCTTGACTGTTTAGAAAGCTTAAAGCATGATTGTCAGTAAACACAATAAATTATTTGGGCAGAAAATAATGTCTCCATTTCTTAAGAGCTTGCACCATTGCATAGAGTTCTAAGTCATAGGTAGAATGCCTTTGCTTGGCTTCATTCAACTTTTCTGAAAAGAATGCCACTGGATGTCCTTCTTGGCTGAGAACAACACCAATAGCTTGCTAACTTGCATCACACTCAACAACAAACACCTTATCAAAATTAGGGAATACTAAGGTAGGTAACTCAGCCACCTTTGTTTTCAACAACTCAAGCTATCATCAGCTTCCTTTGTCCACTGGAATCTACATTTGACTCCACCCTTGATGGTGTTGAGGATGGGAGCACTAATGTGACTAAAACCTCTGATAAACTTCCTATAGAAAGTCACCAATCCATGGAAACTTCTCACATCTCCCACTATTTTTGGGGTAGGCCAACTGAGAATAGCCTCAACCTTAGAGGGATCCATCTTCAAACAACCATTAGAGATGACAAATCCCAGCTATACAAGTTCAGTTTTCATGAACTCACATTTGTCTAAGTTGATCATCAACTTGCGCTCATGCAGCTTCTCCAACACCTGACCAACATGCTTCACATTGTCTTCTCTTGTCCTGCTGAAGATTAGTATGTCATCAAGATAAACAATAATAAATTTGCCAATGAATTCAACTAATACCTCATTCATCAGGCACATAAATGTACTTGGCACATTGCTAAGACCAAATGGCATAACAAGCCATTCATAAAGACCTTCATTGGTCTTGAAAGCAGTCTTCCATTCATCTCCCTATCTGATCCGGATTTGATGATATCCAGATTTCAAATCAATCTTTGAGTAATAGCATGATCCTCCTAGATAATCCAAGAGATCTTCAATCCTTGGCATTGGGAATCTGTACCTTATGGTGATCTTGTTTATGGCCCTTGAATCTGTGCATAGCCTCCACTTTCCATCCTTCTTAGGAGCAAGTACACTTGGAACTGCACAAGGACTTAGACTCTTCCTAATCAGCCCTTTCTCTAGGAGATCTTGAATTTGCCTTGCCACCTCTTCATTTTGCTGTGGAGTCAGCTTGTATGCAGCCTTGTTAGGCAATGTAGCACCAGGTATTAAGTCAATTTGATGACTAATATCCCTCATGGGTGGTAAGGAGTTGGGAACTTCCTCTACCACAAGGTCTTGATACTTATCTAGAAGTTGTTGTACTTCCAATGGAATCTCCTTCTGTTTTTGATCTTGCTGATCTGATCCACTCTTGGGCTTCATGACCAAGGCATACCCCTGATTGTCATTCTCCTTCAAGATGTTTAGGAACTCATTGCCATTCACCAACATGACACTGCTATTATTTTCCTTCCCCCTGGGCTGCTCCAACATAGGATCCATCTTGAATGGTCTTCCATTCTTGGTGATGATATAAGTGTTTTTCTCACCATCATGCTAAGCTTTAACATCATACTGCCATGGGTGGCCAAGATGTAGGTGACATGCATCCATAGGGATGATTTCACATAGCACTTTGTCCTTGTAGTCACCAATTGCAAATTCAACCCAAGTTTGTTCCTCCACCATGAAACTTTGGTTCTTGTTTAACCAGGAGATCTTGTGAGGACTGATATGAGGCAGCCTCTTCAACTTGCACTTCTCAACCATCTCAGTGGATACCACATTCTCAGTAGACCCTGAATCTACTATGATTTTGTAAAGCTTCCCATAGGCTAGGCCTTGGGTTTGGAAAAGATTCTTTCTCTGAGGGGACTCTTGCTTCAATGGCATCTTCAACATAGCCCTTTTGATCATCATACTCTCTCCATCTAGAATAAGTGTAGTACTTCCCATTGGTGAATTCACACTTTCACAATCATCATCTTTCACTAACTGATTTCTCTTCCCACTGTCATGAGAGTTGCTAGCCTTCCCAGGGCACTTGTTCATTGTATGGCCAACTTGGTTGCAGCCATAACATCTTCCAGTGAAGACTCCTAGTCCTCTACCTCCTCCACCATTTCTACCCCTGGCATTATGACTTCTCTATCCTTTGAAACCTCCTCTATTCTCTGTTTCTGATTGTGTTCCTTGCTGACTGTTATTTTTAGTTTTGTTGAATTGTCCACGGCCAAAATTGCCTCTTCCTCTTTGGTTTCTGCCACCTCTACCTCTGGCACTTTGTTCACCCTTCCTTCTCAGCTTTTCCTCTACTCTGGAGGCCAATAAGAAACATTCATCCACTGTCTTTGGTAACACTAAACTTATCTCATCTTGCAGATTATATTTCAGTCCATTCAGGTACCTAGCCACCATCCCTTTTTCATCTTCATTATGATTGGCCCTCATACTGAGTCTATGAAATTCTTCTGTGTAGGTAGCCACATCCATGTCTTTTTGTCTCATATTCTGAAATCTCCTTATGATTTGAATCTCATAGTCAGGTGGCATGAACTTGCTTCTGAGCATAGCCACCATTCTGCTCCATTTAGTGATGGGACTCTTCCCAATCTTCTCCCTCTCACTCTGCATATAGTTCCACCATATAAGTGTAGAACCTCTTAGCCTTGTCTTGGCAAACTTGACCTTTTTGCTGTCATTGAACTCCTTGTAATCAAAGAAGTTACACATAGCTTCTATCTAGTTGGTGAGAACATCTCCATCCAACTTGCCATGAAAAGTAGGCACATCCATGTTGGGATCACCACTATCTCCATGAGTACCCTTAAGTGCATTCAAGAAGGCTTTCTGATCTGCAGACATATCCTGCTCTAGAGGATCCTCTTCTACCTCTATTTCTTCATTTGTGTCAGAAGAACTTCCCTCTTCTTTGGTCTTGCCCTTAGACTTCTTCTCTTCTTGCAATTTTGCTTCTTACAATCTTACTTCTTACAGTCTTGCTTCAACCATCTCTTCCACCAACTTCTTGATGGCATATTGACTCATTGTCTTGGGAGGCATTGTACTAGCCTCTGTTTCAATTTCCTCTTCTGACATACACTTGCTTCCAATCAGAATATTGGCTCTGATACCAATATGATGCAAAGGGTAAAGGTAGTGTTTGTTGAAGTTCACTCAATGAACTTAGATCACTCAACTTCCTCCAAGAGGTTTACAAAGGTGTTTGTGAAGACAAAGCCTACACAAGGCTATTACTGAGATTGACCTAGCCTAGGACCACCATCTAGTGTCCTCCTCACAGGCTACCCACTTCTCAACTTGGAGAGTCATTGCTCAATCCAACCTATATGCACAATACAACTTTTAAGGACTCACAACCTACTACCCACACCTCTACCAACAGTGTCCTCATATAACTTTTAACACATACTTGTCAAGAAAACATGACTATCATGAGGTCTCTGACCAAAAAGACTACTTTCTATATTCCCCAGGGCAGTGGACAACATCTGCAGTAAGACTATCCTAGGATAGTGTTTGAAGAAGGCTTAACCCTTATAGAATTGATTCAACCAACAATAACTTCTCAAAGCCTCAAAAGAACATCAACACTCAATGCATACTAAACACTCAAAGTGAATGAGCAACCATTTACTCACATGCAGGCCCACACTATGTTATAGAGGACAGAGGATAGCAAATGGCAGCTTGACTGTCCTATGACAGTGCTATGATGATAGTTTATATCTTGTAGTCTTGATGAACAATAAAACTAGCATCAATTCTCCTATCCACAAGGATCTTCACACCAAACACAATTTGTATCTATCAGGGATAGGACCAATGAGAAATTACTGACTAAATGACTAAACTCTGTACTATACAGGACTGTGGACAACAAGTTACATGTGACTGTCTAAAAATAGTACCAAAAAGAAAGACTAATCTCTTATAGCCTTGAGAATGATTACACAAAGATATCTCCTTAGACCTTCAAAAGGCAATCAACATACTTTACACCTTCCAAAACCCATTATGAACTTTCAACTGCCCTCCAAACTGTAGAGTCGTACTCTGTCATAAGTCATAATAACAACAAACTGTTCTTTTTAATGAAAAGGCCTATTCTTGAAGGTTGTATGAAAGAAGTGTATCAAAATAGCATACACAAGACCTAACAAACACTCATATAGTCTTATCCTCACCACAAGACATCAAATTCACCATGTATCAACTCCTCCTTATGACTGTCATCAGCATTTGTAATGCTGCCACTGTTTCCTGCTAACTAGTCACTATAAGACTAGAAAGTTACCATACTAAACACCCTGGAGGAGAGAATGCAACCTGCAAAACCATGGAAAACATAAAACCTAATCTACCTTCCTCCATCCCACCAAAAAATGGGTGACCACCTTCAAAGGACAGAGGAAGAATGGAGCATTTTGTCCAAACCCTAGCTATGGAGGGTTAAAAAACTAGTTTGCAAACAATGGATTCAAACACAGCAATAGAAACATTTCAAAAGCTCTAAGTAGATGCAAATGAAAGGTGATTCAACCTACAACCACATTTTCCAGATCATGAACCTCTTACTATCCGTACTAGGCCGTACAAGAAGGTTGTTTTTAACAAAAAGCAGAAAAAACACAGTTTTACCTTATAAAATTCCTCCTCTCTATTCATTATTGGCATGTTTAAACAAAAATGATGTTTATAGGAAGTTTCTAACCTTTCCACTTCCCATTCTGTCCGTACAACTACCCATGAAGGCAGTGAATCGTTGTAAGAGGCTATTTTTTCATAAAACAACAAGTTTCTAAAAGAAGCACTCTTATAAAATAGGCCTAACTAACATCCTCATGGACTAGTCAATCAAATGACTAAGTCTTTATTACAAAACAAGAAAATGGCTTTCAAAGCCTTAGGAAAAACCCAAATTAACAAGGTCACAAAATGATATAGTCAAAAAAATTGACTAAAACTGAAGCTCCTGTACCATTCTCCTATAACTATCACTTGTGTGTTTGCAACCATTGCACCATGGCCATACATCAGTTTCAAGTCACTATGAAATCAACATGAAATGGTCCAATGGACCTTATTACATCAGAAAAACATAAGACAACACAAAAAGACAAGATAAAGATCTTCTTGAGCCTCTAGGTGCTCCTGCACCATACTCCTGGGGGTGGAAAAGAACTCAAGTCCCTTGAGGAACCAGATCAGCTACAGAAGTACCATGCTTCAAAATATCCTCCTCACTCATCCAAGTGGCATCTTCAGCAGGTAGGCCACTCCATTTGAGAAGGTACTCTTTGTAGGTTTTCTTCCTAGTCTTCTTGATCACTTTGGTGTCCAATATGCTCTCCAACTTCAATGGTTGGCTAGGTGGTAGATCCTTAACCCACTCTTCATCTCCTTCTACTGTCAGACCTACATCTGGACTTGCAACATTATCACCTTTGTAGGGAAACAAATCTGAAACATTGAAGATTGGGGATATAGCCAAGCCTTGAGGAAGTTCAATCTCATAGGCATTAGGACTAATCTTCTTCATGAGTAGCTTTGTTGGCTGCCCTTTGGGAAGTCTCTCCTTCTTCAAGTGTGCCATCACCAAGTTCCCTACCTTATACAACACATCTCTCTTCCTCTTATTAGCTTTCTCCTTGTACTTTTCTATATTCTTTTGGAGAGTCTCTCTCACTCTATCATGGATGTCCTTCATGGCCAATGCAAAGTCTTCTCCTTGAGCACTCCTTCTCTCCAATCCATGTAGATCCCTTAGTTCTAGAATCCCTCTTGGATGAATCCCATAGACAACCTCAAAAGGACTTCTCCCTGTGCTTCTATTGGTGGAATCATTATAAGAAAACTCTGCTTGAGGGATGATCATATCCCATGTCTCTCCATGCTGCTTTGTGAGACATCTAAGAAGGTTTCCCAATGACCTATTCACCACCTTAGTTTGGCCATCAGTTTGAGGGTGATAGGCAGAAGTAAAAGACAATTGAGTGCCCAACTTCTTCCACAAAGTACACCAAAAGTGGCCCACAAACTTAGGATCCCTGTCAGTCACAATGTTTAGAGGCAAACTATGTATCCTAACAATTTCTTTGAAGAATAAGCCAGCAATATGGGAAGCATCATTGGTACATTTACATGGCAAAAAGTGAACCATCTTACTAAACCTATCCACCACAACAAAGATTCTATCAAAACCTCTTTGAGTCCTAGGAAGACCCAAAACAAAATCCATGCTAATACTCTCCCATGGCTTATTAGGAATAGGGAGTGGTTGATATAAACCTGGATTGGATGATGTTACCTTAGCCCTTTGGCATATGCTGCAGCCTTCAACAAATTTTCTGACATCTGATTGCAACTTTGGCCAAAATTAGAACCTTTTCACCTGTTCTAGTGTTTTATCAAGCCCAAAGTGGCCCCCTAGACTACCACAATGCTTTTCTTTTATGATGTTCTCCCTCATGGAACACCTAAGAACACACAATTGACTCCCTTTGAACAACAACCCCTGCTGCAATAGAAATTTAGAGAAATCAGTATGATAAGATCAGAAAACTGAGTGCAAACCTCATATATCTCCTTGAAATCTTCCTCAGTGGTTAAGCTTCTCAAAGCTACTTGGCTGTGATACCAATTGTTGAACAGAATAGGGTGTTGAGAGAGGGGATGAATCAGCACACTTAAAAACTTTAACCAAACATTTGTTGATAAAACTGAATAACTTTGAAAACATGAGTAAAAACATGCAATTCATGAATCAACAAATAACACTAGTGTTTTTACGTGAAAAACCCTAAAATAAGGAAAAAACCACGATGAGGATTAGCTCACAATATAATATGCTCACTGCAAAACATATTAGAATGTTTGTTTTAGGGCTTCAACCCAAGGAAGCTACTACTCCCTGAATGCTAAACTCACTGCTATTACAATAATAATATAGATATAAGGACTGCTATTGAGAACACATCTATTGTATGTTAATGGTGCAATCTACTATTCTTGCTCAATACATATATTTAAAATGATTTTGCACATTTCATATCTTTCAGTACTTTGTTATATTCACATTCATCTTAATTACATTTTAAATGAATTATATCTTCTATATATATCCTCCGCAACACCTTGAAACATTGATTAGGTCGGCATTGAGATCAATATTGAATGTAGCGTGTCACTTGTCACTGGCCGGCCTCAATACATGAAAAAGGATAAGAAAGCTTGTTGCAGACCTTAGGGCATTATGAAAAACATCAGGGCACATCTTTCCATACCTTCCAAACTTAGAGAAACTAGTTAGGAGTCTTTGCATGCATCAGGTACTTAACCAGTCGACTCAACCTGCTTAACATTGTTAACTGTTCATCTTTCAACTAACAGGGAGAAGCCAGAAACTCAATGCAAACCAAAGATTCAATCATATAAGAGCTCAACAACATCCATACACCTTATTGGAGAAGTATCATACCAAAATTTGTATCCACTAGACAAAAAATATATATATCTATAGAGAACAAGGTCTTCCGAACCTTATATAATGCTTCACATCCCAAGATATGATGTTGTGGTATAGTGTAGGGCCTAAAAACTTTTGGGAATGATCATAGACATCAATGTATGCTACTTACCAGATCCGCACACCTTTTTCTAAAGTTTTTGGAGGAATTCAAAGAATGACTAAGGTACTTAGAGTTCTGGAGGACAGTTATACTTAGACTTCACTTGCTTGTCTTTGTGGATCACAAGAGCACATGAAACTCCATCAAAACCTATATAATACATGTCTTAGTTATTCCTCAAAACTGCATGACAGTTAGATCTCTTCCAGAGGAATGCAGATCATTCCATTATCTCTCCATTACTACTTTGCTCTATCTAGATGATGGTCAATACACTTCCTTGTAACTTTTCATGCTAACAATGTGAGGAGCTGAAATCTTGAATGTATCATGTCAGTATGTGTCAGAAGCTATCATGAGAACTGCATGGTCAAATATTTATTTGTAGAGAAGTGCAGAACAATTCAAGTTGACTCTACCTTAGGATGTATACTATGAATGCCTTAGTCAATTTTCTACTTCTTACCCTTGAGTGTGGTACTCCCAACTGATGAGATATGTAAGTATGTATGCAAGAATCATGCAAGGATATAAGTATTCAGCTTAGCATCATGCTCAAGCCCAAAACTAATCCACACATAGACTATTTTCTCTTCTCCCAAACTAATTTGCCTTGACCATACAGACTATTTCTTTGCATAAGTCTATCTATACTTTTCATCTGTTATATTGACATCAATGTATACTATGTTGACATCAATGAAAACACATATTGCCAACATTTTCCACTTTCCAAAAAATTCCATAATTCCATTCTAGGTGCTTGCAAGCTTTGCACACTTGAATCCATATCTGGAAATATTTGAAGATCACATCATGACCTCCAAAGTAGGAAATGGAGGCACAAGCTAGTGATAGCTTACTAATACCTGACTATGAACACCTCCTACACAAACAACAAATGTATTGACTATTTACCAAAGTCCAACTAAAAATCAAGATCCACTGGAGAAATGTACTACTTGTCAAATCATGACCCCCTATACTCAAACGATGCCCTTCAACTTTGCAAGCTTGAGCTAACACCAAAACATAGCTAATAATTTTAGCTAGAACTTATTGTGCAACAGTTGCTCTGCTACTAATGCCATCATACTCAATCAGATAGCTCACGAATGAAATTAAAAATTTAAACTTGGATTATCAATGTGAGACACATTAGAACAAGATCAGTGGCTCAAGATGACCCAAGGGATAAGAAAATCCACCATGATCATTGAAAATTCATCAACCTTGATCAAAAAGAGCCAACAGAGAAATCCCTTCTAGTTAAAGGAGATATGACCCTTTCATGTGTCACCTTATCATGGCAACCTAGGCCTAGAAGGGTCCCACTCCACTTCCCTTGAGCTCGGGTGCTAAGTGGTAGCTTTAGCTTGCTTGGAATGGATGGGGACCCACTTGACACTTGTCACTCCGTCGCAGCAATGCAAAGAATATTCCATGGTGTATGTCTGCAGCGTGCTACCACGATCCATTAAGGAGTGAGCACATAGCAAGGAACTCAGTCAATGAGACTTTGGTCCCACCTACTTGGAGATCTACGGATAGTGCATTAGTGTGGCTCTGACAGATCTAATAGATCTTGAGCACGCAATGTCATGAAAATTGTAGATCTATCTTTAAGGGACATGTGCCCAGACTTAGGAAATATTATATTTCACGGGAAGAACCTGTGACTAGGCCTAATGGGCTGGTTGTGGATGGGACAAAAGGAATTAGGTTTTAACTTAAGTCTAGAGTGACAGCCTATAACAGGTCAACACAAAAAACATAATGTAGACCTAAGGAAAAGGGACTAAGGGTTTAGGGTTTAAGGTTCTTAAGCACAAACTTAGCCATTTGCAAGGATTTTAGGCTAGGGAGCAAAGAAATTGTGGGGGGTTTCCACTAGTGGCTTTGGTTGGGATGCATGCCTCTTGTAGGCATGGCAAGATTCTAGATATCTCCAAGGTATAGACCATGTGCCAAGTCCATTGGGGCTCCTATGTAGCCACTTCATCACACTAAAAATCATGTCTTCAATTTACATTTGGTGGCCCTGAGCCACCAAAAATGAAAAACTGATATTTTCCCTGTCAAATACTTTGTTTTTAGCAGACATGTTGCAATTATGGGTCTAACCGGTGTTTTCATTGATGTCAACATACTCATGTTGCATTAATGAGAAGGTTTGGATGAGTTGTGTGCTGAGGATATTGAGAAAATTAGTCTCAATCAGGAACAGTAAAGAACAGTGATGATAACAAGGTAAAAGTCCAAGATAGGTTGAGGATCAGAGGATGCGGTTTAAAGGGTTTGTAGATATAAGTCTTGAGATGCTCCAGTCAAGTTTTCAGAGGTCCGCATGAAGATCTGAAGAAGTTATGGTCACTCAGGTAGAACCGGTTCTGGCAGGTGTTCAGAGGTGACATAGTGACACAGATAGGTCTGGTGAGATCCGAAAATGCATTATCCCATTCTGCGGATTTGAGGAAGTGTTGAGGACATCCTTGCGAAGTGTCAAGTAGATTGGTTTGTGGTTTGAAGGTCCAAAAAAATCTATTCCTTTATGATAGTGATGACAGACTGTGTTCTTAAGGTTCCAGATGAAGGAGAGAAGGATTCCAGTAAGAAGATGAAGTACGGATGTTCTTGGTGATTCAAGAAAGTTTGTGGTGATCTGTGGATCATTTCCAGTTCATGTTAGTGGTCCGCATTGAAGTTAAAGTTCATATTTGAAGAATAACCACCGGATGTTGGTGTTCTTCCTGAGACTGGCTGACCGAATGTATTACACATCTTGCGGATGTTCTTGTAGGTGTTTGCCGACTTAGATGATTGTTCCTAAGTCGATGCCTTGTATAAATAAGGGATTGTGAAGTCATTCCAGAGGGTGTGGTGTGGAGATGTGAGTGTGGTAGTGAAGAAGAGAGCGGAAGGCAGAGCAAAAGTTTTTGGGCCTAAATGGAACTAATCCAAGCATGGTAAAGATGCTATTCTCCAGTTCAAGTTTGTAATACTTGTTACTTTGTAGACAGTGTGTCTCTTGTAGGCAGTGAGCCTCTTGTGAGAAGTGTGCTCAGGTAGTGAGCCCTAATTGGCATGTGCCATTTTGTTCTTTCTATTCTTCTAATAGAGAATACAATCTTGGGTTAATCACCCCGTGGTTTTTTCCCTTAACCTGGTTTTCCACATCAAAATCTTGGTGTCTTATGTGTTGATAAGTTTCTGCTTAATTGCATTATGTTTCATGATTAATATACTGCTAATCACTAAGAAGATTTAAGTGTGAAATTGGAGAAAGTCTTGGACAACTGATTCAGCCCCCTCTCAGTTGTGTGCCCTAAGTCTAACAATTGGTATCATAGCTAAGTTCCTCTAAAAGGAGCTTAACCGCTTGAGGAGATCTAGGATGTCATCTTACAAGAAGGATAGTCCGAAGTTTGATGGAACCAACTTTGCTCTTTGGAAAGGTCGCATGAAATGTCTCTTGCAGTGTATGGGAATGGTGTACTGGTCCACGGTTACAAAACAGTATGTACCTCCACAGGGTGGTCTGACAACCCTAAATGAAATCACAGATGCTGAAAATAATCTGCGGACCAAAGAGGCTCTTCTAAGCGCATTATTTGACTCAGAGCTCTCAAATGTTATTGACCTACCAACTGCCTTTGAGATTTGGAATAAACTAGAACTTTTGCATGAAGGAGACCAGTATGTTAAATGTGCAAGGTTACAGAGTCTAAAAGGGAAATTTGAAAAACTGAAGATGAGAGATGATGAAAATATTACTACTTTTATGCCAAGAGTAAATGAGTTAGTTTGTGGAATTAGAAATGCTGGTGGAGTCTTGGATAGATTGTTGGCAAAATTCTCAGATCCCTTCCTACCTCTTACAAAATCAAGGTTGCTGCCATTGATGAATTCAAAGCCCATACAACTGTCACAAGAGACCAATTGGATGGCAAATTGGCTGCATTTGAAATGACCGAGTTTGGAGATGATCCCCCCAAGACTGAATCTGCATTCAAAGCCAGTGCCTCTGTGAAAGGTAAACAAAGGTTTGATCCGAGAGAGAACTCGTCAAGGAAACTGTCATGGTATGAAAAAGCAAGAAAAGACCTGGAAGAAGAAGAAGTAGAAACTGCTCAACTTGAAGCCCTCATTGCAAAGAGACTGCCAAGAGGATCCGATAAGTATGAAGGAAAATAGCCTTTTAAGTGTTTTAACTGCAATAAGATTGGTCATTTTGCCTCAAGATGTCCAGAAAGATTTTCAAAGCCAAATCCTAACAGATCAAGGTTCCAAAAGAATTGTTACTATGTTCATAAAGAAGATGATAATGAAGGAGTAACAGATGATGAATCAGAGACTGGAAACAAATCAGGAAATGAATGGGTGTTTATTGCCATCAAGGAAGAAGAACCAATATCCTCTGTATCTGTCAATCATAAAGTTGTAGAAAGAGCCCTAGCTGCCCAAGTTGAAGAAAAGGATGATTGGGTCATTAACAGTGGTTTCTCTCACCATATGATAGGTCACAAAAATAAGTTCATAGATTTGGAAAGGTATGAAGGAGGAGTGGTGAAGTTTGGTGATAATTTTGCTGGTAGAATCAGAGGAAGAGGAACTATTTCTTTTGATGGAAGGAACAAAACCGAGAATGTTCTATATGTTGAAGGCTTGAAGCACAATCTTCTCAGTGTTGGATAGTTGGTGGACAAAGGCTATGATCTCTGATTCAAGAATGGAAAATGCAAGATCTTTGAAAGCTCAAGAATAGAGATTGCATCTGGTACCCAAACTAAAGGTAATATCTTCCACTTAGTTGGCACTAGTAAGAGTTGCTTATTTGTTCAAGTTGATCAGAGTTGGTTATGGCATAGGAGAATGTGTCATGTGAATTTTGATAATATCATCAAGATAAGCAATACTCAGGCTGTAAGAGATCTTCCAAAACTGGTAAAACCTGCTAATAGCTTGTGCAAAGAATGTCAATTGGGTAAGCTGAGCAGAATCACATTCAAGAGTAAGGATCAATCCTCTACCAGATTATTGGACTTAGTTCATACTGATCTATGTGGTCCAACAATAATCAAGAGTGTACAAGGTGATAGATATTTCATGCTATTAATTGATGACCATTCCTGGATGATGTGGGTTACCTTTCTGAAAGAGAAATCAAAAGCTTTTGAGAAGTTCAAAATCTTCAAGGCTATGGTAGAAAATGAAACCGGATTAAGATTGAAATGTCTGAGGTCTGATAGAGGTGGTGAATTCACATCCGGTGAGTTCATAGATTTTTGTGAGAAGCATGGTATAAAGAGACAGTTGTCTACTCCTAGGACTCCATAGTAGAATGGAGTAGTGGAGAGAAAGAACCGGACCATCCAGGAAGCATCTAGGACAATGATGATAGAAGCAAACACTCCTCAGATGTTTTGGAGAGAAGCTGTCATCACTGCAGTCTATACTCTCAATCGAGTTCAAATCAAAAGCAATACCGGTAAGACTCCTTATGAACTCTGGTTTGGCATCACTCCTACTATGAGGTATTTTAGAGTGTTTGGTAGAAAATGTTACATTAAAAGAGATGAAGATCTAGGCAAGTTTGATGCTAGAAGTGATGAAGAAATTTTCTTGGGTTACTCCACTCAAAGCAAAGCATACCGGTGTTACAATAAGAGACTGAGAAATATGATAGAAAGTACAAATGTGAAGGTTGTTGAAAGAATTGAGAAACCTTCAAGGTTTTATGAATATGATGAAGATGATCAGAATAGTGTTCTGATTCAAGGAGCCCAAACTCCTTCCGGTACTCAGAATCAAATAGATCCAGTAATTCAGGAAGAAGAGATGAGTCATAATGAGCCTAAGCAAGAATTAGAAGTACAGGAAACTCCCAAAGTTCCTAGGTATGTAAGACTAAACCACTCTGAAGATCAAATCATAGGTGATAAAAGCAAAGGAGTTCTAACAAGAAGGAGAATTGCTCAAGATTCAGAAGAGTATTGTTTGATTTCAAAGATTGAACCTAAGACAGTGAATGAAGCCTGCAATGATGAAAACTGGACTAAAGCAATGGAGGAAGAGCTGGTGCAAATAGAGAAAAATCACACTTGGGATCTTGTTCCCAGACCTAGAAACAAGAATGTGATTGGAACCAGATGGGTCTTCCAGAACAAACTAAATGAAGTTGGTGAAGTAATTAGAAATAAAGCCAGATTGGTCTACAAAGGCTACTCTCAAATAGAAGGAATTGATTTTGAAGAAACTTTTGCTCCGGTGACAAGAATTGAAGCAATCAAATTGTTTCTTGCCTTTGCTACCTTCAAGGATTTCAAGGTATATTAGATGGATGTCAAGTCTACCTTTCTAAATGGTGACTTGGAAGAAGAAGTGTATATAGAGAAACCGGATGGATTTCAATTGTCTGATCATCGTGATATGGTCTGCAAGTTGAAGAAGGCAATGTATGGATTGAAGCAAGCCCCAAGAGCTTGGTATGAAAGATTGGATAAGCATCTTTTGAAGATTGGTTTCAACAAAGGTATTGCTGATAGTAACTTATATTTCAAAATTGATCATGAAAACATCTTGATTGTTGAAGTATTTGTTGATGATATCATCTTTGGAGGAAGAGATAGTATGTGTAAAATTTTTGCAAATCAAATGAAAAGTGAGTTTGAGATGTCTATGCTTGGTGAAATGAACTTCTTCTTGGGTCTACAAATTACTCAAACAAAGAAAGGAATCTTCATTTCTCAGACCAAATATGTGAAAGAATTTTTGAGGAAATTTGGGATGGAAAATTCAAAGCCAATGAATACTCCCATGGCAACCAGATGTAAGTTGAGTAAAGATGATGACTCTCCTAAGGCAGATCAGACAAAGTACAGATCAATGATTGGAGGATTGTTATATCTGACTCAAACTAGACCAGATATAATGCAGGTTGTTGGTCTTGTTGCTAGATTCCAAGCTGATCCCAGAGAATCTCATGTCATGGCAATCAAGAGGATTTTTAGATATCTAAAAGGGACAGCTAAGTATGGTTTGTGGTATCCTAGAGATCATGATTTCTCTCTTCATGCATATATAGATGTAGATTGGGTAGGAGATGTGGATGACCGGAAGAGTACTAGTGGTGAAGTATTATTTTTGGGAAAAAGGTTGGTTTCTTAGCTAAGCAAGAAACAAGAGGCAATATCTTTGTCTACAACTGAAGCAGAATACATTGCAGCAGCAGGTAGTTGCACTCAAGTTTTGTGGATGAAGCAGATGCTAAGAGATATCAAAGTAGAGTATGAGAAGCCTATCACAATCTTCTGTGATAATTCAAGTGCAATAAATATATCTAAGAATCCGGTGTTGCATTCTAAGACTAAGCATATATCTATTAAGTTTCACTTTTTGAGAGAGCAAGTGAACAAGGATGAAGTCAGACTGGAGTTTGTGCCTTCCAAGGATCAGATTGCAGACATCTTTACTAAACTCCTAGGGACTCTTTTGAATATCTCAGGGAGAAGTTAGGGGTTATTACCCCTCCGATGATGAACTAAGGTACACTGAGGTGCATCAGTCCGGTGGTTATCACAGTCATATCTTGTGATCCGGATTGATGGGAGCTGCTACTCAAGGGGAGCAGCAGGTATGTTTCTGAAGTATTGGAGTTGCAAGTATGAGCCCTTTGCCATTGTTGTCAAAGGGGGAGAGAAGACATGTGAAAAACAAGTGGTTGATGATCAAAGGGGGAGTAGTAAAGGAAGAGAAGACATGTGAATAGTTGTTGCTGATAGGGGGAGTTGTGACAGTAAGGAGAAGTTCTTGTCTTGATGGTTTTCACATCATATGTTGCCATCAATGACAAAGGGGGAGATTGTTGCAAGTATGGGTCTAACCGATGTTGTCATTGATGTCAACATACTCATGTTGCATTAATGAGAAGGTTTGGATGAGTTGTGTGCTGAGGATATTGAGAAAATTAGTCTCAATCAGGAACAGTAAAGAACAGTGATGATAACAAGGTAAAAGTCTAAGATAGGTTGAGGATCAAAGGATGTGGTTTAAAGGGTTTGTAGATATAAGTCTTGAGATGCTCCAGTCAAGTTTTTAGAGGTCTGCATGAAGATCTGAAGAAGTTATGGTCACTCAAGTAGAACTGGTTCCGGCAGGTGTTCAGAGGTGACAGAGTGACACAGATAGGTCTGGTGAGATCCAGAAATGCATTATCCCATTCTACGGATTTGAGGAAGTGTTGAGGACATCCTTGTGAAGTGTCAAGTAGATTGGTTCGTGGTTTGAAAGTCTGAAAGAACCTATTCCTTTGTGACAGTGATGACAGACTGTGTTCTTAAGGTTCTGGATGAAGGAGAGAAGGATTCCAGTAAGCAGATGAAGTGCGGATGTTCTTGGTGATTCAAGAAAGCTTGTGGTGATCTGTGGATCATTTCCAGTTCATGTTGGTGGTCTGCATTGAAGTTAAAGTTTGTATTTGAAGAATAACCACCGGATGTTGGTGTTCTTCCTGAGACTGGCCAACCGAATGTATTACACGTCTTGTGGATGTTCTTGTAGGTGTTTGCTGACTTAGATGATTGTTTCTAAGTTGATGCCTTGTATAAATAATGGATTGTGAAGTCATTCCAAAGGGTGTGGTGTGGAGATGTGGGTGTGGTAGAGAAGAAGAGAGCAGAAGGCAGAGCAGAATTTTTTGGGCCTAAATGGAATTGATCCAAGCATGGTAAAGATGCTATTCTCCAGTTCAAGTTTGTAATACTTGTTACTTTGTAGACAGTGTGTCTCTTGTAGGCAGTGAGCCTCTTGTGAGTAGTGTGCTCGGGCAGTGAGCCCTAATTGGCATGTGCCATTTTATTCTTTCTATTCTTCTAATAGAGAATACAATCTTAGGTTAATCACCCCATGGTTTTTCCCTTAACTGGGTTTTCCACGCCAAAATCTTGGTTTCTTATGTGTTGATAAGTTTCTACTTAATTGCATTATGTTTCATGATTAATATACCGCTAATCACTAAGAAGATTTAAGTGTGAAATTGGAGAAAGTCTTGGACAACTGATTCACCCCCCCTCTCAGTTGTGTACCCTAAGTCTAACAAGACATACATGAGCTCAATTTGGAAGCACTATGTTCACTGATATTATCAAGGAAGCATACCATCACATCTCTAATTGTGCCACTGTCAATCATATTAATCTACACTTTTCAATCAAGAACTAATAGACTAGCACTAGCAAATAATAGGCACAAAAAACATGCATCAAATATATCATTCTTATATTTGCAATGTTTTTTATCAACAAAACCACTGCTATGCAAGCTTAGATATCCATCACATTGATCTGAGGAACAAATTATTTCAATCCACCAGGTGACTGGGTTCATAAACTTTGGCTTCATTTCTTACTTCCATATCAAATCTTAAGCATTCATATAATATCTATGTTGATTCCTACTGTGAATTATCTCTATCACATACCAACCCCAAATCATAAAAAGAGAAAGATTCATACACAACTAGTGAATCTATATTTAAAGTTTGCCCTCTTTCAAGCAAGAAACCACCTTCTATATTGAACATGAAATACTCATACACAAGAAACACTTCCACTTGCTTTACTAAACACTGACTTTCACATTCATACAAACCTTCCAATCCTAAAGTAAAGATTTGCAAAGCATGCTCATACAACTAATCATAATCAATTAAGAACTGATCGTACTCATAGTTACTATGATCAGCAAGCTGAAGGAGCTCACTTTCAGAACCATACTCATATCCCTCATTATTGTGCTTAACAATTTCATCATTAAACTCCACCTGGAATGCCTCAAAAGAAGGCTTGAAAATTTTAGAATATAGCCCATTGTCAAAAGCTTCATAGTTACCCTTACCCTATGTTGGGACCCAAAATAGCTGTAACCCAAAACTCTAAAACATTCCTAAATCACCTAAGCTAGAGATTATCGTTAGGGTGATAGGAAGAGGTTTATCAACAAATTAAGGGGAATTTTGGCCAACTAACAGGAGTGGGTAGACTCCTCTACACTTTGAGCTTAGCTTTGACTCTGGAGGGATATTCCAAAGGGGTATACCTAAATAGGTATTAACTTTAAACCAGATGAACAACTTAAAAAAAATGAATAGCCAAAGCCAACTCATCATCTTAACTCCAAAAGCTATCACTATGTCAAGAACGACTTGTTGTCACAAAACCCCTATATAGCTAATTCAGTTGTATGAATGTTCATGCATAGGAAATATGGTTTTTTCTGCTACACCACAAGTGAATGCTTTGTTTGATTTTAAAGAGTGATTGATACCTCTCCAATATGGACCAGTTCCTAATCCATTGGGCACCAGAGTCATAGAATGCAAGGAGGAATGAAAATACACAGCATAGGATCAATAGAACTAGACATATATTCACATATATGACACTAATAGATCCTCATATAATGGACATACTTAATACTCCAAAAGAGAACTGCAATGATTCATAAGCAACAAAAGAATGGCAAATACAAAGCATTGTATTAACTTGGATATTGTCACAAATCTCCAAACATCTATTACAATCATTCTAGCAAATGTGGTGAGGGAAAATATACAATTGCAATTATATATTTACCAAAATCACTACAAAATCCCATGGATACATTCATTACATTTAAATTTGCATTACACGACCTTCCTACACTATGTTGAATGCATCCCTTCACTTACAGATTAGACAAATCATGTTTTGATGCCAGAGAAAATCCTTAGGTGCTCCCAAACCAGACAATTGGCTCAGCGACCAACCGTGAAAACATCTTCATTTCATGTATATATAGCAATCAGTTCATATTGTGCAGCCCAGGGCATTGATAAAATCAATCAATAAGAAATTGCGCTACATTAAATTTAGGCCCACTGCAATGTCATAAAATCTGCCCTTTAGAAGTCTGCCCATACTCTGACAACTCTACAAACTGACAGCAAAAGATTGTTTGCACTCTTAGTGTACTTGGGACAATAAAGAGGGAAGGCTCAAATCCTCTTTCTGAGATCTCCAACATCTGACATATCTGCCTTGTCCCCCAAATGTACTCATGCATTGAAGAATATGACTGTCTCAACCACCTACAAGGTAGAGCTCTGTAAATCATTAAATTCTGAGTATATGTCAACCTACACAATCCTCTTCTATACTGGGCAAATTTTCCTCATCTTATCAGTCTTTTGTCTTTCTCACAAACTGCCTTCCTTTTCCTATTATATTTTTACCTTATCAACAAACTGTCACCTTTTTGAATTGTGGAAGACATCTTCCTTTTATCTTCATTTTTGGCCTCATTCATAGGTCTTATTGGCAAAACTTTGTTTTCCCAAACTTGGCCTTGTCTCTGTATTTAGCTTCCTCTTCTGTCTTATCAGAAAAATTTCAATTTGGTGAACTGGGCTGACTTTGCCTCTTTTTCTTTTAGTCGGCAAATTTGAACTTTTCTGAACTATGCCCACTTCGCCCTTTGTGGACAATTTTTATTGTTTTGAACTCTGCTTGACTAGCTCCTTTCTTCTTTGTTGGCCAAAGTCCATCATGAACCATCTTTATTTTGCCTCCTGTTGGCAACTTTTACTTTCTCAAAACCATAAGGCCTTTTGCCTTTATCGGAAAATCTTTAATTTGCTAAACTCTTTCTCCATCGGCCAATTCGCCTTTATCAGCAAATCTTTAATTTACCAAACTCATTCTCCATCAGCCAATTAGCCTTTATTAGCAAATCATCCATTTACCAAACCATGACCACTTTTTCCATTTTATTCTTTTATCGACAAATTCTCATCATGCCAAACTCTTTCTATCTTTCTTCCTTTTGACCATGTCATCCAATTAGCCTTATAGGCAAACCTGCAAAGATCTTAACTATTTGACAAGTTTGGCTTTTCGCCAATTCCTTGACCAAACACTTTGCTTCATCCTTCTTCATTTTTCCTTAGAAACATTTTTCTTTTCTATTTTCCTTATTGGAAAATATGACCTTTTGCAAATTTTGCCTTTAGGAGCTGCACTGCTTTCTTTTTCCTTCCTTATCGGTTACTTTGTTCTTTTCAAAACTTTGACTTTTCTCCACCTTGGCCCCTTTATCGGCAAAGTTGGTGAAACTCAAACTTTCCCCAAATCTGCCACTTTTCTTCTTTGTTAAGGAATCCTTACCGTAAGCAAACTATGAAAAGTCTAAACTTTTAGAAATCTTGGGACTTCACTGACTCCCTAATATGGCCTTTCCTTTGCCTTAGAAAATCTCACTTGCATTGCGGCCTTCTCCTCTTTTTTCTTCTATCGGTGAATCCTCCATCGGCCGAACCTTCTGTCGATGAACTTGGAGGTTCATGAATCTCCAACTTCACCAAAAAATCTTTTCCTTTGTCTTCTTCGTTGTGCCTTTGAAACTTTTTGTACTCACCGTGACTCTATCTTCCTTCCTCCTATCAATGAATCTCGCCATTGGTGAACTTTGATGTTTGTGAACTTGAGAAATCACCGACAGAGGCCTCTAAGTGTATCCTTTTTCCACCTTGGACATCATTCATCACCCACCCAATCTCTATATTAGTGAATCAACAAATTTTTGAACTAGCGAACTAGTTTGTCAGTTTAGAAATTTGTCGATTTGCCGATAAAGCACCCAAATGAGCCAATTTTTTTAAGGAAGAAAACCAACACAAGGGGAAAGATTCCACTCAACATATTTTGGCATAAAACCCCCTAAAAAACCTATCTCAGATCAAATTTAAATGAGGGGTTTCGAAATCAAAGGCAAAACTTGGAATATAGATGGATTTTTTGGGTTTCTTGGGACATAATAATGATATTTTGGAAGCTGGTAATTTTAGGTCCCAACAATGGCTCTAGTTTTGGATGTGTAGCAAACTTGTATGACATGGAAAGAACCACAGAGTATCTCTGGGCAGATGAAAACACAAAACACACGATTGGACACACACAAAACATATTTACAAAACAACACACAGTCATAAAATGACTGCATCAAAATTTTAGGACACTACAGGCCACCCCTATAGTAAAACTAATGAAGCTACTTGCCTATGTCAAAGACAAGCCTATTGAAGGAGCTGATCTCCCTCAATCCTTTGCTGCACTAATCACCCAATATCAGCAATAAAAACATTTTGTATGCATGCACATAGAAAATACAAACATTCATATCATCATGCTAAAGATGGAAATAAGTATTACCAGGGCAAGGTAGCCATAGATAATATGACTCATCATCATGCTAACTCATATAAAAGTACTCACCTTCAAATTTCATGTTAGCATGATACATTTATGGGTCTGCATAAGAATCAGCATGAAGAAAAATATCAAGCTGAAATGTATCTAACCCAAGTGTGGTCTCATGCCGAGCTATGTCATATGACTGTTCTAATTCTTGTGGCCATCCACACTATCGATGCTAATGTACTCCTCCATGACTGAATCAAAGGTATGACTCAAATTTAAATCTACACCATTAGCACATATATTAGAAATTTGAGGCACATCAAATGAAGACTCAAAATCTTCAAATTGCCTCTCTGTTTTGGATTCCTCGACACACACTGCTGTGTAAAATTTGCTTTTAAGAAAATCACTAATGATTTTCTCCTCTTCACCTTGCAAATTAGAAACTTGACCCACACTGGAAAATCCAGCCTAGATGTTATCAGACCCAGCCAATGAGCTCAAAAAAGTGCTCTCAACATGATCCACATCAATAAGAGATAGTTGTCCCAAACAAAGCTCTAAAAAATCAATTGTGACATAGTCTTCATAATGGGAAATAGTTACTTGAAAATTACTTGTAGTTGTAGCAGTACCTCCATGATGTTCAGCTGAAGCATAATTCACATCAACCTCATGCATACAAGTGTTAATGACCTCAATGTCATCATCAAGGATGAATAAGGGTAACACACTAAACAAAAGATCAATCTCTTGTTCACCCTTAAGATCATTTTGCATTCCCTCTTTGTCCATTTGGTGTCCACAGGTAACTGGGTCATACAGTATAAAACTTTCCACCTCCAAAGCTGACAGCTCAAATTCATTGAACTCAAAGTCATCTTCAAAAAGAGGATTATCCATGTACCAATGATAATCATGAATTGTGTTACCTGATGGACTTGCATGGTCTTCATAAAGGACATTATGTCTTATGCTCGTCTCTTCATTATCATTTGCTTCATCACTATATGTATGCTCTATATAATCAACTATATGAGCTAAGTCATTCAAATTTTCACTTGCATACATACCTTCCAAGTAGTCCACAATACTACAAGTAGCAGGGTCGTAACTCTCTTCACTAGATTGGAAATCATCATTGATTTTCTCATATTCATCATCTATCGATGACTAATCCAATTGAAGGTAGGTGCAATCACTACTATTTTCAGCTGAACTGTTGTCATACACTGCACCAACACCTTCCTCTACCCTTCTACGCACACAATCATCACTTGATATTGTGTCTGGATCACATGAAACTTTCACATCCTTGTTGTCTACAACAGTCTATTCATTATCAACTACCACTATATTTGAGGATAGAGATTTTGCAATCATATGCTATTTAACTCTGTCAACATAATAAATCAACAAATATGCCTATTACATACCCACTAGATTGAACTCTTCTCTTAAAAAACCCAGGCTTACGGTAATATCATAAGCCCTAAAATACATGTCAATACAAATAGGAAGATCAGGTCTGAAATTTTTTGGGATCTGAGATAGGGCCACTGCAAATCTTTGGCTGAGCTCCATGCTAGACTCTCCTTCATGCCTTCTAATATCTTCTAGTTCTTGAACAAGAAAAATAGGGTCTAGACTAGTTGCAAAATCTTCAAATACAACCACCAATTGATCCCAGTAAGCAAAATGCTAGTCAGGGAAACTAACTAGCCACTTCCGTGCTACTCCACATAGAGATCTAACAAAAAATCTTATCCACATATCTTCATCTTCAAACTAGAACTTGTACATGAAATCTAAAAATGCCTCAATGTGCACCTTCCCATCATGAGCCTCACACCAATCAAATAAAAGCATCTGATAATAAATATTTTTGGGCATGGATTGTTTCTCATAACTAACCCATGAGAGGTCCGATTGTCTATATGTGTTCTCATTTGCAATAGGGGAAGCCGAGGAAAAGAGCAAATGGGAACAACATGAGAGGGATTAGACTGACATAGCCTCATTTGGCTTTCTAATTATTTTTCTTGCTACATCAAAGACTCAAGCAACTACTTTTCTTTTTGAATTTCATACTGCACCCTAGTGGACTCTACAAAGGTTCAAAAAAGTTTGGGCTTGTAGAGCTGGCAGGGCTAGGATTAGAAAATGCATTGTCTGAATGGTCAAAAGATATATAACTCCTAGACTCTGCAACATAAGAAGATGCATTGGAGGGATCCTCCCTAGGGGATTCATATTCATACTAGTTGGCTATGACCAGCTACAAACCAAATGTGTAGGAATAAGGAGAACAAATGGCATGCTCCTTTATAGAGAAAGAAACCATCGTCAAACCTGGAAGAAAAATGTGTACCTTAACCAGCTGTAGCCTTTTTGAAATGTGCCAACACTTTATTTTCTTTGACAAAAAAATCACCACCTCATTGAATGAGGAAATCCCTTGAAGCGTGATTCATCTTCAAGGCTTCAAAACTGATTCTAGGTCACTCACACCAGCAGAGTCTTCAAATCTTTATAACCCAGCACATTACTATCTTTCCCCAGCAATGATGCTAAACTGTTGGTGTAAGGTGACGGGCTACCAAACTTACACATAGCAATAGACTGCACTAGACAACCGTTGTTATAGGGGCATGAAAAATGCTCCAATTACCTAAAACCTAGCAATGGCTAAAGTAACTTTATCCCCGACAATGGCACCAATCTATTCATGTAAGTTGACAGGCTACCAAACTTACACACATCAACAAACTACACCCAGCAATGGCTGCAAACATGGGTCTTCAAATTCTTTGTCTTTTCAAATCCTCCTTGGCAACGGTACCAATCTGCTGGCGTAAGTTGACAAGCTGCCAACTTACCCAAATGCATGCAAAACTGTAAATCACTGTCAAAGGGGCATTTGGAATAATTTGACCATTTAATTAATTCCCTGACAATGGCACCAATCTGTTGGGACCCAAAATAGCTGCAACCCAAAAATCTAAAACATTCCTAAATCACCAAGGCCATGGATTGTTGTCAAAGTGATAGGAAGAGGTTTATCAACAAGTTAAGGGGGATTTTGGCCAACTAATAAGAGTGGGTAGACTCATCTACACTTTGAGATCATCTTAGACTCTGGAGGGATATTCCAAAGGAGTATACCGAAATAGGTATTAAGTTCAAACCAGATGAACAACTAAAAATAAATGAACAACCAAACCCAACTCATCATCTTGACTCCAAAAGTTGTCACTAAGTCAAGAATGACTGGCTGTCACAAAATCCCTATATAGCTGATTCAACTATACGAATGTTCATGTACAGGAAATATGGTTTTTTCCCCTAAACCACGGGTGAAAATTTTCTTTGATTTTAAAGAGTGATTGATCCCTCTCGAATATGGACAAGTACCTACTCCATTGGGCAATAGAGTCATAAAATGCAAGGAGGAAAGAAAATACAAAGCATAGGATCAACATAACTAGACATTTATCCACATATATGACACTAATAGATCCTCATACAATGGAAATACTTAATAATCCAAAAGAGAACTGCAATGATTCATATACAACAAAAGAATGGCAAATACAAAGCCTTGTATTAACTTGGATGTTGTCACATGTCTTTAAACATCTGTTACAATCATACCATCAAATATGGCAAGGGAAAATATACAACTGGGATTATATATTTACCAAAATCACTACAAACTCCCATGGAGACATTCATTACATTCAAATTTACATTACACAACCTTCCTACACTATGCTGAATACATCCCTTCACTTACAAACTAGACAAATCATGTTTTGATGCCAGAGAAAATCCTTAGGTGCTCCCAGACTAGACAATTGGCTCAACAACCACCCCTAAAAATATCTTCATTTCATGTATATATAGCAATCAGTTCATACTGTGCAGCCCAAGGCGTTGAAAAAATAAGTCAACAAGCAATTGCACTACATTAAATTTAGGCCCACTGTAATGTCAAAAAAATTGCCCTTTACAAGCCTGCCCATACTTTGACAACTCTACAAACTGATAGTCGACGATTGCTTGCACTCTTAGTGTACTTGGGATAATAAAGAGGGAAGGCTCAAATCCTCTTTCTAAGATCTACAACATCTGACATATCTTCCTTCTCCTCCAAATGTACCCATGCAATGAAGAATATCACTGTGTCAACCACTTGCAAGGTACAAATCTGTAAATTATTATATTTTGAGTATGTCAGCCTAAACAATCCTCTTTCGTACTGGGAAAATTTTCCTCATGTTATTGGTCTTTTGTCTTTCTCACAAAACTGCCTTCCTTTTCCTATTATATTTACCTTATCAAAAAATTGTCACCTTTTCAAACTGTGGAAGAAATGTTCCTTTTATCTTCATTTTTAGCCTCATTCATACCTTATCAAAAAAACTTTGTTTTCCCAAACTTGGCCTTTTCTCTATCTTCAGCTTCCTCTTTTTCCTTATCTACAAAATTTCAATTTGGTGAACTAGGCTAACTTTGCCTCTTTTTCCTTTAGTTGGGGAATATGAACTTTTCTAAACTAGGCATGCTTCACCCTTTGTCGGCAATTTTTCATTTTTTCAAACTCTGCTTGACTGGATCCTTTCTTCTTTGTCAGCTAAAGTCCTTCATCACAAACCATCTTCATTTTGCCTTTTGTCGGCAACTTTTAATTTCTCAAAACAAGTAGGCCTTTTTCCTTAATCGGCAAATCTTTAATTTGCCGAACTCTTTCTCTATCTACCAATTCGCCTTTATCAGCCAAATCATCCATTTGCCAAACCATGACCACTTTTGTCATTTTCTACTTTTATCGACAAATTCTCATTATGCTGAACTCTTTCTATCTTTCTTCCTTTTGACTATGTCAGCCAATTAGCCTTATCAACAAACCTACAAATATTTGAACTATTTAACCAGTTCGACTATCCACTGATTCCCTGACCAAACACTTTGCTTTATCCTTCTTCATTTTTCCTTAGCCACATTCTATTTTTCTATTTTCCTTATCAACAAATATGACCTTTTGCAAACTTTACCTTTGGAAGTCGCACTACTTTCGTTTTCCTTCCTTATCAGCTACTTTGCTCTTTTTAGAACTTTGACTTTTCTCCACCTTGGCCCCTTTATCGACAAAGTTGGCAAAACTCAAACTTCTCCCAACTCTTCCACTTTTCTTCTTTGGCAGGGAATCCTTACCGTCAGCAAACTATGAAAATTCCAAACTTTTAGAAAGTTTGGGACTTTGTCGACTCCCTGATATGGCCTTTCCTTTGCCTTAGAAAACCTCACTTGTGTCGCGGCCTTCTCCTCTTTTGTCTTCTATCTGCGAATACTCCATCGGCTGAACCTTCCATCAGAGAACTTGGAGGTTCATGAACCTCCAACTTCATCTACAAAGCTTTTCCTTCATCTTCTTCATTGTGACTTAGAAATGTTTTACACTCGCCACGGCTCTATCTTCCTTCCTCCTGTCGGTGAATCTCACCATCGACAAACTCTGGAATTCGTGAACTTGAGAAATTACCAACAAAGGCCTCTGAGTGCATCCTTTTTCTACCTTGGACATCATTCATCACCTGCCTAGTCGCTATATTGGTGAATCAAAATTTTTTTGAACTAGCGAACTAGTTTGCCAATTCACAAATTCGTCGATAAAGCACCTAAATGAGCTATTTTTTTCTAAGGAATAAAACCAATGCAAGGGGAAAGACTCCACTTAGCAGATTTTGGCATAAAACTCCCTAAAAAAAACTATCTCAAATCAGATTTAAATGAGGGGTTTCAAAATCAAAGGTAAAACTTGGAAAATAGATGGATTTTCTAGGTTTTTTAGGTAGAGTAATGGCATTTTGGAAGCTGGTCATTTCAGGTTCCAACACCATATATATCACTACCAATACTATCCTCTATTGTATCAATATGAACATCTAAAACTTGTCCACCCTCAATAGAGTATGCACATTCATTAATGCATTCATCATTGAAAGTAAATGTTTGCATTTTGGCATTGTGCAAATGATTATCATCCTGAAGGAAACATTCATATTCAACACCCATACATATCTCATCACCTAATGGCTTCATAGATGAACAATTATTCTATTTATGTAAAACAAAAAATTTCATCTCTGCTTCATATAAAGTATCATCTGTAGCTGTAATATTGTTACCATTGCTGGGATTATAAATGGAGATATTAAACCTAACATCCATGTGTTCCCGTGGATTTTTAATGACAACATTATTGCAAGAAGTAATTTCATGTATATGTCTGCAATCATTGCCTACACATTCTTCTCTTATAAGTTGATCACAAATTTTATTTTCTTTATTACAAACTTGATCTTCATGTTGTACCATGAGCTCATCATCTTTATTCCTCATACCAAACCTTTTCTTACTCTCATCAACTAGACAACTATAGCCATTACTATTTTGAGATAAAATATCAGCAACATTTTGAGGCATAAAATACATAACCCCTGATTTGCTTTGTATACATGCATGAGATCTTTTGTAATACCCTACCTTTGTAGTCATTTGTCCTTTTATCATCACATATTTCTAATTATTTTCTATATCCATTGCACTTGCAAAGGCTTGATGAAGTGTAGCAGGCTCCTTATCCCATAACATGTAACTCATTTCTTCTTCTAATGCACCCAGGTAAACAACTAAATAGAATGCATCATTTGGCCCCATGTACTCTAGGATACTTCTGATTGATTTTTAAAATCTTAAATTCAAGTTTGGAATTGATTCATCCTCCTTTTGAATGTTCATAAAATTTATAACAAATGAGACCATGTCAAATCTTTCACCATACTGTTCTACAAATCCAACTTTGAACTTAGTCCATGAAGAAATAGAACACTCCGGTAGGTATGAAATCTAGTCTCTAGCATCATTTTGCAAAGTTTTAATAAAAAGCCTCATAACAACATCTTCATTTTCAATCTCATAATCAACCATTAAATCACAAAACTCCTGCAAATGCTTGTTTGCTGATTCATAATTCTTTCCATTATACTTTGGAAAACATTTTCTAACTTCATTAGGAATAGCATTTGGGTATCCATGAATACCATTAAAATTTAGAGCTTTGTAGCTTTCATCAACTAGGAAATTTATTTTAACATCTGATTTGTAAATGCAAGAAAAGTAGAGTACCTGGGATTGTATTGTAGCTTCAAATAGGTTCAATCAATAGAGTCACCACGTCTCTAAAGAGGAAAAAATATCAAGCAGCCAAAAGCCCCTCCCTGATCAATTACAGTCTGGATTCACTTCACCAGTAGAGCACCTTTTCAAATCCTTTTAGACATGTTGTAATACCTTGTATATCAGATTGTGAAAAGTTTTAAACTCATTTGACTCTCCCAAAAATATGAGCATCTACATTCTTCCCTAGTAGAGTCACCAATTCTATTTGTTCCCACATTTGCACACATCAATCTCTAAATATTTGCCAATTCTTATAATCAAGTTCAATGGGAAACTTGGCCAATAGATTGGGAGATTGTTTACACCTATCTCCCCTGCACTTTAGGCTCTGCCAAACCTAGGGGGTATCCCTTATTTTAAAGTCAATAGATTTGTCTTTCACAATATCAGGAAAAAAAGTTCTCATATATTTGCACCAAGATATGTAAGATTATCCCACAATTTGGCAAAGTTCTTGGAGTTTTTCACATTGTTGGCTTTGAGAAAATGTACTACACTTACCTAAACTAAAGAAAAACAAAATGAAAATGGTTTGAATGATTTTATCTTTGAAGTTTTGTGTTCTTTCTAGACCTTTGGGAAAATAATTTCCTATATCAGTGCTTTATCAAGGCAATAGAGTCAAAATACTACAATGCAGATGTTTCCTTTTGATATCAAAACCTCAAATTTAGATGGTATGATTGTATCATTGCCTTATAATGATACACCCAAGAAAAAGTATTTCCTGCAACACTTCTTCAACAATCCCTAATGTAATACATCACTCCCTATAGCTTACCTAAAGCATGTTTAATCCATTCCTTGAACAGAAGCAGTAAATAAGAAATTCAATACAACAAGTGTGCATAGATGAAATCCAAAATCCTTGATTCTTTCATTCAGAAAAGAAATGCATACATTCAAGAAGACAATTGCAAGAAACATGTAATTCATATAATACAATCTAAACTGAAAATGTCATACAAAACTTTATTCATCTATAGGTAACATTCTACTCTGCAGTCTTGAAAAAATAAACCTAATCTGCAATAGAAGACTACTCCCCAAAAGATGTGGATATCTTGTATCCAAAGCCCCAGAATCAAACCCCTTACTACAACTTTGCAAGCTCTATACATAAAGGAAATAAACTATGTATCCAAGAATACCCGCCACATTTTTTAATTACATCCTTTGATTTTTATTTAATATTTGTCACTTGGGGATTTGTACCTCTTCTCTGATTGGCTAACTTTAAAACAATGTCCTTTTACCAATCTTTCTGTGACATAAACTGGGATTGATTCTACTGCTCAAAAAGGTTTACAACAATATTCTAGTTTATAAGAATATTTTGGTAGGTCTAAAAGCTCCTAGGCAATTTGAGACAAATGCCCCCTTTTTGTTTCAAATTCAAACTCAGAGCTTGGGCTATTGGGTTGTCAACATGACTCCCCATCTTTCAATCTCTAGCCGCTAAGTGTCAGGCCTCGTGGAATCATTGAGGTAGCCACCACTAGTTGGATCAGAAGGTAATCAAGACCGCCTTTGTAAGGGAGATCCTACAAATGTTTCCATCATTCAGGTACTCACTTCTTTGACTCTGTCAATAAAGTCTTAATCCTTCATCACCAACCGGGCTACCCAAACATAATATCCTTCCTCTGTTGCACATGTATATTTGATGAGTGCCATCTAACAAAAGAAAGGGGAGAGAGAAAAATGATGCCTCTTTGCTTAAGCATACAGGCCCCAAATTTTACCGAGGTTGTTGGAATTTCATCAAATTTGTCCACCTTAGCCAAGCAGTTGCATTTAGTTGGAGCCTTTGGATAACCTAAACCCTTCCTCACTAGAATGAAAATACTCAGAAGTGGTCTTGAGGAAGCAGCAAGGATGCTAATGCAAAAGACTCCCATTCTTACAGAGTCCTCCTATCCCCTAGTCAGCATTTACCCCTTCCTTAATTTGGAATGACAAAACCTGCAACCAAGAGTATAGGGACATACGTCTTCAAGAAACAAATGATAAAATCAGTAACATAGAAGAGGAAATATTCTACATAGTACCATGGTGAAAATTGATCTAAATAGTCCACTAAAACACTTTTGTTTGTAACAGAGATGGAAGGAGGCCCTTTGCCCAAGCATTTTCCACTTTCCAACAACCTTCATAATTCCATTCTAGGTTCTTGCAAGCTTCACACACTTGAATCCATATCTAGAAATATTTGAAGATCGCATCGTGAACTCTAAAGCAATAAATGGAGGCGCAAGATAGTGATAGCTTACTAATACCTAACTACAAACACCTCCTACACAAATAGCAAATCTCTGGCCTATTTACCAAAGTCCAACTGAAGATCAGGATCCATTGGAGAAATGTACTTCTTGTCAAATAATGACCCCCTATACTCAAATGACGCCCTTCAACTTTGAGGGCTCGAGCTAATACTAGAACATAGCTAATAATATCAGGTAGAACTTGTCATGCAACAGTTGTTCTACTACTAATACTAGCATACTCAAGTAGACTGCTCACAAATAAAATTCAAAATTTAAACTTGGACTATCAATATGAGACACATCAAAACAAGATTAGCGGCTCAAGATGACCCAAGGGAAAAGAAAATCCACCATGATCGTTGAAAATTCATCAGCCAATCAGAAAGTGCCAACAGAGAAATCTCTTCCAGTTAAAGGAGTTGTGACCCTGCCATGTGTCACCGTATTGCGGTAGCACAAGCCTGAAAGGGACCCACATCACTATCCTTGTGCTCATGTGATAAGCACTAGCTTTATCTTGCTTGGACTGGATGGGGACCCACTTGACACTTGTCACTCCATCATAGCAATGCAAAGAATATTCTATGGTATATTTCTATAGTTTGCTACCGTGATCCACTGAGGAGCGAGCATGTAGCAAGGAACTCTTTCAATGAGACTTTGGTCCCACCCTCTTGGAGATCTATGGCTAGTGCATCAGCGTAGTTCTGAAAGATCTGATAGATCTAGATCATGTGATGTCATGACAGTCAAAGATCTATCTTTAAGTGACATGCCCCTGGACATAGGAAATATTAGATCTCACGAGAAGAACATGTGACTAGGCCTAAGGGGCTGGTTGTAGACAGGACAAAAGACATTAGGTTATAACTTAAGTATGGGACGACCACCTATAATAGGTCAATGCAAAAACATAACACGGACCTAAGGAAAAGGGACTAATGGTTTAGGTTTTAAGGTTCTTAAGCACAAACATAGCCATTTGCAAGGATTTTAGGCTAGGGAACAAAAAAATTGTGGGGGGTTCCACTAGCTACATTTTATCATGTCCCCCTACATGTGACACACAACATTAAATTGTTATAATTGTTTATTTACTAAGAATAAAATGCATCTTACCATAGTCACATCTCTTAGGGTACACATGGTAGTGTTTGATTTGTTCTTTATCATACTAGTCCATAGAAGCATCTACTCATATAATCCCAAACAAATAAAAATGTGCCACAATTAGTTTGGACTCACATCAAATGACATACATATGTTGATAATATCATTGTGAATTATAGGATATGTAAAGTAGATTGGCTACCCCAATCACTTGTAGGGAAAATTTCCCATAAAACTAGTAAATGATCACCTCCATAATGTTTAAAGAAATCACATAAGTTATGGGATATTGGTAATAGCCAGGTCAATGCCAAAATAGAAAATAAATCTCAAGTCTAAACAAATACTTTGGTAATACTTAATTTGCAAACAAAGGCTCACTTGGATTAAACAAAATAGGGAAACACACCAAGTATAAATAGAAAAGACTTAGCGAAAATGCCAAGAGATGATGGAACAAATAAATGATAGAGAAAGAGAAAAAAAATCATGCAACAAACTAATATATATCTAATATATCAAATAATGTACAAGAGTACATATATAAATACAAAGAGGTGGTGTAACCACCTTCCAACCACCCAAGTAACCACCCCTTAATTGGGTGCGGTCAATTACCACAAATATGAGACATAAAATTAGGACATAAACCATAAACCAAAGCATGTGAGAATATATCTAAAAAAACCCCTACAATCTAATGCCAGAATAGACTTAGGAAATTAGCAATGAGATATGAAAACATTCCAAGAATCCCTTATAATCTTAAGTCACTAATGAGTTTCTATTCTTTGCAAGTACTATGATGTAGATAGTTTTCTCAAAAATTTAAAGAAAACATATCCAAATGGCATTACTCGAATGGGTGATTTGTAGAGCCTTATTGAGGCCAAAAGTATAGAGTACAAAGAAAAATTAAGTCCATTAGAATATAATAAATTTAGGTTGAATTTTAGAGAGAGAGAGAGCCCCAATTTCATTTCTAAGAGAGAGATAGAGAGAGAGAGGGAGAGGGAGAGGGAGAATGTGAGAAAGATACATAGAGAAAGAGATGGAGAAGAACAATGAGAGGGTAGAGAGACTAAGAGAGATAGAAATAAATAGACATAGAGAGTGAGAGAAGGAAACATGGAAAGAGATAGACAATTCTACAAATATAGAGATAAAGAGAGATAGACATTGCATCCATCTACAAACTTTGATATGACTATTCTCTCAAACCATGGCACCTAGGAGTGTTTAATTTAAACCTATAGCTAGATGTTGGGTCCCTCTCTAATAACCTATCTCAATTTCATCATATCCAAATCATTTTCCTATAGTGGCAACAAACATATGTTGTAAAAAACTTAAATTTAATTTAGTGTTAGGGTGCTAAGAGAAATATTTTACATTTCAAACCTCATGGCACTAACATGATAGTGCTAACACATTTGCGTGGGCTAGTTCATGCTAGTGGAGGCCTCATTTCATTTCCCAATAATCCCAATTTTCCTAGGCTACATTGTTCTAGCCATGTCCCTTAAGAGCCCTAAGATTGAAAAAGTGCCAAACTTTGATGGGATTGTTCTCTTAAACCGTCGCACCTAGAATTTTTTTGTGTTAACCTATAGTTGGATGTTAGGTCCATATACAATAACCTATCTAAAATTTTCTCAACTCAAAATCATTTCTGCACAATTACGACAAATGCAATGTTGCAAAAAGCTTCAATTATGTTCATTGTAAGGGAGTTAAGAAGAATATTTTGCATTCTATGTACCTTGTGACACCAAACTAACAATTCTAACATATTTTAGTGAGTTTGTTAATGCTAGTGGAGGACTCTTTTCACTACCCAAGAATCCAAATCCTTCTTGGATACATTGGTCTAGCTAAGTCTCTCAAAATCCTTGAGACCAAAAAATGCCAAACTTTGATGCAATTATTCTCACAAATTATGACACCTAGGAATTTTTTGTTTAAATCTATAGTTGAATCTTAGGTCCATATAAAGTAAATTATCTTATTTTTTCTCAACTCTAAATTATTTTTCCACAATGGCAACAAATGTAATATTGTAAAAATATTCAATTTTTTTTAGTATAAGGGTGGTAAGAACTATATTTAGTGTTTAACACCCTACAACACTGTATTGATAGCACCAACATGTCTAAGTGATCTGGTTAATGCTAGAAAAGGCCTCATTTCACTTCCCAAGCATCCCAATCTTTCCAAGCTACATTGGTTTGGACAAGTCTCTAAAGAGCCCTAAGGTAACATTGAAAAAGTGTCCAACTTTGGCGGGACTACTCTCTCAAACTATACCACCTAGAACCCACAATTATATGTTGTATCCATATACAATAACTTGTCTCAATTTTTCTAAAATCTAAATTGTTTTCCTACAATGACAAAAACACAATGTTGCAAAGAGCCTCAATTCCATTTAGTGTATGGGAGCTAAGAGTAGTATTTTATCTTTTACACCTCATGCCATTAAGCTGGTAGTGCCAACACATTTGACTAGGTTGCTTAATGCTATTGGAGGCATCATTTCACTACCCAGGTATCCTAATCCTTCTAGGCTACATTAGTTCATCTATGTCTCTTAAGATCCTTGAGACCAAAAAAATGTCAAACTTTGATGTGACTTTTCTCACAAATCATAGAACCTAGGAATGTTTTGTCAAAACTTATAGTTGGATGTTGGGTCTATCTACAATAAATTCACTATTTTTCTCAAGTCCAAATCATTTTCCTATAGTGACAATAAAAGTAATGTTGCAAAAAGATTCAATTTCATTCAATGTAGGGGTGCTCATGTAGCAATATTTTACATTTTGTAACTTGTGGAACTAAACTAACAATGCCAACACATACGAGTGGGATAGTTCATGCTATTATAGGCCTCATTCACTACCCAAGCATCTCAATCATTTCAAGTTACATTGGTCTAGTAAAGTCTCTCAAGAGCCTTAAGACCAAAAAAGTGCCAAACTTTGACAAGACTGTTCTCTCAAATCATGGCACCTAGGAATTTTTCATCTAAATTTACAACTAGATGTTAGATTCATCTATAATAACCTATATTTTTTTCTCAACTCCAAATCATTTTCCCATGGTGGTGATGAATGCAATGTTGTAAAATGTTTCAATTTTGTTTGGTATAATGGTGCTAAGTGCATTTTTTATGTTTCACACCTCATGGCACCAAACTTATATTGTCAATGTATCTGAGTGGGCTAGTTAATTCAATTATAGGCCTCATTTCATTGTCTAAGAATCCTAATCCTACAAGGCTATATTAGTCTAGTCAAGTCTCTCAAGAGCACTAAGACTGAAAAAGTGTCAAACTTTGATAGGACCATTCTCTAAAACTATGGAACCTAGGAATGTTTCATCCAAACCTACAAATGAAAATTAGGGCCATCTATAATAACTTATCTTAATTTTTTAACTCCAATTCATTTTCCTATATTGGAAACAAATGCAGTGTTGTAAATAACTTCAATTTTGTTTAGTCTAAGGGTGCTAAGAGTGATATTTTATGTTTCACACCTCATGGAACCAAACTAACAATGTCAAAATAGCTAGAGGTAGGTTGCTGGGTTGCTGGGTTGGTTAATGCTAGTGGAGGTCTAATTTCACTACCCATGCATCTTGATCCATCCAAGATACATTAGTCCAATGAAGTCTCTCAAGACCCTTAAGACCAAAAGAATGACAAATTTTGATAGGATTGTTCTCTCAAATTGTGACACCTAGGATATTTTTCCTAAACTATGACTAGATGTTAGGTTTACCTATCTCATTTTTCCTCAAATCCAAATCATTTTACCATGGTGGCGATGAATGTAATGCTTCAATTTTATTCAATGTAAAGATGCTAAGAGCAATATTTTACATATCACACCTTGTGGAACCAAACTAATAGTGACAACATGTCTAGATAGGATAGGTAATACTAGTGGAGGCCTCATTTAGCTACCCAATTTTCCCAATCCTTTTGGCCTACATTATTTTGATGAAGTCTTTCAAGATCCCTAAGACCAAAAAGGTGCCAAAATTGATGGGACTATTCTCTCAAACTATGGCACCTAGGAATGTTTCATCTAAACATATGACTAGATGTTGGGGCCATCTATAATAACCTATATTTATTTTTCTCAACTCCAAACCATTTTTCTATGGTGATGAAGAACATAATGTTGCAAAATTCTTCAATTTCATTTTGTGTAAGGGTGCTAAGAGTGATAATTTGCATTTCACACCTCATGGTACCAAATCAATAGTGCCAAAATGTTTGAGTGGATTGATCAGTTCTAGCGGAAGCCAATGTTATTGCCCAAGCATATTGATTATTTCATGATACATTGGTTTGATGAAATATCTAAAGAGACTCGAGACCAGAAAAGTGCCAAACTTTGATGGGACCATTATCTCAAACCATGACACCTAGGAATGTTTCATCTAAACCTATGGCTATAAATTAAGTCCATCTATAATAACCTATCTTCTTTTTTTCTTAACTCTAAATTATTTTCTCCTGGTGGAAATGAATACAATATCACAAAATTCTTCAATTTCATTTATTGTAATAGTGCTAAGAGAAATATTTTGTGTTCTACACCTTGTGGCACCAAAATAATAGTGCCAAGACATTTGAGTGGATTGGTTAATGCTAGTGGAGGCCTCATTTCACTACCTAAGCATCTCAATCATTCCAAGCTACATTGGTCCATTGAAGTCTCTCAAGAGCCTTGAAACTAAAAAGTGCCAAACTTTGATGAGATTGTTTTCTCAAACTATGGAACCTAAGAATGTTTTGTTTAAACCTATATTTGGATGTTGGGTCCATCTATAATAACCTATCTTGACTTTTCATAACTCTAATTTGTGTGGCGGTGATAAATGAAATGTTACAAAATGCTTCAATTACATTCAATGTAAGGGTGCTAAGAGAAATATTTTACATTTCACATATCATGGCATTGAACCGATGTTGCCAACACATCCATGTGGGTTGGTTATTGGTAGTGGAGGCCTCATTTTCTACACATGTGTCATGATCCTTCTAGGCTAAATTGGTCCCATGGAGTCTCTTAAGATCCCGTAGACCAAAAAAGTTATAAATTTTGAGGATACTATTCTATTAAATCATGACACATAGGAATGTTTTGTTTGAACCTATAGCTAGATGTTGGGTCCATCTACAAGAACCTATCTCATTTTTTCTCAACTCTAAAACATTAACTTATAGTGGAAACAAATGCAATGTTGCAAAAATCTTCATTTCCATTCAGTGTAAGGGTGCTAAGAGTAATATTTTGTGTTATATACCTTGTGGCACAAAATTGACAACACCAAAAGGTTTAGGTGAGATGATTAATGTTAATGGAGGCCTCATTTTTTTTTTCAAGAATCCTAATGCTTCTGGGCTACATTGGTTTAGTGAAGTCTCTAAAGAGCCCTAAGATCAAAAAATCATCAAATGTTGATGTGACTATTCTTAGCAAATTATGGCATGTGGAATGCCTCATTTGAACCTACAACTAGAAGTTAGATCCATCTATAATAACATATATTAATTTTTCTCAACTCCAATTTTTTTCGTAGAGTGGTAATGAACACATTAAACATGCAAAAAGTTTAAATTTCATTTAGTGTAAGAGACCTAAGAGAGGTATTTCATGTTTTGCATCTTGTGGTAGAAAACTAATAGTGCCAACACATCCAAGTGGGCTAGTTAATGCTAGTGGCAGAATTATTTTTCTACCCAAGCATTTTGATCATTTCATGCTATATTGTTTCAATGAAGTCTTGTAATATCCCTAAGACTAAAAATTTTCCAAATTTTAATGAGTATGTTCTTTCAAGTTGTGGCACCTAGGAATATTTTGCTTAATAGACATTGGGTCCACTATAAAAACCTATCTCAATTTTCCTTAACCCCAAATTGTTTGCCCATGGTGGTGAAAAATGCAATGTTACAAAATGCTTCAACTTCATTCAACATAAGCATTCTAAGAGTGATATTTTTCATTCTACACCTCATGACACCAAATTGACAATGCCAACACATTTGGGTGGGATGGCTAATATAAATGGAGGCCTCATTTTTCTTCTAAAGTATTTTGATCCTTTTGGGATAGACTGATTTGGAAAATTCTCTCAAGAGCCCTTAGATCAAAAGAGTGAAAAATGTTGATCAGACTATACTCACAAACTATAGCACCTAGGAATGTTTCATCTAAACCTACAATTGAAAGTTGGGTCCACCTACAAAAGACTATCTCAAATTTTCTCAACTCCAAATCATTTACCTATCATGGCAATGAACATAATGTTGTAAAATTCTTCAATTTTGATTGATGTAAGGGTGTTAAGAGTGATATTTTGCATTCTACGCCTCATGGCTCCAAATTGGTAGTGTCAACACATTCAAGTGAACTTAGTTAATACTATTGGAGGTTTCATTTCATTATCTAAACACCTAATCATTCTAGGATAAACTAGTCTTTAACTAAGTCTCTTAAGAGCCCTAAGACTAAAAAGGTGTGAAATTTTGACATGATTTTTTCTCTTAAATTATAGCACCTAGGAATATTTTTATAAACCTACATCTAGACATTGGGTCCACCTACAAAAAACTATCTTTATTTCTCTTAACTTTAAATCATTTTCCTGCAGTGGCACTGAATGCAATGTTGTAAAATGATTCAATTTCATTCAATGTAATGGTGAGAAGAGTGATGTTTTTCATCCCATGCCTCATGTCACCAAACCAATAGTGTAAACACATCTAGGTGGCTAGTTAATGCTACTAGAGGCATCATCTTTTTTCCCAAACATCCTGATCCTTATAGGTTGTACATTGGTCCAACCAAGTCTCTCAAGAGCCACGTAGTTACAGAAGTTGATATATTGTTGATGAATTGTAAGTATAGTTTATAAGGTCTTAAATGACCTTACTTATCACTATACTCTATGATAGCCATATAAAAATTTGTGGATCACTATTTGGCATATTCATAGCTTTGAATATACTTAACTCTCATTTTTGATACATTTATAGCCTTATAATGCTTATAACTCATTGTTGTAGAGAATTTCCAACCTCACAAGGGATCCCTTATTTCTATCCATGAACTTATAAGAATATTCAAACTATAAAATCACCAAAAAATAAATATTTTATTTGTTGTAAGATGAAAACTCATTTTTTAAACACACTCTAGCCCCTTTTCCATACTTCTCACAATTCCCTTACTCAACACAATGATATGATCCTACAGTGATATGGGATACCCTAACCTATTGGTGATAAACCCCTTGTACTTGGGAGTGATGATATGAATGAGCCCCCTCTTCTCCCTTGTGAATGAGTGCAATTAATTCAAAATAATAATGCATTCATTTTGAGATATGATATTCTTGTTCAAAATGATATAAATGATAACATAGGTGTTCTATTTGAAATGCTATGATATATGATTCTTGATAGGTTGAAGCCTTGTCCAACACTCCATCGAATAGATTTTTTTCAACTAGTAACCTTTAGTCTTATCAAATAGATTCCTTCCAACTACCCCTACTATAGATAGACAACCACCCTTAGCATTATTGAATAGATTTGTCAATTGAATCACTTTCCCACTACTATCTTTAGCTCTATAAACTGAATCATATCCTTGATATGCATTTTAGATAGAAACCTAACCAAATATGACCCTTTTTCTTATATGTGTTATGTGTTATCCTACCTGATATGTGTTCCATACACTAATATGCATTTCCCTTTTCACCTATCTCTATTAGGGGGACTTACCAAATGATATATGTCCTAGTGATATGTTGAAGAGGACTCCACTTTATCAATATGTGATGTTGACTATAGGTTGAAAGAGAATGCATTATACAACACTAATGTGATATGTATTCTTCCCCATGTATGCTCCACACCGATGTGTTTTATGCGACACTAGTGTGATATGCATTCTTCTAAATATAATGTGTTCTCTGATATGTGACAGATACTTGAATAGGGGTTAGGTGAATCTATGTAGTCCTATAAATATTGTAGAATTTTCTTTTAGTTATGTCCCCTAATACCTTTAGGTGAGGGAGCCTATATAGGTAGGGCACTATCTATCATTTAAGGGTGCATAAGTTGGTCAATGCTAGAATTAGGGAGCCTTTTTCCATAATACATTTCCCTCATTCTGTAACCCATTATTAGTGTTAGTGGACATTTATTTAAATGTTATGGAGTGGACCTTTTAAATTAGTAAGAGGATTGTCCTTTTGTCGATGATCGGCCAACCTCACCTTACCACCTCTAGCAATTTCTCTTTTTTTTGTTGGGTCCTCTTAATTACCTATATTGAGAAACTAGTGAATGCATTTATGTCCCCTAAGACCATTAGATCAAGGCCCTTTCCAAGACTCACTTTATATTATTAATTTTAAGGGTATTGATGGATTAGATTGATGCAATAGTGTTGGTGGAAAATAATCTAGTTACATATAGTTGGGACCACCCTATGATAATACATGAAGGGTAATCCCCCCACTCCTCTCCCACCTCTCTATAATTGTGGCTTATATACTAGGGAAAACTACTTGTCCTATCCACCCTATCCAAATTGCTATTAACTATCTAAGGGGGTAGAGGGGTGAAGCCAAAATACTACTGAGTGGTTCACTAAACTATAGTTCACCTCTCAATTTTTTCTTTGCCCCCCCTTTTTGACCCATATCAAGCTTACCCCTCTCCCCCACTACTATAGATAGGGCATTAGGAGAGTCCTATTAGGGGTCCTCACCTGGATAGGGTTATTCCCACCCTTCATCAGTTATAGGGTGAGTGGTTTAGGCCTAGGTGGGGGGAATTATAGCTATAGTGTTGGGTAGAAAGGGAGGGGGGATCATCCTCCACTATATATAGGCCTGTCATGAGAGTGAAATCCATATGTTGGAATGATATTCAATCTCATCTAGATGAAGTGTCTGAACTAGTTGGATGATCAATCAATAAATTGAAATAGCATATAGATATGAGTGAATAAATATGAATGATATGACTCGAAAGGAAGTACCAACCATATTCATGGAGGGTACCACTGTGGTGATGAGCACCCTATATGGAACCATTGAGTTATCCCTATCCACCTTATCCAAAGTGGATTCAAATGGGAATAGTCAATCACATGGGGATCACAAGATGGATATGTGGAGGGGATATGCTCAAGAAGATGTGTGCTTTTTATGTCATGGATACCAATAAAATGGATGAAGAAGGTATCTTATCTTAGGGGCTAACCATGGAATGACTCAGTGGAAAAGTAATGGGGCTAGGAAATGGGCTAGGAAGGGGACAAGTAGGAAACCTCAAGCTTGGTAAAGAAAATTTCTTCGACTTTGATAAAATTCCTTTGATTTGAGCCTCCCAAACTATCTTGTATGCAATTCCTATTGGGAGAAAAACTACTAAAGGTACCTCCCAAAATTGCCACAGCACCCTAATAACTAGGTGTGTCTGAATACCTCCCCTCTGATCTATCAAGGAGTGGGTCACTCAATAGCAATATTGAATGTCACTATCATCTTGTCATAGAACTTGTATTGATATACAAGGAGGGTCCACAATGATATCAACTCTAGCACGACTCTCAAAGTGCAAATCTCACCAAGTCATATCAATACAAACCATTTCATCACATGAGGTGTTGCATGCTCCTACATAAGATAGTCCCTTTGAGCCAATTCATGTACAAACCAACAATGGATTCATGCTCTCCATATGCAAAACATACATCCACAAAACACAAAACATTTCACTCCATAGGACACTTTGTGCATTATGTTTGTTTCAATTCTATGAACACCTATGCATTCCAACATCTAGCCCATTCAAGTCATTATCCACACACTTCTTCCATGCAAAGAAGCAATTCCATCTAGGCATCAATTGCCACTAGATCAACTCCTACTACATCCACAGTAGTGAGTTGACATCCATTCATCCAATCAACATGAACAAGCATGTGTGTATATAGGCTTAAGAGGAAAATAAAGGGCAACAGTTGGATGGAATTTAAATTTGGGTTTTGAAAAGGAAGGGATCATGTTTGCAATAATGTGGTCAACCCCATGATCGTAAATATGATCTTGGGTGGGTAAATGGTCAAATCTAGGTGGATAACAACCATATTTGTCTGTATTGATCAATGCAAATAGTACAAAAGAATAAATAGCCTTCAAAAGAGTGGTTGTGAGAAAGGGAAAAACCCAATAGCAATACAAACAAGACTAGACGACAACTGCAACACCATGACATGAGGCTTTAGGGACTTCTTGGCTACTTCCACAAATTTAGCCTTAAGCACTAGCATTAGTAAATATAATTAGATGGTTTTCCTCCAAACTGTGGCTTTTCCCCCAAACTATGTTCCACGTCATCTATTTCCTATATTTGATTTCCACTCCAAATATAAAGACTCAATAGTATTTGCTTCCTCCTAGCGGCGTCAAGCAATAAGCACCACAATTTTTCGCACAACTATAACCCCTTTAACAAGTCAAAGCATCAACCTTAAAATTGTTCGTTGAATCAATGATGACCATCTACATGAATTTGATCGAGAAAAAGGTGTAGCACATCTTCAAGGTAGTTGAGAAGATCAAGAGTAAAGTCTTTAGTGACATCCATGTGGTCGTCATCATTCCATTTAACATCTTGCTTTATAAAATTGTTCACCACATTTATTATAAGAGCCATATTGGATAGGTATAGATAAGTGTGATAAAGACAAGACTTAGGTGAATATATCATAATACATGCATATAAAAATAAGGTGAGGGTCAGATATACAAGAATGTGTATATATAAAGATAAGTAAAAACTAAGAAAATGAACCTAACTTTATAGAAAATTATACCATTTGTTAATATATACAAAAGTATTTCCTTAAAATAAACACAAAATTAAAACTAAATGGAAAATTTCTCATGTGTATCTCTGTGGTTGAAGTATTTCTTCACTGTTTTTCTTCTTTGACATTTGCAGAGGTTGCTTGACAGTTATATTGTTTTTTGTATTGAGTTGCAAACCAACAGATATATTTGTTTTCTGTATTGAGCTGTATACCAACAGATATATTCTGTTGTAAATGATTTAACTGTATTTTCTTTTTGTAGTCTGCTAGACTGCTTCCTTTTATTTGTAATTTACTTTTGACAATATGGAAATCATTACAATTGCTTATATTTCTCAAGTCATTAGACCAATTTAATATTTTCTTTTAGTATCTCTATCAAATCGGTCAAATTTCTAGCCAAACATATAGGGAACGGTGGGGAGAAAGCTCAATTCTAACCATCAAGATCAGTAAACATAAAAAAAATAATATGTGCCTTAGCATTGACCTTAGATTAACATTTCAAACATAAATATATAAATTAATAATAATACAAAATTATTTTAGAAGAGAGGGTAAGGTGTTTGAACACGCAAGTGATTCAATTCAAGCCCCATGATGGTGACACCGAGGCCGAAATCATTGATGACGTGTAATGTAGTTCATCAACGCGTTTCATGATTTAGTTGTCTAAGTCTCATTGATGGAACCCTTCAACTTGTCATAAATATCATGGCTGCTTCGTTACAATATTCAGACAACCCGGGGGTTGTTTATGTGCACAATATACGTGGACCTTCACCCACTCTTAATCGTTCAACTGATTCTACATCATCATTTTTCTTTAGCGGTATTATATAAGATATAATGGAGAAAACTTCAGATTTAAGTCAGCAGTTTGGTGAAGGAAGTTGGCAGAAAAAATATAAGGGATGAGGAAAAACCTTCTATTACTTTGGTAAAATGGATATTACTCAATTTTTGGTTCGCAGTTAAAGTTTCAATCGAAGTTCTGTGTTTTTGTATCAGGTACCTAAACAATGCTGTAGGTTTGATATAAAACTATCCTATCACAAAAGAAACTTAAAAACATGTCATTAGCCATTAACAAAAGCCTTTCATAAACTTTCTTCTTTTTGCTAAAGAAAAATATGCTTATAATTGAAAGTAATAGATTTATTGGTGAGGATGATAGTATGTTTTACAAATTTTTTTTGTTTTGTACAATAATTATTAAGATTAAATTTTTTGGAAGTATGATTGAGTCAAGTTTTAATTGTGGGATATTGATAGTTTGTTTTCCTTACTATTAATAATTTTTAAAAACAACTTCTAATTTAAATATATACTTACTTTGCATATTGTGATCTACTTAATATAATAATAGAGATACCAATATTTATATAATTCAATTGATATTTAAAATGTTTGAATAGTAACATCAAATGATTTTTATTTTAGAACCTTAAAAAAATCATTACATGTACTTTTCCAAAGTTAAAGTTTAATATGAGTGGACAATGCTATCCTCCATATTATTTCTTGTGTTAATGTTAATAAGTGAAATGATATGACATAGAATTTTGTTAACAATGATTGGATTTTTTTAGTGTAGGATTTTCTTTTTTAAATAAAGTTTTGTAAAAGTAAAAATAATATTTTTATTAATTTAGGTTAATAATTTTTTTGTAAAACAAATATATATAAATTAATTTAGGTAAATTAGATGAGTTGAGAATTGATAGATTAAATGTTATTTTTAGAAAATTAAATGTGAATGAAAGTTATATTTAGTTTTTAATTGAAGATGGATTATGGATGTTGAAGATTTAAGGAATTAGGTTGTCACAAAATTGATGTCTTTGAAGTGTTAATTGTCTTAAAGCTTATAGAGACCTAGAAATCTTTGTGGGTTGATTTTGCACAATATAGATCTAATCTCTGAGGTAGAATACTACACTATTCTGGTTCTCTACAATCTTTGTTCTTTACTAACATGTAAGAATTGACAATGTTTAAAAATACCTTGGAGAAATTGTTGAATTGTGATGGTTCACTTAGTCAACCCCCTTAAACAACTAGCTTTAGAGTGTTGGATAAATATTAGCAAACATCAAGCAAGCATGCAATGGGCTAGATGCAAACTTTGATGCAAGTACTATTTCTTTTTAGTGCTCCCAATCTAGATGTTCCTACAAATGCTCCTTGTAATGTGGCTAATGTTTGTTTTTTTTTAAGGATAAATTAATGTCCAAAGGAATGTCTTTAAATGCCAAGATATAATGAAAGTTGCACAAATGTGTACCAAATTGGCTCTATTAGGAATGTGTTGTATATTTTGCATGTTTTACACCCATAATGGACTATACACTCTTCCACAATTTTTTGGAGCTCAAGTGATGCAAGAGGTACTCCCTCTTACTTAAAAAATTCACAAACTCACAAGGCAAACACAAATTGCAGAAACAAATTTTAACTTGAACAATAACACAACAATCTAAAATCAAATCTCACTAGTTACAATCAAAACTTAATCTTCGACCTTTAATGGCTTCCCTCTTACAATAAAATCAAATATGCCCTCTCTCGAGGCTAAATCTTCACACAAAAAACTCCCTTCCAATCTGCAATCTTCCTCTTACTCTAATGCCTCTCCTCTCTTGCTTGAGCACTACTTTTTCTTGCAAAAATTTCTATTTTTAAAGCCTCTCATGAGGCATGGGAGTCTCTTCAAAAGACATCCATTCATCTTCTTTCAAATGACGCTCCATGTAGGCTACTAATTTATGTTTTAATACACACAAAATAGCCTCAATTTATTTGCCTAAATTAGGCACCTCAACCTGCCCACCAATCCTCATTTAGACTTTGTTGTTGTATGTATTGAAATTTGACCCCCAAAGATGGACATCTCGTTGGCTGGAAAGACTTAGAAACAACCATACATATAGTTTTAACCTAGATCTCTATATTCATATGTTATTTGCATCAAACGACCTGGAAATAGAATGTTATGAACAATACCTCAAATCTGCAATGACAATTTGGAGAAAAATTAAACAAATTGCATTGAAGTGTGGAATCGGGTGCCAGAAAGATGAAAAAATGAAAGTTCTCTGTTTTTTCCTGAAAATTTTCCCAAAGGTGTGTTATGACCCCCTCAAGTCCTCCACAGAACGATTTCACTCTAGCCTTCCAGAATTGTGAAATTTTAAACTTTTTGTAAACTAACGACACACTTTTGGCTTTAACAACACAAATTTCTAGCATTTATTTCTCCCAAATAATGAAAGATATGTCTTTGATTCTTTTTGCACATTTGACATGGTACCTCCAAGAACGCCCATGAAAGAAGATTCTACTCTAGCTCTTACATATTTTTGGGAATAAATTTTACAAAACTACCTGCAAAGTGTTGAAACTACGAACCAACAAAAGTTTGATTCTTACAATTATGTTCCAAATTTAAAGTTTTTTGATGCGAGAGATGTCATTAACCACCAAAACAAATCAAAATAAAAACCAAACCTAAAAATGTTTTTGGGTGATGTCAATTGCTCGTTCGCCTGGGATGCTCCTGCATCATCAAGGCATCAACCTAGTTGGGACTTTGGGGCTTAGTGGCCCCTAATGTGGGGTTTGGGAGCAAAAGGCCTTGAAAGAAAATTTTCTTTGGACCCTTTTCCAAGGTGGTTAGTAGTTTCATATAGTGATATGCCTAGAAATAAAAGCACATGGAATTGTATTATTATGGGCAAGAAGCATCTTATTGTATAGTGGGATAAGAGCAAGGTTAAGCTACCAAATTGACTCCAAAAAGGTGAAAGAACAACATTCTGTCATCTTTTTATAAAGAAAATGGGCAACACAAATCCAACTTTCAACTTAGACAACCTAAAATCAGTATACATGTTTCAAATTTTTAAATGATGTAAACTTAATAAAATGTAGATACAGTGTAGTTTGTGACAGTATTTTTTTAAATTAAAAAATCAGTTTGGTACATTGTTTTGTAAAACTATTATTACTATTTAATTATTAGAAAATAGTTCATAAAGTGAGGTTTATTAGGCATTGAGTTATTTCTGACAAATTTTATTTGTTTTTAATCATTTTTTACATATTGTGAATTTAAAATTTTAGTGCAACACTTTTATGGGATGTCAAACATTTTGATGTCTATTTATCAAAATGAAAAATATATTGGCTTGAGCAAGATTCTCTCTTCTAATGTAGTGAATTTTTTTTTTAAATAATAAATTTTATAATGTCTTTTGGTGAATGGAATCAATCTCAACTTTTGGGGTTAATGACCTACAAGTGTTGTGAAAATTAGAAACAAGTCTAGTACTAACAATTATATTTTTAAAATCTGAAGTTAAAATCTACAAAAGGGTATTTTAGATTAAAAAAATGTTATATATATATGAGTAGAATTGGTAGGAACATTAAGTTTCTTTGGAAATTTTCAAAACTTGTAATTTGCACCAAAGTAATGGCACATATGCATAAAATAAATATTTTTTACTACAATAAATCCAACTAGAACACATTTTTGGCTAGAAATGTCTTTTTAGTAAAAATGCTTAAAGTCAAGGGTGCTAGAAATCTAACCAAAAGACTAAAACAACTTTATGTTGTCACCCAAAAGATAAAATTGAAGATCTCATGTACCTACTATTAAGAGCACTATTACATTGCATTGTACTATAATCTTTCTATTGAGATTAATCCATTCAGTATGCTTTGTAGGTTGATTTCTTCATATAATGGTTTTCCTTTGATATGTCTTGTATTATTGATCTTAGTTTTTACTATACTAAATTTTGTATCAATATGTTCTTACCCTATCAAGATCCCAACTACTAGGAGGAAAGAATAAGAATTGGCAATTTGAATTTTAAAAATTTTGAATTTTAGCTCAAGTCATGTAGGATTGATTCAAGATGTAGAATGTTAGATCTCATATATAGATACGTGGAAGTGTGGGCTAATAGTGAGGTGAATGAGTGGGAATAGGTGTAGATAGGGTGGTGAATGTATGAAAGTGCATGTATGTGAGAGTAAATGAGGATAGATAGGGATAGGGGAAGAAGCCAAACTTAGCACAAAAGTATGCTAGACATTTCTTTATAATCGTATTAAGACATTCCATCAACATGGGCCAAAAACTAATTAGAATTGGCATGGGTATGCAAACTTAGCCATTACATTCTGCTCCTAATTAGAGGTGTATGTAAATCTTAAAATGAACATGTATGTTAAAGTATATGAGCACTCACAAACATGCATGAAAAGTAAATATTTAGACATAAATGGATATGGGTTCCATGTAAAGTAGTGAATCCACTCAATCTCTTTGTGTGTTCATCATCTCCTTTCCATGCACACTCCATAGGAACTTGCAAAATAGATAAAATGTGTGTAATGAATAGCTCCTATCTCACAAGTGAATTTGGCACAAACTGTAAACTTACTTTAACTAGCTAGGAAAATAAAAAAAGTAGGATTAGAGAAAGATTAGGGTTAAGAAATTTTATTTATAAAGAAAGTGGTGTGGTGATACTCTACTTAGTGCAATGGTGGTAGAGTGGTATGGCACATTAGGCACTGCCATGTTATTTGGTCACTTGATCCATTTGGTTATGGTGATGAGTCCTTGTGTAGCATACTTGTTGCTACCTAAACTCTCAAGATAGGGATGTGAATGATTATATATGTCTCCCCTCCAATCAGTTACATATAACATGTGCAAGGAATTGAAGGAGGGGGGAAAATAATACATGAAAAAAAAATGTAATTAAGGAGATGTACTCATGTAAGCATATAGATCATGTAATGTAATATAATAAGTGTTATGGATAGCAACATGTGACAAACAAGTAGCAAAAAATATCAAATTACAAGCATGGAAAGAACATAGACTAGAAATAATCATCGAAGGGTATAAGGTTGCCTTTAGTAAATGGGTGAATCATAAAGTGAAAAAGCCCTTAGGTACAATGTATGGTGTATGGGGAAGGCATGATGTCTCCTATGTGGCTCTTAAAACATGATAATACATGTGATCAAACATAGTAGGATAGGTGTTAGAGCATAATGTTCATTAAGGGTCATATCTTTCAATATACCTAAATAAATAATTAACAAGACTATACTATAAGGTACAAACCTTATAATATAAATATATTTTAAACATATGCTTTAAAAAAGACTATTTAATTAATTAATATTTACTAAAGATTTATCTTATAAATATTAATTAATTTATTAAATAATTCTAAACCTTTTATGGAAAGGTGTAACTTCCCATTGGGAATTGTTTATCTATCACTTCCTATATTATAGGGAGTTCCCATTTATGGGACTATGATTATTATATGGACAATATTGGAATAGGTTTAGGAGGGGCCATTTGGAAGAAAGGGAGAGATGTTTAAACCCTGGGTTCTAAGTCTATATTTCTATAACATACTTAAATTTTTTCACTTAAATGATACATGTGATGTTTTTTTGACATTTATAGTTTTCCCCACCATAAATTTTATGTTTCTTCTTATTTATTTGATTTATATATTTATTTCACTTATTAATTAATTAATTAATTAATTTACACACTTAGTTAATTATAAATTTCAACATCCAATATCAAGCTTTATTCAGGCTATATTTATTATTATTGTAAATAACTAAAAAATAAAATGTAGAACTAGATAGTTTATAAAAATTATTAATACATATGCCCAAGGGTTTGGGTCTAGTGGTGGGGATTGAGGAGTTTCACATCATAGACCTAGGTTTAAACCCACCAGGTGAGGGCTCCCTTGTAGTGGCCATGGGGAAACCTTGAGGTAGGGGTCACACTTATGGTAATGCATGGACTGATGCCCACCCCCATGTTTCTGAAAGGAAGCTAGGTGTGCAGAAATCACTTCCTACACTAATCTAATGAGGGGAGGAGAGTGCAAATTTAATTTTATCCTTACTATTACAGCAATGTTAAACCACTAACAGAGATATTGCAGCAAACACATAAAAAGAAAGTGAGACAGAAGAAGAGAGACACAAGATATACGTGGGGAAAACCCTTATCGGGTGAAAAACCCCACATTCCAAAGCTTGCACAATGTATTTTCAAAACTGAAATGGTTTACAATACACTTGTAATGCAAGCTCTCAGGAGTCTTTAACACTCATATCTGGAGACAAATCGGCAGCATAATAGTACCTATCAAACCTGTAATGCATCTCCTCTCAAAAGCACTTGTTTATATAACAAATACAAGGCAAATATGGGTCCACATAGGGATAGGCATCCAACATGGCCTCATGGCCCAAAACCCATGCCTATGGACACTTGTCCAACTTTGTAGGATGCTCCTAACACTTATCCAGTCACCCCATCCCAAGGAGGTCGCCTATTTCTAAAATGGGCTATGACAGATGCTCTTATGACTCTTACAACCATCATAGAATCTGTCATAGTTGTCATAACTTACAGCTGTAAGAGAATATATCATACACAGGCTATAAATAGCATATTCTCTTTCAACATGTCATAGTCCACCTTGGGGCGCCCAAAGATGCCTTTTTCAAAGATGCTCCTCGACACATGTCTTCACCTGTCATAGAATCTCCTATTTCTGACTCTTACATGTCATAACTTCATCATAGGAATCTGTCATGACCGTTTTGGTCAATATTCCCTTACACAACACCCAAGATGCTGACACATGGCAAAATATTCCTACCACTAAGTGGGATGTCTATCTCCTCATGTGAGGACAAAAATACATGTGGTCATATGCCATGTAGGATGACACATCACCGTGCCAACTCCCACAATTTGACAACATAGGATTTGCATCCAATTAATACAATAGGCAATTAATAAATAAATACAATGTAAAAATGCAAGGAATTACCAAGGTTAAGACACCTTAATTCCCAACAGTTTCACCATGGGGGCACCTTGAGTTAAGGTTGAGTGTAACCATATTAAAGAACCAAGTCCACCTCCATGTCCTCTATACACTACCCCCCACCAGTTCAAGCTGGTGTAAAAATTTCCTAAGGCCTCCAAGATCTTGTATCCTGACTTACCCATGGCATGTGGAGTGGGGCATTTGTCTGTCACCTATAGGGTACATCCTTGGTCTAAATTTTGTTGTTTGTGGCATAGTGTGTTGATTAAAATGTGGCATTGTGGTTGTTTCCACCAAGGTTCAAACCCCTATTAGGCTATTGTGCTCGTGGACCTTATGCCCTCACTAGGTTGTTGTGCTCATGGGTTTGAACTATTTACATTGAAGTAGTTAGCATTCAAGCTATTGACTTCATGTTCCAAACCCTTGTTGGGTCGTTGAGCTCATGGGATTTGTGCCCTTGTTGGGCTGCTGAGCTAGTAGCTTTGGACTGTTCATGCTAATGTAGTGTGTTCATGTTAGGGATGAGGTCCCTTGTTTCTCACCTAGTTTGGAGCTAGGCTAAAAATTTCCCCATTCATTGATCAAAAAAATTATTAATACATATATTATATATTAAACAAAAATAATAAAATATATACTTATATAATTAAATCTATTGAATATATTAAAACAAATGTAAATTAAAAATCAACTTAGCATTTATCTTATTTTTTGTCTTATATATTAAAAATATATATTATATAGAACATAAGAGACAAATAAATATATAAGATGAAAAATATATACTAGTATAAATATCTTAAATACATCTATCAAAAAATGCCAGAGTTATTTTATTTAAACACAAATATAAATACATCTATCTAAATACATTATTCTCAAGTTATTATATTTACTTAAGAGTTGTTTTATTACTTTTTAAATAAATATTATATACTTATATGTTACTTTTTAATTTAAAATTTTATAGTTTTTGTGGTTCTATTTTGTTTTTTATGTATATCGTAATGATATGAGGCTCCTTATTACCACTGTAGAATGTCTCTCCACATAATTAAGAATATATTAAATATATATAAATAAAATATGATAAGAAAATATTATATATAATAAAAAAAAAAGTTGATATATTAAATAAAAATAATATATAAAAAGATTGTTAATATATATATATATAGAAAAGTAATATTTATATATATAATTATAGAAAAATTATATATATATATAGGCCTTTGGTATCCCCATGGGAGGCCACGTCTCTATAAGCTCTAGCTGCCACAATGAGCCATAACCCATTGTGTAAGCATCATCCTCATTAGAGGTGTAGTCGGCTTGCTAGGGTTAAATATATAGAAAACTCTAAACAAATTTTTAAAAATTATTAATTTTAAACACAAGCCCTAACTAAAAACAAAATAAAAAAGAAATGATATAATATGGTGACATTTGAAGTTTGTGGGAAAACTTGTATGAAACTCTTCTACCAACATTTCTTCTCTACCTCCTTTTTTTAGAAAAACTTAGAAGAAAATGGAATTTTTTTAAGAATGAATCAATTTAATATATGAAAAATTTAGGCCATTGCTCTAATTCCACTTTTAAATTTTCATGTATTTCTTTCCTCTTAGAAATTATAAGTATTTTTATGTGGGGTTTCATTTCAACATTTTTTATGAGTAATAATATAATAAGTTCTAGATCATATAAATCTATTATTAATATGAATAGGTTTTTTACATATGAGAAGAATATGAATATAATTTATACACACTAGTATTCCCTTGAAAAAAGACTCCACATTTGAAATTATTTGTTTTAGTCAAAAATAGATTAATATTCTACATAAGTTGAATAATTCTAATTAAACAATGGGTTACCTTTCTTATGAAAAAGACAACATTTGTCACATAATCCTTATTTTGAAGAAATTATTAATATATTATTATTTATATATTAATTTTGTCACTTTCATCAAAGTTAAGTTAAAATATTATTATTAATTATAACTTTTAAAGGAAAATAAGCTTAGCAAAGTTAAGTTATAATATTATTATTAATTATAATTTTTAAAGGAAATAATTAATAAAAATAGAGTATGACAATAATAGGTGATGACTATGTAATTGTGGCTATAAAAGTACAATAAATCTAGACAAGAATTAAATAAAATATTTTTTAAAATTTGTGAAGATGCTTGTTAATGCAACTATCATATTTTATTGTCTGTTTGTAGTGGTATGGAAAACACTTGTTAACAAGGTTATGAAATACTTGCCTGGAGTCATTCCAAAAATCTACCTAAAGGAATCAAGGGCTACTATAATATTGTCTTAGTGATTGAAAGAACGTATATATGCTTTAGTGCTTAATTGAGATAATTAAATCTCCCTTGCACTATTATCTAAGTTTAAATAAAGCTTGATAGTATAGTGTTTAAAATTCTATAAATAATATGTTTCCTTTAAATCACCTATATGTTTTAATAAACTTCTTGGGTGTATGGCACCTATTTGTGATGGATGGTTATCACCTTAAGAACTATTTGAGGAGCAAGCCTAGAAAGGATGGTTCACCCATTACTAAGAATGTAATCTATATTCTTTAAAATGATTATCCAAGTATCAAATATCAAAAATAAAATCTTGTGATGTAAACTTGTTTAGGCTTCATGGAAGGATAGTCAGGTTCCTAGGGTTTAGATATTGAAACTTACAATGTGTTGAATCAATGTTTGGTTCCTTGTTGGGGAAATAAAATCTTTTAATGTAACATTCTATAAATTCTTTTAAAGTTGTTCCACCTTATGTTTGACTTCCAAGATTGGGAATGAATCAAACCTCACCCATTTACATGCAATCATGGAATTAAATTAATATAAGTGTACATCATTGATAAACATAAAAATTTGTAAAGCACTACTACTTGCTTGCTTAATTCTATGTTTAATATCATATATTAGTAAAGCCAAATTTTATTAATTTTAATCCCATGTGAGATTTAATTAAATAATTTAATCCAAGCTATAGCTTTCATTCTAAATAAATGGTTCCAAACTTTTAATTTTTAATAAAATTGGCCCATGTTTAATTGAATTTATTTAGAACAAAACTTGTGTTTAAATGGTTTAGACCTAAGATCAATTGTGAATCTTTAGTCTACTAATGGTTTGATGTACACAATTTAATTTAAAATTGTACATGGTTTTCCCAATGAATACATAATTTTATAACAGTAAAGTCTTAGGTTTCCAAGACCAAATACCACTTCATAGTAGCTATCTTCTACCCCTAGTTTTAGAAGGATTGGTGGAGGATTAACCCCATCCATTTGATGGCCCTTACCACCCCAACCACCGAGTGGTACAGAGGTAATTCATGGAATTTGATATGTTATCAATTTATAACATACAACTCAACCAAAACTCACACAATTATAATATAAAACCCAACTCACATGCTTGATATCACCAAATGATAATCAAATAAAACTATCTCCACAAGAAGCTAGAAGGAGTCATCACGCAACACATGTCTATTTTATTTATTCAAAATATGCATATACATAATAAATTATTATCTCACAAGGAAGTCTACCACAGAATAGGTAAGTAAATACATAGTAAGCATCAATATTCATTCTTACCTCTATCATAGAAAACAATATTAAAAAGAACTCTATCACAAAATGTCCACAATTACCATCATGAGTTTTAATAGATTACAAGTCTCTCACATTAATTAGGGTGTGTACTTACATGACTCAATTCCCTAGATAGCAATGTAAGAGTTATCTTTTGAACCTATCAAGTATGTAGTATAGATCTTAGTTTAATATAACTTTAGGAACATTTTACAACCATTATACATTCTATTTCCGCCCCTCCCAAAATGTATAACCATTACAAATTTAATTCATTCCTAAAATTTACTCAAAGAAAAAAATTTCATCAAATCATTACAAATAATATCCAACCATCACATACAATAAGAGAGAGCAGACACCACAACCATCAACTCACAAGTTTTGGTAAAAAGAACATTTTATTTCCCATTCCCAGACATATCATACCCTTTCATCTTATTCTCCCTACTATTTTCTCCCATCTTAATTAGTTAAGTATCCATATTGTAATGCAACTAGCACAATGAACATTATAACAAATATTTTGTAACAACTCCAAAAACCAAGTATTGACAACACTGATATATATAATTAATACATCCTCAAGCCATATAAGATAACCTAGAAAAGTATACCACTCAAAAGGATTTTCCAAACCCGGTCTCAATTGACAATCATAGGTCAGTCAATCGTTGCGTTCAACCATCCTACATTCTCTCTCATGCCTATTTATACAAGGAATCTATGTACATTCTAATTAGCTTTTGAATACATTATTTGGATTTATGTGCAATAGTCTTTTGTGAAAGTTATTCTAGTTTTTTCTTGTTGATCTTGGCTGCTCCAACATGATATCAAAGCCATGCTAGAAAAACCCTTCCCGTATTGAGAGATTCTCACACCAAGCCTCGTCAAGAGTTCATCATGGAGTCAAACGAACCTCACCATTGAGTCTAGAAGGCTCGAGACAATAAGAGTGACCCTTCGGTTGGTGAATTTCGATAAAGTTGAATTTTTTTAAATTTTTTTTACCTCGCCTAGGGTTTGTATGACCATACGACCTCCAATTCCGTATTGTACAGATTTTTCAAAAAATTGCAATTTTTCTTGCAGCTCGGAAATATTGCCCCCTACATTTTTTTTTTGTTTTGGTCGACATTGTATTTTGCAGGTTCAAATTTTGCAGATTTTGTGGCCTCTCGGCCTTTGCAAACTCTTCAGGCCCCTACATCAATCTCCTCGGCCTCTCATCCGGACACTTCTTGGGTTTGCTATCTATTTGGTGTTCTAAGCAGGCTTTTCTTGGCTTCTCAACCCCAAGCTAGTCATGACGCCCCTTTTTCTCTGTGGATCAAGCTTGCCCTGTTTTGGCTCCTCTTCACACTTTGGTTTGGGCTCTTCTGTGGATTGGGCTCCACTGGACCTACTCGGCCCTCTCTAAACCTCGTCAGCATTTAGTTTGGCCCATTCGGGCTCGTTCACATAATAAATCTAGATTCAAATTTTATCAGACCCCATTTGGGTTGTGTCTCCTATAGTTTGGCACTCACAGGCCCATTTTGGGCTCATTATTTCAATCAACATTCTTTGTTGTTCGACATTTTGTGTTCTGTTGATTTGTTTGTGTGTAGGGTTCCTTGGCCGGCTTGGCCACAGATTCAACTGTTCGTCTTTGGTCTGAGACAGGTGTTCTCGACCCCTTCTCACTTTTTTGGGCCCTTTGGCCTCTTGCAAATCTCACTTGACTCCATTAACCTTGGTTCGATCGGTTTAACCTTCCTGTAGCTGCTTGAAGAATCCACAGTTGACATCTATTTGGACGTGGAAGAATCCACTAGACATTTGGGGCATGGAAGGGGCTTGATCGTAGGCTACACAGACTGATTCATTCTCAGAAAACATCAAAGAGAGGCAACTGAAACACCTGTTTCACCCCCATTTATTGTCTGACTCAGAGGTGATTAAAATCTCTATGTTGCCTGCAATACAAAGCGGGTATCTCTACCAAGGTCTTCAATGTTTATTTCACGCCAATTTTTTAGCCCCATGTTCCACGAAATCCATACTCCCGATTTCAGCTTGGGGCTTATTCCATGCCCAACAAAATATCACACCACTTGCAATAGTGGGGATTTTCTATATTTGTGATGCAGCTACAAAGTGCAGCCCAACTGTAGCCAATCCATGCCGAGATGAAGCTTAGCCAATTTGATCAACCCTAACAGTGTGTGTTGTGGCATTTGGTAAGTAGTCGATGGTTTCAACTTTTCCTAGCTTACGGGTCACAGTTTTTCTGCTAACATTCTTTGCTATATATAGCATTTATTGTTACACCAACATTTAATGTTATCTATTCATTAACCTTGTAACATTAACATTTAATGTTACGGTATTACTTTTATATTATAGCTGCTATCCTAGTTGTTAGCTTTGTTAGCTTTTTTTTGTTACACTAACAATTTATGTTACTATATTAGTAACCTCAACAATCTTTTCATATATTGTAACATGAACATAATATGTGACTGGTCAATAGTGGTCACCAGCCTCCAAACTGTGGACAATAACATTGAATGTTACAATATATGTAACCATGATATTGTATGCAACCATCAGAGATAACCTCAAGATAACAATTTATGCCAAGCTAATCACTTGTTTTAGAAGTGCCTAAAGTAGGCCTTTTTTTCATTTTTCCATAACTTTCGCCTATGGAGGTATTTTTTGGGAAAATTATAGTCAACGGAAAGGTTTCCATCATTTTTGACATTGTGTCAAGATGTTTTGTAAATTTTGTTGTTTTAATGCATATTTTTGCCTCCAAAGCTCAAGTTGTAAGAAAATTTCAATGGGGCATATCTTTCACCCCAATTATCAAAATTTTACAAACTTTTTTTTAAATTGATCAAAAAAATACGAGGATTCCAAAATTGTAATCAAATTTAAGATTTGGATAGCCTATTTTTAAAAAATCACCATGAATTATAAATGGTCAATTTGGCATCTAATCTTAACACAAGTATTTTTTATTGCATTTTTTCTGGGGGGCTTCTAGAATAGCAAAATAATATCAAGGGATGATCTATCTAAGTCACTAAAAATGGGGATAATAAATCATCCATCTGTCATTAATTTACAAAAAGGAAACTACAAGTCCTGGTACAATGGCATCCTAAAGCACTGTCGATGGATCCATGTATTGCCATATTTTTATGGGCTTATTCCTAAAACAAATACATTTTGGAAGAAAATTATATGGGGAAATAAAAATGATAATGTCTTAGGATTAATTGGTTTAAGTGTTGCAGACCACACATTGTAGCTTCTATCACACATTGAGTGCCCTCGCACTCTTTGGATCACACTATGGAAAATGTATGGAGATCTCAATGAACCTTCATTCCTAGATAATACCATTATGGACATACTTCTTCCCCTTGATGATGTTGATGATCCTTTGTATGATGATGATACTAAAGAGGAACTTGGTTATTGGGAAAGTCTTGAATGTGTTGATGTCAGAGAGACATAACCTCTTGCTTCTCCTCTATCTCCACCATCACCTAATGCTACATCTGAATATAGAGTTGACTCATGTATGGATTCCAGTGATTCTATGCACCAGGATTTTAATATCATCTTTCAAAATCTGCCACATTGGGATGTATATCTACCAGATATATCGTAACTATTTATAGAGTCCTGCCTTGCAGATATGGATGACACCTTTGAGGATATTCAATTCCTCTTTGATGACAACTTCGATGGAGTTGCATCAACATATTATTCTTCAGAGATTGTTCTTCATCCTCCTCTTCTTTAGTCACAGTTTGATAGTGGATTGGAGACCTTTGAGAAGTTTTCAAGAGATTCATTTATGTCTTTGAACCATGTACAAAATTCAGCGACATTCATCCTTCTTCTTGCATGTTCCTATCTAGAATGGGAAGATCACTTGCACACTTATGTGGTTCTTTTTCTTCCCAAGGGAAGAAACATGGTTCAATATTTGTGGATCATCTTTAGCATCTAGTGTCAAGCTTTTACTGGCACTACAAGAGGTATTTTGAGGGGAGGTTGCATGGTTTCTCTTCTCATATCAATTTTGGGAGGAAGCATTTCTTCACATGGAGTTCATTCCTTCATATTTTTTGGTGGGGTTACATAGACCTTCTCACTTTTTCTCTCCTATGGGTGGAACATCTATTGTACGTTAATGTTAGAAGTATTCCTTGGGGGGTCATGTTGAGTCCTCCTATCTTCTTCTTCTTCACTAATACATTTTTTACATGTATCATTTCTCTTTTGGAGAGGGGTTTTTCCCACAAGTTTTTCTCCTTTACTCCTCTTTTGAGAAATTCATTTGTACATGGGTACCTAACATGGCCTAGTAGCTGGGACCCATCATCTTTGTATCGTTTCTCCCTAAGTTGCACTTAAGGGGGGTGTTAGTGTAAATAAGGTCATTATGTAACTAGTTATGATAACGCATTTACTAGAATTGACCTATTCACACTTAGCTTAAGTTTACTTAGACTATTTTAGACTTTGTCTCACCTCGTGTGGTGAAGACATGTGTCCTCATGCTTTTGAGACACATATTGCATGTGTACTTTCCACTTGCATGAGCACTTGTCACTTGAGCTCACAAGTGTCACATCTTAGGTAGGTTAGTCGGTCATTGTGTTCAAACATCCTACCTTCTCTCTCATGCCTATTTATACAAGGCATCTATGTGTATTCTAATTAGCTTTTGAATACATTATTTTGATTTTATGTGTAATTGTCTTTCGTGGAAGTTATTCCGGTTTTAGCTTGTTGATCCTGGTTGCTACAACATTTACAATAATGAACTCTCTTGTATGTTTACACAGATTATATTATAGACCCCAACTATTCACATGATAAACTAAATTCTTTTGGTTTGCAACAATTGTTTCAAAATCAAAAATCATAAAGGACACACACACAAGCTTAACATACCAAATCCAACACTTAACAATGTCTTCAAAAAACTATTTAAGTAAAATAACTTACTTGATAACAATAGAGATAATTGATCAAACGATCTTCAAACTTAGCTATATCTCTTTTCTTTCCTCATTCTTCATGGTTTAGTCTCCTCCAAAAACAACTCTCCCTACCTACAAAACCATTACACATTCTTAACTTCATCATCCTCTTCTTACATGACTAACCATCCATACATTTTCTCCTATTCTCAATCCATTGTTCTTAACAAAAATTTTCTCTCAAAGTTGAATTGTAGTTCTCAAAAACATCTTGTTCAATATTAGCAAAAAAAGCACATTAAAGAGTATATGCACACTCCATTTGTAGAAAAGTTCTGCATGGGGATATTACTCTACAATTTTGTCAACTTGATGCTCAAGCAACTGGTATCTGTACCAAACCTCTTTGTAGTGAAAAAATCTCCACATTTCAAACAATGATTAGCCTCGAGGAGTTTCCATTGAGGGGGAGTGTGCACAACAATGTCACCTCCTAGTGGATTCCTATTATATTTAAGCCTTTTGGGAATTATGTAATCTCTCTCTATAAATATTCTTCCACTCATTATATTACATGTGAGACCTAACTTGGTGTTTCTAAGACCTACAAGTATTGGTAAGACCTAAGGGAATTGTGTAAAGAACCTGGGGGGAGGCTATTTTGAGGAAGCTCAGGCTCCAATAAGAAACTTTATAAGACCTATTTATAAGAATCATTAAGAGAATTGGGATTTAAATTGTGACAAGAAGTTTATCATGTAGTATGGAATACATGATCTTCCTCTTGGCATATATTTTGTCCCTATTGTGTGTCTATCAAAGAAGTCCTACATTACTAGGAACTTCATTTTTTTCTTTTTCAAAATAAATTGATCGATAGCTTATGCCCCCTATAAACATTAAGGGGAAGTGTTAGAGAATAATGTGTATTAGGGGTCATATCTTTCAATAGACCTAAATAAACAATTAATAAGACTCTACTATAAGGTATAAACCTTATAATATAAACGTTTTAAACATATGCTTTTATAAAAGACTATTAAATTAATTAATATTTATAACATAATTTTTTAATAGTTTTTAGTAAATATTAATTAACTTATTAAATAATTCTAAATGCCTTTTTGGAAAGGTCTAACTTCTCGTATGGGAATTACCTAACTTTCGCTTCCTATATTATAGGCAGTTCCCATTTATATGATTGTGATTATTGTATGGGGAATATTGCAAGAGTTTTGAGAGAGGCCATTTGGAAGAAAGAGAGATGTTTTTATTTTATATATAACCTAGTTTGGGATCTAGGAACCAAAAAACCAATTTGAACAGGCATCATGCCATCAAAAACCAAGTCTGACGAGTTTTTGAACCAAAAAATGTATTTCAACTATCACTTATTACTATGCTATCTAATAAAGTCATTATACTACTAGCATAAGGTTCATTGTCTATTTGAATAAAAATTTTAAAAAAGGGGGCTAAGCAAAATTATGCAACCCCCACAACCCCCCCATATGGACATACATATTTATGACAATGAACTATCAAACTTGGAGTCTTCTCTGCCTTCTATCCTTCCACTGGGATCAACTCTTTCACTGCATCATCTTCATCCTCTGTTTCCTCTTCTTCACAGAACTCAGATTCCACTGGTATTGCCTCGTCTGAGAGTAATTTTCAATCTCAAGAAAATTTCCTCAACCACTCGCTGTAAACAAATCTACCTTCATTTGATGGCATGCAAATGCTCCTAATAACAATAAAAATGCACCTTATAATGATGCATAACATCTCCTATATCATCATGTAAAAGAAATGAATTCACTATTGTAGATAACATGGATGCACAAGCCAATGATTGTACCGCATCGAAGGTGTTCTAGAGCATCCACTAGTATAGCTCAGGTCAAGTAAAAGTTTCACCATCACCTTTCATATGCTAATCTCTAAAGATCCATTCATGCCTTTGGCCATGACCCACATTTTGTACAACGAAAGTCGTAAACAAGAAATTTGTAATATCTTTTTCCATCATAGCCATGAAATAGGCTAGTGCTACCTCCCTTGAGACATGTCTCTTCCTTTTCCTACCAGCTTTCTCCACCATGACACCTTTCCCCTTTGACTTATCCACCATCTTCCTATCTAGTCCCCTTGCCCCAACTGCAGAAGCCATAATTGATAGCAAATCCTTGAGAAGAATGCAAATAATGGAGTCCTTCACCCACACCACATACTAACTCCCTATGCCTTTGCCATGTTGCAAAATGAATCATGGAGTACCAACTTCATCATTACAATGACATCTCCCAAGGTAGGAGATGATATATGAGCTTCGATACCATGTAAGAGACAACAATGGACTCAAGCACTCACAGGATCACATGCAATCAATTCAATCCACAACAAGAGAGAAAAGCAATATTACCAAGAATAATGATGCATAACATTTACAAGATGCAAAGCTTGACTACAATTGAATTGCATTCATTTACATTGCATGAAATGTACAATGAGAGACCTCCCTTATGTTAGAATGCATAGAACAATTGAGAAGGGGGGTGAATTAGTTGTGTATTAAAACATTTAATCCTTAAAGTAATTCCAAACATCAACCTCTTATTCTGCATGAATAGAATGTAAACATATGAAGCATCAATGCAAACACATTCAAACACATAAGAACACCAAATTTATGTGGAAAACCCAAGAAGGGAAATACCACAGTGAGGATTAGCTCACATATATATGAATAACAACACTAAAATCAAATAGGCTCACTATCTAGAAGAAAGGCTCACTACCAAAGGCTCACTACCCAAAAGAGAGAAGAAAGAAGAAGACTATTATACAGAGATTCACTATCTCAAAGCAACAGGAGAAATCCACCACTGCCACTCCTTGCCATCCGTGACATTTGGCTCACTGCGTCCAGCAACTTCTAGCACACTGAAATGTAGACACCTTCTGTTCACTACATTTAGGAGTCATAAGCATTTAAGCTCACACACAACTCACTTCCCTTGATTCATATTTGCATTCTCTTCTCTACAATTCTCCACTCAACTTCAGCTCGTATTTATACCATCTACAACCAAGACCTATCTCAATTAGGTCGGTCCTAATGAAGTGTGTGCACCTCAAATGTGCAACACCAATTAGGTCGACACTAAACACTTTTGCGGTGGAAAGAAGTGAAAGTGGACCATGTCAAGGGTTAACTAGGACTCAAATCTATATCACCAAGTTGCTCATCACATCCACAATCCATGAGGTATCTTCGCATGTAGCACTAGTAAGCCAAGTCGGCCAAACCTGAGCTAATGACCACATCCATGCTTCTCCAAGTCCAAAAACATCATGCGGACTAGAGAAAGAAACTCCACAGCATTCACACACCTTTCCATAACATTCAACACCATTAGAATTTCTTGCAACACTTCTGCAACCTCCTAAAACAAAGAATTCTTCAATTTGCACATTAAGATCCACTACCTCTGAACACCAACACAATAAAAGAACTTACAGAGCAACCCATCACTAGAAACTTCAAGGGAAGGTAGATATAGATTGTATAAGCACATCCCCAAATCTACAGGACAAGAAACCTCAATGTGGAGAAATGTGGAGCAATCTCATTTCTCCCAGACAGTCTTCTATATAGGCAAACACTCTGTAAAACACATCTTTCACTTCCGCATGATCCAGAAACTGAAACTCTAGATATAGCACCTGTGAACACCTCTAATCAACACTTCCACAGTACACAAGCATATCTTCAACTAAGAAGAAATGTGGAGCACAACACTAAGAGCACTTATGTCACACTGCACACTTTTTTTATCAAATTTTCTCAAAAGCACTTGGAAACCAACTGAACCATCTATTGGAGGTTGACATGAATGACAACACTAGCAAGTTTCCAACAATATCCCCCTTTGTCATTGATGGAAACACCAACTCTTTGAAAAGCCATCAAGACCTAAAGCAATCAATCAGCAGCTTAGTAATACTCCCCCTGACTGGAGCGACTCTTACTCTTCACACACTTTATTGTACTATGGTTTGTCATCCACTCTAACTCTCTCCCCCTTTGACATTAATGGCAAAGGGCAATAACTGCAACACCAACTACTCTATTTCCACTGCTCTCACTTTTCTGCACTCTCCCCCTTAAGATCATAAGATATGCTCCATCTAACTACACCAATCAATAGTATCACTACCTACTCCCTCTGAAAGGTAACCTTCAACATTAGTCTAGGACCAAAAATGTATCTTTAAATGTTTCTTGGATAGATGCACACACTTATGCATCTAGTTAAGAGAAGGAGGGGCAATTGTTGGTGTAATTAAATATTTAATTACACTTTAATAAGTTTTTTTAGGGCTTATTTTTAATCTTAGGTTAAAAATTATTAAGTCATATTAGGGTTTTATTTAACTTGCAAATATAAAAGCAAGTTGTCACATATAATTCTAAAATCCATTTCATTAATTCATCCAATATTATGTAAATTATTTCTCTTTGATTTTTTCTCTTGTGGAAGGTAAATCTTAGGTTTTGTAAGTGATCTTTGTGGCTTGAGTTAATTATCAACTCTAATATGGTATTAGAGTAGATCTGCAAGCCCCTTCTAAGATTTGGAGAAAAATTTAAGAAAGAGCCATTTGTTGGGTGTGTTTCTGCGTAAAATGGAGTACCCCATTAGATTCAGAGCAGTTGGAAAATGCAGATTTGTCTTTTGTTTGGCTGAATTTGGTCTCGCGAGGCCAGATCTATGAGGGTTTCAGTGGGTGCTTTTTTTTCAGTATCCAGAGGGTACCTACAATATCATATCATTTTTAGCCAAAATCATCATCACCAACGCATTCATAAGGGTCAAAAACCCTAGAATCACCTATTCATTCACAAAAATCAAAGACTAAAAAATCTTTGTGATTTTTTGAGGGTGCATCCTTTTATCCAGCGGTCCGAAAGGTACTTCTGCGTCCTTTTATCCAGCAATCCAAAGGGGCTTCTGCAAGGTGCATCATTTTATCTAGTGGTCCAAAGGGTGCTTCCATAGGGTACATCGTTTTATCGAGCAATCCTCCATCCTGCCCTCTTCTACATACCCTAATGGAGCAATTTCACGAAAATTGTCATAACTTTCACATCCAGAGTTGGTTTTTCACAAATGAAATATTGCCAAAAAGCTGGTTCTACACACTTTTTGATGGCATGATCAATTTTTTCTGATTTTTCTTTTTGGCATCTATTTTTTCTGTTTGAAGTCAAGGCATCTTTTTTGTCTTTCGAGTTCCATTCTTGCACCTAGAATCTTAGTTTTTAAAAAATGAATAGGTGTTGGAAAGGTATCAGTGAGCTCTACACAGCCACCTATATAATTTTTTCTGATTCAGCTTCGGGTATCTTTTAATCAATTTGTCAATTTTATGGCTTCTGTTGGATATCCTAGACATGCTGCCTCTTGGAAAGGTCCTATTTGCTTTGATAAGCTTCTATTATCAACATAAATCTATTTGCATGTTTTGATCTCTAATCATCTAAGGAGATTAGATTATACCATCAGCATAAATCTAATTGCAGATATTGTGGAAGTAATCAACATGAGAAAGAGATGTGTCCTCATTTCTCACATCATCTTTTTGAAATGCTTGTTTCAATCGCTTCTCCTCTTGATGAGATCATTGCTCCACCATCACCTACTACTACTTCAGAGTTCAATGTTGCATCATCATTGGCTTCTTTTGATTCTATGCAGTAGGTCAATATTAGTCTTCTTGATCCACCTCATTGGGATTTCTATCTTGCAGACATATCATCTCTGTTTGTGGAGTCTCACATTGCTGATTTAGACGACACATTTGAGGGTTTATCTGTCTTGTTTGATGCTATCTCAGGTGGCTTTGCATCACCACCTTCATCTTCTATGTTTCCAGATGCAGTTCATATCATATCCTCACCTGGTTCTTCTTCTCTAATTGGGCAAACAATTTCTGTTTTGGAGAAGACATATTTTCCCAGTATGAGGTCACTTGAGTTGCATTCAGAGGCACACATTTTTATATGGATTCCCTATTCATCCAAGATGTGGGAATGGCTTCTACATTCACCAATGGATCTATTTCTTCTAAAAGGGAGAAATGTTGTTTGCAGGCAGTGGATTGGATTTTGTCTTCAAGATCTCTTCATTTGATTCTAGAGCTTCTTCTTAGAGGGGATTCATATTCCCTTTTCGCTCTCTTATGGGGGCATTCATGATTGTACTTTTGTGATGGATTCAGTTCTTAGGGGTCTTAATATTAGTCCTTCTTCCATCACATGTTCTGTACTTGTTTTTTCTCTCTTTTGGAAAGGGTTTTTTTCCCACATGGTTTTTCTCCTTTTCTCCACCTTATGAGAGATTCTTGTTGTTCATGGGTACCTAACATGGCCTTGTAGCTAGGACCCATTCTTGCATTAGTTGCATAGTTTTCATTTCTCCCTAAGTTGCACTTATGGGGGGTGTTGGTGTAATTAAATATTTAATTACAGTTTAATAAGTTTACTTAGGGCTTATTTTTAGTCTTAGGTTATTATTAAGTCATATTAGGGTTTTATTTAACTTGCAAATATAAAAGCAAGTTGTCACATGTAATTCTAAAACCCATTTCATTAATTCATCCAATATTGTGCAAATTATTTATCTTTATTTTTTTCTCTTGTGGAAGGTAAATCTTAGGTTTTGCAAGTGATCTTTGTGGCTTGAGTTAATTATCAACTCCAACAACAATAACCCCTAACTTTTGCCAGAGATACTCAAAGGTATCCTTAGGAAGAGCCTTTGTGAAGATGTCTGCAACTTGATCCTTGGTAGGCATATACTCCAATTTCACCTCACTCTCTGCAACCATCTCTCTTCGGAAGTGATACTAGATTGAAATATGCTTTGTCCTTGAATGCATTACCAAATTCTTTGAAATATTGATAGCACTTGTATTATCACATAAGATAGGAATAGGTTCATCATATGACACTTTGATATCCTTCAATGTCTACTTCATCCATAACACCTATGTGCAGCAAGATGCTTCTGCAATGTATTCTGCATCTGCAGTAGATAATGACATTGAGTCCCGCTTCTTACTTAACCATGAGACAAGTCTGCTTCCCAGAAAGAAAGCACCAACACTTGTACTTCTTCTATCATCTGTGCATCCTTCCCAATCTACATCTGTATATGCACTCAAGGAGAAATCACTATCCTTGGGATACCATAGGCCAAACTCCATAGTGTCTTTCAAGTATCTGAATATCCTCTTCACTATTGAAACGTGTGACTCTGGGATCTACTTAAAATCTAGCCACAAGGTAAATTGCATGCATGATATCCAGTCTAGTAGTAGTCAGGTATAACAGTCCACCAATCATTGATCTGTACTTGCTCTAATCAGCCTTAGGAGATTCATCATCTTTGCATAACTTACAACCAGTATTCATGGGAGTACACACCGGTTTAGAGTCTTCCATTCTAAACTTCTTCAACATTTCCTTAGCATACTTTGACTGTGAAATGAAAATACCTTTTTCTGATTGATTGATTTGTCACCCAAGGAAGAAATTCATTTCCCCACACATTGACATTTCAAATTCTTTCTACATCTCTTCTGCAAATTTCTTGCACAAACCTTCATTACCTCCAAAGATTATATCATCAACATATACCTTCACAATCAAGATTTCATTTTCTTCAACTTTAAAATACAAATTGCTATCTGCAGTTCCCTTTTTGAAACCTTACTACAACAAGTACCTATCTAACCTTGCATACCAAGCTCTATGAACCTGTTTGAGTCCATATAATGCCTTCTTTAATCCAAAGACCATATTTGGATCATCTAATAACTGAAAGCCTTCCGATTGTTCAATGTATACTTCCTCTTCCAATTCTCCATTCAAGAATGTAGATTTCATATCCATCTAATAGAATTTGAAGTCCTTATGAGCTGTAAAGGCCAAGAATATTCTAATGGCCTCCAATCTTACCACTGGAGCAAATGTTTCCTCATAATCTATTCCTTCCACTTGTCAGTAGCCTTTACACACAAGACTAGCCTTATTTTTTACTTCTTCTCCATTCTCATGCAATTTGTTCCAGAAGACCCATTTAGTTCCTATCACATTTTTGTCTACTAGTCTTGGGACAACTTCCCAAGTCTGATTCTTTTTAATCAGCATCAATTCTTCTTCCATAGCCTTGATCCAGTGCTCATCTTTACATGCTTTGGTCACAGTTTTGGGTTCTATTTTAGACAATAAGCACAAATTTACCTATTCATCTACCATAGCAATACCACTTCTTGTAAATACACCTTTGTTCTTATCTCCAATGATGTGATCTTCAGAATGATTCTTCTGCACATACTTGGGGGTCTTAGGAATCCTTTTTAGAGCATCTTCTTCATCAACTTGCTTCTCATTTTCCTCTTCTTCTTCTCTTTCTTCTTCTCTACAAGGTATCTCATCAGATTCATAAACTTCTATTAACACTGAACTCTGATATGGTTCTTCAAAATCTACATCTTTTCTTGCTTGACCTTGTCATCTCTTTCATAGGTACTTTTCAGCTTCTTCCAGATCTCATGAGTAGTTTTGCAACTCATCACCTTCACTAATTCAGAATCAGAGAGACTATTTAGAAGAGCACTCCTTTCCTTGCCATTGTTCTCATATTCTTTAATCTCATCTCCATCTTTTGGAACATTAGGAGGTATAATATATTCTTTTTCAACTATCTTCCATACACCATATCCTAGTGAGACAAGAAATCTTTCCATCCTGGTCTTCCAAAAAGCATAATTTGTTCCATCAAACACTGGAACCTCCATACCTTTCCTGTGTGCCATCCAGATCTACCCGAAGCGTTTAATTTTTTTCAAGGAACCTGGGTCTAATACCAATTGTTAGAATGCATAGGACAACTGAGAGGGGGGGTGAATCAGTTGTCTATTAAAACATTAAACTCTCAAAGCAATTCCAAATATTACCCTCTTATTATGCATTAGCAAAATGTAAACATATGAAGCACCAATGCAAACACATTCAAACATATAAGAGCACCAGATTTACATGGAAAACCTAAGTAGGGAAAACCCATTGTGAGGATTAGCTCACATATATATGAATAACAACACCAATATCAAATAGGCTTACTACCAAGGGCTCACTACCCAGAAGAAAGGCTCACTTCTAAGGGTTCACTTCCCAGAAGAGAGAAGAAAGAAGAAGACCGTTACAGAGAGATTCACTATCTCAAAGCAACAGGAGAAATCTACCACTGCCACTCCTTTCCATTCACAACATTTGGCTCACTATCTCCAGCAACTTCTGGCACACTGAAATGTAGACACCTTCTGCTCACTACATTCAGGAGTCATAAGCATTTAAGCTCGCACATAAATCACTACCCTTGATTCACATTTGCATTCTCTTCTCTACATTTCTCCACTCAACTTCATCTTGCATTTATACCATCTACAACCAAGACCTATCTCAATTAGGTTGGTCCTAATGAAGCATGTGCACCTCAAACATGCAACACTAATTAGGTCGACACTAAATACTTCCACGGTGGAAAGAAGAGAAAGTGGACCATGTCAAGTGTTAACTAGGACTCAAATCTATATCACCAAGTTGCTCATCACATCCACAATCCATGAGGTACCTCCACACATGGCGCTAGTAAGCCAGGTCAGCCAAACCCAAGCCAATGACCACATCCATGCTTCTCCAAGTCCAAAAACATCATGCAGACTAGAAAGAGACACTCCACGGCATTTACACACCTTTCCATAACATTCAACACCATCAGAATTTCTTGCAACACTTCTGCAACCTCCTGAAACAAAGAATGTCCTCAATTTGCACATTAGGATCCACAACCTCTGAACACCAACACAATAACTAAAGTTCCAGAGCAACCCATCACTAGAAACTTTAAGAGAAGGTAGATATAGATTGTATAAGCACATCCCCAAATCTACAGGACAAGAAACCTTAATGCAGAGAAATGCGAAGCAATCTCATTTCTCCCAAAGACTCTTCTACATAGGCAAACACTCTGTAAAACACATCTTTCACTTCCACACAATACAGAAACTAAAACTCTGGATATAGCACCTCTAAACACCTTTGTCAGCACTTCCAAACCACACAATCATATCTTCAACTAAGAAGAAATGCGGAGCACAACACTGAGAGCACCTCTGTCACGTTGATCATTTTTTTATCAAATTTTCTCAAAAGCACTTGGAAATCAAGTGAACCATCTGCTGGAGGTTGACATCAATGACAACACTAGCAAGTTTCCAACACCTTAAATAGGCAAGGTTGAGAGGTGAGGCACAAGGCCGACATAGTGGAAAAACTAACTAGATGACATAAATAATAAATGCACCTAGACACCACTAATTAATAAATGCATGTAAGACAACTTGTAATATGACAAGTGTCTTAATGCTATAACAAGAGACAACTAGTGCAAAAATATTAAATGCACCTAGATGTAAATTATTGAATGCACCTAATGACACCTAAGTAAGCTTAAGTAGACTAGTGTGAAGAGGACCTAGGAAATGACTAAGTAATATCTCTTTTTACACTAACACCCCCCTTAAATACAACTTAGGGAGAAGCAAACTAGGCATGAATGCATAAATGAGTCCCAACTACGAGGCCATGTTAGGTACTCATAAACAACAAATCTCAAGTGGAGAAAAGGAGAAAACCTCATGGGAAAAACTCCTCTCCAAAAGTGAGAATGCATGAAACAAAGTGATGGAAGGAGGACTCAAGACCCCCTAGCACTACATCCAACACAAATATACAATGAATTATCCCCCCATATGAGTGAAAGAATGAGAGAAGATGTCCCCCACATAATGAAGTAACTCCTATGCCAATGGCGATGCATGAAGAAAAAACATGATCCAATTCCTACAACAACATTTATCCATTTAGGAAGAAACAAATCCACTAGTATATGTAGAAGAAAATCCAACTCCACAACAAGAGATGAGGAAGGAAGTCTCATAAAGTATGATGTCTCTAAAATCTTCTCATGTGTCTCCATGTCGATGCCAAAAGATGCCACAATCAAATTAGGAGTCCCAGGCCTAACTGATAGAGGTGACAAACCAAAACCAAGTGGAAACTAAAAATTATCAAGATCCAAAGACAGATATGAGGTGGCAATAGTTGTGCTATGACCATCATCAAAGAGGAGAGTTAACCCCTCAAATGTGTCCTCCAAGTCTGCAAAATGAGACTCCACAAACAAGAATGATATGTCTAATAAGTAAGAATCCCAATGAGATGGACCTAGAAAACAATAAACATCCTGCTATAAGGAATCATTGGAAGCTTGCAAACAAGCATCATTAGACTCAAATGTAGCAACAGGTGTTCGAGATGGATCTATACATGCTGGATTAGAAGAATTGGGCAAACTAATTCCATTGGAAATACACAACTCTCTCAATTGATGAAGGTCAATTTACAATCTTAAATAATCAATTTGTTTTTGTATGCATTCATCATTAGTATGTCTTTTTCTCTCACAATAATCACATTTTAATTTCCACAAACTAGGAGACATGATTACACCAGTAAAAATAAAAATCACCACAAGAGCATCCCCCAAATTCACTCAATCATGAGCAACCCCCAGAAAGATATGATCATGGAACTTTGTACTTTGTGAAATTACAATTTCCACAAGCCAAAATAGCTAAGTCGTATTTGATCTTAGTGCATGCAAATGTCAAAATAGGCCTTGTATTGAAAGTACAATTTGGGTACAAAATGAGATCAAATGAATCACAAATCTGAGAAGTACTTGAAAAATCATGCACTTTCAAAAAATGTTTCACCAAAAAATGTTACCATATGAGCCCAAATGGAGCCCTAAAAGTTTCAAAAATGGGAACTGCTCAGCAACAATGATGAAGATATGCAATTTATGGAAACACCAAGCACCAAAACTAAAAGCTGATTGCACTACTACGAAGCCTGTGAAATTCTAGCCCAAAAAAAATCTTGAAAAAAGGAGCAAATATGAGCAAGTTATAGGACTGCAAACATTGACTACCAAAATCAAAATGCTAATGGAGAGGGGGCCTACCAAAACTTTCTAATTACATTTGTGCACAATCTATTTGTTACATGCAAAAACTAATAGATACCCAGATATTTTTTCAATGTGGTGAAGAAAACCTAGAAACTATTTTTTGATCTGACATGCAGAAGATGTGGAACTAATGAAATAAAATGTCTCTAGCAATAAAAAAATGGCATGTAGAAGTTGAATCAGCCACCTAAGTCAAAAAAAGGCACATTGAAACCTACAAGATTGCACCATGATGTACCAAAAATTAGCTCTTGGTCAAATCTCTTGAAAAAGAGGGAAGAAGATGACAGATCTAAAGCTCTGATACCATGTAAGAGTCGATAATGGACTCAAGCACTCCTAGGATCACCTGCAATCAATTCAACCTTACACAACAAGAGAGAAAAGCAATATTGCCAAGAATAATGACACATAACATTTACAAGATGCAAATCTTGATTACAATTGAATTGCATTGATTTACATTGCATGAAATGTACAATGAGAGACCTCCCTTATATAGGCAAGGTTGAGAGTGAGGCACAAGGTTGACATAGTGGAAAACCTAACTAGATGACACAAATAATAAATGCCCCTACACACCACTAATTAATAAATATATGTAAGACAACTTGTAATATGACAAGTGTCTTAATGTTATGACATGAGTTGTAACTAGTGCAAAAATATTAAATGCACCTAGATCTACATTATTGAATGCACCTAATGACACCTAAGTAAGCTTAAGTAGACTAGTGTGAAGAGGACCTAGGAAATGACTAACTAGGTAATATCTTTTTTTACACTAACACCCACTACCACTCCTTTATCGTTTCTACAACATTTCCTATGACCACTTAAAACAACCCATTATTGGGTGGAAAGAGAGATGTTTTTGATATATGGTAAAGTAGTGGTTTTTGAAAGGGCCCAACCCTTTTACAACAAGAGAGGTAGAAACCAAAAAAATATTGTTTTGCTACAACACGGCTACATCAAAGACACACCAACAAGCAACTCATTAGGCACAATCTACCTAAATCAACATATGAAAAAGAAATGTTGGCTATCCTTTGTGTTGTCCAACAAAGGCATCCTTACTGATAGGGCCACAAGTTTTAGATAAAAATAGATCATCATAGATTGAAATATTTTTTTCAATAAAGGGTGTCCTCCCCAAAAAAACAAAAATGGATGACAAAGATGCAAGGATATGAGTGATATTATCTACAAGAAGGGAAAGGAGAATGTGGTAGTAGATGCTCTCTCCTACTAATATGAAAAGGAAGGATATATCTTGTATCTATATATATTGGTTCTGAATTGGATAGATGAGATTTAGAATGAATGGACAACTAACTCTATAGTGTAACGTATCATTGGACAGTTCAAATAGGATCCACAGTTTATGCCAAGATTCAATTGGACAAGCTGGCCCAAGTTCTCTCTTATTTGGACTAGATTTATTTACTTCCCAATGCATTATACAAGCCTTGTTTATTAATAGAATTGTACTCCTCCCATCCTATAGCATACTTGGTTTTATAAAGGCCTCGGAGCACGTGAAGCAAGATTTTTTTGGGGATGGCCTTAAGAAGGATGGTAAGACATTTCTAGTTAAATGTGATGTGTGTCAAAGGAATAAAGGGGAAACTCTCAAAGTGCCAAGATTTATGTAGCCACTTCCTATTCCTGATTAGGCTTGGACTAATATTTCTATGGATTTCATTGTGGGGCTTTCACTCTTAGGTGGTAAATAGGTCATTTTGGTAGTGGTGGAAATATGCACATTTCTATGCATTAAATCACCCTTACACCACTAATATGGTTCCTCAACACTTCTTGGATTCTATCTTCAAACTCCATGGGATTTCTCTCTCTATTATCAAAGAGCATGATCCAACTTTTACAAGCAAATTCTAGTAAGATTTTTCTAATTTTCAAGGCACTGAACATGAGTTGTTTTTTCATCCTTAAATTGATGGTCAAACTAAGATTGTCAACAAGTGCCTTAAGAATTACTTGAGTTATCTTGTGTTTGAGCAATAAGGATAGTGAGCCAAGTGGTTAGCTCTAGCTAAGTGGTGGTACAATACCACTTATCATAGTGCTTCCAAAATGACCCCTTATGAGGCCATCTATAGTACTCCCCCACCCTCTTTGTGTACTTATGTTTTAGGTTCTTCTAAGGTTGTAGTAATTGACAACACTCTGGCCAAGCATGAATACATTTCTTGACTGCTCAAGGCCAATCTAACACTGGCTCAAAATTACATGAAATAGTAGGTGGATCAAAATAAGATGGAGTGGACTTTTGACATTGGTGATTAGGTTTTTCCACCTCTAACTCTACAAGTAACTTTCATTAAGGGACAAGTATGGTCATAAGTTGGGTCCAAAATTTTATGGTCCCTATAAGGTAATCTAACACATTGGTGAGGTGGCATACAAATTGGCACTCCCTCCTTCTCAAATCCACTCAATTTTTCATGTCTCTTGTCTCAAGAAAGTGATTGGGACTGCTTCTCTCCCTTTGATAGAGATACATGCATTAGATGAGGAAGGATTCATATTTTGATAACCTAAGGTTATTTTGGACAAACACACCAAGCGCTTTGCAATCATTCTATTTATGAGTTCTTAATCTAGAGGAAGGGAATTCAACCTAAAGATGTCCCTTGGGAACTGGCTAGCATTATCTCAAAGTTTCTTCATCTTAATCTTTGAAGACAAAGCTTTTCAAAGGGGGAAATAAATCATGTACCCCATTCTACTATATGTTAGCTAGTATTAGTTGGTTCCATATGCTTTGTAAGTTTCCCTTAGGTAGCATTAATAAAGGAGGATGCATATTCTTTGTAAGTCATCCCACTAGTTGTTAGAATAAATTAATTATCACACATGCATGGAATGGTAGTAGTTACCTTTGGCAAAATTCTATATATTGGAATGACTTCCCAATGGGAGGCATATCGGATATTTGTAATTGGATTGTATGCTCTATCTAGAGGTTTCCCCTCAAGTGACACTACAAAAATAATAAAAGCATTTTTTTCTCCCATTTTTACAATATTTATGTGTGTTCAGCCTATTTTATCTTCCAAGTTTATTACAAACTATCCATTATTATATGTCAGACTTAATTCACCCATTTTTTAGATGAATAAATCTAACAATTGGGAAAGAAGGAAAAGCACAACTTGAAATTTTATGTCTAATCACATTGCATGAAAAGCATCTAAACACAATTCCTTCAAAATTTAGATATTGTGTCTAAATAACCAATGGAGAGTGAATCCTAACTGTGTGATAGCTTGGTTTGGATATGTTGATCTAGCTACAAATCCTCACAAACCTACATTTGGGGTCTACCTTCTCATCAATTTTCACAAAATTACCCACCTAATTGATCATTTTTTTAAGCAAACCAAGCTCTCTCATGATGAAAGGTAGATTGTACAGTGCAATTGAATTAGAATCTTGGACATTGTGGTGGTCATTAGATTAAAGAATGGGGACCAATGAAAACTAAACACACTTTAAGTAGTGAGATCTTTCCTTAAAGGTTCTTCTTCTAATGTTGTCTTTGTGTTCTACTTAATGAATATATTTGGCATTTGCAACAAAGCACTATGAAGAATTAAAATGCTTGTTAAAATAAATCCAATTAGACAAAGAAGAGTTGCCTAATAGTCTTGACCAAAGCCTTATAATTTATTACATGAAATGGTCCAAATGCAAAGGTCATTTTTTTGAACAAGGATAATGAAATAACAATGGTTCATAATTGAATGAATTTAATTTTTTAATGAAAATATTATATATTAAAATTAAATAAACATATTACCGACCAAACAAATTAAATAAATGTATTAAGAAACATAGCCCAACAATCTTGACTGAAGCTTTATTATTCCTTTCATGAAATAGTCCAAATGCAAAGGTCAATTTTTTTAACAAGGATTAATAAAGTAATAATGATTTATAATAGAATGAACTTATCTTTTAATGAAAAGATTATATATTAAAATTAAATAAAAATATTAAATCTAAAAAAATGGATGACATGAGATTCTTCAACAAAACTGGAAACAAAATAAACAAGTAACACTAAAAAAAACAACTACAATACCAAAAAAACATTATACCTCTCTAATAGTTCATCACTGATTATTAAATTAAAAATAATTTATAAGTTATTTAAAATTAACAAGTAATTTCCCATAATACATTTGAGAAAATCTAAGAATAGTTTAGTGATATATTTTTGAAGCTAAATCATCTAAACTATTTTCTATTTTAGAAGATTTTTGTTTTATTCAAAGATGCCAAAAAACTTCTTTATGACACATAATAATTACGATGAAAACTAAACACTTTAAGAAGTAGTGAGCACTTGCCTTAACCAAAAGGTAAGATTCTTCTTCTAATTTTGTCTTTGTGCTCTCCTACTTAATTAATATATTTGACATTTGCAACAAAACACTATGAAGAATTAAATTGCTTGTTAAAATAATCCAATTAGACAAACAAAAGTAGCCTAATAGTCTTGACCAAAGCCTTAGAATTTCTTTCATGAAATAGTCCAAATGCAAAGGTCAATTTTTTGAACAAGGATAATGAAATAACAATGATTCATAATAGAATGAACTTATTTTTTAATGAAAATATTATATATTATAATTAAATAAAAATATTAAGAAAAGTAGCCCAACAATCTTGACTTTAAATTTATTATTCCTTGATGAAATAGTCCAAATGTAAAGGTCAATTTTTTGAACAAGGATTAATAAAATAACAATGGTTCATAATAGAATGAACTTATTTTTTAATGAAAAGATTATATATTACAATTAAATAAAAATATTAAATCTAAAAAATGGACGACATGAGATTCTTCAACAAAACTAGAAACAAAATAAACAAGTTACATTAAAAAAACAAAAGCAACTACAATACTAAAAAGAACACTATACCTCTCTTTTAACTTTAATCCTACTCCTAATTTAATTGTATAAAAAGTAATCTTGAACTTTAAAGTGATTATTAAATTAAAAATATTTATAAGCTATTTAAAATTAACAACTAGTTTCCCATAATACATTTGAGAAATTTTGAAAATAGTCTAGTGATATATTTTTTAAGCTAAAGCATCTAAATTATTTTCCATTTGAGAAGATTTTTGGTTTATTCAAAGAAACTAAAAAACTTCTTTATGACACATAATAATTACAATGAAAACTAAACAATTTTAAGAAGTAGTGAACACTTGCCTTAATCAAAACCTAAGATTCTTATTCTAATTTTGTCTTTGTGTTCTACTTAATGAATATATTTGACATTTGCAACAAAATTCTATGAAGAATTAAAATGCTTGTTAAAATAATCTAATTAGACAAAGAAAAGTAGCCTAATAGTCTTGATCCAAGCCTTACAATTTCTTTCATAAAATGGTCTAAATACAAAGGTCAATTTTTTGAACAAGGATAATGAAATAACAATGGTCATAATAGAATGAACTTATTTTTTAATGACAATATTATATATTAAAATTAAATAAAAAAATATTAAGAAAAGTAGCTCAATAATCTTGACAGAAACCTTATTTTTCCTTTCATGAAATAGTTCAAATGCAAAAGTCAATTTTTTTAACAAGAATTAATAAAATAACAATAAATCAATAATAGAATCAAATTATTTTTTAATGAAAATATTATATATTAAAACTAAATAAAAATATTAAATCTAAAAAAATGAATAACATAAAATTGTTGGACAAAACTAAAAACAAAATAAACAAATATCCCTAAAAACAAAAACAACTACAATACCCCAAAAGAAATGCTATGGAACCTCTCTTTAACTTTAATTCTACTATTACCAACAAGGATGAACCTATTTTCAAGTATTAACTAGAATCTAAAATTTCTACAAATTTGGGTGGCATTATTAATAGTCTATAATTAGCCGATAGGTATTTATATGTGAGCATTATAGTGCTCGGAATTGTCTCATGCCGTAGAAAATTTCACGGTGGGAAATTTTTTTAACTCGTCGTTTGTTCCTATCGGCGTATTCCTTGAACCTCTTATAGATACAAGTGCTAGTTTTTAGAATTTCTACCAAAATTGCACACCATATAGTGTATAGATTGCATAAGATCAATTAATTAGCCGATAGGCTTTTATATGTGAACATTATATTGCTCGGAATTGTCTCACGCCATTAAAAAAATGATACCAGAAAATTTTCTAAGCTCGTAGGTTGTTCTATCGGCATATTCCTTGAACCTCATGGGTGCAAGTGCTAGTAATAAAAAACAACTATCCCTAAACACGTATATTTGTCACACCTCATTACAACGCCATGCCTAAACGGACGCGACAACCCCTACACACAAATAGCTATGTTCTACCCTTATTTTTTTTTAATATAATTATTTATTTATTCGTACATCCTAAATAAATTGTCACACACGAAGAATGAAGTAAGCTAATTCTTGATTACAAAGAAAGGCGTTAAGATAACACGAAACTCCCAATGGTAGTTTACCTCCTTGTTCAAAGTCAAACGATTGGTCAAATACCATTTAATGACGTAGTTACCAAGACTAAAGGATAAGGATAAATTCATACAAGAGGAGGATGTTTTGAATTTATTAAATTCAAGACAAGATTTATATGAATTTGGTTGGTTTTGTCTTTTGGGTTGTGCAATGTTGATGAATGGGATGCTCATAAAGCTTGTAAACTCTCGTGGTATTGTTTAATTTATATTGAATGGGATATAAATTTTACAGTTTTGAAGGTGATTTTTTTTCTTGACTTAGAAATGTGAGTTTGTACAATAATCAATTCTCTTGGGGCATGTGGCTAGAGATGGGGAGCTTCAAATTAATCTAACAAATGTAAAGGCCATTTTGAATTAGCCCAAGCCTTCTAATATGACCAAATCATGAAGTTTTGTGGGTGTAATTCAATATTTATGGTAGTTCATTCAATCTTTTTAAACCATAGAAATATTTTTATATGTTTTTTATATTGATAACAATGGGTTTTTGAAAGGTCCTAGACCCTTTTACAAAGGGGTAGCTAGCCGACAAATAAAAAGAGTACTATGAGAAATGGGACTAATAGGACAAACTAAAACAATAGCCTCACTACTAAACAAAAACAACAAAAACACCCAGCGCCAAAGGATCAGCAACCTAAACAACAATTGATCCCAACCTAGCAATCCGCACACCCTTTACTTGGGTCTAGAACTCAAAAACATATTTAGAAAGACCTCTCTTCCTTCTTTGGACAATCATCCAAGATACACCAATATCCAAGTCCTCGGATCGAGTAGAGAAGAGTGGGATATCCTCAACCAATGCCTCCACCAAAGACAACTCATGCAAAGAGACAAACTATCTAGCTAAAGAACCCAAAAGCCACATTTAAGCCGCAGATAAATCCAAAGTAGGGAACCCCACACAATGTGTTGTGGGGGGTTGGGACCCAATGAAGGAGATGCCAAGGCCTAGTTTGAAGGAGAGGACTCCAACAGAGTTGAGGGACTCGCTAGAGCCATGCCAACCACATGGGAAACCCCCTCAGGAATGTGGCTCATCATAGGGGAAATGGGAGGAGAAGACCCATCATCCTAAGAAGACATGTCATCCTGAGAAGAACCATCAACCAAAGAGTCAAAAGCATTAATCATCAACTGATTGTTATGGGCATTCCTCCACCACATAGTTGCACCCTTGTGACGAGAGTGGGGACAATCTAAAGCTAGGTGTTCAATGGCAAAACAACATTTGCATTTGAAGGCCTATCTTCCACCATCAGAACAATATCCCCATGAAGAGCCTTGGAGATATTAATGTCCATCAAAATACAAGCATACGTAGAGTGACCCATGAAGAAAATAGTAGAGTCAACATTCAGAAAGCAACCAATTGCATTGCCAATGGCCTCACAATAAGAGTCTTCCAGGAATTAGAGAGGAAGATTCGACAGTCTAACCCAAATTGGCTTGATGTTGAGGGGTTTTTAGAGGGGGTTGAAGGAGGTAGACCATGGCTTAACTAAGAGGGAGTGCTCACCCCACATCCATATCCTATAGGCCAACACCAAGTCCATTTCCTCTAAGCAAAAGTCACTATAAGCAAAAGTCACTATGAAAAAAAGCCCCTAGCACAAGGGAATAGCTTGATCTTGTCTTCAACAGAAGGCTTCTAAGATTCCATTACCCATTTGTGTAAGTCAAGAAGAGATGGCCAAAAACTGTTAAATCTGTAACCCAAACCTAGACAACAATAAGAGTCTCCATTATCAATGACATCATGTCCATAAACCATAATAAGGGAGGTCTGCGAGCAGGGAAGAGACCGACCTTTTTTCTTGCAGGGAAGGGCGGCCAAGAACACCCGAACCAACAATGGCCGCGTAGGCCTATAGGAAACCATGACTCGAGCCCAATGTTCCTATCTAAGCCTTCGCACCACTAGCAACCACCGTTTCCAACACATTAGACTACAGCACGACTCGACCATCATCCAGCGTAGGTTCACAAAAGTCAAGACGTAGGAAGAATCACTTCTATGTTATCGCCACTACGAGAAGTCGCGGCCGCCGACTGCAAGGAGTTAGGAACGAGCGGGACGTTGTCTCTGACCTTGGGGAAAGAAGAATGGAAGAGATCTGCAAGAGAAAGCCCTGGAGCCGATAATTTGACAAAGTTAAGAAGAGGATTAGCCATGCATCAATTTTATTTTTCTATAATTTCCAGTTACCTTCTGAGGTATAAAATGATGCAAGTGACTATGTCTGGGGAGTTCTACTCCAAGGAGGTAATCTTTTAGTGTATCATCCAAAAATTATTTTGTAGTTTAGTTTTGAATTATTGGACCTATGATAAAGAAATCTATGCTTTTGTTCAAGCAGTTAACAAATGGAAACATTATTTGATTGGCAAGGATATCATTATTCTCGCAAATCATCAACCACTCTAATATTTGCAAGATCAATTTAAGTTGCAACAAACTTGGCATTATAAGTGGATGGATTTCTTGGAATCCTTTCATTTAGTAACCAAACACAAGAAGGGTGTGACTAACAAAATAGTTGAAATGTTTTCTAGATCTCTATTAATTTCCATAATGGATACACTTAGTTTAACCCTTTTGCACAAGAGGCTTATTTAATTTAACCCTTTTGCACAAGAGGCTTATTTGGAAGATTATGAGCGTGATGAATATTTTAGAGGGGCATTTCAACATGATAAGGAATTAAAAAGCTAGGTTGTGAACCTCAAAAAGACTTCTTCCTTCAAAATGGGTTGCATCATAGGTTGGGGAAATTACATGTGCCAAAGGATTAGAGGATTCCATTGATGAGAGGGCTAAACTTCTAAGGTTGTAGATTACTTTTGGGGTTACAAAATTAGTTACAAACCTTTAAAGGCATGTGCTTTATCCCAAGAAGCAAGTTGATCATTCAAAGTTCATTTAGGGATGTGTATTATTGTAGTAATAATAAGTCTAATGATTGTATTTACCAGCCCTTGATGGTTCCTTCTAGACCATTGGAGAGCATCTTGATATAGCTTGTAGGAGTATTTCCAATGTCAAAGAGAGCATGCATTTTCTTTTTGTTGTAGACCATTTTAGCAAAATGTGCTTCTATCACCTCAAAAATACTCTCAAAGAAAGTGAAGTAGCTAAAAATAAATTGCTAATGTTTGGGAGCATTTTGGTTTGCCCAGTTGTATTATTTCAACACAAGGAAATGTGTTTTGCGAGATCATTATGGAACACATTGTGGGAAATGATGGATACTAAGTTGAATAAAACTACTTCTTTCCATCCCCAAACAAATGGACACAATGAAGTAGTGAATAAGACCTTGATTCAATTCTTGAGAGGAAACATTTAGAGAATCCCAAGAACTAGGATGAGAACTTAGTGTATATTCGTCAACTATATAATAGATCCTTTCATAGTTCTAATAACATGTCTTCTTTTGAAACATGTTTTGGTTACTTACCATGAAGTCCCTTTGATGTTGTGATTGGATAGCCACATAGAATCCATTATAAAGTAGATTTAGATTCTAGATAATGTCAATGAAAAAAGATGCACCATGTAATTCTAATGAAGTCATCTACGATGATAATGCATTTAAGCACAATGACAAATGGTTGGTTGATTTGCAATTAGGGTGGATATTCCACTCCTTAGTTCTATCAGTGTGAATATTAAATGTACCAATTACCTAAGCACTGATAAACTTATCTTTTTGCAAGTAAAACTTCCTTATGGGTCATGGGAGAGCATCTCAATATAGTTTTTAGGAGTATAACCCATGCCAAAGAGAGTGCACATGAATTTTTTGTCATTGTAGATCAATTTAGCAAAATGTGTGTTCTCATACCTTATAAAAAGACTCAAAGAAAGTAAATTCTTAGCTAAAATATTTTTTTGCTAAAGTTTGGGTGCATTTTAATCTACCAAGTTCTATTATTTCAAACAAGCAAATGTATTTGATGATGTCTTTTTAGAACACGTCATGGGAGAAGATGGATAAATCTACTTATTTCCATCCCCAAATGGATGAATAAAATGATCTAGTGAATAGTACCTTGATCAAATCTTGAGAGGCCACATCAAGAGAAACCTAAGAATCGGGATGAGAATTTGTTGTATATTCACCATTATTATAATTGATCCTTTCATACTTCTACTAAAATGTCTTCTTTTAAAACATGTTCGGTTATTCACCATGAAGTCCCTTTGATGATGTGATTATATAGCCATATTGAGTCTACTGTAAAGTGGATTTGGATTCTTCACAATGTTAGTGAAAAAGATGCACCATGCAATTATAGTGAACCCATCTGAGATACTAATGCATTTAAGTGCAACGATGAATGGTTAGTTGATACATAATCATGATGGATATTCTACTTCTTAACTATGAACATGAATATTAAGGGTTTGAATTAACTAAACAATGATAAACTTACCTTTTGCATGTAAAACTTGCATATTATAGTCTAGAGGTCCCTAGAAATTAAGTAGTCTTATAAAAAAACATTAGCAAATCTAAAAAACAATAAAAATAGAGAAATAAGGGAATGAAAATCAAGTGTACAACATAATATTGACCTAGAGAATTCCAATGTGGGTGAAAAATCTTTAAAAGTGGTATTAAATCCCCTCAAGCTGCTACCTCCACATGTTTATTACAAGGCATACTATCTCCTTGAGGCCTCCATGACATCTTACAACATGAATTGACATCCAAACACCTAGCATAGCATAAATCAATCACTCCTAGATCTTCCAATTACATTAACACTCATAAAAATCTCTTAGAATACTCTCAAATGTATTTGTTATATTACAATAACATGAAAATGCCTCCTACAATTTGCAAGGGGGTCATTATAACTTTTCCTTCAGTTTCAAGAGAAATTACATGAAGCTAGATGTTCCAAAAGCTCCAACTAACACCCACCTTTTATTCTTGTATCTAACTACATTTTTTATTGTTGGTTACATGCTCAAATGGTGTCAAACAGATCACCTATAGGTCTATTTAATGCTATGAGATCTGATTGTGATTTATCTTGTTGTTATATGCAATTTTAAGTAGTCAAGAAGAACCCTTTGTTGTCCAAATCATCCAAGTGGCTTCATTCAAGGATGTTTATTGTGTAGTAATAACAAGTATAACCATCGTAAGTTGGGTATGTACTAGGCCTTTTTTATTCCTTCTAAAACATGGGAGAGTATCTCCATATAGTTTATAGGAGTATCAACCATGTCAAAGAGAGTGCATGAATATGTGTTTCTCATTGTAGACCAATTTAGCACAAGAATCTTCACAAGCTTCAAATTCTTGTCATTCACTCAAAATGATTGCACAATAATATTAAAATCCATCTAGTTTTTCAAGTAATTTTTTTTCTACAAATTATAAATTAGGGACTTCCATGTACCTATAGGTGGATCTTAAATATGGCCAAAAAGGTTAGGATGGTCAATTGGAAATGATTATATCCAAATTTTCATTTTTCATTGTTCAATCAACAACTAACGAATGGTGAGAAATGCATTTTTTCCCCCATAACTAACATACTCACCATTTTTTATACAAGATCCAATAAGCACTTAAATTATTTGATCTATTTAATCAACAATGTTGATTTAAAGGTTATTAAATAACCAATATAAGTATTAAACAATTTTTTTGGTGTTGGTTTTTAGTCCTTTTCATTAGTTTATTAGGTATTTTCCTACACCTAGTTTAACTTGCTTAGGTAGGCTCATTTTGGCTAATAATGGTGAGCAAGGTGAATGATGTCTCTTCATATTCCACCTTCCTCCTCTTTTGCACTTCTTATAAATGCACTCACCTAGCTTTGTTTTCTCTCTCATACTTTTTAGTTTTCTATGTATTTTCTTTCTTGATTAATGGCATTTAACATTGTTCATCCTATTATCTAGTCTTGAGTAGTTTTGTGGCTATCACTATGCCATTTAGTCTTGGTTGTTTTCTTGCTTATTGCAAAATTCAAAGCCATGATGTCCTAGTCTAGTCCATCTTTCATATTTTTTGAGAGATTTGGGGAAAAATTAGTGTGTGTACATTTTTTTCTCAAGAACTCATTATTCTTTTTTCTTGCATCTTTAGATAATTTGGGGAATCAAAACAATTTGATAGAAGAAACAAGCTTGTAGGAGATCTTGGTTTTCTACGTTATTGGTATGAGGTGATTTTTGGTGACTGGTGTACTGATATAGACTTCACCATCATATTCAAAAGGCTCAAAATAGTCAATATTAACTTTCGTTTCACCAAAATCTGAATCTAAGAAGCTAAGTTATCATTAGCGAATTTTCTAGGTTGTATGATTGGATTTTGCAAGTGGATTGAATTTTGGAGCATCTAGGCGAAAATCTAAGTGTACCATTAGATTCAACGACACACAAATCATCAAGTTTGACTATAGCCTTATCCACACCAAACAACCTTTTTGTAAGGAGCTTTAGAGATTTTCTCTAGTTCATGCTTGGTTCGATTTTACATTCTACAAATAACTCTTTTTTCGAGCATCTGGGAAAATTTTTGAGGTTGTCATTGTATCTAGAAGGACAAAAAGACCTCAAATCACCTATCTATTTGTTGAAATTAGAGCTAGTAATAAGGCAATTTTTTTCTTGCCCAAGCCAAACGGTCTAAGCACTGTACTATGTTTTTAAAAGTTTTTTAAGTTAAAACAAATTTTGAAGTCTAATCCCCACTATTTTGGTGGTCAAAACCACCTATAATTGGCAATAACCTAGTTTGGCAGTTACTCCTATTTTAGCAATAATTATTTGTTTGGGTAGTAGTCACTACATTTGGCAACATAGTTGGCAACTGCATTAGTTTGACAGCTCACTACATTTGTCTTATTGTCTATTACATTTGGCTGATTTTTTGGTGAATACCTTTAATCTAATAGTTTCTCCATATTTGGAAGCTCTCCAAATTTATTTAGCACTCTACTAACTTATCTTGTGGAGGAGGCTGCACCATTAGAGTTCTATATTTTTCTCGAATTTCATTGGATTGATTCTCGAGCATACAAGCTCCTTTCTCAGTGCATTTTTTTGAAATGGGACAGTTTTTGCTAGCTTTATAATGGTATAATATATTTTCAATTTTGACACTCCAATTTTTTAGAAATCACATTTTTTTAGATTTTTTATTGTGCAGTTCTTGTTTTGAGACCTTCGAAATACCATATCTTGCAACGAACTCCATTTTGGGTCCCTTTTTCAAAGTGCATTTTTTTGTGTACTCCATGTTGATATTCTTTGTTTCTTCTCATTCTATATCTAAACTATACTTTCTGCATTATGCTCTATTTGAGAACTTGGAAACATTATCAAGTACTATAAATGCACTAATGATAAAGTGCCACATCCTTGTACTTGTTTGGGGGGTCTTTTATGAGTTTATTATAAATCGTGAACCAAGAAAAAGTTCCATCGTTGGGGCGTTACTCATGTGTCTTAATTTTCTCCCTTTCATCTTAGTATCTTATGGGAGACTTCTCTTGTTGTCTCTACAAAGATTATGGCATATTTGAAGACCTTTCGTGTCCAATATGGATGAATGATGTCATGTAGGGTTGCCCCTCTTCATCGAGATTATTCTCTAAGTCTTATAAATCATGTAGGGGCAAATATGCTTACTATTAGAGAGAAAAAAGATGAAATTGATTACCTTCTGAAGCAGATTATGAATTGAGCAACTTCTTCGAGAAAGTCACATTAGTCTGTTAGATTCTTTTGCTCATGCATCTTGTGTAGACTCCAAAGATGAGTAGTGTAATCATATGACAAGCATTGAAACCTCATCTCCATCTTCTCCCACTTCTTTTGAGTTTAGTGTTTCTTTCAATGGAGCTCCAAGTGATTTAGTGTAGCATGATCATATTCATTATCTTCTAGAGATAGCTCATTGGGACAAGGACTTGACATATCTTTGTAGTTTACTTTGTGAGACTATTATTGCAGACTTGGAGGACACTGTTGATGACTTGATATTCCTATTTGATGAGTTATATCACAGTTATTGTCTCATCTTCTTTACTTCATGTTCTTTCTTCATCTATTTCTGCTTCCATAATGGCACATTCTATAGTTCGTGGGTTCTCAAATTTGACCCTATCACCATTGACATCTTATGCATGTGAGTACTGGGTTCTCATTGGTGCACATCTCTTACTGTTACAAAGATAGTTACCATTGCACCAAAAGATCGACCTGTTAATGCCCAATACAACTGCCAGAGTTAATGAATCTACGGGAGGCGATTAAGCCTTGTCACAAACCCAAGTGCTACGTTACACAGCACAAGGAGACCAAGGGCGCACACCTTGCAACAACCCCCCCAGTGCAAGCGAGGGGTTCAAACCCGTGACCCGGGCTCTGATACCAATTGTTACAAAGATGGTTGTCGTTACACCAAAAGATTGACCTATTAATGTCTGATACAACTACCAAAGTTAATGAATCTGTGGGAGGTGGTTAAGCCTTGTCACAAACCCAAGCATTGCACTGCACAACACAAGGAGACCAAGGGCACACACCTTGCAACACTTACTTGGATTGGGAGCACATCTATATCAAGCCCTTACATGGTACCTAATTTGTCTTATCAACATTTGTTATTCCATAATCATGGTTTGGAGAGTCTTGAGCAGTTTCTAGAGAGATCATCTTCACCTTTCATTCCTATTCTTCATTAGTTTCAACATCATTTTAGAGGGTCACTTTCTTCAATTAGGCCTAGGACTCCTAATTTAGTTGTGACTCTTTTTAGCACCAACATGGTGACATTTGAGTAGTTTCTAGAGACCTTTATCCTATTTTTTCCCTTCATTCCACCTTTTAAAGTGGGAATTCAATAGACTTGTAACATAGGGTTTCCTTCTTTTGAAAAGAAGATACATTATTTGATGCAAAGGGGCCTACTTCAACACTCATTATGAGACTCTATGTGCCTACATTCTTTCTATGCTATGCGGATTTATTGATCTTGTGAGGGGCTATTATTTTTGTGGGACTTACATGGTTCTTCTCTCTTTCCTCTCCTTTCTTCGAGAGGGTCTTTCCCTCTCTTCTTGTGGGAGGCATTTTCTCTCTAGTTTGGGGGATTTCTCTTTTGTTGGGATCAATCTCTCTTCACCCACCTTCGCTACACTTAAGGGGGTGTTGATGTAGGTTTTTATTCCTTTTCATTAGTTTATTAGGTATTTTCCTAGACCTAATTTAACTTGCTTAGGTAGGCACATTTTGGTTAATAATGGTGAGTGGGGTGAGTGGTGTCTCTTCATATTCCACCCTCCTCCTTTGCATTTCTTATAAATGCATTCACCTAGCTTTTTTTCCTCTCATGCTCTCTTGAATAGTGTTGTGGCTTCCTATGTAGTCTTGGTTGTTTTCTTCTTATTGTAAAATCAGACAAATTTGCCATCGAAAACATATTAAAATTGTCCCACAAATATTACTAGATAAACATTTTATAGAAAGTATTGTTTTCACTTCCTTCCATATTTATCATTCAATCAAATAGGAAATCAATTATGAAATTTCAAATCCATTAGTAAATATGATAGACTTATCCTTTGGAGTGAGCTTTAGAAAAGGCCTTAAGCTTAAGATCAATGGCTTTGGTCTAAGATATAAATTTATTACATAACATGAAACTATATTAAATAATTTTATTATAGTAAGGCTACCAATGTCTACCAAAAATGGAGTCATTATGGCCTTTGTCCTATGCAATGCAGATTGGTGCTTTTAATGGATGGATCTTGTGAGGCCGTCTTTGTGGATTACACTAAGAACATGGCATCACCATTTAGAAGAGAGAGCACAAGTTTAGTTAGTATTTCTCCTAATGCGATAGATGTTGATGGGAGAATGGATAAAGACCAATTAAGAGATGCAAAGAGAACAAAAAAAACCTTCTTGCCCTCTCAAAGCTTTTGCAAAACATTGTGTGACAGGATGTGATGGCATCCAAGTATAGTGAAGCTAGTTTCAACAAAAGCTCACAATTATTATCTAGGGAAAGGATTGAACCCTGTAAATGCTCCAAGACATCCCATGTTCTAGTCTTTGGAGATGAAGTCTTAGAAGGAGAACAATACTTCTCCAAAATTAGTTTAATTGGTCATTTTAGCCATTTTTGGTCGAGTACTATAGATTTGCACTAGTGGCCTTCAAGTAATTGGTAGCCTCATATGGAAAGTGATATGGAAATCTACCCCTATGCAAAGGGTTTTTTTAGTACAGATTTTGAATCAATCAAAGATCATGATTTTATCCTCAACGATAAATTATAGATTTAGTGAAATCACTCACTTTTGCTCAAACCTTGACACCCTAATTTCAACCCCCTTACTTAATCTTTTAATGTGATAACAATCTAGATTAGGTTGAAGTTATTAAAAATTCTCTAAGGAGATTCTTGTTAAAAACTCAGCGACCTCTACCTTCACACACACAACCTATGCCTACATTTTTGTGGAATTTGATATTTAGAAAGATCTTTCAATAAACATTGTGTTGAAGGTAGCTAACCACGAATGGAAGTAGCTCCTAGATTATGAGGAGCTTCCCTTTCAATGCATATATGATACAATACATTTGGTAGCTAATTGCCTTACTCTCAAACCCAAAAGAGCCAATCAAGTTTCTTGATGGAAAAATGTGCACCCTTAGTATTTCACCAATCTGGGATCACTATTTGAATCTAACAACCCTCCAAAGCCTACATAGGAAGCCACAAATCCCTCTAATTCCTCTCATGGGGCTTCTCCCTTTTAGTGGTCTTCGAGCAAGAAAAATGAGAATTTAACAATGAAGATTCTTGCCAAAACAAGTCGTGTGAGCAAATCTTCTAATTCTCCCACTTGGTCTATAATTAGGAGTAGTGTTAAGGCTCCTACAATAGTAGACAATTTTGCCACTGATTGCGGAGAACAATTGTCTACCGCCTGCCCCTTTATTGCGCCTCATCATTCTTCGAAAAATGATTGCAGCTCTAGTGAGACCCAAATACCTTTGGTTTAGGCCGCTCTAGAGCTCATTGAAGGGGTGGACTAAATTCTAATTTCCAACGAAAAGTCTAGAAAACGTAAACAAATTGTACTGTACATGCTCAAATTTGATGGCAAGATTTCTAAATGATACTTCACCCTTCCATGTTTTAGGAGTTTTAGGGTGTTTTCTTTGTTACAAGTTCAAGTATTTGTTTCATTGTTTTAGGTTTGAAGATTTATTTTTTCTTGCTCCCGTTTATGGGTCTAAAGTATATTATTTTTGTTCATATTTTGAAATTTACATAAATGGGAGTCGACTTAACCTTAAAATTCATCGATTAATAAAAATCTCATAGTAAATGTTTTTGATGCAATCATCCCATACATACCAATTAAATTATTTCCTCATAGAGAGCACCGATTTCCAAGTAATTTTTTTTCTACTAATGATAAATCAAGGGCTTCCTTGCACCTTTAAGTGGAGCTCAAATATGAAAAAAAGCTAACATGGTTATTGGAAATGATTATATTGAATTCATTTTCATTGTCCAATCAACAATTGATCAATGGCAAGAAATCCATTTTTGCTCCAAGAAATGACATACCAACTACATATTTGTAAAGCACTTAAATTGTGATCACTTTAATCAACAATGTTGATTTTTGTTTTATGGTTATTTAAAAACTAATATAACTACTAAATAATGTGCCATTGATAGTATATTAAAATTGGCATGTAGATGCTTCTAAATAAAGTATTTATTGTGAGTTTTGTTTTCACTACCTTCCATATTTGTCATTTTAGTCAAATAGACAATCAACAGTGGAATTTCAATTGAAATTCTACTAGTAAAATATGATAGACTCGTGCTCTTTGGAAAATGTCTTAAGCCATCAAATTTGTTGAGATCGATGGCTCTCATCTAAGATGTAAGTTGATTAAATAATCTAAAATTAAATAATTTTCTAACAATAAATCATCTCAACAAACTATAAGTCAACAATTAAATACATACTTATTCAAATATTCCCTAATAGAGTTGAATCTAAATTTCTAAAAATGAAAAAGGCTTCCAATCATTTACTAGACAAATAGGGTTATGATTTTAGGCTTTAATAATTTCTAATGCCAATGTATGGTATTTAGAACAAAAAGTTTATTGTTATGGTTTAATGTAATCCAATTACATTAAGCTAATGCATAGTGAAGCTTGGTATATTATAATTTATGTTCATTGCTCTATGTTTTTCCAAGCTACAATGTCCATTTAAATTAGAATATGGAGGCTCATGAGTCATAGATGACAACTTCATCACACTACTCTTGATGATAACGTGTTCTATTGGGTAAGCAAAATCCTTCTTGTGATCCTTAAACTTTGTCATACTTTAAATTTTGTATTTTTAACTTTAGTATTAGTGGTGGTGACAAGAGAAGGGAAACAATTTGTGCTTGAGAAAGCCATGAGTAATCTATATTTCACATTTGTGGGATCAAATAAAACCTCTAGGTTTACTAATGAATACCATGACACACATGATCCCAAAATCCTTAACACCAACACTAAAGGGCTTAGAAATTATTTTTATCTTAAGCCCAAAATAAAGGACTTGGTTTTGGGTTCACCAAGCTATGGAATTTTGGGTTGGGCCTAGCAATGATACATGAGATTTTTCTTTGCCATGATATTTTACTAAACTATGTGTCCTTCATTATGACCCCACTTATATCCATCATTAAGCAAGGCATCAAAGAGCCACTCTTGCAAATTAGAAATGTATTCATTGTCAACATGTTGGGGTTTCCAATGGATTCTACAAGAACCAACTCACTTGACTTAACAAAACATTTCAAGATCTATGGGGTAGCCAAACAAATAAAAATGGTATTTAGTTCAAAATTCAAATTATAAGAAACAATAACATACCCAAAGGATGTGGGGTGATCATTCGTTGTTCATCAAATTGTGGGCCGCTCCTTCAATCCTCTCATTGAGCCGCTTAATATCATACCAGTATGGGTGCGACTGCCGAACCTCCCTCTTCGGTTTTGTGTCATGTCCCCTCCTCTATAAACCGACCAAAGACATTACACACATCAATTATAAGGAGAAAATGATTCATAGAGATATACGAAGAGCTACAACGATCATATTTATGTTCTGTTATATAGTCATAATATAAATATAACTAAACTTATAAAAGGGAAGGTAGCGGTAATCTCTATGCCTCTTTCATGAAGGGTCGCCTCTCTTTACAAGAGGTATAAAAAGATATAAATGGAAGTAGAATGAATAATTTTGGGGGGATCCATCAGCAATAGAAAGGCAGATATACACAGAGATATATCGGCAGTGATATACGAGAAAATACATATATCACAACAGCATATTAAGAGTTATCAACAAGGAAGGAATAAACAGTGAAGAACAACGATCAGATAAGAAGAAAGGAGTCGACCTTACTATAGTACTGACTATTATAAATTGGTATGATTATCATGTGAATGATATAGGATAGTCATTCTTACTCTTACTGCTCATCATCTACAAATATACATGCAATTAGGATATGATATTCTCATATAAATACGTTTAAATGTTTGGACATATGATACTAATGTGAATGGTTGAAATGAATGTTATTTCTACCTGATTGGACGGATGTGGAAATACAAGGAGGGAGAACGGTGATGAGGTCCTCCTCTAGGAATGTCACCTCATGGTAGTTAACCAATGGTCCCATGAGGCCAAGGGGGTGTAGACAGGGTCCATCGCTCTTGGACTTAGAGGGGAAGGACATTTAGGACACCCTATTGTACTGTTCCACAATCAATCATCATTACGAGAGCAGCATTCGATTTAGAACTTGAAAGCCATTGTGATATTTGTATAATACAGTTTCAGATCTGCAGGTTAGTCATATATTCTAGTAACCACACTTATTATGCAATAACAGAAATATAGTGACCATGTCAACTTGAATTTATATAAGTAATTTATTGTTGTTTTCAGTCCTCCCTCATAGGAGTGAATGATAGATAGACTGAGGCTATGCAGTCCTGTCATAGCTCCCTAAGGCCAGCTTGGAGGCAATCTGGTCTACACCCCTACCATACCCCCCGTAAGGGCCAGTATGGAGGTCATGTATGATAGCTTGAACCTGCCAAGCCCCTTTAGGGCTAGTATGGAGGAACTAAGCATGAGAACTACCATGTGCCCTCCTTAAGGGCGAGCAGGGAGTCATCATGTACTGAGGAATATCATATCTTCACTACTATAATGGAGTGGAATTCATGAATGTAACTTCATCACCATAAGTAGTAAAATAAATCTATGTAACATATTGTTTACATGCAGGTTGATATTATCTAACATTTGAGGTATGTTTGTACACCTATATTTTGTATATGTGTTTCTTATATTATGATTGCAGATTTAGGGCACAAGAATGATACAAATTAGAAGGTAATATAAATGTAATTCTAAAACCCTAACCCTAAATTTGGGGTATTTGAATTTTTAGGGTAAAATTAGTATTGTTCGAATAGGGGACATTACATTTTGGGAGGATTCTTGTCATGAAGCTATTGGCAACGCTTTAGGGCATTTCTTGAAGGTTGGCTCTATGACCTCAAATCTAAGGCATACTACAGTTGCTAGGATATTAGTGGACATTGACATCTCCAAACCCCTCCATGGAGATGTTTTGATGGTTGAGGACAAGCATGGACACAGCTATTGGATTATGAGGGTCTCCTTTTTAGGTGCAAGAGATGTTTCTCTATTGGTCACTAGCCTCTGGTTGCCCTCATTCTCGTCGCAAGGGTGCTACTACTTGGTGGAAGAATGCTCTCAATAAGCATTTGATTGTTTGTGCTACTCTGACAGATAGCTCTTCCCAGGAGGACGAGCCTCCCCTAGAGGGTGATTCTTCCCAGGAAAATGTCCTTTCCCAGGACTCTTTAACGACAACCCCTCTTGTGGAGCCTATGGCGACTAGGTTTGTTGTTGTTGTTATTGAGGAATCTGCCCGATCCCTGTTGTCTCTAGATGCCTCTATTGGACCTGCAACTCCTCTATTGGTCCCATCTGACGTGGGCAAAGATATTTCTTTGTCAATCCCTGATTCTTCTTCTGCGTTGTCGTCTGCTCGCTCAACGCGTGACTTTTCATTGGATGTTGTTCCTGCTGAGGGCCCCCTTCGATCTAGGGACTTGGACTCAAAGATTGATTGGACTGTTATGGAGAGAGAAAAAAGGACTCCCCAAATCTGTCGTTGCTTCGTGATAGAGGGTTAAAGGGGTTAGATTTTTTCCCTCGGGCTTGGGGGTTGCTTAGTTTGTTTTGCAGCTACATTGTTGTCGATCTGCAATTTCTGTACTACTTCTGTTCTGTGTCTAGCTTGTTTGTGGCCTATTTCGTTCTGCCCTGGGGGCCTTGTTTGTAAAGGGTTCAGCTCCTTGTAAGTTGCTTATCTTAATCAAAATCACACTCAAAGGAAAACCTCTATATGACTGGAACCAGCCGGTGCGTTGTAAGCGACCAGCTGGTCAACGTTTGTACGGCTGGTTGAAGACAGTCGACTACGCATGTACGGAAGGTCAATAACAGGTGTAGGTCAAAAAATACAGTCGAATGGAGTATTAGGTTTTGTTGACGGATGTTCCTCTTCGACCATCCATACAATTGGTGAGTTACAACTCATCGGCTATTTACGTGAGGCGATATGATTAGGTCATATTTAAACAAAGGTTTAGGACTACAAGGTCCATGTTGGCATTTTTCCTTGGATTGGATAGTGATGGTCAAGTGGATGACTACATCCTAAAAATGATATATCAAATCTATTTCCACGCCCATTTAGTTCCATAAAAATATGTTTACCATTTCATGTAATCCATTCATGGAAAATTATAGTCAATATGACAAAAAGGTTTAAATACCTTTCGGTTCATATCATACTTGTGTCATTGGTTTCTTTGATGGTTTATTCATCATTTCTAAATAATAAGCTTTAGATTCAACCCTATTCTAATATTTAAAATAAAGTGGTGGGAGTAGTTTGTGATGAGTACCATAGGATAAGGATGTATAATAAGCACAATATTACCATCATTTTGTGGAATATTTCTTGGCCATTTGATCTGAGCACAACTACATGCATTGTTTCATTAGGTCATCATTAGTTTTCTACAAGCATGTTCAATACACACTAGTACGCAATGGGGAAATCACGCCTCAAGAAAAGGTTTATAATCCAAGCACAATCTTTTAGCACAATCTTACACATTGGACCATTAATATCACTAATGTCTTGTCCAATCACATGCATGCTATCTTAGCATGCAATTGCTTTGCACATAGACACAAATCCAATAGAACTCCTTTGCACTTACACAAACATTAACCTTCTAAGTTCTAAATTTAACACTTTGGAATTTTTGTAGCACAAGCCTACATAGCCTCCTTAAAGCTAGCTCCTCAAGCATTATGCTCCACACATCCTTCGTACCTCTGCATTGAGCGCTATAGTGCTTGCAACTCTACATTGTGTGCTACAAGCACATTTTTTGCCTTTGCAACTTCACATTGGACCATACATGTGCAACACATGGAACACTAGCATCCACATGTTATGATTCCATACACGCATGACAACTAATAAGTCCTACACCACAAAAATTCTCCATAGAAGTCTAACATTTGGCATTGTGCACATTTAACACATGGCAACATCCCATGCCACATGTGATACACACCATATGGGTTTGACACTTGGCAATGCCCTATCCACACATACCATACAACCATACACATGTGAGACTTGTTAGCATAGACATGGATATCAGTCATCAACCTCAACTATAAATATTTGCACTATACACATTCTACAATAGAGAGCCATTAAAGCAATGCCTTCAACACACCTGACTTTAACAAGTTTGCACTCCAATCTAGCGAATCCAACACTCTAGCCCAACTTTATCAAATTAGCATACTCCACGCATTTGATGTTTTGCTCTTCACAATCTAGACAAATTAGAATATGCATCTCATCCCTTTTATATATGCATCTCATCCCTTTTATAATCGCAAGAATTGTCATTCTCAACCTTCTCTATAATGAATACATTGATGTATGTATTCCCCATTATCATTTATGAGTAGAAGTAGCAATTTTGCAGATCTCTATTTGAATGTGTTATAGTTTCCCACAACTTGTTTCCCAAGTTGTATTATGCATTCTTTAATTCATAACACTATTTGAGCAATCACCACTTAGGTTGTGGATTGTCCAATTGTCTTCCTAAACTTGAATCCTATCGCTGTAGTTTCTAAAATATTAGAGGCTTGTGGAAATCTCATTCAACTAGAAATAAATTAGGTTGGCTAGCTCGTACCTAATGGAGTGATATACTTAGATTGTATGGAGTAAGGGTAAAGCTCACCTCCCTACCAAAACATGGAGAGGCTTTGCTTTAGGCAAATGGTTAATGTAGATATCATGTATTTTGTTGGTGAGAATAAGACCTTATTTCCTTCAGCTTTTTTATTGTTGAGACTTCACTTTAAGAGAAAACGATTCCAGGTTGCAAATAAAAATTTTAGATTTTTAAAATTTTGAAATTGGATTAGCTACATGACCTGTATGGGGATGATGAAGTTCATGGAAATGAATAATTATGCAAATTAAATCTAGCATAAAAGCAAACCCTTGCAAATAAATACATGCCCACGGACACCTACGGAATAATGATGCCTTGCTCATCAACAATTTCAGTTTAGAAGAGATACACCAATTTTGATGCAAAAATAGATAGGCCATCTAAAAAAACATGCGAATTAAGCTAAACTAGACATTTGCAGTTCTTTTTTTCAAAGGAGATATAACACATTTTATGCAAAAGTGGACAAGGTGCCTACAAAAATTAAGTTGAATGAGCTAAAGAAAACAAATGAGGATAATAATCAAACAAGGTAAAAAATACAAGTTGTTGATGTCAAAGATTGTACTCACACTAAAATCTTGCACTCACAAAAAGACCTTTAGGATTGAGAAGCCAACTCTTCGTTTGATTTTCAATAAGCTCTTTCACACAATTTGCAGGGAAAGGGAGGAGAAACTGAAAATGAAAACAAATTGTAATAGGGCAATTTGCCAAACAAAACCTTTCCATTTGCATCAAGTTATCATCATAGGACTCAATAGTCAATTATGATAAGAACTGAAAAGGCATATGATAAGGCGGCATAGACACAACAATGAAAGGCAAAGATAGCAGAATCATTGATTTAAGAATATCAACCAATCCCAAACACACGAACCAAGGCTATAAATGCATTAAAAAGGTAAAAGGAAAAATTACAGACAAAACCATAAGTAGACACAATGACCAATATATTTTATTCCTTAGAAGCTAGACATTAGCAATCAAATACACGAGGTAGAACAATTACACAATCATATAGGCTGATTCAAATCTGAATGATAAATTGAAATAAATGCCCAAAGGTTGGAGCCTATACATTCTTGATATAAAAGTGATCTTGTTTTGCCCATAAATCTAAACCCCCCATTTTCTGAAAGAACTAGCCATAATATATATATGAAACAGAGGAGAAGAGGAGAAAGGACACCAGGGGAGTGGGAGAGAACTAAAGAAATAAATGTCCATTATCTATACATTAAACCCTGCATGAAGAATACCCGCTCAGCATAATGCCAGCGCCACAAAATAATTGACATTGCCCATTGAAGATTGTTGCCCACCATGCACTGAACAATTTTTTTAATGCTGCACGTTCTCCTTCATTTTCTGCTAAAAGCTTGAATTTTTACTTCATGTGGCCGCCTCTATTCTTTTCTATTTCCTTCTTTGCTGGATGACTCTTATTTGATATTTTAGAGCAACGCCTCCTAATAAAGCGAGTTTCTTTTCTTTATGGGAAATCCCCACTTTTAGGGAAAACTTTGTAAAATGGACGGGCTTTTCAAGTTGTGTTTACAGGCTTACTTTTGATAACAAATATGATCTCATATTTATCTTAGACCATACATCCTCCCGTACACCATTTTTCTTTGCAATAAGCTCATAAATGGCAGGCCCATCTTGGTTTCATCCTCCTTGAATTTTAATAAGACATCTTGAGCTTACTGATCTTGATCTTCCGGTGAATAAAACTTTCTTAATGATTAAATTTTATTTCATAATCATAGCTTTATTTCATTTGACTAAATTTGATATAATTTGATTTCATACCCGCTCAGCATTTAATGTGCTCTATCAGTTAAGTACTGCCCTCTTTGCATTCCAAGTTGTGATAGTTCTTCCAACAAATTCAAGTAAAATCGAATGTATGAAGGAGCTGAGAGGATGCGGTGGACTTTTAACTCTTTAGTCATATGTTTTATGGGCCAAAACACAACTAATGTGAGACCAAATTATATTTAAAAGCTCCCAACTGCCATAAGAAACATATGATATAATAACTGTCTTTTGACATTATTCTTCGTTTCAGTCTTCTTTTTACATGATATAATAACTTCTACAGAAAAAAAATAATGTTCAGAAATCGTAACAGGACAAAAGAACTAACTTACAGGCTGGTTTGAATGTTAAAAAAGAATATTTTAACCTCACGGAGTGTTGCCAGCCAAACATGAACATAAACCAGACAAAGCTAACAGATTTTCGTTAAAAAATCTAACAGATTTTCATTAAAAAATCTCACATATTTTCGTACAGAAAGCTAGCAGGTTCATGCCCCCAATCAGAAGATTAAACACAAAATCCATTGTGTGTTGATCCATACAATAACATAAGGGTGAATTTTGAGATGTGACAGAAATACATCTGATACGATGCATGTTAGACAATTGTCTTGCCAAATATCTACTATAGGCCCTGTTGGGCAACCAATGGTTTTGTATTTTAAGAACAAAAATCTGCTAGTCAAATTTACATTCCCATGCCTTCAAGTGACATTATAGCAAGCACAATAAGAAGGGTCAAAAAGACTGAAGGCTTTTCTTACATTTCTAAGATTTGATCATAGTGGTCAGCCAAACAGTATTCACAGGTAAAAGATGACAACATTTAGAACTCATCCTGCTTAAGTTTTTTTCATTGTTAGTATTACAGTTGAAACCCATAGTACAATTTGGTAGTGTATCCATCAATTGCATAAAATAGGCTTCATTCGAAAAGAAGCATCTTCTTGTCTCATGCTGAAAACAAACTTAAAAAGATGTTGTCCAGCTAATATTCACTTTCAAAAAGAACCTATATCCTATTCATTAGCAACACCTATGTCGCTAAACAAGGTACTCATATAGAATGCTGAAAGCCATAAGATATTCATCTGCTGTATTACAAAGGAACCAGGAAACCATATATTGTCATATACGTCATGTCATTGCCTAAACCTCACTACCATTTTTTACAAATAAAGACTGGAAAATCATTCATTTTTTCTGTCTGTATGTAAGGCTATTTCGAGGATAGAGAAGATAAAAAAGGGCCCAAACAGTGGTGGCATAGGTGGCTTACTAAAGACAGCAGCAAGTTGTTGTTTACTTCCCTTCTCAGGTGTAAGAACTCCCTCATTATTTGCATGAGGGGCCCTCCCAAGATATTTTGAACTACTTGTCACATGTACCTTTCCTGGCCGATTGAGATGCATGATCCCTTCTGCATCAAAAACATGAAAGAATGATAACTAAGGCTCCTAATTAATAGAAGCTATCAAATCCAAAATGACCTCTATATAATCAAATCTATTAACCCCATAATCCATGAGAAAAGAAACATAAAGTCTAATTTTTAGATACCAGGTTGATATAACTTCTTTAAGATGTTCTTGCCAACAAGCTCAGAAATTTTCCACATTTTACAAATCAAGTTCAGAATATCTCCACTAAACTGCATTATAAGTAATCAAAATGATTAGCACGTGCTCTTCCATGCACTTGAATAATGCAAATTTACGTATAAATACCACATTGTGAAGTCCACAACATTTTGTTTAGAAAATTTGAAATCACAAAGAATTAGTAACACAAACTAGCCAGTCAGGCCAGAAATTATCATCAGGGATCTACCTCATACCAACAAACAAAGCCTGTCTTTCACATTCTCTTCTAACACAGATACCTAAGCAAATTGGCTAGTGCCCAAAGGAATGCAAGAGAAAAGCATTTATCCTCAGTTGCCAAAATTTTTCACTTTAGCTGATAGTCAATACCACTATCAAACCTGCCAGGATTAGCCATTCTATTAATCATCATCAGCATTTGGTACACTAACCACTTAAACAGTACATAAAAGATATAGTGCAACCCATAAGATGCATGAAAAATACATGTAACTTGTATGTATAGTTAACCTTAATTGCCTGGAAGCCATAAAAGAGACAAATGTGCTGAACCTAGAAAGATACAGCACTTAGGCAAGCAACAGGTCTAGGTTTAGCTAGAAGTAGTTATCTAACATACACAATCAGACTTCATGCACAGGCAGAAAAATTGTTTTAATAAGCTATGTGAACCTTGCAATATATCTGCAGAGAAGTGTTTTAAATTTTAAATAAGGCAAGTAGGAACGCTGCTGACTGACACCATTCATGCAAGTAAAATAATAATAAATCTGGGAACAAATATAAGAAAAATCTGTGATGGAAGCTCCGAACAGGCGAAATGTATTCTACACAAGTTCCTTAATACAGGTCACATTTGGTGGCATGCTTCCAAATGCAGTTTCTACTCAATTAGTAAATAACTCTTCTTTCAAGGTGATCCTCAAGTTCAGGGGATCAGTGAAAACTTCCAAGTTGCTACTCTTCAAGTTGATATTTTGAAGGATTTTGTTTGGCAGGTGCAGATAGCAGATCAATGAATATTTCTCTGGTTCTTCAATTGATGTCTGCGATAATGATATGGCCACATCAGCTTTACATGCACTCAAGTCTACAGATAGACCTCTGAGATGGCGTTTCTCCCAGCATACTACTAATACTCAGATGCCCCTGCACATTCTCCCTCTATAAAATGGTTCTGTTCCTTCTCAACTTCAAGGCTTTGCTCCTCCTCGACGTCATGGACCTACTCCTTCCCAACTGCCCCCTTGGGCACAGAAACAGACATCATTACGAGTTTCTTCAATACTACAGAAGTTAGATCAGCCTTGGATGTTAGGAGAGATTCTAGAGGGAATGCTTTGCTTCTTCCTTGCACCACCATGCCTCGCCCAACATCCCCCACCCCGGCCTTCGACACTCCTTGATGAACATTACCAGATCATGTATCAGTCCTTTCACAGTGGTTGACAATGGCACTGATGATTCCTCCCTTCCAGGCCCTAACAGAGATATTTGATGAAATCCTTCCAGTCTTCACCACCCCTTGCTCTGGGGATTTCGTTCCCCTCACATGGGTATTTGTATTGGTTTCTTAACCACTTGTGTTGGTGTTGCACTACTTCATTTTGTTTTTGGTGGTTTCATTCCTTTATTTTGCTTTCCTAGGATGCTCTTTTCCTAGAATTTTCTATCATTCAGTGATGTATTCTCGAGTCCCACTGACTTACTTTTGGTCACTTGTGGACATTAATATACTTATCTTGGTTGGTAGCCAGTTCTCTACTTCTATGGAGCACAAAACCCTGTTTATATCTGTTTTAGTACTTTCATAGTGAATTTATCAGTCATTTTCTTAGATCAAGTATGGGATGCAGTGTAGTTTACCACTAGTGGATCTCCTTGCAATGGATACACAATATCACCCTCCCAAAGGTTTCCTACTGAGGATATGGTGCTTCAAGTCCACCACATTTTGCCTTGGCTTGCAATAATAACAGTTGGTAGGCCAGGATTGTTTTGCACTGCTTTTAGATTCATAACAGTTTGACTGTCATTCCATTTCCAGCTTGCATATCAGTTGCTCCTTGCCTTTGTTTGTGCATACATTTAAGTATTTTAGAAGTTTGGGTATTGCTCATATATTGTAATCACCTTAAAATCTTCACCATCCTTGCATAATCATTTAAGATGCATTCATAGGTCTATTTGAGACCTTAGGTTGCATTCATACCCTTTACATACTGGTTACATATCACATTGTTGCACTTGCTATGAAGGACTTGGTTGGCAGGCTTCATTGTCTCATAAATATTGCCTCACGCTCATCCTACACCCTTACTTCTCTTTAGATTGCATTATTAGGCCTATTTTGCAGGAGTTGCATTGATATCTTATTGTCAGGGTCACAGCTCAAGTGTTTGATAAAATGACTTCTTACATTTTGGTGATGATTGACTCTTCTTGGGCTTGTCCGGGTTTCTTATGCCTCTCTTTTATTTGCATAGGTCTGATTTCATTCTCTCACATTCAAGCATGTCTTCACTCTTTTTCAATTCTTATGAGCTTCTTTTTCTTTCAGTCTATTTGTTGTTTCGTTGAATCTTCAAGCTTCTCCTTGTCACAATTATTACTTGTCATCACTCATCTTGTTCCTACAAACCCATACATACTTTCTTTAGTTAATTTCCAATTACACTTAATAGTTGATATCACTTGGTTTCCACTTATACAGATTCTTCCTCCTTTTGGAATCACTGATTTTAACATCTCTTTTGTTGTACTGGCATCCTCACTTGCCCATATGTATTTCTTATTGAATCTTGCCCATATTTGTTGTAGTGGTGTCTTCACTTGTCAATTTCCACTCTTCACCACATTCTCATTTCTTTTGATTGCTCTCATTTCACACTTGCTGGTTTTAACCACAGATTCTTACATGCTTATTCATTACATCTCTTCTAAGTCCCCGATGGAAGCATATTTTCTTGCATAAAAGCTTTAGCAACTTTGTAATGTTCTAGCACCTTCTTCATTACTTGCTTCTCGCATTTCCAGCTGTATTCTCCATTGCTTTTACCCACACTAATGTACTTCCAAATTGTTTCATCATTACATGATCATTCTTGTATCATTCCTACTCCATTTTGTCATTAGATATCTGTTCTTGCATTTTTTTTGTTACTTATACACATTCTTTTGTTGTTAATTGTCACACCTTTTTTTATTGTTCCTTCATCTTTCTAATTGCCTACATTATACATTACATCGAAGAGTTGCATTAATAGCCTTGCATAGCTCATACTTGGTTAAACTTTGTTCATTTGGCTTTCAAACATTACAGTATCATTCCTAGACCTAGTCAAGACACATATCTTGCTTGCTTATGTATTTCATTGCTTATCTTAACAATTAGGCAACTTGTTTTCCAGTTGTTTAATATTGACATTTGCTTTTCAAGTGCTTAGTTTAGTATTGAGGGGCACAAATAGATATCTTGTCCAACCCTTCCTTAGTTAGGATTATGCCTCATTTTCATCGCTCCTAGCCTACCTAATCAACCTGACCTTTGATAAGTTCTCTTGGAGAGATCCTTTAACCAGTTCATCTAGTCACGTTCTCAACAAGCTTTTTGATCTGGGTGACGATTGCTAGTAGAGTTGTCCTTTGCATAGAGTGACATCTTCTCCTAAAGTAGGCACAATTAGTACTTGCCAGTTTACTAAGAAGTAGGTGTGTAGCCATAATGACGGTAGGGTAAAAAATTATGAGCTCTTGGATAAACAAATATAAAAAGCACATCTTTGAATGTAAGAGGTGCATCTCACATCAACTGAAAGAAAAAAAAAAAGCAATGTCTTAATTGGAAAGGCAGCAGAAAACTGATTACTGTATTATGAAGAATGGAATGAGTAGGCTTTATACCATGAAGTATTTACTAGATTTGTTTAGAATGGACACAATCAACCCCCAGATAATGTTCAGAGATGGTGGTTTTGTAGTACAGTTCACTATTTATCTAACAATATCCTTGCAAAAAGGCAAAAGAATCAAAATGTCAAGTGATTTTCGTGAACAATTGTTGTAGTTTTACACTTAATGTATTTTGTTTTCTGTGATATCCCTGGCTCAATCCAAGACAAAAATCAATTACATGAATATGGGAGACTTCAATGTGGTGCAATGAGCTAAAGACAGGTGGCATGCTGTTTGGCCACTGGGCCAAAGTGTCCAAAATCTAAAGACATGTACAGAATCACTGCAAACAAATATTGTGTGCATTTGTCTTGATCAAAAGACAATAAACCAAAGAGGGGTACATGATTAAATAATATAATTTAAAATCTTTTCAAATGTATAGAATTCAAACAACCTACAATCTAACTCACATAAAAAAATGCATTGTGTTATTTTTTGAAGAATTTCAGGGAGATTTACAGAATCCATTACCTCTAACGATTATGTGGAAAATTCCATGGTTAGGAAATCAAGGAAGTCTCCTAGAATAGAAAGATTCTCTCTCTGTTTAGCTCAACTGACTGGATATACACTTATTCATTTTGCAGAATGACCATAATTAGAAAGTTGGTTGATGCTCAATTAGAGTCAACAAGAATTTCCAATAATGAAGAGTTGAATTGTGTTTCTAACTGATTCAGATATCACATAATTGGTATTGAGTGAGTCCCATAGTTGCCAGGAAACTCCATTATAGGAACATGGAATGGGTACCTGTCCCTGTACCCACAATTCTGATGATTACATTTATATATAGTATAGCCATCCCCTTATTCACTTACTCGCATACCTTAATTTGATTGGCATCCCTTCCCTGTACAGGTACCAATACACCTGCATCCCCTGGTAACTATGGGTCACTATTAACATAAATTACTAAAGAGGTAAAGTACTAAATACAGAGTTTGTATAATCAAATACACCAACATCCCCCACTTAAGATGAACTGTGAGAGAGGGTAAGGAGGGAGGATCTCTGCACATGAATCAAACAACAATATTCAATAATTCAAGTTTAAGTTCAACTTAGTAAGAATTTTCTATTTTGGGCATTTCTCTCTATTGTCCTTCTCATGCACTATTATATATATGGGAAACATAAGATCATAGGCAACACATGAGAGATAGACAGTTGATTGTATTTTTCTTCTGATATTTTTCATGAAATATAGATGGTGCAATTTTGTACCAGATCCCTATCTCTGTGAGCTAGTTTATAGGGTTTTAATTCAATCGTTAGCATTTTAAAGTATCTTAAATTCTAATAAGGTGTGCTAAATTGTAATTTTTTCATGATATTTTTCATAAATTTTCACTTGTGCGATTTTATACCAGAACCCTGTCTATTTTGTAAGCTGCTTTCTAGGTTATTGTTTGAATCTTGTGCATTTAAAAGGGTTCTAAATTCTAATAAGGTATCATAAGCATGAAGAAATAGCTCCAAGCATCACATATGGAGATATTTCGACTCCACAGTCGTATGCAACATTGTCGAGAAAGCCAGATTAGCTCAATGACTTTGTCCAATTGACCTCAAGAAGCTCAAGGGTTTGTAAGCTTTGCCTTATACTGGTAAAATCATCTATTTTTTAATCCTTTTGTGAGTAATTTCTACAGGAGTTTTTGTCCTTGCTATTTGCAAAAAAAAACATCATTGTTTTTTTAGAGTTACCATCTAAGGATTAACAGCTACAACATAAAAGTGGGGGCTAAAAATGTCTATATGGAAATGGAATCCCCGTTTTGAGTCTGTCAAGTTTGCAGTGGGCAGTTTGAAATTTTAGTCAATTTTCCCAAATGTTGTCAGCATTGCTTTGCCTGAGTTTCAGAGTGCTTGCAGTTGTAAACTAGCATTTTATGTTTTACTTTGGCAATTCATGGCCGTCCGCCGTAATCATATTTAAACTTTAAACTGATTTGAAATTTCGGGTTATTTCAATTTTTTTTAAATTTTTCTAGAATTTGAAAGGGAGCAGGAGCCTGGCCGTAACTAGATCAGGATCAGTACCCAGTCCAGACTGTTCCATGCCAGGGTTCTTGTAGAACCCAGTAACCGAGAGTTTTAACTAACATATGCCCTCTAATATATTATTGTGTAATATTGACTGACAAATCACAACCATATGTAAGTGTCTTGCACCTCATCAGACAACATACCTAATACCCCTCAGTTGTCTTCTTATATTAAGTAATATAACACATTCAGTGTCTGGAGGATTGCACTTCATCAGACAAGGTATCTGGTACCCCTCTGTCATGCATGTCATACTGCATTGATTTCTTGGAGGATTGCCCCTTATGATTATCCGACAAAATATCTGATAGTCCTTAGACCTAGCATCTATTGTATGTAAGTTTGAACATCTTGTACCTCATTGGACAAGTTAACTAGTACCTCTCAGTATGTGTACTACGATATCACATCCAATTCTAGGTGTCTTGCACCTCATAAAACAAGGCACTTGATATCCCTTGGTTACTGACATTGAACTACATATCGTATGACGTATACAATTTCATGAGCCTTGCACCTAATGTGACAAGGTACATACCGCTTTGTGATGGAATGTAATATCAAGTAACATATGGCTTTCAATTCTAGGTGTCTTGTACCTCATAATACAAGGTCCCCAGTACACCTCAGTCAAAGCATTTAATATTGAGTAAGATATTGCATCCAATTTTGGGGGACTTGCACCTCTCTAGACAAGTATTTGAAACCCCTCAAATGAGCCATTTAATTTTAGGTAACATATTGCATCCAATTTTGAATGTCCTCTACATCATCAGAGAAGGTACCTGATACCCCATGGGTCTAATATTGAGAAACATATTACATCCAGTTATGTGTGCTGTAGCATTTAACATCGAGTAATATATCACATCCAATTCTAGGTGTTGTGGCCTCTAATATTGAGCCACATTACCCACCTGTTTCAGGTTGTCTTGCGCCTCAACTGACCTTGCACCGCATATTCCCCTGTTCTTGGCATCTAAGCAGTAGTTATGCACCTAATGTGGTTTAGAAAGGCCACTTTTTGCTGAAACTAATTGTAGGTTGAATAAGGATAAATCAGATAGTTGATTTTCGTGGGATTTTTACCATATGGAATATTTAATAATCGAGTCATTCATCAATGGATATTTTTGAAAGCTAGTTTTCCTATCTTCATTCACTCTTCTGTATATTAGCATATTCTTCAAAGAATTATCAGCATTCAACCTTATCTTTACTCCAATGTTAAGACTGCGTATTGCGTGTTCCATTAGGACGACTACTTACGGCCCATACACAATTGAAAAGAACAACATCTAGTTAGTCTTTGCACCATTAGTATCTTGTATTTCCCAATTTGTTCTTCCCACATCACAAAATTTTGTTAAAAATCAGCGACATGAGAGAACCCACAAAACGGCAAGTGTCTCATTGGTAAAAATCACAAGCCAAGGGAACCCACAAAGCAGACAAGTACCTCCAAACAATAATAGTTCAGGAGAGAAAGAAGACGCTTTAACACAATCCAAAAAGGGTTAATACTATATTCAGATGCATAAAAACTATTCGTTATATAATTGTGACTGTCTGACCACAATCCAAAAAGGGTTAACACTAAGCCTAATTCTGGGAAACACCTAGCCATTTTTTTCCATTTCCATAATCCCAGCGCTCAATGTACAGCATTTTGCCAAACAATAGTCATAATTTCAAATCCCATAGAAGACATTTCAGCGAGAAGAAGTCCTAAACTCAAATTTTCATTCAGCCTACTGTCATAAATCATTTGATCATTATGCGTTGCCAACCTAAATTAACTAAAGTGTATGGTTTGCTGCAAAAAATGTTAATGCTTACCTTGACAAAAACAGTATTGTCTGGCTGGAATTAATCGAATTTGTGATGTCACCAGACGAAAATTCCTCAATTGCGATTTGAAAATGAAGGACTCTCCCTCTAAAGAACTGAATGCATATTTTCGATTTGTTTATTTTCCCTAAATCTCTCATTTCATTTTCATGAGCCAGAAGTTTCGAGACATACCCACGATTTGAGATATATTTTGGGAACTTTCTCGATACAAGTAATTAACGTAATGCAAAAGCGGGCGTCATATAACTAATAATAAAAAGATCATAAATGCTATAAATGCTAAGGAGTTGGGAGTCCTTTCTGGTTTAGCAAATTAGCACCATCGGTATTTTAATTTAACTTTGCATATCCAGTAAAAGTATTAAAGGTGCTATCAAATTGTCACTATGGGCTAATATATAGGTGTATAACTAATTTTTTAATGGAAAAGAGTTGGTGGACAAGGCTATAAATATTAGTCGTATATGTCACATCATAGATATATTTCTTTGTCATTTTTTCTACATTTTTTTCCTTACCGTTTCCAATTTCTTTTTTGTTTTTATTTTTTATTTTTTCCAAAAAATTTTAGTTCCATAGTTTTTTTATTTTAATTATTTTTTGCAAATAAATATATTGGAATATTATTAAATCGTGAATGGACCATTAAAGAACTAAATCATAAAGAAACCATAGAGCACTATGGCCTCCCATTCAACCAAGAAGAAACAACATATCTACTAGTGCCCCAAAGTCATCTACTAAAATAATTCTAAACAATATCCATATTACTAATTTCTCTCTTAAAATAAAATAAAATATTTTTTTAAATGAATAGGTGTCTATAGCTTTAAAAAGAAAATAATATTAAAAATACTTCACCATGAAAAAAGAAAATGGTTCACAACCGAGGATGGGAGCAGACTTCATTAAGGGAGTAGAATCAAAATTTATCCTTGTTCGGCAACGAATAGGCAAGATAACGGAGTTGGAAGGTGATTGGAGCAACGAAGAGGAGAATCCAAAGAAGATTTCAAGGCAAGAATCATAGAAGAATTCATGAATGAATGCCACAAGAGAGACACAGAAAGATTTAATCGCCAAAAAGACTTTCAAAACATCAATTTCGCCAAACAATGGAAGGAAAACAAAGGCCAATGGGTGGAAAAGCAAAAAGGGGTAGACACTCAACAAATCCCTTGCCACCAAGTATGGCGGGAGAAAACAAATCTACTCAAGAAGTTGGAGGAGAAAGGTAACAATTTGTCTATTATCCCTCATTTTGTAACTGGAGCCAATAGAAATCCTTTGGGATCTAGGGTTAAGGCAAAATCTTTAAAAATTTTAAATACACAAATCCTAGAAGACTCTATAAAAGGGTTATGGAGAAGGCTTTCTTCATAAAATGGGTGAACCTGTGGCCAGCTTGTGATAGGATTTTAAATTGATGCATAACGAATTGGAGTAAATCGGTGACCTTGAGAAATATTCCTAAGGGTGTGAGGCCTACATTTTTTATTTCTATTCATGTGACTATTTACCTTACTGTTGCTGATACTTTTATATTTGTGAGACTGTTGATCTCGGATTCCCGAACTTTTAGACCTTATTATGTTAAAGGAAAACTAATTGGGTGATGTTAGATAGATGCTTGTATTAAGAGAAAACAAATTGGGTGATGTTAGATAGATGTTTATTTTATAGGAAAACTAATTGGGTGATGTTAGATAGATGTTTATATTAAAGGAAAACTAATTGGGTGATGTTAGTTAGAAAATTGTAATGTGATTTCCTTTATGTCTAAGAGAACTTGTGGTTTTTTATGGGAATGCATGTTTTAAATTGCCTCGACTATGATATTTATATGTGGAATTAACTTTGCAATTGAGTGCACAGGTATTCTAACAAACCACAGATACTGGAGATAATCCCACACCTTATGTTGTAATCCCTTGTGAAGCTGATCTGGTTCCATGAGGAACCAAGATCAATCCTGTGTATGATGTGATGTTGTAAAGTTAATTTGTATGAGGTTGAATGGGTTAGGTCTACCCTCTTTTAATTTGAATTATGATTTGTGTTGTAAGAATTGTTTTGAATTTTTTTTTTTAATTTTAATTTTTGGAGACCCTTTTCTTGTGTTTTAACTTGACCTTGGGTGTTCTAACTATGTTAAAATTGACCCTAGGTTATACCCCATGGGTTTAGGGTCCCTTTTGACTTGGCTAACCCTTGGTTAACCTCCATATGGTCACCTTAACTCCACACTGAAGTTAAGTGACGAATTTGGAGGCATGAGAGGGATAAGATGAGTGGTACCAACACTCAAGCCCATCCCTTTTCAATTCCCAAGGTTAGAGATGACTCCAAGATCCACCAATTGTGGAGGACTTGACTTTAAGTCTTTCTCACAATTGGTGAGAGTCCCCATGGAGTTGTGTGGTCCTTCATGAGAGGGAGGGAAGGGGAGACATGTGTCACCCTTTCCCTCTTCAACTCCCCTTTTCTCTCCCATATGTTGGAGAGAGGACATGTGGTAAGGGGTGAGGGAGACTTTGGGGATGGGTGAGTGACATGTGTCAACACCCATCCCTTGGGACACAATAGTAGTGGGGAGGAAGAGTGAGGAGGTGACAAGTGTCACCTCCCCATTCCTCTAAGCTCATGGATTGGGATTATTTTAATCCCACTTAGGATAGGGAGAAAGGTTGTTGAATTTTTAAGAATTTTTATTATTGGAAATTGTTTTGGGGAGAAAAGCTAGAGGGAGTTTGGTGGCTTAGGTTGGAGGTGACTTTAGAGGAGCTCTACATCAACTTCTTCCATTATTAGGGCTTTAAAGGTTAGTTTTCAAGGCTAAAGCCTTCCCCTTGTATTTTCAATTTGTTGCATGATGAATGTGTGAGATGTATTTTGCTTGAGTTATATCTTATTATTGTAGGGAATGTTTAGTAGGGTGTTGAAAGAGCCTCTCCCATTTGGGAGAAATGCTCATCAAGTGTGGGGTAGGGGAGGAGTGATCCTCCTCGAGGTCATTGCATTGTTTTGGGATGTTAAAAGCCTTGAGGGCATTTTATGTGATTTTGAGTAAATTGTTATATGGCTTGAGAGCCAAAATATGAACTCCTTTAGAAATCTTTTTTAACATGTTAGGCTTGAGGCCATGAGAAAAAATGTGTTGAAATATTTTGAAGGGTGGCACTCTAGAGTTGAGTGTGTCCACTCTCCTACCCCTTTTGAACTCACCTAGTTGAGTTTTTGTGTGTGTAAATATCCATGGGCATATTTTGTGTTTTGGGATGTTGTTTGCCTTATTGTGAAGTTGATTTGGAATACCCTAGGTGTGTGGATGATCTCCCTGGCTCAGGGGTGACCCTCTTGCGGGTCTACGGAAGGGAGGAGAGCAGGATGTGTGGTATTTTCTTCCCTTGTGTGATATGCAGGATTTCATGGAGCTTAGTGTGAAGATTGAAGAGTTTTCTTGTCTTGGAAAATATTTTATTTTCCTTTACTCTTAAGGCTTTTGAGGAGAGCTTGGTCTTATTAAGAAATTTCATCCTTGTTGGTTTTCAAAGAGGAGAACTTCCCTCTCTCTTATTGTAAAATTTTATTTCTGGAGTTGTGAGAAAATATCTTTCATTGTATTGATAGTTTTGGTTGATTAAGTAAATTTTACCATTTATGAAATGAAAGTTAGAAATGTTAGTTTACTTGTGTATTATTCAAAAAGGATGAAATGAAGGAAATTTGCTATAAATTAATTCTTTGTATGACATAATGGAAATATTAAATTTGATAAGCCATGAAATTGTAAATGTGACAAAATGAAAGTTGTAAGTAGTATGCATTAGAATTTTTCTTTTAATTATTGCAAATATATTTAAATTCTTCCCCTAAAAAAAAATGTGGAAATATAAATCTTAGGAGGAATATATTTTTTTAAATGAACTCCTTGCTTATAGGAAAATTTGAAATAAACAAAAAAATACATAGTTGAAGAAATATTTAGTATAGTTAAAAGAATATATAATTATATTAAAATGTGTATTTCCCTTTCTTAAAGTGAATGTACTTACATGATTTTTTTGTAAAATAGAGAACTGAGTTTATTAATTCTGTTTAATACATTGTGGTTCCATTATAAACCTATATAAAAATAAATAAATAAATAAATATATATATATATATATATTTACTTATATTTCATTTTACTGTTAAAATTCTCTTTAATAAACAAATTTGTGTTTCTGAGAAGGGACTGTGAAACTGCCCTGTGTATACTTATTATATATATATATATTTTATTTACATTGAACAACATTTAAGAATATAAAATAAAAATAAAACAAAATAAACATTTTCGTTGTTGAATACGGCATGGACTGTGTAATTACCACAGTCGCATTTAGATTCAAGTTACATTGTAGAATATAGGGGGGGGTTTGAACACCCCCACCGTTGGATTTGTGTGATGGGTGTGGGGAGGGGGGTGGAGCCCCCACCCACACCCCATTTCATGGGATGTGGGTGAGGGCTCCGTCCCCCTCCCCACACTCCCCTCTGCGCATTACCCTGCGGCCGCCGTGTTCACCTTCCTTTGCTGCTGTAGGTCACGACCTCCTTTGCGCCCCCTCTCCACTCCGTCCTTTCGGCCATGACCTCCGCCCTCTCTCCACCCACACTCCCCTCTACTGACACCCATTCCATGGCTTGTCCACTACCCACGCCCACAGCGCCACCACTACTGTGGTCCCTCTCCATCGTTGCCGCCTCCATTGCCCTTGCACAACTAATACAAAACAAAAGAAAAATGTGTTAGGGTTTCTCCAATGAGATTCAAAAGAAAGAAATATATGGAAGTTAAACAATATTTCAATTGTTATATAAAGGAAAAATCTATCATATTACAAAAAAATAAATTATTAATATATATATATATATATATATTAATTATATGTTAATAATTTTGTAACTCCATTATATATATATATATATATATATATATATTAATTATTAATAATTTTGTAAAAAGGGAAGCCAAAAAAAATAATAATAGGGTTTCAATTTTGATAAAAATATATTTATAACAATCAAATAATATATATATATATATATATATATATATATATATATATATATATATATATATATATATATATATATATATTCTAACTATAGGAAAAATGAGTTTGGGGTTTAACAATTTTCTCAAAGGAAATACCAAGAAAATGAAAAGAAAAATATACATGTATTTTTAATAAAAGAAAAATTAGAGATATAAATGCAAATAAGCATATATATATGCTTATTTGCATTTATATAGATATTTATATCTTTATAAATAAAATTAAGCCATCATATGCATTTCATATGTGGCCATTGTAAACTCGACCTGTAGATTGAGAAAACATCCAATAGAGAAAAATGAGAGAAAAAGAGAAAGAAAGATAAAAGTGAAAACAAAGAGGAGAAAATGCGTGGCATTTCTGAAATAGGCTAAGAGAACTAATTAAAAATTAACTTTCTGTTAATCCTGATTGGGGGCAATTTAATTAGCAAGTTAATGCAATGTTGAAATAAACCTAGAGCGGAAACCTGGTGGACTTCTGACGAAGTTAGTAAGTCCGGTTTACATGATCTAATCTACCAAGAAATTAGGAATAATGAGAAGGATGCAGAGATAACTCTGATTGATAGAGAACTGATCTACCAAGAAATTAGGAATAATGTAAAGGATGCAAAGATAACTCTGATTGATAGAGAACTGATCTACCAAGAAATTAGGAATAATGTAAAGGATGCCGAGATAACTCTGATTGATAGAGAACGTGAAAGAGAGAAAATTAAATTAAATTTTAGAGAAACTAGAAGGAGAACAGATGAATAGGCTTTGTTAAAAATGCTAAAATTAGAAGGAGAAATTAATATTAAATTTCAAAAAATGTGAAGGAAAACAGATGATCAAACTTTGTTGAAAAATGTGCCATTAACTTAATCAACTGTAATTTCATTGTGATTAGGGAGTTATAGGAGATTTATTAATCCAATCAGGAAACCTCTTAAACAGAATTAGTGATAGTACAATAAACCCCACTCACGCCCATAAGGCGTTATGCTGCCATAATTTTCTAGAATTTAGGGTTTTGTAGTTTAGTAAGTGTAACCCTTGTAGCGACATTAACCACGTCGTGATGACCCCCTTGTTGGCCTTCTTGTGTTTGGGAATGCGTACGTGTGTGTATTCCCCTACTGACAACTGTATTGTTTACGCCTTAAGCGTACGCCACCAAGCACACTTACGCGTGTGAGGGGGTTTCTAGGAAAGCGTGGGAAATTTTTTTATATTTCATGTCATGACCACATGACAAATGTGGACATGACACGTGTGATGGGTGTTGTGACCACATGGGAAATGTGGGCATGACAAAGGGTTTCTTCTTGGTGATCTGTGAGACAAAGGAGAGAAAAGAGGAGATTATCAAAGGCAGCCCCTAGATAATGGATGGAATAGGTTTCTACATCAAAGATTGGGAGCCAAATTTTGACCTAGTCAACCATAAAGTGGCAATCACTCCAATGTGGATTAGATTATACAACTTGCCCTCAAACTATTAGTTAGAGGAAATTTTGAAGGAAATAGGGAACTATCTGGGATCCTATCTAGTAGTAGATGGTTCAATAGAGAAAAAGGGAATATGGAATGTATGCCTGAATATGTGTCAACATAAACCTAGTAGAAGGCATCACTAACAAGGTAGATATCATTACAAATAATGGAACATGGGAGCAAAAGATTAAGGTGGAAGGACCAAATTCCTCAAGTCCTAATACAAGAAAGGAAATGAATTAGGAAGAAGTGGAGGGGAGGAAAGAGACTCGCAACTCAAATGAAGGTAAAAAATTAGAAGAGAAAAATTTACGTGACAAGGAAAATAATGAAGGAAGAGAAGAGTGGATGACAGAGGAGGAAGAAGACATGGGTTTCCCAATTAGGGAGGTAATCATAGACATGGAATATCAGAGCATTTTCAATATAGCTCTGGATCATTTTGGTATTACAAATGAGAGAAGGAACTATGAGGAGAAGAAATAAGGAGTGGAAAGGGAACATACACTAGAAACAATGGAAGGAATCGATGAAGGAGGTCTTGAAGAAAACAAAGAGGTTTTGGGTGGTGTGGACGATATCCCTATTCTGGTAGAAGTGGGGAATGTTGACACAGAAAGATTGGAACCAAAAGTTAACTAGGAGGAGGAAGAACTAGATGTTTCTAAAATACATTCTCTAGACAAAAGAGAGATAAAATAATCAAAGGCAACAGTGGAAAATCTAGACTATGGAGAACAAAAAAGAAAGGAAGGAAACAAAATAAAGACAAATTATCTCAAGATGGAGATGTTGAGGGGTAACTGAAAATAACTACAATGATGTTGAGGTTTGGGAAGGGAATAATCCTTCCTAGTGAACAATGGAGATCACATCATGGAATGTTAGGGGCTTAAATGCCCCTAACAAAAGGTGCTTAGTCAAGCACCAAATGGAGATAGCAGATGTAGATATATTTATGCTACAGGAAACAAAACTAGATAGTAAAGAAGCGAAATTTATGAGAATAAAAATGAAGATATGGGGAGGCTTTCTCACTACTGTAAAAGGTGCATCGAGAGGTCTTGCAACCTTTTGGAGACCATCAACAGTCTCCCTGGAGTTAATTGGAAGCGCTAAAAACTAGATGGTATGTAGGGTTACTTGTATTTTCAATAAAATTACAATTCCTTTTGATAAATGTTTATGGTCCCAATTTAGTTCCCTTGAAAAGAAGAGTGTGGAGTGAGTTAGATCAAGTAATCTCTACCTCCCCTAGCTCCTTCTATATATTAGGGCGTGACTTTAATGTAATTTTAGACGAGGAGGACAAACTTGGGGGTGTTCAGAAAAAGAGTCAGTCTCAAATAGAGTTTACAGATTTTGTATCTAGGAACAATCTTTTCAACATTCCATTGCAAATGGAAAATATACTTGGACCAATCATAGACTTGGATTTAGCAATATCTCGGAAAGGTAGGATAGATTCTTGTGGAAGGGTGATTGGGGTGTATTTTCTAGGATTTGTGAATGCAATATTTTACTGATATCGAGGTCAGATCATTATCCTATACAACTGTACATAATGGAGGATAAACAACCTGAAAGATGTCCCTTCAAGTTTGAAAATATGTGGATGAGGGATCCTAAGTTTCTTCTCATCATAGAAAAATGGTGATTGGAGGATTGTTAAAAAGGCACCGAAATGTTCACCTTGTTCACAAAATTGAAAATAGTAAAAGAGAAGCTGAAAGATTGGAAAAAAAAGCATTTCAAGGATATCTTTGAAGAAAAAATAGAGTTGGAAAATCAAATTGGATAGTTGAACGAAGAAGTTTTTATCTATGGGATGGATTAAAATAGATACCTAGAAGAAAAAGATCTGAAGAATAGATATATAGAGATTATTGTAGGGGAGGAGATATTTTGGTAGTAGAAATCTAGGGAATTATGGCTTAAGGATGGAGATAGAAACACAAAGTTTTTTCATAATTCCACTAAGGTTAGGAGACAACAAAATAGAATCATGAAAATAAGGTGAGACAATGGTAGCCTAAGCGAAGAAGAAAAGGATATTAAGGAGGAAGTAATTGATTTTTTTAAAAAACTACTAAACAATTGGGATGGGTCAGACTTGAATAATCAAAGGAGGATTTTGGAATGCATTCTGTGATTGGTCAAAAAGGATCATAACCATCTCTTGAACAAACCATTTACTGAACAAGAAATCAAAGAGGTGATAATGTAATTACATCCGGATAAAGCCCTTGGGCCTGATGGCTTCCTAACTAGATTCTATCACAAATGTTTGCATATTGTGGGAAAAGATGTTTTTGAAGTTGTAGAAGAATCTAGGAAGAAAAGTAAGTTATTAAAAGACTTAATTAACACCTTCATTGCTCTCTTTCCTAAGAAAGAGCAAGCTCTTTCTTATGAATACTACAAGCCGATCTCTTTGTGCAACACGGTGTATAAAAAAATTGCAAAAGCAATAGAAAACAGATTGAAACTTATCTTGACAGACATTATAGTAGAAGAACAGAGTGGTTTTGTGCTAGGGAAATCCATTCTTGATGGAACTATAGTTGCACAAGAAGCAATTAACTCAATGCAATAAACTAATAGAAGTGGAATGATGGTGAAGCTAGATATTAAGAGGGCTTATGATAAAGAAAATTGGAGATTTTATTCAAAGTTCTAGAGGTATTCGACTTCACTAAATAGTTGTTGGACTAGATATTTAGCTATATAGAAAGCCCCAAATATTTGGTAATTATCAACGGCAGTCCCCAAGGTTTTTTTGGAGCCTCTAGAGGGCTTAGACAAGGGTACCCTATTTCACCGTTTCTCTTCATAATCATGGCATATGCTTTAGGTCACCCAATCCAATAAGCCACCAATTAGGGGGAGGGGTAAGGTATAGTGATCACAAGAAATGTGCCACCATTGACTCATCAACAATTTGCAGATGATACGATGCTTTATGGGACAACAAAAAGACAAGAGGCCTTAACAAATAAACATGTAAATTAAATACATACTCAGAAGCCTCATGACAATTTTTAAATTCAAAAATGTCTAAAATCTTCTTCTTTGCAACAGACAATAGAAAATAACAAGAAATTCTCAAAATTTTGGACTTCAAAAAAGGTCTTTTACCAAGTAAGTATTTGGGATTTCCACTATTTAAAGGTGGAAGTGTAAGAAAACTTTGGGAACCCCTAATTGAACAATGTTCAAGGAGAATGACATCTTAGAAGGGGAAATTGATCTCATGGGCAGGTAGGATTCTAATGTTGAAAGCAGTGATTTTGACCATTCCCATCTTTTTGCTCTCATGTCTCAAGCTTCCAAAATAGGTGAGTAATAAACTAGACCAAAAGATGAGGAACTTTTTCTGGTAGGGGAATTTGGAGGATAGGAAGATCCCACTCATAGCATTGGATAGAATATGTAAGCCAAAATCAGCTAGTGGGGTGTGATTGAGAAATCTGATAACACAAAATAAGGCCCTAGGAGCCAAGATCTTATGGAGTATGTATACAAAACCTGATCTGAAATGGGTAAGGATCCTCCAAAACAAATACTTAGATAGTCAAAATAAAGATACAATTCTGACTATTTTGAATCTACCTAAGGGATTGGGGCTGTTCGCAGGTTACAAAGCATAAAGGAAAGCTAACCGGAGGAGACTACACACTATGCAGAGGTCAGAACTGACAGAAGACACATCCCTATATATAATAGATATAGTATATATATAGAGATAGGAGATAATAGAATACAAGAAAGCATGATAGGAGAAGATGACTATAATATATAATATATTCTGATGTAAGAATGACATAGAAGTCATAGATGTAACTGATAAGGTAGAGACTTAGACCTTCCGAAGGAAGGACATAATGTATAACCTTTGATTTTTGTTGATATATACATATGGAGGTCTATCAGCTCCAAGTATTTTTGTGTTGTCTTACTATGTAGTGTATATGGTGCCCTATTTTGATATTCTTTATGTTTTGCTATCAATCTCTAGCTACTTGACCGGGTATAAACTGACTACAAAGACTTGACTGAGGACCGGATCTCTGGACCGGTATCTCCTCTACATTTCTTGCTAACATTTGGTTCCATTGCCGGGACCCTAAAAGAAGGTAGTTAAAGATTGGAGGGGAAAAACATCCAAGGAAGTAGCGCAGAGTTATGGAAAGGAGAAAAGGCAAGGTTGGTGTTAAAAATTGCATGCAGAAGATATCAATTAAATACAAATAAAGATTAAACAGAGGAATGAAAAATACACATAAATAATAACAGCGAGAGACAAGTTTTAACATGGTTCACCCAAACTTAGGCTACATCCACCAACAGAGAGTCCAATATTATTATCCAACAATCAAACCGATTACAACGACCAATCCTTGCAACTCAATACCACTATAAATGCTACAATAGAATATCAATAGAAACCCTAACCCTTAGCCTCTTTTATCAAGCCTTATGTCGGTTACAAAATAGGTTTTTTTTATGTTAGCCAATAGAAAAATAAGTCCCGACGCCTTTATAAAATAAAAGTTTATTTGAGGTTTTGAGGGCACTGCCCCTCGACCCCACCCTATATTGTGATAGGGAGCACACCAGTGGTGCTGCCCCTGGACCTTGCAAGGGGTGCTGCCCCCAAACTCCGTTAGATAATTTGGGGGGAAACCGCACCGATAAAAGTGGGGAAATTTAACCTTTGAGTCTGATTAGGCTCCATATAACAACAATCTCCCACTTGGAGACTGATCAGACTCCACACCATATCACCTCCCACTTGGAGACTGATCATAACACTGCTGAACCTGTAGCTCCCACTGGAAATAAGCACCTTGGACCCTATTGTTTTGATTTTTTTGTTTTCATTCTTGAAGACCAACTGAAGCTGAAGAGGAGCTCAACTTCTCCCTTGTCACTACCTTTGTAAACATATCCATTGGATTTTCATTTATATGTATCTTTTCCATCCTTAACTGTCCATCATCCAACACCAATCGAATGAAGTGATACCTCAACTATATGTGTTTGGTCTTTGAATACAAGGCAAAATCCTTTGCAAGATGTATGGCACTCTGGCTATCCATAAACAAATAACTGTTAGCCTATTGTTTGTCTAATTCTTCCATGAAAGATTGTAGCCATATCATCTCCTTGCTTGCCTCTGTTGTGGCTACATACTCTGCCTCCGTGGTGGATAAAGCAACCACCTTTTATAACCATGAGATCCAACTCACTGTTGTCCCACCTACAATAAAGACATAATCTGCAGCACTCTGCCTGGTATCAATATCCCCTATCAAATTTGAGTCTACATAACCTTCTAAATTAGTATTATAGCCCCCAAAATATAAGTGTTTACTAGATGTACCTCTCAAATGTCTGAGAATCTATTTTACTGCATTTCAATGCTCCAATCCAGGATTACTCATATACCTGCTTACGACTCCTATAGCATGTGCAATATCTGGTCTCGTGCATACCATGACATACATTAAGCTTCCTACAACTGAAGCATATGGTACCTTGAACATTTTGTCTTTCTCCTCTTGTGTCTTTGGACACATCTCCTTAGTCAATTTCAGATGACTAGGCAAAGGCATGCTGACAACTTTTGTATTCTCCATATGGAATCTTTGCAACACCTTTTCAACATAATCAACCTGAGACAGAGTTAATTTTTTGTTCTTCCTACCTCTATAAATTTTCATACCAAGGATTTGTTTTGCTGCCCCCAAATCCTTCATAGCAAATGATTGTGCTAACTGTTGTTTTAACTCTCTTATGTGATCCATGTTAGACCCTGCTACAAGCATGTCATCAACATATAAACATAAAATAATGTAGTTGTCATTATCCAACCTCTTAAAATAAACACAATGGTTAGAATTGCACCGACTATAGGCTTTCTCAGCCATAAAACTATCAAATTTCAAATACCATTGTTGAAGTGCTTGTTTCAAGACATATGAACTCTTCTTCAATTTGCACACTAGTTTCTCCTTACCTTTGCCCTCAAATCCTTATGGTTGTTCCATATATATCTCCTCCTCCAAATCACCATGGAGAAAGATAGTTTTCACATCTAGTTGTTCCAAATGCAAATCTTCAGTAGCCATAATACTTAAAACAGTATGAATAGAAGTCATCTTAATAATCAGAGAAAAATCTCATCAAAATCAATGTCATTTTTTTGTGCAAATCCTTTTACAACTAACCTAGCTTTAAATCTTTTCTTACCTCTATCTTCCTCTTTCAGCATATAAACCCATTTGTTTGGTAAAGCCTTTTTACCTGTAGGCAACTTACATAATTCCCAAGTCTAATTTTTCAGCAAAAAGTCCATTTCTTCTTTCATTGCGATCTCCCACTAAACCTTTGTATCCACCTGCATAGCTTCATCATACCCTTCCGGTTCACTAGCATTTGTTAACAAAATATAATACAAAGAGGGAGAAAACCTTTCAGGAGGTCTACTTAGCCCTGTTGACTGTCTAACATTCAATGGAGTTTGTGGTATTTATTGTTGTTGTTGCAGAGCATGATGAACCACTGAAACATCACTATCTAGAGTATCATCCAGCACCACATAATCCTTTTCTTTTTTCTCATGTTGCTACAATTAATCTTTGTACAACACCTTCTCATTGAATACAACATCCCTACTTCTCACAAATTTTAGATTTTCAACATCCCAAAGCCTATAACCAAATTCATCAATGTCATATCCAACGAAGATACACTTTTTTGATTTTACATCCAGCTTGGTTCTATTTTCATAATCTACATGTGCAAATGCTTCACATCTGAAGGTTTTGAGAAAATAATAACTCACCTTCTTACCTGTCCATGCTTCCTCTGGAATACCACAACCCAAAGGAACTGAAGGACCTCTATTAATTAAATATATAGTGGTATTGACAACCTCTGTCCACATGTTTAAAGGTAGCCCAACATGCAATCTCATGCTCCTTGTACGCCCCATTATTGTCTTATTCATGCGCTCAGCCACTCCATTTTCTACCTACGAATTGGACATTAAATGAACAATAATCCTCAAATTCTTTGTTGCAATACTCACGACCATTATTAGATTTGAGACATTTTAATCTTTTACCTCTCTCATTCTCAACCAAGCTTCTCCATTTCTTAAATGTTTCAAATACATTAGATTTCTTCCTAAGGAAATAAATTTAAATCTTCCTAGTTACATCATCTATGAATGTAACATAATACTGAGAGTCACCGAGAGAAGATACCTGAGCCAGTCCCCATACATCTGTATGCACAAGCTCCAACTTTTTATCTTTCTTTTGCTTCCCATCCTTGAGAAAACTAACTCTCTTTTATTTTCCATACAAACAACTTTCATAGAAATTCATATTAATACATTTCAGACCTGGTAAAACTTTCTTAGAATGAAGTACCTTCATACCTTTTTCACTCATATGCCCAAGTCTATTATGCCACAGTGTTGTCTCAGAACCTATAGCAACTATTTCAGTCTCTTCCTGCGAACCCGCAGCAACTGTTCCTAAACTTGTTTGATTTTTCTCTGCAACAACTAAAGTAGAAGGAATAGTATGACTTGTATAAAGATATAAGGTGCCTACTTTCACACCTTTTGCTACTATTAAGGCACCTCTTGAAACCTTCCAATTTTTATCACTGAAAGTAACTATGCAACCTTCATCAGCTAGCTGCCCTGCTGAAATTAAATTCCTACTCATCCTTGGAACATTCCTTACCTCTTGTAGTAGCCAATGATTCCCATTCTGCAACTTAATCTTGATTCTTCCGTTTCCAACAATCAGACAAGGTTCATTATCTCCCAAATAAACCAACCCAAAATCCCCTTGGACATAATCAAGAAAATAACTTCTATGGGGCATAGCATGAAATGAGGCCCCTGAATCTAAAACCCATGAATCATCAACATTATCTAGGGAAAGAATCAAAGCATCATCTTCAGATTTATTACTTACCACATTTGCCTCCTTATTTCCTTCTTGTTTGTCTCCTTCTTTATTCTTCCAAGACCAACAATCTTTCTTCAGATGACCTGGTTTCCCACTATATCAGCAATCCTTCTATCCTCTTGTTGGGTGAATATTTTGTCATTTAGCTAACTAACGGCAAAATGGTTATATCACCACAACTATGATGAGAAATTTCTCTCCTCTCAGCAAGGGGAGGTTCCCTTTTCTAACAACTTTCAAACTTATCTATCCAAACACTAATCTTCAGGGTGAATCCATATCATCCATTTCTCTTTTTTCAGAAATGATTTTTACAATTTAAAATAGCAATTTCATAATACAAATCAAAATAACCAAGAAACTCACGAAAGCACAAAGTCTATCGTTGCTCCTTTTTGATGATTTAAAATTTAAAACCGAATAGGATAAGGTGCAGCCTAAAGTCTTCACCGAATACTATGATAAAAGCACACGATCAGAAAAGATAACAGCAGCTCAAAGTCTTTCCAATATCTTTTACTCCAAAACATAAAATCACAAACCCAAAGATAATTATTGCAGCACAAAGTTTCCAAAATAACTTTATAATATCTCCCAGATTATCCAAACTCACACTACAATTTGATCAAATAGACAAGATTGTATAAGGAAAAAGACATAAGAACAATTTCCAATACACCACAATTTATTCCAATGCAAAGATTGAATGATTGCTTGCTTTTCTATTCACTTTGATAAAATATGATTTACAATTTGAACACAAAATCTCAAAATGTTCTTCAATTTGGTAGAGTTTCGATTCAATAACTAAAAGATATATATTACAATAGAGGCCCTCTTTATTTATAGGGAGGAGCTTGGAGAAAAAATAGGAAATTTACAACTACTTTGACTTATTCAACAAAAGATTCCTATTTGACTTGGGACTTCCTTTTTCTCACATGTAATTACATTTTAGAAAAAATACATGTGAAAATGTCTAAAACTAAAAATAAAGTACATGTGAAAATATAAAAATAAACTAAGGCATGATCACTTTCATCAACTCTCGTTCCCATCTTTCTTCAAAAAATCCTCAAACATTGTCCACATTGTTTGCATCTCAAGGTTATCCGGTCTAGAAGTATTCTCAGAAATGACACAAGTCCTTGTTACTGAATCTTTCACGAAGGTAGAAGCCTTCTCATGCTTATCCAAAACTACCTTGAGAATGTCCAAGGTCAATTGTATATCTGACAACTTATCCATAGAAGCCACTAAGAAAGATTGATCTTCAAACTCCTTTGGATCATGTTATTGAATGCCTATATCTTTTCATCTGTGGAAAGAAACTTTTGGTCTCTTTGACTGGAAATTGTAGTAGTGAGGGAGAACTGAGCATTTGCATGGGCTTTGAAGGGCTAAAGTGCGATTAGAGCAAAAAACTAAGTGAAAGCGAGCTAAAGTTAACAACTTGAAAAATTTCCTAGAGTTAGAAAATTTTTAAGGAGTGAGTGCATGGGCGGCAAAAATTGCCGCCCTTGCATGTGGAGGAAATTGCTTTTGTGCACGAGCGGAAAAAATCGCCGCCCTTGCATGTGACAAAAAGACTAACATGCACGGGAGGCAAAAATTGCCGCCCTTGCATGTGACAAAGGGACCAACATGCAATGGAGGCAAAAATTGCCACCAGTGCATATAAAGATGAAATGGAGGTAAAAATCACTGCCAGTGCATATAAAGATGCAATGGAGGCAAAAATCGTTGCCAATGCATATAAAGATGTAATGGAGGCAAAAATCCCCGCCATTGCATATAAAGATGCAATGGAGGCAAAAATCTCCGCCAGTGCATATAAAGATGCAATGGAGGCAAAAATCCCTGCCAGTGCATATAAAGATGCAATAGAGGCAAAAATCACCGCCATTGCATATGAAGATGCAATGGACGTAAAAATCACCACCATTGCATATAAAGATGCAATGGAGGAAAAATCCCCCCCATTGCATATGAAGATGCAATGGAGGCAAAAATCCCTACCATTTCATATATAGATGCAATGGAGGCAAAAATCCCCACCATTGCATATGACAAAAATTTACTAACTCCTAAAAAGTGAAATTTTCAATTAGACTTGTTTTGCAAAATTCAAGAAACCGACACAAGTTGATGCTCGAAAGGATGTTCCAAGGCTAGGAGACCACACATGAGGGCAAATGTGATTCACCTCGTTTTGCATGTTTAGAGTTGTAGGCTACAAAATAGACAAGTTTTGTAGGGGTCATCCTACAAATTGAGCGCAACTAAATTTGAGGATAACAGCTAGCTCTAACTGGGGAACTTCCTTTGATCATCCTTTGAAATGATCGAAGGGAGAAGAACTCCAGTCTCTAAGTGCCTTCATCCATCCATTGGGCTATAGAGTCAGGTGACACAACAAAAAGACACAAAAACACAAAAATGACTAAAACAGAAAAAAGACACAAAAACTGTACAAAAATTCATGAACTTATCTGTCGCTTTACTTTGAGAATAGCTTCAGATGTTGTCTGCTATGAGGTAGAAGAAAAGATGTTCCACTTCTTTTTCTTTTACTATTGAATGAGTAACATTTCCCAGTGTTTGACATTCTGGGATCTTCTTCTGCATCCAGATTGAATTGTCCCACTCTTGCTAACGAATTCAGCCCCAACTGTCGTCATCATTTGACAAAGCGATTATGCTCATCAAAAGGTTTCTCCAAAAAAACCAGTCTTTTGGAAATCATATTTCCTTTTAGCTGCAAAGTCTCTTTGCTTGAAGAGGACGATCCATATGTTTCTAGACCTTCAATTGAAGCACTATCTAATGACTCAGGATTTTCATTAGTGGTCAAGAAATACGTACACATATCAGAAAACTCAAAGAGAATCTGAGCTTTTGGATCCTCAAATTTTCTCACTATGTACTTGGCCTCCCTTTTAGGATGAACCTCCTGCATAATACCCTTAACAGGTATTCTTGCCTCAAGCATTTGAATATGTGTCTCCTCAGCATGATCTGTGATACCAACAAGTTGATATGGACTTGCTACAGAAGATGAAAAACTCTCATCTTGAGGTTTTACATTGGGGGTATTGGTCTTAGGAACATAGGATGAAGTGAGAATATCTGGTGTACTTACTTGTTTGTCACCAACCACATCTTTATGATTTGATGTATTTTGTGACCATGCGAGAACATCATAAGATTCACCAAAAGTAACTTCTTCTTGTCCCATCTCATATTCCAAGTTCAGGAACTTGATGGTAGAGTCGCCAGCTAATTGCTCCTCACCTTTAGTGAAAAGATTAGCATCATCTTCTCCTTGATCATATTCTGATTGAAGAAGATCATCTTGCTCTAATTCATAATAGAAGATTGTTGCATCCACGTGTGGTGCCTCTAAAGCAAGTCTTCCTTATGGTGGAGGAAACATGTTTTGATTCTGATCCATTGAAGCATTGCCTTGGTAATTCAGAGCATTTGGGAGTGTCTTCCTCAGAATGTCCTTGTAGAGGGGAATGGAAAAACTCTGTGACAACTATTTTTTCAGAGCTAACAGCTCATCAGCCAACTTTTTCACCATAGGATCCATGGTGCTGGTAGAAGGTAAAGCCAAATAAGGCTGCTTATTAGGCCCAATAGAATCCTACTTCAACTTTCCTACCAAGATCAAATCATCCTCCACTTCAACTGCTAAACTTTGAACAATTGCAAGATCAGTTGGTGTTGCTCTTCATAAAAGAAAACTTACTTGTGGCAATTGTGAATTGATGAAGAAGCATTTTAGGTTCTCAGCTGTGGGTTGAGCAACAATTGGGATCCTGTTCTTTAGCTTATTGAATTTTACTACAAACTCACGCATGGGCTCATGCGATTCCTTTTTCATTTGAGTAAGTTGGGCCAACAAGGCGTAAGCATCTTCTACTGGCTTGAATTGGGATTCAAATTGGGTTTGAAGTGTATTCCATCCAGTGATAGTTCTAGGTGCAAGGTGATAGAACCAATCAGCTACAACACCTTAGAGTGTTTCTACAAACAATCTTACAGAAACATCTTCATACTCAACTCCGAGAACACGACATGCAATGTAGAATGCTGCAATGTGCTCATCTGGATGTTGTTTACCATCCACGTAGAAATTGGGAAAGTTCTTACGTAAACCCCGAGGTAGTTCATGTAGAGGCTGAGTCAAATTCAATGGCCCAAAGGCATTTCCCCATGGACCTGGGATAGCTATATTCCTTGATAAAATTACAGAGCAGATATAACAAAAATATATTACAAAAGATGAGACCGGTATGCTTCAACCAAAGGTGAGAGGCTCTTGATTGTGCATTTGATCCCCAATAGAGTCGCCAAAAAACAGTTGGGTAAATATTTTATCATTTAGCTAACTAACAAAAAAATGGTTATATCGCCACAGCTATGATGAGAAATTTCTCTCCTCTCAGCAAGGGGAGGTTCCCTTTTCTAACAACTTTCAAACTTATCTATCCTAACACTAATCTTCAGAGTGAATCCATATCATCCATTTCTCTTTTTTTCAAAAATGATGTTTACAATTTAAAATAGCAATTTCACAATACAAATCAAAATAACCAAGAAACTCATGAAAGCACAAAGTCTATCGTTGCTCCTTTTTGCTGATTTAAAATTTAGAACCGAATAGGATAAGGTGCAGCCCAAAGTCTTCACCGAATACTATGATAAAAGCACACGATCATAAAAGATAATAGCAACTCGAAGTCTTTCCAATATCTTTTACTCCAAAACATAAAATCACAAACCCAAAGATAATTATTGCAACACAAAGTTTCCAAACTAATTTTATAATATCTCCTAGATTATCCAAACTCACACTACAATTTGATCAAATAGATAAGATACTATAAGGAAAAGGACATAAGAACAATTTCCATTACACCATAAGTTATTCCAATGCAAAGATTGAACGATTGCTTGCTTGTCTATTCACTTTGATAAAATATGATTTACAATTTGAACACAAAGTCTCAAAATGCTCTTCAATTTGGTAGAGTTTCACTTCAATAACTAAAATATATATATTACAATAGAGGCCCTCTTTATTTATAGGGAGGAGCTTGGAGAAAAAATAGGAAATTTACAACTACTTTGACTTATTCAACAAAAGAGTCCTATTTCACTTGGGACTTCCTTTGTCTCACATGTAATTACATTTTAGAAAAAATACATGTGAAAATGTCCAAAACTAAAAATAAAGTACATGTGAAATACAAAAATAAACTAAGGCATGATCACTTTCATCAACTCTCATTCCCATCCTTCTTCAGAAAATCCTCAAACATTGTCCACATTGTTGCATCTCAAGGTTATCCGGTCCAGAAGTATTCTCTGAAATGACACAAGTCCTTGTTACTGAATCTTTCACGAAGGTAGCAGCCTTCTCATGCTTATCCAAAACTACCTTGAGAGTGTCTAAGGTCAACTGTATATCTGACAACTTATCCATAGAAGCCACTGAGAAAGCTTGATCTTCAAACTCCTTTGGATCATGTTATTGAATGCCTGTATCTTTTCATCTGTGCAAAGAAACTTTTGGTCTCTTTGACTAGAAATTGCAGTAGCGAGGGAGAATTGAGCATTTGCATGGGCTTTGAAGGGCTAAAGTGCGATTAGAGCAAAAAATTGAGTGAAAGCAGGCTAAAGTTAACAACTTGAAAAATTTCCCAGAGTCAGAAAATTTTCAGGGAGTGAGTGCATGGGTGGCAAAAATCACCGCCCTTGAATGTGGAGGAAATTGCTTTTGTGCACGAGCGGAAAAAATCGCTGCCCTTGCATGTGACAAAAAGACTAACATGCACAGGTGGCAAAAATCACCGCCCTTTCATGTGACAAAGTGACCAACATAAAATGGAGGGAAAAATCACCGCCTTTGCATGTGACAAAGGGACCAACATGCAATGGAGGTAAAAATCGCCGCCAGTGCATATAAAGATGCAATGGAGGCAAAAATCGTTGCCAGTGCATATAAAGATGCAATGGAGGCTAAAATCCCCAGCATTGCATATAAAGATGCAATGGAGGCAAAAATCCCTGCTAGTGCATATAAAGATGCAATGGAGGCAAAAATCCCCGCCATTGCATATAAAGATGCAATGGAGGCAAAAATCCCCACCATTCCATATAAAGATGCAATGGAGGCAAAAATCCCCCCCATTGCATATGAAGATGCACTGGAGGTAGAAATCCCTGCCATTACATATAAAGATGCAATGGAGGCAAAAATCCCCGCCATTGCATATGACAAAAATTTACTAACTCCTAAAAAGTGAAATTTTCAATTAGACTTGTTTTGTAAAATTCAAGAAATTGACACAAGTTGACGCTCGAAAGGATGTTCCAAGGCTAGGAGACCACGAACGAGGGCAAATGTGATTCACCTTGTTTTGTGTGTTTAGAGTTGTAGGCTACAAAATAGACAAGTTTTGTAGGGGTCATCGTACAAATTGAGTGCAACTAAATTTGAGGATAACACCTCTAGATTGGGACCTCTTGTCCTTTGATTTTCCTCATGACTTCCCATGACCTCCAAAACCTTTTCCTCTCTCCTTTGATTTGCCCATGCTTTCTGCATTCAAAACACTACCTGATGTGGACCCTCTTGAGCTTTTCTATCGCATTTCCTCACTAAGGATAACACCAACAACATCATCAAATTTCAAAGTATTTGAACTAGAGACATAGTTACTTATAGCCATTACCAAGCTATTCCATCTTTCTGGCAAAGAACATAAAACCAAGAGAGCCCTCACCTCTTCATCAAATTTTACTTTTATAGAAGTTAACTGACTGGTAATCATATTAAACTCATATAAATGATTTGTCACATATCCACCTTCAATTATTTTCAGATTAAACAAACGCTTTATGAGAAATACCTTATTTGAGGCTGAGGTTTTTTCATACAATTTAGCCAAAGCTTTTATCAGTTCATTTGTTGTCTTCACTTCTATTATATTAAACACCAAAGATGGTGCCAGGCACAACTGAATGGTTCCCAATGCCTTTCTATCAAGAAGATTCCAATCCTCATCAATCATTGCTGCCGATTTCTTGGCTATTCCTTCCAATGGCCTCCATAAATCCTTCTAATAGAGATAATCCTCCATCTGCATCTTCCATAACTGATAGTTCTGCCCACTGAATTTATCTACCTTTAATTTACCCTCATCCGCCATTGCTTCCACTTAACCGTGAGACTCCCACTCAACCATGAGACCTTCCTACAGATGATAATCAAACACAACCCACTCTGATACCACTTGTGAGGAATTGCATACAGAAGATATCAATTAAATGCAAATAAAGATTAAACAGAGGAATAAAAAATACACAGAAATAATAATAGCGAGAGACAAGTTTTAATGCGGTTTACCCAAACTCAGGCTACATCCACCAACAGAGAGTCCAATATTATTATCCAGCAATCAAATTAATTACAACCAATAATCCTTACAACTCAATACCATTGCAAATGCTACAATACAATGTCAAAAGAAACCCTAACCCTTAGCCGATTTTATCAAGCCTTATGTCGGTTACAAAATAGGATTTTTTTTATGTCGACCAATAGAAAAATAACTCCTGCAAGGGGCGTTGCCCCTTGACCTTGTCTTGGGGGCATTGACCCCAAACCCCCCTTAAATAATTTGGGGGGAAACCACACTGATAAAAGTAGGGAAAATTTAACGTCTGAGTCTGATTAAGCTCCATATAACAACAGTTGGCAGAGAAAATTTTCAAGCTGTGGAGGAATTCAGATCTCCTTAAGTTTCTACCTCTGTGAGAGGGGGAAGGAACTTAAGGGGATGACAAGTGGAAAGGGGTAGGGTCCATAAGGACCTTTCAAACAATGTGACTCTTCAAATAAGGATTACATGGGATATAAGAGGACTAATGGAACACCAAATCAAGAGAACCCATGGCAAAAGGGGAGAAGTGAAAGAAAAGAGAGATTGGTGAAGAAATCCAAACCAGTATGGAGAAAAGCAGAGAAGAGAGAATGAAGCAAACTTAAGAATGAAAAGAATGTTACTGTAGAAGGATGGAAAGGGCACATGAGATGGAGAAAGGAAGGAAAATAAAAGGTGCAAAAGAAAAGAAGGAAGAATTTGAAGAGTGTGCCATCGAGGGTGCTACCTAAAGGGAAGGAAAAGACAAGCTTGCCATGGAGGATGCTGTTAAGTGAGCCAATATGAGTACTACCAGAGAAAGGAGGTCAGAAGGAGAAGAGAGAGAGTGGAATAGATAATTTCATGGAGCATGCCATGGCGGGTGCTACCAGAGAAGAATGTAGAAGGGAAAGAGAGGAAACTGGCAAACTAGGGTTTATGCCGCAGACTGCCAGAACATATGAATTAACACCAAATATTTTGAAGATGGATGAGGAATATATAGAGGAGCTAATTTGCTAAAGCATAAAGGAGATAAGAGAAGGAGGAGAAGATGTGGTAAACATTGAGAGGAGTTTTGAGGGTTTTGGAAGGTTATTTGAATCATCATTGGATGTTGACATGATTCTAATCATGAAGAGAAGATAATCCCCTAATTTGAAGAGACACTATGAAGAGACAACCCCTGGACTAGGAGTCACCCTGAGTGCCATATAAAGTCAAGAAAATTTTAGTTGAGAAGGAAGATAGTCAAGCAAACAAGGAAGCAGAGAGAATAGAAGAGATCTAGAATAATTTCACAGAATTTTTAGGAGAGGAGTGCTATGATAATTGACTACAGAGAGATAAGGGAAGAGAAGGAAAACAATTTGATAGAAGATAGCCTAACCAGAGGAAAACTATTGCAAAGTACTAGAACCATTGAGAAAACCAATCATGGATATCCCTATCAAGTTACCAATCTTTGAGGACACTACTGAAGTAGCAGAGCAAATTTTTGTTTTGGAGTCTATTTGGAACCAGAAGGGAGTAAAAAGAGATGAGATCAAGCTATTTTACTTCATAGGCACCTTGCAGAATGAAGCATTGAAGTGGTATAGAAAGACATGTTCAAACAGTGACAAGGATTGAGATGAGATCAAGAAGCTATTTTTGGAAAAATTTAGAGTTCCCGATATTCTGACAGAAGGGGTATGTAAGATGAGAGATTTGATGCAGTTGGATAAGAAATCAATAAAGGCCTTTGATAAAAGATTCAAGGAGACAACCAAAAAGTTGGAGGAACCACTGATTGAGAAGCAAAAGATAGAATGGTTTATTTCTGGAATAAGCTCTGAAATAAGGTCAGCCCTGTTGCACACCCAGAATACTAAGAGGAGGGGGTGAATCAGTATTCTCTTAAACCATTTACATACCACACCTTTTAATTCATTTAGAAAACCCAATAACATTAAAGTAGATTAAGCATTGTTTAGGGGAAAATTGGATTTGTTAATGTTTTAGTGTTTTGATGTTTAAATCCTCCTCTCCACTATACATTCAAGGATCTAGGGTTGAGTGGCGAGCACTATCACACCCTAGGTCGCTTACAAATGTAGGGAAACTTGGATTAGGGAATTTAATTAGCAATTTTGCTTCTCTTATGCCTAATTGACCATTAAAACCTTAATTATGTAAATATGGTAACAAATTGACGAATAACAAAAAAAGCTCTTGTAGACAGGAGTAAAATACCAAATCACAGAGTACCTATTTTTGGGGTTTCAAAGAGGAATAGTCGGGGACACTAGAGCTAGCGCCCTAGTCCAAGGTACCAGTTTCTTCGCGGTATCCAGACCTCCTTCTGACACTGATCAGTCCTGTAACCTCTATTTTTGAAAATTCATCTACGAAGGACACTAGAGTGAGCACCCAAGTCCTAGAAATGCTCCAGTGTCCTGCAACTCTTCAGATCTTGAATCCTTGATGCTTGCTAGTCCTTCCTGCAACTCCACTTTTCCCAAATGTGACACTTGTAACTTGCAATCACAAGACTTGGTTTGGGGGTTGTGGTGTTTAGAGGCTTGCCTCAGTCAAGCCTCGGAGGACACTTAAGTCTTCGAACACCATTGTTAGATAAAGAGTGCATGCCCTTATGAGGTAGAGACAAAAACCAAAGGAACCAATGATGAAAACACAATATAATGCCACCTTGTAGTGAATCTCTCATGGGAGGAAAATGCTCTTCATTCCATGAGGAATTTGATGCTTAAATCTATAAATACAAACACACAAAACACACAAGTCTTCTCTTGCAACACAATGAAAGCCTTGAATCACTTTGAGAGCCCTTAAACATCACAATTGCCATCTAGTTTACAAATGAATACCTAAGCATGCTTATATATGCAACTACAAGCACTCCTGCCAAGATATTCGTAATTCAAACTTACCGTGTCAGCAAAGGGACCAAATAACGGTCACAAACTAACACCCAAAAATTAGGGCTACCCCAAAATAGGGCAGGACTAGGGTGTGGGTGCCTAAGTCCTTCCCCCCTATTTTGGGCAGGGTACAACTCAAGGGGTCCACCTAGGTCCAATTTTCCATGAAACCTAGGTCTCATTCCATCGGGATGCCAAAATATGAACTAAGATGTCCTAAATGCATGCTAAAGACCCAGGAGCTAAACCTTATGAGGGAAAAGCCCCCAAGGCGACATTTTCTGACATTACAAGCATAAAAACATACAATCACAATCCACAACACATGAACACCAGGTTTTTACGTGGAAAACCCAAAAAGAGAAAAACCACGGTGAGGATTATCTCACAATTTATTATGAATAACAATACTGATTAGAAGAGGCTCACTGGCAAAGGGCTCACTGCCCAAAAGAGATTCACTGTCCATGAATGCTCACTATAGGTGGACTCACTGTCTAAGTGGACTCACTGCCCACTGAGAGAAACAAAGATAGAAGAGAATAAGTGGCTCACTATCAGAATTTGAACTGTTACAATTGCATCTTCATATGCATGGAATACAGTTCCAATGAAGCTCAAGTTACAGAAACAAATACACATTGTCTTGCTCTGTATTTCCTCAATTCACATTTATACGCACTTGTCGCATCACACATATCATATACTTGTCACATTCTTCTCAAAACATAAAAAACAAACCTCTTTAGATATCTGATTTACATGCATTATCAATTAGGTCGGCCTAATTGCATGTAACATGTAAAATTATGCTATACATAACCTGTCGGCCCAGAAATTTCACTTAAATCCTTCGCACCAAGATTTAAACTTTGGAATAGATAATCTTAGACCTGAAATAGATCCCACTTAACTTTATAAAACATATTTACTCACCACATAACATTAATACCTTCAGGTCAGCTTCACTAGCAGAGTAACAATAATATGAACTAATTGTCAAACCATAAATCAATATCTGGAGCTCCAAATTGCCTCAAACTTGGAATATACACTCTTCAGATATCTATAAGCTTATCCTCAAATCCACATAATAAAATGTTCTATACCAGAGGAATGCATACCAAAATACTAAAGCTCTATTCACTGAAAGCAGTTATACTAACACTTAGCCAATTTTCTCAACAAGTTTCTTACTGGACCAAAACTCTTTGCACAGTTGTCTTCTAAGAAGAGATAGATGAACATGTATGGAAGAGGATCAAACCCTCTTGCAAAATTCCCAATCAAACTACTTTGCACACTCTTACACCTGTTGTTGCCATCAATGACAACACTATATGACATTATGCTCTGCCTTATCTTCAGTATGCTAACAATCTCTTCATATTGCCAACAATCTCCCCCTTTGGTATTGATGTCAACACATGATGTGAAAAACCATCAAGACCAAATTATTCTCCCCCTTTCTTTTGCACACCTTACATTCTCCTTAAAACATTGTGTCTCTCCCCCTGATATATATATATATATATATATATATATATATATATGTCTCTCCTTTTTCACATGTATTTCACCAAAATAGTCTCCCCCTTTGACATCAATGGCAAAGGGTATATATACCAGACTTTAGTTATCAAAACTCCTCCTGTCAAATATATCTAGGTATATGCATGCTGAAGGATTAAACTAACTCCCCCTTAGATTAGAATAATACCAAAAACCAGAAACCTCTTCATATACTCCACATATTTACAAGAAATCTGAAGGAAAAGAGTAGAAAATGCATAAAGAGTGAAAACTGTCTCCAATTGGATGAGGTTTGTGCTTGTAGACTTTGCACTTAAGTCTGTACTTCCTATTTGCCATCATCCCAAGCCTTATTGGCTTCCTCAAGAAGTCTGCACTATGCAAGTTCCAATAGAAGCACTTCTCCTTCTTCCGAAGTACTAGGTACCAGATTCATCTATGATGCTTTGGTGGCATTCAATAGAGCTCCAGAAATAGTTAAGAGTTTGGGATTTACTAAGTCCTTTATTTCACCAAATTGCAAGATAATGTTCTCTTTTTGAGCTTGTAATTGAAAGAATTTCTTGTGCAAGTCTTCTATGGTTTCCCTTGTGATGCAATCAAGATCAAGTGCTAGATCATAGGCATATGAGGCATTATTGATTTGGGACTCAATGGAGTCCATTTCTTTAGCAATGCTCTGTGTGGCTCCAGGCCACTTCAATCCAAATTGATAGAGAGCCTTTGCCTCTCCTACATAGTCTTGTACATCTTTCAATACTTATTGAAATTTCTTATGCATAGGAGCACATTTCTTAGATATCTCTAGCATTCTCTTATCATTTATTTTCTTCTCTACCTCAACTTCAATCTATTCTTTAAGACTGGAGGCATAGTCTTTAAAAGAATCAATTAGTGATTTCAAATTTTCCATACCAGAGAGTAATGTGTCAATGTTTGAATCAGGTATGACTTCTTGCAATGCTTTCACTACCTCATCAATCAGATCTCTGCTCTTCTGATGAGTCTCTATGACCTCTTTTATGGTGAATGTATGGAATAGATCTTCCAGTTGTAGCTTATGAAGAGGAGAAATGTTTCCTATATCTAAACTACCCTATTGCATTGGCAGTTGCAGTAGTTGTGAGGATACAACAGATTGAAATTTTAGTTGCATATTCAGTAGATTAATTAGGGAATTTTTGGAGGACTCTGAAGGATCATCAGAAGTCTTTGCAGTCTCTGCAGCATGCTTCTCCAAATCTTTGCCTTCATCTTTACCAAAGTCTTTAGGATTTTCTTCCTTAGTCTCTGCATTTCCAGAAACTTCTTTGTTCCTATCCTTATCTTCTTTGACACCTTCTGGTTCCTCTTTATCCTCTTCCTTATTTATTACTTCTTCATCTTTCTTTGCATCTTCTGCTTTAGAGGCTTTCTCAGTGTTGTTTGGAGGAGAGGAGGATGTTTCTTCTATTGTTCTTTGATCACAAGTGACCTTATCAGTGTTATCTAGAGGAACATGTGTCTCAATTACTAGAGGAGTAGGGGAGTTTTCCTTGGCAACATCTTCTCCTGTGGCTACAACATTCTCCACATTCTTTTCATCTTTTGCAGTCACCTCAGCTATTCCTTTTGCTACCGGAGATTTATTTTCATCTGATATATGCTTATGTTGAGCATCAACCTTCTGTGCATCTACTTCAGGATCATCCATCTCCTCTTTCTTATTCTTAGGGGTCATTCCTAGCCTCTATGCCAGGTCTGCAACTTTGTCTATTGCCTCTTTATGCAGTTTATAAAAATTATTTTTATCTTTGCCCATAAGGGTATTTACCCTTTGCTTTGTTCTCAATTCCTTTGAGTACAATTTGGCCAATGTGTCCTTATTCTCCTCTGACAGTGAAATGCCAATATTCTTTAGTGCATATTCTTTTATTTTTCTTTCTTTTTCAAAAGCTTCTTTTCTTCTATCCATCAAAGATTGCCAGACCTCTACAGGGATTTGACTTGTAATATTTTTCATGTCAACTTCATATATTATGATATATTTTATTATGGCCTCAATTATAGTGGCCTTATTTGTCTCATTTGCATCACTATACAAATTTGCAATATCTTGTAATGCATCATGATGAGTAATATTAGTAAATAGAGTTTCTAACCTCATGGGAGAGTGCGGGCTTACTGGATTTGAAGGTTCTTGCATTTGAATTTCATCCAGAGTATCTTCTTTGCTTATTTCTCCTTTCATCTTTCTCATATTTACAATGAATTTTACCTTTTCTTTTTCCATTTCTTCTTCACTGTCTGCTTCAATAATATCAATTTTTCTTCTCTTGACACTTCCTTCACTTTGTGAAGCATCACCTTTTCTTTTCTAGATCAATTGTGGTCCTTCATCTTCATCTTCATCTTCTTCAACCTATACACCTGTATACTACCCCCGGGCATCTTTTGTCTTGACTATTTTCTTCTCAGGGTCAGCAAATTTTATTGTTAGAGCACCCTTTCCTTTTCTGATCCTTGCACCTTGCCTTACTGGAGAGAACATCTCCTTTACTGGTGCACTAGATTGCTCTATATGGGCATTGGTCTCTCTTTTTAATCCACTGGTTGTAGGCACAATCCCAAAGGACTTTTGAGTAGCAGGAGGGGTGGTAGAAGTTCTACTAGATCTCCTTGAGCTCCCTGAGCTCTCAACAACATTGGTTTCTCCTTTATCTTGGGCTCTGGCTCTTTGTACTTGCTCTTTTGTGAATCCCATTCTCTATGCACACTCATCAACCATTCTCTAGGTACATTTTGTGTTATCTTTGGTTTCCTATGTTGCATATGCACTTCAACTGATTTTTCTTTGTATGTTCCAAACCTTTCTTGAGTTGTATCTTTTGGGATTTTTAACAGAATATTAGCCAAGGCATCAATTTCTTGTTCATATACTTCATATCCCATGGGTGTGATCCAAATAGTTCTAGGTTCAACTACTTCCATTATACATTCATCAGTAGAGACCAAAAATGTGGTGTCCTTTTGATATTTCTCCAGCATCCTCCTTGGAATTCTCTCTCTTGCTTTTATTTTCTTCTGAAATATAGCAAAGTAGGCAGTAAATGCATCATCTTGAGCCTTGGAGTCACCAATGCTCCTAATAAAATCTACAATTTGGTGTGCCACAGGTTTTCCCCGAATCCATGTGACATTCTGCATACCGAGAAGCTCTTTCAAAAAGTAAAACAAAATACAAACTACAAGAGTCCCAAACTTGAAGGGGTACTTCTCCTTTGTCTGCTTCAAGTTCTCCAAAAAATGTTGTCTTAGCAATTCACACAAATCATAATTTGTGCCCTTTTCAGCCATCTCATATGCTACATTGATAGTTATAGTAGACACTATAAGCACAAAAATCATGCACTGCCTCCATGAGGACCCCTATGATGATTCAAATCCTTGTCGTGTACATGTAAGTGTGAAAATAAATCCTTTGAGCAACAGGCCTCTTGATGATGTGTCCTCTTTTCTTGTCTTGTGTTGTTTCTATTTTGTTGATTTTTCTCCCTCCCCATTTGTGACGCTTTTCGACACTTGTTGACTAGCATTTTCTGGCTTTCAAACTTGATCCTAAGCCTTGTGAGTGTCTTGTAGGTGAGTTTTCACCTTTCCCCTTTGTATTTCATCTTGTGCACCTCAAAGAAGCCTTCTAGAGGTCCCCCGATCCATCTCCCACTGACAGTTTTCATTTTTGACCAACCAATCCAAATCTCCCCCTATTATTTCCAGATCTCCCCTAGAGATCCGACAGACGCAAGTGGAGATTTGGATTCTTCCACATGACTGACTTGTTTCTTGATGCAAAACTCATTCTTTTCCTCTCTTCTACCATCTCCCAGCCTGTTTTTCTGCATCTAACCCTGTCTAACCTAGATATCCCCGGGCGACCCATGGTCGCCCAAGGGTGACCCTGCCATTTTTGGACCCACGAAAAAACTCAAGTTTCTCTCTTGTTTTTGGTCTATTTTCGCTCATTTTTCTTTCTGTTTGCATGATTTTGATCCTTGATATAGAGTTAACTATTTCATGCACCCACACATGCATGATTATCTCTATTTGATCTCAAATTAACTCTTTAATCAATCCCATACATTCCCTCACCTCCATTTCCTCTTCAATGATAAGCTATCATTGCTCCATCACTCTCTAATTGGTTGAGTTCACTGGGTAATCAACCTTATTAACTCCCCAATCTATTCTTGTTAACTCATCAATCAAACGAGTTATCTCTTCAATCAATTCCTTCTTCTAAACCGATAAATACCTCTCACCTCTTTATTATTTTCCAAGTTGAGCAAGTTGGAGAATACCCTTCTCATCTTCACAAGCTTTTTCAAGCTTCTTCACAGGCCCTTGAGCCTCTTTCTTCATTTCTTTCTTTATTTCTTGAAAGCTTCAAAGCTCTTCCAGGGAGGCAAATTCATTGTGCACACAACTCTTGCCAATTTTGCTCTCCAACTTAGCATTCGAATGCTCTTACAAGATGAAGGTGCCTTTTGCTTTTATTGTTCAACCAAGCAATGCTACGCTGCTTCAATCTATGCCATTGTGCTCAATCTAAGCTCTCATCGAGCTCATACAAGCTTCATCAAAGCTTCTTTCTACTTCTTTGGGTCATTTTGTTGTCAAAAGGATCACCTGCTTCCATAGAAGGAGTCAAGGTTGCCTACACAAGGATTACTGAGGGTAGTGGAGTCAACAAATCTTCATCTCTTTCAGGTTCTTTCATTGCTTTCATAGTAGTTAGATAATCACATTTGCTCTTGGGAATAGTAACACATTGTTTTTTCCTTGATAGTTAGATCTTGCATGTTAGATTAATCACTTACATATTTCTAGATCTATATTGTTAGAAGAAGCATTTTCCCTTTTCTTTAGAATAGATTGCACTAAAAATACCAAAAACCCAAAAAACATAGATTAACCTTGTATTTGAAAAGTCATATATGATTGCACACATATTTCATAGATTAGAAGCATTTCTATTTCTAAAATACTGTAAAAAAACACCAAAAAGGCATTTTGCATATCATTTAGCTTGCATTCATATAGATACTTTAGATTAGACAACATTGCAAACCCTCGATTCCACCACAAGGTAACCACAGCTAAAAAGTCAAACACTAGGTCAACAAAACCCTAGGTCAAAACCCTAGATCTGGTTAAGGTTAGTTATCATGCATACCCTTCTACCCTGATTCACGAATGTGCTTAAGAGTAAGAGGAGAGTGGGTGAGGGCTATTTGTGACGAGATCAAGGAGATCCATCCACGACCACAGCAACAGACGTTTGTTCTACCACAAGGAGACCCATTTGACCTCTTGTTGTTAGAAAGAACTAGGCAATTACAACTACAAAGAGCATTTCTCAGAGACATAGAAATAGCAGAAGCCTTCAACGAAAACAACTGTTTACCCACACAAAGGTGGAATTTAAGGAATCCAAACAAAATAAGAGAAACTAGTGACCCTTTGGGTCATAGGGTTATTTCAAATACCACAACTATTGAACGAAACATACAACAAAACACACAACAACAAAGGCCACAATACTTGCCAACCCCTCTGCACGAAGTCTAGCTCTGCAATGAGCCAAACCCCCACCATGTCTTTTCTCCTCTCGACTGGCTACTTCCACGTGAGTGAGAGTGACATGGTAGATCACCCTGTGGCAAGGAGGGAAGGGTCCATGTGCGTGCCGAAATATGGCGCAACAACCCCAGGCAACCAGAGTCATGATTTTGAGCATACAGACACTGAATTCTCCCTGTTAGTGAAATATATCTTATAACCAACAACCATTGCAAGATATCTAACAGTTGGGTTTTGGATAGGGCTTACTGTTAGTACCCTCTTATCATAGGTAGCACTAGTTAGCTCCATCACTACTTCATTCTTAATGGATTTCAAAACAGGAACAGATCCGAAGGAACACAGACTAGTAACCTCTCTCATTACATCCTTTGTGATCATGCCAGGTGTATCCAACCATACAAACTAATCATGAAATCTGCTCAACACCAATCTAACCCATTTGCCATCAAAGCAGAAACCTGGGAACCACTACCAAGTTATCTCATGTAAGCTCTTTCACCCATATATCTCCAAGCTTTCTGTGATCAAATTCTTCTATCTTGTCGTGTATATATATTCTTATGTCTTCCATTGGCAAAACCCCATAAGGGATGGAGGAAAATGCCCCCAATGGATCATCCTTTAAAAACTTAGCCAAAAATTTCTTGAACTTTGGTTGAGGCTTCTCAAAAACTTCAACAACTCTCAAAGTAGCCATTGAAACTACTACCAAACTTATCAAAAAACAAGGATCTCTAAAAAATTAGGGTAAACCAAAGATAGATAAATACCTTTTATTCACTTTTACTAAATTGGGGTTTTGATGCATAGATCTCTGATTCACCTTGAATTCTTCTTCCACTCAAATCAACTCTCAAATTGTTCTCCAAATTCTTTGTGAATGATTTTTGCAAAGTAAGGTCTCTTTTATAACCCTTTAACCTAATTCACATTTAATTCACCAAATAATAAGTCTGTCAATCCAGTCTTTGTAAACACAGTCACCTTCAAGTGCTTTGCAAATCTTTACATCAAGAGATTTTCTATCTAAACTTTCTCTATTATATCAATAATAGTATCCTACAACACATATCCTCATGATGAAGCATCAACATCTTCTCTTTGGTAGGGGTTTAAATATTTACATTAAAGCTCCTCCTAAGCCAAAGCTGTTACCTTAGTTTCTGGAGGAAAAATCTGCACTAGGTACTGGTATAGTTCATCATTAACCTCTGTTACTTCCTTCTTTATCCAAATCTTGCTCATCTCTTTCTTAGTCTCTGCCAGGTCAACCTTTTGTACATGATTGTTCTTCTCTGTCGAATTATCCTTCTTCATGCTTCTGCTTCTGTAGAAATTTGAAATGTGTCTAGGATTATTGCATTTGTAGCACACAACATTCCTCTAACTAGTATTTCTTTCATTCATTTTGGATCTGCACTAGTTAGCTATGTGTCCAAATCTATTGCATGTATAACAGTAGCCATTGAAGGGTTGAGTCATTGTACCATTGTTATAAACATTCATCCTTTAACTTCTACACTCATTAGCTTTATGACCAACTTTCTTGCATGTATAACATTTACCAGAGAAATAGTAGACATTTTGATTCATTCTTCTCCTACATTGTGTAGCCATATGTCAAAATTTATTACAAGAACAACAATAACCATTGAAAGATAGGTACCTTTGTGCATTAGGTTGTCTGATCGGTGGTCTTCTAGTTCTGTTCTTTTGATTGTAGATCTAATTTCCATTTTTCTTCTTGTTTTTAGCTTTTGATGATTGACCTAATTTTGAACTTTCACCTTTTTCAAATCCTTTAACCCTTCTTTATCATTGGGATCTTTTTGACTTGCAATCAACTCATCAATCCTTATAGAATTTATATTAAATTTTTCTTCATAATTCTTTGCCTTCTCCAGATCTAATTTCAATTTCACAACTTCTTGTTCAAGCCTTATACATCCTTCAAATTTGCCTTTCATCATAGAGTTCATATATTCCTCAATTCTTGCTTTTTATTCAACTTGCACTTTTAGACCAATCATAGATTCATTTGCTAGCCTTAATTGTTCACTTACCTCCTTATGCTTTTCTTTGAATTTCTTGACTTGATCTCTCAGTTGTTTGATACATCCATCTTCTTCTTTGACATTCTCCTTCAGATTTTTGATTTCTTCTTCAGTCCTCTCTAGGTCTTCAAGAGCAACCTTGAGTTCTTCACTACTGACAGACATGCATTCACCTTTTGAAAATTCAAAAGCAAAAATCTCTTCTGGAGGAGTAAGAAACTTTCTATCACCCATGTGTTCAATCTCCAAGATCTTCCTTGAGCGGTTAGGCTTCTTCCAAAGGACTTGGCTATGATACCAATTGTTGAACACCCAAAATACTAAGAGGGGGGGTGAATCAGTATTCCCTTAAACCATTTGCATACCACACCTTTTAATTCATTTAGAAAATCCAATAACATTAAAGCAGATTAAGTATAAAAACATACAATCACAATCCACAACACATGAACACTAGGTTTTTACATGGAAAACCCAAAAAAGGAAAAACCATGGTGAGGATTAGCTCACAATTTATTGTGAATAACAATACTGATTACAAGAGGCTCACTGCCAAAGGCCTCATTACCCAAAAAGGACTCACTATCTAGGAATGCTCACTGCAAGTGGACTCACTGCCCACTGAGAGAAAGAAATATAGAAGAGAATAAGTGGTTCACTGCCAGAATTTGAACTGTTACAATTGCATCTTCATATGCATGGAATACAGTTCCAATGAAGCTCAAGTTGCAGAAACAAAAACACATTGTCCTGATCTATATTTCCTCAATTTGCATTTGTAGACACTTTTTGCATCACACATATCATATACTTGTCATATTCTTCTCAAAACATAAAAACCAAACCTCTTTATATATCCACTTTACATGCATTATCAATTAGGTCAGCCTAATTAGATGTAACCTGTAAAATTATGCTATACATAACCTGTCGGCCCAAAAACTTCACTCAAATCCTTTGCGCCAAGATTTAAACTTTGGAATAGGTCATCCTAGACCTAAAATAGATCTCACTTAACTTTATAAAACATATTTACTCACCGCATAACATTAATACCTTCAGGTCAGATTCACTGGTAGAGTAACAATAATATGAACTAGCTGTATGACCATAAATCGATATCTGGAGCTCCAAATTGCCTCAAAGTTGGAATATACACTCTTCAGATATCTATAATATTATCCTCAAATATGCATAGAAAAATGTTCTATACCAGCGGAATGTGGACCAAAATACTAAAGCTTTGTTCACTGAAAGCAGTTATACTGACACTTAGCCAATTTTCTCAACAAGTTTCTTACTAGACCAAAACTCTTTGCATAGTTGTCTTCTAAGAAGAGATAGATGAACATGTATGGAAGATTGTCAAACCCTCTTGCAAAATTCCCAATCAAACTGTTCTGCACACTCTTACAACTATTGTTGCCATCAATGACAACACTATATGACATTATGCTCTGCCTTATCTTCAGCATGCTAACAATCTCTTCATATTGCCAACAAGCCCTAGATGGAAGAATATTTGAAACATATGCAGAAGTAGTGACACTAGCCTTCCAGATAGAGTCTCAATCTTCGCATAGACAAGATAAGATGAAGGAAAACCTAGAATTGGAGAAGGTAAAATTGGAATTGGAGTAGTTGAAGTTGAGGTAGGAGATCTTGGCTAAGCAGGAGGAGAATACATAGAAGCAAAGACCTAATATTTGGTGCTCATACTGTACAAGAGAAGGTCACCTAATAAATGAATGCCCTAGGATGAAAGGTGAAAGACAAGATACCACAATCAAAACATACATCAAAGAAACAACAAAAAGAACCAATTTAGTATATTGTGGATTATACAGAGAATGGGATGACCATGAAACACCAGACTGTCCTTCACAAAAATTCTAGAAGAAAAGAGAATTTACTGATGAAGAAGATGAAACATGGCACACAAACCCAGTAGAGAGTAATAACATGTCCTATGTAGAGAGAAATTGACATGATCATGGCTACAAACAACCAAATTGGAGAAATCAGAGGAATGCCAATGCAATAGAAAATTCAAACTCTATTGGCCGATCCTATGGAAAGTGGCTATAACAATGATGATAGAGAGCAATTTGGAGGTTATAGAGGAGGTAGAGGCTGTGGAAGAAATCAAAGAAGAAGGGAGGATGCAACATGTTTCAATTGCAGTAAGCTAGGACACTTTGCTAATGAATGTTGGGTTGAAAGGAAAACACAATGTTCATTTTGTAGCACTATAGAGCATGATCTATTTTCTTGTGAGAGAGAACAACAATACTTCTGGAATGCACAATCACAATCTAAGAGTGATGAGCTACAAAATCTTGATAACCAAAAAGGAGTGAGGATCATCAAAGAGCACCAAAGGGTCAAGGAGCAAGGACTTGCTGAAAGAACAATAGGGAGGAAACAAACATATCTTCAACTAAATCTACAGAAGAGGACAAGTACTACCAAAAAAGAAAGAAAAAACATACTGGAAATGATAGAAGAAGGAAGGAGAAAATTGCGGTACTAAGAAGACAAGAAACAAATATCGGAAGGCACTATGTCACTGAGACAGAAGAGGAAGATAGTGGGGAGAAAAAAGAATTTGTTCCCTCTAAGAAACAACATAAGGAAGTTGTGAAGGAAGCCAAAAAACCATAAGGAAGGAACAAGAAAAGGAGAAGCAATACAAACAATTTTTCACCAAAGAAGTAGAAGCTCTCAAGCAATTAGCTCAACTGACACAACATAGACTTATTGAGAAACTGAAGCAATTTTCCAAATATTGAAATACTTGGAACAAGGGCAGAATAGTCAACTCTAGAGGATGGGAAGAACAGATAGAGAATGGAAGACAAAACCACTTATGGTGGATATTCACATCAATCTCAAAAAGGTCTGGAATACCATGATAGATCTAGGACTAGATGTCAACATGATCACAAAGAAGTTGTGGGAACAATTAGGAAGACCTAAGTTGATAGAGACAACCTACAATATTATTTTGGTAGTTGGATCTAATATGCAGACAATGGGAACATGGAACCAAGTGGAAGTTAACCTAATGGGGTTCAAATAAGTCCTAGATTTCATTGTTGTTGCCATGAAGGATCAAGGAGATAGTTTCAATGCACTTTTAGGGTTGGGATGGTTTGTAGATGCAAATGGTATCATAGACTCCCGAAGAGAGGAGATATCATTTTCCAATAAGAATAAGATTGTTCACATTCCTTTGGGATCATCAATGGAGGAAACATATATAGAAGAAGCCAATCAAATTGAAGATAGTGATAAAGATGCACATAATATCTACACAATTTCAAGGTTGGATATATAGGAGACATCAGAAGAGCCTAATTCTAAGGGAGAAGTAGAGATAGAGGAGGATTACAACAGTATAGATATCAAGGAGGTCCTAGAAGCATGGTTGAGAGAAGAACCATAACTAAAAATAAGGAAAATGCTTGGTTACCAGAGCATATTCATGATTGAGACCGGTAAAGAAGACACACTGCAACCTCCACACCTCATCAGAACTCACCGAAGGTCATTTACGACACACCTATGGAAGACAAGGAAGACACGGCTCAAAGACCTTGCTAGGTATGTCACATTTTGAAAGGTATTTCCCATATCAAGTCGCCTAGGTTTTCATGAGTACAGAACCTGCACACATATCTAGGAGAAATGGAGATAGTTTTTTCAGAAGAAGACATAAGATCACAAGCTCTACAACACACATTGGTCTACAATTCTACAAATTGGTGGAACACACACAAAGACACAATAAATTGATGGACAATATTCAAAATACTCATCAAGACAAGATACTTGCTGAAGGAAGGGGAATATATTATCATACCCAAATACTCAAGGTATATTTTACCACAAGAACATTTATCCATGTGTACACTAGTATGGAGAGAAAGAAATGAATATAATGAGATATTGTACACCCATTTATTTTATTAGACATTCTTGCCAATTACACAGAAATGGTATTTAAATCAGGAATGAAGGAAAGAAACTAGATATTGGGAAGAACTGCAAAAGGATTTCATTCATACATTCTCATTCTTTAGTCTAGACAAGAACATTTACACAACACTACTTAAAATCAAGGAGATCATCTTTCAACAGGATGTGGAAGAAGTAAAACTAAAGCAAAGTTCACCACTAGAAAAAATAGAAGTCATGTGGAAAATCATAGAATGGATGAATAAGGAATCATACCCAGAGAAACACAAATGCTACAAAACAACACAACAGAAAGATGAGGGAAGTAAGGAACAAAGAATAAAGATTGACCAGGGAGAAAGAGAGCTGGAGGAATCTACAGATATCAAGGAAAAATACTACAACAAGCCTATCCAGTTGAGGGAAGAAAACATTACCAAAGAAGGAGATCCTAATCTAGACAAGATAGGAGATTGTTGAAATGCACAAGATAAAATATAAATGATATATTAGAATTTACAACAAGGCTCATTGCCCAGAATGCTCATTGTAAAAGAAGCGGCTCACTACCAAGAGAAGGGGGGCTCATTGCTAGAAGTTGGTGAACTAAGAAAATAACATCTACACTATGCCAAGGTTCAATTCCATTGAAGCACAATAAATCTCCTTTTCTCTTCTCTACTTTTTCACTTCACACTTATCTTCACATCATCATCAATTATTCACGACTTCATTACATGTATTTATACAATTAATCAACCTTGGAATGTACATCAAGGTCAACATTACAATCATCAACCATTGGAAGAATCTCCAAGGTCGGCATACACACATACATTAGAATAGGTCTGGACCTAAAAAAATTTGTGAAGGAGAAGAAATGAATGTGGACCACACCACGTATTAGCTGAGACTCAAATGCAATCTTCCATGCAACAACATGCTATCACAAACTCCAAAGCATAACTGCAAGTAGTGAAAACAACTAAGTCGGCCAAAATTGGTGTTAACATTAAGACCTTTAGGAACATGCTTCATGCACGATCCAAATTACATTTTGTGGACCAATCAAAAAGTAGGAACATGATCTAGAGACATCCATAAGCACATTACAATCACCAAGAACTTCTGCACAACCCCCAAATACTCTATCCAGAAGATTCTTCAAACTAGAGCACTTAAACATTATCGTTGGCCACTGTCATAAAGGAAAGATCGCTTGTGGAGCACCAAATCATGAACCATTTTAACTGAAGGCACATAACATCTTCCTAGACTTAATCTTAGAACCACAGACTATAATAATTAAGCGGAGAAATGCATAGCAAAATACATTCTCCCTGTCACCATTAAATACTTATGAAAACAATTTTTACTCTGGTGAACAGAACTCACTCAAATCTTCACACCGGAGGCTCAAACTTGAAACATAGCAACTACAAACATCCCTTAACATAAAAACCACAAACAAAGATATTCAATATACATGATATGCAGAGAAAAACACTATACTGTTCTTCTCAGACACTTGCTCAAACTCATTGAAATAATTTTCTTAGATGTTGACCTTAGGTGTTGACATCAATGACAACACTTATTGCTCATACTTGCAACAATCTCCCCCTTTGTCATTGATGGAAACACATGATGTGAAAAACCATCAAGACAAACAAACTTGCTTTGCTTCTTTGTTCCCCCTTACTTTGTGCTTTCTCTGACTGCAACTTTCTCCTTAAGTTTTTCACATGAACTTCTCTCCCCCTTTGACATCAATGGAAAAGGGTGCTAGATCTTTTCTCTCTTTAGTTATCAAGGCTCAATTTAGATCTTATTAATACTGCACTACTCCCCCTATTAGTAACACTGCAACACTTACTGCTCTTTATCAGGAACTCATATCAGCACCATCTACCTACTCCTCCTGAGAGGTAGCCTTCAAAACATCAATCCAAGTCAAATAATAAGGCTTTGGGCACCACTGGACTAATGCACTTCCCATGCATCTTAGTTTAGAGTAGGAGGGGTAATAACCCCTAACTTTTCCTTGAGATACTCAAAAGTATCCTTAGGTAGAGGCTTTGTAAAAATAACTACAATTTGATCCTTAGTAGACACATATTCCATCTTTACTTCATTCTTTGTTACCTTTTCTCTCAAAAGGTGATACCTTATTGATATATGCTTTGTTCTTAAGTTCATCACTAGATTCTTTGAAATGTTTATAGCACTTGTATTGTCACAAAAGATTGAAATTGGCTCTTCATACACAACTCTTATATCCTTCAATGTTTGCCTCATCCATAGCACTTGAGTACAACAACATGCTGCAACAATATATTCTGCTTCTATAGTAGACAAAGAAACTGATTCTTGCTTCTTGTTTAGCCATGAAACCAATCTGTTACCCAAGAGGAAAGCACCTCCACTTGTACTTTTTCTGTCATCAGGATCTCCAGCCCAATCTGCATCTGTATAAGCACTAAGAGTGAAATTAGTATCTTTGGAATACCACAATCCATAGTCTAAAGTGCCTTTTAAATACCTCATGATCATTTTAACTACCATCACATGTGACTCTCTAAGATCTTCTTGAAATCTTTCCACAAGATAAACTACATGCATTGTATATGGTCTTGTATGGGTTATATAAAGTAGTCCTCCAATCATAGACCTCTATTTTTTCTAATCAGTCTTAGGTGATTCATCATTCTTGCTTAGCTTGCAACTAGTTACCATAGGAGTACATACTAGCTTAGAATCCTCCATTCCAAACTTTTTCAGCAACACTTTCACATACTTGGACTGAGAAATAAAAATTCCTTTTTTTGATTGACTAATCTGTAGTCCTAAAAAGAAATTCATTTCACCAAACATAGACATTTCGAATTCCTTTTGCATTTCCTTTGCAAATTTCTTACACATACCTTAATTGCCTCTCAAGATAATATCATCAACATAGACGACAACAATCAGAATTTGATAATTATTAATTTTGACATAGAGATTACTATCTGTAGTATCTTTACTGAACCCTAATTGCAACAAATACCTGTCCAACCTTGCATACTAGGCTCTAGGAGCTTGCTTTAGTCCATACAAGGATTTCTTCAATCTGCACACCATGTCACCTTGGTCTGATGATTGAAATCCTTCCAATTGTTCAATGTAAACTTCTTCTTCCATCTTTCCATTCAAGAATGCAGACTTTACATCCATCTGGTACACTTTGAAATCTTTGTGTGCTGCAAATGCCAAAAACATTTTTATTGCTTCAATCCTTGCCATTGGAGCATAAGTCTCCTCAAAATCTATGCCTTCAACCTGAGAATATCCTTTGCATACCAGTCTTTCTTTATTTCTTACTACCTCTCCATTTTCATTCAACTTGTTTCTAAAAACCCATTTAGTTCCAAACACATTCTTATCAGTAGGTCTAGGAACCAGTTTCCAAGATTGATTCTTCTCTATCTAAAATAGCTCTTCTTGCATAAATTTTACCAAAATTTCATCTTTGTAGGCTTCACTTATAGTTTTAGGTTCAATCTTTGAAAGTAAATAGTAATTCACTTGTTCTTATGTAGCTCTTTTGCTTGTCAATACCCCTTTGCTTTTATCACCAATAATCTAATCCTCAGAATGATTAATCCTTACATACCTGGGAGTCTTAACAACACTTTCCAGAGCCTTTTCTTCTTCAACTTGATTGTCAGCTTGTTCAAATTTTACTTCATTTGTTGTAGCAATATGTTCATCTGATTCATACCCACTCAGATCTAATATTCTTTCTCTATCTTCATCAACTTTCATATTAGCACTCTCAATGATATTTCTCAATCTCTTGTTGTAGCACCGATAGGCCTTGCTCTTGGTAGAGTATCCAATGAAAATTCCTTCATCACACCTAGCATTAAACTTACCTAACTCTTCATCTCTTCTAATATAACATTTGCTTCCAAAAACTTTGAAATATTTCACTACTGGAATTCTTCCATACCACAATTCATAAGGAGTTTTAGTACCATTACCTTTGACTTGAACTCTGTTTTGAATGTAGACAATAGTATGGATAGCTTCTCTCCAATAAATTTTTGGTAGGTTAGCTTCCATCATCATTGACCTAGTAGCCTCTTGAACTCTTTTGTTCTTTCTTTCAACAACTCCATTCTGCTCAGGAGTCCTAGGAGCAGACAATTGTCTCTTTATCCCATGTTCTTCATAGAAAATATTGAATTCATTTGATGTAAACTCACCTCCTCTATCATACCTTAAGCATTTGATCTTCAATTCTAGCTCATTCTCAACCATCACCTTGAAAGATTTGAACTTGTCTAGGGCTTTTGATTTATCCTTTAGAAAAGTGACCCAAGTCATTCTAGAATAATCATCAATAAGCAACATAAAGTATGGTAAGTTTAAATTTCAAAAACCTTGGCGGGAGTGTTTGTAGTTGCATATATAAGCATACTTAGGCATTCATTTGTAAACTAGATTTCAATTAGATGATTACAAGCAAGCTATTGTGTTCTCAAGGTGATTCAAGGCTGTCATTGTGTTGCAAGAGTAGACTTGTGTTGGAAACAAGGTAGATAACTGAGAGGGGGGGTGAATCAGTTATCTTAAATATCTTAATCTTTCTTTTCTCTTTAAATATTAATTTGCAGCATCAAAACATAAGAGCATACATAATAATGAAAGCAGAAATAAAATCAACACACATAACACAAGGATTTTTACGTGGAAAACCGTGTTAAGGGAAACACCACGGGGTGACTAACCCAAGATTGTATTATCTGTTAAAAGAATAAGAAGTACAAAATGGCACTTGCCAATTAGGGCTCACTGCTTGAGTACACTTCTCACAAGAGGCACACTGCCTACAAGAGACTCACTATCTACAAAGTTTATAGAAGGTAACCAGGTATTTGAACTAAGAGAGAGGCATCCACTTATGCTGAGGTTCAGTTCCAGTTAGGCTCAATATACTAATCTATTGCACTTCATTCTTCCTCTGCTCTAGTGCTATTGTTCTGTCACATACCAGGCTTGTATTGCCACTTCCACACTTCTCTCTACCTTTCCTCACACACACTTTATCAACACACACCCCTTCATACTGAAATACATTTGCTATATATATCTACACCAAGGATTTAAACATCTTTCTAGTCGGCAACCAGAATATTCAAGGTATTTACAAAACACTGATCTGTCGGCTGATTCCATGCTTGATATGTGATGTGTATCAAGAACATAGATATAGAAGTCATCAATCATTTCAGCCAACCAAGTATGATCTCTTAAATAGCTTGACCACCATCAATTTCTCATCCGGATTAAAGTCTGATGCTCTGCTGGTCAGTTCTTCCTCAGTCTACTCTGCCTGTCAGGAACCCAACACTTAGATGCTCATATGTTTTCACTCTCTCATCACTGGAGGCTCAATCTCTAGAATGTAGCAGTCATGGTACTCCTCTTGACTTGTCCAAGTTCGCAACTTGCTGAGTTACACCATCTGAAGATCCAGACCTGATTGTTAGACCTTGCTGCATGCTCTGTTCTTGTTCACCAGACCAAAATACTCTTCAATCTGACTTCCGGTATGGCCATACTATGTGTAGCGGATGTGTGGGATAGACTTTGTTGCCATCAATGACAACACTCATGAAGCCACACAGTGTCTCTTGCCAACAATCTCCCCCTTTAGCATTGATGGCAACACTTAGTGAAAAATGACTAAGTGTTGTAGCAAACTCCCCCTTAGCTGATGCTCTATCTTATGTACACTTTTACTGGAGCTCCCCCTTAGCTGGATTCCACATTTTTCACTACTCCTCACTCCCCCTTTGACATCAATGTTAAAGTGTGGAATCCACACACCAAAATTTGCAAAAATTAACCTATACATAGCCGCATAAGTATATATACATGTTATACTTACATATACTTGAGTATATCCGCAAAAGTGGTCTTCAACTGGACAAATTCTATTGCCCAACTCTGCTTCATCCTATCCAAAATTGAGATGTGACCACTCAACAAAAATGCAAAAGCTTCTACCCTTCTTAAGTCTATCGGATCACTGGTCCGGGCTATGGTTTGAGCATCAATTAAGGCCCAATGCATTGCCTCTAACTTAGGGATAATTATCCCTCTTAGTTCACTCATCTTGCTTATTCTATTCTTCTTCTCCTTTTCAAGCCTCTTTATTTCATTTATAGTGGCAATAGCCTGGCACTCTTGATTCATTATGGATGCGGTGAGAGGATTGAAATTTTGAGATAAACTTGATAGTTTACTCTCTTGTTCTTCCACCTTCTTTGCAATGTCTTCTGTCACTGTGGACCAAGATAGACAAAATTTGTACATTTCTCCGCCATCTTTAAGAGCATTTTCTCAGCTCTTTATCCCAATATCCAGGGTTCTCCTATCATTAGCTATAAGTCCCTATACTTCAGAGAATCTCTTTCCCAAAAATTCTTTTTGGACCTTTTCTTCTGCCGATTTCTCTAAGGAATAAAAATGAGTGTTGACAGAGTTTATCAGAGATTTAAGGTTACCAGATGGAGAGGCCGAAGGATCCTTTTGGAAGAATGGCATGATCTTCTCCATCATTCTTGAGGCAATCTCTATCAGCTCACAATCTTCCATGTGAGACTTTAGAAGCTTTTCTTTTGCTTTAGCTTGGGAAAAGGATGCTATCTTCATTGTTTGGACCGAAGAGAGGGAATCAAAATTGAGTCATCCTTGAAAGAGTTTTGGTTCATCTAACTCCATCATCTCTTTGTTCAAAAATTTCTTTATTGCCTCTACAGTGTCTCTTTCCAGAGACTAAGTCTTTTCTTTTGGAATCTCTAAGCTGTCATTAGAGATCTTCTCTATTTTCTCTTCTTCTCTTCCCTTTACCTCTTCTTCTTGACTCACTTGTTCTTCTTTTCTTCCTTCTCCTTTAGCTCCTGAGTCTGGAATGTTTGTAGTAGGATCTAGAGGAGAGATGTTGACTTCTTCATGGACTTCCTCTTCCGAAACAGAGGAATCCAAGTCCGTAGACTTCTCCTCATCTATCTCTTTAGACTCTTCTACATTTTTCTCAGTGGATTCTTCTTTCGATGCACTTAATCCTTCGACATCCATGGTAGAAGGTTCTTCATCTATTTGCTCTATAATAGGAAGATTGATCTCTTGAAGGCATTTCGGAGGATGTCTTCTGTTTCTTTTGCCACCTGATCAGTCTCTCCAAGCATAAGTTTGTTCATTCTTGCTTTGCTCTGGAACTCATCCTTGCAGTCCTTAAAGATCATGGTCATTTGTTTTAAAGTAATGGAAGGATAGAGCTGTATTGCAATCTGTTCTCGGATCTCTAAATCTTTTTCCTTGGCATTCTCTTTTCTGAGTTCAAGTACTTTCTCTAGACTTTTGGGAATTAGAGAAATGATTCCAATGAATGCTTTATTGTAAATGTTTAGGTACCTGACTGTAGCATCTTCTAAGATCCTCTTGGCAGAATCACTATATTCATCATAAAATTCTATGACTGGTTGCAGGTTCCCATCCACTATAACTGCCTTGATAACATCATCAATAGAAAGAGTGGGCCTTTCAACAAATTCTTCCACCCCTTCTTTGTTTTTACCGGCAGAGGATTCCTTGGAAGTTTTCTTCTTCTTCTTGATTTTCTTAACTTCCTCATCAGACTCTATTTCTTCATCATCCTTTTGGCTTAAGTAAGCCCTTGTGGCTTTTGCTTTTGTTCTCTTTTCTCCCTTCCAGATGTCTTGGCTTCCTGTTTTGAGGCTCTTGAGCTCTTAGAGGTAGCAGGTGCAGAGCTCTTGGAGGATATAGTCCAGGAGGAGGCTTGTATTGAAACACTTTCTTTTTCTACTTCTTGTTTCTCTTTCTCAACTCTTTCTATTTTCTCTCTATTTGCATCAACTGCCTCCTTTGATATGCCATATCTTTTGGCAACTTCCTCTACTTCCCTTCTCACCTTTCTTTTCATCTCTGGTTGTCTCAATTCAACATGTATTTTCACACTTAATTCTTGAAAGGTTCCAAACCTTTCTACCTTAGGGTCCTTAGGCTGACTCAGCAAGTGTTGGACATGCAGCTCCAGGATTTTCTCATCTACCTCGTAGCCCATTGGCATAATCCAGACTATTCTGGACTCCACTGCCTCCATTAGGCATTGATCAGTGTCTACCATGAAACACACTGTATCCTTGTATTTTTCAACTATAGATTGGGGGATTCTTTCTCTGGCCTACATCATACTTTGGAAGTTCTTGAAGTATCCCTAGAGTGCTATACTTTGAGCCTTGGCATCACCAAGCCCATACATGTACTCTCTAATTTGTATGGCAACCGGTCTGTCATTTTGCCATACCCAACCACTTGATCTGGGTAGCTCATTCATATAGTAAAAGAATAGACATAGTATTAAGCCACCATACTTGAATGAGTTCTTCTTGTCCTTCTTAATCTTCTACAAGTTTTCTAATAGTTGGTTCAAGAGAAGGTCACATAAATCATAATTTGTATTTTCCCTTAGCATCTGATATGCAGTATATATTACAGTTCTGGACACAGAGTTCTCCCTGCTGGAATGATATATTTTATAGCCAATTATCATAGAGGTAAATTTGATATCCAGATCTGTGATATCTTCTATTGTCATTACTCTTTTGTCAAACTTTGATCTGGTAGCCTCACTTACTGTCTGGTTCTTGACAGATTTGAGAGCAGGCAACCCACTAGATGAGTGCAATCTAGTTACTGCCCTAATGACATCTTTTGTTATCTTGAAGGGATTCATCAACCACATGAAGTTGTCATGTATTCTATTAAGAACATACCAGACCCATTCATCTTCTGCAAAATAGGGAAAGTGGATGCAATGTCTAAAATGCTTATCCCGGATGGCCTTGTATTAAGGTTTGAGTTCAAAAGTTTCATCTATTAGTTGTTTATGGTAGATATCCATTAGCTTTGATTCTCCAAATTCCTCAATATTGGCATGGATGTATACCCTAACATCTTCTACGTGCAGAACCCCATGTAGAATGCTAGAAAAGGTGCCTAAGGGATCAACTTCTAGGGATTTGTAGGGATGTTTCTTGAACTTTGGGTGCAGCCTATCAGTGATCTTAACAACCATTGGAGTAGCCATCTTTGTAAAAGATTCAGAAAGAGATATTTAGAAATGGAAATACCTTTTTACGCTTCTAGGGTTCATAATATGAGCTGGGAAAGGTCACTGGTTGAATCAGATTCTATGGTTGATCTTTGAGAATGTTGTAAAAACTTGATGCAGAGCTCTTCCTTTCTTCTTATCAAATGAAAATGTGCAAATATGAGTAAAAGAACCCTTTTATTTTGCATACACCCTAATTTCTTTTTGCAATAAATGCGCAGTTTAAGTCATCCGATTGCCTTGTTCTGAGAGAGATCTTTCCGAATCACTGAGATGCACTTAGAATCATTTTCAATGATAATTGACAATGTATCTTCTTTCCTCCAATCATGCCATTTATCCACAAATCAAGATATTTTAATTTTGAATCATACCGGATCTAACTGTGAAAATCTTGCTTTTACCGGATGACTGTCAAACTGGATCACTCTTGGATGATTGAACTCTTCAAAACTCCTTGCGGATCTTTCATATTTTTACCAAGGGTTATTTAGATGTTTATCTGAGAACCCTTTAATCCGCAACATTCCATGTGCCAAATTGAGGCACCAATTGACTGGCTGGGGGAATTTATTTTCCTTTGTGACTCCCCCTGAGCCAGAGCTCATCCTTTTAGTTTTCAGGCCAACATTTTCTATACTTTTCTTCACCCAAATCTTGTTCATCTCCCTTTGAACTTCATCTACATTTATTTTGCCTTTTCCTTTATCTTGATTTTAATTATGATGCACTGGACCCTTTTTATCCTGATTCTTATTTCTGCAGAATTTGGCAATATGACCGGATCTATTGTAACTGTAGCAAACAACATTTTTTTGCATATTTGATTGATATCCTCTTGATCTACATTGATTAGCCATATGTCCTATTCTATTGCATGCAAAGCATCTACCATTGAATGAATTGTTTATTTGCATATTTTTGCATTCATGAGATTTGTGACCATACCTTTTGCAGTTGAAACACTGTCCGGAGAAGGATGAATTAGTCTGATTCATTCTTCTTCTACACTGAGTTGCTTTATGATTGAAGTTGTTGCAACTGTAGCAGTATCCATTGAAGGATGGATATCTTTGAGCATTTGGTTGCCTTACTGGGGGTCTTCTAGGCCTGTTCCTTGGATTTCCTGATCCAGAGCTTTCACCTTTCTCATACCCCAAGCTAGGCTTGTCATCTACCCTCTTTTGGCTTTCAAGAAGAACTTCAAGTTAAGCTGAGCTTATCTTGAATTTATCTTTGTATTCATTCGCTGTTTGAAGATCTTGTTTAAGAGTGTCTATCTGATTCTCAAGTTGTTCTCCATTATCTCTAGCTTCTTCAAGATCAGATTCTAGATACCTGATTATTCTATCCATTTTGTGGCAGTCCTCTGATTTCTCCTTAAGAGATTATTTTAGATTATCTTCAGTTTTTCTTTTCTCTTCAATTTTTTGGGTGAATCTCATAACCCCTGATTCCATTTCATGCCTTACCATAATGACTTCTTTTGATAGCTTCTTACATAGCTTGTTTTTCTCAATCAGATCTTCATTAATATCATTGGCTTCACTTTGACTTGCTAATGGTTGAAGTAGTTCTTTCCTCTTTTTCACAGAGATACTTAGTTTTTCTTTTAGCTCATTTATGAAATCATCAGCTTGTTTGAGTCTTTTTCTCAAGTTATTGACTTCAGAGTGAGATTGCTCAAGATCATCTAGGGCAGACTGAAGTTGTTCCTTCATACCATACATATCCATTGGGATTCCCAGATCTTCCTCAAGTTGTTAGGCTCTATTTAGAGGAACTTGGCTCTGATACTAATTGTTGGAAACAAGGCAGATAACTAAGAGGGGGGGTGAATCAATTATCTTAAATATCTTAATATTTCTTTTCTCTTTAAATATTAATGCAGCATCAAAACATAAGAGCATACATAATCATGAGAGTAGAAATAAAATCAACACACATAACACAAGGATTTTTACGTGGAAAACCCTATTAAGGGAAAAACCATGGGGTGACTAACCCAAGATTGTATTCTCTGTTAAAATAATAAGAAGTACAAAATGACACTTGCCAATTAGGGCTCACTACCCGAGCACACTAGTCACAAGAGGCACATTGCCTACAAGAGACTCACTATTTACAAAGTTTATAGAAGGTAACTAGGTATTTGAACTGAGAGAGAGGCATCCACATATGCTAAGGTTCAGTTCTGGTTAGGCTTAATTTACTGATCTACTGCACTTCATTCTTCCTCTGCTCTAGTGCTGCTGTTCTATCACATACCGAGCTTGTACTGCTGCTTCCACACTTCTCTCTACCTTTCCTCGCACACATTTTATCAACACACACCCCTTCATACCAAAATATATCTGGTATATATATCCGCACCAAGGATTTAAACATCTTTCTAGTCAGCAACCAAAATATTCAAGGTATTTACAAAACACTAATCTGTCGGCTGATTCCATGCTTGATATGTGATGCGTATCAAGAACATAGATCTAGAAGTTATCAATCATGTCGGCCAACCAAGTATGATCTCTTAAATAGCTTGAACACCATCAATTTCTCATCCGAATTAAAGTCTGATGCTCTGCCGGTCAGTTCTTCCTCAGTCTACTCTGCCTGTTAGGAACCCAACACTTAGATGCTCATATCTTTTCACTCTCTCATCACTAGAGGCTCAATCTCTAGAATGTAGTAGTCATGGTAATCCTCTTGACTTGTCCAAGTTCGCAACTTGCTGAGTTACACCGTCTGAGAGATCCAGACCTGATTGTCAGACCTTGCTGCATGCTCTGTTCTTGTTCACTGAACCAAAACACTCTTCAATCTGACTTCTGGTATAAGCATACTATGTGTAGTGGATGTGTGGGATAGAGTTTGTTGCCATCAATGACAACACTCATGAAGCCACACAGTGTCTCTTGCCAACAACTTGTATGTTTTGTGTGTTGATATTTGTAGATTTGAGCATCAATTTCCTCATGGCATGAAGAGCATCTTCCTCCCATGAGAGCTTCACTACAAGGTGACATAATATTGTGTTTTCATCATTGATTCATTTTATTTTTGCCTCTACCTCACAAGGGCATGCACTCTTTGTTTGACAATGGTGTTTAGAGACTTAAGTGTCCTCCAGGGCTTGACTGAGGCAAGCCTCTAAACACCACAACCCCCAAACCAAGTCTTGTGATTGCAGGTTACAGGTGTCACATTTGGGAAAATTGGAGTTGTAGGAAGGATTGGAAAGCATCAAAGATTCAAGATCTAAAGAAAAATAGGACACAAGAGCACTTCCAGGACTTGGGTGCTCACTCTAGTGTCCTCCACAGACAAATTTCTGGAAACAAAAGTTACAGGGCTAATCAGTGTCAGAAGGAGGTCCAGATCCCATGAAGAAACTAGTACCATGGACTTGGGCACCCGCTCCAATATCCCTGACTGTTCCACTTTGGAACCCCAAAAATAGGTATTCTGCGATTTTGTATTTTACTCCTGTCTGTAAGAGCTTTTTCCGTCATTCGTCAATTTGTTGTTGTATTTGCATAATTAGGGATTTAATGGTTAATTGGGCATAAGAGAAGTAAAATTGATAATTAAATTTCCTAATCCAATTTTTGCTACATTTGTAAGTGACCTGTGGTATGATAGTGCTCGCCACTCGACCCTAGATCCTTGAATATATAGAGGAAAGGTGGATTTAAACATCTAAAAACTAAAACATTAACAAATCCAATTTTTCCCTAAACATTTTGGTGAACCTGTGTTTTTGGACTTAAATTGCAACTTGTTGAGTGTATGTCTTCAGATTTGGATTGATTTCATTCATTCATATACTAATTCATTTTATTGCATTGCGAAAAAATAACAAAAATTGAAAAATTTGGAAAATTCAAAAAAATTACATTGTTGGGCACATCAATTCTTTCTAAATTTTCTTAATTCATGATTTTTGAATCAGATCTGATATAAACTATAGAAAAATATAAAAATACAAAATTTTGGTTTGCATTTTCATCATTTAATTGCAGGGTTTTGTGGAAATTTTGACAATTTTATATAACCTAGTAATTCCAAAATTTAGGGTTAGTAGGCAAAATCTGTTATTAAATTTTTCTACTAATTTTAGAGGCTCATTCAAATTAACATTTGGCTGTAGTCTTGCATTTTAGTGTAAATTTGCATTTAGATTTAAAATATTTGCATTTTTGCATAGAAAATTTTAACAAAAAACTAGCAATTTTGATGCATTTTCATTAAATTTGCATGGGCATTTTGCATATTCAAGCTTGAAAATTATTTTTAGATCTAAGAGTATTTAATTTCCATCCAAAATCAGACTTCAAAACATTCACCTAGTATTTTGTCCCAACATCTCAAACCTAGGGCTTCAAAAATAATGATTTTCACTAAATTTAGCCTTATCGACTTTATAAACTTGCACCATAGGTGTATTGTGAAAGGCATTTTGGCATTATTTTGCTATTATCAGGGTAATAATTTGTTTCCCCTCATAAAAATCTTCACAACACCCTTCTAACGGGTTCTTGTAGTGGAAATTTGGTGAAAAACTACACATTTTGACTATTTTTGCCCTAGAGTTTGACCTAGTTTGCACTCCAAGCATGTTGTGATTAATTTTATGGGTTTATGTGACTCATATTATTGATATTATTTTCTGTAACTCCTAAAATTCCTTACAACACCCCTTTGGCTAGGTCTTGGAGTTGAAAAACTATGAAAAATAGCCTATTTTTGCTATATTTTCACTTGGGTTTGACTTTAAGTGGCACTAAAAGTGTGTTGTGTTGGGTATTTTAGCACCAAGTGGCTGCTATTACTGATATTATTTTTTGTCCATCATCACCTTCCTCACAACACCCTTCGTTATGCTCTTTTGCATTGAAACTTGGTGAAAAAAGTGCCTATTTCGACATATTTCACTATAATTTGACTTGGTATTATCTTGGATTTGCATCAAGATTGTGTTGAGAAGGATATTTTTTCTGTTTTGGACTAATATTAGACATATAACTTGCTTCCCTTGACTAAAATCCTTACAACACCCTTTGTCTCATTCATTTGCATTGAAAAAGTACAAAAACCAAGCATTTTTAGGCCATTTTTGCATATAGTTTTGTACTTGTCTTTGACATACTTTTGGAAAACGTCTAAAATTTGATTTTGCATCTCATTATGGCATCTTCATGTTATTCATCTCTGAAATCTTTGCATGAGTATATCCTAGATTTTGAAAATTTCTCTAATTTCACTAATGAGAATCCTCATGTTCTAGAACACATAGCTTCTGCAAGTGGTATTGATGCTTCTATGTGTTCTACATATGAGCTACAATTACTTTGTTATATACATGATTTTAGTATCTTCTCTCTATTCATAGGAACACATCCTTTGATATTAGAAGATTTAACCAAATTCATCTCTAGGAACACTCATGAGAAAGATGAGAGTGAAAAGCCTTTTTCCACCACATAGTATGATGATGATGATGTACCTTCCTCTCATCCCACTGCTCTCTCTGGCTAGGATGTAGCATTAGTGGATGAGAAAAGGTCTCTCAAATTAAATCCTTTGGGGATGGATATTGGGTGCAATCAAGAGGAAAACAATGTTAATTCAATAATCGTTAATAGACTTCATAGAAATATTCCTAAAATGATTTTTTGAGGGGCACTTAGTGCACCCTCTTGCTTAAAACTGGTGATTATGGTTCAAGGTGTCCAAAATCCGTTACAACAACCACACCACAATGTGATTGCTCACACATACAACACCCGTAATAACAAGCAAAGTAACCAAGCACCGCATGTGCCTGTCTCTCTTCCATGTTCTCAACCTATGCTCCCTCAACCACCTCGTCTTACTCATAAAAGTGGTCAAGAGTATGATCTTGTCAAATAGCTTCACGCTACTCCAGCTAAGATCTCTCTTTGGGATTTAATACAAACATCACCTACATACCATGGAATGCTCCAAGAAGCTTTACAAAAGGTGATTATCCCACCTACTGCTAAGCCTAATGATGTAGCAGCCGTATTGGATAGTATGCATGTGATAAAAATAGATATTCTCTTTCAACCATAGGAATTACCATCAATTGAAGTTCAAAACCAATATGATCCACTTATGATCTCTATCATAATAAATAAAACATTGGTAAAATGAGTTATGATTGACAATGGATTGGCTCTTAATGTTTGTAGCATTGACCTACTACACAAAATCAAGGTTGACACATCACAAATACAACCGAATGGCATTAGCATTCGTGGCTTTGATAATGTTGGACGACACTCCATGGGCACTATAACTCTACCTATACAAGTAGGATTTGTGCTTATGCCCACCCTGATTCATGTCATGCCTTGTTCTTTATCTTACAACATGATTCTTGGTAGACCTTGGATTCATGCATTGGGGGTAGTTCCTTCCACCTTGCATCATTCAATCAAATTTAAATTCAAAGGTAAACTTCATACTATTTATGCTAATCCTAAACCAGATAACTATTTACATATTGAAATGCAAAAACCAGTCTACAATAATACGAGTTTAAATAGTTCATGAGCTGATTCATCAATAGGTAATGTTATACAGGACTCTAGAACATCGAATGCACTCTTTGGTGATGATTGGAGCCCATTAGATTTTAATCCTTGCAGTATGGGGGAATATAAAATTAACAGCCTTGACAAGTCAAAGGTGGCATCAATACCACCTAAGCAATCTTTTCAAGCACCTAAAAAACCTAAAGTCCCCTTGGTGGAAAATAAAAACAATACTCTCACTTATACCACAAATTATGAAACCTATGAGGCTTCACCATCTTCTAAGGAAATGACATCCCTTTATGGTTGAGGATTTAAGATCCTTTATAACAATTGCGAATATGTAGGTAAGGGATGTGGTGTAAATCAACAAGGGATTTGAGTACCTATAGAATCCGCTTCAACACATTACTCAAGCGGCATTGGATATAATCCTTTTAAAGAAAAGAAAGCTTCCCATCATCCTAAACTTAATGTTAATTCAACAAGATCAAAACAACATGAGAGATATCCTAAGTGTGTATGTTCTTAACGATGGTGCAATAGGTAAGTATCTCTAACCCTTTATCTCTCTCATGATGTTCTTCCCCCGTGATGTGTTATATGTTGTTTAGGCCTCCTGGGATGACCCCTGATTCTCTTGTAAGGTCTAGGATACTAGGAGACCGCCTTTGTTGTGACCTTCTTCTATTTGTATCATCATTCTTCTAAATTGCCTCTCTCTGATTTCATTGTTGTGTGTTGTGTCTTATGGACATAGCATTGTGGTTGGTGACTTGGGGGCACCCTACTACGTGACTGTCTCTAAGACACTTATTTCTCCTCTCTTATTTATTATTTCCCTTCCTCTAGTGTTTCCATCTAGTGGGCAGATGACGACAACAAATTATACTAATGCAGACCTAGTGTCCCTTTCGAGAGCTATAAAAAAATGGACTTAGTTCCTAATATGACAATGGGGTTGTTTATCTTATCTGACGCTTGGCTAGTGGAAGCACTCGTGCTTTCTACATAGTGAATTTGATGATGTTTCTATTGCATTTACAAACCTTAACAATACTATTGCTCTATGCACCTTTGTTTGTCTTTGAATCTGGCCTTGGTGGTACTCGATTTGGAGAGCTTTGTGATATAACCCCACGGTTATCCTCGAGCTCTGTATTCGTTGTATAACCTTAGATCTTTGTGTGGTTAATCATATGCATTGATGTTGATATTTATCATGATCTTGTAGACACTAACATGTTTCTTGCAGGGATGTGTTTGTGGGAACATTTGGCAATCGTAAAGAACATGTCACCTCCGGAGGGCATGGGCTTTGTGAAAGTTGGTGTTCCCTTGTGTATGTTCTTCCTATTTTAACATGCTTGATATCAATAACTGATATCAACCACCTTAAGGTGGGGGCATATATAAGGTAAGCTATTTGTTATAGATGTTAGCAATGTGCTTGTCCTCAGGTGCAAACTAGTGCGATGAGTACTTCCTGCATCCTGAGTTTGTTTGCAATCAATCAATCTATCTTGAAATCTATTGCGTATACCTCCTTTTCACTGTAAGGCATCTCCGTGATGTGGGTGTGGTTGTATACATTTGAGATCATACCTCCTTTTCACTATAAGGCATCTCCGTGACACAGGTGGGGTGGTATGCTATGCTTTCTTTTCACTGTAAGGCATCTCCATGACGCAGGTGGGGTTGGATTTTCAAAAGTCCTCTACAGAGGTAGGGAGCAGTTCTGTGACTAACTCAACCCTTAAGCGTGTCTTTGGCGATTGTTGTGGCGAATCCCAATTGTTGGTGTGTGCCTGTAATGTGCCTAAGATGGTGTTGGACATAGAGATAGGTACACTCCATCGCTTGTCTATCGTGTTTTCTCTGTGTCTTCAAAGTGTGTGTGTTTGGTGTGCTTGCTTTGTTTGGTGTGTCTGTTGCCCCATATGCATCCTACATTTTGGGAGGTTTTGCATGTCTTGCGTGTGTGTTGCCCCATATATACAAATACCTATGCGATGAGTGCATTATGTATTATGGGAGGTTTGTTTACTTTCCATTACTTGCATGTGCATTTCATATATATGAGAAAAAGAAAAGAAAAGATATCATTTCTATCTTCCATGCATTAATGTGTCTTCTATGCATTGACTATCTTCTTTGTGTTCTGTGTGACTATAACTGTCTTCTCCATGCTTGATGTGTTTGTTGTGTTTGTGACCTTACTTTAATGCATGTATTAGCCTCACGTTTATACATACATTAAAGTGGGGGCTAAATGTAACGTCAGAAAATGACCCCTTGGGGGCTTTTCCCTCATAAGGTTTAGCTCCTGGGTCTTTTGCATGCATTTAGGACAGCTTAGTTCATATTTTGACACCCTGATGGAATGAGACCTAGGTTCCATGGCAAATTAGGCCCAGGTGGACCCCTTGAGCTATACCCTACCCAAAACGGGGGGGAGGACTTGGGTGCCCGCGCCCTAGTCCTACCCTATTTTGGGGCAGCCCTAATTTCTGGGTGTCAATTTGTGACCGTTATTAGGTCCCTTTGCCGACACAGTAAGTTTAAATTTCAAAAATCTTGGTGAGAGTGTTTGTAGTTGCATATATAAGCATACTTAGGCATTCATTTGTAAACTAAATTTTAATTAGATGATTACAAGCAAGCTATTGTGTTCTCAAGGTGATTCAAGGCTGTCATTGTGTTGCAAGAGTAGACTTGTATGTTTTGTGTGTTGATATTTGTAGATTTGAGCATCAATTTCCTCATGGCATGAAGAGCATCTTCCTCCCACGAGATCTTCACTACAAGGTGACATAATATTGTATTTTCATCATTGATTCCTTTAGTTTTTGCCTCTGCCTCACAAGGGCATGCACTCTTTGTTTAAAAATGGTGTTCGAAGACTTAAGTGTCCTCTGGGGCTTGACTGAGGAAAGCCTCTAAACACCACAACCCCCAAACCAAGTCTTGTGATTGTAGGTTACAGGTGTCATATTTGGGAAAAGTGGAGTTGTAGGAAGGATTGGCAGGCATCAAGGATTTGAGATCTGAAGAAAAGCAGAACACAGGAGCACTTCCAAGACTTGGGCACTCGCTCTAGTGTCCTCCACAGACAAATTTCTAGAAATAGAAGTTACAAGGCTGATCAGTGTTGGAAGGAGATCCACATCCCGCAAAGAAACTGGTACCTTGGACTTGGGTGCCTGCTCCAGTGTCCCTGACTATTCCGCTTCGGAACCCCAAAAATAGGTATTCTATGATTTGATATTTTACTCCTGTCTGCAAGAGCTTTTTCCGTCATTCATCAATTTGTTGTCGTATTTGCATAATTAGGGTTTTAATGGTTAATTAGGCATAAGAGAAGAAAAATTTATAATTAAATTCCCTAATATAAGTTTCCCTACATTTGTAAGTGACCTAGGGTATGATAGTGCTCACCACTCGACCCTAGATCCTTGAATGTATAGAGGAAAGATAGATTTAGACATCTAAAAACTAAAACATTAACAAATCCAATTTTCCCCTAAACACTTTCAAATGATAAAAATTACCTCTAGTCTTCTTACTAGTAGCAATCACTGTTCTAGAGCTTTCCATGATCTTGCATCCATTATCCTTGAATCTTAGATCATACCCTTTGTCACACATCTAACCAACACTTAAAAGATTATGCTTAAAACCCTTCACATATAGGACATCATTTCTATTATGCTTTCCATCAAAAGAACTAGATCCTCTTCCACAAATTTTATGAACTGCATCATCTCCAAACCTAACTAGGCCTCCATCATACTTTTACAAACTTATAAACTTACTTTTATCACTCGTCTTGTGATGTGAACATCCACTATTAATAATCCATTCATCCTTATCCTTCTCAACTTGGCAGATAGACAAAGCACCCTCTTCCACTAGTTTTTCTTCCTTCACACAACTAGCAGGATTAGTAGACACAGGTTCTTCCTTAATAGAAATAAACAAGCATTCATTTGCACTAGTATCATCAGACTCATCATCTGTTACACCATTATCATCAAAGTCTCTAACGTAATAGCATTTCTTTATGATTCTAGGTCTACTTTCAAATTTCTTCTTACCTCTCTTAATTCTCTCTGGACACCTAGAGGCATAGTGGCCAATGTTACCACAAGAAAAGAATTTGAATGGTAATTTACCTTTGAACTTACCGGCACCTCTTTGCATTCTATCCACAAAGTTGGCTTCAATCTCATCAAGGTCATCATCTGGTTCCACAACATACTTCTCAGATCTTGAGGTCTTCTATGAAGTATTGGCTTTGAAAGCAGTCTCAGTCTTTGGCAGAGCATCACTGAACTCTCTCATCTCAAATGCAGTGAACTTTCCAAGCAACTGATTCTTTTTATTCTTGTTTACACTCATAAGTTCTTCATTTGCAGACACCTTATGACTATAGGATTTAGGCAATGACCTAAGAATCTTTAGCACAACCTCATCGTCATTAATAGTTCCTCCAAGACCTTTGATTCCATTGACAATTTCATCAAATTTTTGCCTGTAGATTGTTATGTTCTCATCTTAACTCATCTTTAGGGCTTCATACCTCACCTTCAGGTTTTGTAATTCGGCACTCTTTACAAAATCATCTCCTTCATATAATTTTTTTAGCTTAACCCAAATCTCATGAGCAGTCTCTAGATCCATAACTTTCACTAACTCAGTGTCAGATAAGGCATTTAATAGAGCATCTCTAGCTTTTCCATTTAACTCATACTATTGACTTCATCTTTAGATGATGGATCATTTTGAGGAGTAGTATACTTTGTATCTTCCATCTTCCAAACACTATAACCAAGAGAAATGAGATCACTTTTCATTCATACCTTCCAGAGAGCATAATCCATTCCATCAAACTATGGAGATTCCTTCTTGTGCGCCATCCCAGATCTACCTCAAGCTATTAGGCTTTCTTCCAAGGAACCCTTACTCTGATACCAATTGTTGAAATGCACAAGACAAAATATAAATGATATATTGGAATTTACAACAAGGCCCACTGCCCAGAATGCTCACTGCAAAAGAAGAAACTCATTGCGAAGAGAAGGGGCTCATTGCTAAAAGAGCTCACTATCAGAAGTTGGTGAACTGAGATAATAACATCTACACTATGCTAAGGTTTAGTTCCATTGAAGCACAATAAATCTCCTCTACTCTTCTCTACTTTTTCACTTTGCACTTATCTTTGCATCATCATCAATTATTCATGATTTCATTACATGTATTTATACAATTCATCAACCTTGGAATGTACATCAAGGTTGGCATTACAATCATCAACCATTGGAACAATCTCCAAGGTTGGCATACACACATACATTAGAATAGGTCTAGACCTAAACAGATTTGTGAAGGAGAAGAAATGAATGCATACCACACCATGCCTTAGATGGGACTCAAATGCAATCTTCCATGCAACAACATGCTATCAAAAACTCCAAAGCATAACCGCAAGTAGTGAAAACAACCAAGTTAGCCAAAACTAGTGTTAACATTAAGACCTTTAGGAACATGCTTCATGCACGATCCAAATTACATTTTGTGGACCAATCAAAAAGCAAGAACACAATCTAGAGACATCCACAAGCACGTTACAATCACCAAGAACCTCCGCACAACCCCCAAACACTCTATCCAGAAGATCTTTAAACCAAAGCACTTAGCCACTATCATAAAGGAAATATCTCTTGTGGAGCACCAAATGACAAACCATTTTAACTAAAGGCACATAACATCATCCCAAACTTAATCTCAGAATTGTAGACTATAAAACTTAAAGGTGGAGAAATGTGGAGCAAAATACATTCTCCCTCTCACCATTAAATGTTTAGAAAAATAATTTTTACTCTAGTGAACAAAACTCACTCAAATCTTCACACCGAAGGCTCAAACTTGAAACATAGAAACTACAGACATCCCTTAAAATAAATTCCAAACTACAGATAAAGATATTCAATATATAGGATATGGAAAGCAAAACACTGTATTGTTCTTCGTAGACACTTGTTCAAACTCATTCAAATAATTTCCTTAAATGTTGACCTTAGATGTTGACATCAATGACAACACTTACTACTCATACTTGCAACAGAGACTATTGGGATGAGAAGGAAGTGGCACAAGTAGAAGAAATCTTTTTTGTGTATGAGGATTTATTTCCTAGTAAGTTCACAGAATGAAGGGAATCAAAGAGGAAGCCGAAACTATGAAAATTTAACTAAAAGAAGGTTACAAACCCATCAAGAAAAGGCCATATAGGATGAATCCAAACATGAAGAGAAAAGTTAAAGTAGAACTAGACAAGATGCTAGAAGCTAGGATCATTAAACCAGTGGAGGAAGTAGAGTGGAATAGTCCAATGGTAGTACAAAATAAGAAAATAAGAGAAATCAGGATCTACAGAGACTATAGAGAGTTGAATAAATCTTGCATTCATGATCCTTTCCCCACACCATTCATAGAGGAAATCTTGGAGTCAGTAGCCAATAGAGAAATCTACTCCTTCACTGATGGATTCTCTAAATATAACCAGGTAAAAATTAGAGAGGAAGATCAACCCAAAATAACATTTGCATCTAGACTAGGATCTTTCATGTACACTATTATTCCATTTGGATTGAAAAATGCACTAGCAATATTCAACATAATTATGGTAAATGCATTCAAAGAGTTTATACATGATTTCCTAGAAGTCTATTTGGATTATTGGACCGTGTTTGGGCTAGTACAAGATCACACACAGACACTGAGATTGATGCTAAATAAATGTAGAAGCCTGCAAATCTCCCTGAACTTGAAGAAATGTACTTTTGTGATACCATTTGGAACACTATTAGGTCATATAATATGTAAAGAAGGTTTGATGGTTGATCCCCTAAAAGTTGCAATTATTCAAAACTTACAGCCACCAAAAACTGCATCTGATGTCAAAACATTCCTAGGATATATCGACTACCACCAGAAGTTTATCAAGAGTTATATGCAGCCATTTCAACACCTATAGAATAACTATTGAAGAAGAAACAAATCAAAAGTATCAAATGGAATGAGTAGCACCAAAAGGCATTTGAGAGTTTGAAGTATAAGATAGCAGAAGTAGGTCAATATTCATATTTTCAGTTTGGGAGAACACTTTCCATGTTCATGTGGATGTATCGGGGATTGCACTAGGAGTAGTACTGACTCAGCCAAGGGGTTCTAAGGATCATCCTATAGCATTTGCAAGCATGAAGCTGTCAAAAGATAAGAATTATACCACAACAGAAAGAGAAGCCCTAGCGATGGTGTATGCATTACAAAAGTTCATACATTATCTCTTGTCAACACCTTTTATATTTTAAACTAATCATGACCCATTAAAATACCTACTCAACAAACCAATCATCCAAAGAAGAATTTGCTGACGGTTACTCTTGTTTCAGGAGTTTGAATTCTCAATCATGGTGAAGTCAAGAAAGTACAATTAGGGACTAGACTACTTATATAGAATTGAGACAGGAGAAGATCCAAAGGTACATGAAGAAGAACTACCTGGCACAAATTTATTTAGGGTGACTATGGTACTGGAATAGTTGACAGATATAGCATACCTATTGGCTATAGGTAAACTTGTAGCAGATATGTCAACACAAGAAAGACAAACCTAATGCGGTTCAAATCTTTTCCATATACATTGATTGAAGGAGAACTGCATGTCAGAGGGAAAGATGATATCATCAGAAGGGTAGTATATGAACATGAAAGAGAGGACATTCTAAGAGAAGCACATGAAGGGATAGCAGGAGGACATAATGCTAGAGACATGACAACAAGAAAAATAAAACTATCTGGGCTATGGTGGCCTACACTTTTTAAAGATGCAAAGAGCTATGTCAAGAATTGTGATGTATGTCAAAGAACAAGAAGACCTACTGCAAGAGATGAAATGCCACTAAGACCAGTTCCAACACAATTACCTTTTCATAAATGGGCTATTGACTTCATTAGACCTATAGACCCACTGGCAAAGCAATCAAAAGATAGATTCATCATTACTGAAGTAGAATACCTGACTAAGTGGGCGGAAGCACAACAGGGTTATCCCACAGTAATGTGTTACACTTTTTGGCCAAACTTGACATTGACATCAACATTTTGAACTAAATCTTCACTTTTTGACACCTATAGCCACTAAACCATAAGGAATTTGAAGATGATGTGAACTAGTAATTTGTGAGATTTTGTTTGTAGATTCTAAATATATATTTTTTAAAAAAATTGGAGTTAAATTGTAATTTTTTTTGCATCTCCTTTGATAACTAGTTTTTAATAGTAAACAACATTTTTTTTAAAGTGATGTGTATTCTATAGCACATAACTTTTTTTCTACAAAGGATACAATTCTGATTCTTTTGAATTTAGATTGGTAACATTGATATATAGGGCATGCATTTGGTTTCATAATGTTTTGTCGAATATTTCTTTAATTAAGTTTTGAAGTCAAACCAATTATAATTTAGACATAGGCGTATTCCATAAAACATAAATTTTTCTGTATGTATCAAAATTCTTTTTTTTTTTTGAAACAAGGACATCAATACCTAGGGCATAGATATTTTTAGAATTCTTTTTCACTAATTTACTAATTTTCCATGTGTGTAGAATAGAGAACTTGATGTTCGGTGAAAAACCTACATTCACAAGAAATAAAAAATAAATATAATAATCAAATTAGATATATTTAAAATTATACTTTTTGGGAATATTAAAATAAGGACTACATACTTACAAAACGTAAATTTTAAATGAATTCATTTGATCCCCGAAAAGGTAAATCAAAAGTGGTTTTTTATCAGCATTTTGATAGGTGTAGAGGAGATTCCATTATAGGTATGGTTTAAAACTAGTGGGGTTCTATCGAAGGGGGTTTGAATCTAAGGGGGTTTGATCACCTCTTCAATTAAATCCTTTAAATGGAACCTTTCAAGGATTAAATCATTATATTTTCTAAAAATATGTGATTTCAGTAAAAATCAGGATCTCCCAGAAAGTTTAACCCATTATTGTGGCAGCACCCAACATTACTGAAGTAGAATTCCTGACTAAGTGGTGGAAGCACAACCAACCAGAGACTAAACAACAAAAACTAGCACCAAATTTATCTATGAGAACATAATTACTAGGTTTGGTTGTCCATTAAGCATAACCAGTGATCAAGGTAAACATTTTGTAAAAAAGATGATTTCAGAGCTACTAGACAATTTCATGATAATACACAATAGGAGTTCACCATATCATCCACAAGAATATAGAGCAAGTGAAACCCTGCATAATATCATTGGGGTATCATTGATAAAAATGTGCAATGGGAACAAGACAGATTGGGATCTAAAAGTACCTGCAGTACTATGGGCATACATAACAACCTTCAAAAGAACCACCAGGTTCACTCCATATGAACTAGTGTATGGAATAGATGCTAAACTACCGGTACAATTCATATTACCAAATTTTTGGACAAGGACTCTTAAGCTAGGTGAAGAAGACTCTTGCATACAGAGGATTGAATAATTGGAAAAAATGGATTCAAGGACAGATTGATTGCAACATACAATATGAACTTGGAAAGGAAAAGACAGAAGGCCTAACATGATAGACACCTAAGGAATAAGACATTCAAGGAAGGTGACTTAGTACTCCTATATGACAACAAGTTTAAGAAGTAAGGAAAATTGAAGACAAGGTGGTTGGGATCATTCTACATTGAAGAAATTGCAGATTCAGGAACAACTAGATTGAAGGATATGGAGGGTTAGATATCAGTTGGCTATGTCAATGGTGCAAGACTCAAGAAATATTTCCAACAAGAACAACACATGTCTTGAGGGAAAGACATAATTTTGAGGGGGGGATGATGTTAGCAGGTTATAGAGCATAAAGGAAAGCCAACTGGAGGACACTACACACTATACAGAGGCTAGAGCTAACAAAAGACACATCCCTAGATATAAAAGATATAGTATATATAAAGAGATAAGAGATAGTAGAATACAAGAAAGCATGATAGGAGAAGATGAGTATGATATATGATACATTCTGATGTAAGAATGACATAGAAGTCATAGATGTAACTGATAAGGAAGAGACTTAGACCTGCTGAAGGAAGGACATAATGTATAACCTTTGATTGTTTTTGATATATATATATATATATATATATATATATATATATATATATATATATATATATATATATATATATAGAGGTCTACCAGTACCAGGTATTTTTGTGTTGTCTTACTATGTAGTGTATGTGATGCTCTATTTTGATATTCTTTATGTTTTATTGTCAATCTCTAGATACTTGACTGGGGTATAAATTGACTACAAAGACTTGACCGAGGATTGAATCTTTGGACCTGTATCTCCTCTACATTTCTTGCTAACAGGGGCTATGGAACTTCCTAGTTTCTTGTAGGTCAATTCTTATAGATCACCTCACTTGGGACATTAGGGATTGTAGAACAACTCTCTTTTGGGAAGATTTGTGGTTGGGGTTCCCAGTTATAGAGAAGGGAGAATCCTTCATCATAGCAAAGTAGATTCTAATAGAGCGTTGGAGGAGATATGTGGTTTAGAAGGAGATGGATGGAATTGTAAGTTGGGAATGGAAATAAATAGATGAGGGGATATATTGAGGGATGGAGTTAAAAAATTACAAGAAATTCTAAAAAATAGAAGAACAAGCTTTCCCTTGGGAAGAGATTAGCTAAGATAGAATTGTGCAAAAAGTGGGGAATACAATGCAAATATTAGATTTTGGTGGCTGAGGAGGGAATAGAAAAGACATATTTTGATTCACCTTTGATGGAACAAATTGTGTCTACCAAAAACAAGTGTATTCACATGGGAAACCTTGCAAAAGAAAATTTTGGTGGTGGATAGATTTAAGAAATTGGGTTTTCAAGGTCCCTCCCACTATCCCCATGTGTAAGATCAATGAGGAGACTCTAGACCACATATTTCTCGGGTGTCAATTTTCTCATGAATGTTGGCAATGGATGTGTGCTAAGATAGGATGGACTGGAGTGCTTCCTAATGATATACAAAGAATTTTTAAAGCTTAGCCTATACTGAAATAGACAACAATATATTCATGTTTATGGATTGTAATCCCATCAATTTTAATATGGGAACTTTGGAAGGAATGAATTTAGGATAAGGAACTATAGATTACAACATTCAAAAACAAGGTTGAAGTAGCTAAATTGTTGAGATGGTTAATAATAGAGTAATTAAAGGGGCCAAGAATAAGAACAACTTCATAATATGGGATAGCCTAGTGAGGAGGAATTGGAATGGGTTAAAAATACCCCCTATTAATGGGACTGGGGAGATGATTCCCATAAGAAATGCTTGGAGGTGAAATAAATTCCACCAGTAGATGGCTGATATAAGTTAAACTTTGATGGGGCTTCTAAGGGGAATCTGAGTGAATCTGAGGTAGGATGTATAATTAGAGATTAGAGAGGGAAAGTTGTTGGATAGGCTTCAAAGAGACTAAAACTAGGGACAAACAATGAAACATAACTTCAAGCTTTATATCTGGTATTACAATTATGTTTGAAACTTAGATTAGAAAAGGTTGCAATTGAAGGAGATTCTTAGATAACGGTTAATGTAATTAGGAAGAATAAGATACATAATTGGAAACTAAAAGCCCTACTTGAAGAAGTAGTGGAGAAGTTAAGAAAATTTAAAAGCTACACATAAACCATGTTTTTAGGGATGCGAATATAGAAGCTGACGCAATGGCCAACTCAACAGTTGGAAGGATAGAGGAGATGTTGTTAGGGTTAGCCGGCAGAAGATATCAATTAAATGCAAATAAAGATTAAACAGAGGAATGGAAATACATAGAAATAATAACAGCGAGAGACAAGTTTTAACGTGGTTCACCCAAACTCAGGCTACATCCACCAAACAGAGAGTCTAATATTATTATCCAGTAAATCAAACCAATTACAACCAGCAATCCCTGCAACTCAATACCGCTGCAAATGCTACAATATAATATCAACCAAAACCCTAACCCTTAGCCGCTTTTATCAAGCCTTATGTCATTTACAAAATAGGGTTTTTTAATGTCAGCTCATGGAATTTTTTTCAGCGGCTGCGCCCCCAAACCCCCACTCAAGGCTCGGCTCGGCCCCGAACCCCGGTGAAGATACATAACTAGTGTACAGTACTTGCATGATCAGTCGCCACCTACCAATAATCTCCCACTTAGAGACTGATCAGGCTCCACACCAAACAATCTCCCACTTGGAGACTAATCTTGGATGACACCGCTGCGTGTGTAGCTCCCACTGGAAATAAGCACCCTAGACTCTGTTGTTCTAATTTTATTATTTCAGTCTTGAAGACCAACCAAAGATGAAGAGGAGCTCAACTTCTCCCTTGTCACGGTCTTTGTAAACATATCTGCTAGATTTTCATCTGTATGTATTTTTTCTAGCCTTAACTATCCATCATCCAACACCGACCAAATAAAGTGATACCTCAACTATATGTGTTTGGTCTTTGAATGCATGGCAAAATTCTTTATAAGATGTATGGCACTCTGACTATCTATATACAAAGAACTGTTAATTTGTTGTTTGCCCAATTCTTCCATAAAATATTGTAGCCATATCATCTCCTTGCTTGCCTTTGTTGCAGCTACATACTCTGCCTCTGTGGTGGATAAAGCAAGCACCTTTTGCAACCGTGAGATCCAACTCACTACTGTCCCACCTATAGTAAAGACATAACCTGTAGTACTCTGCCTGGTATCAATATCCCCTACCAAATCTGAGTCTACATAGCCTGCTAAATCAGTATTAGAGCCCCCAAAACATAAATGTGTATTGGATGTACCTCTCAAATATTTGAGAATCCATTTTACCGCATTCCAATGCTCCAATCCAGGATGACTCATATACCTGTTTACGACTCCTACAACATGTGCAATATCTGGTCTCGTGTATACCATGGCATACATTAAACTTCCTATAACTGAAGCATATGGTACCTTGGACATTTTTTCTTCCTCCTCTTGTGTCTTTGGAGACATCTCCTTAGTCAATTTTAAATGACTGGGCAAATGTGTGCTGATAGCTTTTGCATTCTCCATATGGAATCTTTGCAACACCTTTTCAACATAATCAGCCTAAGATAGAGTCAATTTTCTGTTCTTCCTATCTCTATAAATTTTCATACCAAGGATTTGTTTTGCTGCCCCCAAATCCTTCATAGTAAATGGCTGTGCTAACTACTATTTTAACTCTCTTATGTGATCCATGTTAGACCCCGTTACAAGCATGTCATCAACATATAAACATAAAATAATGTAGCTGTCATTATCTAACCTCTTAAAATAAACACAATGGTTAGAATTACACTGGCTGTAGCCTTGCTCAGCCATAAAACTATCAAATTTCAAGTACCATTGCCAAGGTGCTTGTTTCAAGCCATACAAACTCTTCTTCAATCTGCACACCAGTTTCTCCTTACCTTTGACATCAAATCCTTGGGGTTGTTCCATATATATCTCCTCCCCCAAATCACCATGGAGAAAGGCAGTTTTCACATCTAGCTGGTCCAAATGTAAATCTTCAGTAGCCACAATACTTAAAATAGTACGAATAGAAGTCATCTTAACAGCCAGAGAAAAAATCTCATCAAAATCAATGCCCTTTTTCTATGCAAAACCTTTTACAACTAACCTAGATTTGAATCTTTTCTTACCTCCATCTTCCTCTTTTAGCCTATGAGCCCATTTGTTTGGTAAAGCCTTTTTACCTGCAGGTAACTTACATAATTTCCAAGTCTGATTTTTCAGCAAGGAGTCCATTTCTTCTTTCATTGTAAGCTCCCACTAAACCTGTGTATCCACCTGCATAGCTTTGTCATACCCTTCTGTTTTACCAGCATCTGTTAATAAAATAGAATACAAAGATGTAGAAAACCTTTCAGGAGGTCTACTTAGCCTTGTTGACCATCTAACATTCACTAGAGTTTGTGGTATTTCTGGTTGCTATTGTGGAGCATGACGAACCAATAGAACATCACTATTTGGAGTATCATCTAGCACCACATAATCTTTTTCTTTCTTCTCATGCTGCTGCAACTGATCTTTGTACAACATCTTCTCATTGAATATAACATCCCCGCTTCTCATAATTTTCTGATTTTCAAAATCCCAAAGCCTATAACGAAATTCATCAATGCCATATCTAATTAAGGTACACTTTTTTGATTTTGTATCCAGCTTGGTTCTATTTTTAGAATCTACATGTGCAAATGCTTCACATCCAAAGGTTTTGAGAAAAGAATAACTCACCTTTTTACCTATCCATGCTTCCTCTGGAATACCACAAAAGGAACTGAAGGACCTCTGTTAATTAAATATATAGCGGTGTTGACAGCCTCTACCCACATATTTAAAGGCAGCCCAACATGCAATCTCATAGTCCTTGCACGCTCCATTATTGTCCTAGTCATGCACTCAGCCACCCCATTTTCTTGTGGAGTCCTTGGAACCATTTTCTGCCTACGAATTCCATTAAAGGAATAATAATCCTTAAATTCTTTGCTGCAATACTCACCACCATTATCAGATTTGAAACATTTTAATCTTTTACCTGTCTCATTCTCAACCAAGCTTCTCCATTTCTTAAATGTTTCAAATGCATCAGATTTCTACCTAAGGAAATAAATCCATACCTTCCTAGTTCCATCATCTATGTATGTAACATAATATTGAGAGCCACCGAGAGAAGATACCTGAGCTGGTCCCCATACATCTGTATGCACAAGCTCCAACTTTTCATTTTTCTTTTGCTTCCCATCCTTAAGAAAAATGACTCTCTTTTGTTTGCCATACACACAACTTTCACAGAAATCCATATTAATACATTTTAGACCTGGTAAAACTTTCTTAAAATGAAGTACCTTCATACCTTTTTCACTCATATGCCCAAGTCTATTATGCCACAGTATTGTCTCAGAACCTATAGCAACTGTTTCAGTCTCTTCCTGTGAACCTGTTTATTTTTTCTCTGCAACAACTAAAGTAGAAGTAATAGTATGACCTGTACAAAGATATAAGGTGCCTACTTTGACACCTTTTGATACTATTAAGGCACCTTTTGAAACCTTCCAATTTTTATCTGTAAATGTAATAATGCAACCTTCTTCTGCTAGCTACCCTGTTGAAATTAAATTCCTACTAAGCCTTGGAACGTGCCTTACCTCTTGTAGTAGCCCATGATTCCCATTCTGCAACTTAATCTTGATTCTTCCCTTTCCAACAATCTGACAGGGTTCGTTATCTCCCAAATAAACCATCCCAAAATCCCCTTGGACATAATCAAGAAAATAACTTCTATGGGGCGTAGCATAAAATGAGGCCCTTGAATCTAAAATGCATGAATCATCAGCATTATCTAGGGAAAGAATCAAAGCATCATCTTTAGATTTATTACTTACCACATTTGCCTTGTTATTTCCTTCTTGTTTGTCTCCTTTATTCTTTCGAGACCAACAATCTTTCTTCAGATGACCTATTTTCCCACAGTACCAGCAGTCTTTCTATTCTCTAGATTGGGATCTCTTATCCTTTAATTTTCCTTGTGACTTCCCATGACCTCCAGAACCTTTTCCTCTCTCCTTGGATCTGCCCATTCTTTCTACATTCAAAACACTACCTAATGTGGACCCTCCTGAGCTTTTTCATCGCATTTCCTTGCTAAAGATAACACCAACAACATCATCAAATTTCAAAGTGTTTGAACCAGAGATAGAGTTACTTACAACCATTACCAAGCTATTCCAATTTTCTGGCAAAGAACATAAAACCAAGAGAGCCCTCACCTCTTCATCAAATTTCACTTTTACAGAAGTTAACTGACTGACAATTGTATTAAACTCATTTAAATGATCTGTCACAGATCCACCTTCAACCATTTTTAGATTAAACAAACGCTTCATGAGAAATACCTTATTTGAGGCTGAGGGTTTTTTCATACAATTTAGCCAAAGATTTCATCAGTTCACTTGTTGTCTTCACTTCTGTTATATTGAATGCCACAGATGGTTCCAGGCACAACCAAATGGTTCCCAATACCTTTCTGTCTAGAATTTCCCAATCCTCATCCATCATTCCTATCAATTTCTTGGATACTCCATCCAATGGCCTCCATAAATCCTTCTGATAGAGGTAATCCTCCATCTGCATCTTCCATAACTGATAGTTCTACCCATTAAATTTATCAACCTTCAATTTACCCTCATCTGCCATTGCTCCCACTCAACTGTGAGACCTTCCTACAGATGATAATCAAACACAACCTACTCTGATACCACTTGTTAGGTTTAGCTGGTAGAAGATATCAATTAAATGCAAATAAATATTAAACAAAGGAATGGAAATACACAAAAATAATAATAGTGAGAGAAAATTTTTAACGTGGTTCACCCAAACTCGGGCTACATCCACCAAACAGAGAGTTTAATATTATTATCCAGTAAATCAAACCGATTACAATCAACAATCCCTGGTACTCAATACCGCTCCAAATGCTACAATTTAATATCAACCAAAATCCTAACCCTTAGCCACTTTTATCAAGCCTTATGTTGATTACAAAAATAGGGTTTTTTTTATGTCGGCTCATGAAAATTATTTTTGGGGGCTGCACCCCCGAACCCCCGCTCGGGGCCTGGCCTGACCCCGAACCCTGACAAGGATACATAACTAGTGTATAGTACTTGCATGATCAGTCACCACCTACCAATAGATGTGTTGGGATGTGATGAGCTCATCATTAATTTAAGTTTCTTTCAATCTAGGTGGTTAAATGATAGTAGGTGAACCTAAAATCTACGTGATCTAATTCTGATGAAGAGACAGTTGAAATAGGGATCATTAATGTGCATGACATTCTAAATTACCTTACCATTAAAGCATGAAAATAAGGGATTTCATTTATTTGAATTAGCAGTGTTGGGGAACTAGTTAAACAAAGAGTAGAGAAGGATGGATACACCAATATGCTTAGTGAGTAGGTAGTGCCAAATGGCTTTTTGGGAAACATAATAGAAAAGAGAATGTAGTGCGTGTTTAAAACCAAGAGTGGAATATCTCTATTGGCAATTCAATGGGTGCTTGGGGATGAATACATGACTACTTCAAACTGGTATAAAGTAAATTTAGACCTGGCTTCTATGTTTGTGGTTGCACTATTGGATTTGGGTGAAGCAAAGGAAGACATTAGAGTCTTGGTTGAAGCTTTTGTGAAGAAATAGTTTCTTGGAGTGTTGGACAAGAATTTGGCTTTGACACACTATGGAAATGGAGTGCCTCTGCTAGAAGATTTTCATCCTCTAAATGCCATAGGGGATATGGTTAATTGGCATCCTTTCATTATAGTTTCCTGAGCTAAGATGGAATATGGGTGACATAGGAAGACAATAATGGGGGCTGGGTTCTTGAAGAAGGTGATGGGACTGGTGGATGATGACATGATAAAGTGGATGTAGAGCTTTATTAAAGATTATTAAAGGAGGATACTGGTGCATGAAGAAGTTAAAACCTTTCTATGTTTTTCTTTGTTATAATTTCATAATATATAGATAGTAGGGATAGATAATATATCACCGAGATTTTGTTAATACATGGTTAAGTTGGGCTCTAGCAGATAAGCTGAGAATAAAATGTTAAAACCTTATACATGCTATATTTTTGTTAATATCTATATGAAGAGAGTAACACCTAAGGTTGCAGTTTATCCATAAAAAAAAAGAGAAAATAATATTACACATATTCACAAAAAATGTGGGTGGAAAAAATCACACCTCAAATTCCAAATAGAGCCAAAGCCTAGAAACATCAAAACAACATTACAAAAGTCTTCTATGTGGCAAGAGCTATGGCACTAGATGGAGGAGGAGGGTCTCGATCACCCAACTTACCCCATATTTTAGTAGGGTTCAGAGTGTCTTCAGGAGTGTCTCAACCTTCATCATTAGATTCCTCATTACCATCATTATTATTATTATCACCTTCAAACTTAGTGTTGCAAGTAGGGGAGATGGCAAGAGCTAGCTTAGGAAACTTATTGAACTTGACCAACCTATAGGACCACAACCAAGGGAAGGTGGATAAGTAGAGTGGTTGTGAGAAGACTGAGGCCACCCTTGTTGAGCACTATTTCTTCTTCCAAGAGGCTAATAAGCTTGGGAATGGGCATCACATGTGGTCTTTGTGAGCGGAATGGCTATGACCCTTACGATGCCCACGAGGCAGAGATTAGCCTTGACTAGAGTTAGGAACCATGGGAAATCTAGCCATAGTGTAAGGGGCATTACCCTAATGGTTGCAAAGCACCTATAAATGTGCAACCTCAAGGGAAACCTTGTTATCTTACACTTGTATTTGCATAAGAACATTGGAGAAAATCATGGCTTTAGAGTAAAGCTAGAAATTAGAATTAATTACATTTCTAGAAAATAAAGTAGAATATCTATCCTTCCATATGCTGAAAAACATTTCCACCTTAAAAGCATGCCAAACTTGAAAAAATCTAGAAGGGATTCAAGGCCAATCCCCTAGTAAGACCATATGTCATGAGAAAGGTTCAGGCTGAATAGGCTTGAAGAAATCTTGTATCCATGTCCAGACTACTAGGGCCCCATGACAAAACCAAAAGAGGTGCTTAAGCATCTCTTGGTGACCACAAAAAATATTTCAGGTGTCCTTAACTCTAAGATGAATGAGTCTAGAACCAACAGAAAGGCCTTGAAATAAAAGACACCCAGCAAAATGAGCAAGCTTGAGTATAATAATGGCTGACTAGATAGTGGTACATTTGCATTGCCAAATAATCAAAGTGGACTAAAATAAGCATCACTTGTTCAAGTTAGGAACCATAGGCAAGTGAGGTGAAAACAATGAGTACCCTTTACGAGGTTTGTAATTGTGAAATCGTGTGTCAAGATACCATTTCCAATCTTTCCACCATGGTTTGAAACTACAAACCCTAATCTTATGAATAATATTTGGTGGCACAATTGCAATAATCTTCTAGAAAGTTTCATGATCTTGAGTGCTCAAATGCAATTTGTCTTTGACTTCAGGCAAGGAAATAAAATTCCTTGTAGTTTTAGAGAACAAATCCAGAAGAATCTTGATTCCATTCTTGAAAAACTACAAGGCATGGATCCAAGGAATTTTAGCAAGGGGATGATCTTGACAAGTAATAATTGGAGACCACCAAATAGACTATTGATTAATAGAAAGGCCATTGCGGAAGCTAGTATTATTCCAAAGAAGCTAAGGCTTCATGGATTCCCAATATTTCCAAATACTTTTGATAACAAAAGTCCCTTGAACTTGATCACAATCCTTCATAATAAGAAGGGTGTGAAGCCCAATCCCCTTCTAGGCTTGTTTCCTGAGAGGAACACTTGAATAAATGCAATGCTGCACAATTTTCCAAGCCTCATTACCTTCAAGGGATCGAATGATCTATTTGGTACAAAGTTTCATACACTAGCATTGAATAAAGAGCAAACCCAACCCTCCTAAGTTATGAGGGAGGTAACAATACTCCCATGAACCTTATGAAATCTTCTATGGTTTTCAGAGGAGCCCCAAAGAAAATCCCTAAGAAGATTTTCAAGTTTTTGATAGGAGGCTTTCATGGAGCCTAGCAGGAGGAGTAATAAACATGAGTAGCTGCTAGGATTTTAGAACAAATTTAAAATTTGCCTATAATAGACAAGGGCTTAGTGATCCAATAAGCTATCTTCTTTTTAATTTAGGAAATGAAAAACTATGAAAGTGTAGTTGGAGAGGCTTGAAAAGCAAAAGGAATTCCCAAAAATCTAAAAACCTCCCTCTGATCAATCCACTTCCATCCAAAGGAGTCAAGCTAGGGAGGCTTGGGAAGAATGGATTGATAATAGCATTGAGTTTTCTATCATTGAATTCTAGAACTAGAAGCTTTACAAAAAATATCCAAACAATGGAGAGCCTATTTGATATTAGAATCCTCTTCCAAGAGAGTGAGGAAAGAAACATTAGCAAAGTACTTATTCACCATATGAGTAGAAGAGTTGAGAAGAGAAATACCATTGATCAATTTTTGGGAAATAGCATGGGAAAGTAGGTACCCAAAGCCTTTAGTAACAAGAATGTAAAGAGCAGAATCCAAAGGGTAGCCTTAACAAATAGATTAGAAAAGACCAAAGGTTGGAGATTGATGGTCATTTAAGAGTAATACAAGTTGAAGCATCTGAAAAAAAGCATGCACATAGATTGCAAAAAGCAAGGTTCAAAGGTAAGATCCTGAAGCATAGAAATAATAAAAGTCCATTCTATATGATCATATGCTTTAGCAAAATCAAATTTGATGAAGACTACTTGTTGTTGGTATTGGTGGGCCCATTCCATGCCTTTCCAAACAATAATTATGTTATCCAAAATAAAACTAGATTTAATAAAATGAGCTTTCTCATGATGGACAATATGTGAGATGATATGGAATAATTTCAAAGCAAGGGCCTTTGCAATGATATTATAGGACACATTAAGCAAAGTGATTGGCTACCAATTGCAAATTTCCTTAGGATCACCAAACTTTATATTTCCTTTATTGATAATTTTTCCTAAGGAATTAGAATGAAAGGCTTCAAGATACACCTTGTGAAGATCTTCTCCCACTGAGTCCCAAAGTGCTTTATAAAATTCACAAGGAAAACCATCACAACCAAGAGATTTATCTTTGGCCGTGGTGAAGACAACTTCACAAAGGTCAGCAATGGAGAGAAATTGATCACAAAAAAACATGCTGAGTAGAAGAGAGCTAACAAGGGACAACCTTGAGGCACTCTTGCAAGGCATGCTCACATTCAAGAGAATTCTCTTGGCTTTGAAAACCTATTAAAAATCGTGAACAAAGGCTTCAAAGATGTCTGGGAGCTCCTTGAGCACATGTTGGCCCTCATGAATTTTCTTAATGGCTTGAGAGGAATGATGATCATGAAGATCTTAAAAACATTTTTTGGAAGCTCTATCACCAATTTTGAGCTAATGAAGCCAAGCTTTAATCTGAGCACCTCAAGTTGGATACTTATCAACAATCTTCTTTTGTTGATGAAGCTCAACCACCTGCCATTGAAGGTTAGTGGAAAAGGGGTTGGCTTTGAGTTGAATGGTGTCTTGGGCTCTAAGGTGGTGGCCTTCTAAGAGTGATAGTGAAAGAAAGCCAGCTGGCAACCATAGATACAAAGGAAATAAGACATGCATTTGATGCACAGTTCCACCAATCAATCCAACTGGTTTGTTGAGTAGGCCTTGGTTCAAGACTCAAAATCCACCTGATATGAGCCAACATGGATTGATGAGTTAGCAATGATGTATTAAGAAAAATTGAGTCTTGCTAACCTTGGGAAGAGTAAACTATAAATCAATGCAAAATTGACTAGGCAAGTGATCGAATAGAAGAACATCTGGAAAAGGTACAACCATATGAGGAAAACAACTGGAAAAGGAAAAGAAAGATTGGGCAGCTCTAGAGAATAGAATTATCAAGCCATTTGAAAACTCTGTCAGGACAAACCCTAAAATAGCTCCATGTAAACCAGTGGGAATGATTATGGCAATGACCTATATTGGGATAGAAAGGCCTAATTTATTACACATGTAATACCAAGCTTCTCTTTCGCTAGCTACCCATCTCATGGGGGGAGTACCATCTTTATCATATGCCATATCAACCATATTAAATTCTCCACACAAAACCTAAGTGGCAACAAACATTGAATCAATGATCCATCAACATAAGGAATATTATTCAACAAAAACATTAGAAGCATAAACATTAATAATGCCAAAAGAATGATTATCAATATTGAAAAGAGCCCATAACGCTTGGTTAGTGGGGTCACATCCATGATCAATAATATATGAATACCACCTAGGAGAGATAAAGGTGACAATACCTCCATGACTCGCCTAACCCAAAAAGAACTAACTAGAAAAATAACCCAACAAGTAGCGAAAAGAAAAAAAAACTAGCAATCTTAACATCTTGTAGACAGAGAACATTTAAGTTTGTAAATCGTTGATGAGTGTCTCTCACAATATACTTCCTAGGGAGGTTAGTAAGACCTTAGAAGTTATAAGAAATGAAATTCATTGATGATAATCAAGAGGCATGTCATCACTATCTGACTCCCTAAAAGCAACATAGAAATTCTACAAAAACTCTTCTTTAGAAAAACTACCCAGTTGAATGATAGGATTACTCCTCCTCCTTTTCTTTGTGATAATTTATCCTTCTTCCAAATTTCTAAGAGGATTGCAAGACCTTTGCAAGATCATTGTTGAAGAAGAAGGACAAATAGGTGCCTTTGGTTGGGAGGACAAAACAGACACCGGGCAAGGCATTGTGGAGAATTTTAGTTGACTAGATGGTTCTTCTATAGGAGGAGCCACCTCTTTCCCCTTTTTGTGAGGGTTTGACAGGGCACTAGGTTTCAACTTAACTGCTTGATTACCAAAAGAAACAACTGGCATGGTTTGAGCTCCACCAGTACTAGGGTTGCGGTTATTCTTACGATTCCCTACTATAGTTCACCCTTCATTAGTTTTAGAAGGTGGATCTTCAAAGGGTTGAATAGAGGGTTTATTACAAGGAGAAGCCAAATGACAACCCCTAATCTTATAGGATTGACATGTGAAGCAAGTATTGGGCAAATTAAGATAAAGAACACAATGCAAATGCCACATTTGACCAATTTGTATGTCAACAATTTCTTTCAAATCCTTGGAAAGGTTAATCTCAACATAGACACGTTTCTGGGGATGAGTTGAAAACAATCTATCAGGCTCAACAAAAACCACCTTGTCAAAAGAGTAAGCTATTATAGTAAAAAAGTTTCAACATGGCAAAGGTAGCCCATGGAATTTGACCCAAACTAAGACACGAAGGGCTCTTTCTTCAAAGATAGTAAAGTCTTGTGTCCAATGTTGAAAAACCAAAAGAGATGCATGGACAAACTAGGGGCCACGATTGAGAATGACCTCTACACGGTTGGCTTCCACAAAACAAAAAATAAAAAGCCTTTAGTAAGATTTTGAACAACATCTAGCAAGACCCTAGTATGTAGGACCCAAGCTTTATTGACCCATTCTCTAAGCATGCTTTTAGGGGAACCCTCCCAACAAAATAGCCTATCAAAGTAAAATTTTCTAGTAATTTGTAGGTAGAATCAAACTTCAAGAAGGACATAACCACATTCAAAGGTGAATCAGAGTGCATACCTCATGGAACACCTTTGGGATAAATTTCTAAGGTCACTTTTTAGAGGAGCCATGATCAGGAGCCATCAAACCTTCAATGCCAACATCAACTATTGAGTTGAGATAGTTTGAGGCCATAAAAGGCTAGCTAAACAAGTCTAGAATAAATCTGATAGGATAAAAATATTGCACCAATGGCATGATATGACATCAAAAAAATAACACATGAGGAGACACCAAGAAAAGCCCTAGCAGAGGTCAAGCCTCAACTAAACATTTTTTTAAACTAAAATAAAATAAAAAAATCACTTGTAAATATAAATATAAATATACATATAAATATAATTATAAATTTAGTTATAACTAAATTTAAATGAAATATAAAATTTAACTATAAGTTACAAAATAAAACACTATACCTTAAACTAATAAATTTATTTTAATAGAACTAAATTTTAAATTAAAACATATTTACTAAATCATGAATGAACCATTAGAGAACTAAATGATAAAGAAACCATCAGAGAACTATGGCCTCCCATTCAACTAAGAAGAAGTGGCATATCTACCAATACCTTAGACTCATCAACTAAATAAATTCTAAGAAATCAAGACATTAGGTGAGCCATAGTACCTAAATAATGTAGGAGAATAGAAAATCCATGTATATTGTTAAACAATGTACTTTTTATTTTTTTGGAAAAGTTATTATATTTTGTACTTGTTGAAGAAGGGTATAAATATATGTTTATGAGCCATTTGATAGCACTTTTAGACAAGAGTGTCACAATTAGTATTAACCATAAGAACTTGGATAAATCTATAATCTTAGTTCAAGTTATGTATCATTCCAAAAATAACATAATATAATGCAATAAGACACATAAATGATACATAATGTAACAAGAGATGCATTGCGTTAGGTTCCTACTGTGATGCTATGAATGTTGTTGCGATTTATTATTTTAAGTATTATTAAGTGTTGTAGAAATAAGGATTGGAACTTGGAAATTGGGACAGACACCTACAAGTAATTCATCATCGTTCTAGATTGTACTTGTTGAATATGTCAATGTATAATTAGATGATATATGCCAATGTAGAGAAGGAGAGCATATTACTTTGATTAGAAGTTGTAGGAATTTGAATTTATGTAGAATAAATTCATTATGGCATTGATGCTTGTTATGGATCTAGCTATCATATCATATTGATAAACAATTAATTTCTACTCTATCAAATGCCCCAAGCCATTGTCTTTCCTTGGACTTAGGATCTCTAATTTTGGCAACATAATAACCCCAAGTATGCATCCTAACACCTCTATATCTTGTTTTCTATCTGTATGTTTGACCTTCGTGGGAAGCAAGCTTAGGTGTTGACTTCTTTGATTCTTGTCAACAATGTCTTAATAGCATATTTGCTTTAGTAATTTTTACATTTTTTTTAGTAAAATAACATAAAGCTTTAAGGATTTAAGTGTAGACCTTCTATAATTTTAATCCTTAGGGAAAATAAAGCAACTTACAAATGTTAAAATGATTCCTACATCAACGATTGATATGTATCATGACTAAAAACAAGCTTAGACATGTTGCATAGCTAAACCACATACTTTGTCAAATCCATCAATATATGCACTTAAACGTTTCAATATAATTGTTATACCCAGAATGACTGAGATTTGGTGTTATGTACAACTGCCTAGGGAATCAAATGGAGAGAGATCTCTAAAATAGCATAAGGTTTATACAATATGGCTCTGTGCATAGTCTACACCTGAGTCTTCCTCTACATATCATCTATTGAAATGACCTTCTAAAGCTTGTGACCTTCTGAAGCTTGTGAAAGTGGATTCGATTAAACTAAGTTATTGAAGTGTAAGTTTTTCTATTGTTGAAATTTACACAACAAAGAAATGAATGGGGAGAAGAATGGTGGCAACAACACCTTACTATTGGGGAAGAATTACAAAGAAATTACAAAGGTAAAAATGTTATCCATCACAAAAATGGTTTCAAGCACATTCATATAAATTGACTTTTAATGGTGGATATAGTTTTACATCTAGCAATGATTTCTAGGGTGAAATACCAAATTTTATTGGGAAGTTGACCAATGTTGATTTAATTTTGAAGTTGATGCAAAGATACCTAAATGAAATAACGTAGTATGTTTTAGGATCAACCATCTTGTTGTGAAGTGTCACCGACGGAGTTTACCAATCTTTTTATTATATTATGTACATTTGAAAGTGTAAATAATTTAATTATAAAAAAAATAAAAAAATAGAAGAATTTAAATTTAGGTTATTTTATTCTTCAAAAACATTTAAAATTAGGAATAATTTAATAGCTAAACAAATTTTAAAATTGTGAGTTCATATTTAATAAATATTAAAGAAATTAATAAAATAATAACTAAATATAACATGACAAGCAAATAGTAAACACAAAATTACATATATTATGACTTTTGTGCATTATCCTAATAGCCCTATAATGCAACTCTTGTTATATATTTAATTATTTGTCTTTGGAAAAGTTTACAATCACATTGGAGCATTCTTATGTACCATACTCCAAAGTGGGCTTCTTTCTTTTGATATATTATTATTAGTTCCTACTATAATGGAAACATTTTCTTTAACATGTAATTGATTGTGGGGCTTTTCACCATAGTTTTTGTTATTTTTTAAAAATTGGGTTTTTGTTATTTTTAAAAATTGGTTCCATTGCAAATTTACAATGTTTAATCAGCTGAACATGTACGTTATGCAAAAATTCATTAAAACAAATTTAGATACATTCTTAATGGGTCTCCAAAACCACAAAGGCTATTTCAAGGCAAGGCTTTTTGTCATAGAAAGAAAAAAAATTGAAAATTGGCCCATCAAGAACTTTTAAAACTAAGTAATCGAACAAATGCAAGAACAAGTAATTAGACCAGTTTATCAAATCGTTCAATTTTAACATGAGAAAATGTTCAACATGAATATATTTAATTGCTCCAACTTGGAGTTAACAGGTTAGGGTATGTTAAGCCAAAATGAAAAAGGTTTGGCAAATAGAAGAATAAATTCTGTGATAATATCAGTATAGAATAATGTCTCATGTTATAATACTTTAGAAATTTTCAAGCAAATGTAAATGGCAGGTGTAAAGCCAGACTCCACAAAGCTTTGCCAGCCTCATACTACAAAGTATTTTATAGATCTCCTTAATCTTAAGCCCCAAATTACTAGCTTGAAGGTCTTCCTGCGGTTTGTGAGCTCATCTGCTTGACTATTCATTATCAGTGGGATTGTATTCTATCCCCTCAATGGACCAAAACCTCTTTTTGACTTGGTGTTAAGTCTCTCATCATTGTGAGAGTGTGATATCACTGGGACCTTGGAGACTATCTCCTCAACATTTTGATCAGTACTCAGTAGGTTAGCGTTAAGTTCTTCATATCGGCCTGACTCAACATTTCTATGGGACTCTGTTTTGAGTCTCTTTGACAACTTGATACCATTGTGAGTGTTGGCGGTGATGTGGGAGTGGGGACCACATGTAGAGTTATGACTTTCATCGGAGTGACTTGGTGCCTTGGATGAAATACACTGCCTTCAAAAAGTCATTGATAACTCAAAAATCTATTATTAACTTGAGTCTTTGCACTTGAAGATAAGAGTCCCCATTAAAAGAATAAAGCACAAACGAAGAAATTTTCCAAGGTACTTGCTTTCCAATGTTTCCATTAACTTGGACCTCCTCTGGTATTCAAACAAAATAAATCTGAAATTTATTCATTAGAATTGCTATGATACAATATCAGAAATGCGTGATTGCTATACATGTAAGTCAAAACCTAAACATAGTAACACAAGGTTTACTATGCATTAGCAAACTCATTACTGTGGTTTAACAAATGCATGATCATATATTGCAATAGGTTCTCACGTTATGCCATCTCAGAGATTTGGCATCGTGTGTGTGTGCATGCATGTATGTAGGTATCTGTTGAGTTAATAATGTAAAGGTTGGAATTTTGTTATATAGAGGAAGTTATTTTAAGTGCTAGTATTGGCCATTTAACTTCTACGTGCAATGTTCAGAAGTTTTAGGGGATGGAAAATAGTTTATAAAGGAAGGTTGCTTCATTGTAGGGTACTTTCATGACCATAAAATATTATGGCATGTCCTCTTTTTTCTCTAAGGAGAACCAAGTAATAGAAATTTAAGCACACTACATTTTAATTGGACATAAAAGTGCTCAACTGGTAACAAAGATTGTATACACCTAAAAATGACACGACTCTACTTAAATAAATATTTTAAATATTTATTTCACCTTCACATTCCTCTATCAATAAATAAATAAATTTATTTATTTATTTGATTCATCTCCTCTCATTTAATTAAATAAATTACATTTATTTAATTAATTAAATTTATCTACATCAACTTCATTCTTCTAAATAATTAAACAATTTTAATTATTTAATTAAAATCTTTTATTCTTCCAAATTTAAAGAAAATGCAATTTTATTTAAATAAAATCTTAAATCTCCACAAAATAAAATATATTTAAATATTTTATTTATTCCTCCAAATTATCTACAAGTAATTAAATAAATTTATTTATTTAATTATACTTTTTTATCTTCTAAAAATATATTCCTCTTGTCATACAAAAGCAAAAGCCGAGTTAAAACAACTTCGCTCTTAAATTAGAAAAATAAATTCTAATTTAAGAAAAACAAAATTCATCCTCATCAAGAAAGCAGTTAACTCAACTAAGCTTCTTTTTGAATGACACATGTCCTATTCGCGCACGTTCTCTCGAACATTCTCCTCCATTGATCTTCTCATTTCTTCTCAACCATTGATCTTCTCTCACACAACTCTATAAATACAACCCTCTTCTTCTTCATTTCATCATCCATCATTCGAGTAAACTTATGTTGCAGGAAATATAGCGTGCCATTGGCACCCCCTCTACATATCATTTCATTATCATCCACTCACATTTGTGTTTGAAGCTCATCTTCAAATACAACAAGTATCAAAGCCAACTTCTCCTTGTCATCTTGAGGAATTGAAGCGAGGAAGCAAGCTTCTTGAGGGCCATTTTCATCTCCATCAAGATCAAGAAAGAAAAGGCGAGCAATGGAAGGCATAAGGTAAAGGTTGTAAGTATCTTTATTTGTTATTTTAAATCCCTTTTCCTTCATATTTCATTGATGTATTGGGTTTTGTTATTGATTTGATTATTCCCACGTTTTACCCATCACATTTTGGCGCCCACCATGGGACCCTTGCCCTTGATCTAACCAAAAATTTGAGTTTCTTAGTGATAGGTTCCGTACAGGTGTCGTATAGGCTTCTGATAGGTGCATCCGGTGCATTTATCCTTTGAATCAGTGCTTCTACCTCCTATTCCGATGCATGCAGAAGTCCTGCGCATTTATCCTCTAAAGCAATGCTTTTACCTTCTGCTTTGGTACCTGCGATACTATGACACATTCATCCTCTGAGACGGCACATCTGATTCCTATTTTGGCACCTGCATCATTTAGGTGCATATAACCTACATCGCGACACCTTTACACTATTTCACGGCGCATATATTTAATTAATGCATTTTTATCATCTTCCTACACATTTGACACCTGTCTTAGCGCATCTGTACAACAATGATTACAACCTCTATTTCTGTGCATTCAGACTGTATAGCAGCGCTTCTGTTCTGCACTGTGGTTTTAGGTTTTCATCTGATTTTTCTGTTTGAGCTAATGTTTGTCTTGTAGGATTAGAGGTTGGATTAGATCATTTAACTGCATTGATTAGTTCATTTAGATTAATTAGGGGAAAAAGTAACCAAAAAAATGCATGCATGCAAATTTTACGTAGTCCTTAATTAGGGGGATTGTAACTGAACCACTGCTATCTTTGCATCACTATTATCTGTGCATATTTCTATCTTCGTAGTTAGATCATTGCTATCTTACAAATGGGAATGAACCATTGCTATATCTTAAACACTTCAAAGTTAACAAATGTGTGAGTGCCCAAGTAGATAGCACATTTAGTTTTTTTTCCTTTTAACTAGGTTTGGATTAATCACTGTCCTCTGTGTTTGTTGAATGACAATAGGCTTATGCTCTCCCCTTCACTGGGTGACTAGAACACCAGACTTGTTATTCCATCTGTATAACCTTTAGAGGGGCCTGCCCTTGGATGAACACCTGTCTAAGTGGGAACGACCCTGAGTGGAAACAGGCTGAAGCTAAGCCCTACCAATCCACTTAAAATAAATTGTGCTTGAGGTGAAGGTCTCCTGCAATGAGTGTTGCTGTGTTACATCGACGGTTAACCTCCCCCAAAACCCTCCAAGGCATAACCTTTGAAGGCTGGGAGACTCCATAACGGAGAGTAGTGTCGCCGCACGTGTAACCACTCAAACGGTTGCCTTGACTACTTAGCCACTTGTTTAGTATACCAAAAACCCCTATTTGTTTACACAAAGGGCAGAGCCCTTGAAGCGGCCTTGATTCATGTGATTCTTAGTAGAGGTAGCAGGGACAATCCTATGGTTCGGTGGGGGTATGAACCTAAGGAAACCTAGATCTGGTATGCGTGAGAAGTGAGTGCCGTGGAGGGGAGCCAGTGCTACCAGATCCTAGAGCTACATGCTTTGAATATGCACAGCTAGAGGATTCAACAAATACAGTCCTATCCAGCCTAGGTTGTACTTGTTTTGTGTCAAAAAGTCCAAAATACAAAAAAATAACAAAAGATAAAAATCATGAAAACTTTTATGTGTTTGCTGTGTCTTTGCCATAATTGAAAATTAGAATTCAAAAAGACCAAGTTTTCAAACCAAAAATAAAAAAAATCTTGAAAAACGTTCCAATACTCTGAAAAACCAACTCAAAAACTAGAATTGTGCATTTGAAGAGACTTGCAGCGCATTTTATCTAACTTGCAGCGCATTTAAACTCTGTTGTGGTACTTTTGAAAATAACCAAATTGGCGCATTTGCTGTGACCTGTGGCACATTTACACTTTGTTTCGGCACATTTAACTACTACGCATTCAAACCAGAGAACTGTTCCGTACCTTCCAAGAGCAAAGTTTTCAACTTTTTAAAAACCATTTCAAACCTATCTCAGTTTCTCCAAAATCTGATCAAAATCGTACAAATCAACCATTTCCCTCTTTTTCCACACCATCACTAGTTTTTCCACACTACATCATCCAAGATCTCGCAAAATTCTTCCAAAATCCAACAAGGTTAGAACCAAGTGATTCTTGATCGCATCAAACCTCAAACAAAACCTAGTGAGTCTCCACTATCAAGGATCACTTATCCTTTTCTTTCAGAACTCCACTAGTGGCTTGTGCAAGACTAGTCCACATCAAGTAAACGGATTTCTATCATCCTTACTTCGAGTATCATTTTGTTCACCCAACTTGTTTGACACCAATTGATCTAGGGAGAACCTTGCTAAAATCTTGTCACATTCTAGTACCTTTGCTCAAAACTTTCAAACTCACTCCATCCCACCTCTAGTCACCTTGCATGGTCTTAACAAGATTGCAAAAACAAAAATAAATTGAAATGGCTGAGAAAACTATCCCAAAATCTCATGAAAGTGATGAGGAAATTTCTATGGAAGAGGTCCTCCAAACACAACAAGACAAAAGATTTCAATGCATAATGGATAAGGTACTTGCCCAAGACCCTACCAAATTCTTTCTACACCTAGCACATCTAGGAGTCAAGCTCCCTAAAGATTTTGATGTAGAGGCTCTAAAAGAAACTGAGGAAGAAAGACACCCTGAGGGAAGCACACATGAGGAAACACCTTCAGACAAAAGCAAAGCAACCATTGATTCTACAAACACCTTGAGCTTAATGACCCAACAGATACAAGCTTTACAACAACAATTCATGGACATGCAAATAGGAGCATCAACTAAGCATTACTCCCTATAGGATATTTCACTATATCCTTTTGATAGGACCTTGATCATGTTACCTTTCCCCTCTAAATTTGAGGTGCCAAAGTTTGATAAATATCGAGGAAAGGGTGATCCAGGGGACCACATTAGGGAATTTAACGCTACTTGTCTCGAGGTTGCACACAATGATACTTACCTTATGTGATTGTTTCCACGAAGCTTAGGAGGACAAGCCATGGAGTGGTTTTCTAGACTACCACCCAGCATTAGAACATTTAACGAACTTGTGGACAAATTTGTCACGCACTTCTCCTATAATATTGAGCATGACACCTCAATCTTAGATCTTTGTAACACCAAGCAAAAAGGTGGAGAGTCTTTCTCTGCCTTCCTACAAAGATGGAGACAACTGGCAAGTAAGTGCCCACACCAAATGCCTGAAAAACAAATGCTAGAAATGTTTGTCCATAACTTACAAACTGACCTAAGCTATTAGATACAAGTCCAATATTCTACTTCCTTTAGCAAGGTCATTGAGATGGGTCTCATCATTGAAAAAGATTTAATCACCAAGGGTCAAATAAAGCTATATAAGGACACTCCTAGTACCAATACCAACACAGATAAACCAAGATTCTAGATAAAGAACAAAAACATTGTGAATGATGGGGTGGTAGATGCCAAGAACGTAGCACCTAAACAACCAATCTTTAACTTATCAACTCCTCAAAACAACCTCCCACAAAACAAACCAAGAAACACTGAATCATGATTTATAAATTTTCAACCTAGGAGAAAATTCACGCCTTTGGGAAAATCATTGGAAACTGCCCTACAGAAGTTAGTCACAAGAAAGATCATAACATTTCCAACAACGCAAGAATATGAACCAATAGTCAAACCTCCTTGGTGGAATGACAACGACTTCTATGAATTCCACCGAAACAGGGGGCACAAAACCAATGACTGCATTGCGCTCAAACACACTATCCAAGACTTGATCAAACAAAATAAAGTGTCAGTTGATGGACATACCTCTAATAGTGATCATTAGGCATTCAAGGACCCTCTTCCCAACTATGAGCAGGGAGGACCTTCCAACAAAAACAACAGTGGATCTAACAACGCAAATTACACAAACGTCGGCTTGGACTATGTTGTTAACCATATCTCGGAAGGTGATTCACACATCAATGTAATCACTATAAACAAAGATTCAGATTGCAATGTTACCACCCGTAGTAATAGAGTCACTCTTAGAGGAGCCTCCGCCCCTCCGGCTAAGCAGTACAATATCATGGATTAGCTACATAGACACCTGCACATATCTCCATTCTGGAACTTCTACGTCTATCCCCATCTCATAGGGCCATTCTTGACAAAGCTTTAGCAGAAGCCTCCATCCCAACAAACCTTGCTGAAGAATAGTTCCAAACCATGGTAGGTCACATTACCTCACCTCACTCCCTATCATTCATTGAAAAGGATGATATGTCAATCACCCAACCTCATAATGCCTCTCTTCATATCGAAGCCTTCATATAGAAACACAAGATAAAGAGAGTCCTAATCGATGGAGGAGTTGGTTTGAATATTTGCACCTTGAAGCTAATCCTTACATTGGAGTTTTCAGAGAAGGCTATAGATCCAAAAAAGAAAATCACTATCAAAGCCTATGACGAAGAGGAGAGAACTTCCAAAGGAATTGTTACTTTACCAATCAAAGTGGGACCTATAGTAAAAGATGTGGCTTGCCAAGTCCTCGATATGGAGCTAGCATATAACATTCTTCTTGGGAGACCATGGATACACGCTTTGAAAGCAGTACTGTCAACATACCATCAGTGTATTAAATTCCCCTATGAAGGTCAAGAGATCACCATCCAAGGTGACCCCAATCCATTTTAGTACTGCAACTCTATTCAATCTAAACCTGAAGTTGTGATCCCTAACAACCGTGCCTCTGCTTCATCATCATCTCGTGTTGATCCAGCTACACTTGCTTCCTCTTCAAAAGAATCCCAACTTGACCTCAAACTCAAGGATAAAGGCTTGGGTGAGTACACAATCTCCCAACTCCTCTGCTTGGCACAACTCCCCCTATCTCCAAGATCATATGGAAGACCTACTCTGAACAAATCAAAAGTAGATAAAACTACCAAAGGTCCGTTTGTCAAATGGGGAAGCCTCGAAGATGAAAGTGATGAAAAAGATATCCTGCAACATAAGGTTATTCCACCCCCAAAATCTCTCCTATTTCAAAAAATTAAAATAAGATTTTAAACAAATTAAAAATATATATATTTCATTAAAATATGCACATATTTCTCTAAAAAATTAAAAAAGACAATAATTAAAAATACTTAAAAGTTAACCCTAAAATATTTTTAAAGTTGAATTATATGAAATAAATGTTTCTATATATTGTTTTTGTTTTTTAAAGTTGATTTATAGAAATAGATGTTTCTAAAATTTATTGTTTATTTTGAATTAGATTTTTGAAGTTGAGTTATAGAAATAGATGTTTCTAAAATTTTATTTTTTATTTTGAATTAGATTTTTTGAAGTTGAGTTATATAAATAAATGTTTCTATTTTTTTAAAAATTTTGAATTGAATTTTTTTATGAACATTCTAATGAAGTGATTTTTTAATTTTTAATTTTTTAAATTTTGTATTATATATAATAAAAAAGTTCACATATTTTAATTTTTAAATTTTGTATTATATATAATAAAAAAGTTGTCACATAAATAAATAAAAAATTAATGTGGCTACATATAAATATAAATTAAAATAATTTTTTTATTGGCTACTATTGCTGATATGAATGCCACATATAAAATAAATTAAAATATTTTTTATTTTTTTTATAAATGTTATTGCTGCATATTAAAATAAATAAAAATTAAAAAGTTGCAGTTACTCCTTCAATTTTTTTATATTAATATATATGCACACATACATTAATATATATTATTTATTCATTTGTTTTATTTTATAATAAACATAAATAAAAATAAAAAATTTGTAATTACTTCTTTAATTTTTTATATTGATATATACACACATACATTAATATATATTATTTATTTATTTGATTATTTTATAATAAACATAAATAAAAATTAAAAAGTTGCAATTATTATTTTCAATTTTTTTAATATTAATATATATACACATACATACATTGAAATATTAATATATATTATTTGTTTTATTTATAATAAACAAAACATGAAGAATGAACTTTCTTTTATTATTTTAGACTTACTTTAGTTTTTTAGTTTTTAGTTTTTAGTTTTTTTACTTTTTACTTTTTGTTTCTATTATAATTATTATAAATCAATCAACTAAAAAACAAACTGAAGTAAAGCTTAAGAAAATAAAAGAAAGTTCATTATCCAATTCTAACTTGCTATAAAATTTTAAATATTTTAATTACATTTAAATAAATATTTAACTCACATTTAATCCAACTTTTTACATAAACTTGCAAGGTTGTTAAAATGAATTATTTTTTAGAAAGTAAAAGAAAGAATCTTTTGACAAAAAGAAAGCATCTTTTGACAAAATAAAGAATCTTTTTTTTAAATGGATTGAATATTTAATCATTAGGAGAGCTCAATGAAGGAGATATAATCTTATGAATGGTTATATAAGGATGAAGGCAGTTCATCAACACAACATGACCATCACGCTATACCAACTGAACAATATGGTCAAGGATTCCAAATGCTACAAAGAATGGGGTATGAAGGACACGGTCCACTCGGTTCAAGAAAGGATGGTATCACTGAACCCATCCAACCCCATACCTTGACAGCCTGAGACACTACAGGGCTAGGTTACACTGGCGCATCAAGAACCAACAGAGAAAATAAGAATAAGGACAAACAAAAAGAAACATCTACTACTAATCTGATTGAGCAAATTTAGCAACTGCAATTGGGGAGTGAAACTGATTCAAATGAATATGAGTGGGATAGTCTCTTGAAGCTATCTTGTGATGAAAAAGATATCGATGTTGTCCACGAGTATGACCCAACCAATGCAAATGAGAGACAAAGCCCAAGGGCTAGACCACTAGAGTCCGTACCGCATAATAACAATAGTGAAAGTCATGAGAAAAGAATGATACCCCCCTTGACGGATCCACTAATAGAGAGTACCATTGCAGACTTTGTCCATGCTTTTAACAACTCTATCCTAACCATCAACACCATCGACCTGGACCAACCCAATGACCCCTTACCTTTGGTACACCCCAAACTCATAGATTGGGACCTACAAGGCACTACTCCTGAGTTTGATACCTTTGAGAATGATGAAGCCATCATAGACTACCTTGAGCTTAGAGATCATATACCTGCAGGGGACCACAGAGCTGGCTATGCCATAGAACTCAATGAGAAGGCCTATTTTGGAGAGAGTGCCAAGCCTTTCAGTCTCAAAAATGTCAAAATGAAAGAAAGATCTAATGGTGAAAATCATTTTGCGGTAGTGTTAGATCATGAAAATAGTAAAAATATAGACATATCCAATGGTGAAAACCTCTCTGAGGCACCGAAGGATGAAAGGCTTGACCCTCTACCCAATCTTACACATCAGGAGAGATCTTCAATCTTGATAGAACTAGCAAAACCAATCAATGTCAGTACAGGTGATAACCCCAAAATGATCCACATGGCACAGTCTTTAACAAAACAAGAAAAACTAGCACTCACCCACTTCTTCAAAAGAAAATAAATCAACTTTGCATGGACATATGTAGACATGCCAGGGCTAGATCCGAATATCATAATGCATCACTTATCTTTAGCTCTAGGAGCTAAACCAGTAAAGTAAAAACTCAAAAAGATGCACCCGCATGTGGCTCTAATCGTGAAAGAAGAGCTAAAGAAACTGTTAGATGTCAGATTCATCAGACCGATAGATTATCTTGAATGGGTTCAAACATAGTACCAGTGGCCAAACTAGACGACACAGTCTGAATATGCAATGACTTCAGGGACCTGAACAAAGCTTGTCCAAAAGATGATTTCCCCCTACCCAACATTGACATGATTGTAGATCTCACGACAGGGCACACCATGTTGTCACTAATGGATGGTTTTTCCAGATATAACTAGATAAAAATTGCACCTGAAGACCAACACAAGACTGCATTCACATGTCCTTGGGGCACTTATTGTTGGTGTGTCATGCCATTTGGTTTGAAAAATGTCGGTGCAACATATCAAAGAGCTATGCCCACAATCTTCCATGACATGATGCACACTATAATGGAAGACTATGTTGATGACATTCTGGTAAAATCACTCACAAGAGAAGGACACCTGGCAGTACTGGACAAAATCTTCAATAGAATGGAAAAGTTTAATGTGTGCATCAATCCAAAAAAGTGCGTGTTTGGAGTTTCCTCAGGTAAGCGACTGGGATATATAGTGTCCGCCAATGGAATCGAAGTCAACCCAACTAAAGTGAAGGCCATCATGGAAATGCCACCTCCTAAGAATCTCACTCAGCTAAGGTCCCTACAAGGAAAACTACAATCTATCAAAAGATTCATTTCTCAGTTGGCAGACAAGTGCCACCCATTTTCCCACCTTCTACATAAGAATGTCCCCTTCAAGTGGAATGATTCATGTGAACAGGCATTTCAGTAGTTAAAAGAATATCTCATGAAACCACTTGTATTAATGCCACCAATCCAGGGCAAACCTTTACTGCTATATATCTTAGCTACACCGACATCTTTGGGAGCTCTCCTCACACAACAAAATTATGACGGGAAAGAACAAGCTATATACTATATCAGTCGAACACTTGTTGGGTATGAACTATAATTTACGTCAATCGAAAGAGCATGTCTCACCTGGTCTTCGCCTCACAAAAGTGGAGACATTACATGTTGTCACATTCGGTCAAACTGGTAGCAAAGATCAATCCACTCAAGTACTTACTCAACAAGGTAGCCCTTATAGGTAGATTGTCTAAATGGGTCATGCTTCTCAGTGAGTTTGATATCAAATATGTAGATAGGAAAGCAATAAAAAGCTGAGTACTTGCAGACCAACTAGCAGATGCACCTCTAACGGATGACAACCCTTTGAGCTTTGATTTTTTAGATGACTCTATCTTCCACATAAACACAACAACCTGGAAAATGTATTTCGATGGATCATACACTCAGCATGGATCAGGGGCAGGTATCTTGTTGATCACACCTAGTGGCGACACCATTCCTAAATCATACAGATTAATGTTTCCCTACACAACCAACATGGCAGAGTATGAAGCCCTTGTCATTGGTATCAAGCTAGCAGTTGAATAGAATATCCAAGAACTTCAGGGGTATGGTGACTCACAGCTGGTCATAAATCAAGTAAATGATGACTACCAAATGAAAGATGAGAAATTGATCCCTTACAAATGAATGGTAGATGACTTCAAAGAATATTTTGTCAAGATCTCTTTTGAGTAGATACCAAGGATTGAGAACAAAGCTACTGATGCCATGGCAACGATTGCATCTCTCCTTGATATTCTAGATAATCAATCATGTTATGAGTTCTTGGTAGATCCAGTGTCCTATCCTGCATACGACGCCCCTGAATCCCATATCGTTTGCCACATTGTCAGAATTGATTCCCCCCTCTATGGAAAAATATTTGCCTATCTTAAATAGAATACCCTCCCACCTGATCTCTCCAGTAACCAAAAATGAACCTTTATCCATCAGGCACCTCGATATGCCATTATTGCCAATACCCTATATCGCAGAGGTCTCGATGATACTCTCCTTAGATGTCTCGATAGTGAGGAATATCAAACCGCCCTGAGCGAAGTGCATGACGGTATATGCGAGACCCACTCTAGTGGCCCTACCCTAGCCAAGAAACTCATATGTATGGGATACTACTGGCCAACTATGGAACAAAATTCCTACCATTTTGTAAAGAAGTGCAAAAAGTGCCAAATCCACGGGAAACTAATACATACACCAGCATAGGAGCTGCAACCATTAATGACTCCTTCACCTTTTTGTCAGTGGGGACTCGACTTAGTGGGCAAGATTCACCCTTCTTCATCTAGCGGTCATAAATTCATAATCACTACCACTAAGTACTTTACAAAGTGGATTGAAGCTGTGCCCTTAGCCAACATCACAGGCAAGTAGATTGCCTCTTTTTATATTGAACTATATCATTTGTCATTATGGTGTCCCTTCTTCCATCATCACGGATAATGGACGACCTTTTAAAAATCAATATGTCAGGGAACTATGCGACAAATTCCATATCCAGCACCGCTTTTCAACCCCCTATTACCCCCAAGGCAACGGCAAGGCGGAGGCATCAAATAAAACCATTTTGAAAATCCTAAAGAAGACTATCAATGATGCTGGCCATGATTGGCATGTCCAACTAAATCCTGCACTGTGGGCCTACCACACAAGCATTCGCACACCCACAGGTGCAACACCATACTCCCTGGTCTACGGATCTGAAGCTATCTTGCCCATTGAAGTTGAGATCCCATCCTTACGAGTCTCGTTAAAAGGCCTCATATCTGATGAAGAGTATAGAGTGACCAAACTTCAAGAGTTAGAGCTGCTTGTAGAGAGAAGGCAACAGGCCTTTAACCACCTAAAATCTTATCAACAACAGATGTCCAGAAGCTACAACCATAGGGTAAAACTCTGAGTCTTCCAAGTTGGTAATCTTGTCCTCCGAGAAAATCCTAGAAATTAGCAAGATAGAGAAAAGAAAGGCAAATTTGAACCTAATTGGCCAGTTCCCTATGTCATCATTGCTTCCTATGGGTCAGAAGCATATCAATTGGCTACATCTGAAGGTGAACTGTTCGATGATCCTATCAACAACATGCATCTTCGCAAGTTCTATACCTGAAAACCCCAATGTAAGGGAGTCCTGAAAAAATCCAAAAAAATTGAAAAAGTGATAAAAAAACAAACAAAAAAATTCAAAAAATGGAAAAATAACAAAAAAATCGTCCTCTGGTGAAAACCTGGCAAATAGGTGCCTAGGATAGGTACCATGATAAAAACCTGGCAAAAAGGGGTCATGTGTACTCTTAGCTTCCGTGCAAATAAAAACAAGTGGTGAAAACCTGGTAAATAGGCACTATCTGCGACAAACCACTTCCTCCATCTATTGTGACTTCATGTCTCTTGTGTCCATCATGTCGTTCATCTTGAACCAATCCTTTGAACTATTTTCAAACTACATCACCTCTGAGCTATCACGTAGGCAAGGCCATTCTCAATACGCCCCCGAGGCTCCATTGTCCCATCCATCCCATATCTAGTCCTTCTATCTATCTGAGTCCATACCATTTTTGCATCCTTGCCATCACCTAGGTCTTAGGTCCATTAGGTTCACCCTGAACTATGTTGGCTCTGCGTCGTCATGTAGGCAAGGCCATTTAGCAATGAGCCCCCGAGGCACTAGGTAAGTCCCTTAGGGTCCGTCTCTTCATATCTGTTTGTCACACCATCCATAATAAGTTGATCTTTAGTTTTCACTGGGGGCAACTCCTCGCCTTGGTTGCAAATTTGGATTCTTGAATGCCACATGTTCTTAGAGGACACCAATAAGGATTGTGATACCTTTCACTAGGCATGCACGTGTAGCAAAACGCATTTCCAAACAAAAATCTTGACACAAAACATCAACCGGTCCAAAGCAGAGCACCATACCGAAACACTCCAACCAATTCTATATCAATTATGGCAAAAAGATACATCTAATGCAAGAATGTTTTGTGAACAGGTTAACTTGCAAGGTCTTGAAATTTTGTCATTATGTCTTCGTATGCTACTCAAGGATGCCAACAGCTAAAGATGCTATGATGGGGGCATAATATTTTTCTTTGTCTGCTGCTTGTGGATTAAACTTTAGTAATGTGACAAATTTTGTCTAACAACATGATTAGAAAAAGATCATCAAGGACTCCAAAGTCTGAACATGAAAAGGGGCAATCCTTGTCTGTTGAAATGCAAGAAGTACTCAGGTCATCTAGATTCAAGTTTGACTAGATGCTTGTATCAACTTGCTATATCCAAATCCATGTAAAGAATACTTAGGTCATCTCGGTTTAATTATACTTAGATGCTTGTATTTCCTTACGACATTTCAAAAAGGGAAAAATACCAAAAAGTGCCCAATGATGAAAGAAAAAGACTTGCAATTCAAGATTACAATCCACATCCATACCATATCCAAAAATCCATATCAACCATACAATAAGAAGATCCTGCAGTATATCAAATGAAAGCCTGTATTTCTTCATTTCTTCCCTTCTACATATCTATATCATCTCTATGTCGATTGAGTACATTTGGACATATCAAAAACATAGCATAGGTAACATATCATATCACATGAGATAGTCATTTACATGATTAAATCATTTACATACATAGTGCGTTAGGTCATCCACAAACATTTGCATCCATATATCATATCAAAAATCAAACACATAGACAAATACATATAGAGCTGCATAATCATAACCATAGCATGTCACATTTGCATTTACATATCAAATCATCTTACAATCCATCTAGTATGCATTACATATACAAAACATCACAAGATAGATTGCATCCATGACATATCAACATAGAACATATGCATGTAGAACATCAATAACTGCATCATCATATAATCATCAAAATATGTCCAAATGTACAATATATCAAAGTATCTATCCAAATCTCTCAGAATCATGTCATAAAATGTATACAAAGTAAAACAAAATGGTGATACATGTCTCGGGGCAAAAATAATACATATATAGGCTATCAGCCATCCAAAATGTGTACATCAAGTCAAAAATGGTACAAATGTCTAGGTCTAGCTAACCCTGATGCCATGGAGCACTGCTCCCTGCACTGCCCTCTCCTCTGTCTCCCTCTGACTACTATGGGCCCCTCACTGATCCTATAGATCGAGACCCACCTACCCGCTAAGATGCCATAGACTAGCTCCTGAAGCTAGGTGCATGCTAATCTATTGACACTGCCACGTGGTATAAACCTCTATAATACTGAGCCTGAGCCTATGCTCTAGCAAGCTCACTCTGAACCTGGGCCAACTGTGTTTGTGCCTACTGCACCTGTGAAACCAAAAAGCTATAAGTACCATCTGTACCCATAGCTACAACGGCTGCATCTCTCTCTGCTCTCATTGCCCTCACGCTAGCCAAAGCTGCGTCTCTCTCTCTCTATATATCTCTGATATCCATCTTGCATCTGCATCTCTTCAAGAGTCTGCTGCTCTTAGATGAGCCCTCAGCTACCTAATCTGACCCTATAGTGTCACAATAGCCTACTGCTGTAAATCAGGTTGTGGAGCCTGCGGTGCTGGCACCTACCCCTGTACCTGCTACTGTGCCACCTGCTGTGGTGGCAACATCTACCTCTGTGGTGCCACCTGCTGTACTGACACCTGTGCCTACCCCTGTCCTGCAACCTACGGCTGTGCAACTACCTGCTGACCTGAAGGTCCCTCCCTAGACCTCCTCCTCTGTCTAGATCTGCCACCTCCTCCTCCATCTCCTCCTCCTCCTCCATCATCCCCCTGACCTCCTCTTATCCTCCTCCATCCTCCTCTCCTCCTGTTGGCTCCACCCTCATCATCTGAATCCTCCTTGTCTATATGAGGAGCTAACTCTCCAGGCCCTGAGTATCTAGGCAATGGATGCACCGCAAACCACTCCTCGTAGTCTGGCGTCATGCCAGCGTCCACTATATCCCTCCTCATGGACCAAGCCACATGGGGAATCTGTTGAAAGTCTATCAAAGCCTCCTCGTATGATGCCATAGGACCCCACCTATATCTCTCTGCATGGGTCCTCACAAAATGTACCTACCCCTGTGGCTTGCCTTGTACTCGGCCAAACTGCCTCTACACTCTGCTCATAATCTGCCTCTCTAATATTTCTTGTCCTGCCAATGAGTCACCGAGTCTAGAAGCAATATAGAAGCTCGTCCACCTCATCATCCCATACCTCATAGTCTAGGTATGGGTGCCAGATAACCTGATCTACATTGTCAAACGCGTGTCTCCAATACTCAAGCTTCCCCAGCTTGTGCTGGGAAATCACACCTGCATAGCCATAACTGTAGGGATCACCCCTCTGCCTGTGAAATAGACATATAGGCCATGTGATAGCTATGTGCTCCCATAACCAAAACTACAAGAGAGACACACCTGCTGACAAACTGACTCCTCTGTGATACACTACCTGGTGCATATCTCTATACAAGTGTGCAAGCACGCGCACACCCCATGCATACCAGGTCCCGTCAGTGATCATGCTCTCTAACACCCTCCCCCAGCCAATCGGGAAGCTGTGTGACCTCTTATTGGGGCATACTATGCCATCGATTAGTCCTGCCACTATACCTGGGAAGTAGTCATAGCAGTCATGAGTGTCCTGCCACAAAATCACCTGCTCAGCCAACTCTGGGTCATCAAATACCCGTCTACACTTAGCTAATCTAGTATCCCACTATGACTCATACTCGACCAACTCTCCCTGAATAGGGAGGTGCAGAATCTGATACACGTCCTCAAGAGTGATCACCATCTCCCCCGTCGGAAGATGGAATGTGCCATCCTCACTGTGGAATCGCTCCATTGCTGCAGTCAACATAGCTTGGTTCACTCGAACCTCAGGCATGAAGCAAACATAATGTAAACCCATCGCACCAAGCGCCTCGCGGTCAATCTCTGTCAACATGTACCGCTGCAATAACGGCAAAGGGAACTGCTCTTGTGACATAAGGGTATCCCGGATATCCTCTTGCAACCAAGCAAAGCATAACGTCAAAGAAATCCATATCCAAACAAACCTACTCAAAGCAATCAAACTATCCTATCATTGACTTGACATATCAAATTAATCAAAACAAGCATATCATCTCTTGACTAGATTCTCGGTAATCTTAGAGATTGCTTATTAGTTGATGCATCGATCAAGGTGCCAATTGGGTTAATTTCGTTAAGCCAACTGATTTTCCTAGTGTAAATGTGCTGATCCAGGTGGCAAATGCGCCGATCCATATCATATGCGCCAATTCACCGTGAATGCACCAATCCTTGACATGTATGTGCCATTTTGTCATATGCGTCGCTTATTGTGTCACATGCGTCGTTCCCCAATGAATGCGCCAATTCATAGCCTTTATGAGCCAAACTAGTATATGTGCCATAAGATCTCTCACATGCGCAACTTCTCAGCATATGTGCCATTCAGAGCATATATGCGCAGAACGGTAGTTCGGCGCATCTGTCCTAGTTTTTTTCCCTAAGCATTTATTGCCCTAACAAATGACTTTTAGCGAGTTTTGATGAACTACATATTGGTGGTCTTGCCTCTGCTGGCCGATCGAACCATCAGACTCGCTCAAACCGGTGCTCCTTGCGCGGAATATCCATCTCTCTGTCGACTGCTCTAGCTGCCATGCTCTCCTAAGCTCTCAAAGACCAATCAACTAAGGACAAGTGTGCAAGTGAATAGAACTTGTGGACCCAGCTCCTATATATAGCAAGTGAACCATAGCTGACTGTATGACAACTGCGACTACTTCCCATGTCTGTTCCTCCGAACCACATCCCATTTTTCTCCATCCTAACCCACTTTTCACCTTCTTCTTTGCGAGATTGTCCGTCTCACACCTTCTGCGGTCTTCTCATCCAATCTCCTGAGGGGGCATCCTATCGTTAAACTTGTACCAGGGAAAAATTGTGGCATGTATCATTATCAAAAATTCTTATTCTTTGAAACAACGTGATAAAACACATTGCATCAAAGAGGGGCAAAATGTATACACCTAAAAATGACACGACTCTACTTAAATAAATATTTTAAATATTTATTTCACCTTCATGTTCCTCTATCAATAAATAAATAAATTTATTTATTTATTTGATTCATCTCCTCTCATTTAATTAAATAAATTACATTTATTTAATTAATTAAATTCATCTACATCAACTTCATTCTTCTAAATAATTAAATAATTTTAATTATTTAATTAAAATCTTTTATTCTTCCAAATTTAAATAAAATGCAATTTTATTTAAATAAAATCTTAAATCTCCACAAAATAAAATATATTTAAATATTTTATTTATTCCTCCAAATTATCTACAAGTAATTAAATAAATTTATTTATTTAATTATACTTTTTTATCTTCTAAAAATCTTCTGTATGTTCTAAAAATATATTCCTCTTGTCATACAAAAGCAAAAGCTGAGTTAAAGCAACTTTAAAGCAACTTCACTCTTAAATTAGAAAAATAAATTCTAATTTAAGAAAAACAAAATTCATCCTCATCAAGAAAGCAGTTAACTCAACAAAGCTTCTTTTTGAATGACACATGTCCTTCTTCTATTCGCGCACGTTCTCTCAAACATTCTCCTCCGTTGATCTTCTCATTTCTTCTCAACCATTGATCTTCTCTCACACAACTCTATAAATACAACCCTCTTCTTCTTCATTTCATCATCCATCATTCGAGTAAACTTATGCTGAAGGAAATATAGTGCACCATTGGCACCCCCTCTACATATCGCTTCATTATCATCCACTCATATTTGTGTTTGAAGCTCATCTTCAAATACAACAAGTATCAGAGCCAACTTCTCCTTGTCATCTTGAGGAATCGAAGTGAGGAAGAAAGCTTCCTGAGGGCCATTTTCATCTCCATGAAGATCAAGAAAGAAAAGGCGAGCAATCGAAGGCGTAAGGTAAAGGTTGTAAGTATCTTTATTTGTTATTTTAAATCCCTTTTCCTTCATATTTCATTGATGTATTGGGTTTTGTTATTGATTTGATTATTCCCACGTTTTACCCATCACAAAGATAACATAAGTCCTTTGGTGCTAAATAAGCATCTGTGGGTGACTGGTACATAGCTAGCATGTTATAGTCATTCATGCAATTCATTTATGTTTTATAAAGATTGATCTTTGATTCAAAAGGTAGAAAAGGAAACTATACTTGCATTTAATAGCTCAGAAGTATTTTGAATTTTACATTCAATAAACAAAAGATGTTTTTATTCTTTTCATGAAAGAAAATAAGAAAAATATAGAAGTGAACATACCCATAACTTCCATTAAAGTTATATTTTTCATTTGCAACATCATTAGAAAAATCATATTTAGCTGTTACTAACTTACTAATATGTTTTTGAATTGAGAGCAAGCCATTTCATTTTACCATACCCTCTTGTGTGTCAGATCTTTTGCCACAGGATTGTAATTGTAAGGTCTCTCACCTTTCTTTCACTTGTTGGCTTTTAAGTCTGCAAAAGAGGTCTAATTTCTCTATTTGGATGAAACAGCTGGCTGCACAGATGGAGCCTATGTTATATGTGACTTTGAAAATAGAGGAGTTACCAAAGAACTTCGTGATAATGACTGTACTGCATCCATAACAAGTGTGTACTAGTCCAAGGATGGCTATCAAATACTGACATCATCTATGGACAAATATTTGATACTATGGGCAGTTCTTGAGGGGAGAAAAATGAGATGTGTCATGCTCTAGCAAAGTCTCTTTGATATAAAAATTTTAGGTGCTAATTATAGAAAGCATACAATATCACATGCAGTTGTCTTTTACCTACTGATTCTTGAAGTTAGTCATCAACCTAATAGTTTCCTAACCACCTTCTCAAACTACTCATCTTAACCCCTAGTTGTTAGCTATAACATTTGATACTATCTATGGCATTAAGCTTAACTGTTAACATCAACCACATACATTAACATTAAATTTAACCTTGTACAGTTTTTGCATGATCTTAGTGGTGGTGGTAGTTGTATATATGATGACACATCATTAAAAAATATTCATTTCTCTCTAGTTTTTGTGAAACCTAATTCTATATATGCAAGTGTGTAAACACTATAAAGCAATGATTCTATTTAAGTGACAGCTATTTAGTGGTGGAGAAGAGTCCATTGACGTGTCAAGTAAGGCTGTTCTAAATTGTGGAAGAGAATGAAAGAGAAGAAATATTTAATGAAAAAATCAACTCCAGACATTATGGCCATGGAACAGGGAGAAACCAACTTAAATCAACTCTAGACATCATGGCCATAGAATAGGAAGAAACCAGCTTTTCTACCCATAAGTCTGCACACAAAATTGACAATGGTATACAATTTTTTCCATTTCATTTCTACTCACATTTCACTAAGTTGCCTTGCCTTTTATAGACTATTAAATGCGCGGATAGATGTTATCATATATATGGTTTATATCGTGTGTTTTGTAGACAGAAATTTTCTTTTTTGTTGTTGTTGTTGTGATGGTTTTCAGATTCATGGCAAAAAGTGAAACTGATGTTAGTTACAAGTTTCAACTGTGTGTACATTTTGGGATATTCAAACCTCATTCTAGAGTCTCTAGGATTGGTCTAGGGAATTATTGGCATGGTTGTTTTAGGTGCTTTGTCACTCTATGCCAATTTGTTGCTTGCAAATCTGTATATTATAGAAGGCTAATACTCTTGAAAATACAATTTAATTATTGCTTGCAAATCTGTATATTATATATGGTCAATACTCTTGAGAATTGTGAAGGGTGTTCTACTAAAAAATAATGTCTCTGGTATAAGAGTCTCTAGAATTGTGAAGGGTGTTCTACTGAAATCAGAGAGATATGAACAATCTTTAAAAAAATACAAAAAAGGGCAAAAAAAATGAAACAAAAACTGCATGAATGTCACAGAATTTCTAGCTCACATCCAAGATATGAGCCTTAAACTCTAGTCTGTCCTTAAATTTGGTAGGTTGAATGTATTACTTCTTTCTAATGCCATACTGAAATGCAAGCTTTGACTGGAAAATAAAGTTACTGTAAAGGGTGGAATTTTTGGATAGTTGGTTTTTAGTAGTTTTGGTGTATATCCTCCTTTCTCCCTTACATTCAAGGACCTAAGGTCGAGTTATAATGTACTATCATACCCTAGGTCATTATTGAGATGTAGGAAAACTTGGATTTTTATTATTAGATTGACAATTTCCTTCTCTAATGCTCAATTATACCTTAAAACCCTAATTATGCAAATACGATAGTAAACGAATGAATTACAGAAAATGCTTCTACAGAAAGATGTAAAATAACAAATAACTATGCATTTGTTTTTGGGGTTCCAAGCTGAAAAAGTTGGGGACTAAAGAGCAGGCACCCAAGTCCAAGGCCCTGCTTTTTGTTGAGATTTGGAAACAAGGTCTGCAACTTGTATCTGCTGTATTAGAGATTTTCCCGTTGTGGAACTTTGAGGACTAATGAGCGGGTGTCCAAGTCCAGGTAGCTGTTTCTTTCATTGATCTACAATTCTAACACTCTATTGTACCCTCCAACAACTTTACTTTGTCTGCAACTCCAACCTATAACTTGGAATCTTGAAAACTTTGGGAGGGGGTTGTGGTGTTTAGAGGCTTGCCTCAGTCAAGCCCTGGAGAGACATTCAAGCCTTCTGAACACCATTGTCAGATAGAGAGTATGTGCCTTGAGAGGCAGAGGCAAAAACCAAATGATAAATGCTCAATAATCACAATAGATATCACCTTGTAGTGAAGATCTCATGCGAGGAAGAAGCTCTTCATTCTATGAAGAGATGGATGCTCAAATCTACAAACACAAACACAAACACAAATCTGCTCTTTCTACACAATGAATGCTTTGAATCACTTCTTGAATGCATAAAGTTCACAATAGACATCTAGTTTACATGCCTAAACATGCTTTTATATGAAACTACAAACATTCCCACCAAGATTTCATAAATTCAAACTTACCGTGTCGGTGTAGGGACTAAATAACGGTCATAAACTGACACTAGAAATTTGGGCCTGACCCGAAATAGAGCAGGACTAGGGCATGGGTGCCCAAGTCCTCCCCCCTATTTTGGGTAGGGTCAGGTTCAAGGGGTCCCCCTAGGCCCCATTTGTCATGATACTCAGGGTTCATTCCATCGGGATGTTGAATTATGATGCAAGATGTCCTAAATGCACACTAAGGACCTAGGAGCTAAACCTTTTGAGGGAAAAGCCCCCAAGGGGACATTTTATGACATTACATTTAGCCCCCACTTTAATGTATATATTAACGCGAGGCCAATACATGTATTAAAGTACAGTCAACAAGCACAACAAACATGCCAAACATGGAGAAGACAAGCCAAGCACATTGAAGACAATGACAGGAACACAAACCACGGAGAAAATAGTTACAGTCACGCAAAACATGAAGAATAAAGTAAATGCATAGAAGACACATTAATGCATGGAAGACATGAATGATTTCTTTTCTTTTCCTTTTCTCATATATATGAAATGCAAATCCAAGTACAGGAAAGTAAACAAACCTCCCATAATATAGGATGCAGTCATCGCGTAGGTCTTTAAACTATATATGGGGTAACAAACACACAAGACACACAAAACCTCCCAAAATGTAGGATGCACTCATCAGACAGGTCTTTAGACTGCATATGGGGCAACAAACATACCAAACAAAGCAAGCATGCCAAAGACACATACTTTGAAGACACAGAGAAAACATGGCAGACAAGCGATGGAGTGTCCCTATTTCTAGGTTCAACACCATCTCAGGCACATTACAGGCACACACCAACAATTGGGATTCGCCACAACAATCACTGAAGACATGCTTAAGTGTTGAGTTAGTCATAGAACTGCTCCCCGCCTCCGCAGAGGACTTTTAAAAATGCAACCCCACCCGCATCACAGAGACACCTTACAGTGAAAAGGAAGCATGGCATATAACTCCACCCGCATCACGGAGACACCTTATGGTGAAAAGGATGTATTAGCTCAAAAGTATACAACCCTACCCACATCACAGAGATGCCTTATGGTGAAAAGGAGGTATATGAAATAGATTTTATGATTTCAAGATTGTTCAAACACACTTTACTAGCATCTAGAACAAACATCTTACCTTATATATGCTCCCACCTTAAGGTGGTTGATATCATGTATTGATATCAAGCACGTTAAGGTAGGAACAAAACACACAAGGGAACACAGAATTTCGTAAAGCCCATGCCCCTAGACGTGACATGTACTTTACGATCACCAAATGTTCCCACAAACACATCCCTGCAATAAAAATGTTAGTGTCCACATAAAAACAACAATATCAATGCATATGAAATATGAGGCATGCAAGATTCAAGTAGACAAAGTGCACGAAGCAGCAGTATTGTTATGATTTGTAAATGAGATAGAACACCATCAAAATCACTACATGGAAAGCACAAGTGCTTCCACTAGCCAAGTGTCATATAAGATATACAACCCCATCATCATATTAGGAACTAAGTCCAATTTTTGATTTCTTGCGAAAGGGACGCTAGGTCTGCATCAGTATAAATGTTTTTCATCATCCGCCCACTAGATGGAAACACTAGAGGAAGGTAAATAATAAATAAGAGAGGAGAAACAAGTGTCTTAGGGATAGTCACATAGGAGGGTGCCCCCAAGTCACCAATCACAACGCTATGTCCGTAAGACACAACACACAACAATGAAATCAAAGAGAGAGGCAATATAGAAGAATGATGATACAAATAGAAGAAGGTCACAATAGAGGTAGTCTCTTGGTATCTCGAACCTTAGAAGAGAATCAAGGGTCATCCCATGAGGCCTAAAGAACACATAACACATCACAGGGGAAGCACATCATGAGAGAGATAAAGGGTTACTAGAGATACTTACCTGGGAGGATCTTTATATCAGATTTTGGAAATTGGGAACCTCTTGGAGAGGTACTCAATCATGTTGAGTGCAAAATTTGAGTGGTTCTTATGAAAGTTTTGTTTGTTATCATATGATGCTTGTTTTGTAATTCCTTTTTGAAGTGAAACTTTTTGTTGCTTATGAGGGGGAGAACCACTATTATTTCCAACTGTTGACAATCGTCTTTCTCTTTTCTGATTTTTAGCGAGATTTTGTTGTTGAGTCTTTCTAACACAGTAATAGGAATTATCCTGTACCTTTTCACTTATCTATATCAATTGTTCTTCTTGTTTTTCTAGTGCATTTTGGTTATCTCCCGATCCATATAAGGATAACGGAGGAGGAACCTCAGCATAAATTCCTTGTCTTTGTGGGTGAGGTGGGTTATCCACTTGCTTTTTATCCACTTCAATCATACCCATGATATTATCATAGTCTAAATAATCATCATCATCATCTACTTCCACTAAACCTTGTTCCAACATATTGGTATCAGTATGTCTAGGGATTGGATTAGTAAAGATTTGTAAATTCTGATTCAGTGAAGCAACTAATTTATTTCCATTATCATTCGCACCCAATACTTGGATGATATTTGAATCAATAAGGTCTTGTATCTCATGTTTAAGACGCATACATCATTTAGTATCATGTCCTTGTGTCTGATGAAAATGGCAAAAGGCATTAGCATCAAAGTAAGGTCCTTGTGCTTTACTAGGATCAACAAGCCTAATCAGGGGAAGCTTTAGAATGTTATTACTCATAGCTTGATTCATGATAGCATGATAAGACTCAGATATTGGAGTAAACTTTCTTGGTTGATATGATGTATTCTTTAGATTTGTGATAGCAGACACATTAGAAAAGTTGTTTGTTGAAGCTCCTATTATTGTTATTCCTCTAAAAGGTGTTTTGTGATGATCCACCCATGGACTGACTAACTTGAGCTAATGAGTTTTGGTTTTCATATTGACTAGACGAAAGTTAGCAATCGCAAAGGGCGGTGCACAAATGTTGAAAAGAGTTATACTTCATCAAGAGGATCTTATCATGGATATTAGGTTGTAAATTTGTTATAAACACCTTCTAAACATCCTCATCTTTCATCTGATATTGAATTTGAGTATACAAAGCTTGATACTGACTAATGAATTCAGTTAATTTCTCTTTCAGACCTTGCTTATAGTGAACGAAGTCAATTAAGGAGACTTGGGGTCCGATGTTTGCTTGAAAATGTTGTAGAAATTGATCAATCAACTACGAAAAGGAGTGTATTGAATTCAAAGGTAAAGAGCAAAACCATTCTAAGGTAGTATCTTTGAGAGATCACGGGAAATTTTTTGCTAACAAATCCTCTTCAAAATAGAAATAACTACACATAGCTATGAATGCTGCCACATGAGTATTAGGATCACCTTTTCCACCATATTTTTCAAAGCGAGGAGTCTTTAACCTTTTGGGCATAGGAGTTCTCAAGATTGCATAGGAAAGGGGATTACGGGCATGATATGTTGGTATATTGGGCGGTGAAGAATTTGTCAAATTTGTAACCTTTTGTTGTAAAGCCTTCATGCCCTATAAAAGTTGGTTAGGATAGCATCGTTGGGAGATGTAGTTTGCTATGAGGAATTGGAACCAAAGTGAAGAGGTGAATGAGCTTGAGATATGATAGGTGGAGGCTGATAATATGAAAATGGTGGTTGGGCGTAATGGTAGCTGGAAGATGGTTGCGAGTAGGTAATAGGTGGCTGGAAATGAGTGGAATAGATAAGCGGTTAAGAACAATTATGCATAGAGGAGGTCCCCTTAGAAACCAAATCCTAATAATCAAATCCCACAGCTTTGTAACTAGTGCCATCAGATACTCCAATACCAGTGGTAGCATTACTACAAGCATTCACATCAATTGTTAAGATTGTGGACGTAAAAGTGGATATTCTTGTAGTCGGTATAGGTGCTGATACTTATGTATGAGACGGTGACAAAGTGTTATTTATCACTTATACACATTCAGTTACTAGCATGATATTGGTTTGTATAATATGTGCTAAACAACGAATTGTATTAACACGATCTTGTCCCTCTTTTATCAATTATCTTACATGGTGAATCACATGTACAACTTCTTTAGCTATCCTCTAAGTTTGTACATTGTCTTGGAATTCAGCTAGGTCTTTGTCCAGTTTATTTATTTTCTCATCAGATACATATCTTGTCATTTCAATAGTATCATCAACATACTGAAAAGTTCTCTTCCATTGTACTTGTGATAGGTGTAATGTCTTGTAACATTTGTGTCTCTCGTTTTGTAAAGAAGGTGTTCAATGTTCCAACTTCTTCAAAAGCACTAGATCCCATGTGTCTTATGCTTCTTATTAAAGGAATGTTTCTCTTAGGGCAGTGAGTTATTAGACTCATGCAAATCTAGGATGACGACAAGTCAAAATATAGTGAAAATACACTAAAATATGCGATTTTTTCACCAAATCTCAATGCAAAAGAGCATGAAAAAGGGTGTTGTGAGGAAAATTATGATGGAAAGAAAATTATATCAGTAATAACAGCCTCTTAATGCCAAAATATCTGTCACAACATGCTTTTAGTGCCACTCAAGGTCAACCCCTAGAGAAAATATAGCAAAAATAGGCAATTTTTCACAATTTTTCAATTCCAAGACCTAGCAAAAGGGGTGTTGTAAAGAATTTTAGGAGGTAAATAAAATAATAGAAATGATATCAGTCACCTCAATCCATAAAATTTGTTACAAAACAATTGGAGTATAAACTACGCCAAACCTTAGGGCAAAAATAGCAAAAGTGTGCAGTTTTTCACCAAATTTTCAATACAAGAGCCCGTTAAAATAGTGTTGTGAAGATTTTTAGAAGGGGAAACAAATTATTATCCTAATAAAAACCAATTAATGCCAAAATACCCTTTACAATACGCCTATGGTGCAAATTTAGAGAGTTGATAAGGCCAAATCTAGTGAAAATCAATGTTTTTGAAGCCCTAGGTTTGAGATCTTGAAACAAAATGCTATATGAATGTTTTACAAGCTGATATATGATGAAAATTATATTCTCTCATATCTGAAAATTATTTTCATGCTCTAACATGCAAAATGCAAGTGCCAATCTAATGAAAAGTTAATGAAAATGCTAGTTTTTGTTGACTTTTTCTATGCAAAAATGCAAATTTTTAAAATCTAAATGCAAATTTGTTCCAAAATGCAAGACTTAAGACAAATTAAAATTTGAATAAGTCTCTAAAATCAATAGAAAAATCTTAAACAAGATTTTACGTACAAACCCTAGATTTTGGAATTACTAGGTTATGTGCAAAATTCACAATTTTCAACAAAACCCTAGCAATTTTATGATGAAAATGCAATGCAAAATATTGAAATTTTGTAATTTTATATAATTTAAATCATATCTAATGAAAAAATCATAAATTTGATAAAATTCAAATTAATTGATGCAACATGCAAAACCCTAGCATGCAATTTTTTTAAATTTTCCAATGTAATAAGATGAATGACTATATGAATGAATGAAATCAATGAAAATATGAAGCACAACACTAAAGAAGGTGTAAACAAGTCCAATAACAATGGTTCACCAAAATGTAAAGGGTGGAATTTTTGGATAGTTGGTTTTTAGTAGTTTTGGTGTATATCCTCCTTTCACCCTTGCATTCAAGGACCTAGGGTCAAGTTGCAATGTACTATCATACCCTAGGTCACTATTGATATGTAGGGAAAGTTGGATTTTTTTGATTAGATTGACAATTTCCTTCTCTAATGCTCAATTGTACCTTAAATCCCTAATTATACAAATACGACAGTAAACAGATGAATTACAAAAATGCTTCTATGTACAAAAAGATGTGAAATAACAAATAACTGTGCAACTATTTTTAGGCTTCCGAGGCAAAAAAGTTGGGGACTAAAGATTGGGTGCCCAAATCCAAGGCCCTACTTTTTATTGAGATCTGGAAACAAGGTCTACAACCTGTATCTATTGTATTATAGATTTTCCCGTTGTAGAACTTTGAGGACTAATGAGTGGGTGCCCAAGTCCAGGTAGCTATTTCTTTCACTTATTTGCAATTCTAACACTCTATTGTACCCTCCTGCAACTTCACTTTGTCTGCAACTCCAACCTATAACCTTCAATCATGAAAACTTTGGGAGGGGGTTGTGGTGTTTAGAGGCTTGCCTCAGTCAAGCCCCAGAGAGACATTAAAGCCTTCCGAACACCATTGTCAGATAGAGAGTGCATGCCTTGGGAGGTAGAGGCAAAAACTAATGATAAATGCTCAATAATCATAATAGATATCACCTTTTAGTGAAGATCTCATGGGAGGAAGAAGCTCTTCATTCTATGAGGAGATGGATGCTCAAATAGGCAAACACAAACACATAAAGAACACAAATCTACTCTTGCTACACAATGAATGCCTTGAATCACTTGTTGAATGCATAAAATTCACAATAGCCATCTAGTTTACAAATGAATGCCTAAACATGCTTTTATATGCAACTACAAACATTCCCTCCAAGATTTCATAAATTCAAACTTACCGTGTTGGCCTAGGGACCAAATAACGGTCATAAAATGACGCTAGAAATTTGGGCTTGACCCAAAATAGGGCAGGACTAGGGCACAGGCGCCCAAGTCCTCCCCCATAATTTGGGTAGGGTTAGGTTCAAGGGGTCCCCCTAGTCCCCATTTGTCATGATACCCAGGGTTCATTCCATTAGGATGTTGAATTATAATGCAAGATGTCCTAAATGCACACTAAGGACCCGAGAGCTAAACCTTTTGAGGGAAAAGCCCCCAAGGGGACATTTTCTGACATTATAGTTACATTATTATGAATGCTAGAAAAATTACTCCTAAGAGCACAAATGTAAATCTATACCTATACCAGAGGAACTAAGTTCAAGAAGTAAAAATATCAATAAAGGCTAATAAAATACAACTTGTTGCACTATGCTTTTAGGGATGGTGTAAGTTGCAATCAATTGAAGCATTTCACTTCTATAGTTACCTATCAATAGATTTACACTATGGTTATTAGGCATAAACCATAAACCAAAGCTGATTTACTTTCAACTCTTCTCAAGCTGCCTCCATAAAAAAGCCCACCGATCATATTAGGGTAGGGACAACACTTTAAAGCTGAATGATGCAACAAATGTATATTTTTAAAACTTATATCAAGTAAGTTGTGCCCGTGATGAAAAAGTAATAATGTAAATCAAGATTTTAAGAGAACAACATAAATTGTTATTTAAAAAAGAAGTTAAAAATAGAAAGAATCTCAAATCTTGAATTTGAAAAAAAAGGATAAAAAAGAAGAAAGAAAATTTAACTAAAACCCCAATTACAGTAGATGAATACTATGACACCATCTAGATATTTTGCTTATGTAGGTTCCAAGATGCTAAAGGGAAAAGAAAACACCTACCTTCAACATCAATTGTGTAGAGCAGAAATCTTGTAGATCTTCAACCAGTATGGGAAAAGGAAATAGCTGCGGTCAGCATCAACTTGCAGAGGAGAAAACCTCAACCATGGCAACCACAGTGATATAACTGTTACTTGTAGTGGAAAACTAGATTAGCAAGTAGATTAACACACCTCATAATTATAATAATAGGGGTTCAGAACATATCAAACTAAAATTAATCTCAGAGCACAGGATTAAATTCCACAAAATCAACAAACAAAAGTAAATATATACCCAAATTTGAGACTATTGGACTTTTATTGTTTAATGGGTTTGTCTAGTACATTTTTTTAGAGTAAATAAGTGCTTTATTCATTTATTTTTATATTTTAAAAATTATTTCAAAGTTCTTTTCTATATTTTAACATTTTTAGTATTATCTAAAAATAATGCTTGTACAAGTTTCAGAAAATAATATTGTTGTGATCTAAGGTTTTCTTCTAAGCTACAGGGTTCTATTCCAGGATCTTACACATGTAGACTTGTTTTGAACTGGGTACCGGTCTCAGGCCAGTTCTCATAACAAAATGGCCTGGGATCCTCTATTTTTACTTTTTTGGTGCTCTGTTCGAGTTTGTTTGAGATGAGCCAAGGCTATACCCAAGTCCATAAAGCCCTCCAAAAAAAATTACCTTTAAAAAAAAAGTAAAACCTGATTTTAAATATTTTTGAGATCTCTTGTACATCTGTATACAAGCCATACCAAAGTGGGTTAAAACAATTTGGGGTTGGGCCTGGGTTTAGGGTTGGGGCTGGGGCTCCGTAGGGGCAGTGTGTGAGGGAGTCATAGTGGGTGGTGGGCCGGGCAGCAACAAAGAAGGTTGAGGTTGAGGAAGGGGTTTTTCATACTGGGTAACATTGGTCCCGGGATTCCAATAGTACAAATAGCTAGTATTGACATCAACCATTGCTCTCCAGGGATGGGGAAGTGTGGGATCATGAAGAGCATAATGAGGCCCCGTGCCAGCAGCCACTGCCACCACCATTGTCATTCAAACCCTACTAACACCAATCTTAGTCAAATAATTTTTATAGATTTCTAGATTTGGTGCCTACAAGTCCTAAAGTGCAACATACCTGAGAATTACATAGAAGCGACCTCGTAGGTCTCGCTATGCTTAGGTTGAATTCCAAGGGCAAAAAAATATCCTCCAGTTGAAGATAGAGAAAAAAATACAAGGTCAATCTCCAAGGTATGATAAATAAGCCATAGAGCCAAACTTGTTAGTTCCCTGTATTTGATAGACACCATTAATGAAAGCACTATAAGGATTGAATGTTCCATCTGGAATGATCAACCAAATATAGAGAAATCTAAATCTAGCTGACAAAACAATAAAAGATAAAAGATGAAGTAAATGTAGAGCACCCCCTATCTATAGGGCAATAAAATTCATTGGCCTTAGAGTCAAATTGAGGCCCCTTCATCATCATAGCTTCTGCTACTACTAAAATCAACATTCAAGCCAGATTTTCCTAGATTAATCTCCTACAAGACAAATACTTGTCAATACCCTAGTTTTATCCTCTAAGAAATTTATGTTTAGGGTTTCCAATGGATTGGTTGATGCAAACCCTAGTTTTTTTGTTGAAGAAATCTATATTTTTAGCCTTTTAAAAGAGAGTGGATTAGGTTTTTTCGGCTTCTAGGACTTTTCGTAGGGTTATTGCCAACGCATTATGTTTAGAAAAAGGCTTATTCACATCCTTTCAAAATTTAATAAATTTTTAAATCATTATTTCATTTTTACACTGACTGTTCACAACATAGACGAATCAGATAACAAATAAATGATTTTTTTAAATGATTAAATAAAAAAAATATTTATGAACTATAGCATTGTTGTTGAATTTTTTAGTTCTTTGAGATGATTGGACAAATAGTTTAGAAAATTGCATCTAACCAATGCATTAGTATACCTGCCTTCGGCAGGAACTAATAAGACACATAAAAATACATTATTCTTAAAAATTTAAAAGAAACATTAACTTCTCTATTTCTTATACTATGCATATTGGTAGTGGCAACATAATTTATGGAATGTATTTTAATTTTTTAATGTATATTTTTATTCTCACAATGTACTCTTAAACAACTACAATGTCTTGCATAAGATTTTAAATAAAAGCTTATTTACCTTCTATGCATAACTATCATGATGAATGAAATCACTTTTATCACTCTCTTTTAGCAACTAGTTGCTCAATAATGCAAGACTATAAAAAATACGATTGTACAATACAAATATTGGATACATAAAGGATCGTAAAGACATTGAAATAACAATAGAAACATTTATAATAATAGTATGAAAATATATTAATGTTTTGAATGTAACTTCAAAAAAATCATATTAGGATATCATATTAAATAGTGAGCTATATGAAATAAGATCACATCAAATATTTTATTTTATAAAACTATAATTGCATGAACACAATTGTAAGAGAAATTATTATTGCAAGTACAAAGACCATTGTTGTTAGGATTTAAATTTTCAAACATGCAGAAATGAAACTATAGCGAAAACCCTAATTACAATGATGTGCAAGCAAGCTTAGAAGACAATCAAACAAACATGAAAACAAACTATTATCTAAGCTATGACTTGTCTTATCTCCATTTTTCTCCTCCATCTTGCATTATGCTCTCAGATTTACAGATTTTGCACAATCCTGAGAAGTTCTTATGAGTGAATAGCAAGATTTTGGAGAGGATATACATTAGATTATAGAGTTCTATCCCAAGAGAGCATTAGGGATCAAAATGAAGCTAAATAAGTGATTTTATAGAAGACTTGATTTGAATGAATGGCCAGGATTCACTGTTGACTTTGGATCAGAATGGAGGGCTGAGATGAGTTAGGGTTTTCTCACCACTAGAGAATATAATTGAATTTAAAATTGGGAGAAATGGTGAGGTGGAAGCTATTTATAAATTAAATAAATTGGGTTCATTTATTTAATTTATTTGAGAAGGGGAATAATGTGGGATGATTAAATTAAATAGGTGAGACCTATCCAATTAAGATAAGGCCTTATAATTTAAATAAATGTTTATTTATTTAAATTAAAGGGGGCAAGAGGATATTGAATAATTAAATAATTAATCAATTAGAATTAATTATTTAATCATAGAGGAAAATTAGAGAAAAATAGGAGAATGTGGCAGAGATTAGGTTTTGCAACCTAAGGACACTTTTAGGTGTCTACATTTTGCCTCTTTTTGAGATGATGTTCGAGATGATGTGATTTATGTCAAAGCAACATCATTTCAAAGAAGCTAAGGAAATGGATAGAGGAAAAGGATGATGATGAAAAAATAGGATGATGATGGCCTCTTGAGAGGATAGGCAGGTTGGACAAACACGGGTAGGCTCTCGAAATGAAAGGGATTGATCAAGGAATAAAGATAGGGAAATGGATAGAAGAAATGAATGATACGTTAACCTAGAACAAAGGTGGAGGAATGAAAGATTGGATAGAAGAATGGAAATGAGATCTTGCTTTGATAGATTTTTGAGATTCTCACTTTCAATTTTTTTTGCTTATCATCATAGAACTTATTATGTCAAGGGACAAGAAACACGATGGCGTGAAAGGGCCAAGGTGCGAAAATGTGATCCCTTACGAAACAAGCACATGACAGACAAGGAATGCTTGACTCAGACTAGTAACCGTGGTACCTTGTTAGAACATGTGATGAGATAAATGTTGGGTATGCAAGTCCATATGCAAGGAAGCAGTTATTCTTTCCTATGCATAGGATGTCTTTGATTCACACCCAATGGAATCCTGATCACATGCAAGGCACCAAGTTGCCCCAGTCATTTTCACAAGGAAAACCACAAACAGAAATCAAATAAAAATGTCTCGCTCTATCCTCACTTCTTTTCATCACATAGGGACTGCCTTGAGAAGCATAAGAACGAGACTCCAAAACAATCCACTAAGACAGACTAGACCAACAATCATTTGGACCTTTTGCTAAGTGATATGTGTTTGATTGATTACGATGATTCGATGAAGGAGGCCTAGTTTTAGGATAGGAAGCATGTCATATAAGAGGCCTGGTCTAGTTTTGACAATGCCTCTACCTATCTAAGGCAAGTGATAAGAGGGTAACATCTTGTATAAGACATGTGGTTTGCTTTCGAGAATGTCGCAAGTTGTGAAATGATTGGCATGTGATGATTGATGATGTTTGATCTTAGAAATGACGCATGTCGTATAAGTCATAGAGTCCTGGTTTTGACAATGCCCCATTTAGTATAGGGTATGTGATAGTTGATACTAATAGTGACATATGATTATCACAAGGTGATTGATTGATTTGATTGATTTGAATAGCTTGTCTTTGTTGATTTTGGGATTGGTTTGAAGTTTGGATTCCTTGAAAGATTTGACTGTCTGATCAAAGTGTCCATTTCATGAAAGGATGACTTATTATAATGGTTGACTTGACGGACCCTAAGGGACTGACCTAATGCCTCGGGGGCTCATCAAAGATGGCCTTGCCTATGTGAAAGCTCAGAGGCAACATAGTTTGACCATGTGAACTTGGTTTGATTTGAGAATTGATTTGACTAATATGATGATGTGATTGATTAAGATGTTTGAATGGATCGATTAGAGGGATTTGATTGAGTGATTTAGTTGAGGAATTGAATGATTTGAATAATTGATTTGGTTGGAATGATGTGATGAATTGAATTGGTTTGAATGAATGGTTTGAATGATTTGGTGGATTAATATGATGAGTTGATTGATTTTATTTCTTGGATTTTTTGTAGGATATTTGATTTTTTTGAATTTTGGGGAATATTTTGATTTTTTTGGATTTTTGAAATATTTTGATTTTTTTAGAGTTTGATATGTTTCATTTTTTTTTGGATTTTTGAGATGTTTTGATTTTTTTTTGTATTTGGGGAATGTTTGATTTTTTTGGATTTTCGACATGTTTTGATTTTTTTAGATTTTTGAATGTTGTGATTTTTTTTGTTTTTTGAAATGTTTTGATTTTTTTAGTTTTTTGAATGCTTTCTTTTTTTTGTTTTTTGAATATTTTGATTTTTTTGGTTTTTTGGAGAATTTTGGAATGTCAATGGATGACAATTTAGATGGCCTTTATGTTAGATACTAATGACAAGGGAGGACCAAGTCTAGGTGGGAAGGGATGAATGGAAGAAAGGGTGGGTGATATTGGATGGAATGGATGTACGCATAAGAGAGCAATGATGTGATCTTCAAGGACTTTGTTACATAGGAACAAGTTGCCCCATTCTATGTATAATGCTTAGGATTTTCCATGATGAAACCTATGATGATAGGATGATGATAGGGTCATTTGGAAGGGATGAGGTATGTCAAGAGACATCCAAAACATTTGTTAACATTGTACCCCCAATCTTTAGCAAGATCAAAAGAGGAAGGGAGAATGAATGGACTTGATAGGCTAAGTATATGTATGTAATGGATAGGATGATATGGAAATGGTATGGATTGGGTATGGAAGGAAATGACAAGCTAGATGAGACAACATGGCCCCAAGTGAAATTTGCATAGAAGATCAATCTACACATAATGCCTATTTGCTAGGTTTTCATCATGGTACTTATCCTAGGTGCCACCAAGGGTGGTTTTCACCATTAGACGAAGGGATTTCTCTTTACTTTTTTGATTTTTTTTGACTTTTAACTTTTTGAATGGGAGAAGGTGGATATGGATAGCAGGGACTCAAGTGTCTAGTTCCATGAAAGATGATAGTCCTGCTAGAGAAAGATGTTGTCGCATGGACCATGTCAAGTCAATATGCTCATAAATGTTGGTAAGGGGGTTTACATGAAAGTGAGATGGAGTAGGTAGATAGTAGATAATGAAAGCAATGATAGTGGATTATGTAGGAAAGATAACAGATTATGATGTGGATTATGGAAGGACTTATGCATGGAAGATGGAAGGCTTATGCAAAAGCATGGATCATAGGAAGGTGATAAGGCAGATATGTAGGATAATAGTTGAATGATGGGGATATGGGGGATTGGAAAGGAATCACAACCAACAGTTGTACACACTATGGTAAACATTAAAGCTTTTGATATGGAGGATGCATAGGAAGCAATGGTGATGTTTTCTTAGTGGAAGGGTGATGCAAGCATTTAGGTACCCACTTAGACTTAGTATTTATATGACTTTTGCTTTTGTTGTGGGATGAATGAATTTGAGACTTTGTAATGGAACAATATTTTTGAATGGATGAGGATGGTTGGGATTTTTGAGAGGTGGATGCCTCTTTTGACTTGATTGCCTTTTACTTAGGGACACATACCATTTTAGTTTTTGGCTTGTCTTTTGAAGGTATGGGCTTAGGTAGCCTTTTAGATGTATTTGACTTTGATTCTTTGCATTTGTACCCTAAGGTATTAGGACCCTTAGGATTTTTGGCTTTATGAGTGTAGGCATCCAAGTTCTTATTTTTTAATCCCATGGGTTTGGTGGAATGAGTGGAAGCTTCATGTTTAGACAATATGTACGTTTGTTGGTCATGATTAGGAATGTAAGGGGATTTATGAATGATAGGGATGTTAGGTGTTGGGAGAAATGGAGGTAGAGTGGATGGAGGGATGTTAGGAGTTGGAAGAAGTGGAGGCAAAGTGGATGGTGGAAGATGTATGGTCACATGCTTTTGACATTTGTAAGATGATGGATGTGGAATGACAACATATGTCTTGGGAATGTGATGCGATTTACAATGGAAAGAAGTGAACTTAGGAGGAATGGAGGAATTAACAACAACTTTAGATTATTTACCTTGGGGTGTGTATCGAAGGCCATATGAGCATGGGGGGACATTGACATGGACGAGCTCCAAAATACCTTGTTCGTGAAGGCCTAGGCCTTTACCATGGTAGTTCATGTTTTGGAGTATGCGATGGACTATGGGACTAGGTGTAGTTTGATCACTAGACTTGAGCTCTTTATTTGATGGAGAAGGTGAGGTGAAAGATAATGGTTGGTGTTGTCCTAAGGAGGAGAATTCATGTATGAAGGTGGATAAACTGATAGGATATGATGGTGGACTTGAGGTGGGATAGATAGTGGATGATGTGGAAGGATTATGATCTTGATTATGTTCATTAAGATCCAAGTTATTTGTTTGATCTTCTATGCTTTCTTGGGAGGCAAGTGTCTCATCATGACAAGTGGATGTTGTTGGATCATGGATGGGTGGAGTAGCAACCTCTTGACCATGGAATGCATAAAGTGGGCTAAGTGGATCATCATGGCCTTCTTGATCATAACTCAGATTGTGATCATATATGGGTGTTATGGGGTAAAAATGGTGGAGGGATAATATTTCTTTAGTTTGAATCCTCCTTTCCACAAAACATTCCAAGGGCTTTTCAACCGAGTGCCTTACCTATCAAGAGGAGAGTCAGCTATTAGATTTGAGTTGCCACTTGGTTTTCTATTGGGAAATTCAGATGTGATCACACAAGTTTGCCAATTAATGACTTTATGCCCTTAAAACCCTAATTTAAGCAAAACGGTAATCAAATCTGTGAATTACGACAAATGCTACAGGAAATAGAAAGAGGGCAGAGAACCTTAACTCATTGTTTTTCACAGATAGAAAACAGAAAAATCTAGGACAACAGTGATGGTGCCCTAGTCCAGTGTGCCACTTTTTCCACATAGTCCCGATCTCCTTCCGGCAATGATCTTTGCTATGTCTTTTGTTTCCCGTGACCAGAAATTTGAGGACAAGGTTGATGGTGCCCTTGTCCTGAAAATTTGAATAGTGTCTGCTTCTTTTTAGATCTAGAATCTTCAATGTCTACCTTCCTGCTCTACAACTTCACTTTCTCCAGATCTGACACCTGTAACCTGCAATCACAAGGAGTGTGGGAGGGGGTTGTGGTGTTTAGAGGCTTGCCTCAGTCAAGCCCTGGAGAGACATTAAAGTCTTTCGAACACTGTTGTCAGAGAGAGTGTGTGGCCTTGGGAGGCAAAGGCAAAAACCAAATGATAATGATTGATAAAGCATAATAAATGATACCTTGATAATGAAGGTCTCATGGAAGGAAGAATCTCTTCAATGCCATGAGGAGAAGATGTAATCAAACTTGCAAACAAACACAATAACAATGCTATGCTCTACACCATAATGATAATCACAAGTATGCCAATAGCTCATGAAACATAAACATCCTCTAGTTATCTTCTAGTTTGCAAATGAAACCCTAAACATTATTATATATGCAACTATTAAGATTCCCACCAAGAATTTCATATTTGAAACTTATGATGTAGGCCTGGAGACTAAATAATGGTCACAAAATTGACATTTCAAATTAGAGCAGACCCAAAATAGGGCTGGACTAGGGCGCTAGCGCCTTTGTCCACCTCCCTATCTTTGTTCAAAATTTAATGAAATGCAGCCCCCTAGGTCCTATTTTCTAGAAGACCCATGGGTTTTCTCATTGGGAGTTTGATTTAACATGCAAAATGCTCTAAATGCAAATCTAAAGACCTGGGAGCTAAACCTTTAGGAAAAAACCCCCAAGGGTGCATTTTCTGACATAACATTTAGGCCCCACTTTAATGTATGCATTAAACACAAGGCCAATACATGCATTAAAGTAGGTCCACAAACACAACAAACACGCCAAACACATTGAAGACAATGAGAAGCATGCAAAACACGGAGAAGATAGTTATAGTCATGCAAAACATAGAGAATACATCATTGAAGACACACAGAGCACATAGAATACAATGAATGCAGTGATTATTTTCTTTTTGATTTTGTCATATGAAATGCATAATGCAAGTACAAGGAAAGTAAACAAACAAATCTCAAAAAAAGTGTAGAGGAGCTCATCGCCACTGGTCTTGCACTTTTTGAGAACAAACACACCAAACAAAATCCCAAGGTGTAGATGAGCTATTCACTACTGGTCTTGCACCTTGAGAACAAACACGCCAAACAAATCCCAAAGTGTAGAGGAGCAAATCGCCACCAGTCTTGCACTTTGAGAACAAGCATGCCATACACACACATGCTAAAGACACAAAGAAAACATAGAAGACAAGCGATGGAGTGTTCCTATTGCGAGGCTCATCACAATCTCAGGCACATTACAGACACACACCAATGATTGGGTTTCCCACAACAACCGATGAAAACATGCTTAAGGGTTGAGTTAGTCACATAAGCTCTCCCCGCCTCGTGATAAGGACTTTTGAAAATGACAGGATAGTGCAATCTGCTATGAGAAATACACCATCCCTGCCTCGCGATGAGGGCTTAAGATAAAAGGATATGCTCAATATCCTGCCTCCGCAGAGGGCTTAAATGATTTGATTGATTTTCAGATTGTTCGAAGACACTTTACTATGATCTAAAGCAGACAACTTACCTTATATATACCCCCACCTTAAGGTGGTTGATATCACGTATCGATATCAAGCATGTTAAGGTAGGAAGAAAACACATAAGGGAACAGGAGCTCTCGCAAGGCCCATGCCCCCCAAAGGTGACATGTACTTTACGAACACCACATAAGAGAATCAAGGGTCATCCTAGGAGGCCTAACAACACATAACACATCATGGGGGAAGCACATCACGAAGAGATAAAGGGTTAGAGATACTTACCTGTAGGGACTATCGTACTAGATTTTGGAGCTTGCGAACCTCTTGGAGAGGTATTCGACTAAGTTTTGTGAGAAGCTTGAGTGATTCTTATTAGGTTGTTACTTGTTATCAGAGATTCCATGTGATACTTTCTCAACACTTTCTTGCTTATGTGAAATCTTTTGTTTCTTGTGAGGAGGAGAACCACTATTATTTCCTACTAATTATAATTGTCTAGCTCTTTTCCAATTTTTGTTTCTATTGTTCTGTTGGTTTTGTCTATCATAACAACAAGGACTGACTTCTATAGCTTCAACCTTTTTCTATTGTCATAATCTCTTAGTTTGCTTTTTCCTTTTGTCTTTTTGGTATATGTTGATCATCTCTCGATCCATGAAGGGATAATTGACAAGGTGTCATTGTACCTCATCATTTAATCATATTTCAGATGTCAAAATCCAGGGGCTATGTCCTTAGCTGTCTATAATTAGGGATTCTACAGTTACCAGTTTTCCTAGCTAATCTTATTGACTTTTACCAATTTGAAGAGATTAATCGATCTACTTACTGAATGAATTTAAGGAATGCTAAAAATAGAATTAAACAGGAAGTTACTTAAAGCAATCTTAAAAATAGCAACATGCATCTATCTATCAAAATTAGTAAATACTTTTCACAGCAAAATCTAAAGTAACAAAATAGTGGTACTAGACTTCTGCCTTGGCGGTGAGAGTGGGCCCTTGTTCCACACCCTTGGGGCTGAAGGCGACAGTAGGGAATCAACACAAAAGAAGAAGATCACAACTAAATCTGGTCCAATTCCATTCACTTTGCATTCATGAAAAATATTGATATCAGAGAAAACTGAGATTATCGAGAATCAGAATAATCCAATCATTGTCTATTTCTTCTGTTGTTTCTATAAGTATATATAAAATGAGTGATGACATATCACTTATATTATCTACCAGTTCTTCTATGAGATGACATCCATCACTTTATTACACTAGCCGTCTAACTATGGAAAAAATAATCATGCAATAAAAGTAGATTGGGTGGAACAGAAGTCCACTTAGAATTCTAAGTTTGAGTCTTAATACATTTGGGTAGTGAGGCCCTGAAAATATGGATATTGAATCAGTTCTATCAGTAACTCATGCAAAAAATTTAAAAAGATAAAAAGTCCAGTAGTTAACTAAAGATGACCCTTCACTACTCAGGTGATGATTTGAGTGAAATGAGGGGTATTACAATCACTACTGAGAGTGCCTGATTGACAACTTATGCTAGAAATATGCCCTGCTCTCAGGAGGTGCCAGAGATATTTTGTCCCTGTCTGCAGCTCTGGAGATATGTCTGCAGCTTTGGAGATATGTCTATAGCTTTGAAGATATGTCTGTAATTCCAGAGATACCATTATGACCTTTTTGTTCAACTCTGGAGATGCTCTAGACTCCCGTCCAGCTCCGGAGAGGCTTTTCTCTTTACTTCAAAACTTCTGGTGTTATGGTATTCTGGTATTGTCTCCGGAGATCATTGAAGACTATCTCCAGAGATGCATAAAATTGCTATTCATGGCATCTACACCTGTTGATTCAAAAAGAGAGAAGTTTCTACATTTTTCCATCAATTCCATGCACATTAGTCCCATAATCAGAAATTATGATCTTAAGTAATTTATCTCATTTAATCATTAACTAGAATGATCTTGCTAGCTTATTTGGGTGTAGACATTAAGAAAGATGGGATCAGGAAGGAGAAAAAGAGAGGTAAAAAGATGTATTTCATGGGTGCTACTTGGCACTCATCATTCCCCCATACCTAAGGTTTGGCAGGTCCTCCTGCTTCTCACAATCTGGATTTATTTTGGTGAAGCAGCCTATCAGTCAAGCTATAATCCTGTGCATAGGTAGACCAAGTGGTGCGGTTGGTATTACCATTGCCTCTGTATTGATCTACCTGCTTCAACCAGTCCTGCAATTTCTCATCCTCCATTTGTTTAGCCCGGACAGGGAGTGGTTCAATTATGAGAGGGGGCCTGAACCGTCCACCTATCCATTCCTGCTTATGCTTATCCATCATTTTGGATATTAACTTTGCTTTTCTCATAAATAATCTTAAGTTTGTAGGGGTGACCACCTCTCTCATTTTCTGCTTCGAGGTCAAAACATTCCATCTTTTCTTTGCTATGGCAAGTACTGGATTTGCTGAACTATTCATGAAAAGACCAAAATTGATGGAGCACTCTTGCAAACTTTTTAGGTATAATGGAAAAATTTTGTTCTTACTCTTAGGGTGATAGATATAGGACCTGAATTGGGTCTTAAAAGCATTAGGATTGGGACATTCCTTCTTGATGAAGAGATCTATTTTTGTATCTTTCTTGAGATGATCTTCTATTCATTCATTCCAGATATGATGATTCCTCATTAGGGACATAAATTCTATAAGATGGCATTCCCCCACAAAATGATTGAGAATGAAGGTTATATCATTAACACAGAAACCATGCAAGTATAATTCACATAGGAAATTCTTGTCCTCATCATTACTCCTTGTATATGCTGTCATGAATCCTTCTACTGTCTCTGTATCCTCAATCAGGTCAGACATGACTAAAGAGAATTTCCTCTGTAGGACTTTTTCCTGTAAGAACATAGAATAACTGGCACTTGGAGGCCTACAGAATAGAATTTTTGAAGAAAGGGAGGCCATTTCAATGATTTTTCCTTCCAGAGTTTCTATTCTTTTTGTTTTGGTAGTGACTGCCCTTTGTAATTGCAGCATAGGCTTGGAAGCCTCATATTCTCTACATTTCTTTTCCCAATGGAATAGGGCCTTAGGAATGTCAATGAGGATTGGACCCACATATGCATCTATTTGTATTTCCTACTCATTGGTTTCCCTTGGGCTAGCCAACTCTTGAGTATATTCCTCCTGATCATCTAGTTTGTTGTTGGCCCAAGTTAACTATCTATCTTGACTATGTATTTTCTCAATCAATGCTACCATTATTATGAGGCTATTGTCTCTAGTCATGGTGAGCTCAGAAACACTCTGTCCTGCCTCTATCTGCTTTTCTTTCAACAATTTAGAATGCTTTAGTTTTTTGGGCCTCCAATTCTGCTTCTTTCTCCTAGATGATCTGGCTTTTGCCCTGGAGCTCTGTCTGTAGATTTACAATGACTTGTTTTTGCTCCATTTCTACCTCTATTCTGACCTTCTTGAGGTTAGTAATAATCTGATTCTTCCCCTAGAGTAGTCTCTTTAGGTTTTCAATTTCCTCTAACATTTGCTGTTCTTTTGACATCTCAACATCCTCTTGATCAGAGGGGTGAGGGAAAGTTTCTGCTTCTGCTTCTGTTTGCTGAACATCAGGGTTTTCCATGGCCATCTGCCTTACACTGTCAACTATACCCATTTGCCCTGTTTCATCTTTTTCTGCAGACTGCCTATCCTGAAGGTCCTCTTAGGGTTCCTTTGCTTCTACTGGCACCGATGAAAGCCCAACCTTATCCTCATATGTTCTAAAACCTAGGAGTACCTCAACTAGGAGAGCAATATCTTCCTCAGCCTGTGAGAGCTATCTTTTCTTTTTGCTTCTCCGTAGCAGAGGTGGGGCAGATGCCTCTAGAGCAGTTCTCTCATCCTCAGAATATGAGGAAATAGTAAGAGTTTGTTTGTGTTCTACCTTTGGAGCATGTGATGGTTTTGACATTGGACTTGACCCCAGATGAACAGATGGCACTGGGAAAACTTCTCTTTGTTTTCTCTTCCTGATTAGAGGGATCTCATCTGAATCATGAGATGTTTCCTCAGCCTAGGTTTTCTCTATTTTCTATCCTGACCTCTCCCCTGTTAATTCCTTAGGGAAAGATTCCTTAGTTAGAGTCATCTTTCTTTGAACTAATCGAGTCATGTATGGGGTTTGTTTAGGAGCAGACTCTGTAATTTCTTTGCCTTTCTTCTTTTTATCAGGAACAGGGGCTGCAGATGAAGTTGCCCCCTATGAGGACTTCTTTCCTCTTTGAACAGCTATGGAGGAGGTTGAAGGCTTTGTTTCTTCCTCTTGGTGAGTAGAGGAACCCTCACCTCCTGGCTATGCCCTCTCTAGTTCTCTGTTTTAGGAATTTTGTTCAAGAAAGTTTTTCCATAATTCTTCCTCATTGGCCTGAGATAGGAAGTGGTGTTTAACTACTAGAAAAATGAGGCCATGATATTTCATGGGACCCTTATTTTGCTGATATTTTTCTGCAGTTGCCCTGATGGCAGAATATAGGAAATTGGGATGTTTATGCTAAACTTAGGGTGTCCATTCCCATGCCTTAGAAAAATCAACATTTTCATTATTGGTCCTAAAACTAAAGAAAATTGACCATCACAAGTAAAATATTTCATCAGCCAGGTGGCAATGGATTTCCAAGGGGTTGGAAGTGTGGACCTAAGGATTCCTTTTACTTCATTTTTATTTGAATGTAGTTGTATTGCAGGTTCACCTTGAATAGAGAAATTCTTAATCAAATCAGTATATAAGGTTTTCAAGTGATAAAACCTCTCACCTTGTTCAGGTAGCCCATAAATGTGACTGATAGTGGCTGAGGAGAGATTGATTCAGACTCCTCTGACAGCTGTCTAATTGTCCCTTAGATTTTTGAGGAATTCATCCACGACATCTTCTTGAAACCCTTCAAAATTTTCTAGAAAGTCCAACCATCTTGCAGTTCTCAGAATGTTTGCTGCAGCTTCATCTTGCAACAAACCCGCAACACTCTCTGATTTAGATTTCTTCTTTACCCCCATTGCTAAATTGGTTCCACCTTTTGTACTTAATTCCTCACTCTTCTATCTGCAGTTTGTCCCTTCTTCTTAACTCCATAGGCTTCAGAGGACTGTTCAATTTGCTCTGTTCTTCAAGGTATTTCAAAAGTTTGAATGAGGATTATGATGTCTCTCAGCTTAGGCTTATGGAAGATTTGTAGATTAGTTAGAGTACCTAGGCAGTCATAAATACAACAGAGTGATAGAACACTTTGGAAGTAAGGTGACAATACAACACAGATGGCAACATGTGTGAATTTAGAAAAGAAAATGATGGCAGGAGGACGTGTCATAGTGATGACACCCAAAAATAGAAAGACAAGACAATTTCTATTTAATGCTCAATTTAAGATAGAATTACCTGGATCATTTTTAATGATGAGGGGTGATGTACTCGACAAAGATGCTGCGTCATTTATGAGACTACACACGACGTGGCATATGAGTAGCTTTTGGTGGCTTGAGATGACACCCACTACTCCGTTGGTACGCGACCTGCAATCATTTCCCTGAGTGGTTCAAGAATCCACGTTCCTTGGGTGATGTCAGTGCCATCTTTGTGAATACCCCTATAATAGAAATACGTGCTGATTTTGTTTTATTTCTGTCATAAAGTAGAGGATGAGTCATGATGACCTCATCATGTGATGTGTCCACTTTATTGCCTGGAGAAGTGGATTCTCTCCCCCATTGTTGTAAATGACTCTTTATTGGTTGAGCACCAGAGGTGCTCCTGGTTTGTGAAGCACCGGAGGTGCTCCTAGTTTGTGAAGTGCCGGAGGTGCGTTTGACTAACTCCCGGCACTTGATCACCCCCATAGCTTGATTATTTTCAACTGTCCTGAAGAAGGGAATCACCATTTGCTGGTTTTCAACTCCCCTGGTCGAGAAAGACAGCCATTTACTAGTTTTCCATCTTGCTTTATTTTATTTTTATTTTTAATTTAGAAGGCCGCCATTTGCTGGTTTTCAAACTTCCCCCCTTTTTTTTTAATTTATTTAGAAGGCCGCCATTTGCTGGTTTTCAACCTTCCATTTTTTTTTAATTTTTTAGTCCAACACTGTGATAGAGGAGGTATCCCCTGTATCAAAACACAAATCATTAAGAAACTCCTCTTTAGTAGATGGTCTTTTATAGAGTCTAATTCAGTGACCATTTACTAAGAATGTGTCTGTGCTTCCATCAATAGGTTCCAATAACACTGTTCCATTTTCAAAAACTTCCTTTATTTGATAAGGACCCATCAAATGAGTTTGCAATTTCCCTTTGAACTCTTTGAATTTAGAATCATAAAGAAGAACCCAATCACCTTGTTGAAATGTCCTTTTGATGTGTTGGTCATGCCATTGCTTCCTCTGATACTGAACCAGTTCTGTTTGCTGAATGGCCTCTATCTAAATTTCATCCAACTCATTGAGCTGAAGAATTCTATTCTGTTGAGCTATAGACAATGGTAGACCAATATCCAATACAGTTTTAAGTGTCTGGAGTTTAAATTCTATAGACAAAATAGGCTTTTTCCCATAAATCAATTCATATGGTGAGAACTTTGTTGTGGATTTCCAAGTGGTATTATAAGCCCAAATTGCTTCAGGCAATCTTCTAGCCCAATCTTTTCTGTTCATTGCTATTGTCCTTGTCAGAATATTTTCAAGTTCCCTATTAGTTACTTCTACCTGCCCATTCGCTTGAGGATGGTAAGGTGAAGATTTTCTGTGCTTGACTTGATATAAATCTGTGAATGCTTTGATTACATGTGAAATACACTAAGGTCCTCTGTCTAAAACTATTGATCTTGGGGCTCCAAACCTTAAGAAAATCTTATTATAAAGGAAATCAACAACTTTTTCTTCTCTTGTAAATTGTAATTCTTGAACCTCAACCCATTTAGTAACATAGTCTGTGCATACTAGAATGTACTCCTTGCCTGATGATGGTGGGGAAATTGGTCCCACAAAGTCTAAACCCCACTGCTCAAATGGTTCCATCATGACTTGAGGATGCAATAGCATCTCCTAGGTAAAGGTTGGCTTTCCCATCCTTTGGCACTAGTCATAGTGCTGCACATACTTCTTTGTATCTTTATGAAGAGAGGGCCAGTAGTAACCAGCTCCGAGGATCTTGTGGATTGTCTGGTGGAAGGAGTAATGGCCACCAGATGGTTCATCATGACATGCTCTTAACACATCAAAAATCTCATCATCTTTTAAACACCTGTGTAGAATGAAATCAGGACCACATTTAAATAGTAAACCATTCAACCATTTGTAAGATAAACTTTCTTTAACTAAACATTTTTTTTTTGAGGTAAAATGGGATGGATACAAGCCTGTAGCTAAAAGATTAGCTATATGAGCAAACTAAGGTACAGTAGAGGAGATAGCAAAAAGATGTTCATCTGGGAACTTGTCCTCCACTGGTTGGTTTTCTCCTCCTATATGCAATCTTGACAAAAAATCAGCAACCAAATTAAACTTTCCTAGATTATCAAATATGGTAATATCAAATTCATGCAATAGCAATAACCACTTGATGATCCTTGCACCCACTACTGGTTTATTCATTAGTTACTTGATGGCTGCATGATCAGTGTGTACAAATATTTTATATCTAGTGATCTAATGCCTGAATTTATTTATAGCATAGATGGCTGCCAAGAATTCTTTTTCAGTTGTGGTGTAATTTCTTTCTACAGAGGTAAGGTTTTTGCTGATGTAATAAATGGAATGCATACTTTCTCCTTCCTCCTTTTGTCCTAAAACTACCCCAATGGACTTATTTGAAGCATCAGTCTATATGTGAAATGGTAAAGTCCAATTAGGTCCTCTCAAAATTGGTTTGACAATAAGCTTCTCTTTTAAGGTTTCAAATGCTGATTACCATTCTTGTGTCCATAGAAATTATGTGTCTTTGTTAAGCAGGGTAAACAAGGGGTAGCTATTCTACTGACATTTTCTATGAATCTCCTATAGTAGCCTGCATGACCCAGAAAATTTCTAACATTTGTCTGATTTTTGGGTGAAGGCACCTATGTGATCACTTCTATCTTGTTTTAATCCACTTTGATCCCCTTTGCTGAAATGTGGTGTCCTAAAACAATTCCTTCCTCCACCATCATAAAGCACTTTTCATGGTTAAGGGATAATTAATTTTTCTCACAGCATTTTAGTACTTTCTCAAGGTTTTTGAGAGCTTCTTCAAAATTATCCCCATACACAGTAAAGTCATCCATATAGATCTCCATGCATTCATTAGCTAGTTCAACGAAAATGGCTAAAATAAGTCTCTGAAATGTAGCTGGGGCATTGCATAGTCCAAAGGGAAGAACTTTGTAAGCAAAAGTTCCCCAAGAGCATGTGAAGGTGGTTTTGTCTTGCTCTACAGGTGCTACTTGAATTTGATTATACCCACTGAATCCATCTAGAAAAGAAAAATACTTTCTCCCAGCAACGTTGTCTAGTACTTGGTCAATGAATGGTAAGGGAAAGTAGTCATTTTTTGTGACCTTGTTGAGTTCTCTATAATCAATACACACCCTCCATTTCCCATTATTTTTAGGCACTATGACAAGGGGTGAGACCCATTGACTATTTGAGATTGGATATATAAACCCTGCTTGAAGTAATTTTTCTATTTCAGTTTTGACAATGTCCTTTAAAGTACGATTCAATCTTCTCTGGGGTTGTCTGATAGGTTTAATATCCTCAGTGTATATATGATGGGTACATATCTCAGGAGGTATGCCTTTGATATCTTGGTATTCCCAAGCAAAAGCTATTGAATGGGAAATCAGAAGCTGGATAAGTTTTTCTTCCTGATTTGCTGTTAACTAAGTATTGATATTAAGTGTTTTCCCTGGTAAGATCATGACCTATTTTGTGATTTGATCCATAGATGTAGTTAATCCGTACATTGGAGTCATGGTATTGAGAGGACAAGAATGTGGAAGCAACATGTGGAAAGTGGCTAAGTCTCTATAAAAGGTTTCCCCATAAGGAATGATGTTGGCGAGGGTACAATGAGAAGAAGTAAGAAGTTCTCTCCTAGAATCTTGGGCGAGCTCCATCACATCCTTATTCATGAGGATGTGAGTAATGTCTTCTATTGTATCATAGTATATTTCTTCTTCTAACTCTCCTAGATGTTCCTTGATGGTTACTATAGCTACTGAAGCATTGTTGTCATTATTCTCTGGTTCATCCACCCATACTCTTCCTGTATAATGTATTGATGGTTTAGCTAGAGGATACAAAGATAGTTTCTTCAAATCTATCCCATTAGAAATGACCATATCACCAGTTTGACAATCAATAGATGCTACTGCTGTAGCCAACCATGGTCTTCCTAAAATCAATGGATAAGCATTTCTCTAGTTTCTAGGTTCTAATATTAGGAAGTCCATTGGAAATTCCCATGAATCTATCATAACTGGTACATCTATAATTACTCCTTTTGGAACAGCTATTGTCTAGTTAGCAAGTTGAAGAATTATAGTTGTGGATTGGATACCTGATAGAGCTAATTTGATCATTGTGTGAACTATCATCACATTAATTGCTGCTCCCAAATCAACTAGAACATTTGAAATTTCTACCCCTGAAATGAAAATAGTTATGACAGGATTTCCAGGGTCTCCATATTTTGGGAGGAGAATTTCTCCCGTCAATAGATCTACTACTTTTCCTTCCACCTGTATTGTGGAAGGAAATTTTTTTGTCCTACCTTGTGTTTTGATACAATATTGTTTAATGAACTGATTTAGTTCTGGTACATCTCTGATTGCTTGGAGAAGAGGAATTTCAATGTTTAGTTGCTTGATTTCTTGTAAAAGTTCTGATTCCAGGTTGGTTTGGACTTGTTTTTGCAAAAACTTTTTCTGGGGAACATACTGTTTAAGCCGTTCTAGGTATGGTGCTAGTTTTTCCATCTCTAAAGCATCTCCAGAGCTCTTGTTAGAATTGTGTTTAGGAATGTTCTCCAGAGTTGGTCTTTTAGGAACAACTCCGGAGTTGTCCAAGGATGATTCTTTTAGCACTTTTTTGTTAGTAATCTCCTCTAGGAGTTGAGTGGACAAATTTTTGGGTTCCTCATTATTGGTTACTTCAACTATAGTTGGAGGAGGTGGTCTTGGGAATGCTTTCCTAGAACGCAGTTGGAGATTATTTGAATATATAGCATTAATTCCATCTAGATTTTATTGCTCTGTCATGTAAACAGCTACTCCCTATTTATTCCATGGGTTTAGTATAGGCTGAGCTGGTAAAGGTGGTTGGCTAACTGGTTCATTTTGTGATTGACCTTGTGTGTTAGAGGGTCCAGTTAGTAAAACTTGTTGTTGAGGTTGGAAATGTCTAGGTTGTCCTTGGTATTGTTGATTATATCCCTGTTGAGAACCCCATTGAGGTTGCATGTTTTGTGATCCAAACTGTGGTGGCCACTGTTGATTTCCCCAAGGCTGATTTTGCCAATTTTGGTTTTGCCAATGTTGACTTGGCCAATCTTGCTGTCCCCAAGGAGGATTATTTTGAGGCCCATGCCAAGTTGGATTCCACTGATTATTTCCCCAATTAGAAGGACCCCTGTAAGAAGGCTGGTTTGGATACTGATTATAAGGGAAATTCCTAGCTTGTTTTTGTCCCACATAGTTTAATTCTTCTTCTATTACAGCATTCTTCTTACTCAACCTTTTCAAGGCTTGAAGTTGACTACATTGACTGGTAGGATGTTCCCTATCATAGATCAGGCAAATCTCTGATTTGTCCAAAGGGCATTCTCTCAACAAATGCTTGTTTCTACACCTAGGACAATAGATGGAGAGTGGTTTAGTTGTTCTATTTTGATCACTTGTTCTAGTTTTTGCTTGAATTCCATCTAATGTGGTATTTAACTGGATTAGAATATCTATTTTTAGATTTGCAATCTCTTCCATTAACTGTCCTATTTCATTTTTCCCTTTAAAAGTTTTGGATGTCCTCACTCCATCTTGGGTTCTAGAATAGTTCCTGCAGAGTTCTTCTATAGTAGGTATATCCATTTTCTTGATATTTCCTTTCCCATTAGATCCAGTGCCTATTTTGATTCTTTATCCAATCCTTTTACAAATAGGGTTCTAGCCAAGGAGTGATCTACTGGGTTACCATACCTTCTCAAGGCAAAATTAAACGTATCCACATAGTCCTCTAAGGTCTCTTCCTCCTCCTGCCTAATTTTAAACAATTCTTCATTTCTATTACTGGATCTATAGTAATCTTGATACTTTCCCAAAATTTTTGTTTCCATCTGATCCTAAGAATGGATAGAATTCTGGGGTAAACCCATAAACCATCTCATTGTAGAATCTTTCAGGGTTGAAGGGAATAGTTTGAGTTTTTGGTTATCTAATCCATAATCATAAGTTTGGAAAACTATTTTGAATTGAAACAAAAATTGATCTAGATCCTCAGAAGAAAGTCCTCTAAAATTTGGCAAGTGTACTGGTGAGATATTCTTCATAGGAGCATTGTCTCCAGCAGCCAAAACAATAGGATATGAGAAGGTTCTTGGAGCCTGATTTTCCTCTTCTTCATGATTATCATTGTCTAGCAAGTGGAAGATTTGGAGGATCTAAGGGATTATTGATTTGAGGTGTAGCTTCCAAAGTAGGTTCTAGGTTTCTCTCTTCAACAAGATCTTGTGCCACCCCACTGCTTTCCCCTATGGCTTGTTGATGGGGTGTCTTTTTTATATATCTTCCTTTTGAATCTCTAGCTCTAACGATACAGATCTATCCTAAAAATGTTTTAGCTAAGTTTCCCTAATTAACACAATACATCCCCAGCAACGGTGCCAAAAATGACAAGGTGTCGTTGTACCTCATCATTTAATCATATTTTAGATGTCAAAATCTAGGGGCTATGTCCTCGGCTGTCTACAATTAGGGATTCTATAGTTACTAGTTTTCCTAGCTAATCTTACTGACTTCTACCAATTTGAAGAGATTAATCTATCTACTTACTAAATGAATTTAAGGAATGCTGAAAATATAATTAAACAGGAAGTTACTTAAAGCAATCTTAAAAATAGCAACATGCATCTATCTATCAAAATCAGTAAATACTTTTCACAGCAAAATCTGAAGTAACAAAACAGTGGTACTAGCCTTCTGCCTTAGTGGTGAGAGTGGGCCCTTGCTTCACACCCTTGGGGCTAAAGGCTACATTAGGGAATCAGCACAAAAGAAGATCACAACTAAATCCGGTCCAATTCCATTCACTTTGCATTCATGAAAATATTGATATCAGAGAAAACTGAGATTACTGAGAATCAGAATAATCGAATCATTGTCTATTTCTTCTACTGTTTCTATAAGTATATATAAAATGAGTGATGACATATCACTTATCTTATCTACCAGTTCTTCTATGAGATGACATCCATCTCTTTATTACACTAGTTGTCTAACTATGGAAAAATAGTCATGCAATAAAAGTAGATTGAGTGGAACAGAAGTCCACTCAGAATTCTAAGTTTGAGTCTTAATACATTTGGGCAGCGAGGCCCTGAAAATATGGATATTGAATCAGTTCTATCAGTAACTCATGCAAAAACTTTAAAAAGAAAAAAACTCCAGCAGTTAACTAAAGATGACCCTTCACCACTCAGGTGATGATTTGAGTGAAATGAGGGGTATTATGATAACTGCCGAGAGTGCCTGATCAGTAGCTTATGCTGAAAATATGCCCTGCTCTCAGGAGGTGCTAGAGATATCTATCCCTGTCTGCAGCTCTGGAGATATGTCTATAGCTCCGGAGATATGTCTATAACTCTAGAGATGACATTGTGACCTTTTTGTTCAACTCCGGAGATGCTCCAGACTCCCGTCCAACTTCGGAGAGGCTTTTCTCTTTACTTCAAAACTTCTGGTGTTATGGTATTCTAGTATTGTCTCTGGAGATCATTGAAGACTATCTCTAGAGATGCACAAAATTGTTGTTCCTGGCATCTACACCTGTTGATTCAAAAAGAGAGAAGTTTCTATATTTTTCCATCAATTCCATGCACATTAGTCCTTTAATCAGAAATTATGATCTTAAATTTATCTCAATTAATCATTATCTAGAATGATCTTGCTAGCTTGTTTGGGTGTAGACATTAAGAAAGATGGGACCAAGAAGGAGAAAAAGAGAGGTTAAAAGATGTATTTCATGGGTGCTCCTTGGCACTCATCAATAACGAAGGAGGAACTTCTGAGTAGATACCTCTTGCTCGTGGATGAGGTGATACTTGATTATTTTCCTTATCCACTTCAATTGTAGCAATTATTTCATCATAATCTAAATAATCCTCTTCTACCTATAGTGTATTTTGGTCCATATCAAATTGTTATCTATATGCTTAGGGAAAGGATTAGTGAAGATTTATAAATTTTGATTCAGCAGGGCAACTGACTTATTCCCATTATCATTCACACGAGATACTTGTATAATATTCAAGTCGATGAGGTCTTGTATTTCATGTTTAAGACACATACATCATTTAGTATCATGTCCTTGTGTTTGATGATAGTGACAAAAGGCATTAGCATCAAAATAAGGTCCTTGCATTCTGTTAGGATCCACTGGTTGAATTGGGGGAAGCTTCAAGAGATTACTATTTAGAGCTTGATTCATGATAGAATGATAGGAATCAGATATCAGAGTGAAATTTCTTTGCTAATATGGTGCCTTCTTCAGATTAGTGATAGAAGACACTTGAGAAAAGTTATTTGGTCCATTAACCTTGATAAAACTCTTGTTATTGTTCCTCTTAAAGTTGTTTTGTGATGACCCACCCTCGGATTGGCCAACTTGAGCTGATGAATTTTGATTGTCATACTGGCTAGATGAAAGTTGGTAGTCACGAAGGGTAGTGCATAGGTGTTGAAAAGAGTTATACTTCATCAAGAGGATCTTATCACAAATGTTAGGCTGCAAATTTGTTATAAATATCTTCTGAACATCATCATCTTTCATCTGATATTGAATTTGTGCATAAAGTCCTTGATACTGGCTAATAAACTCGGTCAACTTTTCTTTTGGACCTTGCTTGCAATGAACCAAATCAATCAAAGAGACTTAGGGTCTGATGTTTGCTTGGAAATGTTGTAGAAATTGATCAATTAACTATGAAAAAGAATGTATTGAATTCGGAGGCAAAGACCAAAACCATTCCAAAGCATTATCTTTGAGATATCGCAGGGAAAAGCTTTGCTAACAAATCCTCTTCAAAGTAAAAATCACTACACATAGCTGTGAATCCTACCACATGAGTATTAGGATCACCTTTTCCACCATATTTTTCAAAGCGTGGAGTTTCAAACTTATCAGGCATAGGAGTTCTCAATATTACATATGATAAGGGATTACGAGCATGGTAAGTAGGTATATTGGGTTGTAAAGCATTTGACAAGCTTGTCACTTTTTGTTGTAAAGAGGTCATGCCTTGCAAAAGTTGGTTTAGAATGGCATTGTTAGGAGATGTAGTTTGCTGTGAGGAATTGGATCCAAAGTGTGGAGGAGATTGAACATGGGTAGTGACAAGTAAAGGTTGTGAATAATTAGGTGGTTGAACATAGTGATAGGAAGAAAAGTGTTGAGAATAAACTGATTGAATGGGTGGTTGAGAGTGGCATGAAGACACTCTAGGGACAAGGTTTTGATAGTTGAATTTGACAGCTATGTAATTTTGTGAATTAGTGCCATTAGATACTCCAATACCAGTGGTGATGTTACTACAAGCATTTACATTGGTTGTCAAAATATTTGATGTAAATGTAGATATTCCTATGGTCAATATAGGTACTGATACTTGCATATGAGATGGTGACAAAGTGTTATTTATCACTTTTGAACATTTAGTGACTGACATAATATTAGTTTGTAGAATATGTGCTAAACCATAGATCACATTAACACAATCTTGTCCTTCTTTTATCAATTCTCTTATGTTATGAATTGTAGGAATAGCTTCCTCAGCTATCCTCTCATTTTCCATAAATGTTTAGAATTTAGCTAACTCTTTATCAAGTTTATCTATTTGTTCATTAGATACATGTCCTGTCACCTCAATAGTATCATCAACATCATGAAAAGTTTTCTCTTCCATTGTACTTGTGATAGGTATAGTATCTTGTAACATTTGTGTCTCTCCTTTTGTAAAGAAAGTGTTTAGGTACCAACTTCTTCAAGAGCACTAGATCGCATGTGTATTATGCTTCTTCTTAATGGAATATTTCTATTAGGTCAGCAAGTTATAATAATCATGTAACAATATGCACAAACTAATAGAATAAACCTTAGGAGTAGGATATGTTTGAAGGCAAAAAATGCTTGATTTTTCAACTTTTCATAGTGCAAACAATTGAAAGAAGAGGTGTTGTAAATATTTTCAAGAGGGACAAAAAATGATATTCCTAAAAACAGTTCACTAATGCAAGAATACCTTTCACAACATGCTTCTGAAGCAACTCTAGAAAATCGATAGGCCAAAATATGCGGGTTTTCATCAAATCTTAATGCAAAAGAGTAGGGAAATAGGTGTTGTAGGAAAATGATGATGGATAAAAACTTATAACAGTAAAAACAGCCACCTAATGCCAAAAAATCCATTACAACATGCTTCTAGGGCCTTTCTAGACCAAACCCTAGTGCAAAGATAGTAAAAATATGCTAATTTTCCCAAAATTTGAATGTAAAAGCCCAAAATAAAGGGTGTTGTAGGGAAATTGAGAAGGGGAAGTGAATTATAAGGCTGATAAAATCTAATTAGTACAATAAAATCCTTTAGAACATGCTTGGAGTGCAAATCTAGCAAGATGATATGCTCAAATCTAGTGAAAAATGCAAGTTTTCAAACCCTAGACATGAAATTTCACAAGGAGGCCACTATAATGCAACAATAAAATCAGAGATCAGACCTAATGAGTGTTTTTACAAGGTAGTAAAATCTGATACAATTTTTTGACTACAACCCTAGCTCATACAAACTAGGTTTACACAAAAAAATGCAAGATTTCAAGCAAATTTCGACAAATCCAACATGCAAATGAAAGGAAAATGAATTGTAAATGATGAATTTCTATATTTTGGATCAGATTTAATGTAAATGATAGAAATTAATTTAAATTAGATGCCAATTAATTCAAATTTCACAAAAATGCAAGCTTAATATGCTAATTTTTGCAAATTTTCTGATTTTTTCAAATTTTTTTGTATTTTTTCGAATGCAATATTGAAAATGATGAATTTCAGCCCTGATGTAAAAATTAGAGAATTAATTAAATTAAATTAAATTAATGCAAACTATGTCAAAAATCAAACCCTAGAATGCATTTTTTTCCAATTTTTCCAAATATATCAATTTTTTGTAAATTTCTAATGTAATAGAATGAATGAATGCAAATTTGTCAAAAAACATTCAGCAAGGTGCTAAAAAGTTCCAAACATAGGTTCACCAAAATGTTTTGGGGTAAAAATGGTGGAGGGATAATGTTTCTTTAGTTTGAATCCTCCTTTCCACAAAACATTCCAAGGGCTTTTCAACCGAGTGCTTCACCTATGAAGAGGAGAGTCAGCTATCAGATTTGAGTTGCCACTTGGTTTTCTGCTGGAAAATTCAGATGTGATCACACAAGTTTGCCAATTAATACCTTTATGCCCTAAAAACCCTAATTTAAGCAAAACGGTAATCAAATCTGTGAATTACGACAAATGCTACAGGAAATAGAAAGAGGGCAGAGAACCTTAACTCACTATTTTTCATAGATAGAAAATAGAAAAATCTGGGATAACAGTGATGGCGTGCTAGTCCAGTGTGCCACTTTTCCTGCATAGTCCTGATCTCCTTCTAACACTGATCTCTACTATGTCTTCTATTTCCTGTGACCAAAAAATTGAGGACAAGGTTGATGGCGCCCTTGTCCCGAAAAGTTAAACAGTATCTGCTTCTTTTTAGATCTGAAATCTTCAATGTTGACCTTCCTACTCTGCAACTCCACTTTCTTCAGATCTGACACCTATAACCTAGAGTCACAAGGAGTGTGGGAGGGGGTTGTGGTGTTTAGAGGCTTGCCTCGGTCAAGCCTCAGAGAGACATTCAAGTCTTTCGAACACCATTGTTAGAGAGAGTGTGTGCCCTTGGGAGGCAAAGGCAAAAACCAAATGATACTGATTGATAAAGCACAATAAATGATAACTTGATAATGAATCTCTCATGGAAGGAAGAAGCTCTTCAATGCCATGAGGAGAAGATGTAATCCAACCTACAAACAAACACAATAACAATGCTATGCTCTGCAAAACAATTATAATCACAAGTATGCCAATAGCTCATGAAACATAAACATCCTCTATTTTACAAATGAAACCCTAAACATGCATATATATGCAACTATTAAGATTCACACCAAGAATTTTGTATTTGAAACTTATGATGTCGGCCTGGAGACCAAATAACGGTCACAAAACTAACATTTCAAATTAGGGCAGACCCAAAATAGGGCTGGACTAGGGCGCTAGCACCCTTGTCCACCTCCCTGTCTTTGCTCAAAATTTAATGAAGTGTAGCCCCCTAGGTCCTATTTTCCACAAGACCCATGGATTTTCTCATTAGGAGTTTGATTTAACATGCAAAATGCTCTAAATGCAAATCTGAAGACCTGGGAGCTAAACCTTTAGGAAAAAGCCCCCAAGGGTGCATTTTTTTGACATAACAATGGGAACTTGATCATGAAAAGGATTAAGTCTATTAGGTGTGGGTTGGATGGAAGGGATTTTCTCTTGATTTGAATTAGGGACTAATGTTTCTTCATGTTTAGGATTGTACCCCTGACATGTCTCTTGACTTGCTTGAATGAAAGTGGAATTGGAAAATTCTTGCATGGACTTTATGGTTTGTGGACCACATGATGGGGTTGGAGAATTGGACATGGCATTCAAAGGTTCTTTAATAGGCTCATGAATGGGTGTTTGACATGGGGATGGTGTATTCCGTGCTAGTAGCCAATGGATCACATCCCTTGCAAGGGCATGCATGGAAGGACAATATAGTGGATGGACAATAAGGGTAGATGATGTGGACTTGTGATTAGCATTAGGTGGAGTAGAAAGTTCCCATGGTGGAGGGATAAGAGGAATGGATGGATTAGACTTAGGGCTTGGACTTTGGTTGGATGAAGGATCAAAAGGATTGGGTGAAGTGGTGGATTTGGATGACTCCACATGTTTACTTTTGTAATGTTTAAACTTAGGGTGTGGAGTTAATAGGGGATTAGAGGATGGTAATGATAGTGAATGGATTGCATGGACTAGGCTGATGTCTCCCTTGTCAAAGGTGGAATTAGGATTAAAAGGCACTTTATTTTGTTGCAAAGGTGGACTTGGGCTCATATGTGCTTGTTGTGATGTGGATGGATAGGTTGATGTTGCATTGACATGGAAGAAGTGGATGGATTGGATTTTGGACTTGTCTCATCCTCATAACTAAGGAGATAGCCTCCTCAAAGTATGAACTTGGGCTTAGGAGGAGGGGCTACTTGGATTACAAGCTTAGGTCTTGATTTTGTCATAGGATCGTCAAGGATTAGGACCATGTTAACAAGTGCTTGACTAGGATGAATGATGATGTTAAGTGACTAGGAATGTGATAGAGTGTCAGATTGATTGGATGATTAGATGGGTGATTAGGGATGCTTAGGGTATGGTTAGGGTTGTTATTAGGATGACTTGTAAATGATTAGGATATGATTAGGGGTGAGGTGATAAGGATGAATTTGATGATTAGAAAGGGTGATTAGGATGTGAAGGTTGAATGATGAAGATATGAGTAGGATGTGATTATAAGGATGTCGAATGGATGATGTGTTGGAAGGAATGTTTAGAATGTTTGGAATGAGGGATGACTAGGAGGATCTATTCCCTTTCTCTTCTTTTTTGCAACCGTGTCTTTACCAAATGAGACTTGTGAATTGTGGGATGCTATGTGGATGTCAATGCAAGGTGATGAGGCCCAAACTATGATAGAGGCTAATGATATTAGTTTTCAATAGGTATAGCTCCAAGAGGGTACTCTCATCTACTAATGACCTTGTCAAAGTATAAATTGGATTTATCGAGACCTTGAGGTGTGTAAGAAATGATTGATTAAAGTGAACCCATGAGTTTCAGAATTCACTTGAAAGTATGGACCTAAACTAGCCTTGTGGTATTAAGCCCAAGTTGTGATTGATTTGAAAAAGATATCAAGGTCTTTTGGTCCATATTTGTACTTGTGATACAGTCAAGTGTCGACAGTTTCTCCCTATGTTTCAACCTTAGGAAGACTATGTTTGGGAACCTCTATAGATGTCAAAGGCTAAATGAAATGAAATGATTTGATGAAATTTGATCCTAAATGAATGAAATTGGATATGTAGTGGGAGTATAGAATTAGCAAGTCTATAAGGTTTTGACACAGTTGCAATCAGATTCGATAGGGAGAGTAGATGCTCAAAGGTTTCCCTAGGGTTGTGATGTGTTATGATTGGGAATGATTAGGATGAAATGGATTGGATTGGAATGAATGGTTAGGATATGATTAGGATGTGATTGATTGGATGAGGATGAAGATGATGATGTGTAGTGATGAGATTAGATGACTTGGATGGATTAGGAAATGATTAGGATGATGTTGATTGGATTATGAATGAAGATAATATGTGTAGTGATAAGATTAGATGACTTGGATGGATTAGGAAAAAGTTGATCAGATTATGAATGAAGATGATGATGTGTGGTGATAAGATTAGATGACTTTGATGGATTAGGAAGAAGGTTGATTGGATTTTGAATGAAGATGATTATGTTTTGACTAGGATGATTAAGATGATGGTGATTAGATGAAAGAGGTGATTAGTGTTTGATAAGGATGACTTGGATATAATTAGGATGATGTTGATTGGATGAGGATAATGATGTGTAATGATTAAGGATGATCAAGGACAAGTTTAGATGATTTGGATTGATTAGGATGAAAATGGATTACGATATGTGGAATGACAAGGATGATGGATATGTGTTGGTTTGAATTGGAATGGTGTTGATTGGGTTAGAAAGAGGATGATGTGGAATGATGATAATTTAATTAGGATGTGTTTAGGATGAGGTGTAATGACTAGGAATGATGATTGGGATAATATGATTATGATGAGATGGAATGATTAGGAATGATGATTAGGATATGGTGACTTGGATGGATTAGGATAATGAGTAGGACAATGATCTAAATGATGCTAATTGGATTAGAAAGAGGATGACTAAATAGAATGATTAGGAATGATTAAGACATAAATGGATTAGGATATGTGGAATGACAAGGATAATGGTTAGGTGTTGGTTTGACTTGGAATCTAGTCTTGATTGGATTAGAAAGAGGATGATGTGGAATGATGATAATGTAATTAGGATGCGATTAGGATAGGACAAGTAGTATGATTAAGATATGGGTTATGTGAATGATAAGGATGATGTGGTTAGGATGGGGATAAGGATATGATGACTTGGAATGAAAGGGTTGGATTTGGATGTCTAAGGGTGATGATTAGGTAAGCACACACATCAATCTTAGAAGACACTTGGCAATCAGTTTGGCTATTTTTGGTGACTCTTCATGTTTTGCATTTTGATAAGTTTTGAAAAGCACTTGAAAACATGCACAATCCTAGGCTAGAAAAGACAATATTTGTTGGATTCCCACTACAGATAAATCTGATCTGCACTTATTCAAAGTGGATAGCTTAGAAGTTTGGTGGCACTGGCTCCCCCTTACACGGTACACACTTCTCAGGTGCACCAAACTTTGAATTCCCAAAGGACCGAAGATCTCAAGGAATTTTCTATATCAACTTTGAACTACGAGAATATGGGACAGCTTCAGAGGTCTGACCTCTTGTGCTAGAAAATAGAAGGATTTTGGCCACTAAACAAAGGTTTGTAGTGAATATCTGGGGGACCGGCATGTTACAAGCATCCAAAAAGCTACTTAAAGCTTTGAATAGTCCTACTAGGAGTCTCATATACACAAGGTACACCTCCTTTCAAACTAGCGATGTACGGTAATCGCTGATACTGGTTTGGACTTGGCTTTTTCCTTATCCTATTTTGTATAGCAGAGCGGATGAAAGTACTACTTGAGGTCACAAATGAGTTCTCCTTGTGGATGTGTCTCAAGAGTAGGCCCACTCTAAAGGGTAACAAAAGTGACCTAAGAACCAAAAATACTTTTGATCCCCAAGTTCATATGACAATGCGAGGGGAGAGCATACATATTTTTGGACTTATGCCACACTAGACAAATGTTCATTCACCCTTAGAAACTAAATGTGTGGCATGTGACAAATGCAAGTGTTCAAGAAGTGTTTTTGATTCTCAAGATCTCTTAGAGCATGAGGGAAGAGCATACACACCTCATAAACACAAGCAAAGTCACCAAGCAAAGCAAACACTGATTCATTTTAATCCCCCAAAAATATATGTGAAAACAACAAGATAATGTTCATTTTAGTTCACCAAAATCCAAGTGTTCCTATGATAACCAAGCACATGCACATGAAAATGAAAGGAACCCTGCATTAAATGCATTAGTAATTTCAATCAAGAGTCTTCTCCAAACAAATTCCACAAGTTGCAAAATAGAAATCAGTAGCAAAAAATCTCTAGGATAATGTAAAAAACAAGAAACATCAAGTAGATTCCTCATTTTGTGAGCCACCAAGTCAAAAAGGATAAAAAATAAAATACACAAAATATCTAAAAATATTGATTAGTCATAGTGAAACAAACAACATAATCATAAAATTCAAGAAATTTTAAGCAATTTTAAAAACAATTTCATTGAAATCTAATCAATTTTACCAAAGTTATGAGTGTTTGAAGTTTTAAAGCAATGTTGACTTTAACTAGAAAAGAACCTAATAAAATGATGCTATCACTTGATGAAACCTACACCGTTGCAAATTTTGCTTAGTCATCTTTCCAACGCCACCAATTTTGTGAAAATCTGACCTGTTTTGACCAAGTTATGAATGTTAGGAAAAAATGCCTAATTTGGCATGCAATGACAAAGAAGGTATAGGCTGACTATTACACAAAACCACTAGTGGTTAAGTCTGGGTGGTCACATACAACAGTTAGTGGTTGGCGGTTAAATAGGCGGTTAGGGCTAAATTGGCCCCTAGTCACCCATGTGACCAGGGGCTACACCAATTGAAAAATAAAACAAGATGAAGGGCTCAGTGGCCCCCCTTACCCTTACCCATGGTCACCAACATGACTTGCACCCAAGTGTTAGGGAACCGAACACCAAAAATGTAGCGCCATTTGTGTTTTGAGGTTTATAGTTAGGTAAAAACCCATGGTCAGAGTGAAGGCCACACCAATGGAAGAGAGGTTGAGGGACGGTGGATAGTGTTAGGTTTAGGGTTTTGGTTACACACTTAGGGATTAGGTTTTAGGGTTTCGTTAGTAGTTTAGAGCCACCCACAGTTAGTAGGAGGTCAACGTTAAGGATAGCAGTGACTGTTTGAGGTTAGAGTTAAGGATGAGTGGTGATGGCTTGGTCAACTGATGGAGGATGGGAATGGAAGGTGGCGACCGATGTTTATATGGTGGTGACTGTGGAATTTGGCACCGACCAGTAGGGTTTGGAGCATATGCAGAGGGTTGATGGGTTCTGAAAGCCATGGTCAGATGGGAGAGAGTTTACAGAGGTCAGTGGACGGAAGTTAGGGTTAGGCAGTGACCATTTTAAGTTCGGTGGCGACTAGTTTGGACTAGTTGAGACTAGGGGTGTGGGCGGCGCTTAGGGTGTCAATAGGAAAAAAAATGAATGGAGGAGGATTTGAGGCAAGCAACGACCAAAGCATTAGCAGTGGTGACGTTCACACCAATGGCGGTGGTCAAAGCAACAAAAAATGGGTGTCTGTGGGAAGAAAGTAGGTTGTTTACAGAGGTCAAAGGGTATGCAAAGCATTGAGGGTTTAAACATAGTCAGCAAATAGACTTTCACAACCTCAAGCAAATGAAACCTACGAGCATAAAAAAAGATAGACATAGGCCATCAACTCAGAAAAATGAAAAACCTGCATCATAAACAACAAAATAAAATCTGCATCATAACATTAAATATGTAGAGAAGATTCAAAACCTAAAGGCCATGATATAAAAACCTGCAATACAAAACCCATGTGAGAATCACTGGAATAGATTGTACAGGAAGGTACAGTCTATCTGTACGATACAGATCTATTTGTTGTTACACCAGGTTCACCATTTGTTGTTAGGATTTAGATTTTCAAACATGCATAAGTGAAACTACAGTGAAAACCCTAACTGCAATGAAGTGCAAGCAAGCTTAGAAGACAATCAAACAAACATGAAAATAAACTATTATCTAAGCTATGACTTGTCTTATCTCCATTGTTCTCCTCCATCTTGCATTATGTTTTCAGATTTGTAGATTTTGCTCAATCTTGAGAAGCTCTTATGAGTGATTAGCAAGATTTTGGAGAGGATATACAACAGATTAGAGAGTTCCATCCCAAGAGAGCATTAGGGATCAAAATGAAGCTGAATGAGTGATTTTATAGAAGACATGATTTGAATGAATGGCCAGTACTCACTATTGACTTTGGATCAAAATGGAGGGCTGAGATGAGTTAGGGTTTTCTCACCACTAGAGGATAGAATTGAATTTAAAATTGGGAGAAATGGCGAGGTGGAAAATGTTTATAAATTAAATAAATTGGGTTCATTTATTTAATTTCTTTGAGAAGGGGAATAATGTGGGATGATTAAATTAAATAGGTGAGACCTATTCAATTAGGATAAGGCCTTATAATTTAAATAAATATTTATTTATTTAAATTAAATGGGGCAAGGGGTTATTGAAAAATTAAATAATTAATCAATTAGAATCAATTATTTAACCATAGAGGAAAATTAGGGAAAAATAGGAGAATGTGCAAAGATTAGGGTTTTGCAACCTAAAAACACTTTTAGGTGTCTACAAGGATAACATTATTTTAACAACACAATATTTATTTATGCAAATGAACAACAAATAAATAGAATATTTATTGGATTTTGTCTCAAAGATCAACTTAGAGACAATGATTGCAATTGATGCTCTTCATTTTCCTATTCCTAACATAATTTACATTTTCTATCTTAATGTACCATTCAAATGAGAATGATGGTGATATTTCAAAGTTTTGAGAGATTTAACTTGAGAGATAGCAGTGAATGTTAAACCAACCCTCTCTACATCACCAATATTTATTATGGCCCTTTCCAATGTCAACCCTTGTGACTTGTGTATTGTTAAATCCCATGCCATTTTGGGGGGGATTTGGGTATGATTGCCTCTTGTAATAGGTGAAAGAGGGATAAAATTTGGGTTGTTAACATGTCAAGGCAAACCCACATAATTATTAAATTCTATAGTCACACATGATGGCAACTCTAATGGTTGAGTACCTTGATGATAAACTATATTCTTTATAGTACCAAGTGCTCCATTAACTAATCCAACATCTACCCAAAAATTTCATACCAACATCATGCATTGGCCACACATAGTACAACTAATCTATCCAAATGATCATCATCAACATCATGTGATTCTATACATTAAGTATATGTAGACACATTATGTACAACTAACATTTTGAGTGACTTTAGCATGTTCTTATTGTGAAGCGTGACCATACTATTTGTGGCATATAAATGCATAGATGCATCAAATATTAGATTCTCCTCAACACTTATTAATTCATGTGTTTGACCCATCAAGATTTTCCAATCATCACATCTTGTAATTGTATTCCTAATGTTTGTTAACATTTCTCTAAATTTGACTTGTTCTAAATCATGCCCTTGTTGATAGAAAATTATATCCAAAGTCACAACTGTTTGGAATGTAGTCCATAATGCTTTGCCATAAATGTTACCTATAAAAATAGAAAGAATGATTTTCTAAATAGTTATAGAAATGAAACATTTACACCAAAAAAAATTAGTAAGGATAGTAATATAATAAGTGACACCTGCATATAATGGTATGTCTCACACATGAGGTAAATAGGAAAAATCACCAACACGTATAACTGACCTTCCACCAAAATATTACCATGTGATGAAAATAGTTGTTTCAAGCACATGTTGATATCAACAAATAATATCGGGCCTATAAAACTTATTTCATCAATGAGTATATATAGGATATGCTTGATATCTTCTTTTATAGTAGCAAATGATTGGCCACTCAAAGGTTTGACATTTCTAATTGGAATTTTCAAAGATGCATGAATTGTTGTGGATTTTTTAAGGATGTTGAGCCCAATAAATTACTAAAATATACCCTAACATCACTCTAAATCTTCCATAAATCTTAATCATCATGTAGAAATCTTGAAATAGTGATTATCCTCTAAGGAAATTTTCTTTCCATTGAGAATTTTTCTAAAAGATGCTTCTATGTTCTCTTGAAATTGTGGTGAGTTCTAAAAATATACCCCAAAACCATGTACCTTAAACAATTGAATTAGAAATCATCTACAAACATGTGCCTAAATATTTTTTTATTTCACATCATTCCAATAAATACTTAGTGTATGAGGGGGTGTATTTTTATTTCATATTATTCCACTATCAAAATACAACCATTATTAAGTATGCTCGATTCAGATGGTAGGGAGTGAGAGAGAAGGGACAAACATAATGGCTATTGTGAATGAGAGTGATGATAAACTAGATGGAGGGTTTTCTCTTGGCTATCTCTTGGGAGGATAGAAATGATAAAATTAATAGTCTCTATCTACTCTTGATCTAAGATGATTCTATGGATTGGTAACTTGTATATAAATAATTGTAGTTTTCCTTAAAAGAAATATCCAAAATAATAGTGGAATTGCAAGTTTCATCATCTCAATCTCTTGAGACTTTTTCTTGTTGTAATTTGTATGGAAACAAAGCAATCTATGTTACAGGTTATGTATTTTTTCATAATAACATAAATATGTTTTAGTTCTATATTTCTAGTACACCTCACCTTTAGCTTTGTAATAATACTATTTGATATGAACTTTCAATATCAATTCCTATTTGGACATGTAAAACTTAGATTGTCATGATTGAAGGCTACAAATGAAATGTAAGTCTAATATGACTTAAGAACAAAGCACTTGTAATTTATGTGAGCAGAAAAATAAATGGCAAAGATCCATGCCTTCTCACTATGAACTTGGGGATTCCACATAGTTGTATAAGTTTCTAAGTTTATCATAGAAATTTAAACCGAAAGTAATTAGCCTCTGGATTCAATCAATGTAATTTCATCTTTTCATGTTCTTAAATTCCCTTTTTGAATGCATTATTTCTATTTCTAGGTATTAATACCCTTGAATAATTTCTTATTTTCAATTGGTCTTGTGTTTAAGAATGGTTTCTTACTTGGATAAGGTTTTTATAACATTTTCATTAATAAATATAGATACACGAGGTACCATACTCTATTCAAATAGAGGAAAGAGGGGTTATTTGGACAAAAAGCTACATGGTCATACCACATGCTATATCTTGTAATTAGAAACTATTACTAGTTCCACTTGATAGATGAAAAGGAAAAAATGCGTCTTTTTTTTAAATGGTTAATTTAGAGTAATTAATTAAATGTAAAAATTAGTAAAGTCAATTAAATTCATTAATAGTAATAATGAAGAGAGATTGTTTAGGTTTATAATCAAAGAATAAATGCTAATAGATGAAGACAATGAGATTTGTGTGCCTTGAAGTTTTCAAATGTTTAAAGAATGCAGTATGTTGAGTTATTGATTCTAAGTTTATTATTGTGATACAAAGAGTTATATTTCTTGTACTACTTAAAAAATATTAAAATGAGTCAAGTAGAAATGTCACTTCTATTCTTGTGAAGATTTCTCTGATGAGGAATTAGACAATTTTGTTTGGATCCTTTTGTTTGAAACTGATTGGGTTGGATTGAGAAAAACTGTACTTCATAAAGTCATGGGAAGGATAGTAGATCTCTTCAAACAAACCTACAAGAGAGTCTCAACCTAGTTTAAGATGATTAAAACTAGAGTTTAATATTCACATTTTGAATCAACATTTTGTAGGCATGAAAACTATCATAGGCATATTAGATATTATGTATCTATTATATGGGAGAATATTTGTCTTGCTACCATTTTGGACTCTTTATGCTCCTACTTGGCTTCCCATCAATTAGGTTTCAAGATATTTTGTGTAATTTTGTAATGTAGTGAAACTTAACAAATATTAGGTTTTTCCCACTAAGTCTAAGTCTAAGTTGAAAGTCAACTTGCTATGTTTTTTTTGAGTTTGAGTCACACCAAGACATTCTTGTTTCTTAAGGCCTTCCAAGGAATTGTAAAATAAAAAATTTACTACAAAGCTAAAAAGCAGAATCCCGTTCTATATGGGTATATGTTCAAAATTTTAATTTTGTCAATAGATTAAATCTATGAACTTTTGGAAGTGTTTGTTTCTCTCTTTTGGCCCTGCTAAAAGCCTATCCCTATTATCATGTATATCTATGTGTTATGTGCTAGAAATATTTTAGAAATTTTGATTTATTTACTTGAAAATTTGAAATACTAGATAAATGCATTTAAGATATACTTACACCTTTTCCTTTTAAATATTTGGATATTACTAATTTCTTTGATGAATAATTAGAAAATTTCATTTGGATCCTTTTGTTTGAAACTGATTGTGTTGGATTAAGAAAACTTATACTTCATAAGGTCATGGTAAGTATAGTAGATCTGTTTAAACAAACCTACAAGAGAGTCTCAACCTAGTTTAAGATGAGTAAAACAAGAGTTTAATATTCAAATTTTGAATCAACATTTTGTAGGCATGAAAACTATCATAGGAATTTTAGATATTATGTATCTATTCTATGGGAGAATATTTGTCTTTCTACTATTTTGGACTCTTTATATTCCTAGTTGTCTTCCCATTAGTTAGGTTTTAAGATATTTTGTGTAATTTTGTAACATAGTAAAACTTAACAAATATTAGATTTTCCCATTGAGTCTAGGTCTAAGCTGAAAGTTGGCTTGCTAATTTTTTCTAAGTTTGAGTCTCACATGAAGACATTCCCTCTTCTTAAGGCCTTCCAAGGAATTGTAAACTCAAAACTTTACTACAAAGCTAAAAAGTAGAATCCTACTCTATATGGGTATATGTTCAAAACTTCAATTTCATTAATAGATTAGATGAACTTTTGGAAGCGTTTATTTCTCTCTTTTTTCCTACCGAAAGCTCGTCCCTATTATCATGTAGATCTATGTGTTATGTACCATAAATATTTTGGAATTTTTTGATTTGTTTACTAAAAAGTTTTAAATACTAGATAAATGCACTTAAGATATACTTACACTTTTTCCTTTTGAATATTTGGATAAGTTTGGTGCTTTTGATAATAGAACTAATTGAGTTCAATAGTAATTACTTTTGTACTATTTAATTTATCTCGATACATTGGTTATTACAAGCTTTAGTTTTAAATATCGAAAGGTTCAAAAGCATGGGATACTTTATTAATGTTATACTCAAGGTTTTATGCATTATGAATAACATTGACCTGATTCCATCTTTTGATATTTTATGTAAAATTCTAATGCAAGTTAAGTGTGACAAGTCAACATATGTGATTCAGGTTATAGAATTATTGATATCTTAGCATTACACAAGCAAAGCATTTGATAAATTCTGTAACATGTATAAATCAACTTGGTAAGAATTTAGTTTAAAATGTTAGGTTTCCATGGTGCATAGTTTTAAATATTTGACAATATGTTTTTCATATAAAAATTATATTATTGTTTATATTATCAATCATGCAACATTTATATTGAAAATTTAATAAAAAATAATTTAATTTTTATAGCAATAGTTGGAAGAAAATGAGTTAGAGATACATGCAATTAAACTTGTCATTATCTTCATTTGTTAGTGGGAATGTATGAAGTAGGAATTGAGAAGGTCTTAAACTTATTTGCAACAGGGTATGTTGTAATGAACACTTCATGTGGTATATAACCTTGTGTTGTTTGAAAATTTTGTAATGATGAAATATATAGTTATATGTAGGTTTCTATAAAGTGTGCTCCTCAAGATTCTTGCAATTGGTTTTATTTCTTGATGCTTACAATATCATTCAGGCACAAGATGAACTACCCTTATGCTAAAGTTGAAGATAATGCATATCTCATCAACAAGGATGGTTCAACATTAAAGAGAACCCAACATAGTGAATTCTTTTTTTTATGAAGGGTTCATTTTATCACCTATGTTTCAAAACTTATTATCAAAAAGAAAGTTGCATGGACAAATGGGTAATTGAGCTTGAGTCATGGCACATAGTTTTTAGGATTCATATTCCAGTATGTTGATTTATTCATTTTGAGTTTGTTACTGTGATGGAAAGAGTTATATTTCATGTATTCTACTCTTAAAAAATACTAAAATGAGTCAAGCATAAATGTTACTTCTATTCTTGTGAAGATTTATTTGATGAGGAATTAAACAATTTCATTTATATCCTTTTTTGAAACTGATTGGGTTAGATTGAGAAAACCTATACTTTATAAAGTCATGGGAAGGAAAATAGAGCTCTTCAAACCAACTTGCAAGAGAGTCTCAACAAAGTTTAAGATAAGTAAAACTCTAGTTTAATATTCAAATTTTGAATCAAAATTTTGTAGGCATGAAAACTATCATAGGTATTTTAGATATTATGCATCTATTATGTGGAAAAATATTTGTCTTTATGTTCCTACTTAGCTTCCCATTAGTTAGGTTTTAAGATATTTTGTGTAATTCTGTAAAATAGTGAAACTTAGAAAATGATAATATATTATACACAATATTCAAATACTTTGGCTTCCCAATACAAAATTTTAACATCAAAATTCAATAATCTAAAACCAAAAATTCCTTCATAAATAATGTTAATGATTTGGAGTTACATGAATGTACCATTAAACACTATGACTATTTATTTTAGTACAACTATTTTTCCTTTTATTTTCTATTTAAAACCATCATAGAAGAAAATAATTACTAAAAATTTCCCTTATACAAAGCTTAAGGATTAGGACTCTTTAAACAAATTAAATGCCCTAACACTGATACATTTGATAAGCATTGATGAACTTGGTAACAACCTTTGCATCCTCAAAGATTACATTCTTTCCAAGCTCTGGAGGAAGATAGAGCCTCACAGTTGTGTGAATCTCTTGTATATTGATGATGTTCTTCTTGTTGTGGTGAGCAAAGTTGGTTGTCTCACTAGCAATTTTCTCAAAAATGTCATTGATAAATTTGTTCATAATTCCCATAGCCTTGCTAGAAATATTGATATAAGGGCACACTTCCTTGAGAATTTTAAACAAGTAGATTTTCTTGTTCTTTTTATTTTGATTGGTACCTTCCTCATCTTTAGCTTTTTTGGGACCTTCTTTTCAACCTTAGGAACCTTCTTTTTTGGAGATTTCTCAATCATGACCTTTTTCTATGTGATAGGCTCCTTCTCTATCTTTCTTGCTATTGATAAGAACTACAAAAATTATAGAGTCAAATTATAAATTAAATATAAGATTAAAATAAAATAAAAATTATGAGATATTTCAATGCTCTACAAATATATGTAATTCTACAATTACTAATGCAACTCTAGAAAAAAATACATGAAGGAATATGTCATTAAAATAAATATCTATGGAACATCTTGCTATGAATAATCTTTTAATGTATTTTATAATAACATAAATTTATAATATAGTGTGGCGTAGGAGATAAAATTAGGAAATCCAACTTAATGAAGCCACCTTAGGATAGCCATTTAAACTAGGTTGAGACTCTCTTGCAAGTTTGTTTGAAGAGCTATGTGCCTTGTCACTATGAATCTATGGATTCCACATAGTTGTATAAGTTTCTAAGTTTATCATAGAAATTTAAACCCAAAATAATTATCCTTCAAATTCTATCAATTTAATTTCTTCTTTGCATATTCTTCAATTCATATTTTGAATAAATTTTTCTATATCCTTGATTAATTTCTTATTTTCAATTGCTCTTGTGTTCAAGAATGGTTTCTTACTTGGATAAGGTTTTCCTAATGTTTGTGTTAATAAATAGAGATGCACAAGGGACCATTCTCTATTCAAATAGAGGAAAGAGGGTTTATTTGGAAGAAAAGCTACATGGTCATACCACATGCTATATGTTGTAATTAGACACTATTGTTGGTTCCACTTGATAGGTGAAAATGAAATATAAGTGTATGTTTTTTTATGTTTTTAAATGGGTAATTTATGTAAGAATTGGCTATGAAGGTAGCCACCCAAGATCTAGGAGCTTCAATGAAAGCACAAGAGAGATCCAAAATGAGAGAATAATTCTATTCTATCAAAGAATGCAAATTACATATGTACATGATATGCCTTGCTTATAAAGACAAGGTTGAGAGGTAGGACTAACTAGGATGATGACAAGTGTCTTAATCCTATGACATGTGGCAATGAGAGGATACGATGACAACTATAGGATAAGATCACGTGTACTAGAAACTACTAGAAAGATTTCTAGAGCCCTAAGTCAACTTAACATGTGAACATGTGTGAATAGGTCCTAACTAATGACTATTTAGATAATGTGCCTTGTTCACACTACAAAGGGGAAATTAGATAGGAAATACCATTGTTCACACCAACACCCCCTTAAGAGTAACTTAGGGAGAAGTAGACAAATGCAAAGATTCAATGATGGGTCCCAGCTACAAGGCCATGCTAGGTGCCCATGTACAAACAATATCTCACAAACAGACCAAAGGTGAAAAACTTGTAAGAGAAAACCCCTCTCTAAAAGAGAGAAAACATGAAAAATTTGATGGAAGAAGTGATGGAAAGAGGACTCAACATGACCCCCCAAGGACTACTTCTATCATGAATATGCAATCAAGTACCCCCATAGGAGAGAAAGAGTGAGACAATAGGTCCCCCCAAAAAGAAGTAGCTCTTGTGCCAATGGTGAATTCTTGAAGATGAATGCTAAAGAGTGTCCAATACCTGAAAACAACATTTCTCCCCTTAGGAAGAAACCAATCCAATTTAAAATGTAGAAGAAACTCCATCTCCAAGAAGAGAGATGAGGGAAGAAGTCTCATGATAGGTTCCTTTGAAAACTACTCAAATGTCCACATGTCAGAATCAAAGGATGGAACAATGCAATGAGGTGTAACCAATCCAAAAACTAGTGTAGACTCATGAAGAACAACCTCCAAAGATGAAGTAGATGAGATAATAGTTGTGCTATAATTGACATCAAAAAGGGAATGGATATCCTCAAGTGTGTCCTCCAAATTTGCAATATGAGACTCACAAAATAAATCTGATATACCTGTAAAGAAATCATCCCAAAAAGATGAATCTGAAAGACTACAATGATCTTGCTCAACTAAAGTATATGAAGCCATGGAAATGCTGATCTCTAAAGAAGAAAGAGGTGGAGGAGATGTAAGCTCAACATAATTCTCAAGAACACCAAGATTCAAGTGACCATACTTCTCAAAAATATGATTCACACTTGATGCATGAGTGTGAATATCAATCAATTGAACTACAACATCATTAGGGAAAAATGAGAAAAAAGTATACAATTGAGATGCATGATAAACCATCCCAATAGCACTAATCTCTCTACTCTCCAAGACCCTAACGATTATTGAATTAGGTGTGAACTCAATAGTCTTCCCTGCACCACTATGTGTAATTTGATAGATAGAAAGGAGATTGGTGGACAATGATGGAACAAAAAGCATATCTTGAAAAGTGCCTTCTCCTATGTCAATAGATCCTTTCTTAGAAACATGCATATATGTGTTGTTCCCCATTAGGATGTGTAGTAAAGTACAAGGCTTAAATTAAGAGAACATACCCTATGAAGAAGCCATATGATGGGAGGCTCTAGAATCAAGAAGCCATCTCCCTGACTCAAGACTTGTAGATGCCAAGAGGGATTTTCCTTTTTGATTTTTGTCCCATTAGCAAATCTAGTTGTCCTTAACTATGTAGATGATGATGGTGTTGAAGAAGAAGGTGAACTAGATGACATGGATGAAGGCAATTGGATATTGTGTTTTTGAAGATGTGTCAACTCATCAATCCTTTTTTCATAACACTTATGTGTTGAACACATAGATATATTGAGAGGGAGGAGGGGTGAATCAGTATATATTCAAATTCTTTCCCTTTAGATGTATTCAATCCAATGTAAACATTTAAACCACATAAAATAAAAGAACACACACACATAACACCAGATGTTACATCCCCAATTTTTGTCTTGCTATACTTTTACTTTTTACTTGGATATAAGTAAATTTATTATGATGTTTAGATTAATGACAAGGAAAAACATGGATTATTTTGAATGTCATTTATGAAATTATGGGAATGATTATGTTATTATTGATTTAAATATTCGTATTATGAGATTTGATTTATTATTTGAATAATGATGCACTAATCATAATTTCTTTGGTAACAAGTTTGATATAGGTTTACAGGTTATTAGACAACTCTTGGAGAAATGAGAGAGAGAGAGAGTATCTTTCCAGGAGAGAGATATAGACCCCAGGTTACAAATGGTTTATTTGCCAAACCAAGTATAAGTGTTTAATGAAAATGTGAACCAATGTGTCATAAGAGGTAAGCCTTGTCATGTTAGTTTACTTTTGAAACTAATCGACAGGTAGTCGATATTATTTACAAATCTTTCTAAGTCATAGTAAGTCTTTTTCGTCATTAATAACGTTAATGATGTCGATTGAGTATGATTTGTGACTATTTACATTTAACGTAAATATTAGGATGTTATTGTCATAAAATGGTTGTTTTATCATTATTAGGTACCTTGAGGTGTTATAAACTATTCTTAATGTTAAGACGTTTTCATCGAGTTAAGAAGATGTGTATATTCTCGACAGATTGTAATGGGGAGACAAGCTCAACCCAATTAGAATATCTATAATCCTTTGTTTAAATATTATTATTATATTGATTAAACCATAACTATCTAATATAGAGGCGATGCTATGTGAATCATATTTGATATACTCGAATATAAGCATCGAGTGAGGATAATACCTCATAATGAGTTAATGATGTTATGCTTTAGTAGTTGAAGGCTTTCATTAAAGAAGAGTCTTCAAAAATCTTAGTGGTGGATCAAAGCACTTGTTAGTGATCCTTTAATGGTCAGAAAAGTTTAAGTGATGAGTCGGCCTCATTCAAAGAGGAGGACTATGATAATAACCATCACAACTGACGAGCAAAGAAATAGCTATCTTCCATTGACAGGTGGGGAACTTTACATAAAATGTGGTGACTATTAAAACCAAAATGTTATGGACTGTTATGTATTTATTAAGTTGGCAATTGTATCTTAATGGAAGGTGCAAAGTAGGGTGACTAAAAAGGAAGTTGTGCTTGAGCTATTAAGGAGGACGACTCAGTTTGAGTTGAGTGTGTAGGTTATAAAGGTTAAAAAAAACTTGGGAGTAAGGCAGCGAACAGGAAAAGGAAAGAGGAGTCATGGCTAAGGAGACAAGAAATATGCAAATAGAAGATTGTGTCTTTTTGCACTTACTGTCAATTTGAGCCCATCGATTACTAGGTATTCCTTAGTTTTCTGTGTATATTATCATTGAGGAAATCATCTAAACTACTCATACTTGTGTCTTGGGTGATTATGTGAGTACGCCAGAGAGGTATAACCTCCTGTATGCTTGAGTATTTAGCTATAAACTATTAAGTGTCGTTTAGAGAAATGTAGATAACAGTTTGAGTAAACCATTCTGATCTTTTTCAAAAACTGATAAGGCAACGAATGCAAAGTAATACGGGTGATTCTTGGTGATACAAGTGAGTACTCTGTTATAGTATTCTGAATCAACCATTTGTTTATTGATTTTTAAACTGATAATCATATCGAATCTTAGTATGAGGATAAAATGACTATCTTAGTAGGAGATTTACATAGTTGTCATGAGCTTGGAAAATAGTCTTTATACTGATTAAGCTAGAAGCAAACCAATGAAATGATTATGAGAAAAACCAAATAATAGACTCTCCAATTTTAGTAGAGTTGATTGAACTATGGTAGTATACTCTTAGATTTGAGTAGAATAGTTAAGACCTTGAGTCAGGGTGATACTAATTTAAAGTATTTCTCTTGTTTAGATTCTTTTTAAAGAATAACGGAAATGATTTCTATCCATGAGAACTTAGAATCATAGGTATTCTTAGACAATTATAGTACTCCTCGAATGAAGTAACTTAGAGATATTGTGGTAGATAGAAATAAGGTTTGTGGGAGAACCCTTATGTATTTATCTTTTTGATATTATCATTCTTGGAAAGATCCAATACATTGAAGTAGGCTAAGTCTATTAGAGAATGACCTTGTAGGGTTATATACTTAGGATATATTTTGTTTTTAACACATTATCAAAGTTATTCTACATTCCTTGTATGGGTAATATTTTCTATTTAAGAATTATAGTATTCTTAACTGTATATGAGTTAATCAAGGGTTATTTGTGAATCTAGGACTCCTAGATAAAGAACTATGGTCATATTGTAGTATCATGTAAACAAAAGATAATAGGTAAACACTAGAGTCATTTACAAACCAAAAGAATGGTTTTGTTATATAGACTTACTTAAGTCAAAAAGTACTATTATTATGACTCATAGATAAATCTATTAAATGATTAGGGTGGGTAAGAGTTTGAAACTATGAGAATACGATAGTATCCAAGTCAAGTAGGGGTGGGTGAAAACAATGACTACGTTCATTATGAATGATATTGATATTAAAATCTTTGGCCAAAGTAATGCATTTGTTTTCTGCATGTATTATTGGTTCACTGTATTCAGATTGCTCATCCTATCAGAAATCATACTTAGCTAGAGGGTATCTAGGGTTGTATGGTTGATAGAGTTGAGTAGAATACAACACTATGTACTTGGGAAAGGAAAATTACCATTGGTAAACTAAGGTCTATATTCCTCATGAAGGGTAGGGCCACTTCGTATGTGAAGGATGTGTGGGAGACTGCCGATCTGTGGTTGGAGGTAAATCACTAGAAAGATGCTCTCTCTCCAAGCATGAAACATGCTAGGACTTGTGATAAAGAAGTCAGCTATTCAGAAGTAGTAGTTAATCCAAAAATGTATATGTAATGGATTTACATTTATAAACATTGTAAATGAGAAAGACAATATGGTTTATTGTATTTTATAAAAAAAAAAGAAATCTTGTAATTGTATTTACTTGATTATTTCTTGAATAAAAGAAAAATTTTCTCTATCTCATTTTGTTTTACCTTGTTAATTTACTCTATGGTAAATTTCTAGTTTTACTATGTTTTTAGAACGTGGATGTTACATATGGTATCAGAGCTACCAGGTTTAGCACTAGGGCTTATGAGACCACTATGCTTGCCTATAGTCAACATTATGTGGTTAGCTAATGTTTGAAAATTTCTATGCCAGGATGGTACGTTTTAAGAAGATAGCAAGAAAGTCTATTAATTTGAGTCAACGTTTCCTTAAAGAAAAAAGAGAACGTGATGCCATTATCAAAACCTTTAAGGGAACCAATGATGAGAGTGACATTTGGTTAAGTGATACTGAAACTCTGGCAACTGCCTTAACTTGAATCAAGCAGGTGAGAAGGGAAAACAAAGAAAGAGTTAAGATCACTGCCAAAATAATAGAGTATATGTCAGATGAGGAAACAACTATGGTTAGGCGAGATCCCCACATACCCTCAACTGTTGAGATTATAGAAGTTAGGTTCGATAGTGAGTTTGAGGGTTATATACCTCAAGATTATGTATTTGAAAATGAGTCTGAAGGATATACTCCTCTTGAGCATGAATTTTGAAGTCATTTCTTGTATAAAGAATACTCTTTACTTTTGAAATGAAAAAAAGAGAGAGTTGTTTTTGTGCCAAACTATTGTTTAAATTGAGTATTATGTTTAGATTTAATGGGTTACATTATAATCTTGAACTAATGGACAACTTAATATTCTCAGGTGTGAGAAATCGATAAACATGGTGCAGACAAGAACTAACCAAGGGAAAGTGAAGAGGAAAACCACCTGCCAAATAATAAGCTGGACCAAATCATAACCATGCTCGAGGAAACCAAGAAAAGATTGGGTCATTTGGAAAATAAGGTGGATGACAAAGGGAATACTGAGGGAGGAGGTGAAAACACTCATGGTGAAAGTAGAGAAAATCATGAAGATCAAAGTAAGAGTACTGAACCTCATAAAGAGGCAAGGGATAGATTGACCTTGGATCTCTCAAAGGATATGAAGAAGGTTATTCCACCAAAATTTGATGGGACAGAAACCAGAGATGCTACAGAAGCTTAGTTAATAGAGATGTAAAAGTACTTCGAGATAAGAAATTACTCAGAGGTGACCAAGGCAGTATGGGGAACATTCCAACTAGCAGTAGAAGCATCCACTTGGTGGACGAATAAAAAGATGGAATTGAATTTAAGCTCTCTAAGGGTAACTTGGGATGAGTTCGTGGAACTCTTTCACAAAAGATGGTTACCACAACTCTATTTTGACCAGAAATTGACTGATTTTTAGAACCTTCGACAAGGAGATATGACAATGGTGGAATATGGAGAAAAATTCACTCGACTCCTAAAATATATTCCATAGTATCAAAAGGATGAGAGATTCAGGATCAAAAAATTCATCATGGGCTTAAATGCTCAAATTGGTGGTGAAGTGGATGTACATGGTCCCACAACAATGGATCAAGTGTACGAGAAGGTGATCAAGCAAGAGCAAAAGTTGAAATCCATCTTAGCTTATCGTGATAGAAGCCGTAAGAGGTTTAATGGAACTCCTAACAATCAAACCTACAAGAAAAGATATGAAAAGAGCTATGATAAAAAGATAAAAGATAAAGGACCTTAGAAGAACAAAGGTGGATTTGGTAATGAGAAGAATGGAAACTACAAAAGAAATGAGGATAACAATGGGAAGACTTCAGATAAGAAAGGACCCATTAGAGGATGCTTTACTTATGGGGGTGACTACTATGCAAATCTTTGCCCTAACAAGAGTCAAAATGGTCAACAAAGAGGTACTACACTACCTACTCAGCAAGAAGCATTCCAGCAAAGGATTCGTGCATCTCTCGACAATCATCAAGTAGAGTATCAAATCACACCCATTAAGATGATAGGTACTTTGTTTGGAGTCCCTATATCTATTTTGATTGATACAAGAGCCATTGAAAACTTTGTTTCTCCTAGAATTTTGAATAAATTTTCTAGAAAAGTTGGTTACATGTCCAAACCTTGGTCAGTAGAATATGCTAACCAATCTAAGGCTCAGGTAGAGCAATGTTTGTTTAAAGCCAAGATTGATCTCCCTAGTTTCTCAACTAAAGTAAACCTTTATGTAGCTCCCCTAGGTTCCTATGATGTAATCCTAGGAATGAGTTGGTTATGGAAACATAGAGCTAAGGTTGACTATTTTTCAAAAATAGTTGAATGCTTAGATGATTTGGGAAATCTGACCCAATTCCAAGGGATTCAAAGAGAAGTTAAAATCAGAACTATCTCTGCCAAGAAATAAAAAAGGGCCAGAAGGAAAGGTTGCCAGTTATTTGCAATTAAAATGGAACAAGTGGAGGAAGGGGTAGAAAACCCTAGTTTATCTATTGGAGAAAAGTATCCTTTTCTTCAGGAATTTCAGGATGTGTTTCTAGAAGAACTTCCAGGATTGTCTCCCAAGAGGGTTTTTGATTTTTCTATTGACATTAAATCAAGATCTGAGCCTATATGAAAAGCACCCTACCATATGACAACAACAAAGTTAATGGAATTGAAGGCACAATTACAAGAATTGTTGGTAAAAGGTTTAATCAGACCCATTGTTTCACTTTGGGGTGCTCTAGTTATTTTTGTGAAGAAGAAGGATGGAACCCTTTGATTGTGTGTAGATTATCGTATGCTTAATAAAGCAATGGTAAAGAACAAATATCCTTTGCCACGTATTGATGATCTTTTTGATCAAATGCGTGAAGCTGTTGTGTTTTCAAAGATTGATTTGTGATCAGGATATCATCGGTTAAGACTGAAGGATGAAGATATTCATAAGACAACTTTTAGAACCAGATATGGACACTCTGAGTTCATAGTGTTTCCATTTGGTTTGACAAATGCATCTGCTGCATTCATGAATCTCATGAATAGTATATTCAGAGATTGTTTGGACAAGTTTGTTTTAGTCTTTTTAGATGATATACTCATTTATTCTAAGTATGAAGAAGAACATCAACGACACCTCTAAATAGTTCTGCAAAGGTTAAGAGAACACAAGTTATATGGGAAACTGTCTAAGTGCACATTCTTCTAGAAGGAGATTTAATACCTAGGGCTTATTATATTAGCTAATGGAATATTTGTTAATCCTGCAAAAATCACAGCTATTCTGGATTGACTTGTACCAACAAATGTGCATGAGGTGCATAGTTTCATGGGCTTGGCAGGCTATTATAGAAAGTTTGTTCTAAATTTCTCCAGTATTGCTAGTCCAATCACTTCCCTGTAGAGGAAAGGAAAGAGATTCAAATGGACAGACAAATGTTAGGAAGCATTTAATCTCTTAAAGGAAAAGCTAACTATAGCTCCAATCTTGAAAGTTCCTGACCCCGAAGAACAATTTGAGGTAATTACAGATGTCTCAGGGGAAGGATTAGGAGGGGTGCTTATGCAAGATGGAAGAGTTATAGCATATGAATCAAGGAAATTAAAATCTTATGAGAAACATTATGCACTGCATGATCTAGAATTAGCACCAGTAACTCATGTCTTACAAATGTGGAGACATTATTTGTTGGGAAAGAAATCAGACCATCAAAGTCTTAAGTATATTTTCTCTCAACCGCATTTGAATTCTCAACAAAGGAGATGGTTAGAATTGATATTTGACTATGACTTTGAGACAAACTACATCAAAGGAAAAGAGAATAGAGTAGCTAATGCTTTGAGTCATAGAAGACAGATAGCTTCTATTCGTCAAAATTTCAAGGATTTGGTGTTGCAAAATTTGTCTAGTGATGAGTTTTATGAGCAGGTTAAGCATGCTCTGAAAGATAATTCTAAAGATCCAAGGTATGATGGTTTTCTATTTGAATCAAATGGACTATTGAGGTATAAAGATAGAATTTATGTTCCTGATTTAGCTTGATTAAGGGATCTAGTATGGAAAGAAGTTCATACTGCACCGTATTCAGGACATCCAGGAGTGACCAAACTTCTAGTAGATGTTAAACCTTTTTATTTCTGGAAAGGAATGAAGAATGATGTTGCAAGATTTGTAGCAAGCTGTTTATAATGTCAAAGGGTAAAAGTAGAGCATCAACACTCCACAGGATTATTGTACCCACATGACGTGCCAAACTGGAAATGACAAGTTATTAGCATGGACTTTGTTCAAGGTCTTCCTATGTCAAGGAATAGACATGATGCCATTTTAGTGGTGGTTGATAAACTCACAAAGGTAGCAAATTTCATACCAGGGAATTTGACTGATGGAGCACCTGTGTTAGCTCGTAAAATTTGTGTAAGAGGTGTTTAGATTGCATGGCTTCCCTGAAAAGATTATCTCAGATAGAGATGCGCATGTAATGTCAAGGTTTTGGCAAACTTTATTTTCTGCACTAGGGACTAAACTCAATGTGAGTACAGCTTACCATCCTAAAACCGATGGGCAAACTAAGAGAGTTAACCAAGTCTTGGAAGATTTGTTGCATATGTCTTGCATGGATCAGCAATATAAGTGGGAAGAATACTTACCACTTGTGAAATTTGCTTACAGTAATTCCTATCATTCTACTATTAAGATGGCACCCTTCAAAGCATTTTATGGAAGAAGATGTCAAACTCGTATAAGCTGGGATAAGCTAGAGGATAGGATTAGCATCAGACCAGAAATGCTAGTTGAAATGGAAGAGAAAGTTAAGCTGATTAGAAAAATATTGGCAGAGGCCAATGATAGGCAAAAGAGCTATGCGGATGCAAAACTTGATCCAAGGTAATTCTCCATTGGAGAAAAAATTCTTTTGAGGGTTAAACCTCAGAAAAGTTCTATTAAGTTTGGGAAGTCTTCTAAGCTTGTCTCTCGATATGTGGGACCCTTTGAAGTGCTCGAAGTAGTCAATTCGGTTGCCTACATAATTGCTCTACCACCAGTCTTATCTAGAATGCACAATGTTTTTGATGTGTTTTATTTGAAGAAATATATTGTAGGTAATCATTATATTTTGACTTGGAATTCTTTATAGATGCAAGACCCATGGGTGGTCATGATCGAGCCACTCAAGGTGTTAAAAATGCGCAAGCTCCGCTTGCATAATAGAGAGGTCTTGCAATGCAAGGTCCAGTGGGACCAATATGCTGAGGAAAATGCTACATGGGAGGATTACCATGACTTTTATCAAAAGTTTCCTCATTTATTTAATAATGTTACTAGTTGAAAACAATGAACTTACTTAAATTAATACTTTATATCATCGAGGATGATGAATCTTTAGGGGAAGGATATGTTACATCCCCAATTTTTGTCTTGCTATACTTTTACTTTTTACTTGGATATAAGTAAATTTATTATGATGTTTAGATTAATGACAAGGAAAAACATGGATCATTTTGAATGTCATTTATGAAATTATGGGAATGATTATGTTATTATTGATTTAAATAATCATATTATGAGATTTGATTTATTATTTGAATAATGATGCACTGATCATAATTTCTTTGGTAACAAGTTTGATACAGGTTTATAGGTTATTAGATGACTCTCAGAGAAAAAAGAGAGAGAGTATCTTTCCAAGAGAGAGATATAGACCTCGAGTTATGAATGGTTTATTTGCCAAACCAAGTATAAGTGTTTAATGAAAATGTGAACCAATGTGTCATAAGAGGTAAGCCTTGTCTTGTCAGTTTACTTCTAAAACTAATTGACAGGTAGTCAATATTATTTACAAATCTTTCTAAGTCATAGTAAGTCGTTAATAACGTTGATGACATCGATTAAGTATGATTTGTGACTATTTATGTTTAACATAAATATTACGACGTTATTGTTGTAAAATGGTTATCTTATCATTATTAGGTACCTTGAGGTGTTATAAACAATTCTTAACATTAAGACGTTTTCATCAAGAAGACATGTATATTGTCGATGGATTGTGATGGAGAGACAAGCTCAACCCAATCACAATATCCCTAATCCTTTGTTTACACATTATTATTATATTGATTAAACCATAATGTTGATGATTGTTTTGATGCAATCATAACAATAAGTTAAAATTCACATATAATGAACTGAAACTATACTTGAAAGATAAGAAGGAATCATTTGAGATTCAACTAATCCTAAGTCTACAATGGTTCGGTTGGTCAAGTTCAGTTGGTCAATGTGAAGCTGTAATGTTCAAGGGGCCTTACGTAGTTTAGGTTTGTTTTGTGGTTTACTAGACTAAGAATATGCAAGAAGGTCATAGATTTCAATAAGTATTCTGTTCATTTGCATACAAGTGTTATCGGGCTGCAAGTTTTAGATGGTTTTCTTGAATTTTTGCAGCTTTCTTCTTTATCTATTTATGAAAACTATCTACCTATAGCTCTGTTATACATGCTTCTTCAAATTTGAGACAATTTCCTTTAGATTTCTATGTTTTCAGCTAAATATTTCAGATGGGTTGGGAAAAGTTAGAAAGATCTAATCTATACCTCATTTAATCTACCAAAGGATCTAATTTTTTCTGTTATGCACTATGTAAATACCACAGTAATTTGATCAAATCCACAGTAAAAACCCTAAATGTAAGTTCTGAGCATTTTCACAAACATACATTTAAAATTGCAAGCTCTCAAAGAAGATATTTCAAAACACAAAGAAGAGCAGGAGAACACTCAGAAGATAGATGCAAAACTCTAGATTCTATTGTATTAGAAACGAATAGTCATACATGATTTACAATGTAGGAATGAATCTTAGTTTCATTGATCATACTACAGAGAACTTACAAGCTTTACAGATACAGTAAGGCAGCCAGACATTCCACGCGCACCTTACTGCAGATAAACAGGCGACCTCCTTCTTCTACTTCTAAACTATGCTAAGCTAACTTGCTGTGTTTTCCTAGAATCCCTGTTGTAAAGTATTACTGTGTAGAGAGGCACAATATAAAGACATTCTGATTGTCCTCACTACAGCAAAAAAACCTAACTGAACCCCTGGTTACAGCAATAAATACAGGTGAACCAGTTCTCAAAAATATCTCTGAGCAGTGTCAAATCTGGGCGAAATATTGCCCCTTCTGAGAAGTTCCGGCAGCTGGGCAATAACTTCTGTTTGTCTGTTGTAGTAATACCTTCAGCTGCAACTTTGTCCTTCACTTGAATGGCCTTGACTTTTCGCATTTCATCCTTATCTTCTTGTTCCTGAGATTGGATCTTCTTCCTCCATGAGGTCACTGTGTTGACTTTCCAGCTGCTTCCTCAACTGCAAGCCTGCAAGACAAGACAAGCAATAAGTATTTCATTTATCACATAAACAACAGGAAATTAAAATAACCGTTTAAACCCAGGTGACTGCGCAAGATTGTGGAAATCGGATCCAGAATACTCTCAAAACGCGTCCAAAATGCGTTCAGACTGCTCAAAATTCATCGGGTCAACTATCGCTGACCGGGAAAATGCCAGAGGCGCCAAAAAAAACACTTTAAAATTCCACCGCCTCATTTCCCGCCCATCGGCATGACTATCGCCATCAGCGTGTCAAAAAACATGTTGGTCGATTTTCACTTCATCATCATGATATTCTGGAAATATGATGCTCTTCCTTCTGAAGGTCCAGATGACGTCATCATGATATTTCGCTTCTGCATATTGGAGAAAAGAACAACATCATCATCATCATCATGTTGAAGAAGAATAGGAGGATATGAATATGATCATGTTGCCGAGGAAAGGAAGATGATGGTGACATCATCATGATATTCGGGCTTCATTGAAATGATAAGGATGACGTCATCATCATGTTCAGTTCAGATCAGGGGATAATTGTGATATCAGGTCACCTAAGGAGCATGACCAGGATGATGAATGTAATATGACCCTTTTGCGGCCAAGGCAACCCTCTTGAAAGATCAGGATGATGATCATGATCATCAGGATATTTACTTCTGTCGAACATAGAATAAGACATCATCATCATATTTCGTGAACTAGATCGTGTTTTGGAAAAATATCCTGTTGAAGGAAAAATGTGATGATGATGATCATCAGGATATTTACTTCTTCGTTTATCAGATCGGGATGACGTCATTATGATATCCGGAGCTTTCGTTAAACTTAGAACCTGACGTCATCATGATATTTCTCTAACCGGATCATGTTTTGAAAAAAATATCTTGCCGAAGGGAAATCAGGATGATGAGGATCATCAGGATATTTACAAAAGGTCTTACTTCATCGGCAGGAGGACTTCACGAAATGTCAGGTGAACAAACAAGATCATGATGATCTTGACAATAGGACAGGATAAAAAATGATGATCATGATCCTCATCGATTTATCATGATGACGTCATCATCATGTTTCGTCTTCAGAGCATAAGGATGAGTTGAGGTCATCATGATATTTGTGCTAGGGTGATATTGTAAAATATGATCATGCTGTTTGAGGAATGGAATATCACCTCCTTCTTAATAGATAGGGTGATCATCATGATATTTCGCTAACCGGAGATCAGGAGGATATGAATATGATGATCCTCTATATCGAATTATGATGATGATGTCTCCATCACTTAGCGAATTTCAGCAAATGACCCTCGTGAAAGATCAGGATGATATGAAGTCGTCATCATCATATTTCGAACTTCAGCAAATATCATGATGATGACCTTGCGATAGGATTATAATACGCGCATGCAAATATGCCGAAGGTGGATTTTCTAAGTCAGGGTGATCTTATAATATCATCATGATATTATAAGATCAGGCGATGCAAAGATATCATGATGATGCTCGTGATACAAAGACCGCTCGACGGGGGAACTTACCTTGACTTAAAGTTGATGTCATCATGATATTTGAACCTCAGGATATTATCGGGGGGGGGTTCAAATATTATGATGATGATGTTCTTCATGTAACCAAAACCGAGTTTATAACATATGACCCTCCTAAAAGAAATCATGATGCTGACGATGCGCCTAAGGCCATTTGACGGGTAAAGGGCACTACCACCTAAGATTGACGTCCGGATATTGCGACTGCATGATTTTTATCGGGTGATAGACCAAGATCATGATGACCTTGACAACATGACAAAAATATGATGATCACTTGCGATTATCAGGTTTGACCAAAACTTTGACCGTGCATAACTTTCACATATGGACGAATTTTCAAGTGAAGTAAAAGGCAAACCTGCATGGAATTTCAAGCTCTTTCTAAATATGAGGTCACAGCAATAAAAATATGAACTTTGACAAACTAACCTCATGATGATGACCAACCTTATCCAATATCATGATGATGATGCACCTGACCTATTTTTTACCAAACCGCCAGAAAGCAGAAAAAACACAAGCAGAAGCAAAAAGCAAACATCAGCAGGGGTCCCCATTTTGCTAAGGAGCATAATGGGGCGTGTTGTGAACATCACAACACATAACTATCTAATATAGAGGCGATGCTATGTGAATCATATTTGATATACTCGAATATAAACATCGAGTGAGGATAATACCTCATAATGAGTTAATGATGTTATGCTTTAGTAGTCGAAGGCTTTCATTAAAGAAGAGTGTTCAAAAATCTTAGTGGTGGATCGAACCACTTGTTAGTGATCCTTCAATGATGAACAAAGTTTAAGTGATGAGTCAACCTCATTTAAAGAGGACTGTGATAATAATCACCACAACCAATGAGCCAAGAAACGACTATCTTCCATCGACAAGTGGGGAACTTCACATAAAATATGGTGACTATTAAAACCAAAATGTTATGGACTTTTATGTATTTATTAAATCGGCAATTGTATCTTAATGGAAGGTACAAAGTAGGATGACTAAAAAGGAAGTCGTACCTGAGCTATTAAGGAGGACGACTCAGTTTGAGCCGAGTGTGTAGGTTAAAAAGGTTAAAAAAAATTTGAGAGTAAGGCAATGAATAGGAACAGGAAAGAGGAGTCATGGCTAAGGAGACAAGAAATATGCAAATAGAAGATTGTGTCTTTTTACACTTATTGTCAATTTGAGCATATTGATTACTAGGTAATCCTTATTTTTCTGTGTATATTATCATTGAGCAAATCATCTAAACTATTCATACTTGTGTCTTGGGCGATTATGTGAGTACGCCAGAGAGGTATAACCTCCTGTATGCTTGAGCATTTAGCCATAAACTATTAAGTGTCAGTTTAGAGAAATGCAGACAACATTTCGAGTAAACCATTCTGATCTTTTTTGAAAACTGATAGGGCAATGAATGCAAAGTAATATGGCTGATGCTTGGTGATACAAGTGAGTACTCTGTTATAGTATTCTGAATCGACTATTTGTTTATTGATTGTTAAACTGATAATCATATCGAATATTAGTATGAGGATAAAATGACTATCTTAGTAGGAGATTGACATAGTTGTCATGAGCTTGGAAAATAGTCTATATATTGATTAAGCTAGAAGCAAACCAATGAAATTATTATGAGAAAAACCAAACAATAGACTCTCAAATTTTATTATAGTTGATTGAACTATGGTAGTATACTCTTAGATTTGAGTAGAATAGTTAAGACCTTGAGTCGAGGTGATACTAATTTAAAGTATTTATCTCATTTAGATTCTTTTTAAAGAATAACAAGTATGATTTATATCCATTGGAACTTAGAATCATAGGTATTCTTAGACAATTATAGTACTCCTCGAGTGAAGTAACTTAGAGATATTGTGGTAGATGGAAATAAGGTTTGTGGGAGAACCCTTATGTATTTATCTTTTTGATATTATCATTATTGGAAAGATCCAATACATTGAAGTAGGCTAAGTCTATTAGAGAATGACCTTGTAGGGTTATAAACTTAGGATATATATTTTTTTTAACACATTATAAAAGTTATTCTACGTTCCTTGTATGGGTAATATTATCTATTTAAGAACTATAGTATTCTTAACCATAGATGAGTTAATCAAGGGTTATTTGTGAATCTAGGACTCCTAGATAAAGAACTATGGTTATATTGTAGTATCATGTTAACAAAGGATAATAGGTAAACCCTAGAGTCATTTACAAACCAAATGAATGGTTATGTTATATAGACTTATTTAAGTCAAAATGTATTATTATTATGAATCATAGATATATCTATTACATGATTAGGGTGGGTAAGAGTTTGAAACTGTGAGAATATGACATTATCTAAGTCAAGTAGGAGTGGGTGAACACAATAACTACGTTCATTATGAATGATATTGATATTAAAATCTTTGGCCAAAGTAATACATTTGTTTTCTACATGCATTATCAGTTCACTGTATTCTGATTGCTCATCCTATCGAAAATCATACTTAGCTAGATGGTATCTAGGGTTGTATGGTTGATAGAGTTGAGTAGAATACAACACTATGTACTTGGGAAAGGCAAATTACCATTGGTCACCTAAGGCCTATATTCCTCATGAAGGGTAGGGCCACTTCCTATGTGGAAGATGTGTGGTAGACCGCCGGTCTATGGTTGGAGGTAAATCACTAGAAAGATGCTCTCTATCCAAGTAGGAGACATGCCAGGACTTGTGATAAAGAAGTTAGATATTCAAAAGTAGTAGTTAATCCAAAAAATATATATGTAATGGATTTACATTTACAAACATTGTAAATGAGAAAGATAATATGGTTTATTGTATTTTATAAAAAAAAGAAATCTTGTAAAATTGAAGTTACTTGATTATTTGTTGAATAAAAGAAAAAATTTCTTTATCTCATTTTTTTACCTTGTTAATTTACTCTATGATAAATTTTTGGTTTTACTATGTTTTTAGAACGTGGATGTTACACCAGATTTACATGGAAACCCAAGATGGGAAAAACCACGGTGATCCAGCTACTTGGATCTACTGTCCAAATCCAACCTCACAAATAAAAATGAAGTTTACAATGGATTTTATGGGCATCGACCTAAAGGAGACATTGATCCCCTAAAATAGAGTTTTATGGGCACCAACCCAAAGGAAGCACCAACTCTGTAAAGTGATACAACACTTACAAGACAAGGCACCAACCTCTGCTCTAAAAACTCTTGACAAATTCTGATGGTTCAATCACATCCACAACATCATCTCTGATAACACCTTGACATCCTTGACTTGTTCATATGACTCAAATGCTTCCATACTATCTTCCTTACTATCTTCTTGGTCACTTGACTGATTCTGATGGTTCAACCACCTTTGTAATACTTAATCTGCTATAGATTATTCATTATTTCTTACAGAGTTACTTATCTATCTTCTGATCATTCACTTATCATCATATTCCTTCTATCACCTTGAAACAATCTATCATCCTTCATATATATCCTCTGCAAGCCTTCTAAACATCATCTTTGTTGGCCTGAAGGTGGTGCATATCATGAAATGTGTAGCTGGCCTTACTTGTCGACTCCCAAATCATCTGCGGTGATGTAGGAGTGAAATCCCATTATGCGGTTCATACCAAATGATTTACTGGACCCAATTTCCTTCCTCTGGAACTTACTTGCTGGCACACACTTGTGTACACATGATGCCAACATTTAACTTCATCATGTCAGCTCCACAAGCACTTAACCTTTCATACATTAGCTCTAGACCCTATGCAGTACTAGAGAAGTGAAATATCAAGCGGCTCATACGATGAATACTATGCATGACCTAAAAAACCTTCTCATAAACTCCTCTTTCTAGTTCATGCTTCTGCTTGCTGGCGCAAGCATTCAAACATTGATACTATTATCCTTTATACAGTCTCAAATTAGAACACTAAAAGACATATTTGTGGTAACTCATATCTTCTGAAACCTGAATATGTCGTACTTCCCTCTTAGTTTTGCATATTCTCCAAAATGCCAAGCTATATGTGAAGATATGGTGGAATACAGTAGCTTTCTGTTTCATTTTTATAACCTTACACTATGATAACCCTATTTTTAGTCTGCTGACTTTGGATGTCTTTGTGGTAGTCCATATGCTCTGAAACTTGGATCACACATACCTCATAGCTATATTTAGCTATCCTCCAAACTATGAAGTCATATCTTTGTCAGTGGTAGAATGTAGTACAATCTCCTATACTTTTGTAATACAATTCCATATGCCTTTGACATTTTTGATAACTTAGACAATTTCTTTCACATCTCATGCAATGCTTTTCATAAACTGACAATATATGTAACAATGCAACAAGCATGACTTCATATCATCAATCATAACACTTTGATATCAAGGACAACATATAACCCTTTGACATATAACATTTTTACGTATAACCCTTTGACATCAATGACAACATATGCAACAATCTCCCCCTTTGTCATTGATGGCAGTACTAACCTGATATTCAAATTCTCTCCCACTTTGACATCAAGGGAAAAGGTCCACTGGTCTTCCTTTATACTAACAAAACATACAAGCTCCCCTATTTGTATTACCCTTGACATACCTTTACTACCTCTTAATGCGCTTTCTCCCCCTTAGAGGTAGCATCCATCAATCCATGGATGATAAATGAACTTTGAATTGCTCCCCCTGGATGGATGTAACATCTATGTATCTATTTATGAGAGGGAGAAGGAGGGGCAACAACCCCTAACTTCTGCCTAACATATTCAAAAGTAGGAAGTGCTTTTGTAAAGATGTCTGCAATATGATCCTTTGTAGGTACATATTAGATAATTTTACCTCTTGATTTGCAACCTTTTCTCCTAAGAAGTAATATTTAATGGATATGTGCCTGGTTCTAGAGTTCATTACTAGATTCTTTGAAATATTGATGGCACTTATATTATCACATAAGATAGAAATAGGTTCATCATATATTACCTTGATATCTTTCAATGTTTGCTTCATCCATAACACTTGAGTGCAAGAAGATAGTGCAACTATGTACTTTGCTTCTGTTGTTGATAAGGAAATTGAATCCTATTTTTTAACTAAACCATGAAACCAATTTATCATCTAAAAGGAAGGCTCCACCACTAGTACTTCTCCTATCATCAATGTTGTCAGCCCAATCTACATCAGTATATGCTGTCAAAGAGAAGTCATTATCTTTCTGATACCATACTCCATAATCTAGAGTGCTCTTCAAGTATCTAAAGATTCTTTTGACTACCTTCACATGTGTTTCTTTTGGATCATCTTGAAACCTTGCAACCATGCAAACAACTTGCATAATATTAGGCCTTGATGCTATTAAGTATAGTAGGCCCCCAATCATAGACCTATACAAAGTTTGATCAGCCTATGGTGACTCATCCTCTTTACTTTAATGACAACCTATTACCATAGGTGTACTCACCGGTTTGCAATCTTCCATACCAAACTTTTTCAACATCTCCTTGACATACTTTTCTTGTGAGATAAAGATACCTTGGTCTGATTGAATGTTTTGAAGTCCAAGAATGAATGATAGTTCACCTATCATAGAAATTTCAAATTCCTTCTGCATCTCTTCTACAAAATTCTTGCACATTTCATCATTGCCACCAAAGATTTAATATCATCAATATCTACTACCACTATTAATATGTGCTCATTCTCTATTTTGATATATAGGCTACTATCTGCTGTACCTTTCTTGAAGCCTTGCTATAGTAAATACCTATCCAACCTTGCATACCAAGCCCTAGGGGCTTGCTTAAGACCATATAGTGCCCTTCCATAGTCTGTACACCAAATTCTAATCTTCAAATAGCTAAAATCCCTCAGGTTTCTCAATGTAGACTTTTTCTAAATCACCATTCAAGAAGGCTGACTTGACATCCATTTGATACACCTTGAAATTTTTGTGGATTGAAAATGCAAGAAACATCCTGATTGCTTCTAACCTTTCTACAGAAGCAAAGGTTTCCTCAAATTTAATACCCTATACTTGTGTATAACCCTTGCAGACCAATCTTTCCTTGTTTCTAACAACTTGTCCCTCTTCATTTAGTTTATATTTAAACACCCATTTTGTGCCTATCACATTCTTGTCTACAAGTCTTGAAACCAATTCCCAAGTCTAATTTTTCTCTATCTATTTAAGTTCTTCTCCCATAGCCTTGATCCATCCTTCATCCTCGCTAGCATCGAAAAATGTTTTAGGTTCCTATTCATTTGTTCTTGCAAATATTCTTCTAGTCTATACTCCTTCATTCTTGTCTCCAATTATGTGATCTTCTGATTGGTTTTTATGAACATATTTAGCAGGATTCTTGGTGGCCTTCTCTTGTGTTTCTTCATTTTCTTCAACTTCATTCTCTTCTTCTGTGCAAGCAGATCCCTCTGAGAAATAGACTTCTTGATCATACATGGGTGGATGTAGGTCTTCATCAAACCTCACATTTACACTTTCGACAATATTTTGTAGCCTATTGTTGAAACACTTGTATGCCTTACTTCTAGATGAATAGACAAGGAAGATACCTTCATCTAATCTTGAATCAAATTTTCCTAGGTTATCATCTTCTCTCCTGATGTAGCACTTACTTCCAAACACCTTGATATTTTTGACTGAAGCCCGTCTGTCTTTCCACAACTCATAAGGTGTCTTGGAACTATTTACTCTTAGCCATCCTCTATTGAGAATGTAGACTACGGTGTGAACTACCTATTTCCAATATCTGTCAAGAAGTTTTGCATCATTGAGCAAAGTTCTTTCCATCTCATGTACCATCCTATTTTTTCTTTCAACAACTCCATTTTGTTGAGGAGTTCTTGCAGTAGATGGGTGCCTCCTTATTCCATGTTCTTCACAATATTGCTCAAACTCATTTGATGTGAATTCACCACCTCTATCAGACCTTAAGCACTTGATTCTAGACTTCATTTCATTTTCAACCATAGAATTGAAAATCTTAAACCTACTGAAAGCTTCTAATTTTTCTTTGAAAAATGTAACCCATGTCATCTTAGAGTAATCATCAATGAGCAACATAAAATACCTCTCACCTTAAAGACTCTTTGTTTTGGTAGGACCACACAGATTCGTATGAATCAATTCCAATGGTCTTGTAGAAGAATACTCCTTGCTCTTGAACCTTGTCCTTGTCTGCTTCCCAATCTGACATTCTTTGCATAGGGTACTTGCAGGATCAGCAATCTTTGGCATGTCTCTTACTGCTTATGTGGAGCTGATTTTCACAAGATTGTCAAAATTGATGTGTCTCATCCTTTTGTGCCACAACCAACATTCATTTGTTTGTCCTAGAAGACAGTTCCTTCCATTAACACAACTTAGGTTGTACATAATATTTTTTTTTGTCTTACTAGCTGTTGATGCATAAATTTGTGGGTTCTAATCTAGCAACAACATGGGAAGTTTCAAGAATAAGGAACTTAACATTTGAAACAACCTCCAAATTTTACAAAAGCTGGCTCTTCCCATTTTAATGGGGTTTTGAGTTAAGGGAAGAAAAAATAAGATTACATATACAATAATTGAAACTCCTAATCCTATGGCAATCTGCTTGATTTTAGTGTATATTAGTAACTAGCACAGTGACCCAATTATTTTGATTTCAAATGTATTAAAGAGAAAAATATTGCATGATTAACATAACAGATTTGTAGATCAAAGGCAAAACTTAGAGAATTAATAGAGAGAAAACAAAGAATATCATTCAATGGCACAGAATAGAGTTTCTTTCATAATAATTCAACAAGATACAAAAGGCATAGAAACATTAACAGAAATATCAGATTCCTTATTAGAAATCACTAAGCTAAGGTGAAATGATACAAACTAATAACTCTTAGAAACTTCTAAAAGTCCTAATCAAATATATATGATTGTTCTCTCTCCCTTATCTCTGTATTACAACAACTATTTATAGCCATGAAACAGACTCAAAATCATTTCTAGCTCACAAAATCTCGATGATAAACTGAAATGGAATAAACTAGGACTCAAGTAGGTACTAAAATCTTCTGAATATGCAACTATCTTTCCCTGCATGCTCATTGGCTGAGTGATCAAAATGTGACACTATAACTCTAATTTCTGTTGAGACACGTGGCAACTTCTGAGAGTTTCCCAATGGCTAAAAAAATGTTATGCGGCATCTTCCACTGAATTCTTTATTTTCTCTTCATAAATCTGTAGCATACACAAAAGTGACACCTATTTCCATCTGCCACATCTCCTGCTAGATATGTGGCAACACCCGAGAAACCAACCTAGGACACATGACACCTTCTGCTACTATGAGAGCCTCTCCTTCTTTTCTTCTTTAGAACCCCACGGTAATGACACTTGTTACTTTCCACATAACTCTTAGAAATTGTGGCTATTATTACAAAGGACCCACCATATACATATCAATGCCTTTACAACCAAAATAGATGACATGTAGCAGCGCTCGCTCAAAGCAACAATAATCATGTGGCAACCTCCACTCATTTCTCATCTTTATCAATAGAGTCTTTTGAAGCTCCGCAAAGGTGACACTTGGCAGTCTCTGCCTAAACCTGAAACTTTTAGAAGGCAACTATGTGACGACCTCCACTGATATTAAGATGAACATATCTTTACACTTGCACAACCAACACATGGTGCACTCTACTGCTAGGATACCGCTGTAACATCCTGGGCCCACCATTTATGTATTGACAATTTTTTGAAACAAAAAGGAACACGCGTTAGCTTCCATTACTGTCAACAGAAAGGACACTTGGCAACTTTTGCTAGCTTGTTTGAAACACAAAAGAAACTACACCAAGGCCTGCGGGGAATGACACATGGCTTATTCTACATTTAGGAAATAACTTTGCATAAAAGAAAAAAAGGACAGACAGTATCTTTGATACTTTCATAATGCGGAAGCAAAAAGAACAACAAAAACTATAAAACCATAGGCTGCGACCAATAGAAAATTAAAATGTAGAGTTGGACTTTACACATATATCCTCTAGAAATCTACTAGGATGACTATCATTCAAAACAAGAGTGACAATGGATATTTTCTCTCAATTAATGGGTGAATATACAACACACCAAGACCTCATGATTGATGAGATCCTTAATTTCTCCCCTACCACCTATGACCTATAGTACTAATCACAAAGACATCCTTGTCTCTAGCTCATGTGCTTTAGCACAACACAAAAACTACACAATTTTATGGTCTAGTCTAATGAGATTAAAATTACAAGACATATATGACTACATGTGTTGGACTTATCTTTGCTACTACTTGATTTTAGGTTACCCAAGAACATACCTTAGTAGGGCCTTTATGAGATTTTCTATTCTTCTTCGTATCAAACCCTCTTCTTATATTTGATCAAAAACCTTTCACATGAATGCCATATAATTAGCAACATTTGACTCTCTACCTATCGTAACACTTATATAGTCTATATGTCCTTCTACTTATGAAATCTCATGGTTTGGTTTGATAGTTCCTTAACTCTAAATTTCACCTAAGATCTCCTCCTAAAATCATTTCATTAATTGGATTACACAAGCCATGAAAAATTTGTATTTGAGTAGTCTATACTTTAGAAATGCAATAAAGTAAAGGAATTGACCCTCTTTTCCATGAACATTAGCATTCTCTTGAGTCCACATGTGCTTACTCCCATGCATTATAATTAATCTTTACCTTCTCATTATTTTGTATAATTGGGTGAGTTGTGCTATCTTTTCTTGTGAAACTTGACATCTTAATTCAACCCTTGGTTGATTTTCTTTCCTTCTATTTGGCCAATCATGCTCCATTACTAGTGGCTAATCAATTTCTTGTTAAACTATACACCCTTTCTTAAACTTGGTTGACCTGGTCTTATCATTCTCCACCTATGATTTGAAATTTGTCATTGAGTATTTTATTTGTAGAAATTAATTTTTGAGACAAGAGATTCCAAATAACTAAAATATTTATCTAAATTCAATGATTCTAAGTTATAATTTAAATCATAGTCCTACCTAGTAATGACCTTAAAATTATCATCCTTAATTCCACTTAATTTAGGGTTCACAAGGTCCTCTATGTTTTTATGCCATCAATAGTTCAAGAAAAAATTGAGAAACATTGGGGTATTATAATAAGAACATGTTTGAGAATTTCTTCCACAATAAATAAGAATCAAAACTTCTCAAGTAAAAACCTCTTATATTGATGTTTTAGAGAGTAATGAACAACAACATATAAATTAATTCATTAATGTATCTAGATAGTTACACATAGGTTCCCCTAGGATTAATTACAAAATAATTAGGAAAATGCTTCATACATAAGACTTATAAGCTTGTCTATAAATGAAGAGTCTAAACTACATAATGGCATGTGGGCCTCTATTTATAAAAAAACATCCATCCCAAAATATGGAATTCACTTGTAAACATTTACATTTTAAAATTTGGAATAAGATAGAGGAAGGATCCAACTACAAGTTGAATAGAGAAATGAATAGAATTGAGCAAGGTTACGGTCGTGAATGCCCCTATCAATAGTTGGAGTACTGTTGAAATGAATGGAAGGTACCTAGCTATAAATTTCAATAGGCTCCACTATGTACACACCATCACTAAGTAGGTGGATTTTATGTTGTGGAAAGTTTAGTGGAAGTGGTTATTATTCTTTGAATGCTCTAAGGTTCTTTATGAATAGATGATAATTTAAATATTAGCTCAAATCCATCTCAATGTGTACTTTTACAAGTGGAAATGCTTTTGAATTGCTCTAAGAATATCACAATGCTCAAAAAATGATTCTCAATCTCTACTACTAGGAATAGTAATGGAATATTCTACATTCGTTGTGGACCATTGGATAAGATATGAAATGTGATCTATTGGATCACATTACTTTGAGGGGAAATTATTTCCCCATTTTCTTTAAAGTCTCATAAACATGCCACTTTACACCAATTAAGGAAGCCCATAGATAAAATAAAAAATAAAAAGGGAGTTGGCAACACAATTAATAAATATTACTTAGCATTGGTAGTAGGACCACTTGTTGACATGGACCAATGGTAGTGTTTATCCTAAGAACTTTTATGTACTATGTCTTCATTCCTCAAGAATCATTAGTTTGAGATAACTTAGAATAATCAGACAATGCACACTAACTAAACAATTGAAAAATCACTATTTTCTTTCTATGTAACAAAAACCTAAAAAACATTCAAAAACAAGGGACTTACCTTAGCCATGAGCCACAATGAGAAATAATTCAGATGTGGTAAAGGAAATCTATCACCCATAACTTGAAAATTCACTACAAGAGAAGTTAAAGTTTACATCAATTGAAAGTTTTCTTTAAATTAAAATAAGAATATATAGCTTGTTGTATGTGGGTAAAAATACAATAGTGTGCCTAAGTAGGGAAACTTTTCATCTCCCCCATTCTAGCTTAAGGAGGGGTATCTTAGAGGCAATAACTACTATATGATTTTAGGTTAGATTTTTTAAGTTGTAAAATTTTTTGTTCCATTTAAATGATTAGATATCATCATGGCCATAGCTATAAAATGATATGATTAGGTATCATTATAGCAAGAGCAATATTATTATCCTCAAAGATATTGAAAACATGAAAGTAATTCCTTGTTATATGAGGCATATCTAAGAAAATAACTACAGTATGATTTTACTTTACATTTTTGAGATATCAAGTGATTTACCCTATTAGAATTCCTAGGTCTCACCTTTTTGATAGCTATAAAAAGATATGTTCAAGTATCATAATGTTAGTAGCAATAGTATTTCCCTCAAATGTATCACCAACATAATAGATATCCCATGTTCTATGAGTTCTCACTAAGATAATAACTACTTTATGATTTCAGCTTATAGTTTTTAAGTTGTCAAAAGATATATCCCATTGGAATGCTTATGTATAACATTGGTGATACATATAAAATGATAAGTTATAATTACAGAAAGAACAATAGTAATACCCTTAAAGGTATTGCAAAGGTGAAAGGCATTATATGTTATGAGACATTGTTAAGACAAATTTTACTATATGATTTAATTTTATATTTTAAGCTATTAAATGATTTATCACACTGGAATGCTTAGGTATTACCTTCACAATAGCTATAAAATGATATAATCAAGTATCATAGTAGTGGGGGAAATAGAATTGGCCTAAAATATAATGATGGAATGATATTTATTCTATGTTATATGAGGCATCATTAAGGTAAAAACTACTCTATGATTTTAAAAACTACTCTATGATTTTAGGTTACGTTTCTTTAAACTATCAAATGATTTCATAGTGGAATGGTTAGGTATCACCTTGGTGATAGATCATGTGAAAATAGATGATCAAATATTATTGTGCTAAGAGAAATGGTTTTTCCCTCTTAAAGGTATCATCGACATGATAGATATAAAATATTATGAGGTATTATGAAGATGATAATTAGTCTATAATTGATGGATACATTTTTATATACTACTACTTGAGGTATTAAATTCAAATGATTAAGTATTGCCTTTGTGTTACCTATTAAATGGTATTAGTCGGTATAATAGATGCTATAGAATTTGAGATTTAAATTATTACGTATTCACTTTGTAGTAGCTATTAAATGGTATTATTAGGTATCATAGATTCTATAGAATTAAAGTTATCTTCCATGCTATATATAATGCAATAACCACATTTTGTTTTCTTATTATTAGTCCACTACTCAAAATGTTATCTTGTCATTCTCTAAGGTATCACATTAGTGATAGCTATCATGATAATATATTACTATGAAAATATTGAAAGTCATATTTACTATCCCACTAGGCAATATTGAAACTTAATATAAATACTTAATTGGTATTTTGGTGGTAGACTAAAGTATAGCTCTTAGATATCAAAAGATGTAGGGCATTCTAAGGCACATAGAATGAAGTGAAGAATAGAAGTTTGCAAATTTCATAGTAAAAGTTTGTAGGTATAGGACAAATTTGTAGTTGTGGATTTGTCTCTAATCCTCAGACTTAGTCTTGCAAAGAGTCAATAATTCTTTTTTAATTCCATGGAAAATATTAGACTATCATTAGTTGTTTAAGATCCCTAAACATTACAAATTTTATATTCATTTGAATCATTCCATCTTTAGTTACAAAATCAAATACTATTGTTTCTATTTACATTCTCACATTTAATAACCATTATAAATTATCTAATTATTAATCCAAATTAACACCATTATTTAATCTAAATTAATTATATTTATATATGCATTTTATTAAATTAACCTAAATTAACAAAGTTTAATTTTTTAAAAATAATGTTATATATTAAAAATATAAAATCTTTAAAATAATTTTATTATTAAATTATTTATAAATACATAATAATATTTCATTTAATCAATAAACTAATTAATTAATATATATAAATTGAAATTATTTAAGAATAAGATATTCTCATTAACTAATATTTTATATAGTATTACAAATCAATTAAAAACATTATAAAAAATTATGCAATAATCAAATATTATCTTGTTTTTTATAAAGGTAAAAGTGTTTTTTTGAAAGAGCTCAAATCCTTTTACAAACAAATCAATCAAAAGACTAGAAATAACCACTCTACTTAAATATCATCCATTTCAATAGTCAATCAATAGCAATTTTACACCTCATTCACAACAAAAAGTGGTAAACACTTATCTTATTTTTATTGGCCAAAATTAGCCTTTGACTATTGAAGTGGATAATGTAAGACAAACCCACAAGAACTAGTTTCACCAAAGGTGGAACCAATTTGATGGTCTATTTGACCATTTTTGGCATTTTAGACCATATTTTACAACCTTCAAATTTATTAGATTGTATAACTTGACTTTCTAAATTTTTACATAACCGTATATATGACACTTAAAATTATTCGTAAACTGTAAAATTTTATTATAGGGTAGTATAATATAAGATTCTTGTTTCTAATATATATTATTTTATAATAATTTCTCATAGAAATATAAGTGATGTTTTCTTTTATAATGTTTATCTTGAAAATCTTTTAAAATTGATATAGAGATATATATTAAATTAGAATATTTTCAAATAATGTTTATTTTCAATAAATTTTAAAAATCAATTTAGAAATAAATATTTGCTTTGTTTTATTATTTTTTATTTTTAAAAATTAATTTAGAAACTAATATTTGCTTTGTGTATACTTGTTATTTATTTTTAAAAATCAATTTAGAAACAAATATTTGCTTTGTCTATACTTGTTAATATGTTATTCATTGTTTATTATATAAGGAATAAGTACAACTTTACAAATTACAATTACACATATTAAGAAGAGCTGTAATTAAGAGTTGATTTACAAATAGAAGGATAAAAAAGAATTGTTGCTACTTCCTCCATTGTCATTCCATTTGTCAAGGTCACCTTTTTATCAGTGCACCAAGGTGCCTACGTTAGAGCCAAATTGGAAATGTTCTTAGCAGTGATACAACTGGACAAGTCAATTCCTAAGCATAGTGGAGTGGATGGGCTGCTCTTAATTTATAGTTATTGATTTTTTTAGGACTTCAATTTACACAATAGAAATGAATTTATATGCCTTTATGTCCCTTTTGATAGCATTCAATGTCCAAAAAAACAAACATTCTACCTTGAAATGACAATAGGTGGCTATAATTTTTTTATGGCATTTTCATCTTTTCAGTTGTTGAAATAGTTGGGAGTTGTTGGTCTTGTTGTTTGTAGTTATTTGTGACTGTGTTGTTGATTACTGTTTTTTTCGCAGTCTTTAGCCTATTTTTTGTAAATTACATTCTTTTAAAATAAAAAAAAATTCACTCAACATTTTTTTGACAACTTGTAATTTTCATAAAAAGTCAATTGAAAGGTAGTTAAATGACCAAACCGTTATAAAAAATTTATATGACATGCAGGGGTGACCATCAAATTCCAGGCCTAGGTAGAACCACCAATAAGAAACACGATCACAATTACCAAACAAAAATAAGACAAAAAGACAACAAAAGATCAACACTGAGAAACCAACAAAAGACAGAAGAACTAATTCCACAAATATGGAACCACCTAAAAAGAAACACGATCACCAACACCAAACAGAAATAGGACAAAAAGACAACAAAAGATCAGCCCAGAGAAACCATCACCAGTTAATATCAAACATTAGCTTATTTTATATATAAAACCATATTACTATTTATTTATCGTTTGGCTTTATTGGGTCCGTATTCTCTCATGAAAGGAGAAACAAGTATCCTCGAAGGAATATCCATTCATTACGATGGCTGCCTTGTATTCTAACAGGGATGATAACAGAAACAAGCCATTCCGTTTGAACTCCATCTGCAAGTTCCATTGCAAGCTTCATCGTCCAAGCATGGGCCGTGGAATGCTTGGAGTCACGATAATCCACGGAGTCTGGTAATTACAAACAAACTTTGGCAATACCCAGGGTAGTCACGATAATCCACGGAGTCTGGTAATTACAAACAAACTACAAATTAGGAAGTATTCCAGAATTTCTGTTCAAATTTTCTACGACAAACAATATTTTTTTTTCATTTGTATCAACAAACAAAACCAATCTAATAATCTAGATAATATTGAAGAGAATAACAATAAATATTACCAGTAGCAAAAGCAAAAGGCACTGCGAGCAATAAAATCACCAAATACAGATATATGCCCTTCGCCGTGTAAGCAACTAGAGATGTCCAAATGTAATGCATTCTGTGAGGAAATAGATTTAGCTGTGTTACTACTTATAGCTAAGACAGCTAGTCTCCTCCGTACAGCAAGAGTAGTGGAATCGGCCGGTCGAATCTCGTAAATTAATATTTTTCATGTCGCTTATCGCTTACCGCCTAAATTGGCATTGTAAAACATACATGAGATAGTGAGCTCTTTTTATCATTCTCGTCTGTCAGTTTTGGTCGTATAAGATATGCATATTCTCTAATATACAGTTTTGGTTGTATATGATACGTATATTCTCTAATATATCGAACTCAAGAATATGCATATCTTAAAACTGACATATGAGAATAACAGAAAGAGCTCATTATCTCATGTATATTTTATAATGCCAATTTAGGATATAAATATATATTTTAATTAACGTCAAGATGTGTTTTACAATGATAATAAGGGGTGGAATGTAATGATGTGAGAATGTTAACAAAAACTTATCTTTTACGTTAAATTTGACAGCCATGTCAAAATATTAATATTTAATAATAAATATAATATAAATCCAAAATAAGCAATGTGTAAAAACAAGACATATTGTCACGAATAAAAAAACTTTGACAATCATTATTTTTCTCTGTGTAAGCTAATTAAAAACTGACCCCAGAAATACCATAACAAGATATACCATGTAAAAAATGACACCAGAAATACTACATGTAGGTTTTCTGCAAAAAAATACATTAGCAAAAGAAATTGAAGAATGAAACCTTAATGTTATCAGATTTTGGAAAAAATTACATGGTTAGAAAGCTAATTAAAAACTGAAGTCATCCTCAATTTTTTTCTTATTAACATTGAAAAGCATGTAAACTTGATGGAGAGCACAGGCGAGATTTACTTGATTTTAAATGTTTTGTTGAAACACATCTTTGGCATCCAAAAGGTAGGTCTAATCATTTGGGTTTAATGCCCAAGGAAAATCCAACCCTTAGTTCCGAAGTAGTGAAAAACATGCTCGCATTATAATATGAGTGCGTTATAACGTGCTCACATTTTAGATCTGTTAAAATGCCTTAGATAATAAGTGGAACGACTTGTATGAGAAGGCCCATGTCATCCCTCCTTCATTTTTCACTCTGGAGTGGCCTCATGTCTAGGAAGAGAAAACCATTATATCATTGGGTGACGATGAGGAGGAAGATTCAAGGCCTCCATACTTCTAAATAGAAAAGGTGGTGTTAAAACAAGTAGAATCATATGAACCTTGTTAGATGAATGGACAGAGTTAGAGAGAGGGAGAGATATAGAGAGATCGAGGAGACAGAGATAGAGAGGAGGAGAGAGATAGAGAGGGAGGGAGAGATAGAAAGATAGATGTTGAGAGAGGGATAGATAGAGAGAGATAGAGAGAACAAGATAGATGGAGAGATATATAGAGATAGAGATAGAGAGGCAAAGAGATAAAGAGAGGGGGGATAGAGAGATAAAGAGATAAAGGTCCAGAGATATAGAGAGGGATAGAGAGGTAGAGAAAGAGAGGGAGAGAGGCAGAGAGAGATAGAGAGATGGAGGGATAAATAGATAGAGATATAGATCTAGGGAGAAGAGGGAGAGATAGAGAGATACAGAGGGGAGAGAGAGAGATAGAGATAGAGAGAGAGAGGGAGTAGAGATAGACATAGAGAGATGATAAAGATAGAGAGAGGGAGAGATAGAGATATATATATATACATATACATATATATATACATATATATATATACATATATATATATATATATATATATACATATATATATATATACATATATATATACATATATATATATATATATATATATACATATATATATATACATATATATATATATACATATATATATATATACATATATATATATATATATATATATATACATATATATATATATATATATATATATATATATATATATATATATAGAGAGAGAGAGAGAGAGAGAGAGAGAGAGAGAGAGAGAGATAAAATATAGAAAGTGGGGTAGATAGAGAGATAGAGAGGGAGAGGGAGATGGAGAGAGAAACAGATAGAGAAGGATAGAAGATAGAGATAGAAAGGGAGAGACAAAGAGAGAGAGGGAGGGATAGAGAGACAAGAGAGAAAGAGAGGGGGGGAGAGAGACAAAGAGATAAAGGGAGATATATAAAGAGATAGTGAGAGAGATAGAAAGAGATAGAGGGAGGGGATATATATACGAAGAGAGAGAGAGAGAGAGAGAGAGAGAGAGAGAGAGAGAGAGAGAGAGAGAGAGAGAGAGAGAGTTGAACAAGAATTTACAAAAAGTGCTACAGACTTTGAAAATCTATACTAGTCCTTTTCCAACATGTTAATTTAATGTTTCATGGATGAATCCTTGTTTAATCATCATATTCAACAATAAGCTTATGCACATTCTAAACTTTCATAAAAAATGACAAATGGCATATTGAATGGAACTATCGGATGCATTTTCTTAGCTTTAGAGGTTGGCTAAAAAATGGTGCAAATTTTATGTCACATTAATTCTTCTCCATAGAGATTTGATATTTTATTTGGTAGACCTTGGATAGAAAAATGTAAAGAAATACCTTCTATGATAGATCAATGTATCAAGTGGTATAAGGAAGAAAAATTAGGAGAAGAATTGGGAATTTATAAGACCAAGTGAGCCTATAGCAATAAAGTCCAAAGTTACTTATGCACATTCCCCTTTTAAATAAATTAACAAAGCAAGGCCCAAAGCACCTCAAATTGCAAAACCTATAGTTAATGCACATAAAGGGTTTGATATTTTTATGCATTTAGGAGATCCTTGTGAACAGAATTACTCATGTGTCAAGGCAGAAAGAAAGAATAAAGGTATTGTAAATGATAAGGAATTTAAACATATTTGAACTTTTATAGGAACTTATTCTACTTGGGTCCCCAAAGAAAAATTTACAATGAAAAATTATACATATAGAATTGCCTCCAAAGAAGTAGGAATAATGGGTAAACAAAGATAAATCAATAGTTCCACAACTCTCAATCACATTTTTTAAAGGTTCTACCATACATAGCGATGAGAAATTCATTCTACATGAGAGAGAGAGAGAGAGAGAGAGAGAGAGAGAGAGAGAGAGAGAGAGAGAGAGAGAGAGAGAGAGAGAGAGAGAGAGAGAGACTCTCCCTATATCTCTTTATCATCTCTCTCTCTCTCTCTATATATATATATATATCTATCTATCTCTCTATCTTTCCCTACATTCCTCTTCCTATCTCTACATATCTCTCCATATATCTCCCTTTCTCTGTCTCTCCCTCTCCCTCTCTCCTCCTCTCTATCTCTATCTATCTCTCCTTCTGTATATCCCCACCTCTCTCCACATCTGTCTCTATCTATCTCCCCCTCTCTCTCTATATATATCTTTCCCTCTCTCTCTCCCCACCTCTCTCTCTATCTCTCTCTCTCTCTCTCTCTATCTATATATCTCAATCTCCCCTTACCCCCTTTCTCTTCCCTACCCTCTCTATCTCTCTCTATATGTCCCTCTCTCTCTATATCTTTCTATCTTTAACTCTCCCTCTCTATCTCTATCTCTTTCTCTATCTCTTCCTCTCCCTATCTTGATCTCTCACTCCCTCTATCCATCCATCTCTCTCTATCTTTCTATCTCTTCCTCTCCCTCTCCCTCTCCCTCTCTCCATCTCTATGTCTCCCTCACTCTCCGACGTCTATCTTTCCTTTTTCATCTCCCCCTCCCTATATCTCTATCTATTTATCTCTCCATCTCTTTATATGTTTCTTTTTTCTTATAATATTGACTTTAGTAGTGATGTATGTCTAACATGCTTAAATTCCCCACTATCTTGTTGCTTGGCCATATTAATACCTTAAATCTCTTTCTTATTGGTTGCTCAATTGTCTATTATCACTAAAATTATATGTGGATTTGAAAGAAAGGAGAGAGATAGGGAGAGATAGAGATGGAAAGATATATAGATAGAGATAGAGAGAGAGGTAGAGAGGGAGAGATAGAGAGATAGGGATATAGGGATAGATAGAGAGAGGGAAAGAGATAAAGATATGGAGAGAGATTGAGAGGTAGAGATAAATAGAGGGAGTGAGAGAGATAGAGAGGAAGAGAGATAGAGAGAAATGGGGAGAGAGATAAAAAGATATAGCTAGTTAGAGGAAGGATAGAGAGATAGAGTGAGGATAGAGAGATAGAGATAGATGTAGGATAGAGATAGAGAGATAGAGGATAGGTAGAAAGAGACTCTCCCTATACATCTCTATCTTCCTTTTCTCTATCTTTCTATCTCTCTCTCCCTCTCCCTCTCCCTCTCCCTCTCCCTCTCCCTCTTTATCTCTATCTCTATCTCTATCTCTATCTCTATCTCTATCTCTATCTCTATCTCTATCTCTATCTCTATCTCCATCTCCATCTCTCTGTCTCTCTCACTCTCTCTATCTATATATCTCTATCTCCCTCTCTCTCATTCTCTCTAGATATCTCTATGATATACTCTCCCTCTATCTCCCTCTATCTTTTTATCCTCCCCATCTCTTCACTCTCCCTCTTTATATCTATCTCTATCTTTCCCTCCATTCCTTTCTATCCCTCTCCATATATCTCCCTCTATCCCCTTCTTACCTCTGCTTTTCTTCCCCTCTGTCTATCTCTATCCATCTCTCCCTTTTTATATCCCCATCCCTCTCTTCTTATCTCTTTCCCCTCTATATATATATATATATATATATATCTCTATCCCTATCTCTCTATCTCACATCTCCCCCTCTCTCCCTCTATCTATATCCCCATTTCTATCTCTCCCTCTCTATCCCTATATTTCTATCTCCCCTCTCCCCCTCTCTATCTCTCTATCTCTCTAGACCCTTCTCTCTTTCTCTCTTCCCATCTCCATCTCCATCTCTCCCTCTCCCTCTCTCTATCTATATCTCTCAATCTCATTTTCCCCCTTTCTCTTCCCCGCCCTCTCTATATCTCTCCATATTTCCCTCTGTCTAAATCTTTCTATCACTATCTCTCCCTCTCTATCTCCATATTTTTCTCTCTCCTTCTCCGTATCTTAATCTCTCCCTCCCTCTATCTCACCTTCTCTCTCCCTCTATCTATCCCTCTTTGTCTATCTCTCTCTGTCTCTCTATCACCCTCTCCCTCTCTCCATCTCCATCTCTCCCTCGCTCTCCCCTCTCTATCTCTCTATCTATTTATCTATCCATATCTATTTATTGCTTTTTTCTTCTAATATTGGCTACAGTATTAATGTATATCTAACATCCTAAAATTCCCCAATATCTTGTTGCTTGACCATATTAATACCTTAAAACTTTTTCTTATTGGTTTATCAATTTTATCTTTTATCATAAAAAAATATATGTAGATTTGAAATAGAGGAGAGAGTAGATTTCCTCTTAGAGGGTGCAAATTCAATGTACACTTTAGTAATACCCACAGAGAGAAAATTCAACAAGTGCACCAAGCTAGAGTAGGCTAAGAAAATACTCAAATCATTTGAAGTGAAAATAATGGAATTAGAAGGTTAGGTCACCATAGTTGTAGAGAAATCCATTAAAGCTAAAGATACATAGGTAGAAGCAACTAAAAAATAACTCCTAGAGGTTAAAAAAAATGAATAATGCAGCAATAGAGTTGAAAGTAGGGAAAAGCTAGATGGTAACTAACACAACTACCAAGAATGTATTATCAAAGAAAGTGGAAGACTTGGAGGTATAATTGAGCCATGAAAAGGCTAAAAGTAGTGCCGAGTCTATTCAAATAGGATCACTAATGCAAAGGCCTTTAGCCAAAATTATGAGCTAGAGAAACTAAGTATCAAGTGGACACCTAGGCCTAGATACTCAAGGGCCTAAGACAAAAAGAGGCTAACCTAAAGAATATACTAGAAGAAAGGAGGCCAAGATGTTAAAGGCCCAAATTAAAGAGCTCAAATTGTTATTGGCCTTCCCTTGACCACATCAACGTCTTCTAAAGATCATATTACAAGGCTGAAATAGAGGCCACATCATCTAATCCTTGTGAAGATTACACTGAAAGGGACTAATAGAGGCCACATCATATTTACTCTAGCCTTATAGTTTATGGAGATGGCATAGGCTCTAAGTGATATGGTGAAGAAAGAGATTGATATGGTGGAGAAAGAGATTGATATGGTTTTTATTTCTATAAAGAAATAAGATGAGGGTGTTATAAAATGCTTGAGTTATAATGTGCTCACTACTAAGTCATAACATGAGCATGTTATAATGCACTCTTGTTATATCTTGTTTCGACCAAAAAGTGGTTTTGGCCACGTTTTGGTCCCCCATATTTTTGTACATGCCCATCATAGATGCTATAGAATTTAGGTTTTAAATGATTAGGTATTCACTTCACAGTCACTATTAAATAGTTTTATTAGGTATCATAGATGCTATAGAATTCAGGTTATCTTCCATGGTATGTATAATGTAATAACAATAATCTGGTTTCTTATTAATAGTCCACTACTCAAAAAGTTTTGTCATTCACTAAGGAATCACATTAGTGATAGATATTGTGATAATATATTAATATGAAAATATTGAAACTCATATTTACTATCCTACAATGAAATATTGAAACTTAATATAAATAGTGTAGAGGAGGAAAAATTACACTTCAACGAAGAAGAATTAGTTAGAGAAATTTTCCACAATAACTACACCTAGGCCTATTTTAGTTTTGATTCCTACTAAGTTTCAATAGAATAACATTACTAGTCCCTTTAGATGCTAAGAAATGTAAATGGAAATTGTATTAACTGATTAAAATATAAAGAGATGTTGATAAAATAACAAAAATAGAGTACTATAAATAGAGTTTCAAGATTTCAAAGATAGAACAAAAAAGAGAGAATGAACATGAACCTAGTATTAGAATGAGGAGCTCTCTACCAAGGAAGCTAGTGCATCATGGGGAGGTCTTCACATCACATTGTAGTCCAAATAATAAAGAAAATTTGAAACTAAACAACTCTATTTAACTTTGAATCACCTGTCCTAGACAAAACAAGACAAAATATAGTACTAGTAGCTTGCATGTGATATAAATATATTAAAATTAAAGAGAAATGAACTATACAAGTCCAAATAAAGAAAATAAATAACAAAAAATGAAGAGATTCAAAGGGAGACTTCATAAAACCAATGAAATAAATGGAGCTCCTCTCTCAAATATGGAACCTACAAGAAGAAGAAAAATGGTGGAGCTGTTTTGGGGGTTTAAGTTTAGTTCAAATCCTTGCTTTAATATTTCTACCTCCATAGCAGCCAAGATTGAAAATATGGAAATAAATATGTGTGCTATTATTTTCTATCTATGTCCAAAAGGAATAACAAAAGTGACAAAAAACATGAAAATGTAAAATAAAACTAATTTACTCAAGCATGAGAGAAAACTAGTGTGAATGTTTGGAGGAGAGAAAGGAAAATGGAGGTAACCCAAACAAAATGCAACTGGTAAATAAAAGGATCACACTACACAAATGAGCAAAAAAATAGAAGGTAAATGGAACTAAATCACTTTATCAATCAAATATGCAAAATACTCAACTAAAGATGAAGAATCCAACAAGCAATGGTCCCAGGAAACCCCACAGAGAAGCTATAAACCCTAGAGAAATCTCACATTTAAGGTTCTATACAATAGAACAACCACATAATTACTTGAGAATTCCAAAATAGAAAGTTTCTTGTGAGTACAACAAGAGAAATAACTTCATATATTTTTCAAGAGTTGTAGAAGAGATCCAAAGTAGTTCAAAAGATTACCTGGGATTGAAAAGAATTGCTTCAAATTGAAAAGGTGAGAGTGCAAATGAAGAAGGGAGGTGAAAGAAGGTCGTTCGAGATCGTAGAGGTGTTACAAATAATCTCCCACATTGTTGAAGGTGGCTAGTAACACTATAAAATGGTCAATTGGTGCCACATCTAGATGCAGGATGCTAGTGTGATGCATTGATGCCCACACTAAGCGCAAAGGTCCATGTCACTTCAACTCCTCGTAACCTAAAACACCTTAGGATAATGAGATAAATAAGGCACTAAAACAAAACTTAACAAAAATAAGCACAAAGGTTAAAACACAGCTCAAATGCATATGTGTGGGTTAGAGAAAAATGCTTAGGTAGTGTCAAAGTGATCCTAAGAACATACTAGGGGAGTAGACACCAAAATGAGTACAAAATGTAGTGTAAAATTGTAAGGGTATGAAATTTTTTATGTTACATTGAGCCCCCAATTTTGTAGGCTTATGACCCTAAGTGATATGCTATGCTAAAGTACATAAGGAAATAACATAATAAATATGACCTTTAAAAGGATATTGTAAATGCCACAAAGAGTTCTTTGAGTAGAGGAAGCAAACCCCTAGGATGAGAACCTACAAAACCATAGTATTAGACAAGAAAAACGTACACAAAAAGAAATGTTAGAACCACATTTATGAAACCTATACAAAGAAGGATCATATTGGATATGATTTACCTAAACATCAATGTTAGAAGATCATACAATCTAATGTACATTCTACTAAATTCTACAATAATTTTACACAAATCACACCAAAATCCCAAAATAAAATAATGTGAAAGGTGCATTTCTAGCGTTGTGTTGCTAGAAGGATGCCAAGTATTGTTTAAGGGATAGCACACTATGAGAGACAGGAACTACACCGAGCTCTTGTGGGTCACAAGGACTAATAAACTAGGTTGATAGGTGACTCATAAAGAGTACCGAAAGGTAGAAAAATGGAGCGCTATTCACTAGCATTGTGTCTTTAGGTGGCTCACATATTAAGCAATATCAGGAATTACATGGCATAGAAAGGCTAGGTAATTCTAATAAAGGTGTTCAGTCTAAGAAAGTGTATTTACTTAGGACCACAATCTATTAATGTTGCAAGGAACAAAAACTTTAGGGAACGTGCCATCAATGTGATGTACATGTGAAAGTGAAAAGTGCAAAAGTATGCCCTCACCTTAAAATAATTGCATAAAGAAATAATATGCAATTGATTTAAAGGTAGCATAAGGTGAAAAGGTAATAGATCTTTAAGAAACATATAGAAGGGGATATGTTTCCAAAACTCCCTCAAGAGAAAGATAGCTCCAAAGAGAGGCAACAAAAGAGGTGTTGACTCCATGATACAAAAAATATTCCATAAGCATGGTATGACACCAAGAAATGCAAACACATGTCACATAAAAACAACAAACATTACCAAAATCATTGAGGGATCCACATGTCTTAGGGTTAGTATGTAGTTATAGGAGGGGAATAATCAAGGAACAATAGACAGAATTGTCATCATCCCCCAAGAACATAGAACTACAAGCACAAAGGAAGAATGTCACATGAAATCAAAAGAAAATAATTTTTTTGGGTCCACATGGAAGGAAGATAAATATTTAAATACTTTATATCATCCCCAAAAATTCAAAATAGTCAATGAGACAACATATAGGAGAAGATAGAAATAGATAGAAGAATAGAATGCCCTTTTAATTCTTCCTATATCAACATGTCTATAAGGCCATAATTGGTCCTCCAAGTATAACTAACAAACGTAAAAGAAGCATTTTTATGGGGAAAACATAACAGGAAAGAAATGAAACACACACATACATTTGGAATGAAGGTACAACCCTCATGGGTCAGGCATCATTAGATCATCCATGTCGTAATCTTGGTCATGTAAGGAAATATATTTAGGTATGTTACTACTTATAGCTAAGACACCACATCTTAACAGGGATTCGTGTGGACTTATTGGATCCGTATTCTCCCATGAAATAAGGAACAAGTATCCTCATTGTAATATCCATTCATTAGGATGGCAGGTTGCTATTCTAACAGGGATGATAACAGAAACAAGCAAATCCCTTTGAACTCCAATTGCAAACTCCAAAATTGAGATGTTCATCAAGTTGACAGGTCTCTTTGCAAGCTTCATCGTCCAAGCATGGCCCGTGGAATGCACCGCTCCAAGTTTGGCAATACCCAGGGTAGTCATGATAATCCACAGAGTCTGGTAATTACGAACAAACTATACAAATTAGGAAGTATTCCAGAATTTTTATTACAAACAAAATATTCTTTTCATTCGCATCAAGAAATAAAACCACTCTACTAATCTACATAATATTGAAGAGAATAACAATAAATATTACCAGTAGCAAAAGCAAAAGGCACTGTGAGCAATAAAATCACCAAATACAGATATATGCCCTTCGCCATGTAAGCAACTAGAGATGTCCAAACGTAATGTAGTCTGTAAGGAAATATATTTAGGTATGTTACTACTTATAGCTAATCTATCTGGCATGTTGGCATTTTGTAGTGGAGTCTATAAGTCAGTTGTTTGTTTCAGGTGAGGTCGGCCGGTCGAAACTCTTAGATTAATATTTATCTAGTCGATTGTTTGTTATTATTTGCTTTATATTTTTGATTACATCGGACCAGCAAGGTCTGGTTCAAAGTGATTATGTTGTAGTGATAAGACATATTCGAATCAATATTGCGATTCCAATCCATGTGAAATGGTCTTTAGTTTTGGTCGTATACGATGTCTATATTCTCTTGGTTGTCTATGATATATATATTCTTTGATTAATATGGAGAAGTATTTTACAATGGTATCAAGGAGTGGAGTGTAATGACATGAGCATGTTAACAAAAAATTCTTTTTATCCAGTCAAAATATTAAATTTATTAATAAACATAATATAAATCTAAAATAAGTAGTATGTAAAAAAACAAGATATGTTGTCACGAATAGAGAACTTTCGATAATCATCATTTTTCTCTATGTAAGAAGAAAGTTAGAAAATAAAACTCTAAAAATGTTAAAAAATCAGATATTATTTTGTATATATTAAATGAAAGGAAAGGTTGTGTAATTTTTTGCGGTTGTGTTAGAAATAATTTACATTTAAAGTAACCTAGAATTTTATATCAAAATTTAAGTTTTTAATTAATTTATAAAAAATAAAAATGCAGAAGTGTAATACCCAAAAAAATGTTTAAGTTTAAAGTTTAACATTTTTTCAAAAAGTTTATAGTCAAGAAAGAAAATATTTGATTTGCTAATTTGAAATATTTTTTATTTATATTTTGATTTGATAATTTGATATATTATTTTATTTGTTAATTATAGTTGAAAAATTGATGGACATAGGGTTGAGTGAAGATATATACCTTAAATAATTAACCAAACTAAAGATACAGAACTAAAAAGAAAGAAAGTTATAATCAAACTATAATTTTATAGCATATCACATTCAATACACATAAACTAGAAAATATATATACAATAAAATATATGTGTTCTTGTATATAGGAAATAAAATAGTTCTAATGTAAAACAAAATAACTCAAAGTAAATAAAATAACTTCAAATTTTTCAATAGAATTATTTATGATATCTATACTAATATATTATGTCATTTATTATTAGTCTACTTTTCACAAAATGTAAACTCTATAAGATTTTAAAATTGTTTTAACAATCTAGACTAAAATCTCTATCCAAAACATTAGTAACAAAATTTATTCCTACAAATTTTGTCTTAACACAAAATTAAAAATAAGAGAAATTAAAAAATCATGCAAGTAGAAGTTAGTATTCTCTCTCACTCACACACACACAACTTGTTATATGAAGCTCCGAGATAGCAAATGGTGTAAGATAAAGGCATCCACAAGTTTGGGAGAGGAAAGAATCCTCGAGGCAACCTTTATGGGGGCATGGTATGATCTAGAATTAGAAGGGAACTCACTATGGATATACTTGGAACCAAAGGAGCAACTACATGTAGCAGTGGAATCATAGAAGCAATAACTACTTTGAGCTAAATTGGAGGAATTCTCATAGTGGTGCATGGAATTAGAATGGATATAGATCGAGGATGTAGGTACCATCAAGCATAACCTATAGGAAATATTGTATATGGTTGGTTAGATGAGTGAGCATGGCATAATATTTATAATGATTTGCAACAATTTTAATTTATGCATTCTTCACATGTGTTAAGGGTAAAACATGTTTAAGGGGGAAGGAATGTAATGTACCTAGGGATATAGTATTATAGAGTATTAGGTAGTAATAAATAATGTATTGGGGTAAATATGATTTTTAAGTCATCCCACTAGTTAATTAGAGTATAAATAATTATCGCGTATATGTGGGCAAGTGGTAGTGGTATATAGTTAAGTAGTATATAATAAAGGCAACAAACTAATTTGAGGATGTCAAGAATATTATATGTGTTTGGATCTCACATTGGAATGTGGACTGGCTTCCTTCCATAAGGAGCATTGTTTGGTGTTTCCATACCTCAAGGTTTTAATCTATTTTTTGAATACACGAGTATTACTATTATTAAGTTATGAGATCTCTCTTCTACTGTTGGGTTATTCCCATTAAATTTTTATGTGAGTTTCTTAACAATTCAATTGTTTGTACTTTGAAGTGCTAATAGCGGCCTACTATATTATTGTCTCATTCGTTTCACTTGAACTCTAGGATTTAGGGGTGGTGTCATTTTGACCTGGGGATGGAGTCTTTGATTAATATGGACTAATTCATGTATCGTGAATTTTTTTTGGTTTATAGCCAAGTAGTTACTAGTTAGTCAATATGGTCTCTTGTTAAAAAATCCTAGCTTGAAGGTCATCAAGAACATATAAATGTCATTCAATGTACTCATTTATTTGTAGTTAAGCATCTTCATACTCATGGTCACTTTCATGAATATACTCATTTTCAAAGTTGTCAACCTCCCTTTGTTCAATGTTTTGTAATTTTGTGTCATAGAAGTTCTCAACTTGGTGTTATGTGTAGGGGATTTGGGGATGATAGTTTATCCTAATCCTAAATTGTTGATCATTTAGAGATATTTTTTCTTTCATTTTGTTCCTTTTATCAGTTAAAATTTGAAAATTAAGACCATAACCTTCTAATTTATTTCTAGATTTAAGAACTTTAGATACAAACTTTTGTAAATAATAGCCTATAACTATCACATGTTTTTGGATTTTATAAGTACCTACATCATAATCATTATGGTAGGTAACATAAGTCTTATCTATTTCCTTTGCTTGTAGGTAGTATTTTTCCTTCTAACAAGTTCTATTGTTTCTTGAACATGTTCATATTATTCTTGTATGTAGACCTTCTGCCATCCATCTTAATTTTTTTATTAACATCCCCTTTCATTAAATATTTCACAATGGACGCAATTTAAATATAAGAATTGAAAGACAAACTTGTGTGTAGAAAAAAGATTATGAAGAAACACAAATCTAGATAAGTTTATGTCCATTTGGTTCTACAAGGATGCAAGCATAGGACTATAATAGAATGCATTCTGTATTGTGAGTTGGAAACCCTCTATAACTAGGTACATAGCTTACACTTATACAATGGCCATTAGATAGACATATAAATAAATGGTTGATAGATGTCATGCATGTATTTTTCACTTCCCATGTCTCTATCTCTATGCTAGGTATCAAACCCTATGGTGCCAAATGGTTGGCCCATTATCATGTAGAGTATAAATGGCTAGGTGTTTGATGTGTATTGAGCCAAAATAAATGAATTGGTGTAGATGCATGTACTTCCCATGTGTAGGTCATGAAAAATTCATAGATTTTGGTGCAAAACTTAGCAATTCTATTGTCAAAGGTAATGTGAGCACCTAAAGTTGTGCAACATGACTAAAGAGTATATGTGCATGATTATTTTTTACTTTATTGTGGGATCTATGAAAATATGTGCTTACATAAATGTGCATGAACCTATTCTTCTAGAATACTTCATGCTTGTGTGATGCATGTTGGTGCAAAATGTGTGCACAAGGGAATATTTAGGCATGGGAGGTTCTAATATTGAGTTGATACATAGAAATGTGAGTTGTGTGAAATTGTGCATAGAGCAATAGAGCCACCACTTCTCCTCTTGGCAAATAATTTGATGTGGAATTTGAACAAACACCACAAAGAACACACATTCAATCAATTTTTAGCACATATAATTATAATTTAGAAAATTAAATGATTTTTTAATGATTTATTATTTTTCTTCCAAAGAAATAACTCCTATAACTTTGAAATCTATTATCCACAAAGTTCATACAAAGATTAACCATATAGATATTTAGAAGCACAATACATATAAATCTTTACATACAACATCCATTTAAACCAAAATTAGCAAAGAATTTGCAAATTTTAAAACAAAAGCTTTTTAGTCATGCAGAGCATAATACAAATCAATATTTTAATGAAATAAAACACAAATCCTAAATTACACACATGAAAAAGATAACAAAAATTCTTGTTAATCACAATTTAGTTTTTGCTTGAGATATAAGACAAAGTTTCAAACACTAGAAACACACATCTCTCACAACAATGGTAATTATTAGGGATATGCAAATCAATCACTATTTTCTATACAATTCATTAAGGGATTCAATAATTTTCAAGGAATTGAGTTAACCTTTGAATCAAATGAATATAAATGCTCAATAATACTAGTTGAATAGGCCGATTCTTAAGAGAGGGATCTTCTCTTTTGCACTTTGAGTATTGTGAGACCCAACAGTAATCCTTCTAAAGTGCTCAAGGAAGGCTTAAAGTTATGAGGGAGAATAATTGTGAAGACTAAACTAGGACCTATTGACATTGTATATGAACCCAATTTCTATCACTAATTCATATTGGTTTGTTTACTATGAAATTATAACTACAGATCTTGTATTTAGTAGAAATTAACAAATCCACATTAGAATGAGAAAAGGGTGAGTGATTGAACAAGTATTTATGTTTTCCCTTGTAGCCTTAAGTGTATTGTAGAAATATAGACATAAATAAGTTATACTTTACTAAATGATTTATTATCTTGAATTGTAAGTGTTATACCATAAATAGTTGCAAGAACAATTCTAATAATCCATTAAGAACTAAGTTAACAAACAAATTAAATGCAAATAAATAAGAATAATTGACATTCACTTTGAAATATTGGAATCCACACTGCAAATTTTACACAAATAATACTATGCTTGAATTTATTTTGTTCAATATATATTATATATTTATAGGACCTACATCTTCTATATTATAGGAGAGATCCTATAACAACTCCCTTGCATAGATGAGTTGTTCTAACAACTCAAAATAAAAACAAATACTCCACAACTAATTAACAATAATTATTGTATGTATCCTAAAGACACACTAACAAGCCTATAGGAATGATGTAATATTTCAAACACCCCTCCTTATTACATCATTCTCCAAATGAGGATTGGTGGACTAACAACACTTGATGAACACATTTATTAGTTCATCAAAAACATAAACTATGAGTAGGGACATACACATCTACTTGCGACAAGAAATAGTGGAATTAGTCTGACTATAATTCCTCAGTAGGATTGACCTTATTAGACTTTATCCAAGGATAGTGTTACATCCCCTTTTTGGATTCAATATTACTATTTACTTTCTCTTAAATAATACAGTCATGGGGATATGTTTTAACATCATAGAAAATGATGATATGATTAGAAAAGGTTAATTTTATGAAATCATGGATTTTTTACTTGATTATGATCAATATGATGTTATGAATTAAAATGTCTTTTCAATATGAAAATGAAATGATTTAATGTAAATGTGTTTTGATTAGAACATTGGTACTCTGACCACAAATTGTATGTGAGATTGTCAATGACAGGAATAGATGGAACATGTTCGCCAGGAAGAAAGAAGAAGAGAAAGTATCTTTGAGAAAGAGAGAATAGACTCTAGAATAACCCATGGGTGCTTTCCACTGAAAATGAATATCAGGTAGATAGACCTAGTTGCCTTGATTTGAACTTTGATTTCGGGCTAAGTCAATTTTAGACGAGATGTCGAGGTTTGCAAGAATAGGTCTTTCTTCTTTCCGTAGTTGTCGTAATGAGTATGGGAAATCGACATCTATTTCGTAATACTCGGTATCATGTCGTCGACTATGGATGACCAATATATTGTTATATATATATAAATGTATACACTTAAGAATGAGTTGTATATCATGTCTTGTTTAGTGGTTCAGCGAAAAAGTTGAAAGTTATGCGTAAGTCGACCCCAAACCTTGTTTTGTGTTTACGCTCAATTCGTTGTTATTGTCATAAAGCTCTATGAGCGTATGATGTAAACGTCTACTTGCAAAATTTGATGGATGTTGAATTGTTTCTATTATGGGCTATTATCATATAATAAAAGGTTTAAATAATGTTTTAAATCTTGAGACCGTTGAGTGTAATACTTTTGGTCGTATTGTAAAGGAATATACAAAATTATATTAGTTATATTTAAATAGTTGTTTGGGGTAATTCTTTTATTCTTTTATGATGTTAGTAAGCAGGTAGTAACTCAAAGGGCTCACTCAAGTCTTTATTTATGATGTTTTATATTCTAAAAACAATCTATTTTCTTTTGAACTTTAAACTTTATGGATGGGTTGTCGGCTTAGCCATTATTTCTAGTTTTTCTTTTGATCTATACTCATAATTGGTTATGAGTAGTGTGACAGCTTGTCCAAATTGTGAACCACCACCTCGCATAGTGTTGAGCTCCATTTTGGTGAGTAGTTGCGAATTTAGTGGGAAACCAAACCTTTTTCTGGGTAGTGGTCGCAGAAAGAAGGAGATGGTTATGCCATGCAGGGTGGTTACCTAGTTGATAGGGTTTGGTCTAGTGAGTGGGAAGTTAGTTTTCTTTAGAGGGAGAATGGTCTTTAGAGGAAGTAGGGAGTTGGTTTTGAGGGAGAACACAGAGAGGAAGTGGAGAGGAGGCTAAACATGAAGTGAATGTGAGCGGGTAAGAAAAGAACGAGCTCCTTGGACCAGTTTTCAAGAAGTCACTGGAGATTTTCTTTAGGTTTCTTTTCATCTCTTCTCTACGCAGTCTTGATTAATAGGCATGTTTTAATAGTATTGGCTCGACTTGTAATACGATGGAACTTAGTATTTCATTGAAGTAGTAATGTGTGAATTGAGTACCAACTTTAGACCTGTGAGTTTTCACTTCCTTCAAAATGGAAATAATGCTATTGTTCCTTGAACCACACTGGAGTCAAAAAACTCATAGTTGTAATACATTGTTCCTTGATGCATCTTCGATGGTCGACTTAAATTGTGTAGTTGTTTTGTTTAACTTTAAGAGGTATATGGTTATGCGAAGAGCTCATAGTAGACTAAGTTTTTGGTTGAAAGCTAGCTTTAAAGTTATCACAAGCCGTAGTAGCAAAATCTAGGTCAACGTTGGAAGTGTCCTCAGTTGGCTTGCCGACTATAATTGGTTGGTCCCATCATATTTAAAGACAACTAGTTTATAAAAGACTTGAAGAATGTGTTAACCATCGGCAGATGAGAAACAATAGTGTGAAATGTATGCTGATGCATGTAAGACTACACAGTCCTCCACAAGTTTTGAGTTTATAAATGGTTGGTTGACCATAGAGAATATACTTACCTTGTTGTGAATGGTAACTAGTTTTAGTCCACTTATTTTTGTAAATAACTCTTTTTTCTATAAAAATATTCAAACTGTTGTGTCTTCAAAAGAGGGTATATAGTTACTATTTGGATTATATAGTCAAACAAGTTAAATAATGAAGTTTTAGAACAAACAGAATGAGTCTTTAGTTAAGTGTTTAGTCTAGACTTGCATGCATTCTTCTTGCAAATAGAAACAACAAGATAGGATTTCTAAATGCTTAGTTTGACAAAAGATTAAGCTATGTCAAAGATTCAATAGGTTGAAGAAGATTCTTAAGAGTATTTAAATTTTAACTCAGGGTCTTCGAATATTTGTATTCTATAAATTGGTTTATTGTGAAACCCTTCTGAACAACCTAGTTAAGTTTAGTGTCCACTCTTAAGTGGATAATTTAAAACAGTGGGCTAACTTAGAGATCAACTAATTAACTTATAGCATTATCTGATTAATCGTTAAGCTAGGAACCCATTCTTTTTTTCATATGGATGGAAATGTCTCCATGAGCTAAAAAGAGAGAAGTAAACCTCACTGCCATGCGTTAATGCATGATGAGTTTGGAACACCTAGAGGTTATCGAGGTCATTATATTGAACTTATACATAGGTAACTGTAGGATTGTGATTAATTCGAGTTGAGTTGGGGTGGGTGAACTTATTACTTGCATTGATACAATGCTAATTATATTCAAATCCTTTGGCCAAGGTAGTGCATGCGCCTCAAGTGCATTGATAGTTCACTATGACTGGATGGTGTAGCTTGTGGAGTGGTCATACTTGACTAGAGGGTATCTAGGGGATTGCATGATAACAAGTTACGTAGGTCACAACACTAGTATTGAGATGGCAAACACCATTGGTTATCCTAAGTCTATCCTCTTTGAGTAGTGTAGGGCCACTTCTGGATAGGAAGGAGTGCGGGAGACCGACGGTCTATGGTTGGAGGTTAAGCTCCTTGAAGATACTTTCTCTTCTATATTCCTGAGGCTTGCCAAGACTTGAATTTGGATTGTTGACAATCGAGATGCAGTGACTTTGGTAAGTTTCTATTTTGAAAATGTTCTAAGTAACTTTAATCAACATATTGTTTAATGTTGTAGATGGATATATCCCTTTGTATAATTTATAATTTCATATTATTGTTAGTCGATGGATGTACTACATGGTTTTAAAAATGAAAAACAAATTACGTATCTTCTTTAATCTAAAAAAAAATAAAATTATTACCTTTGGTTAAACTTAGTTTTTAGGGTGAAAACTAAACTGGGTGTTACAGATAGGGAAAAACACATGTACCCATGGAACAAAAGATAGGGGATAACACTTCTTTTTGAGTTCATGAAACAAGTTTAGATAGGGACAAACACATCTATCTGTCATCAGTTATGAATAGGGATACACACTTCTATTCACAATAATTTAGATTGGGGACAAACACGTCCAATCATAATTACCCAACAAATGTGATTGGGGAAAACCCATTCAATCACTATCACCCAATAAATGTGATTGGGGACAAACACATCCAATCACAAATCAACCAACAAATATGATTGAGGAAAAACACATCTAATCATAGATACGAATTTGAGAACCAAGTCCTCGATGTCCTGTATGCAATCTTTATTATAGATCACTGTCACTCTAAAGACAAACGATATGAGATGGCTACTACTACCACTTGGGAACCAATCTTAATTATAGTAATTTTGGCACAAATAGTTTTTCCACTAATATAGTTTCTTAGCCTTGTCACTAGTGACTAATGAGAGGACACTGCTTGTTCTCCAACCTCTTGTGCTTCCACCCTCCAGTAGATTTGCTACTTAGTAAATTTGAATTTTAGGCTTAGTTTTAGAATGCCCTCCTAAAGATGGATGTCACGTACAAGTGATTGTGCACTTAGCTACAATTGAGGTAGTTTTGAAAATAGACCTTATTCTAAAGAAAATGATACAACTGGACATTGACTACATACAACATTTTTATTTGACTTTGAAACTATGACACAAAGTATCTCTATAAGAATTAATAATACATTTTGAGACACTTAATCTACAAACATAGACTTAAAAAATCAAACTAAATAAAATGAAATTACTAATTTAAATGACTGGACTCAATTATGATTGACTTAACTTTTAAATGTAATTACACAACAGGACACCTAAACCTATTACATAAATTCTTAACATTTGGAACAAGATGAAGTATTTGGTCAATAACCCTACAGCCATTTAAACTTTGAACACTTTGTTCATACAATTTGTAGAGTAATGACTCATGTGATACATCCAAGTCATTAGGGATAATACAGAGAGCAATGCTAGCATAAAGCAAATTAATTGAAGTCCCTCTGAACTTAAATTTCATAATAGGCACATGTGCATTTGCAACATGATTCAATTGTCACTTCAGGCATACCAGCCAAAACATTATGAAGAATAATGAAATAATCCCCCTCTCGAATTGCATATTCAGTCCACCAACACACAATGTGTCAATATCAGCACCCGAGCTAGACATCGCCAGATGATATGAACTAAATGTGAACATCTTTGCATTTGATTCTTCTACCATTTGTTCAGTATAACCTTTATCCCGCATTACTTGTTTGACCCATAAATTTACTATCTTCACTGTTTGGCCAAGACCTTCCGCCCTCGATGTATACTGCTCTTCACTCTCATATAGACTAGCACTCTTCGGAACTTTTTCCAAATCTAGATTCCTCTGCAGATCTGAATGGGCTTCATGAAGGGTCCACATCAAAATGGGCTTCGTTACGCAATACTTCTTTGCATCCTCTGTCGGTGAACAATTTCCTTCTTCGGCCATCTCTTCTGAACTAACCACATCCATGCAGAAAAGAGGAGAGCTTGGGTTCATATGGTGGAAGCATTGCCCATCGTACAAGCATCCAGGTTAATGTGTGAGCAAGCAGGGGGCTATGCCAACCAGGGACCAGTTTGATGGTGCCTTGTAGGCCCAAAGTGGAATCCCTATGGGATGGAGTCTATTCTTAAATATCATTCACTTCAATAGTGAAAGTTTAATTTTGTCCAATAAAAATAGGACAAATATTTACCATTTTTTGTTGTGAATGAAGTGTAAAATTGCTATTGACTATTTGATCATTGAAATGGATGATATTTAAGTAGAGTGCAGGACAGATGTAATGAGATTATGTGTAATTGTAGTTGGTATGGTAGGTCAGAGAAGAGGACCTACAATGTCAATGCTGAAAAAGAAGGCAATGTAAACATTTGTGCTGATTCTTTGCCTTTTGCTCGATTTTTGCATCACTAATAGGATTTATAATTGTTTACAAACTAAAATTAGGCAGCCAGAAAAAGTGGTTCTGATACCATATTGTAATTCAAGCTGCAAATTTTACACACCGATAATATTATGCTTGAATTGATTTCATTCAATACATATTACGTATTTAGAAGACTTGCATATCCTATATTATAGGAGATCTCCTACAACAACTCCCTTACATAGACAAATTGTTCTAAAAACTCAAAATACAAACAAACAATCCACAACTAATTAATAAATAATTATTGTATGTATCCTAAAATGGCACTAACAAACCTATAGGAATGATTTAATATTCCCAATACAAAATGATCCAATTATGTTCCTTTGGCTTCTAGGGTTTAGATCCTTAAATTACTTTCTCGTTTCAAATATCATAACTCATAAGTTTCTCAATTGATTTCCTAGTAATATGCACCACATGCTAAGAGATAAATAATTATATAAATTACTTGAATAACCTACGAATTATGATTTAGTAAAAGCATAGAAAATGTATGCCTAGAAACTTGTCAAATTCCCCGAAACACACTATTGGAAATGGAGACAATTTGAGATAGCTTAAAAGATTAAATGTTATATTGATTTATTATGAATGGAATTATATTATAATTTGATTTACAATAGTATAATTCAAAATACTATTATATTTATTCTCTCCAAGAGATTTCAATTGGAATATTTACACTAATGCTTATAAAATGTTCTAAGTCCAATCCCTCTTAAAAAACCAAATAACTTCTATTTATAACTAAACAAGGGCTGCGCAGCAGCAGGAGTCCCTGCCAAGTGCTGCCAGCAAAGGGCATGAAGAGGCAATGGAAAAAATAGGTTCTTTAGTAAAATAATGACCACAACAATGATATAGTTCATATTGTTTTGTCTTACTGATCTAGATGTTTGATTTGCCAAAAAAAATGAAACTAGAAAAGGTAGATTTAGTTTAAATTTATGGACACATAGCAACATGACACTTCTAAATGAGTTATAACTGATACAATCCAACAATTAGATTAATGTATCACAGATTACAATAACATTCAAATAAGTTTTTGTTAAGCAACATAGATGACTTTTAGTAGGACATAACTGTTGCTAAATAATTTGTTATTTCAAGCAAAATAAAGGGAAAAACTCTGCATTTCCTTCTATCATAGTCCAAAACAATTTTTTATGTTTTGCTTTTTAAAACTAGAGTGCAGGTTTGATGGCAGCTGCCCCCAGTAGTGTTGTTGAGGGCTAACAGACATCATGGGGTCAAGGGTAGAACCTTGCAACTGGTGCATGCCATTTTTGACAATTTTATCACTTTTAACTAGCTGTTGATATAATCCTTTCAATCACTTGAGAATAAATCCATGCCATTGAGATCCAAATCTTTGAAAGCGAAAAATAACAAAAATGCAAAAAATAGGTTTTTATCAAGGGTTTGCAATTTTTTTCCAATGGCAAAGTTTGAAGAGAAATCTTGCAAGTTACAAATGAGACTCATTGAGTAACTAATAGGTTTAATTCGTGACTCAACAAGTAACTCATGAGTTTTAGGTGCGATTCAATAGTAACTTGAGAGTTTCTCCGCACAAATCAGTGCACGAGCCTTTGGCAAGTTACTTGCCCTACAAAAGTTCTTGCAACTTTATCAAGAACTCATTGAATTTGCAAACTTTGGCTAGAACAACATTTGAACATAAAAGGGTCTGGACCTTCTTTTCCAGCTGATCTAATAAAAAACATCTGAACATAAGAATACCACTAGGGAAAAAGCAATGGAGTTTAATAGTTAAGTTACAATACTTGCCTAAAACTCACAAGTTTCAGGTGAGATTCACTAAGGAACTTATGAGTTTCAGGCAAAAAAAATCAATGAAGTTCAATGGCTAAGGTACAATATGGAGCATAAGGTTTTGATAAAAACTGGAAATAAAAATAAAGATCATTGGCTTTAAAGAATGCAATTACAAGTTACATATCAGATGCAAATGGGAAGTTTGGAACTAATGAATAATAAATTATGGATTAAGTTGATAAGTTTTAAAAGAATATACAAAATAATAAAATACAATAAAAATCAGAACATTTACATTGTAAGCTAGGAATAAATAGAATAAGGGCTAGTTTGCACAAACTTTGTTCTAATCTCTTGTAATTTAAGATAGGTTAGTTGAAAATCCCAATTTATTTTTATGAGTACAAGAGAGAGGTTGGTTTGGTTTTGATTGTTTATCTATATTGCACCACTATATCTTTTGATTGTTGCACAGTTGAAGTAGCAAGGCTCTACTTAAACAATGACCAATTTTGAATTTTGAATTTTTAAATGACAAAAGTTTTGTTGTGACTTGAATCTAGGATTGCAGAAAATGTATGAAATTGGTCCACGTAAAATAGTGTACAATGGAATAGGACCTCTTAGATGCATCCCCTCACAACGGCTTCAAAATCCTGTGGGTGATAATAGTTGCCTCAATGATGTGAATGTATGGGCTAAAAAATTTGATGTGAAAGTAAAGAAGATCCTGTAGCAACTCAAATACAAACTGCCTGGAATCCACATTAGCTATGCTGACACCTATACTTTACTCATGAATCTCATTCAAAATCCCAAAAAATATGGTAAACAATAATATACATATATTATATCTTAAGTAATCCAAAATAGAGTAGAATAAATTGGTATTGATATGGATCAATTTATTATGCAAATTCACACCAAGGTATCAAATAGGGGTGTTCAGTGAGGTACAGTTAGCTTATCCATGAGGCCTACGATCAATAGGTGCAACCTGCAAATTTGAAACTTTCAAACCAATCTTCAATGTGTAATGTTCATTTATGTCTGTATTTTGCATTTTGTACATGTACAAATATAGATCTATTCGGTATTGGCTGGATACATGTTCAGTTTTTAAGTTGTACAAAAAATTGATGCGAAAATTTTAGTTTTTTCTAAACGATGGATAAATTTGACAGACACAATTTCTCTAAATGATGGGATAAATTTGACATACAAAAGCTTATATTGAACAACTGGGGAAAGCTTCTTGTGTTTTTTATCATTGACTACCATTTTAAGTGTGGCTTTTATTTTGATATACCCACTGTTATTGTACTAAATGTGACTGGGTTTTGTAGTGCAGAGTAAGCAGGAAAGCTCCTTACATGGAAGAGCGAAGGTCGCACATTCCTGTTGCACCTTCTCCTTAACATCTCATATGCTCTGAAGCTGTTGTAATAGAACTTGGGTACTGGAGGAAAGTCCTGTAAATCTTGTGTTAGTGGACATAGCATATGTATCTTTTAACTGGAGATAATTTGGACAATTTTGTTTCCCCAACTCATCACTGTGGAAGAACCGTAGTAAGTACTTATTCTAGGATGCCTTCCTTCCCACAGATGCTGCCAATGAAGTCCTAGCACACTTTGTACTCTCTCACCCTAGTGCTCTCCAATCCTACCCTTCTCTTGCTCCAACTCCTGCTCCAACTCTTACTTCACCCTCTCCTTCTCTTTAATATGTTTCTAATCCATCCCACTTAAACTCTAATCTTTGCAACCAATACATTGATTATATTATTGAGAAACATTTTTAAAGAATGCTTAACATAAGTGAGACTATAATTATGACCGGGACTTATGAACCACTCTACTTAAATATTATTCACTTATGGACCACTCTACTTAAATATCGTTCACTTCAATGGTCAAACAATTAATAATATTTAAGAATAGCCTAAATAAACAACTTAACACACAAAACATAAAGAACTAGTGAAATAAAATAGCCACACTTTTCACTAGATGAATGGGCTTATGTGTTAAAAGGTGTCAAAATTTTAATGCAAAGAACATAAGTTAGCCAGATGTGAGGAGTGTTGGAGCACAACACCACTGAGAGGGGGGGTGAATTAGTGGTATGCAGGACTTAGTGACCTTCAAATTTGTACTTCAAAACTTTGATGTAGAAAAAACAATTCCCATTGACTAGAGATGACATCATGAAAGATTTGGACAATTAAACAGATTGATCAAAATCAAGAATGCATCAACTCAATATTGAGACTAAAAAATAATGACTCATTCGTGCACAGTATTATTGTTTCAGATAGTGATAGGAGTATAATATGAGTTCAAATAGATCATAGTAAATTAACTAACTTTAAGACAAATGACACATGATGATTAAATAGACATGAGAATCAAACTCATCAATGATAAATCATAACACAGATGTTTTCCTGAGTGGAAAGCCCCTGGCATAAAACCACTTGAAAATGCCTCACTGGCTTATAAAAGAATCTCACTGATTATAGGCCTCACTGGTTACAACATTGCCTCACTGGCATATAAAAGAATCTCACTGATTACTGTGCCTCACTGGCTTACAATCTCACTAAATACTTTCCCTCACTGGCATGTTAAAGATTACAAATGTTTTGAAGATATTTTCATACAGAGGAATACTATGTTTCTCTAAAAACATATATTGCCAACAATGTATGTGTAGAACACAAATACAATACTTGTTCATATGTCATTTACATTATATCTTTTTATATACAACTGATCATATTGCTTTCAAAGACATTTAACTGTAGGCAATTCCAAAACAACTGAAATAGAAACCAATCGACAGTTTTGTAACTGTGTCTATAAATAAACACCATTAATCTCCTTGTTTAGAAAAGAAGAGATAGTTTGAATAAGAAAAAATAGTTAACCCTTCCAAGATGCAATTGTCAGTTACAATGCCCAACTGCCAATAACCCAAGCGAAACCCTAGGGTTTCAAAATAAATAATGGCCAAAAATATTTATAAAAGATTCCATAACATCGACGAGCAAACTTGGTGGTCCAAACAAAGGAATGCCATTTGATAAAAGCACACAGATCTGTAAAGTACTATTTTTAAAGAATACAAACTTTTATAGAAGTTGCATTCTTTTAAAAAAAACTTTGACAGATGTTTTTGCCGAAAAACCCTTGACAGATGTATTTGCCGATTTTAAAAACAACTCTACAGAGAAAGAAAAATAAGCTTTTAAGATCATACTTACAGAACCTTGAATGATCATTACCACAGATCCCTTAGACAACCAGCTTATACCTTGTAGTTTAACGATAACATCACAACAGCAGACCATGAAGTTAACCTTCAATCTTTTCTGGAGATACATTAGATACTCTTCCTAATTTTTCATGATTCGCTTGCAAACCATGAAGTCAACTTTCAGATTCCACAGACTTGTTTCATGATTTTTCATGATTCTCTTGCAAACCCTACGAAGTGCAGGTAATTATGAAAAGGAATGCCAAAACAACAAAGATACAAGCGCTTGGGACTGCTGACTAGCCATTCTAGTTTGCCCTAAGGAGGGCTTCAACAAAACAAACAAGAAGTGACCTCTTAGACAAGTGAAATAACATGTTAACCGCTCAAGACAGTAAAAAGTATATTCCCAACACTAAACAATATGACGATCAACATGTGTTCATTTCAAACCAAAGTCAACTTGCTAGGAGAAGTCATTCGAACAACAAGTATCCTTTGTATTACATTTTACCTTATGCCAAGTCATCAATCATGTTACCGCTATTGACATCACTGCCAACCAAAAACTGCCAACTGGGGTTAACAAAAATCCCCCTTTGGCATTGATGTCAAACCTCACCAAGATTCACATTGTGAGATACAAAGTGCAGATGCATCTCAATATGAAATCAGAAAAACATATCAAAAGTAACAGCTCCAATAGCATCAAGAGTCTACCAATGTCAGATACCAATAATAGTGCCAGAGTATAGTAGTAACTTTCCAGTTCCCAAAGTCATGCAGATACCACAAAGTCATGCTAGAAAGAAAATAGACAATTCCTCAGTTTCACCAATACTTACCAATGTTACCAATAGAGATACCAGAAGACAAATACTAGTTTCACCAATACTCACCAATCTCACCAATAGAAATACCTCAGATATTACCAGTATTGAGTAGATATACCTTAGACCCAATAATACCAATGTTACCAATACCACTGAGTAGACCATTAACTACATCTCACCTCAGACCAATGAGTAGATAATGTGCTCTCCCCCTTTTGACTAGAAAGAGGAAAAAAACCTGTACAAATAACTAGAATGCCAATCCAAAAATCACAAGAAACTGTGAGAAACAAGATGGCCAAAAAGACAACGAAGATAATATGAATCTGAAAAGCAATAGAGAGAACATGCTGACTATCAAGATCTACCAACAACTTGAAGAGATAAAGAACAGGACAGGCAACACCACTGTCAAATAGTCCACGAGTAACAACTGAAACAAGATATATAGAAGCAGAAACAAAAATGACTGTCTCATGAAGAAGAGTGATCAACAGGACATAGAAATATCCAAGCATCTCCCCCTGAGTCCAAAAATGTCACTATTTATTAACCGTGATACAATACTATCACCATGAAAATGCATGACATCACTGTCAAGACTAAGATGTTACTGTCATAACTGAACAAGCAGAGAACAACCCATTATTGTCATACTGTTTAATGCCCTATCAAGCTGATCAAGATATAACACTGTTACTACTGCAATATAGTAAGTATTACACAGCATCATCTCCAAACATTCATCATAAAATTGTTTACCCAAAAACATCATTGTCATCATAGCAGCACCATATGTAGAAAAGATAAACAACTAAGGATGCTAATAGAAATGACATTGTTACTAAAAGCCAAGCTCCCCCTGAGGATGATCTCAGTTATACTAAACACTGTGTGCAAGCAAGTATGTGTGGGGTCAACAAACACCATCAAATAACGTGATCTAGAGATTAAATAGCATCTATATCGTAGACTTAAAGGAAGAAATGTCATTTACATATCAAACCATGTCTTATCTTGATATTAGCACTGTTACCACAAATCATTGTAACATTGACATAGGCGCATCACAATGCACCCACTAGACTTTGCATTCGCTATCCTTAAGTATGTAGATGACAAATTTGTCATCTAAAGGTGTCCACCATCTTGTCATGAAAATAACCTGTACCTGCTTTGTTCACTGTACTGTCAACAAAAAAAGACCATTGTTATTGCAAATCATGTCATACCATTGTCACTGCACAAAACCACTATCACTGTATGCTTAGTTAGCAACACTCTAACCAGAGAGAATCTATACTCCCTTGAATAGTACTGTCACCCAACACAGAGGAACCTTGAGAAAAATACTAAAAACAAGCAACATATCACTGTCTTCAAAATAAGACACAGGAAATGTTCTTTTATTAGATCTCAGCAAATAAGAACTGTCAAACCATCTTCATCCATCATTGAAACTCAGTCACAACAAATGTAAATGCTTCTATTTTGTACCACACATGAGATTGCACTTAGATACAGTCAAAGAATATTGTCTAAAAGACTATTCTACAACTTCATCCACCTCCAATATCCTTGAAGAAGAAAGAAAATCAAGGCAATGAAAAATCTATTTGTCATCAACCACTTCCAAGAACTTTAGATACTAATCATATTGACCATGATGAAACAAAAGAACAAAGTTTGAATCAATAATGACCAATCACTGTTATATCCAAAAAAAAATCATTGTCAGAGCTCAAACTACTGCCATAGTCAGAGCATGTAGAACATGAAACAAAGATAACTGATCAAAGCATGACCAATCAATCTGTCCTACATACTTGCCATATTTTGCAAATATGATTACCAGGGCATTAACCATCAATGCTGTCCCCTTTTGTAAATAAGGAAATATCACTATTCTCAATGACTAATCTTGTCCCAAACAACACACCATACTTAACTATATATCTTATAAAGTGCATGTCTTGTCTGTCCTTCACTGTCAGATATCATCATTATTATACTGATCATGATCCAGAAACTAAATTGTACTATGTTTTGGACATTAAATTACTCCCCATATCTATGAGCATCAAAACAAACTAGGACTATTTCCATCATCAGGCTGTGAGTCAAAAACATCAATAATATGACTTATAATTAACTTGACAAAAGCAAGACCAATAACCTTAAGAACATCCTGTCATCAGTCAAACTGAAACTGTACCATTTACAAGATACATTGAACATTGTCAAGGATCATTGAGCATTGACAATCAGCATCATAGGTCTGAGTGAAACCACCAATATATACCAATCACTTGTTTCAACTAATTTGTAACCAATCCAAAAACACATTATCCTTTACCACAACTGTTCAAGCATTAGATAAGCAAGAATACTATGAAAGAGTCCATTGTCACACAATAGTTATCATTGATTACATCTGAGGCTGAAAAAAGTTGACTAAAGGTAGATATCTAAGATAAATACTTAGAAAGCAAGAGTTACCTTAAAAGTACTGGTAAAAAGAGCACTATCACTGTCAACCACAAAATTCACTATCAGAACTATCATGAAAGTGTAGTTCATTGCAGGTACTCACTATCACTTTATACCTGAAATACCTTTGCACTACAATTGTCTCTAACTGTACCTTTTAGTTACAAATTACTCTCCTGATGTTATTCAGATTGCAAGTCAAAAACTATCCTGATCTATCATCAGCAATTGTCATACTCATCAACTATCACTATCTCATGATTGAGGCAAGTATACATAGCACTGATTATCACAAAACAATAATATTGCCATATTTCTTAAAATTGAGCATGAGTCATAACACACTATCAACTCCATCAAAGATACCAAGGTGAGGCTATGAATAAAACTCAAGAAGTTCTTAAACTATGATATCCTAATGTTCAGACACAAATCATGATGAACACATGAACATCTTGAAGATGATAAAAACTTTGATTTTTTCTCTTCTCCTTTGACTTTAAGAACCTTTGTAGCATGTGGAGATATCAATACTATAGACCATAATTAGAGGTAACAATATCTCATGAACATTTAATCATAGAACCAGACATGAACCACCCATATGCAATTAACTTTGGTATTTATGTAACAACAACAACCCTTTACTATGAATAAGCATCATGGATAGCACAACATGAAATCAATAAATCACTTCTTGATCTTCTCTAGGGGATGTAGGGTAAAACACTAATCTGCTCCCCCTATCTCCAAGCTCCTACTTATTTAGGATTTTGTGAGCTATGCACTGGTTCACTGGCATTTTCTACACTTTATTTTCTCCTCCAAGCTAATATAGGTTCTTTCTTTTGCTTGTCCAAAGTGCTTACCTTTTCATTATCTCTAATTGATCTCACAGGATTACTCCAGCAATATTGTGATGTATGTCCAACCTTGTTGCACCTATAACATATGATATTGCTAGAAGAATAATAATGTCTATTTCTTGAGTTTCTATAATCATATCTTGCATGCATCCAGCAGTCTCTTCTCATATGTCCATCCTTATTGCAGTTATAGCAAACAACATTGTAGTTTTGATTTGACAAACCATAATAACTACAATCCCTAGCTCTATGACCATACTTATGACAGACATAGCAATAACCATGAAACTGAGAATAGTTATACCTAACCGAATGATATCGCTTGATAGATAAAGGTCTTGAAAAATTGTTAGTTCTTCTTCTTCCAATATCAGCAGTCTTATCCTTTTCTCTCTTCTTGTCGTCATCAGAAACAATAGAATGATAATTTAGATCTATCTTCTGCCTAGGAGTCTGCCTAACCTTGAAACTCTTCCTATCTACTGTTGCAAAAACTATTTCCTTTTTAACTTCATCTTTAACACCAAAGCTTTCCTCTTTTTCATATCCTAAGCCAAAATGATCCTTGTAGTTTTTCTGACTATTCAATATTTCATCTAAAGCATTTGTGCCTTTCACAAACTTCTTTATTTTGACAACATCCAGACTATTCTTTAGATTGACAATTTCACTTTCAAGTCTCAGACATTCAATTCTTTTCACCTCAAGATCAGAATTTGTTACATCTTCTGTTCTTTTTGCTTCCTCAATTTCAGTTTTTAGACTAATAATCAATTTATCAGATTCAACAACATGACTTTTTAATTCTGCAATCTGATTTCTAGCATTTTTAAACTCTAAAGAAGTTTTTTCAAAATCTTAACATACCTTATTCTTGAATTCTATCTCTTGTTGAAGTTGCTCTTCTAATCTCTTATTCTCCTTTCTAAGTTCCTTGATTGTATCCAAGGCACACATGAGTTCTTCTTGTAAATTAGTCTCACAATCCTATTCATAATCATATTCATCCACAAATAGATCTCCTTCTTCATCATCAAATTCAACTACAAAATCATCAAATTCATGTCTACTCACATTCACATTGTCATGATTCTTAACTGCAGGACTGATTTCTTTATGACACTTTGTATCTATATTCATGGTTGACTCATGCAACAATCCATTGCTGGACTTAACTGAGACTTGTTTTTCAATTTTATGATCAGCATTTATCTTTTCTCTACTCAAGGCCTTATTCCAATTATTTTTACCCATTTTACTCCACTTCCATGAACCCTTAAGTTGGTTAGACTTCTTACAAGGGTCTGGCTCTGATACCAATTGTTGGAGCACAACACCACTGAGAGTGGGGGGTGAATCAGTGGTATGCAGGACTTAGTGACCTTCAAATTTGTACTTCAAAACTTTGATGCAGAAAAAACAATTCCCATTGACTGTAGATGACATCATAAAAGATTTGGACAATTAAACAGATTGATCAAAATCAAGAAAGCATCAACTCAATATTGAGACTAAAAAATAATGACTCATTCGTGCACAGTATTATTGTTTTAGATAGCGATAGGAGTATAGTATGAGTTCAAATAGATCATAGTAAATTAACTGACTTTAAGACAAATGACACATGATCAGTAAATAGACATGAGAATCAAACTCATCAATGATAAATCATAACACAGATATTTTCCTGAGTGGAAAGCCCCTAGCATAAAACCACTCGAAAATGCCTCACTGGCTTATAAAAGAATCTCACTGATTACAGGCCTCACTGGCTTACAACATTGCCTCACTACCATATAACATTGCCTCACTGGAGGATAAAAGAATCTCACTGATTACTGTGCCTCACTGGCTTACAATCTCACTGAATACTTTGCCTCACTGGCATGTTAAAGATTACAAATGTTTTGAAGATATTTTCATACAGAGGAATACTATGTTTCTCTAAAAACATATACTGCCAACAATGTATGTGCAGAACACAAATACAATACTTACTCATACCTCATTTACATTATATATTTTTATATACAACTGATCATATTGCTTTCAAAGACATTTAATTGTAGGTAGTTCCAAAACAACTGAAATAGAAACCAATCAACAGTTTTGTAACTGCCTGTAAATAAACACCATTAATCTCCTTGTTCAGAAAAGTAGAGATAGTTCGAATAAGAAAAAATAGTTAACCCTCAATAGGGTTCCAAGATGCAACTATCAGTTACAATGCCCAACTGCCAATAACCCAAGAAAAACCCTAGGGTTTCAAAATAAATAATGGCCAACAATATTTATAAAAGATTCCATAACATCGACGGGCAAACTTGGTGGTGCAAACAAAGGAATGCCATTTGATAAAAGCACACAGATCTGTAAAGTGCTATTTTTAAAGAATACAAACTTTTATAGAAATTGGAATCTTTAAAAAAAAACTTTGACAGATGTTTTTGCCGAAAAACCCTTGAAAGAAGTATTTACCAATTTTAAAAACAACTCTGCAGAGAAAGAAAAATAAGCTTTTAAGAGCATACTTACAGAACCTTGAATGATCATTACTGCAGATCCCTTAGACAACTAGCTTATACCTTGCATTTTAATGATAATAGCACAATAGCAGACCACGAAGTCAACCTTCAATCTTTTCTGGAGATACATCAAATACTCTTCCTGATTTTTCATGATTCGCTTGCAAACCACGAAGTCAACTTTCAGATTGCACAGACCTGTTTCATGATTTTTCATGATTCTCTTGCAAACCCTACGAAGTGTAGGTAATTATGAAAAGGAATGCCAAAACAATAAAGATACAAGTGCTTGAGACTGGTGACTGGCCATTCCAGTTAGCCCTAAGGAGGGCTTCAACAAAACAAACGAGAAGTGACCTCTTAGACAAGTGAAATAACATGTTAACCGCTCAAGACAGTAAAAAGTATATTCCCAACACTAAACAATATGACGATCAACATGTGTTCATTTCAAACCAAAGTCAACTTGCTAGGAGAAGGCATTCGAACACCAAGTATCCTTTGTATTACATTTTACCTTATGCCAAGTCATCAATCATGGTTACCGCTGTTGACATCACTGCCAACTGGGGTTAACAAGGAGCACTTTCAAGAGAAGCAGATGCTGATATGTTATTCAACAAAGCATAATGAAGAAATCTCTACCTGAATAATAGCACAACTATAATATTTTGACAAAGTAGATTTTAGTTGTAGGCAAGAAGAGATGGAATGTAATGCAGATTGTGAGGACACAAAAAGCAAAAAAATACATTAGCATCTTTCAAGTATGGAACTGAAATAGAATGAATGACAAAATGAGTGGGGTAATCATGCAGAAAAATAATAAAATTAGGGTAAAATAGGTATTAATAAGAAATAATGGCTTATTTTAGTGTTATGAACACATTTAAATACTTTTTAAAAAACATCACAAAATGATGGTAATCATAAAACCCCATGTTCATTACCCTGTATTCACACCAGCGAATCCTTCCATTAGAAGTTGTGTAGGAGAGGGGTGGTCACTGCAGAAGGCTAGTTTTTCCTGTTGATATGAAGAGTAGTCCTGCAACTGGGCTAGTGTTGGTGGACAAATAACAAGCATAGGTCTTCAAAAGATTTTCTATGGGGCCAACACTGAAGCTTAGTTTGAATATATTCTCAAGCGTGGCCTTCTGCCACTAGTTTGGCCCCCAAACTCACCTTTGACCATATTGTTTCAGGCATACTTCCCCCAAGCCTCACTGCAAGAAGAAACAAGTAAAAATTGTTAATCTTCAATAAGCTCTTGTATTAGCAATGATCAATGCACATGTCTTGGATTTAAGGAAGAATGTATTAGAAATAACTTACTGTGAATCAAAATATTGTCAACTGAAGTCTCAACACTTTTTCTCCACCTAGTCAAGCTGTGAAAGACCCCATCAATCCTACCTGTGCAAGCACATCAAACCAAGTTATGATTATTCAAAAATGTTTAGAAGGAATAAATTTTCATTGGGTATGCTACCCCTATTTATGTCGCGGGAATAATGAAAGGGGGGGTGGCTGGTTTCAAGTCATTTAGGATTGATTATCCTAGTAAACAACATGAATGGTACCAAATAGTAAGGAAAATGTGATGTGGTGAGAATAGTGATGATAATCCTTACTAGGTAGAATGAGTTTTTACATTGTTCCAGGTTGAACTTTGCTATAACTTGGGATGGAACTACCAATAAGCCTCTGCATAAATTTGCATGCTTTAACTGCTATAAAAAGCAAACTAAATTTTCTTAACTATAATGGATACTAAATTTTAAATTTTAATATTTATTTTCCATTACAGTTTATAACTATGGTTAGAAAAAATCTAGGGAAGAAGTTCCTTTTGTAGAACCAAGAAAGAATTGTTTTGCTTCATGGCCTTAAGTATTGTTATTCTACAAAGCAACCAACATCTTTGCTGTACCAATGTGAATTGTTGTTTAGAAGAGATACTTCCAATATTGAAGGATCAAAAGTTACTGTTTGGCAATGTCATTTCTCTTAGAGGTCTTGTCAGCGAGATGGTGGGTGTAAAATGGAATAAGAATGTGGGTGTTGTAATTTAATATATATATATATATATATATATATATATATATATATATATATATATATATATATATATATATATATATATATATATATATATATATATATATAAAAGAACTATTTTGAACCAAATTGGAGAAGGCATACTACCACATATAAATGATTAGAATATCCTCTATCAGATCTTATAAAAAATGGCTAAAATCCTCTATCAGTTTTTACTGTAGCGGCTTGTCTGCTTTGGACTCTACCCTTCAATTCATCAAAACCAGTATTGTTCAGGCTCCTTCCTTCCTGCACATGGAAATACACAATTGATGGTAATCTGAGCCACAAACAAAGGGAAGTCACTCTCCAAAACCTGTTCTGAAGTAAGGATGATTAAAATCCTTGCATATGGAAGAAAATTTGTTGGCACCCACATATTTACAGCTATGGTTGTCTCAGGACTCAGAGTGAAAATTCAGTAAATTTGAGAGTGAATAAAACAAGATTTGCTTCAACCATATTGCATACAGTCTACAAAGAGACACACTCATTTGTAGATGTTTTGCTTCATAAATCTTGTGATACATAAGATGAAGCCCAAAAATGTGTCTTTAAGTGCCAGAATAAAAGGATTAGAATCGCAAGTGTTTACCATGGATTTCTTTGAATGGGATTCCACTTGGCACCTTTGCAGAAGTTTTGTCTGAACTGCCTACCCTTCCTGAGACATTCTAACATGGCGAGTGCGAACTTGAGCCTGAACCCTTACAAGGGCTTGCATGCATTTGAGTGTTTCTAATGCCTTCTTTCTCACAATGTTCCCATGAACCAATGCTTGTAATTTAACCAGAGCCCTCAGGGCGCACAATGCTTTTCTTGCCTAGAGTTTCAGTTGCAAACTTATCATCTTGTTATGCCATAAAAACATGCACCTTAGAAAAATAGCAAGAAAAATTTCATACCAGGCATCCTCAAAATGCTAACTGAATCCTAATGGCTGCAAATTCCTCTATGTTTGTGCCTCCACAGGAAAAGGAGTATCTCTTGCTTGTTATCCAGACAACAGCAACCACTGTATGGGCAGCTATAGCTGCTACAGCTATAGCATGCTTATTTTGCTCATTCTCTGGTCTAGAACCATGATTTTGACTTCGTCTACAAAAATGAAATCAGCCCATAACTAATAGAAACATCAAAACCCCCCAAGAAATAATAAATACAAAGCTATTCCTACTACAGTTTAAGGATGTATAGGCAATGTGTTGTATTTCTCTGCAACAAAGCACATAAACCAGGAAATAACTGACACAAGCTAACAAACATAGGTATTTGTCTATCTTTGCATCAAAAGAAAAGAAATCAGTTACTGTTTTCATTTTACACATTAACCATTACAATTAAAAATAAATAATCTTTGGATTGGTGGGTGTAAACCCAATTTCCTTGGCCTACAGTTAAAACATGCATAATGCCTAATGCCTAAAAGTTGGGAGATGGAGGTCTGGAGGCCTTTGAATGTAGCAAGCTCTTTCTCAAAATAGAAGATTGGAATTGGGTGTGTGTGAACCAATCAGCAGGAGAGACATCTCATAAGGTGCCAATGACAGTAGCAACTGCATAGGACCCACTTCGTCTACACCACCAATTGTTACTATCATGGAAACTAAGATGCATTGCCAGTGTAGTAAAATTCATCTGCAAGATATGCTCACAAAGGTTTTGTTGAACAGACTTTAGAAACTTTCTAACAATGAAAACAACAAGCATTCATTTGGGTGATGGAAGGAGGATCCAAGGCATGCCACAATCGTGAGTTTATTACCTAAATATGAAACCCAAAATTGTTATTCGTTTGCCAAATCCTCTCATGCATGCATTACTAAAGAAGAGATGCAAAAAGGCACACCAACTGTTAAAATTACGACGCTATGATTTTGGTTGGAAAATGCCCCGACAGACATTATGGACAAGGCACACTAACTGTTTTACAAAACCTACAAAAACCTCAAAAATCAAATCTGATGGAAAGATTGCAGAGAGGACTTAAGAAACTTACATGCAATACACCGCCATATGCTATCACTAGGAGGTATCACCAGACATTGAATCATCCCAAGTAGCCTAGATACCTCCATTCTCAGAACCCTCAAACACCATTGTTGCCTCCCTAGATGACAACATAAAATTCTCTCTTCTACTTTAACTCAAAATATCCCACGCTAATGTCCAACCCTACAAACCAGACATTGAAAATGCATTAACAAGATACAAACTTTTACAGCACCGGCCATAACATGACAAGGAAAAACTGTAAAAAAACAATATGCAGAGAATTAAAAAACTCACCGCAGTTCTTTCTAGGCAGCAGCAACACGCAGGTAAAATTATTTTAGGCACCCATATGGTAAAAATACTTTTTACCCCCCTTTTTTTGGGAAGATGCCCACCTAGAAGTTGCTAACACCTATTTGTAGAGACTCTGCAAACACTACACGTGCTCTTCTCCAGACCACATACAAACCCTCCAGTGTCATGCAAAACAACAAAATGCCAGCAATCAGCCAAGCAGAATAAAATATTCCAAGCATCGAACAACCACGATTAAATACTAGGGGTATATTAAAGCCCCAATAGGAAAAGGGCATCCGTGAGAGGAAAAAAATTTAAAAAAATAAAACCTTAGGTTAGCCAACAATATTTCCCAATTTGCACACAGTCCCAGGCAAACAAATGCATTTTTTGTTAGCCAAAAACAATAGTCCTATGCTAAGGTAGGGACTAATAATAACATGCTTATTATATACCTATGAAAATGAACCATAAAAAGATCAAATTAATTAAATTAACTTCTTCCATTCATCATCATATGCAACTTTCGATTGAGCTAAATAGGAATGCATAAGACATAAAATGAAGTCAAATAAACAACCGCAAATTCCAACATATCTTATGTGGATCTTCTCTTTGATGTGTTGATATGTTGATTGGTACTCAAACATGCAACATAACTTTGCATTGCATGTAGACTTGAAAATGGCTTGGAAAGAGTTCTATTTACATTTTTTTTGATGAGGGATTGGATGGCTAGAATTCATTCAAAGGATCAAGGGTTGATATTGATTGAGAGGATTGGGTTGATGAGAGGCCTCCAAGTGGCATAATTTGATTGGTGCACAAGTGGAGTCATTGGATTGAGAAGAGATCAATGGTGGAGGATCTCCTTGGAAGAACTTGATGGATGAGATCAAAAGGGGTACCAAGGGTACCTTAGAGGGATGGGCAAAGGACATGCCCATTCCTCATGTAAGAAGACCCATGCGATTTTTACAAAGACCCATGCCTTTGTATAGTTTGGGGGATGTGAGGTCTTAATGGGTTAATGATTGTTTAGGAATGTGCAATTGTGTGATTAGTTGGCTAATTGGTTTTAGCCAAGTTAATGAAAAGAGGATAAAATAGGGAATGAAATAAATAGAGATATTTATTTAATTCTTGATATGGGAATGCCGATTTTAGATAAATAAATATGGATTTATTTATCTAAGGTTTGGACTATGGAAAATGATTGATTACTTATATAAATGATTCAACTTCTTTAATCACTGTTAGGAAGAGGTATGAGTAAATGGTGATTATCTTAATTAATAATAAAATATTATTTAAGTAATTTTGAGATGAAAATTGGATAATTAATTGTCTAAATAGAGATTTATCCAAGTAATTTATTTATTTTTATGAAAAAGGTGGTGGAGTCACCCATACCATATATTAATAAAAAAAGAGTAATTACAAAGAACCAAGAATATATCATCTGGTTATCAAAACAGTACTAGAAATGCACGTACATATAAAGAAACCAACCAAAGATATCATCATAAACAAAAACAACTAGTCAAAATTAGAGTCATGATGTTCTTCAGGCAGAGGCAATGGGAAAGGAAGTGCATGAGAGGGAGTGTCTGGCGCACGAGGAGGTACTGGTGCGTGATCGAGAGCATGCAGATGTAAAAACCTGATGGCATTAAACACTTCCTTTGCTCTATCTGCAACTCCATTGCACAATTGAAACCTATGCGCAGTCAAATTCTAATTGAAGGCATTGTAGCAATCTATCTGGAGGCCTCTTTGAATGCCCGTATAAACACATGGCGCATGATGCGAAATTTGCAACAGGTTTCTGTGGAAAATCCCACCAATGGATCATTGCGCAGCCAATGGTGTAAGCATATTCCTGGTCCTATGTCAAGTCAAACAGGTTGGACACAATAGATAGAAAACTCCATGCTGTCACACAACCTCGAAAACCTCTGTGAGAAACATAGTGTTCATGGCACCTTCGTAGATTGGTTCGCCATCAACCAGAGGTAAAAAGACTCAAAGATTTAGAATCCAAGAAGTCATTAAAGCAGGAGCAAGCACTCAGTAACTAATAGGGAAAGCGGAGACCAGTAAGCATCCTACAGCTCAATCTATGATTTATAATTCCATCGGCATTAACTTCTCATAAACATGCAGGCTTTCCTTACTGCACTAAAACCAAGAATTATTCATGGCACAACTCTCATAGGATGATGGCAATTCGCTTGCCATTTGCATTGAGTATACTATAGAGTAGTCTCATCGTCATTCAATTCACACATGACAATTAACCATATGGAAATACGCTGATCTGCTTAACTTCAAAGGGAAAGATGACGTATCTACGATGGAGAATGAATTGAGTTGTTATGTGGTACGATCACCTGCAGCCAAACTCAATAGAGGCAGCTCAAAGCCTCAATCTGTCGCTCACTACCTCAGAAAACGTTCCAAAGGATTTGGCATCTATTAATGGTGTGTGGGGATACCTGATCCTGTGAGATATGTTATTTATTACCTGAAATTTGAACCTGCAGCTAATTCTTTAATGATTTATCCAATCTATTATAGAATAAATGGGACTATTCTAATTGAGGATAGAATAGGGGTGAGATGATTTTAGGTGTCTAGATTTTTCCCCTCTTTGAGATGGTGTTGTGAAGCAACATCATTTCAAAGAATGATAAAATATAACACTTGGTTGGATGAGAGGATTTTGATTTTGGAAGAAAATTATTGGACTAGTGACGATGATGCTCCAACCACTCAAAGTGGGAGTGACAAGGATGAATGATTACGGGGATGATGAGGCCCTCTTGAGAGGGAAGGTGGGTTCAAAGAACATAGGTGTGCTCTCAAAATGGATGAAGATAGTAGGATTGGAAAGATGAGAGTTGAATTTGGATGGGATTATGGGGAATAGATTGATTAGGATGGGGGAGTGATGGAGGAGGATGGGGACATGTAAATGGATAGGATGGAATGATATTTGATGTTGCATTGGATTTAGCAATCTTATTTGATATAGAATGAGATGTTATGTAACAGGGTATAAGGAACCAAGTTGATGATGTATCCCATGTATAGGAGTAACAAAATAATGCCCCATCACATCACAAGGCATTGGATGACCTTGGTGGGTACTATGATGAGACAACTGACAAGGTCATAAGAAACCCTATACCATTGAGACAGGTAGGCTATAGTGACCGATGTAGATGCAAGACAAAGCGATAATGCACACAAACAAGAAAGAGCTAATGCATAAAATGATTCAAAGGAAAACATTATGTTCTAAATTTCTCCAGTATTGCTAGTCCAATCACTTCCCTGTAGAGGAAAGGAAAGAGATTTGAATGGACAGACAAATGTCAGGAAACATTTGATCTCTTAAAGGAAAAGTTAACTACAACTCCAATCTTGAAAGTTCCTAACCCCAAAGGACAATTTGAGGTAATTACAAATGTCTCGGGAGAAGGATTAGGAGGAGTGCTTATGCAAGATGGAAGAGTTATAGCATATGAGTCAAGGAAATTGAAATCTTATGAGAAACATTATAGACCTCATGATCTGGAATTGGCACCAGTAACTCATGCCTTACAAATGTGGAGACATTATTTGTTGGGAAAGACTTTTGTACTTAAATCAGACCATCAAAGTCTTAAGTATATTTTCTCTCAACCGCATTTGAATGCTTGGAAAAGGAGATGATTAGAATTGATATCTTACTATGACTTTGAGATAAACTACATCAAAGGAAAAGATAATACAGTAGCTGATGCTTTGAGTCGTAGAAGACATATAGCCTCTATTATTTCTATTTGTCGAAATTTCAAGGATTTGGTGTTGCAAAATTTGTCTAGTGATGGGTTTTATGAGCAGGTTAAGCAGGCTCTGAAAGATAATCCTAAGGATCCATGGTATGATGATTTTATGTTTGAATCAGATGGACTATTGAGGTATAAAGATAGAATTTATGTTCTTGATTCAACTGGATTAAGGGATCTAGTATGGAAAGAAGTTCATACTACAGCATATTCGAGACATCTAGGAGTGACCAAACTTCTAGTAGATGTTAAATCTCTTTATTTTTGGAAAGGAATGAAGAATGATGCTGCATGATTTGTAGCAAGCTGTTTAGAATGTCAAAGGGTAAAAGTAGAGCATCAACACCCCGCAGGATTGTTGTACCCACATGACGTGCTAGAGTGGAAATGACAAGTTATTAGCATGGACTTTGTTTAAGGTCTTCCTATGTCAAGGAATAGACATGATGCCATTTTAGTGGTGGTTGGTAAACTCACAAAGATAGCACATTTCATACTAGGGAATTTGACTGATGGAGCACCTGTGTTAGCTTGTAAATTTGTGCAAGAGGTGTTTAGATTACATGGCTTCCTTGAAAAGATTATCTCAGATAGAGATGCGCATGTAATGTCAAGGTTTTGGCAAACTTTGTTTTCTATGCTAGGCACTAAACTCAATGTGAGTACAGCTCCATCCTAAAACTGATGGGCAAACTGAGAGCGTTAACCAAGTCTTGGAAGATTTGTTGCATATGTATTGCATGGATCAACAATATAAGTGGGAAGAATACTTACCACTTGTAGAATTTTCTTACAATAATTCCTATCATTTCTCTATTAAGATGGCACCATTTGAAGTATTGTATGGAAGAAGATGTCGAACTCCTATAAGCTAGGATAAGCTAGAGGATAGGATTAGCATCGGACCAGAAATACTAGCTGAAATGGAAGAGAAAGTTAAGCTGATTAGAAAAAGATTGGCAGAAGCCAATGATAGGCAAAAGAGCTATGCAGATGCAAAACATGTTCCAAGGTAATTCTGTATTGGAGAAAAAGTTCTTTTGAGGGTTAAACCTCGAAAAAGGTGTATTAAGTTTGGGAAGTCTTCTAAGCTAGCCCCTCGATATGTGGGACCCTTTGAAGTGCTTGAAGTAGTCAATCCGGTTGCCTATAGAATTGCTCTACCACTAGTCTTATCTAGAATGCACAATGTTTTTGATGTGTTTTATTTGAAGAAATATATTGCATGTAATAATCATATTTTGACTTGGAATTCTTTATAGATGCAAGACCTAGGGGTGGTCACGATCGAGCCACTCAAGGTGTTAGAAACGCGCAAGCTCCGCTTGCGAAACAGAGAGGTCTTGCAATGCAAGGTCCAATGGGACCAATATGCTGAGGAAAATGCTACATGAGAGGATTACCATGACTTTTATCAAAATTTTCCTTATTTATTTAATAATGTTACCAGTTGCAAACAATGAACTTACTTTTTAATACATTATATCATCGAGGATGATGAATCTTTAGGGGAAGGATATGTTACATCCCCAATTTTTGTCTTGCTATACTTTTACTTTTTACTTGGATATAAGTAAATTTATTATGATGTTTAGATTAATGACAAGGAAAAACATGGATTATTTTTTATGTCATTTATGAAATTATGGGAATGATTATGTTATTATTGATTTAAATATTCGTATTATGAGATTTGATTTATTATTTGAATAATGATGCACTGATCATAATTTCTTTGGTAACAAGTTTGATACAGGTTTATAGGTTATCAGATGACTCTCAGAGAAAAGATAGAGTGAGTATCTTTCCAGGAGAGATATATAGACCTCGGGTTACAAATGGTTTATTTGCCAAACTGAGTATAAGTGTTTAACAAAAATGTGAACCAATGTGTCATAAGAGGTAAGCCTTGTCTTGTCAGTTTACTTCTGAAACTAATCGATAGGTAGTCAGTATTATTTACAAATGTTTCTAAGTCATAGTAAGTCATTTTAGTCATTAATAACATTAATGACATCGATTGAGTATGATTTGTGACTATTTATGTTTAATGTAAATATTATGATGTTATTGTTGTAAAATGGTTGTCTTATCATTATTAGGTACCTTGAGGTGTTATAAACGATTCTTAACATTAAGACATTTTCATCAAGTTAAGAAGATGTGTATATTGTTGACGGATTGTGATGGGGAGACAAGCTCAACCCAATCACAATATCCATAATCCTTTGTTTACATATTATTATTATATTGATTAAACCATAACTATCTAATATATAGGTGATGCTATGTGAATCATATTTGATATACTCGAATATAAATATCAAGTGAGGATAATACCTCATAATGAGTTAATGATGTTATGCTTTAGTAGTCAAAGGCTTTCATTAAAGAAGAGTCTTCAAAAATCTTAGTGGTGGATCAAATCACTTGTTAGTGATCCTTTAATGATCAACAAAGTTTAAGTGATGAGTCGGCCTCATTCAAAGAGGAGGACTATGATTATAATCACAACAACCAAGGAGCCAAGAAACGACTCTCTTCCATCGACAAGTGGGGAACTTTACATAAAATGTGGTGACTATTAAAACCAAAATGTTATGGACTATTATGTATTTATTAAGTTGGCAACTGTATCTTAATGGAAGGTGCAAAGTAGGGTGACTAAAAAGGAAGTTGTGCCTGAGCTATTAAGGAGGATGACTTAGTTTGAGCTGAGTGTGTAGGTTAAAAAGGTTAAAAAAAATTGAGAGTAAGGCAGTGAACATGAACAGGAAAGAGGAGTCATGGCTAAGGAGACAGGAAATATGCAAACAAAAGATTGTGTCTTTTTGCACTTACTGTCAATTTGAGCCCATCAATTACCAGGTATTCCTTAGTTTTTTGTGTATATTACCATTGAGGAAATCGTCTAAATTGTTCATACTTGTGTCTTGGGCGATTATGTGAGTACACCAGAGAGTTATCAACCTCCTGTATGCTTGAGTATTTAGCCGTAAACTATTAAGTGTCAGTTTAGAGAAATGCAGACAACATTTCAAGTAAACCATTCTGATCTTTTTCAAAAATTGATAAGGCAACAAATGCAAAGTAATACGGCTAATGCTTTGTGATACAAGTGAGTTCACTGTTATAGTATTCTAAATCGACCATTTGTTTCTTGATTGTTAAACCGGTAATCATATCGAATCTTAGTATGAGGATAAAATGACTATCTTAGTAGGAGATTGACATAGTTGTCATGAGATTGGAAAACAATCTTTATACTGATTAAGTTAGAAGCAAACCAATGAAATGATTATGAGAAAAACCAAACAATAGACTCTCGAATTTCATTAGAGTTGATTGAACTATGGTAGTATACTCTTAGATTTGAGTAGAATAGTTAAGACCTTAAGTCGGGGTGATACTAATTTAAAGTATTTCTCTGATTTAGATTCTTTTTAAAGAATAACAAGTATGATTTATATCCATGAGAACTTAGAATCATAGGTATTCTTAGACAATTATAGTACTCCTCGAATGAAGTAACTTGAAGTATTGTGGTAGATGGAAATAAGGTTTGTGGGAGAACCCTTATGTATTTATCTTTTTGATATTATCATTCTTGGAACAATCCAATACATTGAAGTAGGCTAAGTCTATTAGAGAATGACCTTGTAGGGTTATATACTTAGGATATATTTTGTTTTTAACACATTATCAAAGTTATTCTACGTTCCTTGTATGGGTAATATTATCTATTTAATAACTATAGTATTCTTAACTATAGATGTGTTAATCAAGGGTTATTTGTGAATCTAGGACTCCTAGATAAAGAACTATGGTTATATTGTAGTATCAAGTTAACAAAGGATAATGGGTAAACCCTAGAGTCGTTTACAAACCAAATGAGACTTATTTAAGTCAAAAAGTATTATTATTATGACTCATAGATAAATCTATTACATGATTAGGGTGGGTAAGAGTTTGAAACTAAGAGAATACAATAGTATCCAAGTCAAGTAGGGGTGGGTGAATACAATGACTATGTTCATTATGAACGGTATTGATATTAAAATCTTTGTCCAAAGTAATGCATTTGTTTTCTACATGCATTGTCGGTTCACTGTATTCGGATTGCTCATCCTATCAGAAATCATACTTAGCTAGAGGGTATCTAGGGTTGTATGGTTGATAGAGTTGAGTAGAATACAACACTATATACTTGGGAAAGGCAAATTACCTCTGGTCACCTAAGGTCTATATTCCTTGTGAAGGGTAGGGCCACTTCCTATGTGGAAGATATGTGGGAGACCGCCAGTCTGTGGTTGGAGGTAAATCACTGGAAAGATGCTCTCTCTCCAAGTAGGAAACATACCAGGACTTGTGATAAAGAAGTCAGATATTCAGAAGCAGTAGTTAATCAAAAAATGTATATGTAATGGATTTACATTTATAAACATTGTAAATGAGAAAGACAATATGGTTTATTGTATTTTGTAAAAAAAAAAGAAATCTTGTAATTGTAGTTACTTGATTATTTCTTGAATAATTTTTTTTTTCTATATCTCATTTTTTTCTACCTTGTTAATTTACTCTATGATAAATTTCTAGTTTTACTATGTTTTTAGAATGTGGATGTTACATATGGTATCAGAACTACCAGGTTCATTACTAGGGCTTATGAGACCACTATGCTTCCTGTAGTCAACATTATGCGGTTAGCTAATGTTTGAAAATTTCTGTGCCAGGATGGTACGTTTTAAAAAGATAGCAAGAAAGTCTATTAATTCGAATCAACATTTCCTTACAGAAAAAAGAGAACATGAGGCCATTATCAAAACCTTTGAGGGAACCAATGATGAGAGTGACATTTGGTTAAGTGATATTGAAACTCTGGCAACTGCCTTAACTCAAATCAAATAGGTGAGAAGGGAAAACAGAGAAAGAGTTAAGATCACTGACAATATCATAGAGTATATGTCAGACATGAGGGAACAACTATGGTTAGGTGAGATCCCCGCATACCCTCAACTATTGAGTTTATAGAAGTTAGGTCCGATAGTGAGTCAGAGGGTTATATACCTCGAGATTATGTATCTGAAAATGAGTCTGAAGGATATACTCCTCTTGAGCATGACTTTTGAAGTCATTTCTTGTATAAAGAATACTGTTTACTTTTGAAATGAAAAAAAAGGAGAGTTGTTTTTGTGCCAAACTATTGTTTAAATTGAGTATTATGTTTAGATTTAATGGGTTACATTATAATCTTGAACTAATGGAC